>OY997274.1:329640030-331050030 GCA_963921465.1 Triticum timopheevii | reverse complement strand
CGAGGCTCACCTAGCAAAGTTCGAAGTAGCTAGCAGCCCCCCTCCCTCGTGTCGGCACGAAGGGAATCCTAAGCTATGAATGGATGCCCCCCCAACCGTGGTTCACCTAGCAAACTGTGAAGTAGCTAGCAGCCCCCTTGTGTTGGCACAAAGGGAATCCTAAGCTATGAATGCATGCCCCCACCAACTGAGGCTCACCTAGGAAAGTGCGTAGAAGCTAGCTAGTCCCCAAAGACAACCACTACATGCATGTGGCCCAAACATATGTATGGATCAGTTGTGTTTTTTAGTACACAATGGAACAACTTTGATGTGGCATCGTGATTTGAAACTAGAAATCCCCACACTGAGTGAGGGTTAGGTTGATGATGCATATGTATGTTACACCACACTTCAAGCCGATGACGGGGATTCATGCATGCATGCGTGCATATAGTATATGCGGTCAAACTTTAATTAGGTCTGAATTTCACCATGACCTATACTATGATAACACGAACCAAATGAAGAATCCGCCATGGTAACCTATCTTGTTGTCGGTCAAGGTGATTATGGATGTCCACGCGAGCCCACAAATATATAGGCTTGTCGCCAATAACCAATCGAGGGAGTGTACCGTTCGAAGACAACCACTACATGCATATGTATGGAGGTGATGCGTGCATGCATGTTTGAATACCATTTCACAACATTCATGTGGCGCATGCATCAAAAATCATAGACTCTCCCCACACAAAGCGAGATCGGTTCATGACGTGTCATTGTACTAGCCACTTCGACTCGATGGGAGGGATTCATGCGTACACATGCATGCGTGTGTGCTCATATATATACCGTATTTACAAGCAAAAAAAAATAACCCCCTCCTAAGTCAAATTAACTACTCTCGTTATCAGGAAAAAAGTAGTGAAGGACCAAGCGGGCCCAGAAATTGAAAGCATCGTTATCGCTGATAATCGCTTAAGTGGGTGCGAGAGGACAACCACCATTGCTTTGCAAGTGGGCAAAACATATGTTGAATATAATACCTAAAATGCAAAACTTTGATGTGCCACAGATGCCTCAAAAACCGTAAACCATGCACCCACACAGAGCGAGGTTCATGAAGCATACTACATATGATGGTCCCCTTCCCCCTCTTCGACGCATACTATATGCTCCTGCCGTAATACAACCCAAAAAGAATCCTCATCGATGGTGAAATTAATTAATTAACCTCTCCCGATGTAGGTCAAAGTCATGCACATGCATCGACGATGGCCTCATGGGCCCACAGATGGAAGCGTCCTTGCTAGGATAACCACCGCCTGCAAGCATGTGGCGCAAAGAGGTGTTGTGTGATGTTTGAATAGCCATTCTCACAATTTTGATGTGGCACGTACCTCGGAAATCGAAAAGTCCCAACACTGAGTGAGGTGTACTTGTTCACGGACGCGTACGTACACACACACACACACACACACACACACATAAACACTATTCTGATCACGGGATGAGAATAATATTCTGATCACAACCTGACCTGCCTTGCTAGTAGTATGTTGAACTTCCCTGTGAACTAGGTTGAACTTCCGCCAACATTGCCCAAATGGGGCTTGCGATATATCGTTGGAAAGCTATGGACACCAGTATCATGACCCAACTTAATTTTTTGGCAAAATGTAAGCGGTTTAAGAGCAGTTTTGAAAACTGTTTTTTCTTCACACACAAAATGTGAATCGTATTTTCGATCGCATTTCTAAACCGTTTATCGGAATGAGGCATATAATATGGCGTTGGAAAGCTTCTGAAAAACTTCTACTTCCACATGTTGAAAGTTTTCTCTAATTCTCTATGGTTAAACAGTAATTTGAAAAAACGTAAAATTTCGCAAACCGAACAGCCGAGTTCGTATTTTCGACGTCATTTCTAAACGGCTAATCCAATTGAAGCATATGATACGGCATTGGAAAGCTTATGAAAATGCGCTACTCTTTCATTTTGAAAGTTTTTTCTAATTGTGAACGGTTTAAGATGAATTTAGAAAATGGTACAAGTCCTACCGAGTTTGTATTTTCGAATTAATTTTTTAGCCGTTCGTCCGAATGCAGCAAATGATATGGCGCTGGAAATCTTGAAAAAATGCGAAACTTTTTGGTATGTATTATTTCTCCCAATTATTTACGGTTTTAAGTCAATTTCAAAAATGGAGAAAAATGTATTTTTGCCGTATATTGTAAAAACTTTATCAGAATGGCGCAAATAATATACCGTTGAAAAGCTACGGAAAATGCGAAACTTATTCATGTCGACAGTTTTCTCTGATTCCCAACCGTTTTCAAGTAACTTCAAAAACGGCGAGATCATTCGTTCTGCCTTTATCGCGAAACAGATTCGTCAAAAATGCATCGCGTGAAGTACCTGAACTTCTCGGTATGAAACCTTGTACTTCACTCTATTTTTCACGTGCTTTTTCTGCCCGTAGCTCTCCATCCACGCACCGGAACACTCACCGGAATTGAGCATGTGATATACCGATGGAAAGCTTCTGTAAACACGCAACTTTCCCGTGTTGATCATTTTTTCATACTCGCAACGGTTTTAAAAGTTTTTCATCTGAAATTCATTCAGTGTAGTAGTTGAACTTCTAGCTGTTTTCACGTTGAACTTCCGTGACGTATTTTCGTTTGTAATTTTCTCATACATTAGTCAATGTCACACAAATGATATTTCTTTTGTACAAACCTCTCTCACAATAATTTTTTTTAACTTTCTTCGACCAAGGACTTGAACTTACACAAATGGTTTCATACTGTTTTGAAGTAAATTAGAAGATGACGAGATCATGATTTCTGCCTTCATCGTGAATGGAAATACACTGCGTGAAGTAGTTGAACTTCTCGTGCATGTCTGTTCGAACTTCACACTGTTTTTAACGTGTTGTTTTTTGCACTGCGTGAAGTAGTTGAACTTCTAGGAAGTGTTTGTTCAAACTTCACTCTGTTTTTGACGTGCTGATTTTTTACGTGGTGTCTTTTGCACTACGTGAAGTAGTTGAACTTCTGGGGCATCTCTGTTTGAACTTCACCCTGTTTCACTTTTTTTGTATTTTTTCTTATATGAAATACACACCATGTAGTACGTGAACTTCCGGTTGTTATCACTTTGAACTTCTCTCTGGTTTGAGAGAATTATTTTAAATTACAAAAATAACATATATTTTTATGTATTTTAGACATCTAAATACACGGTGAACCTCTCTCAGAAGAATTTTTCAACTTTTCCTCGCCGAGCACTTAAACTTCTAGCAACCATTTTTTCGTTTATGAGTTGTTTTTAAAAGTGCAAAAAATGGTGTTGTGTTTTTTATTTTTTGAATAGGTAAATCCTACGTTTTAATAAACTCTAAACTTCCCTGTTATTTAAATTTGAACTTCACCTTTTTATATTTGAGTAAAGAATTGTATTCAATTTTTATACGGAAAAAATCGAACATGGAAATACAAGGTGAACCTCTCTCATAAAAAATTTTGAACATCCCCGGAAAGAGCACTTGAACTTCTTTCAACAAACCTTTTAAACTTCTATTTTTCTATACTTTTATTCTCACCTGAAATGCATTCCTTGCAGTACCTGAACTTCTCGTTGTTTTCACTATGAACTTCTTTCCATAGGTAAGAATTTTTGGAATACATCAAAATGTGTTTTAAATGGTATACATGAAAATTTCAAACCGTTCATCGAAATGTGGCACGTAATATACCAGGTGGAAAGCTTATAAATCGCAGCAAGTTTTTCATGTAGACATGTATTACAAATTCGTTGCCGTTTGAGAGAAGTTTTTAAAATGTCAAAACAACGTTGTTTTTAGCTTTTTAAAACAACATATAAACGAACTATGGGCATGTCATAAATATAATTTTTGAACCGTGCAGGGTGGAGCACGTGAACTTCTTGTAACAAACATTTTAGGCTTTTAGTTTTGTATTCTTTTATTCTCTTTTGAAATGAAGTAGTTGAACTTCCCGCTGTTTTCACCTTGAACTTCTGTCATGTATTTTTGTTCAACCTCTCTCACAAGAATTATTGAACTTCCTTGGGTAGAGCACTTGAACTTCTAGCAACAACAAAATTCTAGCAACCGTTTTTAAGTAATGTCAAAAACAGCGAGATCATGCGTTTCGCCTTTATCGCGAAACAAATTCTTCGAAAATGCACTGCGTGAAGAACTTGAACTTCTCGGCATGTCTACCTGAACTTCACTCTGTTTTCACGTGTTTTTTTGCTCGTAGATCTCCATCCACTGCTAATAGCTCTCCATCCATTCACCGGAATTGAGCAGGTGATATACCGATGGAAAGTTGTTGTAAACACGCAACTTTCCCGTGTTGATCAATTTTTCATACTCGCGACGATTTTAGAAGTTTTTCATCTAAAATTCATTCAGCGTAGTAGTTGAACTATCAGCTTTTTTCACGTTGAACTTCTGTGACGTATTTTTGTTTGTAATTTTCTCATACATTCGTCAATGTCACACAAATAATATTCCTTTTGTACAAACATCTCTCACAATATTTTTTTTAACTTTCTCCGACCGAGGACTTGAACTTACACAAATGATATTCCTGCCGTTTTGAGGTAAATTAGAAAATGGTGAGATCATGATTTCTGCGTTCATCGCGAACGGAAATGCACTGCATGAAGTAGTTGAACTTCTAGGGCATGTCTATTTGAACTTCACTCTATTTTTGACGTGTTGTTTTTTGTCCGTAACTCCCAAACCACTTAACGGAATTGAGTAAATGATATACCGATGGAAAGCTATTGAAAACTCGCAACTTTCTGTGTTGATCAGTTTTTCATACTCATGATGGTTCAAAAGAATTTTTTGAATACACAAAAATGTGTTTTAAACGGTATACATAAAACGTTTAAACCATTCATTGGAACATAGCATATAATATACTGTTGGAAAGCTTATGAATAGGAGCATCTTTTTCATGTAGATAGACATTACAAATTCGTTGTCGTTTGAGAGCAGTTTTAAAAATGGCAAAAACAACATCGTTTTTGTTTGCTTTTTTACATGTAATTGAAGGTCAGACGTATCGCACTAGAGTTCTTGAACTTCACTGGGAGGAGCACGTGAACTTCTTGCAACAAACGTTTTAGGCTTTTAGTTTTACATTCTTTTTATTCTCACCTGAAACGCATTCCGTGTAGTAGTGGAACTTCTCGCTGTTTTCACTTTGAACTTCTACCACGTATTTTTGTTTGTAATTTCTCACCCGTTCATCGGAGTCGCACAAATGATATACCGTGCCGATTACCTCTCTCACCAGAAGCTCTAAACTTTCCCATGCCGAGCACCTGAACTTCTTTGCAACTAATTTTTTATACTTTAACTTTTTTATTCTATTTTCTCATATGAAAACACACACCATGTAGTACGTGAACTTTTGGCTGTTATCACTTTGAACTTCTCTCTATTTCGCTTTAGTAACAGAAAAATCTGAGTTTTGTATAGACATCGAACCGGTCTAACTTTTTTTATTTGAACTTCTTTGTGTGTTTTTCTGAAATGTGAAATTGGAGTTTTGTTAGAAATATCAAACTTCTTTGTTATTTTGAATAGAACTTATTGGTCATATTTTTTAGTAACCGAAAAATTGAGTTTTCAAATAAATATCAAATTGTTCTGCTTTTAAAAATTGAACTTCTTGGTTTTATTCTTGAGCAACTTTTTCATGTAGACACTTGTTACAAATTCCTTGCCATTTGAGAGCAGTTTTAAAAATGACGAAAACAACATTGGTTTTCCTTTTTTTACATGTTATTAAAGGTTGGACGTCTCACACTTTAATTTTTGAACTGTGCAGGGAGAAGCACGTGAATTTCTCGCTACAAACTTTTTAGGATTTTAGTTTTGTATTCCTTTTATTCTCAACTGAAAACACATTATGTATAATCATTGAACTTCTTGCTGTTTTCACATTGAACTTTGGTCACGTATTTTTTGTTCGTAATTCCTCACCCATTCGTCGGAGTTGCACATTGTTTTTTGTGTGTTTTTGCACAAGTAAATAGACGGCAAACCTCCTTTACAAGAATATTTGAACTTCTTGGGAACTTCTAGCTAAAGTCTTCAAGACCTTGTCGTTTTATTTTATTTTCTTATATGCAACACACTCCATGTAGTAGTTGAACCGTTAGTTGCTTTCACTTTGAACTTATCTCTACCTTTTGTTTTCAAATTTTTAGTGGATCCTTATCATATTTTGGCGCCCTGAGGTGCAAGGTGGCGCGGCGGTGTAGCCGAGATGGGAGCCACAACCGGTGGCGCACGGTCTGATGTCCAGGGTATGATAATTCCACTTAGAAAGCTTATGTATGGAAAACCGAGTTATTTGAATTTTGAACTACTCTGCTATTATAAATTGAACTTCTTGGTTTATTCTTTAGTAATGGGAGAAATCTAAGTATTGTAAAGAACATCAAACCACTCTTCTATTATAAATTGAACTTCTTGGGTTTATTGTTTTAGTAATGAGAAAAATCTGAGTTTTTATATACATTAAACTACTCCGTTATTTTAGTTTAACTTCTTGATTTTATTCTTTTAATAACGAGAAAAATCCAAGGTTTTAATATACATCAAACTATTATATTATTTAAAATTGAACTTCCTAGTTTTTATTTTGCTAGGAGTATTTTAATGAACATCCAACTGTTGTGGTATTTAAACCTGAACATTTTATTTTATATTTTAGAAACGAATAAATTTTGTCTTTTTTAAGAAACTTCATACTTCTCTTTTTTTTTCAAAATTTGAACATCATGGATTTTTTTGTATGTTTGCCTCTTTATTTTTGGATACCCAATGTGTGTGTTTTGCCGTAAGCGAACATATTAAACTATCCGCGGAAGAGAATATGAACTTTGCATCAACCTTTTTTTTGTCTTCAAGAAATGCGTGCTTGTTTTTTGCTTTTAATATTCAACTTCTATGCTCTATTTTTAACTTCTATGCTCTATTTTTTTGTAACAGTTTCATGAAGGAGAAGGAAAGCAGCAACATAATGTGCGTCAAAGAGCAACTAGTTTGGGAAACCAACCAATACATGATATATTTTTTACTGTGAAGAACAGAGAACAAGTTTTCCATTATTTTAACTTGAACTTCTCCATTTTATTCACACACACACACACACAAACGCCACAACTGCCACGTGCAACGCCAGTACACTTTTAATAAAGAATTACTAAAGTAGCTTTCATAAATAATGAACCTCTATTTTATTTAAATAGTGAACCTCTATTTTATTTAAATTTGAACTTCTATTGAAATGAATAATGGATCTCTCTATCCATCACCATTTAGTACTTGATGGAACCTGTCGGGAACTAACACAAACACATACTGTGCACACGGCATGGGCATCCAGTGATAATTTATGCATCAAACGACACATCAAAAAAGAAGAGAATGCATCAGGGTCATAAAATTGAAGCTCCAGGAGACATCACGACCAACTGCACAACGTGATAGATCTCCACGGGTTATGGGCGCAACTTTCTTCTGGATTGCAAGTCGTTCAGTGCTAATTATCCAGCGCCGGGGGCCATGGGCATCCAGTGATAATTATGCAGTGTCGTTGGCAGGAGTCAACTCGGTTGGGTCGCAAGGCGTTCTCCTTCTCTGTAATGAGACCGCCACTTCTTTGATTGTTGCCTATTTCCTTCATCAAATTTCATCTTTGAACTTCTGCTTTTTGTTTTTCCGCTGCAACCTGAAACAAAGGGAAAACATTTGAACGTTTTTAGCACTGCCTTCTATGAACTTTTATATGTTTTTGGCTCTGAATTTTTGTAACTCCATAATGCAAATTTATATGTTCTTTTTTACTCTACTGGTGGGTTCATTTAAGTATTGTTTTTATTGTCCAAACATACATCTTGTGGAGTCAGAACTTATATATTTTATATCATTGAACTTCTAGATTTTTCAAATGAATTCAGAACACAAGTTGGGGCAAATATAGTGGGCAAACATAGACCCAAATTTCTCTTTTTTCTTGTTTGGTAATATCTTACTTTAACATAGTCCAACCTTGCTGAGATTACATCTTTGCATATCCGAAAAAGTTACAGTACCAAACTTTTGAACATTACAGAGAGCAAAAATACCAAACTTTTTAAAACATCTTGAACTACAGAAGCAAAGAGGCAAGAGAATAGAGGAGGAGAAGAAGATGGTGTGGTCGGTGGGGTGTACAACCTACAGGGGAAGCGGCTGCGGGTGGTGGAGCTCGAGCTCCCTTGGCGTGGCCCTGCCTCTGTGCCCACGTCCAGTGGGCGGCTGGACGTGGTTGCACACATCGGCAACAAACAGTGGTGGGGGGTGGTTGCCACATCGTCGGCTGTATGTGGTGGACCTCGGCGGCAGCGGCAGATGCGACAAGCTGCAAGTCAATACCTCCTGGTGAAGTGTTTGTGCAAATCACTGAATAATAAGCTGTGTTAGCTAGCACAACGATGCAAGAATTCGAACATATATATTCTATGACAGAGCTAATGTACACTGTATGTAACCCAGACTCTGTCTCTCTCTCTCTCTCTCACCTTTTTCCTGTTGATTAACGTGGTTGGGTCATTCAGTAAGGATGATCGATCCATTGAGGCCTCCTTTGGTTTGGAGGAATTTTGTAGGATTTTCATAGGATAGGATTTCTATAGGAAAAATTCCTTCAGAGCTCTTTGGTTTGTAGGAATGAAATCCTATTCCTATGGAGGAATTCTTCCTATCCTCCACATTTCATAGGAAAACAAACATTAGCCTAGACTCAATGGAAAAAATCCTATGGTGTGAATCAAAGGGCATCTCTTTTTCTATTCCTATGCATAGGATTTGAGATGCATGTCATCTCATTTCCTATGACTTTCCTATTCCTATGATTTTCCAATCCTATGAACCAAAGGAGGCCTGAGACGGTACTCAAAGCCTAGCTAGCTAACGTGCTTGAGCTCATATCGATCTTTTAGTAAGATCGTCCCCTGAAATAAGATACCGCCATTGATGACAATTTGTGACTGCATGTATTCTTCTAATCCCAACTGTTTGTAGAAGACCAAGTATCCACAGTAAGGTTTAAGCTTTTCAGCCATACATACCTGCAGGTCGAGACCTCCTCCAGATATAGTTCGACAACTCCCCCAGCTGCAGGTCGGCCGGAGGGATGGGGAGGCGTTGGTTGGTCAGGAGGCGAGCAGGACTGGCCCCGAACACCGCTGCCATCGCTGACAGTTTAAGGGGGGAGAAGGATTTTTTGCGATGCAAGAGACGATGCCAGGGCGCTAGTGGAGATTGACCTTCCGCGGGAGTCGCAGTTGACCTGCAGGAGCATGGTTTCTACTCTGCTTCTGGAGGTCCGACCGCGGGAGGCGCGTCGGGGATGAGTGGCGGCAGGAGGCTCGTCGGGGCTAGGAGAGGTGACGGCTGCAGGAGATGCGTCCGGGTCCAGGTGGGAGCGACAGCGAGGCTAAGGGGCGTCGCTGCAGGAGGCGCTTCGGGTCCGGGGAGTCGCGGGGGATGCGTGCGTCCGGGACATGGGGGACTGGGGGCGTCTACGGGTGGCGCACAGCCGGAGCCAGGGGGTCTGCGGCGGGCGGTGCGTCGAGGCCGTGGGGGCGGGAGAGGGTGGCACGTCGAGGCCGCGGGGACATCGGAGGCTGGCGCGTCAAGGTCGTGGGGGCAGCGGCGGGTAGAGCACCGGAGGCAGGGGCGGTGCCGGGTGGCGTATCGAGGCGTCCCTGGGTGGCGCCAAAGCCAGGGGCCGGCGGTGGGTGGCTCGCCGGAGCCACGGCGGTGGTGGGTGGTCAGGGGGATTGGGGTCCTATGGATATGGTGCGGTATGTGCTGGACGGGCGGTGGGATGAGTTCGGGAACATCCTCGCAAGCCCTATATAGTGGGCGTTGTGATCCAAATAGTTATTCTAATCCTAGGATGAGAATAGTGTTGTCCTATATATATATATATATAGGAGCAGAATTCTTTGTTGTGCTTTTGGAAGCATATATGGAAAAATGATGTACGTAGAATTTTATTCCAATCGAAAATGGATCTTGCCCGAACAAAAATAGAATACAAAATGGATTGGAATTGAGTTGGCACGGTACACGTGCAAGCTTTTTCTCAAAAAATTGAACAAAGCGGCCAAACTCGCAGTAACTGCCCGAAACCAAAATATGGGAGATGGAAATTACCACCTATCCCTGACATGCAACACATGTCAGCTCGATTTCAATAGGTCTTGATAGGGGCAGGTTTGTAATTTCACTCAAACATGACACAACCGCCTCTTACCCAGATTCATACACGGTGGGCGCCAAAACACAGTGTCTCCTTGGCCGAAATCTCCTCTCGCCCGGATTCATACACGGTGGATGCCAAAACAAACTCTCCTCGGCCGAAATCTGCGTCGGCAAATATTTGGTGTATGCGAGATTATCGTCCTATCCCCAACCGACTAATATTGTTGTGATGTAGGAAATTTTAAATGGGGACTAAGTTTGTAAATTCCCTCGCATTTGAGACTAGCGCGCCATGAAAACATGGTTTCCCCCTGCCTCTCTCCCTCTCTTTCCCCATCTATACTCCGTGGGCGCCAAAGCACCCTCTCCACCCCAGCCTCCTCCGTCCGCCATCCCATCCACCGCCGTTCTCCTCCACCATGTCGGAGCTGATACCCCGATGCCGTCGTCCACTATAAGAGATCGACCTCTCTCATCCATGGCTTCGAACAAGGATCCTTGCATCCCGTCCTCTCACTTCATCCCCGCCGTCGTCCACCTTGCCGGCGCTGCTCCTACGAACGTCTCGTCCATCGCGCCAGGATATTTCCCCCGCCAGCGCCATCTACCCTCTTAGATCTAAGTCCACGCCGCCAAGAGCCATCACTACCGCAACACTGTCAAATTCTCAGCAGATGCATACGTGGCGCCGCACCAGAGGCGGTACTCTTTCGTATCTGCTCAACTTATTTACCATAGCAAGAAAATAGATCGCCCCTGCGTTACTGTGATTTCTTGTCCATCACTTAGGATCTTACTTGTTAGTTGAAAGCAAACATTGGTTGTGAAGTTGCCTTTGTCCGGTTTGCACCTTCAGATCCACCATGGCATGCTCAACACTATACTCTCAATGCTTATGGTTTTCCCCTTTTATATTCCACACTAGTTAAATGATAGTAGACTAAATTTCAAAATTGGGTCAGTCGATTTTTGAGAGCTCGCTGGAGTTCGTCGGAGGGAAGGAAGGGGCTCGGGTGGGGACGGTAGTTGTGGGGGACAGTGGCCTGGCGGTGATGGGGCCTCGCCGAATGAAGAAAACTCGACACCGGTGGGCGCGGGGGTGGGGGTGGGGGTGGGGGTGGCGGAGGAACACAGGCAGTGGGGGCGGTTCAGGTGAGGGCAGCGATGGGGGGGGGGGTCACGGCCGGTGGTTCGGCCGGTGGCCCGTGGGGCGTTCTGTAGGGGAAGAATATGAGATGAGGAAGAAGAAGGGTTAGGAGATGTAGGATCTTCATCCAATCGCCTGAAATGGTCAACTCACCCAAATGACGAAAGTCACGCGACTTGCATGCAGTCATTCCTTTATATTCAGTACCATCATCATAGCTGCTTAGCACCGCTCCTCAATCCATCAAGCTAAACAATGTGCCTCATAATTCCAAACTTGTTGCTCTAATACGAATCCGATATGATGCTGATATTACAAAAATACATAAGGTTTAATTCGTCAGCTAATGTTCCTCCTTTATTTCCAAAAAGCACGTGCACCACATATAGAGAGACATCAGAGAGTTGCATTTTTAATGCGCTCTGGTTCATCATGTGTGGGCACTGCGCAATGAACATTTTATTATCCAGAATCTGCTTGCTCTTCTTTAGCATGATCCTCTTCTCTTCTTCTTTAATAAGTACTCTCTCCGTTCCTAAATACAAGTCTTTGTATAGATTTCCACCATGGACTACATATGGAGCGAAATGAGTGAATCTACACTCTAAAATGTATGTGTATACATCTGTGATCCATAGTGGAATCTCTACAAAGACTTATATTTTGGAACGGCGGGACTATTATAGTATTACGGTTTGTTCCTTGTAGTGAAGAAGATCAGGGACATTTGCAGTGTAGAGGTTTATTCGGTCGGTTGTGATCGACACTTTCAACTCTTCGGGCCTCTTTGATTCGTAGGATTTTGTAAACATAGGAATAGGAATTGTAGTGGCCTGCCCACTTGAATCCTATAGCAAGGAAATGCAGGGAGCTGTGTCGCGTTTGAGAGTTACACTGTTATTAACAGTACTGCACCTTCAGTTGAAGAGAGCAGGTATCCGAAGCCTTTCTAGCCATACCGACAATAGTATCCCATATTTTCTAGCAAGTTCCACTTTCCTGATTTTACTTGTGCTGCTTATGGTTTTCCGTCATATCTACACTATGATCTGTGTAGATGCATTGTGTCGCTCTAGCAGCAGTCCACTCTTGAAGCTAAACAACACACCAATCATAAGTCCAAAGCTTACTTCTTCAAATACGAATTGTGATATGATACTGATATTGGTTAACAGACACACATTTAATAGGCCAACTAATGCTCCCACTTGATTTTCCAAATGCATGTGGCCACATATAGAGAGACAACATGGAATTGCATTTCTTTGGGCATTGTGATTCATCATGAGTGGGCAACCAACATTGTATGCAAAGAAGAGGAACCTCAAGAATATGCTTCCTCTTCTGTTTGTTAACATGTTCCTCTTTTGTTATTCTGTATTTAGTATGTGCAGTATGTTCCTTGCCAGGAAGGGGAGCAGGGACATTTGCAGTCAATAGCTGATAGAACTGGCATGTACGTGATCGATAGGCTTTCAATTAGTAGCGGCAATACAACACCGTATTTTCCAGCCAGTTCCACTTTCTCGATTTATATGTGCTGGTTATGGTGTACCCCTTTTATGTACACTACGATCTGCCTAGTTGTTGTTTGCTCTTGTTATCATGGTTTGGCAGTAAACTCTCTATACAGTATATTACGAACCTATCATCTGCCAACTATCCTTACTTCTGGAGCCTATTTTTTGTGTACTTGTGCCAGATTGTATTAATGCACGCACTATATTACATCACACATGGGCTCTCTCATCAGAATCCAGTGATAGCACACAAGGGTTTACAGGGAGCCCCTATATTAGAATATCCTCTGCATTACAAAGATAATCTCACTACTATTTATGTTTTCATGCTTCTCAGATATTTTACGTAATCACAATGAATATTAGAATGCACACATCAGAAGATTATTGTGGAACACTGCAACGACTAACAAAATTGGCACCAAGGCATTGAGTGCCATTCTGGATGCAATGAAACTCATGCGCTCCCCGCCTGCCGATTCTTGTTCAGAATATGATACTAATGACTATTCTGACCTTGAGGAGTTGAAGGCAGATGGCCTTTCTTGTTCACCCATCAAGGTGCCTGTTCTAATTTGGCAAGGTTTTATTGATTGCGCTACCTTGCAGAAGGTGTCTTGCATTTCTTCTACTTTGTTGCACCACCATCTGCTTAGTTTACTCATCATATATGTCAAGATGCCATGCCCATCCATTATCAATACATATTCCATCTGTCATATACCATGTTTTTCCACTCAAATGTTGTTCTTGTGCATCAGACATCAAAAAGGAAGAGGGTGATTGCCGAACCTGAAGGAGCACCAGCAAAGTCCTTGAAAAACATGGTGGTGTAGGAGAAATCAGACAGCACCCCACTTATATTGGCTCTACAGCAAGTGACACAAAACCTAGGACCGACTCTAGAAGACTGTACCCATACTTCACTGGCCACACCACTAGCCCCATCACACAAGACTTGCACTCCAGCAAAAGGTATGCCGATTTCAGTTGCCATAGCACCAGTCGTACCACAGAAAAATCCCACTCCAGCAAAAATTATAGCAAGTCCATTAGCTAAAGACCTATCCCAACTACAAAGACGGTCAATTCCTGCAGATTGGAACTCCATTCCAGTTATTCCCAGTTTAAAAGACAATGCTTTCAATGTTGTTAGGGACTACATGCATATATTCCCATCATGGGAAGATTATAGTGAAGACAAACACCATTTTCACATCTTCCTATCCCACTTACGTGTAAGTGCTATTATTCATGGTGATTATTTTCCAGTTTTCTGCTGATTGAACACATCAATGATTTACATTACATTGTTGTAAGTAGGCGAGGGTCAATCTGGATAGTCATGACAAGCAAAGATTGCTTGCGCTTTTCAAGGAAGCATTGCAGTAGTATCGGTGTTACATGAGGAAATCACACTTCGATGGCAAGTCTATAAATGAATTTCCAGTGAAGTCTCCTGTGCTAAATTTAGAAGACATTGGATGGAAAAACCTTGTTATGCACTAGTGTCGTTCCCAGGATGAGGTATTGTCTATGATATCACATGAAAACTTGAACTTCTACTTTTCCGCATGTGCCTTACGGATCTCTTTTGCAGGAAATCTTCTCGAAGAATAATTCCGGTCTGAAAAGGACGACGGGATATCGCAAATTTGCTGCCTGCTACTTTGGTCTTGTTAGTACCTGTTGTCATGTATCACTGTACTTGCATTCTTACCTGGTTCATTATGTGACAGCAGTATGCATGATAGCTTGCTTATCAATTGTTTGCTACAAATTATCTAATCTGTATTAATTGTTACATTAGTGTAGAATATATCCAATGTCAATGAAAAAGTTTAGCTTTGCATGTTCTGGTAAGTACCTGCTGTCCTTTATCAGTGTACTTATATTGACAGCTCGTTGTTCATGTACCATCACTATGCAGCTTATTTTCCTTTAACCTCAATTTTCTACACATCAGATCTATATTTACTCTTACCATAAGGTTGGATAACATCGATGGTACTGAAGAAGTTAGCTATACATTGCTCTTTGTTGTACCTTTTGCATGTATCATTGTACTTACATTTATAGCTACTTGGTTATGTAGCATCACTTTGCATCTTATCTTAAATATTCTCCATTTTTTCTTATATTATCACATCTATATTTACTCTTAATAAAATGTAGAATAAAGGCAATGCTTATGAAGAAGATTATGTGGTAAACTTCTTGAATTGCCCCCCCCCCCCCATCAGCATGGACAAGGGCTTTATAGAGCTGGTCTTCACCACTAATGTAAGTTTGTCCTTCTCAATCCTTCAAACTTTGTGTGTATATTTGGTTAGGCATGACTGCAACAGCTATTTATTTTTGGTGTTTGCATCAAATTGCATGTTTAAAGTTTATTATGTAGTTCCTAAACAAAAGTTTGTCCTTCTCAATTTAAGTTTTCAGTTGTACAACCAAGTTCCTTCTTCATACCATGTAAATTAAAATATACAGAGCAAGTGATCATCTTTTGCACTGCATGACTGTTCTTTATTCATAATCCAGTGGTGTGGTGAACCTATCCACTATAGCACAATGTCATATTCTGCAATATCTTAACTATGAACAAGGTCATATCTGATGAGGACATCCCAGGTTCACCTTGTTTATCATCTTCTCCTGATGATAAAACTCAGCTCTCAAATGAAGCTGCTACAAAGAAGATCTATTTGGTTCCCATGACAAGGAGCCGTGCCAAACAAATAGCACAAGAGGTGAATGCGCTCCTAGCTGATCATAATTCAAATAACCATGAGAACTTTATACTGCCTAAATCTTGTGTGCTGATTTTACTCAGGTACAATGTTGAGGACAACCAACAACTTTCAGCGCATGAAGAAACAAGTTCTGAAGCCCATACAACAAGTTTGAAGAGAACAAGTTTCACCCCTGATGCAAAACCTGTTTTGGTGACAAGGCCAACTAGTTATACCTCAAGGAAGAACAACAAGCCATCTCAACAACCTGTTGTTGCATGTGCAATTCCAGAATTCGTCCCAAGACTTGTTGCATCATGCCACACAAATATATGAGTATACAGCACGTGTGGTAGTACAAAATGGAGAGCATATGAAGTCTACTTTCAGGAAAATCAAACGGTGCATCATTTGGAGTCCTGAGTCAAAGGATATGAGAGTTCCAATGCAAGCTGTCCAGGGCATTAATTGCTGCGCGAGGCTCCATGAGTTTGCTCCCTTGACCAGCTGGTTAGCACGAATTTGAGCCCCTCTTTTGGCCTGGTTTCACACCTAAACTAGGAGGGCTGTTCCTAGTATAAATACCCATTCCCCCACTTCAACCATCTTTGGCAATTTGATTTCAGCATAGGTTAGCTAAGTGCAACTAGAATATTGTTTGAGAGTTCACTTCCTCCTTATCTCTTGTAATCTTGACTTGTGAGAGGGTAAACTCACTTTGTGATTTTACAATAGCAACCGTTGAGGCGGAGACCAGTTCGTGCTCCCAACTTCGTGCGTGGTTGCGTGGATTGGAACTAAGAGTGTGGTTGGGCGAATACTTGTCGCTGGTTGTTGCATTTGCAATGTTTAGCTTCGGTCTCGTCAGGTTGCACTAGTTATCCTTTACCCGACAGCGTTGTTGGTTGGGATCGAGGGTTTCCTTCGTACCCTTCAGGTGGCGTTGATTCGCAACATAGAGCAGATCCTCCATGAAGATTGGGCACCCCGTATCATCTGGGCATCAGAGCTTCGGTTGACACGGTAGGATCTTGTATCCCTAGTTTAGTTCGTGTTCTTGTTCATCCTAAAAGTCTAGAAAATAGCCCCACAAAAAAATCCCTTTACCTAGCCCTTTGCAGCCTTTAATCTATTCTTTGGTGAGTTTTATGAAGTTCTTGTCCACTAGATCTTTGTTTTTAGTTGCTAAGTTTCCCCCCATCCAATCTTGTGTGTTTGTGTTCATTTTCGTGCACAGATTTCAGATCTGCATCCTCCACCAAATCATGCATATCTTTGTCATCCGGAGTCCATTTTGAGTGTTTTTGTGCATTTTGAAAAGCCCACACTGTGTGCTCTCCTTTCATCCTTGTTAGATCTGATTCCCATCGTGTTTTCCACCCAGTAAAATCAGATCAGTTCGTGTGTGTTTGCTGCCAAAGTTTCAGCTGCATGTTCTTGTTGGTGTACTTCATCTATTGTGATTTTTGTGATTCCCCCAAAGTGTGTGTTCGAATCCAAGTCCCTTGTTGAAAGTTTGTAAAAAAAAGAGGAAAAAAAAGAGAGATCTGCCCAAAGAAAGAACGTGTGTGCAAGAAGCAAAAGAGAGAAAACTTGGGACTGTTCTTCACTTGTATCTTGAGAAATCCCTGTTTGTGTTGTGAGGTGAAACGTGTCAAGTGTGCAAAGTCTTGAATCCTTGCTTGCAGAAAATCTGATTCCTTGGCGAGAGTTGCATGTATCTCACGTATATCTCATTCAGCAACTAAATGCATTAGAATCTTGTGTGGATGATTACTTGGATCAACAATATCTAGATTGCAGATTAGTGCATCTTTTGCTACATATATACCCCACCCAAACTCCACCAAACAGCCCCGCATGTGCAACCCTAGACTTGTATTCACTTGATTGTCACTCTTTGTATACCAACCATCGACACCACGGTTGAGCATGATTCCTATCTCACTTGGAAGTTACATGAGCTTCGGTTGGTAACTGAGGTGAGCTTGAGTTGTTATCCACATATATGCTTCTAGTACTATAGGGCTTTTGGAGAACTAACCATGGCAGGTGAAGAAAACAAGTATGATGTTGAAGGAAATGGGCATCTCAATCTGCCCGTCACACGGTTTCACTTCAACGCATTACGTGATCATCTACGCCGAGAGTTCAGAAACAACCTTGACCCAATTGAAGAGAAGCAAGACAAGTTGTCGAGAGATTTGCAGCAACTTATGGGTAATGTTGATGAGCAACTCACTCAGAACATGGCAGCCATGAGGACTGGTATTGTTGCTGATATTGTGCGAGAGCTTCGTCAGAACCGAGAAGATGCAAGTGTCCATGGTGAAGAACAAAATGTAACTGGTGGGGAAGGTGCTACCTCCAATGCACAAGCTAGAACAAATCATGCTCCTGCTCCCCATGCCATGAGACCTCCCGGTCCCGGACGTGGAAATGATCATGGTAATGGACGTGGTCACCATGAAGCTGTTGCTGGTCGTGGTCTTAGAGGAGGCCACCGAAGAGCAAATCCGCACCATGAAGGTAGTGGAGATGAGTTTCATGAAGATGAAGATGGCATGCACCAGAATGACAGATTTCATCATCATAGAAACTATGGTCGTGGATGGCAGGAGGAGGAGAGGTTTGGAAAGCTGAAATTTACCATGCCCAAGTTTGATGGTGGATCTGATCCAGAAAGTTATCTCACATGGGAATTGAAGGTTGACAAGATTTTCCGCATGTACAACTACTCTAAAGAGAAGAAATTAGCAATGGCCTCACTTCAGTTTGAAGACTATGCTCTAATTTGGTGGGAGCAAGTTCAGATTCAGCGAGAAGAATAAGGAGAGCCTGCTGTTGCTACATGGACAGAAATGAAAAGAGAGATGAGGGCAAGATTTGTCCCAAGGCATTATAGACGTGACATCTTTGATGAGCTCCAGAATTTGAGGCAAGGAAAGTTATCAGTTGAGGAGTATCATAAGGAGATGGAGAAGGCATTGATAAGAGCCAACATACATGAAGATGAGGAGCAGACCATGGCAAGGTTCCTCTATGGGCTGAATCCTAATGTTAAACGAGTGGTTGATTTGCAGCCATATCGTAATGTGGTAGAGCTAGTACATCTTGCTTCTAAGGCTGAACGACAATTGCAAGAAGACTCGAAGCAAAACAGAACTACATCCTTCGCAGCTCGAGCTACATCAAGTGGGAGTAAGTTTGTACCTCAATTCAATGTTGGTCGAGGAATTATGACTAGTTCTGGTGGTGGAAGTCAGCCCCATTCACGTGCAGCCACGAGCAGAAATGATGCATCAAATTCGAAGGAGAAGAGCAAATTTGCAGCTCCTAGTTCATCCTCCATTGGTTCCACCGGGAAAACTAGTGAGATAGAGTGCTTTACATGTAAGGGACATGGCCACATGAAGAAGGATTGTCCCAACAAGCGTACCATGCTGATCACCGAGAATGGAGAAAATATGAGTCTTGTAGTGAACTTGAAGAAGAAACTGAAGATGGTGCTGGTTCAGATGGTGATGAGAAAACCTATTGTGATTATGAGCAAGGTGCCTCTCTTGTTGTCACTAAAGTTTTGAGTGTGCAGATCAAATAAGCTGAGAATGGGCAACGACACAATCTGTTTCAAACAAGAGCCAAAGTGCAAGACAAGGTATGCAAGGTAATTGTTGATGGTGGGAGTTGTCACAATCTTGCAAGCAAAGAAATGTGTGATAAGCTTGGGCTGATGCTGCTACAACACCCTCATCCATATCATATACAATGGTTGAGTGAATGTGGAGAGATTAAGATCACACACATGGTACAGGTGCAATTCAAGATTGGAGATTATAATGACACCGTTGAGTGTGATGTGGTGCCAATGAAGGTGTGTTACTTGCTATTGGGCAGACCGTGGCAATACGATCATTCAGCTCAACATTGTGGCAGAACCAATCAATACACCATCAAGTGGAGAGGAAAGGACTTGGTGCTTAGACCCATGACACCCCAACAAATCATGGCTGAGCACTTGCAGAAAGTTTCTGAAGTAAAAATAGTGAGTAAGAAAGAGGGAGAGAAAAAGAGTGAGAGAGAGATCCACAAAACGGTGAGTGAGTGCCACAAGCCAAATCTGAGAGAGAAGAATAAAAGAGAGGGAGAGAACTTAGTGATGTTAGCCACCAAATCAGTACTGAGAGATGTGAGGCTCAACCCTAATCAAATGGTCGTTGTACTTGTGTACAAAGATGCTTTGCTTTCAGCTAACGACTTAACATGTCTCCCTAGTGCTATTAGTGATGTCTTGCAAGAATTCGAGGATGTTTTTCCTAAGGAAGTACCCGCTGGTCTACCTCCCTTGCGTGGCATAGAACATCAGATTGACCTCATTCCAGGAGCATCACTTCCGAATCGACCTCCCTAATGCAGCAATCCTGAAGAAACAAAGGAGATACAAAGGCAGGTACAAGAACTTTTAGCTAAAGGTTATGTGCGTGAAAGCTTAAGTCCTTGTGCTGTACCTGTGATTTTGGTGCCCAAGAAAGATGACACATGGCGATTAGTAAAATTTAGAGTCAGATAAAATATAATTTCAAAATAAATTTGTATTAGGTGAAAATCCAACGAAATTTTGCGCGTGCAACAAGTAATGAAATTAAAAAATTTACCTTTTTTAGAAGAATAAAAAATGTACCTGTTCTGTGCGTTTTTTATATTTACAACCAATTTTTTTAATTACAACCGATTTATTATTTCTTAAAGCCCATTTTCTTGGCAAGTCTAATGCGGCCCGGAGAATAACAAGTTGACCTGGTTTGGGTATTCCGCAAAAAAAAAAGAATAGCTAGGCTAGCCATTTTCACATTTAAGTACTAACATCTGGGCTGGATATTTGGTCGACATAAAGTAATAGCCTGGGCCAGATGGGCCACTGCCCGCCCAGTTGATACCCTGCTCCTCTGAACAACAAGAAAAATATCGCTCAAGATAAACTCTGCTCACACCTGAAAAACACAAATACTGCTAGAGCTGCTGGGTCCCAGCTGTCGGCCGCTCTTGTGCAATTCTCTTGTTTATTGACTATATAGGTTGACGACGGTGTGGGACCATGATGTCAGGAAACTAGGATGAAGGAAAAATATAGTTGTATATAGTGACGAACTTGTGTACGTATGGCTATGGCCATGGTGGGTCCCTACTGTCATCCTCTCCAAGTAAAGTCATCTCCTAATTCCTCATGTTCGCTGACCATGTTGACAATGCTTGGTGGCACGACGAGCGCAACAACTCGAAGGATGACGGAGAGGGCCTCGCGGGCCCTACGGATGGTCTGATACAGTGCACGCTGCTCATTCAGGAAGCCAGGATCATTTGACGCCTATGAGCACCTTCGAGAGACTGAGCCAGCATGAAACGGTAAGGCCGCGCTTGGGAGCTCTGGATTGTTTCACACATATATTAAGATACAAGTGTAATTTACTCGTCACCAAAAACAACGCAATTTACTCGTCACCAGAAACAACGCGTAAATATAGGCATAATGAAACCAACGGCCCGAGGTCTATAACGAAAACCGGCGAGTTACGCGTGTAATTTGAGAGGTCAGTGTATATTTTACTAGTCGAAATCGACCAACCAAGCGCTTCACCTAAGACCATCTACTTTTATTTACAAGCGAAAGTTTTACAAGCGGTTTTGGTTGGAAAACGACGATCGAATCACGACCTAAGATGATGAATTGGTCGGAAGATCATATGGTTTCACCTCTAACCTACTCGAGTTGTCATATAGGCTATGAATGAAACATAAGACGATGAACTTCTTAAGCACAGAAATAATAGAAGAGGATGATCTTCTTAACATGTAAATCACTGCATTAGATCAACATGCAAAACAATATGAAGCATTATTCTCAGGAGGCACGGTGAACAGCTCGTGATGCCGCATGCCACAACATTCCAACCTCAACTTTGCAATCAAACTCACAAGGCCTAGCATTACATAGAACATTCAGAACAAACTCTTAAAATACCATACATAAGTCAACATTCATGTGACTATGCATCACAACGGAGAAAATATTTACTTCTAAACTGAACACAGGAATAGGAAAAAACAATCGACACTGCTCACAACAAAGGGCATCCCACTCAGAAATATCAAATGCATGTCTTCTGGCTAACGTCAATGAGAAAAATTTGACAAGGTTTTCCAGTTCTAATATATTAAACTAATGTCTTCTAGCTAACATCAATGATTAAACTTTGACAAGCTTTTCCCATTCAAAATATGTAATGCCTATGATTGTGGAACGGGCAGGGTTTCTCATCAGTTTGTCATCTGATAGTCCGGTGGCTAAAGGTGACGACGAATGATTAGAAACCATTCAATGTATTGTGCATGATGAAGTATTACAGAGGACACGAACCATCTGAACATTTTGTGCAGTTCCAATAAAATCAAGCTGAACATCCGTGTGGATTTTGTATTTATATGCTGCAAGAAAACAAAGACACATTAGCACACACATGAATATTGGCCCCAGTTTCAACCCACCAATCAATGGACTGACAAACTCAAAGTACAGTAACAGATTACCATACCCAGATGCCCCATCATTGTTGCTTAGAGTGACATTGAAAGACTTGGAGTCCTGTGGTGGCTTCTTTTACTTTTTTGGGATTTTGTTTGCCTAGTGTTCCTCTGAACCACAAGTAAAGCAGCAATCTATCTTTTTATCTTTCTTCATACCCTTCTTAAAGGTAGTATTCAGTTGGACAGAGTTCTTTCCCTTGAACTTGTGGGAATTCTTCTGCCTTGAAGACGTTGGTAGCTCCATTCAGACGGTCATGGTTTGTCATCAGTTTGCACATTGTAATGGTACATCGAGCCAGATTAACCAGCGTATCTTTTTGTGCAGTTCCACTGAAATGAAACAATGTCTTGAGTAGCATGGTGGATTTCATATTTATATGTTGCAAAGCGTTAAACACGTTGGCATCTCCATTCAAGTAGATAGTACGGTGGCTCAAGGTGATGACGAATGATTAGAGAACCATTCATTGTATTGTGCATGATGAAGTATTATGGAGGACACGAACCATCTGAACATTTTGTGCAGTTCCACTAAAATCAAGCTGAGCATCCCTGTCTGCATAAATACTGAAAAAGCATGACGAATATAATAGTGGTACTTGTTGATTAAACATACCCTTGCAACTATAATCATCTTCATTATCATAATAGGAAAAGATAGCAATACAATAGCTTGAAGTAAACGTTTATTCAAAACAATAGAACAATATAATCAGCATGACATAACAAAGCACGATCATGTGGATGAAGGCCGATACTGATCTCGTTTTTTACAGCTGCGTCAGCGACTGACTTGGTCATATCTTTCTTTGTGGAGTGAATTTTGCACCCGGCATGTTCTTGACTTGAGTTTTCCTTGGTCTGCAGACTAGTCATGTCACTTGCGTCTACAATACTTTAAAGCTTCTTGATCATTCCTTCTGTAATGTAGCGCAAACAGAGACTTCTTCTTTCTGCAAAGTGGTAAGACCAACTAGACCTAGTAATGCAACAGTTTGCCTTAAACACATTGGCTCCTTTTGTGCAGTTCAACTAAAATCAAAGTTGAAATAAAACCGAGCGGAAGTTTTGATATCCCCATATGCAACAATAGGTATAAGGGAAACAATTAGTGAGAATAACGGTTGATGAATTATACTCCTAGAAGAAAAACATCTACTATCTACCTTATCATAATGGGAAACAAAGCAGGGGAGTAGCAATTCTCAATCAGTGTGATTCATTCATATTAACTGAGACATTATCTTAACAATGCCTTGTTTCAACATGTATAAAGAACGGCAAAGCAGAAAAGTACCATTCCTAAAACAATGAGATTGATTCATATTAAGAGAGACATTATCTTAACAATACCTTGGTTAAACATGTAGAAAGAACTACAAAGCAGGATAGTACCATTTGTAAAATACTGTAACTGATATATAATAACAGAGACATTATCTCAACAATCTTTTTTTAAACATGTACTCCAGCCGATCCCTAACAGAAATGGTACTCCCGCCGATCCCTAACAAGTGTTGGTGTTTTGAACTAAGATTCAGTAGTTAATTATGCGAGTGGCATTGCTTAATTTTACCATCGGCATTAGATTATAAAAATGCATAAATAGTTCCAGGGGAGAGTGGGCGCAACAACACCATGTGCTTCCATCTACCTATAAAGGGGGTGATGCAGAGTTTTGTTGTAACAAAAAAACATGCATCATGTCTGGGTTGGAACAATTTTTGCTCACTTAATGGTAAAAGATAGTTGTTCAATAGCTTCAAATCAACATTTATCCAAAACAATAGTAATACAAGTAGAACAACATCTCAAAGCACACTGCACCATCATGTGGATGAAAGTCGGTACTGACCTTTCTTGACCAAGATTTGAAATAACTCGCGAGGAGGACTTAAAACAAATCTCAACACATATATGGAAATCCGATCTCCTTTTGTGCAGTTCCACCAAAATTAAGCAAGTTGAACTACACAAAACACTCTTAAAACAAAAGTGTTAAGCGTAGCGAAGCAAAATGTCACAATAGCAACAGGTTGAATAGATATATATGTTTTAACAGAGGTAAAAAAGGAAACGGTTACTAGCCATTAAAGGAGGATGAAACATGCGGCCACAAAAGGACAGTAGGACAGTAGCATTTCTAAAACGGTAGCATTGATTCATATTAATAGAGAAATTATCTTAAAATAACATTCGTTAAAAATGTAATTTACTTTTAACAGTGGCATTGCTTCAATTTTCTAGCAGCATTATTAGATTTACAACAACAAAATAGTTGTATGGAACATGGGACATGGGACATGCCAGCACCCACATATAAATGGGTGATGCAGAGTATGTTGCCAAGCAGCATATCTGCGTTGGTCCCAAATTTGTTCTCTTTGAAACTTTTTCCTATGTGAGGGCAGCAAATCTAGTCCTAGACAAACTACCCGACCCCCTAGTTTCTTTCCTTTTTCAACAAAGAGATCGGTTCCTTGCAGATGTGTGTACTGGGTTACCCCAATTTTCCCTTTTCGACCAACAAAGCGGCTGGATAGCCAGTCTATACTACTTTCCCTCCCTCCTTCCTCATTGAACCACGTCCTAGATTCATGCTCCACCCGACCCCACCATTCTTTCCTCTTTGAACCAAGACCTAGATTCGACTATAGAATCAAAAAAGATCTGCATGCAGCTAGAGCAATGATGGTTTCAAAGAATGTTATACTTTAGGGTCGTCGGGATGTGGCTACGTGTGCGGCGGGAGGCCGGATCTGCCCACACTACATACGTCAGCGAGGAAGAAGGGGTCAGTGGCCCTCCCGCAAAGGATCTGGATGAAAGAGAACAGTGCAGCCGGTAGTGGATTGCCTCCCTCGCCGAAGGCGACTGAGTGAATGTTGCACCTCGCCCCCTTCCAGGTGCGATGGGATCTGGACGACTCATTCACCTGCTGTGAGGGGGAGAGAGACAGAGGCCAACACAGTCCTATTTAGATATGGTGAAGAGGGTGAGAGACTGTGAATGTAGCAAACCCTAGCAAAGGAACGCTGAGCCTCCAATGCGTGTGTGTGTGTGTGTCTATATATATATATATATATATATATATATATATATATATATATATATATATATATATATATATATATATATATATATTCTGATCACGGGATCAGAATAATATTCTGATCACAACCTGAACTTCCCGAGTAACGCGCCTGAACTTCCCTATGTACGAACCCGAACTTCTAGCTATCTTTGCAACCGTGGCTTCCCCCGGGAATTATTCCGGTCGGTAGTGTTGTCTGGGATGTGAGTGTAATCCAGATACCCATACCTGCATCTAAATGCTCGTTTTGATTCATAATTTTGTATTTTGGCGGATTCACTCTCGGGGCGGATGAACTTGTGTCTGTTTACAAGTTTAATGCATTCACTGGATGTTCTAGAACCTCTAACTTGATGGGAATTTGGTGTAGGTACAATTTTCGTGGACAATTTGTCGTTAATTTCAAGGGATTTGATTTCGGGTTCTGTGTTCTTCTTCCGCGGGAGTGGTTTCCGTGGCTTATGTGGATTTGTTGTTTTTCTGTGAATATAGAGGGCGGATTTGATTGCTGTAGTGAGATTGGATCGTCCATGCGTTGTTAATTTGATCGGCCAGGCGAATACACCCTTGAAATCCGGCGATTGGATCTCATGTCCGCCCATGTTGGTTCCGGTTCTTTGATGAGACAGCTTGGTGGCTTTATCATTTTGATGTTAGGGCGTAGTAGGATATTGTTCGAGGTCGCGGACTGAGAAGGTGTAGTCACCCAAGTGAATAAATCTTAAAAGCAAATTCGATGGAGTGTATTTTTTAAATGATTCTAATGTCTGTCTTACGAGTTGGACTTCTGCACCTTTTGTGCTAGAACTTCTGTTGTTTTTATGCATGCTTTTTAGGTGATGGTGCAATACGATCTGTTCGGTTGGTGTTGTTATAAAAATTGTGTGTACGTTTTTTTGTTTTTTCAGAGTACTCATATATGTAACTGTCGAGTTGTTCCATAGACACACAGATCATCTTTTTTATATTTATTTTGTCTTTGGAATTAGTTTTTTGGATCATCCACGTTCTGTGGTAGTAGTTGGACTTCTATGGTACCAGTGATTGAACTTCCTGGTTTCCACATTGCAAGGCGATGCAGCATCGCGCTCTATATTTTATTTTTCTTTTTTGTTTTTTTTGTAATTTCAAATTTTCTAATTTGGGTTTGAGTTTGTTCCGTGGGCAACAATGGGATTATTCCCCAATATGCATGCATACCTTACTTATTTTTTTGTAACGTGTTTGCATACTTCGAACAATGGTAGAACTTCGGTATGTCTTTAACCTGAACTTACAAGAT
This sequence comes from Triticum timopheevii, assembly GCA_963921465.1. Lineage (NCBI taxonomy): Eukaryota > Viridiplantae > Streptophyta > Magnoliopsida > Poales > Poaceae > Triticum > Triticum timopheevii. Next base: position 331,023,382 of record OY997274.1, on the reverse strand, counting down.
TTTTGCTTCTGTGTAATTTGTTTTTCTACATGTTAATTTGATGTTTTTTTCAAAACACTGAACTTCTGTGATTTTACAACTAGAACTTCTCCAGTAATTGTTGATAATTTTTTTGTATTTAAATTCTTTTAAATCATTGATAACCGCATTGCGTCCTGTCAAAACCTAGCGCGCAGCAATGCGGTAGCGCGAGGCCGAGCAGGGGGGAGGAGGGGTCGGGACCCCCCTCCCCTCCCACTGCGGGGCCGAGATAGGAACGAGCCGGAGCAGGCGACGATGCGGCGTGACGTGTCGTCGCATGCAGAGGCGAGTCCGTCACATCCGTGACCCCACTATCTATCTTAGGGGTGTGGCTCTAGGGTGCGTGCGGTGGGGGTGGAAATAGAATAACCGCATTGCGCCCTGTCAAAACCTAGACCGCAGCAATGCGGTAGCGCGAGGCCGAGTGGGGGGGGGGGGTCGGGACCCCCTCCCCCTGGCGACGCTGAGACAGGAACGAGCTGGAGGAGGCGACGATGTGGCGTGCCGCATCATCGCATGCAGAGGCGAGTCAGACACATCCGTGACCCCACTATCTATCTTAGGGGTGTGGCTCTGGGTTCGTGCGGTGAGGTGGAAACAGAATAACCGCATTACGTCCTGTCAAAACCTAGCGCGCAGCAATGCGGTAGCGCGAGGCCGAGCGGGGGGGAAGGGGGGTCAGGACCCCCTCCCCTCCCCCTGCGAGGCCGAGACAGGAACGAGCCGGAGCAGGCGACAATGCGGCATGCTGCATCGTCGCATGTGGAGGCGAGTCAGTCACATCCGTGACTCCACTATCTATCTTAGGGGTGTGGCTCTGGGTGCGTGCGGTGGGGGTGGAAACAGAATAACCGCATTACGTCCTGTCAAAACCTAGCGCGCAACAATGCGGTAGCGCGAGGCCGAGCAGGGGGGAGGGGGGTCGGGACCCCCCTCCCCTCCCCCTGTGTGGCGGAGACAGGAGCGAGCCGGAGTACGCGACGACACGGCGTGCCGCATTGTTGCATGCGGAGGCGAGTTCATCACATCCGTGACCCCACTATCTATCTTAGGGGTGTGGCTCTGGGGTGCGTGCGATGGAGGTGGAAACAGAATAACCGCATTGCGTCCTGTCAAAACCTAGCACGCAACAATGCGGTAGCGCGAGTCCGAGCAGGGGGGGAGGGGGCGGGACGCCCTCCCCTCCCCCTGCGAGGCCGAGACAAGAATGAGGCAGAGCAGGCGACGACGCGGCGTGCCACATCATCGCATGCCGAGGCGAGTCCGTCACATCCGTGACCCCACTATCTATCTTGTTTTTATGTTGTGTATTTTAGTTAGGTATGAACTTCATCTGTTTTTGTACTTGAACTTCTTCTTTTTGTTTCTTGGTGTTTATTTATTCATATGCCTTTACTTCTTTGATTAGGGTGCTTGAAATTCTGTTCTTTATTTTTTGAACTTCTTTCTCTTTTTTTAGGTGCATTTTTTGTGTATGTATTTTTCTTCCCTTGGTAGTGTATTTGCCATAAATTTTTTTTAAGGATATCAGCAGTGCTATCGTGTGATCTTATCTCATTATAATAGATGCATTCAAATGGTGCATTCATTTATCTACAGATGTATTTACTTTTTTAGCTTTGGGGGGGGGGGGGGGGGTAAAACTGTAATTTGAGCGGCGCTGCAACACCCACGACAGAGAGGCATTAAGTGACCATCTCCCTCGCCACCACCTGTTAGAAAACCCCTCTCCTCCTGTCGCTCGCTCTCTCCCCCCTCTCCATCGCTCCGCTGCCTTCGTCCACTCCAACTCCCCCCGATTTCTCCGCCCCTGTCCCCTGCCCTCGTGAGTAGAGTAACCGGCGCACGCCCCCACTCCTATTTCTTCCCGACGCCGCGCTCTCCCTCGCCCAACCCGCTCTCTTCTGCTCTGAAGTGAGGGCGGCAACTGCCTGCGCGGTTGCAAGTTGCACGTGGGGTTGTGGGGAGTGGAAGAACCGCCGCGGATTCGTGCGTGCGTGGGTCATTTGGAGAGGTACAAATGCTGCCCCCTAATGCTTGCATTTAGTTTCGCCAGATCTATCGAGGCCTGCTTGTTTCTTCTGTGTGCTCTCACGTCCGCCTCCTACCCCCTTCTTCTGATGGTTTAGTGGCAGATTAGGTAGGGTTCTTGTGTGTGTGGTGGTTGGATTGCATCCCTCCATGGTCAGATTTGTTTGTGAGATGCTTGTGTGTGCTATTTGTCCCTTCAGACTTGTGTGGATTTTCATTTCCCCTTTGTTGATTTTAGCAGTCAGATGCATGTAAGAGAGGGTGTGGTGTGATGGTTGATGTTGGATCTGATGTATCGAATTGCATTAGTGTTGTGGATTTTGAAATCTAGATTATGTATTTGACATTCTAGTTAGTTTATGGATACATTTTTTGTTGTGCTTGCCTAGATGTGCTATTGTTCATCTTTTCATACTTGTTGGTATGTTCTAGTCGTTTCATCCTAGGGTTTGATTCAGTTTCTTTTTGTATTTTGTTGTATGATTTTCTACTTGCAAACTATATGCAATCAATCCCCTGTTTTTAGTATGTTGTTCTAGTGTTTGGAGTTGCATTCATCAAGGCGGTTGTGTTGTCATGGCTTCAAAACCTTCTCCAGGTATCTTAATGTAGTTGGATCTTGTATTTTAAAGGGATAATTAGATTTATGCCCCTAGTTGTGTCCCACTCGTCTGTTTTACCCCTAATTCCCAAAAGTCACCGGTTCTGTCCAAGTCACTTTGCCCCTCTTATGCTTTTGCCCTTTGACCGTTTGACCGTCAGTTTGAAAACTTCATAACTAGTTCATACTAAATCAGAAAAATGCAAATAAGATACCAAAATATTCAGAAAAACATCACCTATATGTAAGTGTCATTTGCATTCATGAAAAAAGTGTTGAAAAGTGCACATCCGAGTTTTAGCTCTTTTGATACCACCATGAATAGTAAACTCTAAAAAAATTCAAAAAATTCAAAAAAAATGGTGGCAAAGAACGACAAATGTTCTAAGTGCTTGCCAAGTTTCATTAGGGAACGACATTCGTGGAAGTCGTGGCAAAAAAATAATCTATTTCGGAGAGCTGATTGTTTTTTTTGCCGCGGCACCCACGAATGTTATTCCCTGATGAAACTTGGCAGGCACTTAAAACATTTGTCATTCTTTGCCACCAATTTTTTTGAACTTTTTGTGAGTTTACTATTCATGGTGGTATCAAAAGAGCTAAAACTCAGATATGCACTTTTCAACACTTTTTTCAGGAATGCAAATGACACTGGCATATAGGTGATGTTTTTCTGAACATTTTGGTATCTTATTTGCATTTTTCTGATTTAGTATGAATTAGTTATGAAGTTTTCAAACTGACGGTCAAACGGTCAAAGGGCAAAAGCATAAGAGGGGCAAAGTGACTTGGATAGAACCGGTGACTTTTGGGAATTAGGGGTAAAACAGACGAGTGGGACACAACTAGGGGCATAAATCTAATTATCCCTATTTTAAATAGCAGTATTCTTATATATGTCTGCCCATATCTTCACTTAGTTTTCTTGTTGGACTGCCATTCTTAATAGTGTGAACTTTTAACAAAGGTTATGTGTATGCATTTTACCCTTAGTTTGAGTTAGTAGAGTGTTGCTTACTTTTTAGTTGATGATTTGCAGGTGAAACTATGTCACCAAGTGTTGTTGGACTTCCCAAATGTTTCATATTTATAGTGTATATCTTTGTTTTTTGTTTTTTTTGGTATCATGTTCATGGTATTGATATTTAGTTTGCCTGTGAAATACTATTTGTGGTCATGCTACATCTTTTTTATGTGCTACTTGCTTGGGTCACATAGTTGAACTTCTGGTTTTAATTATTGTTTGTTTATAATGAAATTTGGTTGAACTTCTGTTATGCACATTTTGTTTTACTGCTTTGTTATATATTGTTGAACTTCTGGACATTAATCTTGTATGTAGTAGCCCCTCTGGTGTAAATTGCTTTTATATTTAGTATAAAAATTTTAGATTGTTTGTTGTGTTTACTGCTTTGTTAGGTATTGTTGAACTTCTGGGTATTGGACATTGATGTAAAAGTAGAAGTCCCTTTTGCTGTAGGATTGCGGATTAGAACTCAGCTACCTTTTTACTTGCATTTTTTTGTAGGGTGTGATGAGTTGAATAGTTCTGAAAAATATGCCTGCGATCAAGATGGAGCTTCAGAAGTTAATATTGTTGCTCCAATATCTGATGCGGCTAAATCACCAGTTTTTCCTTTGATTGTGATTGCTGAGGTTGCTTCGAGCCTTGAGAATTTTTCAAGCCTCGAGGATCTTGATTCTGCAGCTCTTGCTTCACCTAGTATGTGAAACCCCTTTTCTTTTCATTTTATGATACCATCAACGATGTTTTATCTGAGTTGGATTTATCAGAAAACCCTGCTGCTGCTGAGCAGGGCCCCCGTCAGCAAAGGTTGTGATTCCATTTCGGATCCTTTGTGCTCTCTTTAGATGTCAGAGACGCAGTCGCAGTCTATTGATGGCACTGAACCTATCATGCAACCTAAGGATGTCCCTCTTCAGCTTCTTCTGGAGACGAACATAAGAGGAAGAAGCAAGAAGATTTTGAGAAGAATAGGGCGGCCCACCTTCAGGAAGGTTCTGATGTTCCTGGATCTGTTCATGCGGCTGAGCTCACGGTTGAGGAAGACTTGCCGTGCGGCACTGATGGCACGGCTGTCCCTGTTAAGAAGAAAATCAAGAAGAACGCTGCGAGGAAGCATTTAGTTGGTGAAGTCACTCCTCGAAGGAGCCCACGTGTTTCAAGGCCTGTAGAACTTGTTGAAGATGAAGGGCTAGGCCTCGGTGGTACGCCACGCCGTAGTACTCGTGTGCTTGCTACTGCCGCACCTATACCTTGTCCGCTTGGTGCTGGTGCATCTGGTAAGGGGAAGAAATGCAGCATCAAGCGCAAGGTTGCACCTGCAAAGGTCAACAAGGGTGAGAAGAAGCATTTTCGTGCTAATCCCGAGTACAAGGATGATGCTGATTTCAACGCTGATGACGAGGACGGCGACGATGATGATGCTGCCGCTAATCAGGTATGAATGTCCCGCTTTTTAGAGCATTTGTCACTAGTGTTGTAGTTTTTGTGTTTTTAGCACTGCCTTTGCGTACATAGCTGACCTTCTGCTCCATATAGATGAATAAATTAGCCGATCTGCTTTGCTTTTATGGTATCACTGCCTTTGTGTACATAGTTGGACTTCTGGATATATACATGAAGAATTAGCTTAACTTGTTGGTATACATGTTTTATTACTCCCTTGGTGTACATGATTGAACTTCTGCTTTGTAAATTTCCAACATTTTGAAAGCATGTTAACCTGTGGTCATACATGGTTGTACTGCCTATGTAGACATAGTTGGACTTCTGAAATACATGTTTATTACTGCCTTGGTGTACATGGTTGAACTTCTGCTATGTAAATTTCCAACATTTTGAAAGCATCTTTACTTCTGGTCATACATGGTTGTACTGCCTATGTAGACATAGTTGGACTTCTGAAATGTACTGCGTGTGGAATTTTGTAGGCATTAGTGGAATTTTGGTGTAGCTTGTGTATCTCATTGTTCTGCCTTTTCTCCTTGTCATTGCATTTTTTTCAGTATCAGCTTGTGGAGCGGCCTGAGAGGAGGAAGAGAGGATGCAAAGCGCCCGAAGAAGGTGGCCAAGGAGGAGATGAGGTGAAACGTGTTAACAAGACTGTTCGCTGCTCACTAAGAGAGGTCAAGACGTGTGCGAAAATGCTACATCTTAGGCACAAGATGAGGGTTATCAAGGCTAGTTTTGGTTGTGTGTTTGACTTGAAGGTTGATTCCAACATTTCTCGTCCTTTGATGGGCAACATCTACATGAGGATTAACCCTGCAACCATGATTCTAGACATGGGTGAGGCGAACAAGGTTCTGCGTATTACAAGTGATGCTATTCACCATCTATTTGGATTCCCTCAAGGTAATCGTACCCGTCCCAGGCCCTCGAATGACGAGTTTGATGATGTTGTTATGAGGTTCAAGGGCAAGCTTGGGTACGCTAGGAGTGATGCCATCAAGACAAAGGATTTGCGGAATATCCTCGCGGAACTTGTGAGGGATGAGACAAAGGATGATCTTGCTCTGCAGGTGTTTTACCTGATTGTTTTCATGAAGGTGGTTATCCCTGGAACGTCTACATGAGTGTCCAGGGAGGCAGCAATGGCTGAGAATCTTGTGTTTGAGGATATGGCAGATATGGACTACTACCAGTTGGTTGTTGATGATATTTGAAGTGCTGTTGTTAAGTATCAGCAAGGTACTAGAAGAGGAAAAGCTGTCACAGGCTATGCCATCGCGCCACTTCTTATGTACCTGGACTGCCTTATCATTGGCAGGACGCCTAATATTGACTAAGACCCATCGCGTCAATTTCATGGATCAGGACAAGCTTCTTGAGCTTGCTGCGGCTGACTTGGTCAAGAAGGGTGATGATGACCCAACCAACTGGGTGTTTGGGAGACTGCCTGTGAGTGTTTCTATGCATCATTCTTTCCTGTGTAGTTTAACTTGAACTTCTTGTACTAACTTCTATATTTTTTGATTCCATGTTCCTTCATTTGTTTTCTAACGCATTGACTTTTGTTTTTGCATGCAATGGAACACACAAGCTGAGGTTGTGTTCTTTATGCGTATCGAACGTCCTGTTCTTACTATGCCTCGTGCCGCCGGCCTAGGTAGCGGAACTTCTCCGAGATATGAATTCTCCCGGGATGTTAATACTGGTGCCCCCACTGTAGATCTAGGAGGTTCTTCTGCCCGTGAGTGCTGCAGGTGGCGTGTGTTCCGAGAGTTTGTTTGAATCTGCCAATTCCCTGGTTAGGATTGACGGTCTTCTTCAAACTGTTTGTGGCGAGTCGGCCCGTGTTCCGTCAACTGTTCAGCGTGTTAGTCGCATTGTTGGGATTCTTCCTCCCGGACACGGTTTTCATGCTGAGTCTTCAAAGGAGGTTTTGTCAATTGAAGCTAGATTTCTTGAAGAGCTTCGTTAGAACACTTCCCACCTCCGGGCTAACTTTGGGCTATTCAAGGAAATGCAGGATGCTCGTTGCAAGCCGTTTGAAGATGAGGCAAGTGTTGTTGTGAGAGATATTCAGAGGAAGGATTCCGTTCGTTTGGGTCGTGAAGGAGGCCATGTGGAGCATACCGAAGAGGTTTGTTTATGTTGGCTTTTGATATTTCTTTTGCACTAGTGTTCATTCTTAGCTTTCAGTTATTTCTGTTTTGTAGTCATAGGGTGACCCTTATTGATTTCATGTGTCGTAATTTTTTTTCTTTTTAGTACTAGTGTTTCCTAGGTGACCTTCTCTGTTTATAGAACCTGAACTTCAAGTGCTACAACACCTGAACTTCTATGACTGGCCCTTTTTGTTCCCTTTTGTATCTTATGGTAGTTTGATATCTGATCTGCTATTTTTACTGTATTTGGACTTCCATTATGTGTCAGTTGTGATAGCTGACCTTCTCTTATTATGTAACGTGAACTTTTGCTGATTAGGTATTTGTTTTCTACATGATTATTTTGTAGGTTGTTGATGATGGTGCTAGGGTTACGGAGTATGTTTTACCTGTGCATGAAGCTGATCCTGTGCATGAAGCTGCCCCTGTGCATGAACCTTCTCCCTCTAGTGATGTATTAGTTGATGAGGTTCATGGCAGCGAAAATAAGGTACCGTTTTTCTTGTTCATTTGTCTCATTTTGTATTTTACTTGTTTGTGCCTTATTATCACTATGTGGCCCTTTGTAATGACTTTCTGTTCTTGCCGCAGAATGATGATGCTAGTGTTCCTCTAGAGAAGGTTGCAGACAAGTCCGTGTCAGGCACCGGCTGCTCCGACGGGGTGGACCCGACTGAACCTCAGTCGTCCATTGGCGCTGAGGTTTCTGATGCTGAGCAGGGAAAGACAGATGATGTTTCTGATGCTGAGCATGGCAAGACAGCTGGAGACATCATTTTGGAGGAAGATCCCGTTGAGGCTGCCGTTGAGACTGGTGGTAGTGCTACTGCAGGCCCGGAGAAGTCTCCTGCAGTAGAGCCATCAGTTGCTGTTGATGCTGGTTCTCCAGCTCTTCCTAGTGCTGGAGAGCCAATGGTTTTTGTTGTTTTAGATTCTCCAGTTGCTCCAGCTGCTACTGGTGTCCTTCCCGACGACGCTGCAATGTCAACTCGAGATGATGACGAAGAGACTGAAAGCGATAGCTATGAAGAGGAGGTTGATCATTCCAGTGCTGCCACCGGTCTAGGCAAGAATCCATAAAGAGAGGAGCATGCTTCTCTCTTCTTTCCCCATCCCCGTCCCTTTTGTTGTTTGTTTTTGTCCATGATATCCCTGTGAACTACCTGTGTGATGCAAGTTGAACTTCTGGTTTAGTGCTTTGTCGTGTGGGTTGTAAAATAAAGTTTAGTGAACCTAATTTGTATGTGGGGGGTGTTTGTAATGCTGAGATGTGCGTGTGTTTGAATGTTGTGCTTGAATGTTGCTATTAATTAAACTGTTGTGAATCTATGTGCTTGAGATGTTCCTCTTAATTGCTATTTGTTTTTGCTGAGTAGATAGTGACCTTGATGTCATCTGAAAGAAGGTTGATGACTTTTATTACAGTGTAACTAGGCTTAAGAATGTTCGTTCCAAGAGGTGAGTGTAGCTGTTCAATTTTTAAATCCATATATCCCCTGTGAACTTCCTGTGGTTTCATACCTGAACTTCTTTACTCTATGTTGCTGAACTTCTATTTTTTACATCTCTGGTGCTGAACTTCTGGCCTTTTTGTACTGCCTGTTGTGATGTAGCCGAACTTCTGTGCTTACATGTGTTATGAACTTCCTGAGTTCCTGATCCTGAACTTCTTTTACTTTCTGTTTGCTTGTTTTAGATCAATGATTATGTTCCAAAACAAGAAGTGTGAAGCTTCTGTTGAGGATGTCGCAATATCTTTTGCTCCTCGCGGAATGCTTCAATCTAATGTGGCTGAGGTTGCACTCTACTGTCTACGTGCGAAGTACCAGGGATCAGACAAACTCATCCTGTCGTATTGGGTTTGTGTAAGTCAACCATATAGTGATTTCTTTTCCGTTTTGTTCCTTACCATTTTTTAGTTAAAACTTGTTTGTCTCACTTTTGTATTTTTCATATGTTGGTGTTGTCTACATTATTTTAGGACAAGATTTTCAGAGGTCAATTTGATTCCCATGTGAGGAAGTACTTCTTGGCGACTGGTCCAGATAGCATGGATGCACATGATTCGGTAAGCAATATATTGTTCTTTGCCTCTCTATTAGTTTTGCATTGTGTTCCACTGTGTTTGTATTGTTTTATTTTTCTTTGTACTATTTGATATTAATTTTCAGTTTGCAATGATACATGTGTTTATGTTGCTCCAGGTTGTTTTCCCCACTTTTGACCCGCCTGAGATTCCTGCTTCCATGGCTGGTGTCGGTCATTGGGTGTCGATATTCCTTGACCTGAAGAATTCAAGGTTCCAGCTTCTCGACTCCCACTATGGACCAGAAGATGACTGTGCGGTACGCCTGTTTTGGCGGATGACCGATAATATCAAGAAGCTTTGGAACGATGCCAGCAACGACAGGGAGACACCCTTCAACCCAGTTACTATTGACCATTTCCAATTGGATTGGATTGATGTCCCCCAGCAGAATAACAAGTATGAGTTCCACTTTTCTTTTTATCACTTCTGTTTAACTATAGTTGTATGTAAGCTGTGACTTGTTTTATTCGTTGGCTTTCTTTTTTGTTCTTTTTTGTGTTTGATGGCAGTATCGACTTCGGATTCTTCATGGTTATGAATGTTAATTCGTATCATGATGGGGTTCTTGCAAATTATTCCCATGAAAATATCACGGATATCAGGAAGACGTGGATGTACTCAATCCCTTCTTCCAACCTATTTGAGATAGACTTCCAAGCTCTGTTTGGCTACTACACATGTAAGTCTTGGAACTTGGACTGCTTACCTGTACTGCATCTTTTATTCTACATGAACTTCATTCTTTCTTGAACTTGAACTTCTGCTTGAGATCTTGCTAGCTACTGGTTTCAGATGGAGAGGAGCATTCCTTGTACATGAACTTCATTTTTTATCCTTTCTATTTTTCTTGTGTGTTTTGTTTCAGTATTTTTTTCCTTCCATTGCTTACTTGGACACGAGCATTTCTTCTACTTGAACTTTAGAGATGATGCCTTTCTATGCTTTTGTTAGCTGTAGTTGAATGTTTCCCAGTTCATCAGTTTATCTTGAACTCTGCCTTTGGTTGTGCCTGAAATTCTTTTAGTTTTTAAATGCAACTAATTTTTTTAGATCAGCTTGAGTAGTAACCATGTCATCTATATTTAGTTGGACTGCACATTTGTGCTGTGCCTGAACTTTAGTTATATTTAATGCTGTTTTTTCTCCTCCTTTTCTTTGACAGTGGATCCGTTGGACTTGGCCGATTACCACTACTCATTTCTCGGGTCAGACGAATACCAGCCTAGGGAGGAATCAATGAGTACAACTCCGATAGAAGATGATAGACCTCGAACCCTTATTCCTTCCAAGTTGGGGAAGCAGGCTGGTGGTATTTGTGGTACTCCAAAAACCCCTTTCTCCAGGAAGGTTGGTGCAGTCGAAGCAGCCAAGCAGAAGTGATTTCGTCGGATGATGATTTTGAAAACATTGCTTACCCGAAGAATGGTAAATCTGCTGCTGGTACTGTTGCTGGGAGAGGTGGGAAGAATGCTTTCCTCACCAGGAGGAAACCGACAGTTGAGTCTGGCAACATAACTACCTCCAAGTGAGTATCCAGATTGCCTTTGAAGTGGCGTTCTGCTGTCGCTCCCCTAAAAAAATACAGTTACCCTCATCTATCCAAGTCCCGGAAGTTGAGACAGTGTGTGCTTAGTAAAGAGGGTCTGGGGAAGTATTCTGAGTGAGTTTTCTTCTTCTTAACTTTGTTGCTGCCAGAGATGCTACTTTGTGTCTGAACTTCTGTTGTTGTAGTATGTGGACTTCTATTCATTTCTCCCTTGCCTTGGAGTAATAATGTCTGAACTTCTGTTGTTGTAGTATCTGAACTTCTGTTTATCTCCCCTTGCCTTTTGAGTTATATTATCTGAACTTCTGTTTGTTATTGTATCTGAACTTCTACTATTTTTTCCCATCCTTTTAAATCTACATCACAAGCTACTGCATGTTTACCATCCCTGGGAATGTGATTGACCTCATAGGACGTGTACTTTATACCCTTTTCGGTGAAGGGCAGCAGTTGGAAGGAGACATAATGGATTATCTCACAAATTTGTGGAAGGATAAGCTGGAGACCTCTGAGATATTCACTAGTGCTAACAGGGTTGTACTTAGTCCCTACTTCATATAGGTTTTAGTTCTTTGCATCCCTATCTCCCTTTTTTGCTCTAGTTTTGTTGTAGTGGCATTTGGGAGGTGTTTTAATTGTATTTTTGTGAATGCACAGTACTGCCTGGAGTATGATTTCTTCCCTGCAACAGTTCCAAAGTTTGATGCAAAAAATTCGGCTAAACTCCTCCCAATGTTTGTTCTCAAGGAAGAAGACCTTCTTAATGCAAAGTTGGTTAGTTTTTCATAACTCTTGCTTTTTAAAATTTTATGTACATCCTTTTGTTGAGTTTGTAAAGAATTTTGTGTTCATCCTGGTTGTTTAATACTATGCTTTATAGTTTGTGTTCACCGTTTCTTTCATTCTTGCCAGGTTTTTTTGATACTATTCAAGCCAATTGGCACAATGGAGCACTACAGTGTGTATGTGCTGAATAGATATCGTGGGAGCATTGACATCCTTGATTCACTACCTTACAACAATAAGGAAATGTCACAAACAAGTTTCCATGGAGACTGCCTAAATATCGCGAGTGTTTCTTAGCCTGAACCTCCTTTCATATCTGCTTGTTTGACATGAAGTTTACTATGGCTTGTGTTGACAAAATATGTTTTATGTCTCTGTTTTGGTAATACTGCTTGAACTGACTATCATTTGATAGTTGAACTTCTCGTATTTGATTAGCTGGATCGTATTCAAGTGTCCCTTTTATGTACCTGAACCTAACTATTTTGGTTAACATGTTTTTGACTTCATCTTATTTTGGCATTTCCTGTAGATCAAGAGATTTGTTGGGTTGCTCGAGGAGGTGTATGGCATGGCTGCGTACAAAGTGAGCAAGCAGCCTAACTAGGTGACTATTGCAAAGAGGCCGACTTTTATCGATGTTCCAAAGCAAGTGAATAATGATTGTGGTTTCTTTGCTGTGAAGTTCTGCTCTACATATGATGGCGATGAGCTTGTTGAGGATTTTGGTGATGTGGAGGTATGTATTGTCCTTGTTCTTGTCTGATCATCCTTTCATTTTTTTGTGTGTTTTTGCTGAGCCGCTCTTGCTGTGGTTTTAGTTATCCTTTACTAAACCATCGTTTCATTTTCCTGTTGGCAGGCTGCAGCAAATGACTGGAAGGCCGAGTTCATGCACACTCTAGTCTTTAGCGAGAAGAATGAAGTCGTGCGTGCAGAGCTTCCTAAAGAGATCTAGTCCTTGGGCCCGTGAAGTCGAAGCATTAGTTTTAGTGTAGATTTGATCTCGTAAAGATTTAGGTTTGATAGTGATTGGAATGATTCTTTAAAGATTTGGTTGTAAGAATTGTTTAGTGATTTGTGTTTCTATAGCTGCAACACTATTACTTATGATATTTGAGGACAAATGTATTTGGTGTTAAGAACAATTTGGCTTGTGAATTTCAATATAATGCATCGTTTTCAGTATCCATGTGTAGTATGTCTTTCCCCAACAGATGTACCTGAACTTCTCCCTCAGCTATGGTTGAACTGCTCATTTTTTTGTGTTTTTTAATTTTGGGCCCCAACATATGATCTTTGATTTGAACTTCTGCTCGAGATCTGGTTGGGCTGCTGGTTTGAGATGGATAGGATTTCTGTGTTGTGTAATGTATTGTTATTTTTCAACCCAACCAATACATATCCTTTTACATAGAATCTATATTTGTTTTTTGTGATTTTTCAACCGCGGACGGATTTCAACTATAACTTTGTGCAAAAATATTCTCATACACTCCTTCACTTTTCTATATGTTTTTGTCGAGATTGTACTTGAACTTCTGTACGTATCCAAACAAAACTTCATATCTGTGACCGTTGTCTTAGGCTTGCTAACCTTAGTTCATACGGCAAAACTTTAATTTTTTAAGTATATTTTTTCCTACATCGATTTTGTATGATTTTATATACCCGAACTTCTTCTGTAAGCTGACCTGAACTTCAGACTATATAAGTATTTGCTGGTTGCTCTTTTATGGAATACAACACCAGCACCTCCTGCCATAATATACCAGAACTTCCATTGTAATGTTGCTTGAACTTCATAGTGTATATTTTTCATTTTTATTCTTGCTTGCACTCTACATGTAATCCATCACCAACACAACACTTCCTGCCATAATATATCAGGACTTCTGCTGTAATATTACTTGAACTTCACAGTGTATATTTTTTTCATTTTATTACTGCTTGCTCTCTCATGCAATACATCACCAGCACCTCCTCTTATACTATACTAGTACTTCTGCAGTAAGCTTAGTTGAACTTCTACTATATAATTTCTTTGAAACTTCAGCAATAAAAGTTCAAGTAAGCTTCTCCTAAACTACTGTTTCAAAAGTGGAATAATATTCTGCACATTGACATGACATAAGTTCGCTTTGTTTAATTGACCTAGTCTAATTTTTCATCAGCCTTGCGCTCCTCCTAGGCCTTGCTTGTGGTGGCTTTTGCTTGACATGTACCTCTTCCTCTTCATCTTCTTCTCTATCTTCCTCTTCATCATCCTCTTCCTCTTCCTCTTCATCGTCCTCTTCCTCTTCCTCTTCATCTTCGTCTTCCTCTTCTTCGATTGTGTCTTCATCTTCTTCTTCCTCTTCATATTCCACCACTTTCTTGTTGCTGGCTCTAGGTTTTGCTTTCTATTTCTTCTCTGGCTTTTTGCTTGTCTTTTCAGCATCTGCGAGCTTCGGGCATGTTCTTGCATTATGTGGTTCATACTGCTTGCATATGCTACAAAGCCTACAGCTTGCTTTTTCTTGGTGTGGTCCCTTCTTTTGTTCTATAACTTTGGGCTGCTGTTTTTGAACTTTGGGTTGCTTGACCTCCTCGGCATTGTTTCTTTCCAAGAGTGTTGGGCAGGTGAGCTTGCTGTGTCCCGCAACCTGGTTGCACACACTACATTTCCTGTGTCTAAGTGGCACTATGTTCTCATCGAGCACGATGACTCTTCCTGTAGGTGGTGCCTTTATTTGAGGTCTCTTGTCACTTTTCTTTGCCGCAGAAATTTTCTTCCTACCCTTTATTTCAGAGTACAGCGGTAGTTTCATCGTCTCTTGCTGGCGCTGCTCCACTGATTGGTCAACGGCCTTCTTGCATTGGTTGGCTTGAGCAGCGGCGTTTAGCATTTCACATGCATAATAATGAAGGTCATCTTCAATTTCAGCATCCTCTTGAGCCATCCTTTCGTTAGCATCCGCTCGATTTGCTGAATGTATTGCATCAAGCTCTTCCACGAGCCTCTTGAGAACATAGTCGGCTCTGTCATATTGTTGGTCACATCTCATCGCTTTCTTGTTAGCCACCAAATTTAGCCGCAGAAAGATGTCTTGCTTTGATAGTCTTGAGCTGCCATCCGATGCGGTTGTGTTGTAGTCCCTTGTATCAAAGGTTGGTTGTGATTTTGCAGTCTTTGTGTACCGTCTGAGGATATACTTGTTTGGAAATTTGAGCTTCAGGTAGTCCAGTATGTTCATGATGTGAAGGCAGAACAGGCCTGCATTTTGCGATGAATGCAGAATACATAGTTTGTGAGCCAGCAATGAGTTTCACATATTTTGATATGATACTACTAGTTTAGCTATTTAGTGAGTTTGTTTTTACGCTCACTTGTGTGTGTCCAAAGCTTGCATTCACACTCGTATATTTCATTCTTTGGGTCAGCTACAACCTGGAATTCATGCTTTGACCAGGAAAATATTTCTTCATCATCATGGCCAGCCTTGTTGTGGTAGTACACAAGGTACTTAGTGGGCTCTGCTGTAGGCTTTGCACGAAATAGCATGGCTTTTCTCATCCTAGTCCTCATCTCGGTGTACACGGCTCTCGTGTACTTGATAGACATGTCTTCCTCGTAGCCGTAGGTTGTTTTTGTCACATGATTGAATATTAGTCAAAGCAGAGTCATTGGTTTCATTTTTTTAAGAGTCAAAGTGCACATGTTTGAAGGAAAACAAAATATGATGGGGTTGTTTTTTTGTGTTCATATCATTCTGGTCATTGTTTGCTCGTTCTCCTTCTGTATCCGAGTTTGTATGCAAGCATTTACCCGCCTAGCAAACTTGTGTAGGTTCTGGGTCCCCTTGACAAACCCTCTCTTGAGCACGTGGTTCATGCTCTGGCTTCATTGTGTGGAAGTCATTCTGGCACAGAAAATGTTCTTGTAATATGCTGAAATCCACATTTTCCTATCACTCCACAGCTGGATCATCATCTAGTCGTTCTCCAGGTTGTACTTGTGCACGAGTTCAGCCCAGGCAGTTTCAAACTCCAATGGCATCAGTGGCCAGTTTAATATAGCTGTGAACTCCTCTTTGAATGTTTTATAGTTTTTGTATGGCAACGCGAGGTATTCCTTGTATTTCTTCAGGATGTGCCAACGGCATAGCTTGTGGACGGTGTTTGGGAATTATGTGGTATGGCTTTCGCCATCAATGGGCACTGGTCTGCATGAATTTAAAAAATGAAACTTGCTTCTTTTTGCTGTGATGGTGAACTTATGTTGTACAAGTACTTGAACTTCACATGGAGCAATATGACTATCTAAAAATGTCACATGTATCTTTTCTTCCAATGGTGTTCTTGAACTTCTGTGGTACCAGTGCCTGAACTTAACAGGTAGCAGTAGGACTACCTAGTAGTGTCACACTCAAATTTTTCTTACAACAGTGTTCTAGAACTCCTATGGTACCAGTGCTTGAACTTCACATAAATAACTATATTTTTCTGAACATGTTACATATTTTTTTCTTACAGCTTTTTGTCCTTGAACTTCTATGATTCCTGTACTTGAACTTCACATTCATAACTAATTTTTTTCTAAACATGTGACAGATAATTTTGCTTTCTTGTACTGTTAGTTGGACTTCTGTGCTAACAGTGGTTGAACTGCTTGCTTGATAGAGGCAAAGGTGTCCCATCTTTCAATGAGATGGTGGCTATCGTTTTCTGTGGGACTCGACCTTGACGATCCGACTACGAATGTGCGAGACGTCGTGCCTTAGCAATCGCTAAACCAACTTCCAAGGGGTTATTGACCACGTCGGAGCTCGATCAACCTGAGCATGAGGGTCTATTTTCCTGCGAGCAAACGAAGAACAAGCAAGAAACTGAGATTGCAATCTGGATATTGCAAATATAAGAGGAAAACTTTGTTAATCTAGGTGAGGTTCTATGACGCCTTTGTCTGGTCGTTGAACACAAACGAAGTACGTGAAGTTGCAGCTATGGCAAACTTTAATCTAAACAAAACCCAAAGTCTAAACGACGCCCTAAGGGCTGTATATATGGAGGAAGAGTGGGGAATTTTGTGGCCCTTGGGGAAGGGGTACGAAACCAACCCTATCTCTTGTTTCCCCACACATACGGACTCTAAAAATAGCCTATACTCAAGTATTTCGAAAATACATGGGCCTGGCCCAAAAATAAGGTGACGCAACACCTAGAATAGCCTCTGGATGAAAGTTATGAAGTAGCATCTTGTATATTTTGTCCAAGGCTTAATGCACTCATTATGGTGGTTTCAACGTCCTGAAATCATCACTTATAACTCCGTTCTTGTTCCCCTTGCGCATGCCATCATCTCCATGCTTGTTCTTGCTCCAATGTTCATCCTTATCCAAGCTAGGCCCTTCATTTGTAAGCAAAACAATTGTATCCGAATTAGGCATCATCATATTCTCATGAACATTAGAATCATTACCAAGAAACAAAATTACCTGGTAATTTAATTGGCGTGGGCAAGCTCTAGTAATTGGTCCAGTATGTATAGCAGTAGGGGTTGTGTGTGTAATAATGGTATTGATGTCCTCCTCATTGGTGTACATTATTTTCAGATGAAACCAAATGTACCCAATACAGACCCATACACTGAAAAGATGATGAAACTTGTAGAGTTGTTTTTGAACTCACCTGTTAGAATGCAAGTTGGGTGCTTGTTGTTCATGCACCGTACAAATGTATCGAACAACCACTTGAATGACTTTGCATCTTCGTCTCTGATAAGGGCAACAACAAATATTGTTGACTGCAAGTGATGGTTTGTTCCAACAAACACTCCCAGAGGCACATGAAATCTGTTGGTCTTGTAAGTTGTTTCAAATGTTATGCAATCGCCAAAGTCTTGATACGCTCCTCGGCAGCTTGCATTGGACCAGAAAATGTTTTTGATTGACTTGTCCTTGTCTACTTGTTTGTCATACAAAAACTCATCATTGGTTTCCTTCATGTCTTTGAAGAATGAAACAAGTTTCAACACATCATCCAAATCATCTTTCCTTGCATTCATGGCTTTCCTGCAAATTAGACGCAAACATTCATTTTTTTATTTTTGCTAGAAAAGGGTTGTGACTTAGGATGCTATGTGCATTGCAGCATGTGGATGTTTGAATACTAACTGGTTTAGTAGGTCTCTTTCGGTCATGCTTAGGAAGTAGCTTCCATCTTCATTTTCAGATAGCATGGACATGATTGTTGTGTGCTTGACATCATGGTACTGCAGGAGTTTTACGTCCTCCAAAATAGTGGGGTCATAATTCTTGTGTGAGTGCAAGAATACCAGCATGTCATCAGTTTGCATGAGTTGGTGATTATGATTGTACTCAATGTCCACTTCCACGCATGTGTTATCCTCCTGCACCTTCACCCTCATTCTTGCATTGCAGCCTGTCCTCTGGCGATGTTTTGTTTCGCTTCCTATCAGCCTCTAAAACAGAAGTTGTGTGTTTCCCTTGGAACGCGCAAACAAAATACTTGTGATTGTCATTCCCTCCCGTCTTCCTGATTCCAAAACCAGCGTGTCTGGCATATCTATTATAAAATTCCCTTGCTTTCTCTACATCTTGGAATCGCATCTTTAGTCTTGGTATTAGATAACCTGGGAGATCCGGCATCTGCGGAAAAAGAAAAAATAATCCAAACAACACGTTGAAATGCAGTTTATGAACTTGTTATCCTGGAGGGAGCAGAAAATTTGCAGATAATACAAAATGCGTATATAAATATTTTTTGTTTCACTTACGTGTGTGTATGATCGTAACTCCACCGGAGTCTGCTGCTGTCCCTCTGGGATGGGGCACGGTGGAGTAATCATAGCAGGATGCAGGAGTGGATCACGAGGAGGAAGGGGGGCTGAAGATGGCCTCTCTCTTGTTTGCGTCCTTTTTGCTTGAGGTGGTTGTGCAGGTATTGAGATCCTGGTATTGGTTTGCTCTTTTCTTTTGTGAAGCAATCCATCTACCTTATGTCCTGTACAATTCTGACTTGTAGCAACAGCGGCAGGATCCAACGGTGGTAGTGTGCAGAGCACTCTCCTCCGTGTGTGTGTTCCTATTGGATTTGTCCTGGGATCCTATTTAGTTGCTTCCCTTTGGCGTTGGCGAGGCACACCATGATAACCTCTAGAGTTACACGCAGGACTTGAGCTAACCCCCTCCTCCATCGGCGTGCTTGGGAGTCTGCTTGTGGATACAAAGAATCCGCGGGGGGTTTCCAGTGTCACCCAATTAGGTAGAGGTGCAAAGTTGTGCGGATAGGGATGTGACCCAGCATCTTGGAAGTCTCCATGTGTTTCGGGTTTCATCCATTTTTGGTCTGGAGCAGGTTGGCAATGCTGTTGGTGCGTTTGAGGTGTGACCCATTGAGGGGGTGGTGCAACTCGTACGGGCTTAGGATTGTGTACTTGCTGTTGGTAACTTCTGAGCTTCTTCATGCGTCTCTCGTCTTCCTGACATAAAAGAAAAAATGTTTATTAGCACACAAGTGACATCTGCCTATACCTTTGTAACTGAACTTAGAATTATTCACAGCCTGAACTTCACATGGCTTTTCACATGTGAATGTAGGCAGATTTTCTACTATTTGTAGCCTGGACTGATGCTCACAAACTACCTGGACTTCACATGGCTGTAAGCAGGCAGATTTTCTACTATTTGTAGCCTGGACTGATGCTCACAAACTACCTGAACTTCACATGGCTGTAAGCAGGCAGATTTTAAAAAAGCTTTTGTAGCCTGGACTGATGCTCACACACCACCTGAACTTCACATGGCTGTAAGCAGGCAGATTTTTAAAAAGCTTTTGTAGCCTGGACTAATGCTCACACACCACCTGAACTTCACATGGTTGTAAGAAAATAACAAGCAGAGGGAAGAAGTTCAACCATACCCTGGCTAGAAGTTCGGCCAACCTTTTTCCAGTAGCTGATAGGCCACCTTGTGAGAAATTTGTCGGAGAGCTAGGAGAGGAACCGCATGGCAATCCATGTCTTGCATAGGGCGCGAAGTTCATCTGCACGAAGCAAGAAGTTCACGCAAGGGAAGATTGAAGAAGAAGGCAACAAGTGGGAGGAAGTTCATGTACCGTTGCTGGATTTGAAGGCGCCGCCGATGCCACCTCCGCCGCGGAGTTGCTCCATTGGCCGTTCGCCGTAGCTTCCATCGGGGCCGTCATCTACTCTGCCAAGGCGTCGGGTGGTGAGGATGGAAGGAGGAAGCGGCTTCCGGAAGTCCATGGCGGCTTCGCCGCGTCCAGGGGACGCGGGCTCCCTCGCGCCAGCATCCGACGTCGCTCGCTCACCCGCACCGGTGGTCGGCCAAGAGGTGGGACGGAGGGGTGGCGGCGGATCCGATCGACCAGGCTCTTGAGACGGAGGGGAGGCGGCGGATCCGGCCAGCCAGGAGCTAGAGACGGGGGAAAGGTGGCGGATCGAGGGGAGGAGCGGCGAGGAGGGGGGCTGGGGCGGCTTGGGATCGGGATCAGGTGGATCCTGTCGGGGCGGCCTCGGGATCCAGTGGATCCTGTCGGGCGGGCCGGAAGTTCGGAAGGGCTTCTGTCAGGCCCTTATATGGGCTGCTGTGATCCAAATAACTATTCTAATCCTAGGATTAGAATAGTGTTGTCCTATATATAGTGCGGTGAGAGTGTGGAGAGTGCAAACCCTAGCGAGCAAGCGTGAGGCTCCAGCTTATATAGTACTTATATAGTACTCGTGTATACTACTAATATATAGTGGAGTGGTTTTCTTTTTTTCTCCATAACAATCATTTTAAATTGTGTAACTATGAAACGAAACTCTTTATTTAACGTACCAGTGGAGAAAACTAGTTACGATGAACTAATGATCCACGTGTCCTGGTCGCACTTCCTGTCCTTCACGTGCGGTACACTACCCTTTGTTAAGTGAACAATCACACACGCGCCAAATTATCGGAAAGGTGTGAGAGTGTGTACAAATAAAGCATTTTAATTCCAATTATCATAAAGGTCTAAGAGTATGTGCAGTTTGCCCTCTCTCAATAATTATGGTTTTTTGTGTTCGGCCTAAACTAAGTCAAACTTTACGAAGTTTGACTTCAGTCAAATCTAATATGCAGAGTAAATAAAAACGGAGGGCTACTACGTCCATCCGGGTTTTTAGTGCACACCATATTTTTAATCAAAGTCTGATCACGTATTTAGTTAATAGCTGGACAAATAAAATTACAGGGGAGCTGAAGACAAAGTTGTGAGAAGGCATAGAAATCAATACAAAACTTATGCTCTTAGTACCAGTGTCGATGCTTCTTCAAGGAAACATTTGGTTCATAGCCAAACGTGTGATAAAATTGCACCAACGTGAAAGACGACTGCCTCTCCAATGCAACGAACGTGAACTGATGAAGGATATCATCTTTGTGGGTAACAAGAAAAGAGCACTGATGGAAGACATCTTGTTTTTCGTCGAAAATCAATCAGCTTCACTAGCCGATGCAACCATTAGACGAAACCATGAGCATCGATAGGTCATCGTGGTGACGCATCACCCATTTGGCATCACGTTTGGGTGAGGCACCTATGAAGTTCGATAAATCCTCACTGTAGTTTGTTTCTTCTTGGTAATCAAGCTCGAGGAAGGAAGAACCACGTAGCAGAGGACAGTGAGGCGGAACAATAATGGCCATCCAATTTTGTGCAGTTCCACTAAAATTGAGGAAGACATGCCCGGGTATGGAGATGAGCATCGCTGTTTGCAAAAATATAAAAAAGGGATATAGTGTTGTTACTTTGCTTTGGCAGTGGTAGAAAATTAAGAGCGACATCTAATTTGTCAATAAGAATTAATGAAAAGTACACCAACAAACATAAGCATCATGATTATCTTGATGGGAATTAAACCAGGATACCCGAGAAAAAAAGCAGGACAGAAGCATTTATCAACGCCTCTGGATTGACATCATCATTACTTAAAAGGGACGTCACTTTACCATGGGCATTGCTTCATTTAACCAGTGACGATATTAGATTAGCAGCAGCAATAGGAGCATATGGACAATGATCACACAACCACCATGTGCTTTTTGTCGAAAAAACATGTATACCTCCACCAAGGCATAAACCAGGACAACTTTTCGAGTGGCCTTTCATCTATAATAGTAAAAAAGTAGGTGATGTTGGACCAATCGACAATCCCTAGATACTGTACATGGGAAGGTGGGGAGTAATGACATAGAATAAAATCCACCTGAAGCGGCTTGGGGAGTTGGACCAGTACCATGAAGCATGAAATCCAAAAGAAGTTATACCCCAGGTGGGCGAGATGTCGCTTAGGAAGGCGGGCGGGATCTGCCCACACGATGGCACCGAACAAGGGCGCGGAGGACCTACGTCTGTGCCAGCGCCGTCTCAGAGAGGATGGTGCGCATCGGCATCCTCCATCGCCGACGGCGACAACATCAACGTTGCACCTCCTCACCTCCTGTAGCGGACGGGATTCGGCCGGATCTGTGACCACCGGTGAGGAGAGAGATAGAGTGGATACTATCATCTTGTTTACATATGGAGAGGGTGAGAGAGCGAGACGTGAGAAACCCTATCAAACAAGAGGCTATATGTGCAATGGAGTAAAAAAATCTCTCCATAGCAGTGGTTTTAAATAGAATACGCACGTTCCCGGAAAAAAGAAACAAAAACTAGCGGACAAAACTTTTTTAACGTACCAAAACTCGATCAAAAGCACGCCGCCGCTTCCAGGTCACAGTTTGTATCGCTCACATGTGGTCCCCGACCCTCCATTATTAAGTGAAAAATTAAAGGGTAAAATTATTACGTACGTAAGCTGCCTCTCGTGTACAAATGCGCTCCATCATGTACTCGCGGGTATCTCAGAGGCAGAATGAGTGCCTGTACATTTCTTCTTGTACGTCGTACTCCATTTATCTCACTTCATATTGTTTCCCACTCATATGATATTCCTATCCTAGGAACAAAATGAGGCGGTACTAAGTTTGTGTATGTGTAGGGAGAATGAGACATCGATGGTGTGTATGGGTAGTCGCAAGACTCATCGCGCACACACACATAGACATACACATGCATATCCGTGTTGATGTAAAATTCCATCTCCATCCCCATCTCCAATCATATTTGTCCAACTGGCACATTTTTTACATTATTAATTATATACGCAACAATATTTACGTACAACATCTCTTGTTCGCGGGCATCCGGACGGGTGCCACACCCACTCCTGACCAACCCGAACCCTCTTCATCACCCACGCATGCTTCCCGCCCGAAATGGTTAGTGCCGCATTCATGCCCGGCTAGAGCGGACGTGACCTCTCACTGGCACCGGCATTGAAGCGGCACGCCGGCCAAGAGAGCACTGCCCGTGCCGCTTCCCGGTGCACGTGACCGCTCCGCGTTCAAAGGTCGCCATGACCGGCCACTACATGCATGTAAAAAGTTCTTGGGAGTCTGTGCTATAGCTAGCTATCCTCCGCTCCTTGTCCATCTCTTCCAGTAGTGCTAGTACTCCATGGCGCGATCCATCGACAAGCAGGCGGGAAAGTTATTGTATAGTCGGTTTGCAGTGAGTGTGTCGTGGGAACGAACACCTATGGGGCCGGCGGACCGGACCCCTTTCGGTTCGGCGGGGGGCAGAGATCGCACGAAGGGCAGATCGAGGCGAAGCACACGAGCGATTTACCCAGCTTCGGAGCTCTTCGGAGAGATAATACTCCTACTGCTGCTTGTCTGATTGAATTGAGTTCTTGCTTGGGAGCGCTGGGTGCTACAGTACACACTAGCCGCTAACGAGACCGAGTGTGAGTGCTTTCTGGCTTCGAACCCCGCTCTACGTTGCGCATGGGCCTCCTTTTATATGCTCAAGGGGTCACCGACAGGTGGCAAAGCAGACGAGGGCAAAAATGAAAAAGGAATTGTGGTTGGTACAACTACTTGTACAGTGTATCATACCTAACCCTGACGGCAGGGGACAAAGGCATTAAATGCCCGTCTGTGTCGCCCAAACAGTGCAAAAAAGGGACCGTCAGGGGCGCCACCGCTCGCCACGATGGCAATCTTGTCAGCGCCGCTTGCCACCTCGCACCGCTGGCTGCATAGCCTCTTGCCACGCGCGCCTGGGAAGGTCCCAGGGCGACACGTTGGTGGACGTGCTGGAGCGCGGGTACAGAGAGGTAGCTTGCCGCGGCAAGCGCCTTGCCGCGGTCGTTGTCTTGTCGCGTCCGGAAGCTTGTCGCTCGCCGGGCCTTGCCGGGACGCGTGGTGCGTCGCGGCAAGTTCCTTGAAATGCCTTGGTTAGCCTTCCCGACAAGCTCCTCTTGCCGGGGTCTTATCTCCTTGTCTTAAACACTCTGTTCTTTAATGGCTCCAAAGGAACCATGGAGGACCTTGGCGGTCACCCGGCAAATCTTGCCGCGGGGTGCTGCGACTGCCTGTGCACAAGTTTGGGATACTAGGGTACCCCTACTCTAGTACACCGACAGGAGCCCCCGGGCCTGGGCCCACACGGTGCCGAGCGCTGTTGGGCCAGGCCCAAAACAGGGCACGGGCACGCGCGGCCTGGGTTACGCCATATCCTACTCCGTATCCATCGCGCCCTCCCCTAACGGCACGCGTTGAATGTGGCGTCGTGGGAGAGATCGTGGGTGGTTTCTTTATTCGGAAAGGCGGAACGTCCGCCCCCTCCCTCTTTATAAGCAGGGGAAACAGGGGAAGTTCGCCCACCTCGCCAGTTGCTAATCCAATCTCAGAAACCTCCGCCGCTCCTCCCGTTCTGAAAGAGAGCAGCACTCCGCCCCCCATCGCCACCAGCACCACCAACACCGTCGATCTCCCCCACCACCTCCGCCATGGCTCCGAAAACCGGCAAGGGGAAGGCCATGAAGTCGGCCGAGGTGCTGCGGCTCGAGGCGCTGCGAAAGGAGCGGGCATTCTTCCTCCCTGAGCTCGCCGCGAAGGAGCTGAGGGAGTACTGCTACCTCTTCTGGTCGACGAAGACGCGAGCGCATCCGCGCACGAAGGTACTCTCCGCCGACGCTTCGGAATGGGCTCCAAATGGATATCCCTTCTTCGCGTTGTTCTTCTACTGCGGGCTCTGCCCGCCTTTCTCTGAATTTTTCTGCGACATCATGAACACCTACGGGTTCCACCTCCTTGACTTCACCCCCAATGTTGTTCTGACCATGGCAGTTTTCGCACATCTCTGCGAAAACTTTGTCGGAGTCCACCCAAATGTAGCTGTTTTCCGCCATTTCTTTATGCCCCGAGTTGAGAGAGGGGAGCCCTTATCCGGCGGAATCGCCTGGATCTCGAGAGCCGGCAAGAAAGAAGCTTATCTGGAGGGAGAGCTCCGCAGCAAGTGGGAGGAATGGAGAGCATAATGGTGCTGGATTGTCGAGGAGAATCCGCAGCCATTTACCGCCCAGCGCCAAGCCCCAGTAGTGCGCGGCAACGATTGGAGCAGCGTGGCCCCGGAAGACAATAGGCTGAAGATTGCCATCACCCGGATCCTGCGCCTCAGGCTTGCCGGGCTCACTGTAGGCACCGTTGGCTCTGATTTTCTTTGCCGCCGCATCGCCCCCCTGCAGGAGAGGAGGAGACCCGCTTGGGAATTTGGGGGTCCGGCGGACATTATGAGGCTGCGCCCGGGCCTCAACTTCAACTTCACTGTCCTGGAACTGGACGCGATGCTCAAGGAGCTGTTTAAGCACGACCCTCAACATCCCGAATGGTTCAGGCTGCCGAAGGGCGTCGTCCCGCTGTGCAACAATTCCTCGCTCGATCGCATCCATGCAATGATACCTTTGTGCGATTCGCATGGAATTGTTCCAACTTGGCAAGAGCCCGCAGACGACGTCGTGCAGGAGTTCTTTGACGGCTTGGTGGAGGTGGCGGTCCGCTCCGATGAACAGAAGAGCCTCACCCGCGACACCACCGATGCGGAGATGCAGCGCATCGCCACTAGGGAGGAAGAGGCAGCGGCAGCCGCTGCTGCGGGCGAGTTTGGATTCACCGTGGAGGAGGCCGAGGCAGTAGAGGCGGCAAGCCTTGGCGAGCGAGAGTGGCTTGCCAGTGAGGAAGAGCTTGCCGGGTCTGACGCCGAGTCGAGCGAGCCCGCCGAGGGTGCGAGCGGCCCGCCATCTTCAGGCAGCTTGCCGCAAGCAGAGCCCCCAGCGCAGCCCCCAGCTCCACCAAGAAGGCATGTCCGCAGGGCCGGGGACATAGCGGGGCGGCAGACGAGTCAACAGCCGTCGCGCCGCGCGACGCGCTCCACCGCAACAAGCGATGTTGCCGCGGGAGCGCCTCGCACCGCTGCGGCAACTGGAGCGGGGTCTTCCCGGACCACCGCCACTGCCCCCGCCAAGAGGCTAAGGGAACCTACTCCTCCGCCTCGTCGCGCCGAAGGTGGGCCGGACTTCGACCTCTCTGCGCTCAGCTCCGACGAGGAAGAAGAAGAGTAAGATTCTTTGCTGTACTTGTAGTTCTTCAATTCTTGCTGCTTTTGTCTTGTATCTGATTTGCTTTACTCTGAACTCATTCCTTTTCAGGACCCTGGCCCAGAGAGCGACAAAGAGAGCCAAGGCTCTGGTGATTGTCATCGAGGACGAACCCACCGCAACAGCAGGGGGTGCGCTCGAGACCACCTTGCCGGACCCGACAATCATTCCCCAAAGCAGCCCCCAGCGCAGCCCCCAGCGTAAGTATATGGTTTACTTCCCGCTGTTATGGCGCATATGGGTGTTCTTTCTTTGCTGATATCCGACTGTTGGTTTGTGTAGGAGCAGAGCAGCCTCACCAGGAGCACCCGGAAGCCGCCCCGAGATGCTATCTGCTTCGACTACACCGCCAAGGGAGGATTCCCCGGCAAGGGAGCGTTCTCCGGCAAGGGAGAAGTCTCCGGCAAGGGACAGTTCTCCGGCAAGGGACAGCACCAGCGACCCCCCGGTGGTGGAGCCCATGACTGCAGATCCCAGTACAGGTAACCCTTCTTGCTTGAAAACTTCCCTTGTGTTCTTCTTCTTCTGATCTTCTTTTTGGATATTTGCTTGACTTATTCTCTCTTTTCCCGGCCGTCAGATCCATCTTCCACGGAGCCGATGGAGACCGAGGCCACCGGCGAGGAGAACGCGCGCGGCAACACCGACGAGGCCGCTGCCACCGAAGAAGGAGCTGGCGCTGATGAGCCCGCCAGCGAAGTGGCCGCCAAAGCTGCCACCGCAGGAGCCGGCGAGGGGTCTGGCGATTTCACTGACGACCCTGAGGCCGCAGGAGCGCAAGGCGCTACGCCGACCGCCGATCCCTCCGCCGCTGCCGGAGCGTCAGGCTCCGAAGAGCCCCAGCCCGGCGGCTATTTGAAGGCCGGCGATGGCGTCTTCATCAAGCTCCCCTGGGCGTCAAGCTCCAGGGCGCCGGTTGAAGGAGGAACTTTTGATGGAGAAGTGCTCGCCTTCGCTGGGCTGACGCTGGTTGACGCGCCGAGCAGCAGCAGCGGCGAGTCTGAGGAGGAGCAGCTGCTGCGGAAGCTGGTGTCACTCTACCGAGCTCGACAGGCCAAGCTGGAATCCCGAGAAGCGCTTGTCGCGAAGGCGGGAGTGGACATCGAGAAGCACGCGGAGGAGCTCCAAGTCGAAACCAGGAAACTCTCCGGTCCTTGGCAGAGGAGCGGGCGCAACTCGCCGAGGTGCGAAAAGCCTTCCTCCTCGAGAAGGCTGAAGCCGAAGAGCAACAGTGGCTTGTCGCTGAGGAGCTGTTTGCGCGGGAAGGCGACTTGGCGCAGCGGAAGGTCAATCTGGACAGCCACGAGGAGGAGCTTGCCGCGCGTTAGGAAACATTCGGCGGGGCTCTCAAGGAAGCAAAGGATGCTGCCGCAGCTGCCGAGGCCGCCAAGAAGGAGTTGGAGACAAAGGTGGCGCAACTGGAGGCCGATCTCAAGGCGGGCGGCGAAGAGCTTGCCGCGCTCAAGCGTGAGCGCGAGAAGGACACCTACACCCATGGTGAGCTGCAGGGTCGCCTCATCGAGAAGGGCAAGGAGCTTAGCACCGCCAAGGACTCCAACGCAGATCTTGAGTTGAAGCTGACCACTTTGACCAAGGCGCTGGACGATGCCAAGGAGCAGGAGGTGGCCTTGAAGGAGGAGATCAAGGCCAACGAAGCGCTGCTGACGAGGGCCGCCGAAACCCAAAACACTTTTAGGGAGACTGTAGAACTCTGGACAGAGGGTCTCGTGAATATCGCCGCAGTCATCGACGGGGAGCTGGCGCAGCTGGGGATGGAGGATTTCGGGTATTCCTCCGATGAGAACCTCCAGCCCAGCGCCAAGCTCACTTTGTTCTTCAAGGGCGTGGCGACGGCCCTCCAGCGACTCCGGGAAAGGATCCCAAAGCAGCTGGCCGACGAGTCGTGCACGATCTGCGCGAGAGTTCTGCAAAAGGTGTTGGTGAAGGTGGCCTTCCGCAACCCAGGCCTCAACCTCACCAACGTCCTCAAGAAGCTGCCTCCGGATGCTAATCTGGAAGCGCTCAAGGCCCTTGTCACACCCATTGTGGACAAGGTGAACGAGGTCAAGAGGGTTGATGGCGATCGCGTAGATTAGGCCGCCCGTTTTCTCCTTTTCTTGCCGCTGCTGGTCATGTTACGAGAACAATCTATTAGAGCTGCGACAAGCTATCTTGTAATATAACTTTATTTTGGGAAGTGATTGCTATGTTATTTCCTTTACTTGATTCCTTCCTTTGTATGTTTTTGCCCTTCGCTTTTAGGGAACTTGTCGGCGCAGGCACCTTAGCCGCGAGCGCTGAGTGCGGGACGTCAGCAGCCTACTGGCGGTGCCGCCACCGACAAGAAACCTTGTCGCAACTAGTCGCAGCTCACTTAAGTTGTTGAGCGGACTCGAAACAAAGTAAGGATGCAACTAGCTTCGAGTTGGTTCCTTCGCGCACAGGTTTTCCATACAAAGCACGGTCGTTCGAGGAAGATAACTTAAAAATTTTAAAACTGATTGCTCAAACTTTGGCAACTTAGCTTTTCTGTCGTTTGCTTCCCGGTAAGGCGAAACTTTCTTGAACGACGCCTGGTCCACACCATTATCTTCTCCTTTCCCCCCGGCAAACTTGTGGGCGAGGGAACCTTCCTTTCTTTGAGAAAAAGAAAGAAGAGAAAATAAAGATATGGAGCCTTAAGGCTCGTTATTGCTTACCGGGGGTAGGTGCTGCACAAAGTGTCAGATAACACATGCAAAAAATAGAAAGCATGAATTTGACAAGATGTGCGGAGCACATGAGCTTTATTTATGCACGGGGTCTGCGCCCGGCTTTGTACAAAGGATTACATGCGACAGCGGCAAGACTTGTACAAAAGGTGGTTGCCGGAACTGGTTCCAGCAACTGCGCCTCACGGGTAAAACTTACGAAGATGCTCAATGTTCCAGGAGTTGCTCACCGGAGTGCCATCTTCGGTCTCAAGGCGGACAGCACCAGGCCTAGTGACTCGTTTCACCCAGTAAGGGCCTTCCCACTTCGGCGTCAACTTGTTGGAATTCTTGGCGGACTAAACGCGCCGAAGAACAAGGTCGCCTTCCTCGAGACTTCTGGCATTAACTTTGCGGCTATGGTAGCGGCGCAAAGCTTGCTGGTAGCGAGCAGCTCGTACAGCAGCCTGAAGACGGTCTTCCTCAAGGAGCAGCGCGTCATCTTGTCGCAGCTGCTCTTGCTCAAGCTCATCATAAGCGAGCACTCGAGGCGACCCGTATACGAGTTCCGTGAGGAGAACTGCCTCTGCTCCATAGACTATAGCGAAAGGTGTCTGGCCAGTGGCTCGATTTGGCGTCGTCCTGATCGACCAAAGAACCACCGGCAGCTCCTCAATCCAGTTCTTTCCGCACTTGTACAGCCTGTTGAAAGTCCTAGTCTTGAGTCCATGCAGCACTTCAGCATTTGCCCTCTCCGCTTGACCGTTGCTTCTCGGATGAGCAACAGAAGCGAAGCAGACCTTGGCGCCAAGATCTTGGACGTACTGCATGAAGGTGCGGCTCGTGAATTGCGTGCCGTTATCGATGATGATCCTGTTAGGTATCCCGAAGCGGCAAACAATCGACCTGAAGAACATGACTGTTGACTGTGCTGTCACCTTCCTCACTGCTTCCACTTCCGGCCACTTTGTGAACTTGTCGATTGCGACGTACAAGTACTCAAAGCCCCCGACGGCTCGGGGAAAGGGGCCGAGGATGTCGAGCCCCCAGACCGAAAATGGCCAGGATAAAGGGATCGTTTGGAGAGCTTGAGCTAGCTGGTGTATCTGCTTGGAATGGAACTGGCACGCTTCACACTTGGTTACTTGTGCAGTTGCATCCTGGAGGGCTGTCGGCCAAAAGAAACCTTGCCGGAATGCTTTGCCGGCAAGCGCTCTTGCGCCAATGTGGTGACCACATATGCCTCCATGTATCTCTGCCAACAGCTCTTGTCCATCTTCCCGGTGAATACACTTCAATTTCACACCGTTGAGTCTTCTTCTGTACAGTGTGTCGTCGACAAACTGGTACATACTTGACTGCCGGGCTACTTTTTCCGCTTCTTCTTGCTCTTCGGGAAGTTCTCCTGTCTAGAGGAAACGGACAATCTGCTGCGCCCATGCTGGAGCTTGCGGCTCGACAACAAGGACTAAGGGCACATATGCTGCTGCGGGAACATCCGCTTCTACTGCGAGAACCTGCGGCTCAGCCGGAGCTTGATGTTCCTCGGCAAGCTTGCCGGAGCAAAACTTGTCGGGAGCGTCTGCTTCAACGGAACAAACCCTAGGGCTTGCCGGAGCAGACTGCTCCTCAGCACCTTTGGTGTTGATCTTGGGGACCTTCTTGGCGGCGGCTTCGGGGAGCTCTGCTGGAAAATAGTCACCAGAAATCAACATCCTCTTCTTCCTCTGTACGGTCGATGGCGTTACAGACGGTTGAGTCAGTTTGAGCACAAAGATCCCTAGTTCCACAGGTAACTTAAGTGCGGCGCACTTTGATAGGCCATCGGCAATGTCGTTCTGAGCTCTCGGAACATGTTCCATCTGTAGGTCGTCAAAGTGCTCTTCTAAATTTCTCACTTCGTCAACGTAGGCTTCCATCAACGGACTCTAATAATTCTTGTTCACTTGGCGGACGACAAGCTGCGAGTCACCCCTGACAATGAGCTTCTTGATCCCAATGTTTGCCGCGATCCTGAGACCGGCAAGCAAACCTTCATACTCTGCGGTATTGTTTGTGGCTTGCTCCTTGGGAAAGTGCATCTGGACTACGTACTTGAGGTGCTCTCCGGTGGGCGCGACAAGCAGCACGCCCGCACCGGCGCCTTGCAGCGAGAAGGCACCATCAAAGTACATCAGCCACTCTTTGCTTGCTTCCTTGACGCGGATGCTCGTTTCTAGAATTTCTTCATCTGGTGTTGGCGTCCACTCTGCTATGAATTCTACCAATGCTCTGCTTTGGATAGTTGAAGTGCTCTCAAACTTGAGGCCAAAGCTTGACAGTTCCAGTGCCCACTCGATAATCCTGCCTATTGCTTCTGGATTCTGCAGTATCCTCTTCAGCGGAAAACGAGTGACATCTGTGATCTCATGTGCTTGGAAGTAATGGCGCAGCTTTCTCGAGGCCATGAGAAGGCTGAAAAGCAATTTCTGCACACCAGAGTACCTCGATCTAGCCCCCTGCAGAAGGGAACTGACAAAGTAAACTGGGCGCTGCACCATTCTCTTCTGCATCTCCTCACGCGTCTGCGTAGATCCATCTTTGTCGGGACCAGAGCTTGTCGGTGAAGCCCCCTGCTTGTCGCTGGATGCATCTGCCGTGGTTGCTGGCTCATCATCCGCCTCCCTCTCCGCTACTAACGCAGCACTAACCACTTGATTGGTTGCCGCTATATACAGCAGCAACTTCTCTTGTGGCTTAGGTGCGACAAGTGTTGGAGTGGAGGACAGGTATCTCTTCAAGTCCTGCAGCGCAGCCTCCGCTTCCGGAGTCCATTTCATTGGACCTGCCTTTTTCAATATTTTGAAAAATGGCAGGGCGCACTCAGCAGACTTAGAGATAAACCTGCTGAGAGCAGCCACGCAACCGGCAAGTCTTCGTACATCCTTGACGCGCTTTGGTGCTTCAATCTGCTCAATGGCCTTGATCTTGTCGGGATTGGCTTCAATTCCCCATTGAGACACGAAGAACCCGAGAAGCTTGCCGGAGGGGACTCCAAACACACACTTCTGGGGGTTGAGCTTGAGGTTGATCTTGCGCAGATTTGCAAAGGTTTCATCTAAATCTTGAATCAGAGTTGCTTTGTCCTTGCTCTTGACCACTATGTCATCCATGTAGGCTTCCACACTTCTGTGCATTTGTGGCTCAAAAGCGTCATGGACTACTCTTGCAAATGTTGAACCAGCATTCTTCAAACCGAAAGGCATCCGTATGAAACAGTATGTGCCACATGGAGTGATGAATGCGGTCTTATCCTCATCCTCTTCTGCCATGAAGATCTGATGGTATCCTGAGTATGCATCAAGAAATGAAAGCAAGTCACATCCGGCCGTGGAGTCAACAATCTGGTCAATGCACAGCAAGGGAAATGGGTCTTTGGGACAAGCTTTATTAACATCGTAAAGTCGATACAAAGCCTCCATTTCCCGTTTGCCTTGCGCACGACTACGGGATTGGCCAACCACGTAGGATGGAGCACTCCTCTGACAAGGCCTGCTGCTTCCAACTTCTTGATTTCTTCTGCGATGAATTCTTGGCGCTCCACTGCTTGTTTCCTGACCTTCTGCTTGACGGGCCGCACATGAGGACAAACGGCAAGATGGTGCTCGATCACTTTCCTGGGAACACCGGGGATGTCAGACGGTTGCCACGCAAACATGTCGACGTTCGCCCGCAGGAAAGCAACGAGCGCGCTTTCCTATTTAGGGTCGAGAGTGGCACTGATGGTGAAGGTACCACCAGTGCCGTCTTCCTTGGCGGACACCTTCTTGGTCTCTGGAGGAGCTGTCATTGCCTTCTTAAACTTGCCGGTGGAGCTCGATGGTGCGTCCTCGACGGTAGCGCAGCACTCCAAAGAGGTGCGCTTGCCGGAGTGGGCATCAGAACTCTTGCCGGACTTGGTCTTCTTCTTCCCCCCGGGAGCTTCAGCGGCAAGTGTCTTGCGATCTGCTACGGCTGCTGCATCCCGGTAGATCTTGTCGGCGCAGATAAGAGCATCTTTCTTGTCGCCAGGGACAGAGATGACACTTATCGGGCCTGGCATCTTCAGCATGTTGTATGCATAGTGAGAGGCTGCCATGAATTTGGCGAGTGCTGGATGGCCGAGTATCCCATTGTAAGGCAATGGAAAATCAACAACGTCAAAAGTGACCCTCTCAGTCCTGAAGTTCAACTCGCTGCCAAATGTCACCGGCAACGTGATCTTCCCCTTCGGATTGCTCCTTCCCGGATTGATTCCTTGGAACGTGTCGGTCTCTTCGAGCTCGCTGTCAGGGATCTGGAGTTTCTGGAGTACCGCAGAGGAGATCAGGTTCAAGCCGGCCCCGCCGTCAACTAGCATCTTAGTGACCTTGAGGTTGCGGATAGTTGGTGAAACCAACATCGGCAAGCACCCGACCGCAGTTATGCGATCAGGGTGGTCCTCAATATCAAAGATGATAGGCGTGCTGGACCATTTCAGAGGCTTGCGTGACTCGATGGGTGGTTCTGCCGCATTGACTTCCCACACCCACTGCTTGAGCTGGCGGTGTGAAGTATGCAGAGAAGCACCGCCGTCAACGCACAGGACTTCTGTGGCTTTCTGGAACTCCTGCTCATCGGCCTCGTCATCATCCATATCTTCATCGTCGTCGTCATCTTCATCCTTGTCGCGGCCGCGGGGAGGCCTGTCTCCTTGCCGCTGCTTGACCTTGCTGCGGCGTCCTCCCCGGCCGGGACGTTTCTTGCCGGATCCTCCAGTACCTTCTTGGGCCTTCTCCTTGTCGCGCCGCTCGTACTCAGCCTTTTGCTGCTCGACAAGCTGCTCGACCTTCTTGCAGCTTTGGAGATCATGGCCCTTGGTGCGGTGGATCTTCCAGTACTGCTTGTTGGTGCCGTCCTGCTTGTCGGCGACCGCCACAGCTTCGGCTTCCTTGGCGTCACCTCCATTGCCGGACTGCTCAACAACTAGCACATCTTTGCCTTTCCTTTTCCCGTTGTTCCGCCGCCGGTTTTTCCTTGCCGGGGCAGCATCCTCACTATCAGATCCTCCTGCTCCTGTATTCTCTCCGGGAAGTTTCCTCCCCTCCTCAGCACGTGCACACTTGTCGGCCAGGGCATATAGCTCACTGACATCTCTGATCTTGCACATCGCCATCTCCTCCCGCATCCTGCGGTTTCGCACGTTCTGATGCAACACGCTGATGACCGCGGCAGGGTGGACATCTGGGATGTTGTGCTGTACACGGCTAAATCTTTGAATGAACTTGCGCAGGGACTCCCCTTCCTTCTGGGCGAGCAGATGAAGGTCGCTCTCTTGGCCATGAGGCTTGTGGCCGCCTGTAAAGGCGCCAACAAACTGATGGCACAGATCTGCCCAGGAGGATATGGAGTTGTCCGGCAAGTTCATGAGCCAGGACCTGACATTGGGCTTGAGCACCAGCGGGAAGTAGTTGGCAAGGATCTTGTCGTCTCGCCCTCCGGCAGCCTGCACCACGATGGTGTAGATGCTGAGGAACTCCGACGGATGCGACTTGCCATCATACTTCTCTGGTACGTCTGGCTTGAAATTCTTCGTACTGGGCCACTGGACTTGCCGCAGCTCACGAGTGAACGCAGGGCAACCTACCGCGTATGGCAAGTCGCCTGGTTCCCCTGGCGCATGCATGTCGATAGTGGGCCCAACGCGCTGGTCCGATTGACGCCGCGCTTCTCTTCGACGCTCGATGCGAGTACGAGCGTCTTCTTGCTGTCGTTCGTGAAGAACTTGGTGCTGATCGCGACAAGCTCGTCGATCTGATGACGCGGTGGAGTCGCTGTCGAGGTTGACCCGGCGAGTCGGCGATCTTGGCCTTCGGGGCGGAGAGTGCACGGTGGTTGCACCCCCACCGGTTTTGTCGCCATCGGCTCGTGCCTGGCAATCTTGTCGCGGCTGCGCTGCACTCGGCTGCCGTGGAGTGTCACCGTTAGCGAAGCCGATGAGACTCTGAATGGTGGCCCTCCATTCATCGATCTTGTCCGCCGTTGGAGGGTAATCCAGGAGCAGTTGAGCTCGTGCCAGAGCTTCTGCTGGAGTGGAGGGTGGCAATGGCGAACGGTGCGAGGAGCGGGATATGCTCGGACTTCTAACTATGTTAGAAGGAGGAGCATCCCGTCCAGGCGACCGCGTCTTGCTCGTGCCAGCATGTTGGCGCGCATGCTGGTCTTGAGCATCCCGAGATCCACCAGCTCGATCTTGGTCCAACGAACGTATGGTACCGCAAGTACCATGACGCTGTTGATCCCGCACCTCCTGAGATGGGCACGGTGCATGTACGGACGCCGAGGTCTGTGCAACCTTGTCCTTGGACCTGGCAGCACCGTGAGCTCCCTCATCGACGCCCGTTCTTCCGCCGGCGTCTACCCCGCCACCCGCTTGCTCCGGTGGCGGTGGAATTGACATGGACGGAGCAGCCACCTCCGAAGCCTTCTTCTTCGGCGGCATGTTGATGAAGACGATGAAGATCTAGCTCGTGTGAACGTCGGATCAGGTTCACACAACCTCGACGCCCCCTACTTGGCGCGCCAAAGATGTCGTGGGAACGAACACCTATGGGGCCGGCGGACCGGACCCCTTTCGGTTCGGCGGGGGGTGGAGATCGCACGAAGAGCAGATCAAGGCGAAGCACACGAGCGATTTACCCAGCTTCGGAGCTCTCCGGAGAGATAATACTCCTACTGTTGCTTGTCTGATTGTATTGAGTTCTTGCTCGGGAGCACTGGGTGCTACATTACACACTAGCCGCTAACGAGACCGAGCGTGAGTGCTTTCTGGCTTCGAACCCCGCTCTACGTTACGCATGGGCCTCCTTTTATATGCTCAAGGGGTCACCGACAGGTGGCAACGCAGACGAGGGTAAAAATGGAAAAGGAATTGTGGTTGGTACAACTACTTGTACAGTGTACCATACCTAACCCTGACGGCAGGGGACAAAGGCATTAAATGCCCGTCTGTGTCGCCCAAACAGTGCAGAAAAGGGACCGTCAGGGGCGCCACCGCTCGCCACGATTGCAATCTTGTCAGCGCCGCTTGCCACCTCGCACCGCTGGCTGCATAGCCTCTTGCCACGCGTGCCTGGGAAGGTCCCAGGGCGACACGTTGGTGGACGTGCTGGAGCGCGGGTACAGAGAGGTAGCTTGCCGCGGCAAGCGCCTTGCCGCGGTCGTTGTCTTGTCGCGTCCGGAAGCTTGTCGCTCGCCGGGCCTTGCCGGGACGCGTGGCGCGTCGTGGCAAGTTCCTTGAAATGCCTTGGTTAGCCTTCCCAGCAAGCTCCTCTTGCCGGGGTCATGTTTCCTTGTCTTAAACACTTTGTTCTTGAATGGCTCCAAAGGAACCATGGAGGACCTTGGCGGTCACCCGACAAGTCTTGCCGCGGGGTGCTGCGACTGCCCGTGCACAAGTTCAGGATACTAGGGTACCCCTACTCTAGTACACCGACAGAGTGGCATGCTGAGCGACTACGTGGGGTGGAGCCATGGAGGAGGGTGAGGCACGAACGCAACAGACATGATTTAAATGTTGGTTTTGCTTGATGGCCTGATCCAACGAAACGAAATGTTGGTTTCTCTCCGTTTCCATTTATTCTCCGGAAAAATGGAAACTTTCTGCTCCGTTTTCATTCCTACTCCAAGGTTGCCCCATTACAACATTCCATCAAATACAAAGGAAAACTAACACACATGTTGATGCATCTCAATGATTCACAGATCATAGCCAATATTTACTTCACAACTAAAGACAAAAGTTGTGAGTGTGTACAAAAAAACTACTCATGTGGTCTCTATGCCGTAAACCCTAAACCCTAAACATGATTTAATTTCCTAGCTAGGTAGAACCTGTCGAAGGAAAGACGGCTGGCACGCTCGGATCATACGATGCTTTTGTGCAGTTCCACTAAAATCGAGCTGAGCATCCCTGTTGGCAAAGATATTGAAGCAGTGTAATTAGAATAATAGTAGTGACACTAGTTCATGAGACATAAACTCATCACAAATAGAAGCCGGTAGAAGTAGAGAAAGATCCACATTGAGATGGAGCTATGTGGGGAGCTGCGGCAGTGGAGCAAGCCGGCTCCAAAAGGAAGTTGTACCTGGGACGTCGGGGTCTAGCTAGAAGGGCAGTTGGGAGACGGCATCAGCCCATACCACGCGGACCAACGATTGGGACGCACTGACAGTGGGTTTTCTCCCTCACCGCCGTCGACCGCGTCTACGCAGAACATCGTCCCCTTCCCCCAACGGCGGGATCAGGACGGATCTATGACCGGCGGTGTGGCCACCGTCGTTCTATGCTTGTGAAGAGACCACCCTAAGCAAGCAGGCTTGTAGCTTAGGCTCTTCCTAGTGTGTGTATATAGTGGAGCAGTTTGCTTTTTCTCTCCATATCAACCATTTTATATTGCACATGTGTCATTGAAGAGTGAAATGATGGTTGCTTCTTCCGACTAACTTACTGTGTGATCTGACTGCTCCTGAGTGGCCCCTACACGTACTCCCCCTATGTGTATGACCGTTCTTGAGTCTCACATGTACTTATCTCTATTTTCTTGCATGACACGTAGATAGGATGCACATAGAGGAATTTTGTTACTGCATGTTGTTACGTAGTACTACTAGTACCTACTCCCTCCTTCTGGTTCACTACTAGTACTCCTCCGACTTGGCTTATTGGTCCCCTTTGTACTCAATTCATGGGCTCGTTTTCCTCAAGGAATTGTCTTTATCAATGTATTAATACCGGGAATGCATCCGTGAACAACGAATGACTAAACCTTGCATGCAACGTTTTGACAAAGCATTGACTTATGAACATGTGAATGTGAGGGACTACAACCCGTGCATGCATGCAATAGTCACACATACATATGGACGCAAAACACACGTGCAACGCCCTAATGCATGCATCTCCGAGCACACGACGGAAAACACACAGTCACGCTCAAGTGCTCAACCTACACGTGAATGCACACACATACACATCCAAGGTGAGCTAGTGACCGTATAAACACGGGAAAATGTATATATTGAGCGCAGTGAGCGTATTATGAAGTCCACTGACCATATTTTTACAAATATACAGTTATAGACAGTGTATTTATCTCCTTTCAAATTGAGCCATATTAACCGGAAACAAGCAGTATGGACTAGCATTACTTTGTTGTGTCCCGTCAACTTGCCGAAGGAGGAGAAGCTTGCAGGACAGGAGGAGCTTGCACGTGATGGCTCACATGACAAGGAGAAACTTTTGACTAATGCAAGCTCTCCCACTCTCAGGCGGTTGACGTGCAACAGTTAATTCGGTGTCAGATTGTCAGAAGCATACACTTTACTAGTGCCATTATTGTTCGACATCCCGAAGAGGCGAGCAGCCAAGCACAAAGTTTACTACTAGTACTACTACTATACATGTATGTACTACTAGGAACCGGATGGTGGAGCGTCAGCACTCTTACTTTATTTTAATCTGTGATAAAGCAATCTTCAACACATTTGGTTCTCTTTGAGGGTTCTTGCATGTGATAAAGGAAGTTGATTGCATGGAACACTCGCCACAATTCTCGCTTAATTCTGGCTCCTATATCCTGTTCGAAATAGGAGTGCTTGGTAATATTTTCTCTTTTTTTGTTATTCAGCATGTAAAAAGGTCAGCAAACCTTGCGGCGCATCTTTGTGTGAACCGTGCTTGCTGCACTTTGAATGTGATCGAGAGCTGGCTTGATGAAACACCTCGCTTCCTTCTTTTTTTTGCGGGGTACCTCGCTTTCTAGTGACCAGTCTCTTGGCTGATCGTCCTAAGAATGCTTATATATGAATAAAGCTCTCTCATTTACCTGCAATAAAGATTAAGCCATACTAACCGGAAAGGAGGGACTATGGAGTAGCACTACTTTTTGATGTGTCCCATCAACTCGCAGAATGAGGAGAAGCCTGCAGGAAAAGGTGAAGCTCGCTTACGCCCTCTTCGTCTACCTCAAGCCTGGTGGCTCGCAGGATGAAGAGAAGCTTTTGACTAATGCAACCTACCCTCGCCCAGCCGGTGGACGTGCAACAGTTCATTCGGTGTCAGATTGCCAGAGGCATACACTCTAGTAACATCATTGTTCGACTTCATGAAGAGGCGAAGAGCCAAGCGCAGGTTTTAGTAGTACAATTAGTACTACTACTAGTATACAGGTACTAGGAACCGCATGGTGGAGTGTCTGTACTCTTATTTTATTTTAATCTCTAATAAAGTACACATTTTTATTGGGGAGAAGTGCGGAAAACGGTAGCCCAATAGTACTATTAAAAAAGATCGAACATGTAATGATGATATCGATCAACCATGCTTGAATATATCTTGGCCTCCGTGCTAGCCCATCTATGTGTTCTCGCTCCTCGTGTCTCAAGGAACGGCGGGTTGGCCATTTAGCCATCAATTGAGATCGGTTTGCTCACACTCCGGTCCCACATGTCAGTGATATGCCAAGAGGAAGTGCGTTGACCGACTGGCCATACGCGTACTTTGTTTTGCACCTTCATACTACTCCTCCCTCCATCATAGTTATAGGGCACGCTTCATTCTCATGCATTTCTCAATATGCATTTCCACCACTAGAGAGATTTTAGACGCGTTTGGTTTAATGCTCAATTAATTAGGGCATGGTAACCGCAATCAAGTCCACAATTTTCTCTTGATGTAGGTGTGTACGCAGAGTGGAGTAAGTGCATGCATGTGTGTACCCGGGGTGGAAGCACTGCATGAATGTGCGTACGCATATTTCCTCTAGTAATAAACATGCTATTTTTCAGGCCGATTGCTAGTCACCTTGGTCCCAGAGATTGTTCAAGCAAACAGTGACGGAGGGAGTAGTATGAGCGGATTCAAAGAAGAGTGTATTGATGGTTGCATCTTCCGAGCAACATACATTGGGAAAGGTGGGGCTTAAGATTTGACTGCTCATTACTCACTATTAGTGCGCCGCAACGACTGGGCTGAGTATCCCATGCGGTTGTGCACTACTCCCTCCATTCTTAAGTGTTTGTCTTTCTAGATATTTCAATGAGTGACTACATACGGAGAAAAATGAGTGAATCTACACTCTAAAACATGTCCATTTGAAATTTCTGAGAAGATAAATATTTAGGAACTGAGGTAGTATAATTTTGTGCATGGCACATGGACCCAGATGCTGAAGAGGCTTCTAGCAATGCTATCAAGCTTCCAGCAACATAATTACGTACTATACAAATAATTTTCCAGCGACATGAAATTGTACAATGCTCTGAGCTTTCAGCTGTTGTTTCATGTGTCTTGCCATCCATGCTCTTTTGGAAAAAATAAAATACTAACTTCCTTGCTAATGCATCTCAATGATTAGAAGATCAGAGCTAATATTTACATCACAACTGAAGACAAAGTTGTGAGAAGGTGTTAAATTAAAATTGATCCATGCTTTCATTGGCAGCAACTTTCCCCCAGGTCTGTCTAAATCAACAAGGCATGTTGGCAAAAAAAGTAGCTGACAAGAGCATTTAACATTCCGATCATTTTGTGCAGTTCCACTAAAATAGAGTTGAGCGTCCCTATTCCAAAGATATTAAGTGTGATTACAATAATAGAGGACTGTTGATGAAACAATAAACACACAAATAGAAGCCAGTCACCTTTGCAATCTCTCTTAAGACTAACTAGTGGAGAAGATTAAGCAAATAGTTGGAGAAGATTAGGCTCGGAGTTGGATGAGGAGAATAGAGCAAAACCAATCTCCTTTTGTCTAGTCGCAGTAAAATGTAGAGACGTTGCCCGTGTGACATTTTAGTAGAACTGCACAAAACACTCTTAAGAAAAAAGTTATTTGTGCAGTTCACCAAAAGGTCGCAATAGCAACAAGGTGAAATGGATAGCCCAGTTTGTAAAAAAGAGGTAGAAAGGAAACAATTATTGGCCAATGACAGTTGCTGACACATACGACAACAAAAAAGAAGCATATTCCTTGTCCTAAGAGAACATAACAGCATGGTTGTGTTTATCTAAGTGTGAGGATGGGATTGCAATATGGAAAGTACATCGGACGAGCTACATTTTGGGCAAAGAACTAGGGAAGATCCACATGCACGATTTTCCACATGCAACAACATGGGAAGATCGGCAATGGAGCGAGGCCAGAGGGGATAACTGGGGGTCGTCAGGATGTAACTAGGAGAGCGGCAGCGGGCGGGATCTGCCCATACTGCGGCAGCGAGAAAGTGGCATAGGCCTTACCATGCCGGAGCTTGGTCAGAGAGAACGGCGGGTACCCCACATCAGGACTTGTTGCCTCAGCGCTGTCGAACAGAGAAACGATGCACATCCTCCATTTCCGCCGGCAGGTGGGATGCAACCGGATCAGTGACCAACGGTGAGAGAGAGAGAGAGAGAGAGAGAGAGAGAGAGAGAGAGACCACGGCCGCCTTGTGTGAGATACTCTAAAGAGAGATAAGTCCTGGCAGGCAGGCTCCATTATATATAGTGGAGTAGACTACCTTTTTCTCCATAAAAATCGTTTTATATTATGTGTATGTGCCATTGAGCAATATAACTTTATTTAAAAATAATGCGTCGATGCATCAAGTTGAACTTTGTTCCGTGAACGTGTGGTACACGACCTCCGTAGCTAAACAACCACTACACGTGCTCAAATTAGCACATGGGCTACCATTTCGTACAGAAATGAGCTCCACCGTGTACCCACGCAGGTGTGGCTGCGCATGAAGCGCGAGTACGTGCACCTATTCTCTTTGTGTATGTACACCTCCTACATGGGTTTGTGTGCGAGAGATACAAACAAAGAGAGATATAGTGTGTGTGTTCGTGACTGTGTTTTTGGGGTGGTGAGAGATAGATAGGGAATATGTGTCGATGATATTTCAATCAAAAAATGTAACATATGCAATGTGTGTGAAACAGAGGCCTGGTATCATATATATAGAGGGGGTGATCCACGTGTAGATAGTGGAGGTATCATCGGCGTGAAGTATCCATAGAATCGAAGAGAGGGATGATGTGTGTGTGCATGTGTGTGTGTGCGCGGTCGATAAAGAGTGCCATTGAATTTGTGTGTGGCCACGTCAAAGATATAGGGTGGTTGGCCTACTGGAACATGAGATGGGATAGGTGCTGTTTGTATCAGTGGCATGGATACCTACCTACAACGCTCGACTATCGGAGTGTGGGGGGATGGGGACATGAGAGATAGACAGGGAATATGTGTCGATGATATTTCAATCAAAAAATGTAACATATGCAATGTGTGTGAAATAGAGGCCTGGATATAACATATACATAGAGGGGGCTATCCACGAGAAGAGAGTGGAGGTATCATCAGCGTGAGGTATCCATAGAATTGAAGAGAGGGATGATGTGTGTGTGTGTGCGCGCGCGCGATCGATAAAGAGTGCCATCCATTTTATGTGTCCCCACATCAAAGATATGTGGTGGCTGGCCTACTGGAACGTGAGTGGGGCATGCGCAATTTGTCTATGTGTCTTGGATACCTACCTACAACGCTCGACTATCGGTGTGGGGGGTGGGGCCAGAGACCTAACTATAGAGATACAATGGCTGGTATATTTGTGGAGGAGGCGAGAGACCTACCTTATGTATTGAGGAAGATCGATTGGCATCCATGCATATGTGTAGGAGAGGAATAAGCTTGGGTGAGAGAAAAAGCTAGATTGTCGGAGGGGTTGGTGGTAGAGTTGCTTCTCACAAATGGTGGGAGTGGCTTGCTAGACAAACAGAGGGCACGCCTGCAATATCAATAAGAGAGGGGATGTCTGCCTGTATGTGCACGTGCGTGTGAGAGACGGGTTAGGAGGAATGCACGAATGATGAGGCGGGATGATATGGTTGTGGTAAGCAGATGTAACTACATAGGAAGATCAATGATCCTTTATCGGAGAAAGGAGACACATAACTTGTGAGGTACGTCGATCGATGCATGGGGAAATAGTTAAAGTCGACCTAGGTATATGTAGGGAGATCGATCGGTATACATGCATGTATGTGTTAGAAGCAAATAAGGCCCGAAGAGAAGGATAGAGAGACAGGGATGCAGCTAGGAGGTGGTGCGAGAGGCATACTATATCGAGGGGGGATGTAGCGACCAGACCTCAAACGGTCAAGTCTCTGTGCATCAGTGTCATCCCTGGATCCGTAATGCTGACATGCACAGTACTCGAGGTATTATAATAGAGTTTAAATCACACACTTATTACATCGAGTCCTCATAAAGAGTATGATTACATAAATAAATCATGGTTGAAGGCCATCTAAACTAGATAACTGCGGAAGGTTCGAAGGTAAATGAGTCCATCAACTCCAACGGCATAGCTGAGTGCAAAACAACGACCTATCGCACCTTATTCGTCGTCTGAGTAGTATGCAACGTAAGACGTTGCAGCCCGAAATGGGTCAGCACATGGAATATGCTGGCATAGTTTCACTTTAAAGCAATGATAATGCAAGAACTATATCTACATGCAATATTTGGCTGGTGGAGGCTGTAAGTTTCATGATTTTGCATAAAGGTAGTTTTTCCCTACAACAAAGGAATAAATTTATTAACTACTCCCATGTTGCCCATTATTTGAGAAGGTAACCCCAACTCAAATCCCAATTAAAAGTATCATCATTAACCCAACATCAAAATTAATTAGAGTAACATGTTGAGATCACATCAATAGATTCAAGTACTAGATACTCAATACATCCATAACCGGGGACACGGCTAACCATGAGTAGTTTTTACACTCTGCAGACGTTTGCGCACTTTTCCCCACAAGAATCGACCGCATCCATGATCGAATGATCAACACATAGCCTTTCTAAAGCATTAACTCTCTACTTCGGGTAGAAAGTACCACCTACAACCCTCAACATCTGCTAGTCTACCTCTTCAAGAGCTCACACAACTTACTCAACTATGCCAGAGCCCATAATGGCTTGTGGCTGCACACGAAAGTTTCTAGCATGAATAATCTTATGATCCCTTTGAGCCTGGGTGGCATTCCAGATAATCACACGTGTACTCCGGGATTTCCAAAACAGACAACACTGGGTACTATAGGTGCCTCAACCAATCCACCCAGATTTGTATTAAAGTTGCCACCTTAATGTTATGCAATTAAAATAACTCTCAAACTTCCATGTGTGAATCACGATCCAATCCCCGTCTATGAGCATGGCTAAGCAATAATAAGGTAATCAAAAGGTATTAGGTTCCTACCTCAAACACTACAACCAAAACCACATGTTCCCAATCCTACCAATGCAAATATTTGTTGGGCAGAACTAATGCATAGTAAAAACTGGGTATAAAAGAGTATGATCAAAGTGTAACTTG
This sequence comes from Triticum timopheevii, assembly GCA_963921465.1. NCBI lineage: Eukaryota > Viridiplantae > Streptophyta > Magnoliopsida > Poales > Poaceae > Triticum > Triticum timopheevii. The sequence goes on along the minus strand of OY997274.1, from coordinate 330,979,028 downwards.
CCTTGCTGACAAACTGCAAACTCTAGAGATTCGTAGTAACAAGCTTCGCACTCCGGGTAATCTAGCGTAGACAAACAGTGGCATACATAAGCAATCACTCAAACGAAACACGACAGAAACCAAGAAAAGATCCAAATCGAACATGAAACAAACAACAGCTTAAACTAACAGGAGTCAAAAGCTAACAACATTATGAACATGTGAAATAGTTCTTAACAGAAAGTACATGTGATTAGCTACGGTTTGCAAAAAGATTCAACTCAAACAGAGCAACGAAACTCAAAATATGAACGTAACAAGATCATTTACTTATCTGGACTAAAGTCACATTTTCCAGTACCAAAATCATGTTCAAGTTGATTAACTGGAAAGAGGGTTTCGAGACGAAGATTTTGGCGTTGGTTTCATCTAATTTGGATAAACGAGTAAAAAGTTATACTAGTTTGAAAATCAGGGGCTGAATCGTGAAAAAAATAATCACGGATAAGTCCCTGGACGAAAATAAAATAAAAAGAAAAGACTAACGAACGAACGTTCGCTGTCTGAACCTAACCGGCGAACAACATTCATTAAAACGAATGAACGGACGAATGTTCGCTATAAAAATAAACCGACGAAAACCGATCTAAAACAAAACCGTAAATCCTAAAAAACCGGTTCCGATTCGTACCGGTTCGGGAGTAAAACTTGACGGCGGCGGCGACAACGGTGGGTGGTGGCGTCGGCAGCGGACGGGGGGGCCGCGGCGCGGGCAGGCGGCGGCGGCGGCGCGGAGCAGCGACTGCGGCGGCGCTCGACAGGCTGCGGCGGGAGCCGACGTTGGAGAGGGCAGGCGGCGGTGACGATGGCTTGGGGTGGTCCTGGGGGGCGCGGCGGCTTGCTTGGGGAGGGGGCTGGCCCGGGGAGGAGTCCAGCTCGGACTCCCCTCGGTGTCCATGTGCAGCACGGCGGCGCAAGGGAGTGGGTCGGCTGGGCTTCGGCCTAGTCGTTCCAGGATCTTTTTAATTATTTCGCCCAAAGAAGAAAATCCTAAAAAAATATAAAATAAATTCTAAAAATGCCAAAAACAATTTTTATCGGCTAAATATAATATTTAGAACTAAGTGAACATTTTTCTGGCCTAAAAATCCAATTTTGAAAAAATGCATATTTTTCTAATTCAAATGAAATAGCAAATAAAAAAAAATCATAATTTGATTTTTAAATTTTTTCTCCAATATTTCTCTAAATTTGAAGAATTCCTATTATCTTCTCTCATTTATTTTTAATAGTGAAAACATTTGGAGAGGAAAATAATAATAATCAAATTGATCCTTTCTTCAAATTTGAATAAAACTCAAATATGAATGTTGTGAAACCTCAACCTCTCTCCGTGGGTCCTTGAGTTGCTTAAGGTTTCTAGGATATCAAGCAAACCGCAAAGATAAATATGATATGCATATGATGATTTATGTATAACATCGAAATTGAAAATTCAGATGTTACAAACCTACCCCCCTTAAGATGAATCTTGCCCTCGAGATTCGGGTTGGTCAGCAAATGTCCTCCTTGGTATGGTGGCTCCACCAAACTTTGAAAAACTTGATAACCTTGCTGCGAGTAACTCGGCTAGAAAACTCGAGAATCTTCACTGGCTTCTCCTCATAAGTCAAATCACTATCTAACTGAATCGCTTCCAGTGGCACTGTATCTCTCAAAGGAACTAGCGGTGTAACCCGCGCATTTGCGCGGCTAGATGCATATATCAAATTTTGTATTGCTTTAGCTTATACCAGAGTTCCATGATCATTATTCAATATATAACAACATGTACGTTCTGCAAAAACATGCTTACAGTTCTGCAGAAATATTTCCATTAAGGCGTATCAGGTTAGTGATAAGGACAAATAACAAATACATGTAGCATTGGCTGTTGTAGGTTTACCGTTTGTAGCCATAGATACTTTTCAGATTGATCATTTAGTTTGCCATCATCTACTCCTTCACATCCATTGTTGTGTATTTTTCGACCAGTGTTTTATCTCTTATGTCAGATTTTCACCAGATTGTAATTCAATGGTGTTTCTTTAACTTTGCATATAGTGATAGCTAATACCTTGAGATCCTCCCATGCTAGCTTATCTTATTCTAAATTCTTGTTTAGCTTGAGTATCATTCCAAGTCAATGCAATTAGATACATGTTATAGATAGCTTTCAAAGGTTTAACGAAGACACACATTCCTCCATCTTTTTGAGCTGCTATATTGTCAAGGCTTTTGTTGACATTTTTGTTTGTTTTAAGACATTCTTTTAGCTTCTCTCCAACTCTGACTTGATCTTGACAATTGCTACATAGGGCTAGGTGTGATCTACCTTAGGAAATTAACTATTCCTCCAACTGGTAGATACATCCATACCACTCTTTAAAGTAATTCAGGTCTATGGCTCTATACTATGATCTTCTTTTGAGGAAATCTTCTTTGTGGTCTTATCCTTTCTTTGTAAATTGATCATTCGTTATTTTTATTTTATCATGACTTTCAGCTGATTTTGTTTTCTGACTATTGACTCCAAATATTAAATCTACAAATCCAGAAATACATCAGCTGCATGTTTTCTGTTACGTTGTAAATTTTTAAGCGCTTGTATAGGCATTTTTTATCGGGACATTTACTATCATCTGTTTCCTTTCCTTTTGATTAATACCTTTAAGTTTGACTTAGACGGTATAGATTTTTTTATCGGTATGTGTCTCAAAAAAGCTTTTCTATATATCACATGCGCTACATATTTATATTCAGTACATATAGGTTGCTCCTGTACGGCATATCCTTAAAAAATCTTCAGGCATTTTCCCTTAAATATTATTTAAAAATATTTGCCAATTAATAGTATATTCGAAATATTATTTTTTATATTTTTTCTAGACGGTCTTGTACAACTTTTAGAAGTTCTAATTTATTTAGTACATATAAGTGCCTTCTATGTGACATACCCTAAATCAAAATCTTTTGTACGACATACTCCCTCTTTAACTACCCTAAATCAAAATCTTTTGTACGACATACTCCCTCTTTAACTTAATATAAGTCACGGGGAGTATATAATATTATTTCCTTCAAGGGGAGTAGTTGTCAATTAATAGTATATACATATTTCTTTGGGAATATTATACATATATTTGAAAGGACCACATGGGGAATGAGAAAACTAAATATTCACATATATTAGAAAGGAAGAGTCATGATATGCAGTCCAGTAGACACGTATGAAGAGTGAACATTGATAATACGTTAAGTTACTTTTAATGGATATATATGGAGAATATGTTTAGTTTTCTCTTTGCATCCAGTAAACACGTATGAGTAAACATGGATAATATGTTAAGTTGTTTCTTATGGATATATGGATAATACTTCAAGTTTTTTGTTTTTTGCGCATGGAGAATAAGTTAGGTTGACTCAGCTCTTTCGTCAAATCTTTTAATAAGCGGGACCCTGTGGATGTGTTTGTGTGTGTGTGTTTCGCAGCACAACAGCATGATATATAGCAGAGATGGATCAGTAACAGAGGCTTTTGTTCCTGTAGATGGATCAGCTTGAAAAAGTTTTCTGTTGTTGCCCGTCAACGTGTGCAAGTATGATCCATGCATACACCTATGCACACAGACTCGAATTGACTTCACATGTATCTTTCTTTATTGCGTGTGTGCTGCCGTCCGAGAGCGGCCAGAGAGCAGATTGATTTATTGTCCCATCATCCCGTGTATGATACGGACACAGGTAATTCCTGAGGATTCCAGATCTCTGCTGCTACCAAGGAAAGGATTTTTATATGTGTATCCAACTTGTGTTCGGTGCCTTTTTTATGACTCATCTATGTAGAATCTAAACCGTTGATAAAACGTAACTCTTGTACAGTCAAATCTACATCGTTCCTTTTCTATCGTTTTAATAATATAATAGATATCGTCCATCTCCGTGTGGCACTTCTTCAACTGGGAAACATGAAACACATTGTGAACTCCTGACAATCCTTCTGGCAATTCCAGCTTGTATGCAACTTCTCCCATACGTTCCAAAACTCGATATGGTCCCACGGAACATGGTGCTAGCTTTCCTTTAACTCCAAAATGCTTAACTCCTCCAAGCGGGGACACTCGAAGATATACTCTGTCTCCGACTTCGTAAATTGTCTCCTTGCATTTAGAATCCACATAACTCTTCTGCCTGGACTGGGCTACCTTGAGTCCGTCGTGAATCAACTTAACCTTCTCTTCAGAGTCTTTGATTAAATTCCGTCCGAACAACTATCGATCTCCAACTTCATCCCACATTAACGGTGTCCTACACCTCCTTCCGTACAAAGCTCCGAAAGGGGCCATCTTCAAACTGGCTTGATAACTGTTGTGGTAGGAGAACTCTGCATACGGCAAGTTGTCGTCCCAACTAGATCCATAATCTAGCACACAAGCTCTCAACATGTCCTCCAGAATCTGATTGACTCACTCGGTCTGTCCATCTATCTGTGGATGAAAGGCTGTACGGAACTTTAGCCTAGTACCCAAAGTCTCATGCAACTGATTCCAAAACTTTGAGGAAAACTGGGTTCCTCTATCCGATACGATGTTCCTCGGAACTCCGTGCAGACATACAATCCTGGTCATGTATATCTTCGCCAACTTAGTGCTCGTATGGGTGGTCTTCACCGGGATAAAATGAGCTACTTTCGTCAACCGATCAACTACAACCCAGATAGAGACATAGCCTGAACGAGTCCTGGGCAATCCAGTGATAAAATCCATGCCTAGTTTATCCCACTTCCATTCGGGTATCGGCAATGGTTGTAGCAATCCAGCTGGCTTCTGATGCTCTGCTTTAACTCTCTGACATACATCACATACTGCTACATACTCCGCAATATCCTTCTTCATTCCGATCCACCAGAAACTTCCCTTTAAATCCAGATACATCTTAGAGTTTCCTGGGTGAATCGAATACGACGAATCATGGGCCTCCTGCAGAATCAACTTCCTGATCTCGGGGGTCATTAGGCACATATACGCGATCCTCAAACCATAAGGTGTCATGCTCATCCTCATGAAATCCTTTAGCCTTTCCTTTGCTCACCCTTTCCTTTATCTCGGCAATCTCCTTGTTAGTATTCTGGGCTTCTTTGATCTTACCCATCAAAGTGGAATAAATTTCCAATGCTCCAACATAACCTCTCAAAACTATTTCCAAACATAGCCCGCGAAGATTCTCTGCTAACTTCCTGGGTAATCCTCCGGTCATGAGCATATTAACATAACTCTTGCGGCTCAACGCATCTGCTACTACATTGGCCTTTCCGGGATGATAGTGCAATTTCATATCAAAATCCTTAATGAGCTCCAACCATCTCCTTTGCCTGAGGTTCAACTCCTTCCGCGTGAAAATATATTTCAAACTTATATGATCCGTGTATACCTCACAGTGGTTTCTGATGAGAAAATTTCTCCATGTCTTCAGCGCATGCACTACGGCTGCTAACTCCAAATCATGCGTAGCATAATTCAACTCATGTGGTTTAAGCTGTCGTGAGGCATATGAAACAACTATTCCTTCCTGCATAAGCACTGCTCCAAGTCCTCGACGTGAAGCGTCGCAATACACTTGATAATCCTTTCGTTGGTCTAGAAGAATCAGCACTGGGCTGTAACCAAACGTTTCTTCAACTCCTGAAAACTGGCTTCACACTCCTCAGTCCATTTGAACTTGGTGTCCTTCTTCAATAACTCCGTCATGGGCTTTGCAATCCTGGAGAAATTCTCAATGAACCTCCGGTAATATCCTGTGAGTCCGAGAAAACTCCTGATCTCTCCAACTGATGTGGGTGCCACCCTTTTCATCACAGAAGCAACCTTGGTAGGGTCTACTGCTATTCCTTCTCCGGATATAACATGTCCGAGAAATCCAACTTCCTTTAACCAGAACTCTCACTTGCTGAACTTGGCATACAACTGATGTTCTCTAAGCTTCTCAAGTACCAAACACAAATGCTCCTTATGCTCCTCTTCATTCTTCGAGTAGACCAATATATCATCAATGAAAACCACGACGAACTTATCCAAAAACTCCATAAACACTTTGTTCATCATGTTCATGAAATAGGCAGGTGCATTAGTCAGACCAAATTACTTATATAGCCCGTACCTTGTGGTAAAAGTTGTCTTGGGTATATCCTGCTCTTGAATCTTGAACTGGTGATAACCTAATCGAAGATCTATCTTAGAGAAAATTTTAGCTCCTTGCAACTGGTCAAACAAATCATTGGTCATCGGTAAAGGGTATTTGTTCTTGATCGTCACCTCATTCAATGCACGATAATCAACAACCATCTTTGATCTATCCTTCTTCTCCAATAGAAGCACTGGGTCTCCACAAGGTGACGAACTTGGTCGTATGTAACCTTTATCCAGTAACTCCTTAATCCGCTTCTTAATTTCTTCCAAGTCCTTTGCCGACATCCGATACGGTCTCTTTGATATTGGCCCGGTGCCTGGCAATAACTCAATCAAAAACTCAATGTCTCGATCCGGTGGCATGCCTGGTAACTCCTCTGGAAATATGTCGGGTAATCCTTCCCCACTGGTACTTCCTCCTGTACAACTCTTGATAAGGAATTCACTTGAGTCCTCTTCGGCACATGCCGAGATACATACTTGATCCTTCTTCCTTCTGGGGTGGTGAGGAATATCGACTTACTAGCACAATCAATGTTCCCTCCATACTTTCATAACCAATCCATTCCTGATATTATATCCAATCCTTGTGACTCCAAAATTATTAGGTCCGAGGGAAACACATAGTTACCAATCCTTAAGGGTAACCGATCACACCATAGGCTGGCCATATACTCTGCTCCTGGCGAGCTTACTAACACGGGTGACCTAAGAGCTTGGGTTGGCAGGTTATACTTATCCACAAATCCCCTTGATATGTATGAATGCGATGCACCAGTATCAAAAAGAACGAGTGCGGTAAATGCATTAATCAACAACTTACCGACAACTGCGTCGGGTTGATCCTCAATCTCCTCCACGCTGATGTGGTTCACCTGACCTTTGGTGAAGGTATTGGGCTTCTTGGCAGAACCTCCATTGCCATTTCCATTCTTTGCTTCAGGACATTCAGTAGCATAATGTCCAGTCTTCTAGAACTTGAAACAGGTAATGTGACTCAAATCCCTCTTGGCTGGTGTTGAAGGGTTGGAACGGTTCTTGTTGCTGCTTCCTCCATTCCCATTGCCATTCCAGGTGCCACTATGGTTGTGCGAACTTGCTCCGTTGTGCATGTGTCCTCCATGGTTGTGGGTATGTCCTCCCGAGTATGGGGAATAGCAAGGCTTCTGCTGGGCTCCTGAAGTGTACCTCCCCTATCCATACATCCTCTTGCGATTATAAATCTATTGCTGCTTGCCTTCCGTCATAAGAGCTCTATCTACCAACTCTTGGTAGTTTTTGAATGTTGCCACCATCAACTACATGCTTAGCTCATCATTCAGTCCTTCAAGAAACTTCTCCTGCTTAGCGGCATCTGTAGCTAAGTCATCAGGGGCATAGCGTGCTAACTTACTAAACTCATCCACATACTGGCCCACTGTGCGTCCTCCTTGGTGCAAGTTGTGAAACTCACGCTTCTTCATGCTCATAGCTCTAGCTGAAACATGGGCAGTACGGAAAGCCTACTGAAACTGATCCCATGTAACAGTGTCAATGGGGTAAGTGGCTGTGAAATTTTCCCACCATGATGTTGGGGGTCCATCTAGCTGATGTGCGGCAAAACGCACTCTCTCTGTGTCTGTGCATCCTGTAGTGGTCATCTCTCCTACAATCTTGCAAAGCCAATCATCTGCAACAATCAGCTCGGTGCTACTAGAGAACACCGGCGGATTTAACCTTAGGAAACGGGCTAGGTGATCAACAGGGGGTGGTGGTGGTGGGTTGTTGTTGTTGTTGCCTTGGTTCTGATTCTGGACTAAAAGTTGCATCAAGGTATTCTGCTGCTGGATCAACTGAGTGAGCTCCGGTGGGAAGGCAAACCATTGTCACGTCTCGGAGGCATCTGATATGTTAGAAGGGGTGAGAAAACAGAATAGATTTGGGGTCTAAGAGAGATGCACTACCGATAATGCTCATGAGACAAGCACAATCAATTTCACTTCAATCAATAGCACACAAGTCCCACAAAAGTGGTCTAACTTATTACTACAAACTCTATCATTGCAACTACTTGGAGGGAAAATACTATTAATTACATTGGTGGTCGTCTAGAAATTTTTATCAGAAGAAGACTCCATAATATCTGCTCCAGCTTCATCAACATAGTCATCATTGCTATCAGGGTCAGAGTCGGTGTCGTCAAGGATGATGTAGTCTGTTTGTTGGTTGTCCTTCTTTGGTGCGGGGTCTCCCATGAATACTCCTAGCTTCCTTGTCAGGTCGTCATTCTTTTCTACCAATATAGCAATCTCCTCCTCGTATCCATAGCGAGTAGACTTGATCTCCTCTTCCAGCTCGTTGTACCTCCTCACGAGTTTCTTGATCTTCTTCATGTGGATAATTGCTATGTCTCAAGCTTGCGTTGGTTTTCCCCGAAGAGGAGAGGATGATGCATCACAGTAGCGTAAGTATTTCCCCTAGTTTTTGAGAACCAAGGTATCAATCCAGTAGGAGGTCACGCGCAAGTCCCTCGTACCTGCACAACACGATAGCAACTCGCAACCAACGCTTAGGGGTTGTCAATCCCTTCACGGTCACTTACGAGAGTGAGATCTGATAGAGATAATATTTTTGGTATTTTTGATAGATAGATGCAAAGTAAAAGTAAAGGCAAAGTAAAAACAAATCAAGTAAATAAAGTGATATAGATTGATATGATGAGAATAGATCCGGGGGCCATAGGTTTCACTAGTGGCTTCTCTCAAGAGCATAAGTATTCTACGGTGGGTGAACAAATTACTGTTGAGCAATTGACAGAATTGAGCATAGTTATGAGTATATCTAGGCAATGATCATGTATATAGGCATCACGTCTGTGACAACTAGATCAAAACGATTCTGCATCTACTACTATTACTCCACTCATCGACCGCTATCCAGCATGCATCTAGAGTATTAAGTTAAAAACAGAGTAACGCCTTAGGCAAGATGACATGATGTAGAGGGATAAATTCATGCAATATGATAAAAAAAACCATCTTGTTATCCTCGATGGCAACAATACAATACGTGCCTTACAACTCTTTCTGTCACTGAGTAAGGACACCGCAAGATTGAACCCAAAGCCATGCACTTCTCCCATTGCAAGAACTACCAATCTAGTTGGCCAAACCAAACGGATAATTCGAAGAGACTTGCAAAGATAACTCAATCATACATAAAGAATTTAGAGAAGAATCAAATATTTTCCATAGATAATACTAGATCATAAACCCACAATTCATCGGTCTCAACAAACACACCGCAAAAAGAAGATTACATCGAATAGATCTCCACGAGAGAGGGGGAGAACATTGTATTGAGGTCCAAATAGAGAGAAGAAGCCATCTAGCTACTAGCTATGGACCCAAAGGTCTAAAGTAAACTACTCACACTTCATCGGAGGGGCTATGGTGTTGATGTAGAAGCCCTCCGTGGTGGATGCCCCCTCCGGCGGAGCTCCGGAATAGGCCCCAAGATGGGATCTCGTGGATACAGAAGGTTGCGGCGGTGGAATTAGGTTTTTGGCTCCTGTTCTGATCATACGGGGATACGTAGGTATATATAGGAGGAAGGAGTATGTCGGTGGAGCTCCGAGGGGCCCACGAGGTAGGGGGCGCGCCCAGGGGGGGCGCGCCCTGCACCCTCGTGACCGCCTCTGGCGCTTCTTGGAGTAGGGTCCAAGTCTCCTGGGTCACGTTCGGTTGGAAAATCACAATCCCGAAGGTTTCATTCCGTTTGGACTCCGTTTGATATTTTGTTTCTTCGAAATATTGAAAAAGGCAAAAAAACAGCAATTCTGGGCTGGGCATCCGGTTAATAGGTTAGTACCAAAAATAATATAAAAGTGCAAAATAAAGCCCAATATAGTCCAAAACAGTAGATAAACTAGCATGGAGCAATCAAAAATTATAGATACGTTGGAGACGTATCAAGCATCCCCAAGCTTAATTCTTGCTCATCCTCGAGTAGGTAAATGATAAAAAAGAATTTTTGATGCGGAGTGATACTTTGGCATAATTTCAATGTAAATCTTCTTAATCATGGTATGAATATTCAGATCCGAAAGATTCAAGACAAAAGTTCATATTAACATAAAAATAATAATACTTCAAGCATACTAACAAAGCAATTATGTCTTCTCAAAATAACATGGCCAAAGAAAGTTATCCCTACAAAATCATATAGTCTGGCTATGCTCCATCTTCCCCACACAAAGTATTTAAATCATGCATAACCCCGATGACAAGCCAAGCAATTGTTTCATACTTATGACATTCTCAAAACATTTTCAATCTTCACGCAATACATGAGCGTGAGCCATGGATAGCACTATAGGTGGAATAGAACGGTGGTTGTGGAGAAGACAAAAAGAGGGCAGATAGTCTCACATCAACTAGGCGTATCAACGGGCTATGGAGATGCCCATCAATAGATATCAATGTGAGTGAGTATGGATTTCCATGCAACGGATGCACTAGAGCTATAAGTATATGAAAGCTCAACAAAAGAAGCTAAGTGGGTGTGCATCCAACTCGCTTGCTCACGAAGACCTAGGGCATTTTGAGGAGGCCCATCATTGGAATATACAAGCCAAGTTTTATAATGAAAAATTCCCACTAGTATATGAAAGTGACGAAATGAGAGACTCTCTATCATGAAGATCATGGTGCTATTTTGAAGCACAAGTGTGGTAAAAGGATAGTAGCATTGTCCCTTCTCTCTTTTTCTCTCATTTTTTTATTTGGGCCTTTTCTCCCTTTTTTATGCCCTATTTTTTTTCATCCGGAGTCTTATCCCGACTTGTGGCGGAGTCATAGACTCCATCATCCTTTCCTCACTGGGACAATGCTCTAATAATGATGATCATCACACTTTTATTTTCTTTACAACTCAACAATTACAACTCGATACTTAGAACAAAATATGACTCTATATGAATGCCTCCGGCGGTGTACCGGGATATGCAATGAAACATGAGTGACATGTATGAAAGAATTATGAAAGGTGGCTTTTGCCACAAATACGATGTCAACTACATGATCATGCTAGCAATATGACAATGATGGAGCGTGTCATAATAAACGGAACGGTGGAAAGTTGCATGGCAATATATCTCGGAATGGCTATGGAAGTGCCATGATAGGTAGGTATGGTGGCTGTTTTGAGGAAGGTATATGGTGGGTGTATGATACCGGCGAAAAGTGCGCGGTATTAGAGAGGCTAGCAATGATGGAAGGATGGGAAAAAGTGCGTATAATCCATGGACTCAACATTAGTCATAAAGAACTCATATACTTATTGCAAAAATCTAGAAGTTATCAAAGCAAAGTATTACACACATGCTCCTAGGGGGATAGATTGGTAGGAAAAGACCATCGCTCGTCCCCGACCGCCACTTATAAGGAATACAATCAATAAATAAATCATGCTCCGAGTTCATCACATAACGGTTCACCATACGTGCATGCTACGGGAATCACAAACTTCAACACAAGTATTCATTAAATTCACAACTACTCAACTAGCATGACTCTAATATTATCACCTTCATGTCTCAAAACAATTATCAAGCATCAAACTTATCTTAGTATTCAACGCACTCAAGAGAATGTTTCACATATCTTAAATACCAAGTATATTAACATTAAGCAATTTACCATGCTATTAACGACTCTCAAAATAATCTAAGTGAAGCATGAGAGATCAAGTTTCTTTAAAACAAATCCACCACCGTGGTCAAAAGGATCTAAGTGAAGCACTAGAGCAAAAATTATCACGCTCAAAAGATATAAGTGAAGCACTATGAGCAAAACTATCAAGCTCAAAAGATATAAGTGAAGAACATAGAGTATTCTAACAAATTCCAATTCATGTATGGCTCTCTAAAAATGTGTGTACAGCAAAGATGATTGTGGTAAACTAACAAGCAAAGACACAAATAATACAAGACGCTCCAAGCAAAACACATATCATGTTGGTGAATAAAAATATAGCTCCTAGTAAATTACCGATGGAAGTGGACGAAAGAGGGGGTGCCTTCCGGGGCATCCCCAAGCTTTGACTTTTTGGTGTCCTTGGATTATCTTGGGGGTGCCATCGGCATCCCCAGTCTTAGGCTCTTGCCACTCCTTGTTCCATAATTGCTATCAGGGTCAGAGTCGGTGTCGTCAAGGATGATGTAGTCTGCTGGTTGGTTGTCCTTCTTTGGTGCGGGGTCTCCCATGAATACTCCTAGCTTCCTTGTCAGGTCGTCATTCTTTTCTACCAATATAGCAATCTCCTCCTCGTATCCATAGCGAGTAGACTTGATCTCCTCTTCCAGCTCGTTGTACCTCCTCACGAGTTTCTTGATCTTCTTCATGTGGATAATTGCTATGTCTCAAGCTTGCGTTGGTTTTCCCCGAAGAGGAGAGGATGATGCATCACAGTAGCGTAAGTATTTCCCCTAGTTTTTGAGAACCAAGGTATCAATCCAGTAGGAGGTCACGCGCAAGTCCCTCGTACCTGCACAACACGATAGCAACTCGCAACCAACGCTTAGGGGTTGTCAATCCCTTCACGGTCACTTACGAGAGTGAGATCTGATAGAGATAATATTTTTGGTATTTTTGATAGATAGATGCAAAGTAAAAGTAAAGGCAAAGTAAAAACAAATCAAGTAAATAAAGTGATATAGATTGATATGATGAGAATAGATCCGGGGGCCATAGGTTTCACTAGTGGCTTCTCTCAAGGGCATAAGTATTCTACGGTGGGTGAACAAATTACTGTTGAGCAATTGACAGAATTGAGCATAGTTATGAGTATATCTAGGCAATGATCATGTATATAGGCATCACGTCTGTGACAACTAGATCAAAACGATTCTGCATCTACTACTATTACTCCACTCATCGACCGCTATCCAGCATGCATCTAGAGTATTAAGTTAAAAACAGAGTAACGCCTTAGGCAAGATGACATGATGTAGAGGGATAAATTCATGCAATATGATAAAAAAAACCATCTTGTTATCCTCGATGGCAACAATACAATACGTGCCTTACAACTCTTTCTGTCACTGAGTAAGGACACCGCAAGATTGAACCCAAAGCCATGCACTTCTCCCATTGCAAGAACTACCAATCTAGTTGGCCAAACCAAACGGATAATTCGAAGAGACTTGCAAAGATAACTCAATCATACATAAAGAATTTAGAGAAGAATCAAATATTTTCCATAGATAATACTGGATCATAAACCCACAATTCATCGGTCTCAACAAACACACCGCAAAAAGAAGATTACATCGAATAGATCTCCACGAGAGAGGGGGAGAACATTGTATTGAGGTCCAAATAGAGAGAAGAAGCCATCTAGCTACTAGCTATGGACCCAAAGGTCTAAAGTAAACTACTCACACTTCATCGGAGGGGCTATGGTGTTGATGTAGAAGCCCTCCGTGGTGGATGCCCCCTCCGGCGGAGCTCCGGAATAGGCCCCAAGATGGGATCTCGTGGATACAGAAGGTTGCGGCGGTGGAATTAGCTTTTTGGCTCCTGTTCTGATCATACGGGGATACGTAGGTATATATAGGAGGAAGGAGTATGTCGGTGGAGCTCCGAGGGGCCCACGAGGTAGGGGGCGCGCCCAGGGGGGGGCGCGCCCTGCACCCTCGTGACCGCCTCTGGCGCTTCTTGGAGTAGGGTCCAAGTCTCCTGGGTCACGTTCGGTTGGAAAATCACAATCCCGAAGGTTTCATTCCGTTTGGACTCCGTTTGATATTTTGTTTCTTCGAAATATTGAAAAAGGCAAAAAAACAGCAATTCTGGGCTGGGCCTCCGGTTAATAGGTTAGTCCCAAAAATAATATAAAAGTGCAAAATAAAGCCCAATATAGTCCAAAACAGTAGATAAACTAGCATGGAGCAATAAAAAATTATAGATACGTTGGAGACGTATCAAGCATCCCCAAGCTTAATTCTTGCTCATCCTCGAGTAGGTAAATGATAAAAAAGAATTTTTGATGCGGAGTGATACTTTGGCATAATTTCAATGTAAATCTTCTTAATCATGGTATGAATATTCAGATCCGAAAGATTCAAGACAAAAGTTCATATTAACATAAAAATAATAATACTTCAAGCATACTAACAAAGCAATTATGTCTTCTCAAAATAACATGGCCAAAGAAAGTTATCCCTACAAAATCATATAGTCTGGCTATGCTCCATCTTCCCCACACAAAGTATTTAAATCATGCATAACCCCGATGACAAGCCAAGCAATTGTTTCATACTTATGACATTCTCAAAACATTTTCAATCTTCACGCAATACATGAGCGTGAGCCATGGATAGCACTATAGGTGGAATAGAACGGTGGTTGTGGAGAAGACAAAAAGAGGGCAGATAGTCTCACATCAACTAGGCGTATCAACGGGCTATGGAGATGCCCATCAATAGATATCAATGTGAGTGAGTAGGGATTTCCATGCAACGGATGCACTAGAGCTATAAGTATATGAAAGCTCAACAAAAGAAGCTAAGTGGGTGTGCATCCAACTCGCTTGCTCACGAAGACCTAGGGCATTTTGAGGAGGCCCATCATTGGAATATACAAGCCAAGTTCTATAATGAAAAATTCCCACTAGTATATGAAAGTGACGAAATGAGAGACTCTCTATCATGAAGATCATGGTGCTATTTTGAAGCACAAGTGTGGTAAAAGGATAGTAGCATTGTCCCTTCTCTCTTTTTCTCTCATTTTTTTATTTGGGCCTTTTCTCCCTTTTTTATGCCCTATTTTTTTTCATCCGGAGTCTTATCCCGACTTGTGGCGGAGTCATAGACTCCATCATCCTTTCCTCACTGGGACAATGCTCTAATAATGATGATCATCACACTTTTATTTTCTTTACAACTCAACAATTACAACTCGATACTTAGAACAAAATATGACTCTATATGAATGCCTCCGGCGGTGTACCGGGATATGCAATGAAACATGAGTGACATGTATGAAAGAATTATGAAAGGTGGCTTTTGCCACAAATACGATGTCAACTACATGATCATGCTAGCAATATGACAATGATGGAGCGTGTCATAATAAACGGAACGGTGGAAAGTTGCATGGCAATATATCTCGGAATGGCTATGGAAGTGCCATGATAGGTAGGTATGGTGGCTGTTTTGAGGAAGGTATATGGTGGGTGTATGATACCGGCGAAAAGTGCGCGGTATTAGAGAGGCTAGCAATGATGGAAGGATGGGAAAAAGTGCGTATAATCCATGGACTCAACATTAGTCATAAAGAACTCATATACTTATTGCAAAAATCTAGAAGTTATCAAAGCAAAGTATTACACACATGCTCCTAGGGGGATAGATTGGTAGGAAAAGACCATCGCTCGTCCCCGACCGCCACTTATAAGGAATACAATCAATAAATAAATCATGCTCCGAGTTCATCACATAACGGTTCACCATACGTGCATGCTACGGGAATCACAAACTTCAACACAAGTATTCATTAAATTCACAACTACTCAACTAGCATGACTCTAATATTATCACCTTCATGTCTCAAAACAATTATCAAGCATCAAACTTATCTTAGTATTCAACGCACTCAAGAGAATGTTTCACATATCTTAAATACCAAGTATATTAACATTAAGCAATTTACCATGCTATTAACGACTCTCAAAATAATCTAAGTGAAGCATGAGAGATCAAGTTTCTTTAAAACAAATCCACCACCGTGGTCAAAAGGATCTAAGTGAAGCACTAGAGCAAAAATTATCACGCTCAAAAGATATAAGTGAAGCACTATGAGCAAAACTATCAAGCTCAAAAGATATAAGTGAAGAACATAGAGTATTCTAACAAATTCCAATTCATGTATGGCTCTCTAAAAATGTGTGTACAGCAAAGATGATTGTGGTAAACTAACAAGCAAAGACACAAATAATACAAGACGCTCCAAGCAAAACACATATCATGTTGGTGAATAAAAATATAGCTCCTAGTAAATTACCGATGGAAGTGGACGAAAGAGGGGGTGCCTTCCGGGGCATCCCCAAGCTTTGACTTTTTGGTGTCCTTGGATTATCTTGGGGGTGCCATGGGCATCCCCAGTCTTAGGCTCTTGCCACTCCTTGTTTCATAATCCATCAAAAGAATTCACCCAAAACTTGAAAACTTCACAACACAAAACTCAACAGAAATCTCGTGAGCTCCGTTAGAGAAAGAAAACAAAAGACTACTTAAAGGTACTGTAATGAACTCATTATTTATTTATATTGGTGTTAAACCTACTGTATTCCAACTTTTATATGGTTTATAAACTAATTTACTAGCCATAGATTCATCAAAATAAGCAAACAACACACGAAAAACAGAATCTGTCAAAAACAGAACAGTCTGTAGTAATCTGTAACTAACGCAAACTTCTGGAACTCTAAAACTTCTACCAAAATAGGAAGTCCTGTAAAATTTGTTTATTGATGAGCAGCAAAAAGAATCAATGCAAAATCACTCACCAGTAAAAAATGGCAGCTAATCTCGTGAGCGCTAAAGTTTCTGTTTTTCAGCAGAATCAAATCAACTATCATCGTAGGTTATCCTATAGGTCCTACTTGGCACAAACACTAATTAAAACATAAAACCACATACAAACAGAAGTTAGATGGATTATTTATTCCTAAACAGAAGAAAAAACAAAAAACACAAAATAAAATTGGGTTGCCTCCCAACAAGCGCTATCGTTTAACGCCCTTAGCTAGGCATAAAAGCAAAGATAAATCTAGGTCGTGCCGTAATAATAAGATAGATCTTGAAAGCTCATCTCGTATTCCCTACGTTCGGCAGCAAGTTTCCTTTGAGTCAAGCAAAAATAATCAAAAGGGCTAAATTTAGCGGGACAAAAATCCCTAAGATCAATCACGGGAGGAACGGGTTCCTCCCTTGGCCCTTCATAGTGCACAACTATTTCATCACTGAAAGCATTCTTTTGGCAAAATCTTGTGAGCTTATACTCGAGAGAGTATCCTAGCTCATTACTTCTAAGGGCAAAATCATTATTAAGCTCATTAATGCAATCAACCAAGACATTGATAGGGACCTTTTTCCTAAGGTTTTCGTTGAAAGCGACATAGTCCGAAGATTGAAAACGTCTAATTTCTTCTTGATCATAGAGAATCGCTTCTATGGGTGGACGACTGGTGTCCACCCTATAGTGCAAAAAGATTTCTTTGGCTTCTCTTATGATAAATCTAAATTCATGAGCCAAAAAGATAGTAACAGCGCGCTTAATAGAAGAGTGCTCAATATTAGAGAATTCTAAGAAAATTCTCTGTATGCAAGGGTGCATATGCATAAATTGTCTTTCAAGTTCAACCACGAGCATAGCTATAGCATCTGCAAGGCTACTAGTTCTATGAAGAATAGAACATCCCATGGAAGGTAAAGCACCGGCACAAGTAAAGAAATCTTGAATAACGCCTTTGCCAATAATGTTACCACTACCGATTCGAAACTTTTTGGTATGTAGGATAGGAGGTTCATCGGCCGGAGCCTCGGGATTTTCTGGATTATCATTGTTGTCCATATCGACGATAATCTCCCCAATTTCAGACATAGCGGCAGAAAAAGCAAGGCGAAAGAAGGCAAACAAGAGGGGAAAGAGAAGGAGATTGGGAAAGAGAAGGCAAATAAAACGGCAAGGGTGAAGTGGGGGAGAGGAAAATGAGAGGCAAATGGCAAATAATGTAATGCGAGAGATAGGGATTGTGATGGGTACTTGGTATGTTGACTTTTGCGTAAGCCTCCCCGGCAACGGTGCCAGAAATTCTTCTTGCTACGTCTCGAGCTTGCGTTGGTTTTCCCCGAAGAGGAGAGGATGATGCAGCACAGTAGCGTAAGTATTCCCCTCAGTTTTTGAGAACCAAGGTATCAATCCAGAAGGAGGTCACGCGCAAGTCCCTCGTACCTGCACAACACGATAGCAACTCGCAACCAACACTTAGGGGTTGTCAATCCCTTCATGGTCACTTACGAGTGTGAGATCTGATAGAGATAATATTTTTGGTATTTTTGATAGATAGATGCAAAGTAAACGTAAAGGCAAAGTAAAAAAAAAGCAAGTAAATAAAGTGATATAGATTGATATGATGAGAATAGACCCGGGGGCCATAGGTTTCACTAGTGGCTTCTCTCAAGAGCATAAGTATTCTACGGTGGGTGAACAAATTACTGTTGAGCAATTAACAGAATTGAGCATAGTTATGAGTATATCTAGGCAATGATCATGTATATAGGCATCATGTCCGTGACAAGTAGATCGACACGATTCTGCATCTACTACTATTACACCACTCATTGACCGCTATCCAGCATGCATCTAGAGTATTAAGTTAAAAACAGAGTAACGCCTTAAGCAAGATGACATGATGTAGAGGGATAAATTCATGCAATATGATAAAAAAACCATATTGTTATCCTCGATGGCAACAATACAATACGTGCCTTGCAACTCTTTCTGTCACTGAGTAAGGACACCGCAAGATTGAACCCAAAGCCATGCACTTCTCCCATTGCAAGAACTACTAATCTAGTTGTCCAAACCAAACGGATAATTGAAGAGACTTGCAAAGATAACTCAATCATACATAAAAGAATTCAGAGAAGAATGAAATATTTTCCATAGATAATACTGGATCATAAACCCACAATTCATCGATCTCAACAAACACACCGCAAAAAAAGATTACATCGAATAGATCTCCACGAGAGAGGGGGAGAACATTGTATTGAGGTCCAAAAAGAGAGAAGAAGTTATCTAGCTACTAGCTATGGACCCGAAGGTCTGAAGTAAACTACTCACACTTCATCGGAGGGGCTATGGTATTGATGTAGAAGCCCTCCATGGTGGATGCCCCCTCCGACGGAGCTCCGGAACTGGCCCCAAGATGGGATCTCGTAGATACAGAAGGTTGCTGCGGTGGAATTAGGTTTTTGGCTCCTATTCTGATCAGACGAGGATACGTAGGTATATATAGGAGGAAGGAGTACGTCGGTGGAGCTCCGAGGGGCCCACGAGGTAGGGGGCGCACCCAGGGGGGCGCCCTCCACCCTCGTGACAGCCTCTGGCACATCTTGGAGTAGGGTTCAAGTCTCCTGGGTCACGTTCGGTTGGAAAATCATGATCCCGAAGGTTTCATTCCGTTTGGACCATGTTTGATATTCTATTTCTTCGAAATACTGAAAAAGGCAAAAAACAGCAATTCTGGGCTGGGCCTCCGGTTAATAGATTAGTCCCAAAAATAATATAAAAGTGGAAAATAAAGCCCAATATAGTCCAAAACAGTAGATAAAGTAGCATGGAGCAATCAAAAATTATAGATACATTGGAGACGTATCAATAATTGGTTGATTCTCTTGTCGACGAATATGATCTCCCATCTCTTGAATGTAAGCTGCGATTGATCCACCCCTCCTGGTACGAATCATCTCCCATTTTTCATCTCGGCGGCCACATATCTGGTAGACGGTACTCTCCAGCTCCTTGTGATACACCTCACATATGCGTCCAAAGGTGATATGTGCGGCCATGCTCTTTCCAATACTCCAACTTGGTGCATCCAGGTAGAAATCAATAGGCTCCGTTGTTGGCACAAAGGTCCTCCCAGGTATCCAGATTTTGATCTTCCAGCGCTCCTTCCGGTACAGATGTAGAGAAAGTCCCCGTGAAGCTTGGTAATCCGATGTTCAGATACTTAGTGACTTCCTTCAAGTGCTTTCCGAAAGGGGTGTCATCATCCGACTGAGTGAACTTGTACCTGGGGTCCGCCATATATAGAGTAGAAAGAGAGGAGAATTAGAAATGAGTAGAGAAGAGAAATCCTATGGCTCATTCTAGTGGTCGCGTCCTACAGTCAGCGTGTGCTCTGATACCATCTTGACACGACCAGACCTCAAACGGTCAAGTCTCTGTGCATCAGTGTCATCCCGTGATAGGTAATGCTGACATGCACAATACTCGAGGAATTATAACAGAGTTTCAATCACACACTTACAACATCGAGTCCTCATAAAAAGTATGATTACATAAATAAATCATGGCTGAAGGCCATCTAAACTAGATAACTTTGGAAGCTTTGAAGGTAAATGAGTCCATCAACTCCAACGACATAGCTGAGCGCAAAACAACGACCTATTGCACCTTATTCGTCATCTGAGTAGTCTGCAACATAAGACATTGCAGCCCGAAACGGGTCAGCACATGGAATATGCTGGCATAGTTACACTATAAAGCAATGATAATGCGAGAACTATATCGACATGCAATATTTGGTTGGTGGAGGCTGTAAGTTTCAAGATTTTGCGTAAAGCTAGTTTTTCCCTACAACAAAGGAATAAATTTATTTGACTACTCCAATGTTGCCCATTATTTCAGAAGGTAAACCCAACTCAAATTCCAATTAAAAGTATCATCATTAACCCAACATGAAAATTAATTAGAGTAACATGTCGAGATCACATCAATAGATTCAAGTACTAGATACTCAATACGTCCATAACCGGGGACACGACTAACCATGATTAGTTTATACACTCTGCAGACATTTCGCACTTTTCCTCACAAGACTCGACCGCATCCATGATCGGATGATCGAGACATAGCCTTTTTGAAGCATTAACTCTCTACTTCGGGTAGACAGTACCACCTACAACCCTCTACATCTGCTAGTCTACCTCTTGAAGAGCTAACACAACTTACTCAACTATGCCAGAGCCCATAATGGCTTGTGGCTGCACACGGAAGTTTCTAACATGAATAATCTTATGATTCCTTTGAGCCTGGGTGGCATTCCATAGGATAATCACACAGGTACTCCAAGATTTCCAAAACAGACAACAATGGGTACTCCAGGTGCCTCTACGAATCCACCCAGATTTTAATTAAAGTTGCCACCTTAATGTTATCCAATTAAAATAACTCTCAAACTACCATGTGTGAATCATGATCCAATCCCCGTATACGAGCATGGCTAAGCAATAATAAGCATAACGTATATTCCCGGGGTGATCAAAAGGTATTTGGTTCCTACCTCAAACACTACAACCAAAACCACATGTTCCCAATCTTACCAATGCAAATATTTGTGGGGCAGAACTAATGCATAGTAAAAACTGGGTTTAAAAGAGTATGATCAAAGTGTAACTTGCCTTGCTGACGATCTGCAAACTCTAGAGATTCGTAGTAACAAGCTTCGCACTCCGGGTAATCTAGCGTAGACAAACAGTAGCATACATAAGCAATCACTCAAACGAAACACGAGAGAAACCAAGAAAAGATCCAAATCGAACACGAAACAAGCAACGGCTTAAAGTAACAAGAGTCAAAACCTAACAGGACTATTAACATGTGAATTAGTTCTTAACAGAAAGTACATGTGATTAGCTACGGTTTGCAAAAAGATTCAACTAAAACGAAGCAACGAAACTCAAAATACGAACGAAACAAGATCGTTTACTAATCTGGACTAAAGTCAAATTTTGGAGTATCAAAATCATGTTCAAGTTGATTAACTAGAAAGAGGGCTTCGAGATGAAGATTTTGGCGTTGGTTCCATCTAATTTGGATAACGAGTAAAAAGTTATACTAGTTTGAAAATCAAGGGCTGAATTGCGATAAAAATAATCGCGGATAAGTCCCTGGCCGAAAATAAAATAAAAAGAAAATACTAACGAACGAACGTTCAGTGTATGAACCTAACCGGCGAACAACGTTCGTTAAAACGAACGAACGCTAAATAAAATAAACTGATGAAAGCCGATCTAAAACAAAACCGTAAAACCTAAAAAAATCGGCTCCGGTTCGTACCGGTTCGGGAGTAAAACCCAACAGCGGCGGCGGCAATGGCAGGGCGGCAGCGCAGGCAGGCGGTGGCGTCTGTGGCGCGGGGCGGCGGCGGCGGCGCTAGGCAGGCGGCAGCGGGAGGCGGCGTCGGCGACGGCGGCTTGGTTTCCTGGGGGCGGCGGCTTATAAAGGGGCAGGGGCGGCGGCTTGCTTGGGGAGGGGGCCGGCCCGGGGAGGAGTCCGGCCCGGACTCCCCTCGGCGTCCGTGCGCGGCACGACAGAGGGGAAGGCGGCGGCGCGCGAGAGTAGGCCGGCTGGGCTTCGGCCCAGTCGGTGCGGGAATTTTTTTTTTTAAATTATTTCGCCCGAAGAAGAAAATCCTAAAAAATATAAAATAAATTATAAGAATGCCAAAAAACAGTTTTCACTGTCTAAAAAGAATATTTGGAACTAAGTGAACATTTTTCTGGCCTAAAAATGCAATTTTGAAAAAATGCATATTTTTCTAATTCAAATAAAATAGCAAATAATAACAAAAAAAAATCTTAATTTGATTTTTTATATTATTTCTCCTATATTTCTCTAAATTTGAAGAAGTCATATTATCTTCTCTCGTTTAATTTTAATATTGAAAATATTTGGAGAGAAAAATAATGAAAATCAAATTGATCCTTTCTTCAAATTTGAATAAAACTCAAATATGAATTTTGTGAAACCTCCAACTATCTTCGTGGGTCCTTTAGTTGCTTAAGATTTCTAGGATCTCAACCAGAATGCAAAGATAAATGTGATATGCATATGATGATCTATGTATAACATCCAAATTGAAAATTGGGATGTTACACGGGAGGAGTGTGCGAGTACGATATCGATGAAAAGAGGGGCGGGAGTGAGACATGGACGGTGAGAAGAGAAGAGGGAAAGCCTGTGTTTGTGGTAGGCACACCTGGCTAGAGAGCCATATCGATCGGTGTGTGCCGGGAAGAAGGAGCTAGGGCCTACAAACATAGTGGGTGGATGACCTAAAGTGAAAGGACGAATTTGCACCATGGAGCTAGAGAATATTGAGGGAGGGTGAGAGGGAGGCGGGCGTGTGCATGCACGAAAGAAAGTTAGCGCTAGCTACGAAGATAAGAGGATTGTGTGGGTGTAAAACACGAATAGAGATCATAATTCATCGTAAAAAGTGAATTTGGATACTTGAAGAATTTATCATAGTGTTCTAAACCGAGGCTAGGTGAATATATATAACGGTGATACGCATGCTGTGGTTATGAACATGTTACACTACTATATATATTTGTGATGATGGTGTGCCAGCCATCCTGCAATATAGGCTGTCTGATTTATATCTGACGGATAGGAATGGAACTATGGAAATTTTGAAAAAAGATACCCACACCCCTCTGCACATTTGCAAATAAGGCCTTCCCTCGTTCATCCTTTTCTCCCACAAGATAAACTACTCATACAAATGCATCTTGATGTTCCGTACAACGCATGGGCATCTTCCTAGTACTACATATAATATATAGAACATTGATTATAATTTGTGATAATGTGTGGCTTTTGTAGCTCAGGGCTAAATACTTGTCATAATGTAGGGGGGCAGGCACTATACCTTGCAAGATAAACATGATGTACGTAGGGAACATGGTTTAGATTATGAGTATCTAGTTAGTACATCAAATATACTATGATTTGGGATCAACATTAAGTGTGTTCAAAAATTTTAATTCGAGTTCATATCTCTCTCTATAGTAATCATGTGGTTTGTTGTTAAGATAATACACTAATGATGGTTTAAGTTGGCAACAATCATGATTGTAGATTCTTATTCAAATAGAGAAACGAATTCGAATTTAGTTCAAATTGTAGCGGTAGTATAGACATTTGGAATGCACTAAAATGTTCGTATAAGTAGGTTACATGCATTATACAGATAGCGAAAATATTTAACTGGACATAACATGGATTCATACGTAGCTTTGAATAGCATTTGTACAGTAAAACGGGACAAGACTCTCTCTTTGTGTTGTGTGAATAGCTTTATTTTTTTTTGGTTTTTTTCGTTGAGGGAAGTTCAAATTGATTTGGTACGTACAATATTACATGTTAGGCTTGTCCCTAAAATTCAACCTACGCCTTGTTATATCCCATAAATTCAGACATCGTGCTCCCAAAACTCACGCCTTCACAAACTGCGCCTTGCTATCCCGAAATTACAACACGAGCGAAAACTCCCTCCCACTGCCAAATTCCGACACGTGAATTCCCCCTTCTAACCCTGAGCCGAAAGGGCTACTAGTTCAAATTGGTGGGGTACTTTTGTAACACACCCTACATTTTGGAAAGTGCGTCCCTAAGTCATGGTTCCCCCCTCCCATCACCTCCTTTTCGCCATTTGAAATCCCAAGCCGCCATAACTTCTCTGCTCCAGCCGCGAAACCCCATCCTCCTCCGTCCGCCACCTCACCGCTGCCCAGCCGGAGTCTCTTCCCCGACCACGTCATCCACCGCAACAGCTCGACGTCCCTCATCCACCTCCCTGGATGAGGATCCGTCATCGCAACGGTTCAGCCGCCCCGTCCTCCACCTCTAAGGAGCTGCTCCGATGGTCGCCTCGTCTATCGCAGCTGCTCCATCCCCACAGCACCGCCTTAACCTGCTCCACCGGAGCCGCAACATCCTCACCGACTCCTCGGACGAAGCCAAGGCCTATTCGGCACCACCAAAGAGGTTGTACACTCATCGCATCGCACCTTCTCCTTAACTTGACCTCCCGGCACCAACGATGCTCCATCCCGCACCCCCATGGCGCAGCTACCTCGAAACCGGCACCGCGGGCGACATCTCCATGGCGGCTCTCCCCTAAAGTGAGGCCCCTTCGGCAGCGGCATCCATACCAGCTGGATCTGCTGCTGCTCCTCCGTCTCTCCCTCATGCTGCTGCTGCTTCGGCTCTCGCTTACATGCTCGTGCTGCTGCTGCTGCTCCGGCACTCGCTCGCTCACTCACGTTGCTACTGCTGCTGCTGCTGATCTGGCCCTTGCTCCCTCGCTCATGCTGCTGCTCTGCTCTCCCCCTCGCTCGTGCTACTGCTCTACTCCTGCTCTCGCTCGCGCTGTTGCTGCTGGTACACGAGTTGCTGCTTTGGCTCTAGTTCGGCGCTCCTCCTCTAGGCTATGCTGCTCCGGCTTATATCTGCTACTGTGTTCCTCGTCGATCGCCTGCTGATTTAGATCACTGTTTCTGTACTACTAGTGCTCGAGCGGCCTAAACTACATGTGAAGTGCCTCTCTGCTACCAGTGGGTTCAGTTTCGACGATAACATTCAGATTCCACAGTAAATTTCAGTTTCAACAGTTATGTCCAGAGTCAACAGTTTTTACCTCATGTGTTGTAGTCAAGTGTTTTTGGTGATGTAAATTTTACATGTATCAATTTTTGGTAATGTATTTTACATCATCTAGTGGAGATGCTATTAGAATCCCACTTGAGATTAACGATGTTTGTCTTGTACTGCTTCAGCCTCGATGTCTTACGGCTCACCGCAGCTGCTCCAATGACGAAACCATCCATCACATCAGAGCAGTGCCCTAGACGCTGTCTACAGATTCCTCAGATCTTCCTCCACACCTCCGACAGCCACCTCTGCCTCAACTTCTTCGGGGACCAACCCAATGATGCCGAGGTTGACATAGCTACGGAAAGAAGTTGTGCACTTGTCGCATCACTTATTACTCTGCATTCATGTCCATCCATTAGGGCTATTTTGGTTCAAAGGAAAAAACTGAAGGAAAAACATAGCAATAGGAAATTTTCCTATGGCACTCTACTATTCAATTATTCATGCATTTTGTTGAAAGGAATGGAGAAAAACATCCACCTGGACCTACTTTTCAAAATCCTATGCATGAAAACAAGACCAAGTGCATTAGTGGCAGAATAACATTCTAACTATACACGCTTTCATATGGTTTCACTTTATTTTGGTCATGTTTCTTTGCATTCCTTTGCTCTTCCAATTCCAATGAACCAAACACCCAAGTTAATAGAAATCTTGTGTTTACAAATGCTCCATTTCCCACATGCATTCCTATCCTATTCCGGTGTTATTCCTATCCCTGCGCTTTTAGAATCCTGCAAGCCAAAGGAGCCCTTACAAAATTACTTCAGTTACACGTAGGTGTCGAAGAAAACTTTGTGTGGTTTGTCCTGCTCCTGTCGCGATGTTGTCCACCTCACCTGAGCTGCTCCATCGATAGAAGCACCCACCAAACCAGACATCACGACTCCTGACCATCTTTCGCTGCCTCAGATCTCCTTCCTGCCACCGGCACCCACCGCAACGGCATCACCATCATCGACTCAGCAGATGAACCTGAGGAGTACACGGGTCCACAAGAGAGGTCGCACTCTGTTGTTTCTGCCTATATTATGCATTGCTTAATATTACCTGCTACTTTATCATCCTGTTCACCTCTTAGACTCCAAGTCGGGTCCAAATTAATGTCCAAACTTGAGTTTTAAAATTAGTTGTGAGGCAAATATCGAGGCAGCAATGAATAGTATCTCTGTCTATTATCTGGCACATATCGAGGCAGCAATGAATAGTATATCTGCCTATGTTGTTCATCTTGGGTGGGAAAGAAAGAGTAAAGCAATCATCATTTGTCTTTTTATTAAATTAAAGCTATCATCAGCCTACTATCATTATTTTTGGATCCATCCACTGGTTGTTACCATCACTCTAGATTTCTGCATGCTCTCCTTACATAATCTCACTATTTTTTTCGTATGCATGCCAGATAGTTTACATAGTCATGCTGACATGTAGAAAAAAGTGAAGATTTTTGCGCCGCAATACAATGCACTACAAAAAAACACACGTCCGTGACATTTTGGGCCGAACGAAAAAAATTCTGTCATACCTATGACACTTCTATGGCGATAATTGTGACAAAACCCGGTATCATCATAGATGTGGTGGGCTCCTACTTCTACGACAAAAAATCATGATAGAACATGGGCTTTTCGTCCTGGGCGGGCCGGAGACGCAGATGCATGACATTCTTTGGGCCATCCATGACGGAAAAAACCATGGTAGAAGCGAGGGCGAGGAAAATTTCGGCGAGTTCCCAGTTACAATGGGTGGTCGGGGGCCGAGCGATGCGCGTTTCTCTCATACACATACGCGTGTGTGTGCGAGGCGTTGGCTCTAACTGAACCCGAGCGAGGCGTTGTGATCTAACTAAACCTGAGCGATTGCACTGCAGGCTACGCATTACTGAACCTGACCGATCGATCGATGGCTGTTAACTGAACCCGATCGAGCGATTCCTTTGCTATTGCTTCTAACTGAAGACGATCAATGCTGCCTCTGGATGAACAGTGAGCGTTGCGGGGGGGGGGGGGGGTGGATGAATAGTGAGCGGTGGGGGTGGATGAACAGGACCCCGATCGATCGAGCCGGTTGGGGCTGGATGAACATGACCCCGCGGAGGGCTGGATGAACAGGATGACCCCATGGAGGGCTGGACGAACAGTAGACGGTGGAGGGGTGGATGAACAGTAGCCCGTGGAGGGGTGGTTGAACAGGAGCCCGTGGAGAGGGGTGGTTGAACAGTAGTCGGTGGAGTAGTGCGCAGTGGAGGCTAGATGAACAGGAGCATGTGGATGAACAGTCGCAGGTGGAGGCTGGAGGAGGTCGACGGTGGATGAACAGTAGCCTGTGGAGGCTGGAGGAGGTCGACGGTGGAGATGAACAATATCCCATGGAGTCCCATTTTGCGGTACGCCGCACTCCTCCCGATGAACAGGACCACCGTTTCGACCGTAGCTCTCCAACACAAGTCCGTTTCGTCCGTTTTGCGGTACGCCACACCCCTCCCGATCAATAGGACCCCGTTTCGACCTTAGGAGGTCCAACACAAGTCCGTTTCCTCCGTTTTGCGGTATGCCAGACCCCTCCCGATGAACAAGATCCCATTTCAAACGTGGTCGGTCGAACACAAGGCCGTTTCCTCCATTCTGCGGTATGCCAGGCCTTGTTTACATCGCCTGTTCCGTCCAGCCCTCCCGATGAACACGACGACGCATTCCGTTCCAACCCAGCCAGTTGGCTCCCCATGAACATGATGACGACGATGTTTCTCCGTTCCGACCCAGCCATGTACACGAGCCCTGGCTATATGTATGCGCGAGTAGGCGTTCGAGACCCCGCTCGTATGTACGTACGTGGTCGTATTTATGTTCTTGCACCCTGGCCGTTGTACGTACGTGTACATGCCACGTGCGCGCCTCTACTATGACATGTGCGGGCTTCTACATCGACCAGTATGTACGTACACGTTTGCGACCAGAATGACAATGCTACATACGCTTCGACCAGGTGGGTCCTGACTGTCGGGCACTTCGCGTGCGATGATGTAGCTGGTGGGTCCCAGCAGTCAGGAGGGAGAATCGTTTTTTTTTTGCCCGGTTGCACTTCCTTGCCTGTGAAGATGTAGCTGGTGGGTCCCAGCAGTCGGGGGGAACATTTTTCTCGCAAAATACGGTGGCCCGTCCGGTGGGTCCCTGCTGTCAGGTGGAGGAATCATTATTTTGTGCGTAATAAGGAGGCGCTTCCTTGCTGCGACCATGGACCCAGCTGTCAGGCTCTCCACGTATAGTCCACGTCCGATGGAAGTCGTTCCTTGACCATGTTGACCTGGCCGCACCGAGAGCACCACGGCGGTGGATGACGGTGACGCCTAGGAAGGGGACGTCGCGGAGCCGGGGAAGACGCGACAGTGGATGCCCACACGGAGAGGAGTACGAGGGTTCACTGGTTCGGCTGCAGTGTGAGGCTGCCGTCGCCGCAGAATAACAGGGCATGTGGGTGAGTAGAGGGATGGCCTGGCCAACGGTGGGAGAAGTATGGGAGCGGTGAGGTCTCCACGACAGCACAACCGGCCACGGGAGGCAGGAGCAGGCGGCACGACCAGCGCTGCTTTGGGCGGCTGGAGCAAGAAGACCAGAGGTTGAAGAAGCACTATGGCCGTTGGATGGACATCATACAGTCACTGGAGTATTGAATAAGTTGACAAAGCCCTCCGTCCCCATCAACTTAGTAGGCCCACAAGTCAGCCACCCACTATGGTGGGTCCCAGCTAGCAGGGGGTGTTCATTGTTTTGTGCGTAATAAGGAGGCACTTCCTTGCGTGCGAAGATATAGCTAGTGGGTCCGACCTGACAGTGAGGGGAATGTTTTTTCGTGAAATACAGAGGCCCTTCCGGTGGGTCCTAGATGTCAGCTGGAGGAATCATTATTTTGCGCGTAATAAGGAGGCATTTCCTTGTGTGCGGCCATGGACCTAGCTGTCAACCTCTCCACGTACAGTCCACATCCGATGGAAGTCATTCCATGACCACGTTAACCACGCCGCGCCGAGAGCACCAGGGCGGTGGACGACAGCGAGGCCTAGGAAGGGGACGACGCGGAGCCGGGAAAGACGCGGCAGTGGATGCCCACGCGGAGAGGAGTATGAGGGTTCACTGGTTCGGCTGCGGTGTGAGGCTGCCGTCGCCGCAGGGCCTGCTAGCGGTGAAAGTAGTAGGGGGTAGTGAGGCCTCAACGGCAGCACAATTGGCCACTGGAGGCTGGAGCGGGCGGTCTCGCCGGCGCTGGTTTGGGTCGCTGGTGCAAGAAGAGCAGCACTTGAAGAAGCAGCAGGACCGTTCGATTCAAATCCAATAGTTACTGCTGCTAGAATCATTTGTTGACTAAGTTGACAAGCCCTGCGTATGCGTCAACTTAGTACGCCCACAGGTCAGCCTCCCAACGGGTGCGCCCCAGATGTCAGTGGGAGGAATCTTTTTTTCGCGTAATAAGGATGCAGTTGATTGCGTGCGGCCAGCCAGCGGAGGGAGTAGGGTGGGCCGGGGAAGCCTGTGCGGCATCACAGTGGGCCACAAGAGGAGGGAGCAGGCAGTCCCGCTACCGCTAGTTTAGGCGGCTGGAGCAGGAAGATCAGAGATTGGAGAAGCACATCGGCCGTTGGATGGACATCCAACAGTCACTGCTGCTAGAATCGTGTGTTGACTGACAAAGCCTTGCGTAAACAAGTCAACCTCGAAATCTGTGGCGTGTACAACCCATTTGCTATTATTTTTATAATTTTTACTCATTTTCTAATTCATGTGGAATTTATTGCAGCCTGTTTTCCATTTTTAGAATTGCTGCCCATTTTCTGGTTAGTACCAGGGTTAAAAAATTAACTAAATATGTGCGAAATTTTGAAATCGCAAAATT
The DNA here is from genome assembly GCA_963921465.1 of Triticum timopheevii. Classification (NCBI taxonomy): domain Eukaryota; kingdom Viridiplantae; phylum Streptophyta; class Magnoliopsida; order Poales; family Poaceae; genus Triticum; species Triticum timopheevii. The sequence continues at coordinate 330,948,664 of OY997274.1, read as the reverse complement.
TTGCTGGGGAACAAAATATTCTTAATCCAAAAATTAGTAGCCATACTAAAACAAATTTAAAAATAAATTTGCACTATGTCATGTTAAATCCAATGAGTTACTATAAAATATCAGTGAAGAACAAAAACAAAAAAAAGAAACTAATATCCCATTTGCTATATTTTTTTTTGGAATTTTCAACCCCTTTGATATTACTTTTAACAGACATTGACCATACTCTTTGGCTAGGCCGGAATGCATCCCTCCTCGTCTTGAAAGATTTGTAGCCCAGTAAGTCGGAGAGAATAAATAGGCCTAGCTTGGGTATTCTTCAAAAAGAAATACTGGGCTACCTATTTCCCAAAGAAAAACCTGCTGGGCTGGTCATGTTGTTAGACGGGCCATAGAGACCGCACAACCCAGTTTATAGCCTGCTTCTCCGAATTACTACTCAAAAAAAGTTGTGCAATTCTGTCGTTAATTGACTATACGTTAAAAACGATGTGGGTCCCAGATATCAGCAGGGTGGATTAGAGTAAAAAACGAGGGGTGCATCTGAGTAGTAAAAGAGGCGCTTGCTTGTGTTCGGGAGTGGACCTGGTGGGTCCATACTGTCATACTCACAACTACAGTTCTCTCCCGATTCACTATGTTGACAGGGACCGTTTCAAAAAAAAAAACTATGTTGACAGGGCCGGACAGCGGCGCCACGGCGAGCGCACGAAGGCGGAGGATAAAGTGCTGTCGCCAATGTGCTAGGCTGGGTTGGACATTCTTATTGAAAAATAAAAATGGACCAGAACTATTTACGACGTTGACTATGATTTGCATGGGTCCGCTGGTTGCAGGAAGAAAATGCTGGGAGAAAGAAGACTGGTCGCTATCTTTGCCTAAGAATAATATCAACTGAATGTAACGACATTATCATAGGAAATAATATCCTCCTGTTAAATCATGAATTTAAAGAACTGGTGCATGAGCATTTAGCTTTATTTAGATATTTACTTATTTATGTTGAGGGGACCATGAGCATGTACCTGAGCCGGCTTCATGTGAGAGCCTCCCTTCCAGTTAATAATGGGATCCTCTATTGGGCCTTCATCAGTGGGATGCATGTTATCAACAAGTGGAAAATGTGTTCCGTACGAAAAATAGTATGCGTTACGTACGGTACAGGGCACTAAGGATCGAACCATGCAACGACTTCCAAAACATTGTGTTTGTCGTTCTAACAACACATTTATTCAACCAACAGACTAAATATACTACTGATTGTACATTGAAAACAGCAGCAACAACAACCAGGGATGGGGGTGCAATAGAAGCAGTAAGCAGGCCAGAAGAGTGAAGACGCAGCTCTCTCTCTTCCAAACCAAACATCAGCCATTATTACAAAAGGGATACCAAAAAAGAACAAGTGTATGCATCAAACTAAATAAAGATCCTACTACACCAAGTGTATGCATCTAACTAACTGGCTCAGTTAGACGTTACTATGTATGAAGCTGTGGAGATTGGCTGACGGCTTGAACCATAGGGGAAACTCCAGCCAGCAGGTCGAAGTCTGATACTTGCGACCCTCTCTCCTACTTTGCACTACCAGGGAAAACCTTATACACAGAAATTTAGCAATAGAGCGGGTCAAAAAAGGGCGCTAGTGCTAGATAACAGTAGCGATTGAAGAAAAACCGCGCTACAGATACAACCTTAGCAGTAGCGCGTGTAGTGGCAAAAGCGCTACTACTAATATTCCCATTGCTAGAATGATAGGCTACGCATAGCAGTAGCGGGCTTGGAAGAAACGCACTACCGCTAGGGCATAAGTAGCAGCGCGTTTCCTAAGAAGAGCGCTACTACTAACAGAAATAAAATAAGATGAAAAACAAATAGAAAAGTAAATGAAAATGAAAGAAATAGAAAAGGAGAAAGGAAAAAATAAAATGTAAAGCAAAATAAATGAAAAAGCGAAAAAACGGAGGAAGGCATAGCAGCTGCGTGTGTTTGTAAGAGGCGTTGTAGCTAACGTAGCTGCAGCGCGTGTCCTAGACCCCCATTATAGAAACAGAAAAGGAAATTAAAAAATGGAAGAAAATTACATAGCTATAGCAGCAGCGCGTTTTGTAAAAACCGCTATAGCTATCTCAGCTATAGCGCGTTTTACCAAACGCGCTACCGCTAAGTTTGACTTAACCAAAAAACTGTTTCCCTCGGCCACCACTTCTCCCCCAAATCCCTCAACCCACCCCGCGCACCGCCGTCTCCCCGATTCGCCGTCGCCCCACTTCGCCGCCGTCTCCTGCCAACGTAGACGCCACCAAAGCCGTGCGCCGTCGACGCCACCGGAGCCGCCCCCAATGCCACGGAGCCGCGCAGCCTCGTCAACGCCACCGGAGCCGCCGTCGATGCCACCGGATCCTTCCTCGCCACAACTGCCTCCCTCGCCATCACCGGAGACGCCCCTGCCTCCCTCGCCATCACCGGAGACGCCCCTGCCTCCCTCGCCACCACTGCCTCCGTCGCCACCACCAGAGCCATCATCTGTAAGCCCCCACCCCTCCTCTCTCTATCATGAATAGGTTAGCTAGTTTAATTAGGTTAATTATCTAGGTTAGGGCAAAAATTTAGTTAGGGCTTTGACAGAGAAGTAGTTAGGTTAACTAGTTTAATTAGGTTAATTATCTAGGTTAGTGCAAAAATTTAGTTAGGGCTTTGACAGAGAACTAGTCAGATTAACTAGTTTAATTACGTTAATTATCTAGGTTAACTAGTGCAAAAATTTATTTTGGGCTTTGACAGAGAACTAGTTGCGTTAACTAGTTTAATTAGGGTTAATTATCTAGGTAAACTAGATTAACTAACTAGGTTAAATAGGTAGGTCAGTTAGGTTCGTTGCATTAACAAGCTAGGTTAAGTAGGTTGGCTAGGTTAGAGGAAAATTTTATTTTAGAGCATTGGCTCAGAAGGGTTAGAGAAATGGAGTTCCTTTGCAATTTAATTTGGTTCTGTCCTAGGCAGAGAAGTGTTAGAGATAATAATGTGTGTTTGTGTGAGAGAGAGGAAGAGCTAGATCAACATAATTTGGGTTCTGTCCTAGGCAGAGAAGTGTTTAGTGAGGTCATTTTGCAAAGGTTTTTGATTTTTGAAAAGACCACTATTTTTCAAGGAAAAGAATTTAGGCAAATTTTATTTTTCATTGAAGTGGTCATGTTATATATCTTTTCACTGAAGTTGTTCGATTGTGCCCAAGTGGATTTGTTGTTTCCAGGGAATGATGCTGAGTGGCCTATGTTTTGCCGGAATGTTGATTCATTTCTGTTCCGGCAAATTTTAGGTGCTCGATTTGTCCACTTTTTAGCAAAGGTCATGCCGAAATTTTCCGTGAATTTCGGCATGACTTGTGCTACAAACTAGGACATATCGAGTGCCCGGGATTTGCCGCACCAGGAAGGAGTCAACATTCTTGCAAAACAATAGGCCTTTTTTATGTCATTATTCATTTTATTAGGTCTAGAATTAATTGACTAGATTTAATCATAGGAAACATGGCTAGCAACAATGAATGATAGGGTTCTGGTGATTGCGACGACGTCTACCGGGCGGCAGACAAATTTTTTAGCCTTACCGACGCTCAACCGATGTTGTTGCTAGGCCCACCGGTGGCATCGAGGACTGAGACCGACATGCAGACCGGTGCTGAGACTGAGACCAGTGCTGAGATTCAGACCGGCATCGAGACCGGCGCTGAGACCAGTGCTGCCTCGGGGAGCTGAGCCGGTGTAGAACCGAAAGCAAAGAGGCAACGGGTTCCTAACAAACTCAGGACTACTAGACTGGTGGTCACGGAGGTGGAGGACGGCAATTTTGAGCCAAAGGCGCCCGAGGAAGCACGCGCGTGCTACGGCAATCAAATAGGCTGCATCGTACGGACAACCGCCACCATCAACGATGAGAAACTACAAAAGATAGAAAATATGAGGAGCTCCCTCCTAAAGAAGTTTCACCATATATTCTTGTTCCCGGGCCGGAATGAGAAGGATTATGAAGATCCAGACGAGGACCCGGCAATGAAGAAGATAAACAAACACGCCATGACCAAGTTTGGCGATGCGTTGGCCGCCTGGAAAACTCGAGTGAAAGCAAAGATCATTGACAAGAAGGAACCCTACTCCGAGATTGTAAAGGATAATCCAAAAATCACGGAAGAGCAGTTTCAAATATTCAAGGAGGCTTGCGAGGCTGAAGCTGCCAAAAAAAAGTCTAAGTACATGAAGGGGCTTCAAGATAGGAACATTGGGAGCCACCACCTCGGAAGGCGTGGTTACGGCGAAAAGAGGTCCAAATGGGCCAAGGAGGACGTGGAAGCCGTGAGTCTGGGGATCCTAGACCCCTTGGCGGATTTCACCGTCCTGCAGGAGCGTGACGTCCTGAGGGCCCGGCACCATTGGGACCCACTGAAGAAGGTTTACGAGACAACACCGGTCATTACGGAGTTCATGAGACTGCTGGTAATTTTAGTTTCTGATCAATTCGACTGCACACATTAGTCATATTTGTAAACGATCCTTGTGCCTTTTGCAGAGAGAGCAGCACCAGATTGCGGCCGAAAGTGACTCGCCATCTGAGGCATTGGCGAGGCCCAAGTGGGACACTGCATTCAACCGGGCGTTGAACATATTGAAACGACAACAGGTGGATACTCGACCGTCGTATGGACGCGTGCACGTTGTCGGAGACGGCGCCACATGGAAGAAGTACTACTGTGAGACCACGGAGGAGAGAAAGGAAAGACGGAGGTTAACTGAAGAAAACATCGACAAGAAGGTTGAGATTGCGGTTGAGAGGAAATCATCTCAGACAGTCGCAACAGCGGTAGCTACCGCAAAACAGGTGGTTGCAGATTTGTCTACTTCCTTCCCGCACCGGACGTGCTTGGTGGTGCCTCGTCTTTGGCTGAGCTCGACGCCCTCACGGTATCTGTCACACCGCCCCCCTTCAATATAAATGTATAATCTCCCGTTTTCATTGCCTTTCGGATGTCTCACGTCGCCGACTTTTCTTTGCAGGCCGACGAAACCCCGTGCACCATATTGTACACCATCGGCGAACAGAAGGTGGACGTGGAGAAGGCGACGATAATGGAGCTGAAGGAACCATTGTTCTACAGCCGGCCGATCCCCCCGAATGTCTTCAAGGTTTCCGTGGCCAGTGTCGAACCGGGCCACGAGAATTTGCCTCCTCTAATACTAGTTGGGGATGACGACGAGACCCCGTGGCGGCTTGGTGATTGTTGCAATGGGTGGGTCCTGTTGTGGCCAAAGTGTCTGCTTCGTCTAGAGGCGGCCGGGAGCACACCCACGAGCACGCAGCCTCAGCAAGGTATGAACATCAACACCCCACCTACCCAATTAGCATCGGGTGTCGGGTTGGGTGATAGCGGACGGGGTAAGGAGGAGGCTCCATTAGTCGCTGATGACGTCGCCATGGATGAGGATGAGGATGACGATGGCGCTGAATAGTATGTCTATACTGGCGCCTCCTCAGGGTTTGAGCGTCATGAGTCGGTGCCTGAATTACTGTCTCAACGTATTATGGGCGACCTTCCGGTAGTAAAGAAGTCTAGGAAGAGAGCGAGGAAAGGCAAAAAAGTTGATTCTATGATCCAGCCGCCTCAGCAGTCTCGGCTTCAGGACCGTGTAGATATCTCCGATGCTGATAAGTGGCATATCCCCGGTCAACCAATCCTACCTGCAACAGCGCTACATGCCAGATTCGGCAATCGAAGGAGACTTCATGACGATGTGCTGCGGGTAGAGAAAGGCCTCATCGCCTCGAAAGATCCAGGATACCCACTCTACGTGGTTAACGTTCCGCGGCAAATATCATACGTCGACAGCTTCCCTGCGGATAAGTTCTTCCTCCGATTGGATTACATATTCGACATGTTTCACGTGAAGAAGCTGGATTTTATGTTTGTCCGCCTTTATGCCTTGCACATGAACTACATCATTGGGGTTGAGCAGATACGTCATATCTGTGTCGCTGACCCGTACTACATGTACGATGGCTTCTTGGGAGTCTGCGCAGAGCACCGTGAATACGCGAGGGATTACATCGTCAGTTTCATGCTCGCCAATAAGGACAAGGAGGCGATTCTCGTGCCTTATCATCCCGTGTAAGTCATCCGCGCTGCTATCCTTCCTTCGATTTCAATAATTCATTTGCACGGTGGAGGCTAATTAATTTGAGGTGTACTTATTTTGCGCAGCGGCGGGCGCGCCGTCCTCATCATCCTCTACCCCCGATTCTCCCACGCTCTTTACTTGGACTCATCGAAGAACATTCACAAAAACGATTACACCCACATCAAAGATGTTCTCGACAGTGCTATGTTTTACTACCAAGCAAGGGGTGGAGAGGTTAGGGACAAGAAGAGAACGGGCGGAAGGGTCGCCTTCAGCCATAAGACCGACTTCTGCTGCATCCAGCAACCGAACGATTCTCTTAATGATGGATTCTATGTCCTACACCACATGCTGGAGTACAGACGGGATCACCAGAACCTTCACATGTCACCTAGATCTGGCGATGCCCATATTCTGCAATGGGCAAAGGACATAGGAGATATCGAGGATCATCGACTTCGACCTGAGTTCTATAACATCCAGCGCGAACTTGCCCAAATCATCATGAAGGAGGTCGTCGGAAAAACAGGGATGCTCTACAGAGAAGGACAAATGTCGCGGGAAGACATCCGAACATGGATAGCCTCTCAGCGTCTTGACACGAAGCCTTTCACTAAGCTCGAGGACTATCTATCTCCCTGACATGGATGGATGGCACGACATGGTCGAGAGATTGTTGATATATGACAATGTGTCCGTTTAGTCCATACTTTCTGTATGACAAAACTTTGAGTTATGCACGGTGAAACTTTATTTGTGATGTAATTAAACCGTCCTCCTCCTCGACTAGCGAAAATCACTCTAGTTAGGGCATTTTGGGTACGATGAACTTTGTTATTTATGCTTATGATATGTTGTTTCTATTTTTGCCAAGTCTGTCTCTTTCTGTTGCTCAACTATATATGTTGCATATCATTGACTCATGTGACGATGCAGGTGCATAGATCATAGATGGCGAAGAAGTGCTACGCCAGGAGTATATATACGACAAGTGGCCGGAGTGTCAGGCCCAGGTGTACCGGTTTCCGGTTTCCGAGCGACAGGCAGTAGTTAGTTTAGGTTCACGCTAATGCGAGAGAGGGATACGAACTTATGTACTCAAAGTGATAGCTCTTATCGCGTATATAATTGTTTAGATGGATGACGATGTATTTGTAAGTAATCGAGACTTGTATCACTATTTTCGAGATGGATGATGAGAGACCACTTTGTGTTGGATGATGATTATGGTGATGACATGATTTGATGAGACTAATTGTATGTATATGCTATGATTACATTTGTATGTGTATGATATGCTAAAGATTATTGTATAAAGACGATTCAAATACAAAACAAATACAAAACAAATATGCAAGAATCTTTTTTAATAAAACTAGTAGTAGCGAGGGGGGAAATTTAGCAGTAGCGCCGCCTTACCAGTAGCGCTTCCCTGTAAACAGCGTTGCAGATAATATCAGTAGTGCCCTTTTCTAAAGAGCGCTACAACTATTCATGTATAGCAGTAGCGTGGGAGAATAGGCGCTACTGCTATACGTTATTTGTAGCGCCTTATTAGTAGCGTCGGTCCCCGCGCTACTGAGAGGTCCAAAACCCGCGCTGCTGCTAGGCTTTTCCCTACTAGTGTTGGGCTGCAGAGCATGGCGGCACATATCAGGGTTGGTGCATGCAGAGACGCATGGTATGCTGTGTACACACAGTTTTGACTGATGAACAAAACCGCTCTGCCATCATGATCCTTGCCGTCGGTTATCTCCTGGTAAATCGGATAATTCAGTCCGACAAATAGAGAACGTGTACCAAGGCTACTTTTTAGCCTCTAGCCAAAAATTCCTGAAGGCCCAGAGAAGTTGGGATCCTGCTCAAAGACCTTGCAGTGACTGTGATTGTATTCCACGAAACAACAAGTCCGGTACGTGCGAATGATCATCAATCGTTTGCCGTCGTCTGATCGAGGTAGGAAACACCTGCAACTGCCATGCCGCTTTTCTTTGAAAGGTTCTGGGATTAGGAAGGGTAGGGACACCAGGCGGCCTACAACATCATATCAAGTTGGAGTCAAATAAAAAAGGGCTCTTGATGTAGTCAATCTTAAGAATAGCATGTTATGAGCATGAATATTTTTCCAGTAAATTTTGACAGTAATATAAGCAAGCCATCATGATATCATAGGAAAGTAACATACTGCTATAACAGCCATTTTTAGCGATGATTTGGAGTAGGCCAGCAATACGTCCAGCCATAGAATGAGTCGACAGCGTAAATGAAGCCCTTGTGTTCAATGGCATCAGAGAACCATGGAGGATGTATGATCCTGCGATGGATGTGCAGATTTATCCACTTACCGCAGTGACCTGTCAGATAGGCGAGACCGCGGTTGAAGAACGCAATTAGCCTGAAGTCTTTATAATTTGCAGATCCTGTGGGCACTTGGCAGATTACAACCTTGAGCAAATCAAACTTGGTATCACGTTGGCTACTGTAAGATTCCGAGTATTCTGGGCCGTGGTCCAAAGCAGTGCAGTGTTAATTGAAGGAAGGGGGATCAATCGCCTGGTGTAGACCTCCACGAGCATCCAACTACCACGACCATCGACGAGCACCATCCAAGACGTGTTCATGCCGACCCAGTACATATCGTTAATGTAGTTTAGGGTGACGGGGATCGGATCGCAGTCAAGGGGGTTGATACTCACCACCCTATGATCGTTATGCTGCGTGACACACCGTTTCTGAAGATCAGGCGGCATCAGCAAGCAAGGAGTTAGCTTAAAAAGCGCCTGGGGTCTTTGAGTAAACGGTACAACCCCGACGAGCACGCGGCGAGTGGCATGGTACTGAGATTGTCCACACACGAAACAATGAGCTTGATTACCTCTGTGGGGAGCGAATTCCAGCCACTCTTTCGGCGGATGCTGCTCGGTTCTTCCATTGTCAGTGCTTGGGTTTCAGACGAGGGGGGGAGGTGCCTTAGTGGGGATGGAAGATTGGACGAGATTATGTGCGGACAAAGATGGAGAAGCGAATATGTGCTGCGGAAAGTGGACATGTGATGATGACTACAGCATGCCGCTTGACTTACGAGACACATACCAGCAGCGTAGGGTCATATCGATGCCAGACAACTTGCTTGAGTAATCACAGTACTGGTACTCCCTACAGTACCTACTACTATATCCTAACTTGCTTGAGTAGAGTAGGACTCTGCTCTACTACTAGCACCGGAGGAGTAGTATATTCTAATCTAAAATAGTTACAAACTTCAATGCCCGAGCGTGGAATGACTACGAACCGTGCTAACTCCAATCCCCAGCAAATGTTCACTGGGAGACATGGCAGTTGCAAACGCCCGCGATGCAGTTATAGTACGTGTGTAAGGGTGGCGGTTTTGTAAAATACTACTGTCGAATGGCTTAAAAACAGGCCACCGTCGGATGGAAATCTGATGGTTACGTGGCATTCGGCAGGATTAAGCTCGTGCCGAACAATCGCTAGATATCATTACTAAAAAAAAGGTTAAAACACCTGGGGCAATAACTTGCACCGGCTGACCACTAACAATGATCCTAACATCCCGTCAAAAAAAACAATGATAATAACATAGTTGTAAAATGGTCAAAGACCGTGTCTACGTGGTGTTTGGAATCATATGCAGAAAAATAACATGATGCCCGTGCATTCCACGGCACACCATTATCACCAACTCGGTTTTTTCTCTACTCCTACTCCTATAAAAGACTCAGTTGGTGATGATGGAGGGGAGGAGGCGTGTTCAGCCGGGCGTGCAACGGACAGCGCAGTACTATTCGATTTCTTATAAAAAACAAAGAAGAGTAGTAGAGACAGAGATAAGAGTAGAGATACAAACTTAGGGAGGAGCACGAGGTTGTGGGAGATAGGGATGAACGAGGCACGGCCTTATCTGTAAATGTGGAGAGAGGTGCGGCTATCTTTTGTAAAATTGTCATAGTTGGCTTTCTATCCATTAGATATAGATCGGACAGTCTATATTACAAGATGGCAGGCACACCATCATCACCAACTCGGTTTTCTATAAGAGTAGAGACTAGGGAGTACTAGTAAGGACACCATCTACTACTTTGTGTGCTACTCATGCGCTCCATTCGGCGGCCGCAACGTCCCCTACAGCCACTCCCTCCTGCGCTCCGTTCAGCGGGCATTGTTGAAATTTGGGGGGAGCACTCTCGCGACTGCTAGCAGCCACGACTTCACCGATGACGACTTCTTCCCCGACCTCGGCAACCTCTTCCTCAACGACATGGGCAACAACCTCAACGCCAACGGTGCTGCTCCCAATGCACCGTATGTGTTTCTATCCTTCCTGTTCAAAATCGTGGTAGAATTCATGTTTCTACTCTGTATCCTACTACAATGCTAGTCCACATGATTAATTTCATCTCTATTATAGTCGTCATGATTTATTTTGTGCTTATTCGGATTAAATCTCATAGTAACTTGCTCATATATTCAACTGGCACAACGTCTGCTACAGCCACTCCCGTTTCATGGACGGCCTGGTCGATGCCTCCAAGGAGCCCTTCGCCTACTGCTATGAGTGCCCGATGCCGTTTTGGGGCTCGCCGGCAGGCATGGTGCATCACCTCACGGATGCGTGCAACGGTCACTACTAGCCCTTGGCGGAGAACATCAAGTACGAGACGTGCTACCCGTTCACCATGCCAGAGTCGCTGGAGAATCACTGAGGGAGTCCTGGATAAGGGGGTGTCCGTACAGTCGGACTATATACTTTGGCCGGACTATTGGACTATGAAGATACAAGACTCAAGACTTCGTCCCGTGTCCGGATGGGACTCTCCTTTGCGTGGAAGACAAGCTTGGCGATCCAGATGTTAGATCTCCTTCTTTGTAACCGACTCTATGTAACCCTAGCCCCCTCCGGTGTCTATATAAACCGGAGAGTTTAGTCTATAGGACAACGACAATCAGAATCATAGGCTAGCTTCTAGGGTTTAGCCTCTACGATCTCGTGGTAGATCTACTCTTGTAATACTCATATCATCAAGATCAATGAAGCAGGAAGTAGGGTATTACCTCCATCGAGAGGGCCCGAACCTGGGTAAAACATCGTGTCCCCTGTCTCCTATTACCATTAGCCTTAGACACACAGTTCGGGACACCCTACCCGAGATCCGCCGGTTTTGACACCGACATTGGTGCTTTCACTAAGAGTTCCTTTGTTCGTCGCTGCAAGACTCGATGGCTCATCTCGTTGTCAAGCACAACATCACTTCTCCGACTAGGCGGCTTTGTCATGACCGCCCGATCGGCTGCCACGCCGACGATGACCTCTCGGGTCATCAAAAACAGCCTCCATGTCAACTCGGAACTCACCGAACAGATGGATCCAATGGATCTCTCCTCCCTTAATGAGCTCTTGGATTGCATCGCCGCTCTGGGAGTCGCTACAGACTAAGATCGGATTGGGTTTAAACCCGTCCAAAGGGATAACAAATCCCCACCGGTCACCCATGAGATAGCGGTAGTGGAAGAGCCACACATGGATTATCCCTCTACTTTGATGATGAACTATGTCTGGATTACCGAGCTCTCTGAGCCGGATACGCGCTCGCGGGAGGACATTACCCAGACCTCGGACTTAGAAGCGGGTAACGGGCCAGAAAAATTGGGCAACATCCCGGAGTCCGAGCCGTCAAGCCCGGAAGCTCCTCTGCCCCTGGATGTCAAATTGGGTCAGAATTCGGACTTAACTATGCCCACCCACCCAGACTTATGCCGTCTTTCCCATATCCGGCAAGAGCCCCAAGAGACAGTACATCGCTACTGGGCCAGATTCCTCCTTGTGATAAACGGGGTCAAGGACTATCGCGAGGAGCACGCCATCTCACTTTTCTGCAAAAATTGCACGAACAAAGGGATCCTCAATGCTATAAGTCGCCGTGACATAGTGCACTTTGCTGACTTAGCAGCCATAGTACAGAAGTACTGTGCGATGGAAAGCGCCTGGAAAACCCAAACAGACTTCTAGGATAATCCAGTTCTCAATAAACCCTTCGTCCGAACTAAAAGGGCAAACTCTCGTAAGTTACCCGATCCAATTCCCAAAAAACCAAAGCCCACTCCAGGGCATGGAACCGTATTGGAAGAATGGCTCAATGGGCCATGAAAAATTCACAGCACGCCAGATACTACACCAACGCATAGCCTTAGAGCATGTTGGATACTCCGACATGTAGCAAAAAGCGGCGAGGATCTTCTTGTAAATCCTAAAGCAGAGCAACATCCCGCCGAAAACAACAATGCGGTGCTGACAGTCTTCGAGACTTTCGCCTCAAATAATAGGCGCAAGCAAGCTCATTGAAGTTTTGCTAACGTCCACCACGTGGCAAAAATAAATCCGTGGAGTGACACTGCTATAACCTTCAGTGCCGGTGACAAACCTCAATTCCAAACAGTCCGGGAACCAGCCGCTTTGGTCCTTAGCCCAATCATGGACGGCTTCCGGCTCACTGAAGTACTCATGGACGGTGGAAGAGGATTAAACCTGATCTATGAAGAAACCCTTAACAAGATGGAAATTGATAAAAGCCGAATTGAGCAAAGCAGCACAACCTTCAGGGGAATCATCCCGAGTCGGGAGGCACGGTGTGCGGGAAAAATCACACTGGATGTGGTATTCGGCACGCCGGAGAATTATAGGTCCAAAGAAATCATGTTCCAAGTGGCCCCGTTCGGCAGCGGATACCACGCCCTTTTAGGGCGGGACGCATTCACGAGCTTTCAAGCTATACCACATTACGGGTACATGAAGCTCAAAATGCCCGGACCCAATGGAATCATCACTTTAGCCAGTGATCCAAACGTCGCACTCTGCACCGAAAATAAAACCGCCACACTAGCCTTGGAAGCATTATCCGAAGCCCTAGCGGCCGAAGAACTAACAACGTTGCGCGCCACAGTGGACAGAGACGACATGATACTCGACAAACGACCCAAGTCCACCTTATTCAAGCCCGCCGACGAGATAGTCAAATTCCAAGTCCATCCAATGGACCAGACAAAGATGGCTTCCATCGGGACACAGCTGAGCCCACAATGGGCGCCGCACTGCGAGACTTTCTACGCGAGAATTGGGACATTTTCGCCTGACATCCTTCAGACATGCCGGGCATCCCACGCAGGCTGGCTGAACACAGCCTCAATATAGTGAAAGGATAGAAGCCAGTCAAACAGACTCTTAGGCGCTTTTCAGAGCCTAAACGGCAAGCCATGGGAGAAGAGCTAGCCAAGCTACTTGAGGCCGGATTCATCAGAGATATAAAGCATCTGGATTGGTTGGCACATCTGGTAATGGTACAAAAGAAGGACAAATCCTGGCGCCTATGTGTCGATTTCAAAGACCTCAACAAGGCTTGCCCCAAGGATCCCTTCCCCCTCCCTCGCATTGACCAAATCATCAACGCCACCGCAGGACACGACTCACTATGTTTCCTCGACGCATACTCCGGATACCATCATATAAACATGGCGGAGTCCGACCAAGCCGCAACGGCCTTCATAACGCCATATGGTCCCTTCTGTTTCAAGACTATGCCTTTCGGGCTAAAAAACACTGGTGCAACCTATCAACGTATGATTCAGACATTCCTGGAGAAGCAAATCGGCAAAACAGTGGAGGCATACGTGGACGACGTGGTCATAAAAACAAGACACATCGAAACTTTAATAGATGACTTGAGACTTACGTTCGACAACCTTCGAACATACGACATCAAGCTCAACCCAGAAAAATGTGTTTTTGGCGTACCCTCCGGGAAGTTGCTCGGCTTCATCATTTCCAATAAAGGAATTGAAGCAAATCCGGCAAAAATCCGAGCTCTGTCGCAGTTGGCTATCCCAACAGACCTCAAGCATATCTAGAAGCTAACTAGATGTGTGGCTACCTGACGTAGGGTGGAACCCTATAGCGTCGATCTTTCACGTTTGGAGTGGATCCTACGGGGAATCACGAAGAACTTGCGGAAGCACAAGGGAAAACACGGGGAAAACGAGAGAGAATCACTCAACCAACAAGGGAATCGATCACACAAGTGCTAGATCACCACACACATAAGAGATACACGAGATCCAAAGTCAACAAAGGAAAGGATACAAAGGAACCGTTCTTCTCCAAAAGGAGGCCTTGATGTTCTTCCCTAGAAGGGGTCTTGAATCCGCTTGGGGGATCTTCTCCGAAGAGGTCGTGATCTCCGAGGAGAAGTATCCAAGTGGATGAGCAAAGGCTCTCACACAAATATGAGCTAATCCAATGCTAACCCTCAAAATGGGGAGGAGGAGGTCTATTTATAGTGCTAAGCCACGAAGGGGTAAGTGAGGGGCGAAGGGGTACACGGGCTCGGCCCAATACACTGTGCGCAGACAGGGCGGTAGTACCGGTCCTTCGGGCGGTAGTACCGCTTGAGGCGCGCAAGCGGTAGTACCGCTATGATGGGCGGTAGTACCGCTCTGGAGCCGTTCGATCTATGAAGTTTGTCGGACTTTGCGGAAGTGGAGCGGATGTAGAGCGGTAGTGCCGCTTGTGATGATAAGCGGTAGTACCGCTGGGCCTGGGCGGTAGTACCGCTTGCTCCCGGCTTCTTCTTCCTTCTCCTCTTCCATGCTTGGCCTTGGTCCTTGGATCCTCCATGGTCGTCTCGGTTGTACCTGAGTGTATGCAAGGTCCATGCATGAGGTAGTAGCCATGTCTCACATGTGGAAAATGACGGTTCGAAGAGGAGTGAGTTCACCTTGTGCCCTATGGCGTATGGTCGAGGTCTCGTCATATGTCCTCTTCGGGCTTGGAGAGTAGTCGGAGTGTACATGGGGATGAACGTGGGATGCTCCGCATCATCTCCCCTCCCTTGGGAAAGATCCGACCTCGGATCGTGATCCTCATCACCATGGACACGGTTGTCGTAGACGGACTTGTAGTTGGACGAAGTTGAAGACATGGCGCAATCCAAGTAGTCCAAGGTGTCGCCGGAGTGATAGACATGCAAAAAGAGCAAACACAAGCAACACTCGGAAATACAATGGTTAGCGCACACAAAGTGTCCATCATGTAAGAATGATTCCGTGCGGCAAGATTGGTCGTGACAAAGCGCATGAAGCTTATCAAGATGATCTAGAATGAGATGCAAAGCATTCATGGGAGGAAATGCAATCATTGTGCACACAAATGTGTTGTAAATATGAGCAATGCAACCACGGTGCAAAATGTTGTCATAGTGAGACGGTTTATCAATAGCATGAATATGGCAATGGATGCTCAATATGATTATGTTATCATGCAATTGATGGTAGGCAATGTGATCATGATGTAAGAATATGCCATCAAGGTAGACCACAACAAATTTGCTAAGGAAATGCACAAGCTCATATATCATGGATGACATGGGAATACAAGATGCAACAAGGCAATCATAATGTGAGTCAATCCATGCATGAGGTGCAAACCTATAGTAAGTATGATATGTCCATCGAGCGTGACATGTGGGAGTATAATCAACAAATATGTAGGTGTGAGTGCAGTGTGCCAAAGGAGTGTTGATGTACCAATGCTCGATGTCGTGGCATGAGTGGAAATCCGAAGGTCCATCCAAGAAGTCCGATCGCTCCTCAATGTAAAGGTCCATAGAGCCAATCTCCAATGTCGCTCCTCCATTCGTGAGATGTATCATGTAGACAACAAGAAGGAAACAACAATGAAAGAATGACCCATTCAATATGCATATTTGAGGATGGCTCAAAGGGAGGGAGTTCACCTCAAGAAAGTTCCCAAAGATGTTGGAGTCGTACATCATGTATGCCTTCACATAACCAATATGTCGCATAACGGCACCGCCTTGTGAATCCTCCAAAATGAACGAACATGATAAACACTCGAAAAAACAAATGAGGTTAGCGGAAATGCAAAACCTATCATTCAAGTGGTAAGATACCCAACAAGTGTATGCATCATGCTCATCATAAGAAAGTACAACGGAGCGTGTCATAGTATGGAGGCATATGATGCAAGAACAACCAAGTGCAATAGGCTCAATCAAACAAGCATGCATCACAAGTAAGGTGTCAAAGTCTCCAAGATCAATAAGCATAGGATGGTTGCACTCAATACAAGTGGATATGAAAGAGGCAACTAATGGACACAAGAGACAATGATCAAGATATATCATGTGAGAGGCATGAGCACATATGTCATCAACCCAAGAAAGCAAATAATAGTGGAACATGGGTGATGCAACATAGCAAGCAATCATAGCGATCAAGTCAAGCAAGCTAGTAGTGCGAAGATGCAACATACTAGAAGGAATAATGGCAAGCATGTCATGTGTGCAAATAGTGGGCATGAATAATTCACATGTCATAGCACAAGCATGAAAGCAAGATATGAGAAAAATGTCATCAATGTATTGGCGAGAGGCCATATGCAAATAGAAATGGGGCATCATGACTCTCCCAACACAACAAGCATCAATAGCATGGGGCACATGATAAACATGGAAAAAGCAACAAGGATCTCCACCAAGCATGCAAATACACATAGAAGTAGCATAATGGTGAATCATGGGTAGATGCAAGCAAGGGTCACAATTGCATGGCAAAGGCATAGAAGCAAGCATAGCATGCAAAGTGAACACGGTAAAATGAGCATAAGGTGACAAGTGGTAAATGGCCCATAGCCGTGTGAGAGCCAAGTAGAAGAGATGCGTGTAGTCCTTGCGCGCAGGGAACGGTGGTAAGGATAGTCCACGGGATCCCAAAGCATCGTTGCTCTCAAGAGCTCGTTTCGTCAACTCTTGGGATTGAGAGGTTGACGAGTATACATGAGTACCTACACAAAACAAAGACAAAGGAAAAATTGTGTGTGCATGGTATATGTACACATCATCCATCATGATGCACACGTGCATGTGTTTGTTAGCACAAAATAGCCAATTCTCAAATAAATGAGATGCGTGATATAGAAACATGTCATCCATCATGAGAGATTTGCTATGATGTGTGTCATAATGGAGACTCAAAGGATGTAATGCATCATGAGGTATTTCTATAGCATTGTTATTCATGGGGTGCATATGGTGTACACTATCATGGGAATCATGCAAAGTATGAAATGCATCAAGATCTCCTAATATGTATGAGGAAACTATGGGGGTCTCCTCATGAGCAAGAGTAGAAACATCACGTGGAGAGTATTGACAACATCCAAAACAATGCATATTTGGAACAATGTGATCATGGCATGACATATTAGATGAATTGCGTAAATCATGTAAAGGAAACATGGCAATATCATCACAAGAGAAACAAAAGCCAATGACCATCATCTCGTCATCTATGCCATAAGTGCAAATGGGATTGATTTTAATGGGGTATGCATAGTTACTATGTCGAGATTGTAATGATGCAATATGGGAGATCTCACTCATAGCATATGACAAGTTCAATGGTTTGTCCAACATGATGTGACCAAAAGAATTTTCACAAGATATCCTATGGAGCATAGCATCACAACTAGGCAACTCAACATGCTCATCATCATATTCATCATAAATAGGTAAGTCAAGGCATGAAGAAGTGTCACTAGCATGAAGCATGGTAATAGGTGGGTCATCATCATGGGAGCAATCATTGTCAAGAGCGTCCACTAGTGGGACAAGAGAAACACCATCACCTATGTTACCTTTGGAGCGTCGCTCATGTGTTGTAGGTGAGGTGTTGAAGATCCACTCGTTGTCATCTTCATCTTGATGGAACCATGTGGGGGGTGCATCATCGTCCACCATGGCCATCATCGTCTCCATTGGAGGGATGGACTCGTCGAGGATAGGCATGTCGTCATGTAGGAGACCTAGCACCAAAGAAGAAAACACACTAGGAGTAGAGGTTAAGTCGTTAGAAATCATAGTGGCCTCACATGCCGTGTCAACTACCTCACACTCTAAGTGTTGTGGCTCACTCACTCCCTCAAGGATGCTCTCACTCATATGGTTGGTGGAGTCACTCAAATGGCGCTCAACCTCACATAGGATGTGTGGCATGCTTTCATGTGTGGGGCTAGTGGTGGTCACACTCATCCTCTCAAAGTAAATGCTCTCAATGTCACATATGGTGGAGTCACTCATGTCACTCGTGTGGTGGTGGCTCTCCTCACATGACAAATGGGGCATCTCGACATATGTGGGTGTCGGAGAGATGTAGGTGCAAATGTCTCCATGCTCAACTCCTATCGCCGTGGTCGAAGGGGATGGCCCTTGCTCGACCTTCTTGTCGCTGTCTTGGTGTGGGAGGCCCATATGATGTGGTACCTTGTAGCTCGTCTCCATGATCGAAGGGAATTTCCCATGCTCGGCCATCTTCCTTGGGGGGCTTCCGAAGATGGAAGTGTCGCCCTCGCTTGTAGGTGGTCGCCGTGTTGTTGATGAAGTTGTTATAGGCGTACTCGTGGGAAGTAGGCGAAGATGCCGTACGTCCAAAGGCGAAGATGCCTTGAGAACACTTGGCGAAGATGCCGAAGTGGTTGATGTAGCCGTAGCGCCGTCTTGGTGGTGGTCGTCTCGCGATCTTCTTATGTGCTCTTGAAGCTTGGACTTGGCGTGAAGTAGGGCTTGTTGGGACTTGTGCACTTGCGCTTGTGGAGCATCTTCATGATGATGATGTCGTTGTCGTTCTTGAGCTCGTAGTAGATGTCGTTCGTCGTCGTCGTGCACATGATGCTTGGAGGTGACTTTCCCTTCATGACGATGTTGATCACGAACGTGATGGTGATCGCCATGTAGATGTGGACGAGGACGATTTGCACTTGCATCGTTTCCGCGCTCCGAAGACTTGTGTCTTGAATGTCGCCGCCTTGAGGATGACGAAGGGGAAGAAGACTTGATCAAGGCTCTAATCTCCTCCATCCTTGCATCTTGCTCCTCTTTATGTGCGGAAAGCTTCTTGTCTATGTAGTCCCATTTCCTTGCTTCGTAGTGGAAAATGTCGATGGAGATGTTCTCGATGCGCTCTTGCAATCTTGATTGTGCACCTTGCATTTGTCGTTGTAGATCGTAGATGGACGCTTTGTTGATGTAGTTCTTCACGTCGTCGTTGTTGTTGTAGACCGGAGATGAAATGCCTTGCCTATCCATCACAAGACTCGAGCAAATATGAGTGGGAGAAAGAGAAGAACTTATACCAATGTACCTTGACCGATGTTGACAATGAATCAAGTTCACTCAAATGCGGACAATGAAATAGCACTATTGGTACCAGTCCTTGTCGGTTCTCACACCTACACAAGTAAAGCTTATGGTGGAGCTCGGTGAGGATAGTGGCACAAAAATTTAATGCAAAATGTTAGCAAGAGTCAATAATGTTGAAAAAGATTCACAAATTCGCAAGTGAAACAAATGGACCAATAGCAAAGAATGGCACACGGAAACACACACACGGATAGATAAATGGGGTCATGCAACCAAGGAATGAGCACAAAATGTGGAATCCATGGAAAACGCTCGTGTTGCACAACTCAAGAGAGACGCTAGCACGATTGCTCAATAGGCGGATACGACACTTGTGCACAACCTATAGATGCAAGATGGGTAAACTTTCTATCCCAAGTATGCTAGGTATGTATGGTTCCCTGTGAGCATGATATCATATGATGTAGATTTTGGTATGGCTCTTATGTGCAATGGGGTATGATGCTATGGCACTTGCTCACGAGCTCTTTGCTCTTTTTTTTTCTATGGCCACTTTTGCACAATGCACAAACCAAGATAGCAATTGTGTATATGCGGGAACAAACTTGAGGCACAATGGATGATATGATACCAAGATGATATGGTATGTATGCAATGGATGGTGTAGACCACTAATGTGCACAAGTCACTTTGCCGGCAATACTCAAATGGCTGGTCTCGATAGGCAAGTAACGCAAAATGGGCTAGGGGTTAACAATGCAATTGCAAGGCAATATACAAAGGTGTCGTCGAGGTTACCGTCCTTTGCGATGATGAGTGGGGGTGTTCTTGGTGTAGATACCAAGATGATGGAGACTCGTCCCTAAGTAGCCGAAACACCTTAGGAAACGGAAAAACCGCAAACTCAAAATCTCAAATGACAAATGTCAAATGGTGGTAGCGAAAAGCGGTGGTGGTGTTGCACTAGGCAATGCGGAAGTGGAATGATGGGCTATACACGAGTCAGAGTTGAATTTGCCGTCCCTCAGTAGCCGAAACACCTTAGGAGACACAAGCCACAACTCAAACAAAATTAGGTTAAGTTGGGGTGGAATTGTATGGTGGGCAAGGTTATGCGGAAGTGGTGGTGGTGGTTGATGAAGAAGCAATTGTCCCTAAGTAGCCGAAACACCTTAGGAGACTCTAATCACAACTCAAACAACCACATATGCAATGGGGAACAAAATGGGTTAGGTTGCGGAAGTCGGTGGTGGTAATGCGGATGATATGGTGGAGGGCCTAGGAAAACTTGCCAAATTTCAGAAAATATGATGGAGTCCAATGATGTTGGTGGTATTTTTGTGGGATGGGGGATGTCAAGAGCTTCAAAACGAGCTAAAGAACGTCGAAAACGGACTCCAGATGAATTAGTTATGGCCGAAACGGTGAAACTCGGAAAGCTGAACCTGGCCAGGGCGGTAGTACCGCTCGGGAGGGCGGTAGTACCGCTCGTGTCGGGATTTTTCGACTGTTTCGGCTGGAACAGGGCCTGGCGGTAGTACCGTTAGCGGGGCGGTAGTACCACTTGAGGTTCTCAGCGGTAGTACTGCTCGGAGGGGCGGTAGTACCGCTCGTGTCGGGATTTTTCGCAGATCGGATCGGGGTGCGATTATGGGGCGGAAATGGATGATTTCGGGGCCAAAATTGGATGGATTTCGTGGATGGGAAGAGGGGAAACTTGGGGGAATGCTAGATCCACTTGAAACCAAGCAAATCCATGGATCAAAATCAACAAAACATCATCAAACCAACAAATCACAAAAAATTTTGGGGCTATTTTTGGTGGGGATTTTTGGATTTAGGACAAAATCAACAAAATCAAGCTAGAAAAAGAGGGGTAGGGGCTCCAAAAACGTGATCAACGTGGCTCATGATACCATATGATGTAGGGTGCAACCCTATAGCGTCGATATTTCACGTTTGGAGTGGATCCTACGGGGAATCACGAAGAACATGCGGAAGCACAAGGGAAAACACGGGGAAAACGAGAGAGAATCACTCAACCAACAAGGGAATCGATCACACAAGTGCTAGATCACCACACACATAAGAGATACACGAGATCCAAAGTCAACAAAGGAAAGGATACAAAGGAACCGTTCTTCTCCAAAAGGAGGCCTTGATGTTCTTTCCTAGAAGGGGTCTTGAATCCGCTTGGGGGATCTTCTCCGAAGAGGTCGTGATCTCCGAGAAGAAGTATCCAAGTGGATGAGCAAAGGCTCTCACACAAATATGAGCTAATCCAATGCTAACCCTCAAAATGGGGAGGAGGAGGTCTATTTATAGTGCTAAGCCACGAAGGGGTAAGTGAGGGGCGAAGGGGTACACGGGCTCGGCCCAATACACTGTGCGCAGACAGGGCGGTAGTACCGGTCCTTCGGGCGGTAGTACCTCTTGAGGCGCGCAAGCGGTAGTACCGCTATGATGGGCGGTAGTACCGCTCTGGAGCCGTTCGATCTCTGAAGTTTGTCGGACTTTGCGGAAGTGGAGCGGATGTAGAGCGGTAGTTGTGATGATAAGCGGTAGTACCGCTGGGCCTGGGCGGTAGTACCGCTTGCTCCCGGCTTCTTCTTCCTTCTCCTCTTCCATGCTTGGCCTTGGTCCTTGGATCCTCCATGGTCATCTCGGTTGTACCTGAGTGTATGCAAGGTCCATGCATGAGGTAGTAGCCATGTCTCACATGTGGAAAATGACGGTTCGAAGAGGAGTGAGTTCACCTTGTGCCCTATGGCGTATGGTCGAGGTCTCGTCATATGTCCTCTTGGGGCTTGGAGAGTAGTCGGAGTGTACATGGGGATGAACGTGGGATTCTCCGCATCACTACCTTAAGTTGCTTCATCTCCCGATTAGGAGAAAAGGCACTACCTCTTTACCGCCTTCTTCGACACACCGATCACTTTGAGTGGACGAATGCGGCCGCAGCCGGACTGGATGAAATAAAAACCCTATTGGCCAGCAATCCAGTCCTGACCGCGCCAAATACTGGCGAACCTATGTTGTATATAGCTGCAACACATCAGGTTGTAAGCGCAGTGCTCGTCATCAAATGAGAAGCAGACAGATACAAGTTCCCGCTCCAAAAGCCGGTATATTACGTGTCCACTGTCCTCACTCCATGCAAATCCCGATACCCACACTTTCAAAAGATAGCATACACTGTCTTCATGGCATCCCGGAAGCTACGACACTACTTTCAAGAGTGTTTGATTACGGTGGCCTCTGAAGTACCACTCAACGACATAATAAACAAGCACGATGCCACGGGACGGATTGCTAAATGGGCTATCGAGCTCCTTCTGTTCGACATAACATACAAACCACGGCGGGCCATTAAGTCGCAAGTATTGGCTGACTTTGTCGCCGAATGGACAGAAGCCGAACTCCCTAAAGAGTACGACGCGTACTCCAATTGGATCATGCACTTCGACGGCTCTAAGATGCTGGCCGGATTGCGAGCGGGTGTAGTCCTGAGATCCCCCACTGGAGACACGGTCCAATACCTACTCCAAATATTATACACAGACTCCAACAACGCAGCCGAATACGAGGCTCTGTTGCATGGTCTTCGGATGGCAGTCTCTATGGGCATTCAACGCCTAGAAGTGCGCGGGGACTCAAACCTCGCAATATCACAAATAAACGGAGATTTTGGTGCCAAGGATCCGAAAATGGCGGCCTACCATAATGCCGTCCTCAAAATGTCAGCTCGGTTCGAGGGGCTCGAATTCCACCATGTGGCCCGAGAAAACAATCAAGCGCCGGATGTCCTCGCCCGCATTGGCGCTAAACGTGACCCCGTCCCACCTAATATATTCTTGGAAATGCTGTTCAAGCCATCTGTGGTATGTGAAGGGGAATCCGGCAACACCAGTCCGGCTCCAAATACAACCCCAGATTCCGAACCATCTGACGTAGTCGGGGGCTCCGCCACCGAAATAACTTCTTCGACCCACGAAATCATGGTTGTAATCGCCCCTTGGACCGAGCCCTTCTTGGCCTACCTAAATAGGCAGGAGCTCCCCGAGGACCAAAATGAAGCACGTTGTATTGTGCGGCGCTCCAAGGCCTACAAAGTCCATGAGGGAGAACTCTATAAGAAAAGTGACACCGGAGTTCTCCAAAGATGCATCTCCGAAGATGAAGGGAGGCAGCTCTTGGCTGAAATCCATGTCAGACTCGGCGGGCACCACGCTGCAGCTCGGGCGCTTGTCAGCAAAGCCTTCCGTACAGGTTTTTATTGGCCGACTGCCCGAGCAGATGCACAGGACCTTGTCCAACATTGCGTCGGTTGCCAGCTCTTCGCCAATCAGAGCCATATGCCCCCTATCGCTCTCCAAACAATCCCCATAACTTGGCCCTTCGCGGTCTGGGGGCTGGATATGGTCGGACCTCTTAAAGGGGGAAGCCATAAGAAAAAATACTTATTGGTCATGGTGGACAAGTTCACCAAACGGATAGAAGCCAAACCAGTTAAAATGGCCAAATTCGGACCAGTGACAGACTTCATATCAAGGGATGTACACCATTAAGGCGTCCCCCACAGCATCATCACTGACAATGGTTCAAATTTCACAGCCGACGAAGTGAAAACTTGATGCGGCAACATGGGCATTAAGCTCGATTACGCCTCCGTCTACCATCCCCAAACAAATGGCCAGGTCGAATGTACAAATGGTCTCATCATGAGCGGCATCAAACCCAGACTAGTGTGATCCTTGACAGAATTGGACATGCACTGGGTTGAGGAGCTCGACTCCGTACTCTGGGGGCTGCGGACCACGCCGAATCGTACCACCAGATATACACCATTTTTTATGGTATACGGCGCAGAAGCAGTACTACCCTCGAGCATAATCCATGACTCACCTCGCGTGCGCATGTACGAAGAGAAGGAAGCCGAGCTAGACCGGCTGGACAACTTAGGTGCCCTGGAGGAGGAGCGCGACGTCGCAAAAGCCCGTTCCGCATTCTATCAGCCGTAGGCTCGAAGGTATCAAAGCAGAGAAGTGTGGGCCAAAACTTATAACGTTGGCAAACTCGTTCTACGCCTACCGGAGAAGAAGAAGGACAAGCTCAAACCTAAGTGGGAGCGTCCCTTCATCATTGATAAAGTTCTCACCGGAGGAGCGTACCGCCTGCGCAATGCATCCGATAACAGCCTCAAGCCGAACCCATGGAACGCGGCCAGACTCCGGAGATTCTATGCCTAGTGCCAAACTCAGTGTTCGTCCCCTTACCCCCGCTCTTTTAATTATGTTCCCCCCTTTTTCCTTTCTCGCCCCTTTACCTTATTCACATAATGTATTAAATACAGTGCGGATGCTCGGATCACTCCGGCCGCACCATGTGTGCTCACCATACCTGGGGGCTTCCTATACGGAAGCTAAATATAATTACTTTTGTGGCTTCCTGCCTACCACATATGCGTCCTTTTTCCATATGTGCCTTTTCTTCACCATTATATGCATCGATATGACTTAAGATTTGGCCATGTTGGGTTGCCTGGCTCTTGTGTTTATGCCCTATGTTCCCGTTAATTCGGCTAGGGCATAAGGGGAGCACCACTGCTTTTGTTACTGCCGGTTCAGACGGATGTGTACCTCAGACTGGGTGAAGCCGAAAGCTAGCGTTCTTAAGGGAATATTCGGTCGGTGAACAAAAGGTGTTTCTTTCGTTTCTTACAACGTGAATCCCCAGATGCTTTGTGTCTTGCGTTTCTATTCGCAGTTCGGACATGCACATCGATGCATGCGTACCCAGGGAAAGGAACCCCTAATGGAACTATTCTCCCTGGAAGATGTTTCTTACTACCCATGTAATATAACATAACTAGTTGGGTACTTGTCTGTTCAAGCACTTGTGACCCCTACGCCTGGTTTCCACGCATACCCCAGTTTTATATAACTGAGCAGGTATTTGGATACACACCAGACTGTCGGATCCGGGGGCTGAAGAGAAAAGGTCCACCATGACAAATGATTTTTAATCCGGCTAGGGACTACATATGTCCACTGAATTACATAGTCACTTGGACTGGCTATATTCTTCCTCTATACCATCCAACATGCTATCTAGCCTGCAATCCTATTGGGAATACTTTGCAGCTAACGCTTCCTGGTCATACACCAGACTTACGGGAATCTCTTGCCCATCTGGCCCCGCCGGTCCGACTTCGGCCATATGGTTCGGGTCAATCTTGGCGTATCGCGTCTTCACCATGGCCCAGGCTTCCCTTGCATCTTGTCGGCAGGCTGATATCTTCCATAACCGGAAGCGCCGCCGTGCTCCTTGGAGCATATCCACGAGCTCCCCCATGCCTCCTGGCAGGGAAGCGGATGGCCACAGGGCCTGGGCAATACCCTGCATCACCTGCCGAGCTGGTCCGTGTAGTTGTGAGAGATCTTGCAGCAAATCGCCTGCGGACCCGGGCATCTCCTCTTCAGGACGGCCCGTCAGCATACCTATAGACATAAACTCTTTTACTATGCTTCCCCGCTGAACTGTACTGTAGTTCGTTTAGGCACTTACCATAAATGTCGCAACGAAGCCTCCTTTTCTCCTTCACGTAGTCCGCAAGCTGAGCTCAAACATCTGCTAATTCGACGCCCAGCCGGACGTTCGCATCTTGGAGATTGTTTTTCTCCTGCCTAACCTACGTAAGCACATGCTCGCCAGCCTTTAGCTGTCTTTGGAGATGCGACTCACTATCTTTTACGATATCCGGGTTCTCCCCGGGATTGTCTGCAGAATTTTCTGTTAGACTTATAAAGCAAGCACACTACTAACTGGTATATTTCCTTAAAATTTCTCTATTGAGACAAATGTTACCAGATGAGGCCTTCTGGGATTCCTCTAGTTTGGCAACCGCGGCCCTCAGCTGGGTCTTGCACTCCTCTAGCTCTTGAGACAAATGGCTATTCTTCTCTATAAGAACATGTGCATACAATGATCGTTAAATCAGCTGTTCTAACTATTTCAAGTCTCATGGGCTACTGCTACACATGCTTATCAAATTTTCTTACCTGTATATCTTTCGCATACTGGTCCATCGCTCGGGGAAGTCCGTCTTGGGCAGCTCGGATGTATGCGTCTCCCGAATTGAAAGCATTTAATGCCTCTTCGGAAAAGATACTATCGGTGTCGGTGTCAAAACCGGCGGATCTCGGGTAGGGGGTCCCGAACTGTGTGTCTAGGTGGATGGTAATAGGAGACAAGGGACATGATGTTTTTTACCCAGGTTCGGGCCCTCTCGATGGAGGTAAAACCCTACTCCTGCTTGATTGATATTGATGATATGGGTAGTACAAGAGTAGATCTACCACGAGATCAAGGAGGCTAAACCCTAGAAGCTAGCCTATGGTATGATTGTATGTTGTGTATGTTGTCCTACGGACTAAGGCCCTCCGATTTATATAGACACCGGAGAGGGCTAGGGTTACACAGAGTCGGTTACACTGGTAGGAGATCTACGTATCCGTATCGCCAAGCTTGCCTTCCACGCCAAGTAAAGTACCTTCCGGACACGAGCCGGAGTCTTCAATCTTATATCTTCGTAGTCTTGGAGTCCGGCGGACATTGATAGTCTGGCTGTCCGAACACCCCCTAGTCCAGGACTCCCTCAGTAGCCCCTGAACCAGTCTTCAATGAGGATAAGTCTGGCGTGCATAATGTTCGGCATTGCAAGGCGGGTTCCTCCCTTGAATAATCCAGAGAAGATAATGAACACCAGGATAGTGTCCGGCTCTGCAAAATAAATTCCACATTCCACCGTAGAGAGAATAAAACGTACACTTAGTTCAATTTGCTGACGTATTATGCGGCGTGACATCACACCGCCACCGGGCCTTTATTCGAATTGTTATACCACCTCAGCATGTTTAGCGAAGCGATTTCCTTGGCACGTCTTGTCGAAGCAGAGATCGTGTTCCCCTTATTCCGGGATTCTCATCAATACGTGCGTGGGTAACCCAACCGCTCCCGTCGCCCTGCCTCCTCTATCGAAGGGGAATCCCAAACGGTCACGGAGACGGCCCTTGGTATTTTTCCCCCTTATAAGAGGACCAAGGCTCGCCATTGTTCTTCAATCTCGCATCGAATCTCTTCCCCGCTCCCGGTTCCAACACCCAGAGCCTCAGATTCGAGCGCTTCGGATCCTTAATCATGCCCGGCTCCGACCTCCAGGGCCGGTGGATGCCCTCCTCCGTCACGGAGGAAGACATATTGAAGCTGCGTGAGGCCAAGTACCTGGCCTACGAGGTTTCGCACAGGTTGCCTGCCCAAGGGCAGGCTGTGCCAGCCCCCGAGCCCGGTGAATACGTCGTATTCGTATCCCACCTCCGTCGGGGTTTAGGCTTCCCGACGGATCCCTTCGTGAGAGGGCTCCTGTTCTACTACGGGCTGGACTTTCACGACTTGGCTCCGGAGTCCATCCTCCATATCTCCGCATTCATTATCATCTGCGAAGCCTTCCTCCGCGTCATTCCCCACTTTGGCTTATGGCTGAAGACCTTCAAGGTGGAGCCGAAGATGATCAGGGGGCGTCAAGCGGAGTGCGTCGGGGCGACCATAAGCAAAAATGTCGATGCCCCGTGGCTCGAGGGTTCCTTCCAAGAGGAACTCAGATTGTGGCAGCAGGAGTGGTTCTATATCACCGCTCCAAGGGGCAGCAAGCAAAAGCCGCCGCCCTCATTCCGCCCGGGACCTCCACGCCAACTGATGTCGTGGGTCAACCAACTCAATTGGGGGCCATCCGAAGACGTGCCTTCACTGCAGGGCCGGATTCGAGATCTCCAAGCGAGGGAGATCGACCTGATCAAGGTGATGCAGGTCATGCTAATCAGGCATCTTCTGCCCTGCAAACGCCGTCCTCTCCGTCTATGGGAATTCAACCTGGAGGGACCTCGTATTCTCCAACACTTCATGGGTGCGACACCCGTGGAGATGTACAAGTTGTTCTTCGGACCGCGGGTGGCGTGTCCGGATTTAACCGAGGATGCAGGTCTAAGCCGCGATCGCCCGGATACTCAGGTAAGTAGCTCAGAGTCCGGACATTCTATTTATGTGCCTTTCTTGAGTTCGCCTTCTGACCCTTTGTTCTTTACAGGAATGGGTGGCGCGATCAAGGCTGATAAGGTGTCCGGCCCCCCTCCCAGAGACCACACAGGAGCCCGTGCTGGTCAGAATGTTGGAGGTTGCGCCCATAGAAGGGGGCGACGGGGAAAATAGAGGAGCTAATATTTCGCCCAAAGGGGTGACTGAAGAAGGAGGAAGCAAGAACCCCTCCCTTCAGGGGGAGAAGAGGACCGCCTCCGTAGATCCGGAGACCAAAGCCCCTAAGCATGGGAAGAGATCTTCCCCGGGGGGTCCGGCGCCTGGAAAGAATCCGGACGCACAATCATCATCAAAGGATCGGCCCTCCAGCGAGCCGTGAGTATGAAAGAGAGAGTTGATTAGTAAGGAAATACCTTCATTTGTGCTTCTGTAGATAACCAAAATATTTATATTGCAGCTCGAATCTGCAGCCTTCTCAGATGAGTTCATCTTCGGGGGACCTTCTTCCGGAGATGATGGAGAGCGATACGCCTCCATCCACAGCGCCGCCTGGCGAGGCCGGCGAACCCGAAGTGTCATCACGGAGGGTATCCCCGAGTCCGGAGTGGCCAGAGAGTTCGGCACCTACTAGTGTCCGGCCGGGAGAACTGAGGAATTTGCTCAAGAGGACGTCTATTTCAGAAGATCACCGTGCATTAATGCATATGGTGGTTGGAAGGATTTCGTCCACTGAAAGCGGATTGCGTAATGCCGCCATGAGTTTGCTGGCGGGATTTGAGGTATGCGAGAATAACGCACCCCTTTGTCTTTTAACAGTTTTGCATATAAAAATGCGCCCTGTATAGATAGTAGCCCCCGAGACTCGGTAGGTTGTCGGAGACGACAGCGTACCGAGGATCGAAATCTAAAGAAATGAATTCCGTCGTTCCTATGCAGGTGGCGGATAGTCCGGGGGCTAGCCGGACTAGTGAGTTTGCCGAGTTAAATCAGAAATTGGACTTGGCAGATGCGAACATCGCACTTGTCAACAGGCGACTTGACGAGTCGCAAGGTAAAAAAGTTCTCCGCGGTCGCTTTATTAGGGGGGTCAAAGCCCTCCTCTGATAAATTATATGATGTTTATACAGACGGTGCTGCTGCTGTGGAGGGCCTTCGGGCCGAACTTGCTCGAGCGAAGGAGCAAGCCCGAAGGAGTGAAGCGGCTGCCTCGAGGGCGGCCGAGGAGTTGAAAGCCGAAAAGGCTGCGCACTGCCTAAGCAGGGCCGAGGTGGCCGAATTGGCCACGAAAGTAAAGGATGCTGCCGACCGCAATGAGGCTCTTGAAAAGGAGCGCTTATCGGAGCGGGAAGACCTGAAGAAGGCCACCGCCGAAGCCAAGGATGCCTGCTCTGCAATGCGGGCTATGAAGGAGGAGCTGCGCCAGGCCAGAGAGATCGTGGCTGGCAAGCCTTTTCTGCTGCATCGCCGATTTATGGATGGAAAGTATGCTCAATTTGAGCGGCTGTAGAGTCCGGAGGATCCATATATGGACTTAGCTGCAAGTGCGGCCGATGTTGTTAAGCACTTCCGGAGCCAGAAGGATCATAAGACGGAAGAGCTATATTGGTCTCAATTCCACAGTCCGGATCACCCACTTCCATTGACAGACCGGTTGGCCGAATGGGCCGAGCTAAATAGATTGTCCGGACTTGCCATGACTGACATCGTGGCCCATGTCTGGCCAGAGAGGTCCAAGGCGACGAGCTACTTTGGTTTATTACAGCAATTCCTTGGACCGGTGCCGCATATAAAGGAGATGAAGCGGTCGGCCTGTATAGAGGGCGCGCGGATGGCTCTTGCCCGTGTAAAGGCGTATTGTCCAGAGATGGACGCCACCGCTGTTGCTGCCCAGGGTTCGGATGAAAACCGACTCCCTGCCGAGCACTATTTCGGGGAAGTTATGCGTGGCGCTCATGTAATAGAGTCGCAGTGCTCGAAGAATGTAACGTTCAAATGAACGCATTAGCTTATAAATTGATGATTATGTTATAACTGCTTTTTATACTTGTGCGTCCAAGTAGTAAAACTTCTCCTTTTCGGCCGTTTACGTATACTTGTGTATAACCTGAAAGATGCAGTCTTCGGCTTCAGCCCCCACGCACAAGGTGCTGGGGTGTTCGCAAAAATAGCGCGTTTTCACACTTAATCCGACGTCTCGGTCCTATTATAAGGAGGTGGTAGCGTAGCAAACGAGGCAATCTGGACTATAATGCTTTATCACTTTCACTTAGCCAGTGGAGCTCGAGGGTGGGGCTACTATATAGCCCCTGGTGGCATCACCCTTCTCCGAAGTCGGAGTGCGTGTGCCTGACTGGGAAATGGCCCTTCGTCAAAGCGGGGAATTCTAAACATTCCGATAGTCGATCGAGGGCTGACCAGTCTCTCGCTGCATCATGACAGTCAGTTTTCGGCTTTCTCTACTGAGGTGCTCGCCCAGCCGAACTGGGGCACAATCGCAGTAGTTCTCCTGGTGCCACGTTTGCCGATGATACGGAATGTAAGGCAGCAAAACACAGGAGCCGGGCAAACCCAACATTTGACCAAAGACATGATTCGGAGCTGATGCATATAATGCCTAACTCGAGATGCCGAACACTCCCTAAGGTGTTCGGTCTTTATAATAATGGGCAAAACGATGCCCTAAGCCCCTAGTGTCCAGGTACGGGCATGGTCTTCTGACGCGGCCGATGCCAAAGCGTCAGGCTCCGCTTTGGCTATAGGAAGAAACCAAGGGAGAATAACAACGAAAGACAGTGAGAAAGGTCTATGCAGGGTCTTAACCTGAAAAGAATCCTCACAACGGGTCCCTACTGCACGTCTGCGCCTGTGTCTCCGTTGCGCCGTTATCCTGGACGGGTATGCACGTTGTTCATCTGTAAAAAGAGAGGAACGTTAGTTTTTAAAAACAAATTGTGCGAAAAATATTAGAAATATAAATAATTAAAGCGGGGTTTGTATAAACCCGCGGTGATTTGTGCGCGCAGCCCCCTGTAAAGGGGTATGCGGCTAGGGAGCCCCTAGCCCACTGACGCCGGATTCGTCTATCCAAGTCCGGGGTCTTTAAGTGACCCTCGCACTAAAATTACGCCACGCGGTCCGGGCATCTTGAGTGTAAGAGATGCATAATGCGGTATGGATTTGAAGCGGACAAAAGCCTGTCGTCCCAAGAGTGCTTGATATTCACTTCCAAACGGGACGATATGAAAAATTAATGCGTCGATAATTGTTCGGCGATCCGAACACGACTTCTAGTAATATGGAGCCTGTGCACTTGGCGTAATGGCCTGGCGTCACTCCTTTGAAGGAAGTGCGGCTGTGTCGAATTTTGGTAGGGTCTATCCCCATCCTACGGATTGTGTTTGAATATAGCAGGTTTAAGTCACTGCCTCCGTCCATTAGGACGTGAGTAAATTGCAATCCATCTATTATGGGATTCAATATCAGGGGAGTCCGTCCCGCATTTCGAACGCTTCTGGAATATTCCAGGTGGTCGAAAGTGATTGGTTTTGATATCCAATCTCTACGGTCTGCTGGGTTGGACCGTGCGAAGCTCTTTTTAGAAAGTGCCGCACTATTTTTCCGTATTATCACATGAAGTGAGTTTACTGTTTTGACCCCCTGTGGGAAAGTCTTTTGTTTTCCGGTGCTCTGCTGGTGGGGTTTATCTTCTTCGCTTGACGCATCGAGCCCCTTGTGTTCGCCATTTAGTCGGCCGGACTATTTAAAAACCCAACAATCCCTGTGGGTGTGATTTGCAGGCCTTCCGGGGGTACTGTGGATTTGACATATCCGACCCAAAATTTTGTTTAAGTTGGACAATTCGTCACTGTCATCCTTAAGAGGCTGTGTTTTATTATTGGGCCGCGAGCTTTTGAATCCGGCGTTGACTGCCGCGCTCTTTGGGCTTTTCTCTTTATTCCGGCGCTGCTCTTTTCTGCGCCGCGATTTTCTGTTTCCATCTCTTATCTCTGATGTACTTGGGTCACTGGTGCTGCATCGTGCAAACCAGCTATCCTCGCCCGCACAAAAGCGGGTCATGAGGCTTGTCAGTGCGGACATTGTCCTCGGTTTCTCTTGACCGAGGTGCCTGGCGAGCCATTCGTCTCGGACATTGTGCTTGAAAGCTGCTAAGGCTTCGGCGTCCGGACAGTCGACTATTTGGTTCTTTTTTGTGAGGAACCTGTTCCAGAATTTCCGCGCTGACTCTCCGAGCTGTTGAGTTATATGAATTAGGTCATCTGCATCCGGAGGGTGGACATAAGTCCCTTGAAAATTTGCTCTAAACGCATCCTCGAGCTCTTCCCAACTTCCAACAGTATTTTCTGGGAGGCTTTTAAGCCAATGACGGGCTGGCCCTTTGAGCTTGAGGGGTAGGTATTTTATGGCGTGGAGATCATCTCCTCTGGCCATATGTATATGTAGTATATAATCTTCTATCCGGACTCCAGGGTCTGTTGTTCCATCGTAGGCTTCTATGTTTATGGGTTTAAATCCTGCTGGGAATTCATGGTCCAGCACCTCGTCACTGAAACATAGTGGGTGTGCGGCGCCCCTGTATTTGTGTGTGCCGCTATCATTGGACACTTGACGTGTTGTCTTGCTTCCTAGGGCCTTCTCCTTTGGCCCGTAGATGGATCTGGCTGGGCCATCTATCCTTCCAGGTTCGTTGGTTGGTTTATGTGGGGCGCCGCTGTCAGAATTTGGCCTATCATCTGGCCGTCTATCCAGCCAGGCAGCCTCTTTATTTTCGGATGGTGGGGGCTCTATGGCCTCCTCGTTGAATTCTGGTAGCAGCTTGCGCTTCGGGTAGCTCTTTGATTGGTGGCCATTGCTGTACTTATCTGCGGTTTTGAGCATTTTGCTCCATCTCATTCTGAGTGTATCTTCCGCTGTTTTGAGCCTCCGTTTTTCCTTCTTCAGGCTTTTTACTGTGGCGATAAGCCTGCGCTTGAAGCGTTCTTGTTCGACGGGATCCTCGGGTACGACGAATTCGTCATCGTTGAGGCTTGCTTCGTCGTCGGAGGGAGGCATATAATTATGATCCTCAACCTCTTCATCTGCCGCCCCCTCATGAGGGCTTTCTTCTGCATCCTCCTGCACTGAATCTTGCTGGAGGGGATTGTCTTCGGCATTCCCTGGAGTATTATTGTCTCCTGTGCCGGAATTTCCATTCTTGCTGTGGCGAGATTTAGAGCGGCGCCGCTGACGCCGGCGCTTGGTCTGTTTCTTTAAGGAATCTGCCTCCGCTGTTCCTTCGCCGTCCCCATCTTCTGGGGTGTCCACCATGTATACGTCATATGACGAGGTGGCCTTCCAGTGCCCTGTGGGCGCTGGTTCCTGTTCGTCTCCGGCATCATCATCCATAGCGTCGATGTCTTCGGAGTCGTAGTCTAGCATGTCGGTTAGATCGTCGACAGTGGCTACAAAGTGGGTGGTGGGTGGGCTCTGAATTTCTTCGTCGTCCGCATCCCAACCATCCTGGCCATAATCCGGCCAGGACTCTCCTGATAACGAGAGATGCTTTAGTGAATTTAAGATATCGCCAAAAGGCGAGCATTGGAAGATGTCCGCGGCGGTGAATTCCATAACCGGCGCCCAATCCGGATCGATTGGTAGGGGCGCGGGAGGTTCGGAGTCCGGCGAGGAGTCCGGCGCCTCGGAATCACGAGTTTCGCAGGGGACAAGATTAGTGTTCGGCTCCATCGCCGTGGATGTTGAAGCCCCCAGGGCGGCGTCTATCCACCGACCCTCGATCTGGGCGATCGGCTCCGGGCTAATGGTCGGAGCGGATTCGTGTGCGGCCACCAAAGCACTGTTCGGCGGCAGAGCTAGATCGTGCCCATCGTTACAGTGCGGCGGGCTTGGCTGTGGCTCGAGTCCGTCGCGGATCAAGTCTCCTCGGACATCGGCCGTGAAGTTTAAGCTTCCAAATCTGACCTGACGGCCAGGGGCGTAGCTTTCGATCTGCTCCAGATGGCCAAGTGAATTGGCCCGCAGTGCGAAGGCGAATACGAAGATCTTTCCGGGGAGGAAAGTTTCACCCTGGACAGCGTCACAGGTTGAAGATGCCATCAAGCCTATCGGTGACGACACAGAGGAACTCTCAATGAAAGCACCAATGTCGGTGTCAAAACCGGCGGATCTCGGGTAGGGGGTCCCGAACTGTGCGTCTAGGCGGATGGTAACAGGAGACAAGGGACACGATGTTTTTTACCAAGGTTCGGGCCCTCTCGATGGAGGTAAAACCCTACTCCCGCTTGATTGATATTGATGATATGGGTAGTACAAGAGTAGATCTACCACGAGATCAAGGAGGCTAAACCCTAGAAGCTAGCCTATGGTATGATTGTATGTTGTGTATGTTGTCCTACGGACTAAGGCCCTCCGGTTTATATAGACACCGGAGAGGGCTAGGGTTACACAGAGTCGGTTACAAAGGTAGGAGATCTACGTATCCGTATCGCCAAGCTTGCCTTCCACGCCAAGTAAAGTACCTTCTAGACACGAGCCGGAGTCTTCAATCTTGTATCTTCGTAGTCTTGGAGTCCGGCGGACATTGATAGTCCGGCTGTCCGAACACCCCCTAGTCCAGGACTCCCTCAATCGGTGTCAAAACCGGCGGATCTCGGGTAGGGGGTCCCGAACTGTGCGTCTAGGCGGATGGTAACAGGAGACAAGGGACACGATGTTTTTACCCAGGTTTGGGCCCTCTCGATGGAGGTAAAACCCTACTCCGGCTTGATTGATATTGATGATATGGGTAGTACAAGAGTGGATCTACCACGAGATCAAGGAGGCTAAACCCTGGAAGCTAGCCTATGGTATGATTGTTGTAATGGTTGTGTGTCCTATGGACTAAAACCCTCCGGTTTATATAGACACCGGAGAGGGCTAAGGGTTACACAGAGTCAGTTACAATGGTAGGAGATCTACATATCCGTATCGCCAAGCTTGCCTTCCACGCCTAGGAAAGTCCTATCTGGACACGGGACGAAGTCTTCAATCTTGTATCTTCATAGTCTTGGAGTCCGGCCGATGATGATAGTCCGGCTATCCGGACAACCCCTAGTCCAGGACTCCCTCAGTAGCCCCTGAACCAGGCTTCAATGACGATGAGTCCGGCGCGCATATTGTTCGGCATTGCAAGGCGGGTTCCTCCTCCGAATAATTCATAGAAGATTGTGAACACCAGGATAGTGTCCGGCTCTGCAAAATAAATTCCACATTCCACCATAGAGAGAATAATATGTACACAAGTTCAATCTGCAGACGTATTTTGTGGCATGACGTCATACCACCACCAAGCCTTTACTTGAATCGTTTTTTATTATACCACCTCAGCGCGTTTAGCAAAGCAGTTTCCTTGGCACGTCTTGTCGAAGCAGAGATCGTGTTCCCCCTATTCCGGGATTCCCATCAATACGGACATGGGTAACCCAACCGTGCCCGTTGCCACGCCCCCTCTATCGGAGGCGAGTCCCGAGCGGTCACGGGGACGGCTCTTGGTATTCTCCTTCTTTATAATGGGACCAAGGCT
Source organism: Triticum timopheevii (assembly GCA_963921465.1). NCBI lineage: Eukaryota > Viridiplantae > Streptophyta > Magnoliopsida > Poales > Poaceae > Triticum > Triticum timopheevii. Next base: position 330,912,611 of record OY997274.1, on the reverse strand, counting down.
CGTTTCTTTTCTTCAATCCTCCATCGAATCTTCTCCTTGCCCCGAGTTCCAACACCCAGAGCCCCATATTCGAGCGCTTCGGACATTCAACAATGTCCGGCTCCGACCTACAGGGCCGGTGGATGCACTCCTCCGTCACGGAAGAGGACGTGTTAAAGCTGCGAGAGGCCAAGTACCTGACTTACGAAATTTCGCATAGGTTGCCCGCCAAAGGGCAAGTCATTCCTACCCCCGAGCCCGGCGAGTATGTCGTGTTTGTATCCCACCTCCGTCGGGGTTTAGGCTTCCCGATGGATCCTTTTGTGAGAGGGCTCATGTTTTACTATGGGCTGGAATTCCATGACTTGGCTCCGGAATCCATCCTCCACATCTCTTCGTTCATTGTCGTCTGCGAAGCCTTCCTCCGCGTTACCCCTCATTTCTGCTTGTGGCTTAAGACCTTCGACGTGGAGCCGAACATGATCGAGGGGCGTCAAGCAGAGTGCGGCGGGGCGGTTGTAAGCCGAAGGGCCGACGCTCCATGGCCCGAGGGCTCTTTCCAGGAGGAGCTCGGCTTGTGGCAGCAGGAGTGGTTCTACATAACCGCTCCCAGGGGCAGCAGGCAGAAGCCGCCGCCCATCTTCCGCTCGGGCCCTCCACAGCGGCTGATGTCATGGGTCAGCCAAGGGCTCAACTAGGGGCCGTCAAAGGACGTGCCCCTATTGCAGGGCCGGATTCGAGACCTCCAAGCGAGGGAGATCGATCTGGTCGTGGTGATGCAGGTCATGCTGATTAGGCATCTCCTTCCCTGCAAACGCCGTCCTCTCCGACTGTGGGAGTTTAATCCGGAGGGACCACGAATTCTCCAACACTTCATGGGTACGGCACCCGCGGAGATGTACAAATTGTTCTTCGGATCACGAGAGGCATGTCCGGAATTGACCGAGGACTCCGGCCTAAGCTGCAATCGCCCGGATACACAAGTAAGTAGCTCCGTGTCCGGACATACCATTTGTTTGCCTTTTTATGATTCGCCTTTTGACCAATTGTCCTCTAAACAGGAGTGGATAGCGCAAGCAAAACTGATACGGTGTCCGGCCCCCCTCCCAGAGACCGCGCCGGATCCCGTGCTGGTCAGGATGCTGGAAGTTGCGCCTTCAGAGGAAGGCGAAGGGGAGAACAGAGGAACTACCGCCTCAACCAAGGAGGCTTGTGAGGAAGGGGGGATCGAGAATCCCTCCTTCCAAGGGGAGAAGAGGACCGCTTCCAAAAACCGGGAGGCCAAAGCCCCGAAGCGGGGGAAGAAATCTTCACCAGAGGGTCCTGCGTCCGGAGAGGCTCTGGCCGCACAGTCTCCCCTAAAGAATCAGCCCTCCAGCGAGCCGTAAGTAGAAAAAAAGGAGTTTTGTAATAAGGAACATCCCTATTTGTGCTTCTGAGGATAACTTAAGTCTTTACCTTGTAGTTCGGATCTCCGTCCTTCTCAGATGAGCTCGTCTTTGGGGGAACTTCGTCCGGAGATGATGGAGAGCGAGACGCCTCCATCTGTCGCACCATCGGATAGGGCGGACGAGCCTGAAGTGTCATCACGGAGGGTATCCCCGAGTCCGGCATGGCCGAATAGTTCGGCACCAACTGGTGTGCGGCCGGGGGAGCTGAAGGATCTGCTTGAGAAGGCGTCTATCTCAGAAGGTCACCGTACACTGATGAGTATGGTGATTGAAAGAATTTCATCCGCCGAAGGCGGGTTGCATGATGCCGTCAGGAGTTTGCTGGCGGGGTTTGAGGTACATAAAAATGACATACCCTTTGACAGTTTTACACATAAAGTGCGCCCTGTATAGATAGTAGCCGCTCAGACTCGGTAGGGTGTCGAGAACGACATCGTGCCGAGGATCAAAATCCCAGGTATTGATTTTCGCCCTTCCTATGCAGGTGGCGGATAGTTCGGTGGCTAGCCGGACTGATGGAGTTGCCGAACTAAAGCGGCAACTCGATGTTGCGGATGCGGACATCGCGCTAGTCAACAGGCGACTTGACGAGTCGCAAGGTAGGTTTCTTCTCCGTGGTCACCTAGTAAGGGAGCCGAAGCCCACCCCTTACAATGTGTGTGCTTGACGCAGATGGTGACGCTGCTGTGGAGAGCCTTTGGGCCAAACTTGCTCAAGCCAAGGAGCAGGCCAGAAGGAGTGATGCGGCTGCCTTAAGGGCAGCTGAAGAGCTAGAAGCCGAAAGGGCTGCTCACCGACGTAGCAGGGAGGAGATGGCCGAAATGGCCGTGAAGTTGAAAGATGCTACCGGCCGCTATGTGGTTGTTGAAAAAGAATGCTAGGCGGAGCGAGAAGACCTGAAGAAGGCCACCACCGAAGCCAAGGATGCCCATTCTGCCATGCGGTCTATAAAGGAGGAGCTGCGCCAGGCCGGAGATATTGTGGCTGGCCGGCCGTTTCTGCTGCGCCGGAGGTTTACAGATCCAAAGTATGCTCAGCTTGGCCAGCTATGGGGTCCGGAGGATCCTTATATGGATTTAGCGGCGAGTGCGGCAGATGCCGTTGTGCACTTCCGAAGTCAGAAGGATCACGAGACGGAAGAGCTGTTTTGGTCTCAATTCCATAGTCCGGAGCATTCACTTCCGCTGACCGATCGGTTGGATGAGTGGGCGGAGCTGAATAGGTTGTCCGGGTTTGCCATGAAAGATATCGTGGCTCATGTCTGGCCGGATAGGCCCAAGCCGAAGAGTTATTTTGGCTTATTGCAGCAATTTCTTGGGGCGGTGCCGCATATCAAGGCGATGAAGCGGTCGGCCTGCATAGAGGGTGCACGGATGGCCCTCGCCCGTGTGAAGACATACTGGACGGAGATGGATGCCACCGTTGTTGCGACCCAGGGTTCGGGCGAGAGCCGGTTACCCGCCGAGCACTATTTTGGGGAAGTTCTGTGTGGTGCTCGTGTAATAGAGTCGCAGTGCTCAAAAAATGTCGTGTTCAAATGAACTTTATGATTTGTAAAACGATGTTTATAATATAAGCGCTTTTTGTACTTGTGCGTGCAAGTATTGAAATATCTCCTGTGCGGCCGTTTAATGTATACTTGTGTATAACCTGAAAGATGGTAGTCTTCGGCTTCAGCCCCCACGCACATACTGTGGGGGCGTTTGCAAAATAGCGCATTTTCACACTTAATCCAATGTCTTGGTCCTGTAAAGGAGGTGGTAGCGTAGCAAACGAGGCAACCAGACTATAATGCTTTATCACTTTCACTTAGCCATAGGAGTTCGAAGGTGGGGCTACGACATAGCCCCTAGGGGCACCGCGCTCTCTGAATTCGGGGCGCGTATGTGCCTGACCGGGAAAAGGTCCTTCGTCAAAGCGGCGGAATTCTAAACATTCCGATAGTCGATCGAGTGGTTGACCAGTCTCTCGCTATATCATGACAGTCAGTTTTTGGCTTTCTCTACTGAGGTGCTCGCCCAGCCGAACCGAGGCACAATCGCAGTAGTTCTCCTGGTGCCGCATTAGCCGATGATACGGAACGTAAGACAGCAAAACACAGGAGCCGGGCAAACCCAACATTTGACCAAAGACATGACTCAGAGCTGATGCATATAAGGCCTAACTCGAGACGCCGAACACTCCCTAAGGTGTTCGGTCTATATAATAACGGGCAGAACAATGCCCTAAGCCCCTAGTGTCCAGGTACAGGTGAGAATTTCTGGCGCGGCCGATGCCAAAACGCCAGCCTCCTCGTTGGTTATGGTGAAAAACCGTGGGATGCGATCAACAAAAGACAGTAAGAAAGGTTTACGCAGGGACTTAATCTGAAAAGAATCCTTGCGACTGGTCCCTGCTGCACGTCTGCGCCTGTGTCTCCGTTGTGCCGTATCCTGGACGGGTGTACACGTTGTTCATCTGTAAAAAGAGAGGAACTTATCTTGAAAGGAAATCGTGCAAAAAATGTATTAAAAATCAAAATATGAATGAATGAATAAGGCTGAGCTTATATTAGCTCATTATTGCTTATACGCGTAGCCCCTTGTAAAGGGGTGTGCGGCTAGGGAGCCCCTAGCTTATTTATGCCGGACTCGTCTAGCCGTGCCCGGGGTCTTGAACGACCTTTTAATGAGATGATGCCGCGTGGACCGGGCATTTTAAGTGTAAGAGACGCGTAGTGTGGTACTGCGTTAAAGCGGACAAAAGCTTCACGTCCCAATAGAGCTTGATGGCTACTTTTCAATGGGGCGATATGAAAGATTAGCTTTTCGCGTCGGAAGTTTCCGGGTGACCCGAACACAACTTCTAGTAGTAAGGAGCCCGTGCACTTGGCGTAAGGGCCTGGCGTCACTCCTTTGAAGGAAGTGCGGGTATGTTGAATTTTAGTAAGGTCTATCCCCAACTTGCGGATTGTGTCCGGATATAGCAGGTTTAGATCGCTGCCGCCATCCATCACGACTTGTGTAAATTGTAGTCCGTCGATTATAGGATCCAATATCAGAGCAGTCCATCCTGCGTTTCGAATATTTCTGGAATAGTCCAGGTGGTCGAAAGTAATTGGTTTTGACATCCAATCTCGAGGTTCCGCTGGGGTGGACCGTGCGACACCTACTTTGGCGGGTGCCGCATTGTTTTTCCGTATTATCACATGAAGTGACTTTACTGTTTTGACTTCTTCTGGGAAAGTCTTTTGTTTTCCGGCGCTCTGCTGGTGGGGTTCGTCGTCATCCTCACTTGGCGCGTCGAGCCCCTTGTGTTCGGCGTTGAGTCGGCCAGACTGTTTGAAGACCCAACAATCTCGGTGGGTGTGGTTTGCAGGCCTTCCGGAGGTGCTGTGGATTTGACATATCCGATCCAAAATTTTGTTTAAGTTGGATAGCTCGTCGCTGTTGTCCTTAAGAGGCAATGTTTTGTTGTTCGGCCGCGAGCTTTTGAATCCGGCGTTGACCGCCGTGTTCTTTGGGCTTTTTTCTTTATTCCGGCGCTGGTCCTTTCCGTGCCGTGATTTTCCATTTTCATCTCTGACCTCGGATGTACTCGGGTCGCTGGTGCTGCATCTTGCTAGCCAGCTATCTTCCCCCGCGCAAAAGTGGGTCATGAGGCTTGTTAGCGCGGCCATTGTTCTCGGCTTCTCTTGGCCGAGGTGTCTGGCGATCCATTCATCTCGGACATTATGTTTAAAAGATGCTAAGGCTTCGGCGTCCGGACAATCGACTATTTGGTTCTTTTTGGTAAGAAACATGTTCCAGAATTTGCGCGCTGACTCTCCGGGCTGTTGAGTTATGTGACTTAAATCATCTGCATCCGGAGGGCGGACATAAGTCCCTTGAAAATTTGCTCTAAATGTGTCCTTGAGCTCTTCCCAACATCCAATAGTATTTTCTGGGAGGCTTTTGAGCCAATGCCGAGCTGGCCCTTTGAGCTTGAGGGGTAGATATTTTATGGCGTGGAGATCGTCTCCTCTAGCCATGTGTATGTGCAGGCTGTAATCCTCAATCCAGACTCCGGGGTCTGTTGTTCCGTCGTATGCCTCTATGTTTACGGGCTTGAATCCCACTGGGAATTCATGATCCAGCACCTCATCGGTGAAACATAGTGGGTGTGCGGCGCCCCTGTATTTAGGCGTGCCGTTATCTTCGAACATGCGGCATGTTGTGTTGCTTCCTGGGGCCCTCTTTTTTGGTCCATAAATGGAACTGACCGGGCCATCTGTTTTACGAGGATCATGTCTCGGCTTGTGTGCGGCGTTGCTTGTCGCTTTTGGCCTGTCATCTGGTCGTCTATCCGGCCAGGCGGCCTCTTCGCTTTTTGACTGTGGGGGCTCTATGGCTTCCTCGTCGAATTCTGGCAGCAGCTTTCGCTTCGGGTAGCTCTTTGTTTGGTGGCTATTACCATATTTGTCCGCGGTCTTGAGTACTTTGCTCCACCTCATTCTGAGTATGTCTTCCGCTGTTTTGAGCTTCCGTTTTTCCTTCTTCAGACTTCTTGCAGTGGCGACGAGTCTTTTGTGAAGGTTCTTATGCTCCGGTGGTGTGTCCGGCGTGATATCGTCTGGACTGTTGTTTTCGCCGGGCATGGATTGATTATCCGATTCGTCCTGTTCGGATGGTTGCTTGGTTGCATGTTCGTCCAGTGGTTTGCCCTGCTCTATTGCTGGGTCATTAGGAGTGCTGTTTTTGTCGAGGCGGGACTTAGGGCTCCTGCGTCGCCGTTTTGGTTGTTTGCCGGCGGAATTATCCTTTGCTGCGTCCCGTTGTTCCTCGTTATCGCTTCCTTTTGGGGTGTCCACCATATATACATCATGGGTTGGGGTGGCCTTCCAGTGCTCGGTAGGCGCTGGTTCTTGGTAGTCTCCGGCATCGCCGTCGATGTCTTCGGAGTCGTAATCTAGCATGTCGGTTAGATCGTCGACAATGGCTACAAAGTGGGTGGTGGGTGGGATTCGAATTTCTTCGTCGTCCGCATCCCGACCAGCCTGACCGCAGTCCGGCCAGGGGTCTCCTGATAACGAGAGATGCTTTAGTGAATTTAGAATGTCGCCAAAGGGTGAGTGCTGAAGGATGTCCGCAGCGGTGAACTCCATAATCGGCACCCAATCGGATTCGATTGGTAGGGGCGCAGGAGGTTCGGAGTCCGGCAAGGAGTCCGGCACCTCGGAGTCACGAGCTTTATAAGGGACAAGGTCGGTATTCGGCTTCATCGCTGTAGAAGTTGCGGCTCCCGAGGCGGTGTCCAGCCACCTGTCCTCGATCTGCGCGGTCGGCTCCGAAGTATGGGTCGGAGCGGATTCGTGTGCGGCCTCAAGGGTTCTGTCCGGCGGCAGAGCTAATTCATGCCCATCATGACAGTGCGGCACGCTCGGCAGTGGCTCGAATCCATCGAAGATCAAGTCTCCGCGGATGTCAGCCATGAAGTTTAGGCTTCCAAATCTGACCCGATGGCTAGGGGCGTAGCTTTCGATCTGCTCTAGACGGCGAAGTGAATTGGCCCGCAGTGCGAAGCCACCAAACACGAATATCTGTCCGGGGAGAAAATTCTCACCCTGGACTGCGTTGTTGTTGATTAAAGAAGCCATCAAGCCTATCGGTGACGGCACAGAGGAACTCTCAATGAAAGCACCAATGTCGGTGTCAAAACTGGCGGATCTCGGGTAGGGGGTCCCGAACTGTGCGTCTAGGCGGATGGTAACAGGAGACAAGGGACACAATGTTGTTACCCAGGTTCAGGGCCTCTCGATGGAGGTAAAACCCTACTCCTGCTTGATTGATATTGATGATATGGGTAGTACAAGAGTGGATCTGCCACGAGATCAAGGAGGCTAAACCCTAGAAGCTAGCCTATGGTATGATTCTTGTAATGGTTGTGTGTCCTATGGACTAAAACCCTCCAGTTTATATAGACACCGGAGAGGGCTAGGGTTGCATAGAGTCGGTCACAATGGTAGGAGATCTACATATCCGTATCGCCAAGCTTGCCTTCCACGCCAAGGAAAGTCCCATCTGGAAACGGGACGAAGTCTTCAATCTTGTATCTTCATAGTCTTGGAGTCCGGCCAATGATGATAGTCCGGCTATCCGGACACCCCCTAGTCCAGGACTCCCTCAGATACCATTGCAAAGTACGGCCCGTCGGCGCCGGTGATTCATGACGCTCTCTACTTCGGAATTTATGGCGGAGAGCCTATCCGCATCCTATGTCGGAGGACAATTCGGCATCGGCCCCGCGTTGGCCTCCTCTCTTGAAGCCGGTTTTGGAATCCGACTGGTGGAGGCGTGACCGGTAGGATCTCCGGATATAGTCCAGCGACTACTCTTTCTGCCAGGACATGAAGGACGCTGTTACATTTCAAACATGATAATCACAGAGAAGGTTTTAACTGTACCTCTGCGACGATGTTTCAACCCTAACCGCCTTCCTCTTAAGCCTGCCTGGCCCAGATGCCCTTTGCTGACGAGCCCCTAGGGGCTCGGCGCCGCATTCCGATGGTCGTATCTATAAAAATATGATATTTTGTGCATAAGGCATGGTATAAGAAGGGAATCCTCTTCAGAGGCTAAGGCTTCAGCTTTTCTTACACGCGACGTAGGCAGCAGTCTGGGATAGTCGGCGATAATAGCCACCAAGGCGCAATCACAGCTGGCCTGATAAAATGTCCCATCCACAACCTCCACAGATATATCCGGATCTTCTTCAAGTCCGGGGTCGAAAGCCCGGCCGAGGTCCTCTGGCTGCGGAGAGGGGTTGTTGAACTCTTCCACGGCCCTCCTTAGTTCCTGCTTAGAAATATCAAGGTAAATGATTGTGATGAAGGGCGCCAGAATGGATAGAGTTGGGTAAAGAGTAACGGCTTGCCCAGCTTGGGGGGTTGCACATGGAAAATCCATCCCGCAATTTGATACGAAGGAATTCTTCTTCTTCTCCTTTATATAAATCGGGCAGTATTCTCGCCAGAGAAGTGGCGGAGTCCGGACCTTTACGACCACAGCGGGTGGCATCGTATCCCCTGTTGAAGTGTCACATGGGCTTCCCCTGATATTGAAGTGGTTGCACCCCCCCTGCATTATGCATATTGATATAACCTCGACTATTGTCAGTCCTGATTGGGCTAGTGTCTTTATCCTGCTCATCAGGAAGTGGACTTCTCTGGTGTCTTCCTCCTGGGGGCTCCGAGGGCGCCAACTTCGGCGTTTCTTCTGCGGAGCGTTATTGAACTCAGGGAGGCCCGTCCGGATTGGATCCGGAAGGGGAACGTCATCTACATAAAACCACTCCGAGGGCCAGTCTTCGGATGCCTTCTTTGGAGTGTGGGACAGGTATCCGGTCTGGGCGACGCGCCATATCTCGGCTCCGCCCACTTGATATGTAGAGTCCCCCTGATTGCGAGGGACGAGGCAGAATAACTTCTTCCATAACTCGAAGTAAGCCTCGCAGCCCAGGATTAATTCACAAAGGGCGACGTATCCTGGAGGCCATAGAACTCTAGGAGCCCGCGAAGGAATGGGTGGATCGGAAACCCGACGCATCTTAGCAAATATGGGATGTGGCAGACTCACTCCCCCTGAGATGGGTTAGGAGATCTCTCCGCTTGCGCCCCGCCATTGTAGGTGGCTACTTCGGCTCGTACGGGGACCATGTACGCTGGTGGAAGAAACCCTTGGGTCTGCAACTTTACTAGGCGGTTGTGGGGGACAGAACATTTTTTCCAATCGCCTGGCTTAGAGCTAAGGAAGCGTGAGGAGGAGCTGTGGCGACCGGCCATGGTGGAATGGTTTTCCGTACGCAATCTGTTGAATGCTCGCTTGAGGGAAGAAGGTGAGATTCAGATCTGAGGATCCCCGTCTCTTCAAATAGATGGTTGACCTGCAGGGTCGGGGTGGCAAATGTAAAAATGCTCCGGCTCCTCGTATTCGCCTTACACATGGAGATGACCATTATTGAGGCACAGAAGCCCAAGAATGCTACATTGATGGGAAGCCGGACACTGTTCGCTACGACTAGTACTCTGGATTTGGAGAAGAACCCGCCTTGCAATGACGAAGGCAATATGCAAGCCGGACTCATCATCATTGAAGCCTGGTACAGGGGCTACTGAGGGAGTCCTGGATAAGGGGGTATCCGGACAGCCGGACTATATACTTTGGCCGGACTATTGGACTATGAAGATACAAGACTCAAGACTTCGTCCCATCTCTGGATGGGACTCTCCTTTGCGTGGAAGACAAGCTTGGCGATCCGGATGTTAGATCTCCTTCTTTGTAACCGACTTTGTGTAACCCTAGCCCCCTCCGGTGTCTATATAAACCGGAGGGTTTAGTCCGTAGGACAACGACAATCAGAATCATAGGCTAGCTTCTAGGGTTTAGCCTCTACGGTCTCGTGGTAGATCTACTCTTGTAATACTCATATCATCATGATCAATCAAGCAGGAAGTAGGGTATTACCTCCATCGAGAGGGCCCGAACCTGGGTAAAACATCGTGTCCTCTGCCTCCTGTTACCATTAGCCTTAGACGCACAGTTCGGGACCCCCTACCCAAGTTCCACCGGTTTTGACACCGATAATCACCGCCGTCTGCTAGTCTCGGAGGAGGACGATAGCGTCTTCCTCTTGATCGTGGGCACCAGCGAGGCCCGCGCAGGCCGCCGCCCTGTCTCTATAGTGTGCGTTAGGTGCGACGCCGCTGATGCTGACACTGACACGAGGCCGATGTACGAGTGCGTGCTTAGTGTTACTACCCTTCCGGGTCACGTGGGTGGCGACACCGGCTACATCAAACTGACTTGGACTCTGCTGAGCTGGGACCTTCCCACCGATGTGGACATGGAAAACCTGTGGTCTTATTTACCCACCAACGCGGTGCACGGGGACTCCAAGGAGGTTCACCTGGACATACGCATTATCAAGTTAAATGTTGATCATTAGTCTTCGCTCAATGTAATCCGTTGTTTAAGCATGTGGAGACTTCCATGCATGATCTTGCTCTAATGGAGTATCGCGCATGAATAAAAGTGTATCCGTTTATGGTTTAGTCTAGAATCTTCCATGTATGAACTTTTACTACAGTACTGGTGAAAGACTTACTATGAACCATTTCTTACATCTCCTCTACCCCTTCCAAGTCATCCTAATTTAATCCCTCCATCTAGGTGTATAAGGGCATGGTTAATACTTAATAGTATAGCCAGCGGATGACTACAAGAAAGTGCCATGTAATATGTAGCCAACATGTATAACAATCGATACTCAAAAACAAATAGTTAAAGGTCATTTCTTGCAAAGCACAATAAGTGTTATTTCTTCACAAGTTTTGGATGCAGGTTGAACAGCTGAATGCTTTTGTTTGCAAAATATACCATTTTATCTATTTCACCCGGATGTTTGTGAGCTCTAGAGATGAAATAATATCCGAAGAAACCTATCGATACCCATTACACATGAGATGACCCCCACATACTTTGTCAAAATAAACAACTCCCCGATCAATGCATTTCACTCTTCCGTGCAATGCACGGGCACCTTACTACTATAGATTAGTACGACCAAAAATTGAACTAACATTATATATAGTACAATAAATGCTGATGCATGTCACCTAAAATTATATCATTGAAAACTATGTTCAAATACGAATCCAACGATATAGTTTTTGTTGACATGCACAAACATTTTGTCAGTTAAATCTTCAGTCAAATTCAATGGGGGACTAATAAACCACGATCGATGTAGTACAAGTGTAGATGGCGGAGCTGCATGAGAGTCTCACCCCGCTCATGGCGTGGCAGTAAAGCCATCATATCACAAACCCCAACCACTCCCAGTAATAAGTGGCCTGGTAAAATAAATGGACAAGCAACCATCACATCCCTTCGTCTTTTTTGCATTTCATCTCTCTGCATTTACTTTCTCCGGTTCATCTCGCACACTCGATCCCTAGCTACTACTCCTAGTATCCCTAGCTACTACTCGTAGGGCCAGTTCTTTTGGCGGCTTAAAAATAAGCCGTCTCTTCCCCAGCTTTTCCCATAAGACTAGTCACAGTGGAGAGTAACATTAAGGCGCTTCACTCATTTATTTGGGCTTCCAAACTACTACTAGTACTCCCTTCATTTTTATATACAAGGCCACAAACTCAAAATTACAGGTACCAAGACAAAAATCAATGTGTGCTTTACAAGTCAATTTATTTTCTCGTTTACCGGATTAATTAATAGGGTGCATGCACATTAGAAGAAATTGAGTGGCCGTGAGAGAGGCAGTAGATGAGTTTGTCATTATCATCCACTATATGCATGCTAGTAATTAAGCCATGGGTTACTAGTACGAGGAAACATCATTAATATTTGTCTCGATTACTATTGGTGGCCTTGTATAGATGCAAAATGTATTTTTTATAGTGGCCTTGTATACAAAAATGGAGGGAGTACCTCCGTCCTGGTTTATTCGTCACCATTATAATTTGTGGTAAATTTTGACCAAATATTTAACTGATAAAATGTTAGTGCACATGACATCACAAACATTTCATTAATTAAATTTATGATCAAAATTTGACACCGATTACAATGGGGACCAATAAACCAGGACAGAGCTAGTAGTAATGGGATTACTACTAATTTAGAAGCCTAAACAAACTGGCCCCTAGTACTCCTACTAGTAGTACTAGTACTCAAGTTGGAATTCCAATTGCACGGCACAACTTGTTAGGCAAAAAATTCGATATAGGGTGTAGGAAGCGGTTTGGAAATTTGCATGCCGTTCCGACCAGTGAGATACTCCATAAAAGTACGACAGAGAAATAACCACAGAGAAGGAAGCTAAAAGTAAACAATCAAACGAGCATTTTTGCATTTGTTTTGCATTGAATCGTTTCACAAGCTTGACTAGTGTTGTTTTTTCTACTTTTACAAAAAAACACATCGTAATGTTAAAAAGTGCATTTGCCCGTACATAAGTAATAGTAGTACTCCCTCCGTCTAGGTGTATAAAGTATTCCCTCCTTCTTGGACACGGTGCACTGGTACGTCTCCAACGTATCTATAATTTTTGATTGTTCCATGCTATTATATTACCCCTTTTGGATTTTTATTGGCTTTATTTTACACATTTATATCATTTTTGGGACTAACCTACTAACCCGAGGCCCAGCCCATATTGTTGTTTTATTGCCTGTTTCAGTATTTCAAAGAAAAGGAATATCAAACGGAGTCCAAACGGAATGAAACCTTCGGCATCGTGATTTTTTGGAAGAATATCATCTTGGAGGCTTGGAGATCAAGTCAGAAGATACTCGAGGAGCCCAGGAGATAGGGGGCGCGCCCCCCCTACAGGGCGCGGCCCCCTGTCTCATGGACCCCTCGAGCACCTCCCGACCGACTTTTTTCGCCTATATAAGCCTACGTACCCTAAAACCATCGAATATCAAGATAGATCGGGAGTTCCGCCGCCACAAGCCTCTGTAGCCACCAAAAACCTCTCTATAGCCACAAGAAGAAGGTTGTGTAGTAGACATCAAGCTCTTTTCTAGCGCCGTTGCCGGGGGGGTGAGTGCTTGAAGGTATATCTTTAGATCTTGCAATCGAATCTTTTTGTTTCTTGTTTTATCACTAGTTCAATTTATAAAAGAAAAATAACAAAAAAATGGAGTTAAGTTTGTCTTATACGCTTCGTCTTTTTAATATCTTTCATGACTTTGATGGAAAGGAAAATTGTGCTCAACTGCTAGAAGAAGAATGCATTAAAATGCTTGGTACTAAATCTTTGAATGATGAGCATGATTGCAATGTTGTTAGTATGAACTCTTTGAATATCCATAGTACTAATGATGATTGCACTAGTTATGATAAAAACATCTCTTATGAGCATGTCAACTTTTGTGGAGTGCATGTTTGCATGAACACACCAAATAGAGAAGATATATATTGCAAGAGGCATAAGCATTTAGAAACTAAATGGTTGCAAGAAAGGCTAGGTGTGAGTGCTAAAAATTTAAAATTCCTTTGCCATACTTGTGAACTTTGCAATGAATGTGGTCCTTTACATCTCTAATGCAAATTGTTTCATGACCGAATCATTTCCAAAAATCGTGATGATTTGATTTCCCTTTCACATTATAATGAACTTATTTTGCTTTTGGGTTATGAAGAGTTGAAACATTTACTTAAGGACCTTCCAGAATTTGCCCATAAGAAATTCCTTGATATTGATCTAGAAAAGATTTATTTGTTCTGTGTGGAGAATTGAATTGAAAATCCTTATATTGCCAATTACCTAAAGAAAAGAAAGCAAATAGAAGATGATGATAACACTAATGAAAGGGAAGAGACTTCCCAATATCCTCCTATTATTTCTTATGATGAATCAGGTAACGAGGAGGAGCTTTCTATTCAACCAATCTCATCAATAAGGAGCTCAAAGAGGAAGGTTGAACTCACACATAATGTGAAGAAGAAAAAGAGAAGAAGGAGCAACAAAGGTAGAAAGGTATCCTTCCCAAATGATGGTGCTCCTGCTACTCATTGTCATGATGATAATTGCTTTACTATTGGTGCTATCCATATTTTTAATGATGAGAGTGATTATGCTTATGATATGAAAAGGCCCAAGCTTGGGGAAGCTATGTTTGATGAGGATGAAATATTTGAGAATTTATTTGCTGAAATTAATGTTTGTCCCAAGCTTGGGGATGCTATGTTTATTGAATATGATATTTTTAGCATCCCAAGTTTTGATATGCAAAGTTGTTATGATGATAGCATGCCTCCCACTTATGATGATTATATTGATGAAAGTGGGTCTGGAAGAGTGTCAATTTTAGGAAGTAGTGATCCCACTATTTTGGAGGATGTTGAATTTTATTGTGATGAATACGAAAGTGGATTTGGAAGAGTGTCAACTTTATTTAGTGATTCCACTATCTTGGGAGAGGTTTCAATCGATTATGATGAGAACAAAGTTGCTACTTATGATGATTATTGTGATGAAACTTATGCTATAAAAAGTAGTGATGATTATATTTACAAATCTTGTCATGATTATGATTACCCTTTTTATGAACATTACTCTTTTAATGTGGAAACAATTTTTAGTGTTCAAGTCTCTTATGATACTCCCACTATTCCGAATGAGAAGAATTTTGCTTATGTGGAGAGTACTAAATTTTCTATGCTTGTAGATCATGAAAATAATGCTTTAGGTGCTGGTTATATTGTTGAATTCATTCATGATGCTACTGAAAATTATTATGAGGGAGGAATATATGCTTGTTTGAATTGCAACTATATCAAGTTTCCTCCCTATGTGTTGAAATTTTTGAAGCTATGCTTGATTTACCTTCCTATGCTTGTTGATTATTGTTCTCATAAGTTGTTTGCTCACAAAATCCCTATGCATAGGAAGTGGGTTAGGCTTAAATGTGCTAGTCATATGCTTCATGATGCTCCAGTTATGTTTCAATTCTTATCTTTTATGTGAGCATCATTGTCATCATCATGCCTAGCTAGAAAGGCATTAAAGAAAAGCGCTTGTTGGGAGACAACCCAATATTTATCCTTACTGGTTTTACGTGTCCACGTGATTATGCTACTGTAGTAATCATGTTTTATAGCTTTCATTTCAATAAAGTGCCAAGTAAGACCTTTAGGATGGCTTTTGGTGATAGTTGTGGTGAAAATCAGAAACTTTTGCACCCAGTAAATTAGTTTTGTTAATTCACAGAAACGTGATTCTGATCTTATTCTTTTTGGTATGGATTTGTACGCAAATTGCTCAGGACTTCCTAATTTGGTAGGATTTTTGGAGTTCCAGAAGTATACGTTTGATACAGATTACTACAGACTGTTCTGTTTTTGACAAATTCTGTTTTCTACGTGTTGTTTGCTTATTTTGATGAATCTATGAGTAGTATCGGAGGGTATGAACCATAGATAAGTTGGAATACAGTAGAATGGGTTCATTACAGTACCTAAGTGGTTGTTTTATTATACTAACGGAGCTTACGAGTTTTTTGTTGAGTTTTGTGTTGTGGAGTTTTCAAGTTTTGGGTAAGGATTCGATGGAGTATGGAATAAGGAGTGGCAAGAGACTAAGCTTGGGGATGCCCAAGGCACCCCAAGGTAATATTAAAGGACAACCAAGATCCTAAGCTTGGGGATGCCCCGGATGGCATCCCCTCTTTCGTCTTCGTTCATCGGTAACTTTACTTGGAGCTATATTTTTATTCACCACATGGTATGTGTTTTGCTTGGCGCATCATTTTCTTTTGTTAGTATTTGCTTTCTGTTATTTATAATAATGTTTTGCATATTTAATTTCAATAAAAAAGTTGAGGATAGCCTTTGCCATGCTTATTTTGCTAGTATACATGTTGCTGTTTGAAAACAGGAAGTTTACCGCTGTTGCAAAAATTCCCTAGAAAAGTCAGAGCATGATATAATGATGAAACCTTTTTCATAATGAGCTCTGATAAATTTACTATAGTGGGAATTTTATTTCATATATTTTGGAGTTAGGCAAGTATTGATACTCTTGTATTCTTTACAGACTATACTGTTTTGACAGATTGCTGTTATGTTTGCATTGTTTGCATATGTTTGCTTGTTTAATGATTCTATTTGAGGATAGGAGTATTAAATATGCAGAGGAATTTAGTATGAAATGTCGAATAATAATTTTAGTGATTTTTTACAGTAGAAAATGGTAAGGTTTTGCATTGGTTTATACTAACCTATCTCACGAGTTCTTGTTGAGTTTGGTGTGAGTGAAGCTTTTTGAGAAAAAGAGAAACCATGATATGAAAGGAATTAAGGAGACACAAAAGTTCAAGCTTGGGGATGCCCAAGGTACCCCAAGATAATATTTCAAGAAGTCTCAAGCATCTAAGATTGGGGATGCCCCGGTAGGCATCCCACCTTTCTTCTTCAACAACTATTAGTTAGTATCGGTTGAGCCTAAGTTTTTGCTTCTTCACATGAGTTGTGCTATCCTTGCAATGTCATTTTATTTTGTTTTGCTTGCTGTTTGAATAGAGTACCAAGATCTGAATTTCTTAAATGAGAGAGAGTCTTTGCATAGTTGCACAATTATTTAGCTACTCATTGATCTTCACTTATATCTTTTAGGAGTAGTTTGTCATTTACTCTAGTGCATCACTTATATCTTTTAGAGCACGGCGGTGGTTATATTTTGTAGAAATTGCTAGTCTCTCATGCTTCACTTATATTATTTTTAGAGTCTTTTAGAACAGCATGGTATTTGCTATGATTACAAACTTGGTCCTAGAATGATGAGCATCCAAGTTGGGTATAATAAAAACTATCATAGAAAGTGAATTGGATGCTATGATAAAATTGATGCTTGATAATTGTTTTGAGATATGGAGGTAGTGATGTTAGAGTCATGCTAGTTGAGGTGATTATGAAAAATACTTGTGTTGAGGTTTGTGATTCCCGTAGCATGCACGTATGGTGAACCGCTTTGTGATGAAGTTGGAGCACAATTTTATTTGTTGAGTGTCTTCCTTATGAGTGGCGGTCAGGGACGAGCGATGGTATTTTCCTACCAATCTATCCCCTAGGACCATGCACGTAGTGCTTTGGTTTTTGATGACTTCTAGATTTTTGCAACAAGTACATGAGTTCTTTTGACTAATGTTGAGTCCATGGATTATATGCACCTCACGCTTCCACTATTGCTAGCCTCTCTTGTGCCGCGCAACTTTCACCGGTACCATACACCCACCATATACCTTCCTCAAAACAGCCACCATACCTACCTATTATGGCATTTCCATAGCCATTCTGAGATATGTTGCCATGCAACTTTCCACCGTTCCGTTCATATGACACGCATTACTTTTGTCATATTGCTCTTTGCATGATCATGTAGTTGACATCGTATTTGTGGCAAGGCCACCTTCATAATTTTCATACATGTCGCTCTTGATTCATTGCATATTCTGGTACACCGCCGGAGGCATTCATATAGAGTCATATTTTGTTCTAGCTTTGAGTTGTAATTCTTAAGTTGTAAATCCATAAAAGTGTGATGATCTTCATTATTAGAGCATTGTCCCACTGAGGAAAGGATGATGGAGACTATGATTCCCCCACAAGTCGGGATGAGACTTTGGACTTTACCAAAAAAAAGAGAAAGGCCAAAAATAAAAAAATAAAAGGCCAAAGAAAAAAGAGAGAAAAAAAGTAAAAGAAAAAATAAAATAAAATGAGAGAAAAAGAGAGAAGGGACAATGCTACTATCTCTTTTTCCACACTTGTGCTTCAAAGTAGCACCATGATCTTCATGATAGAGAGTTTCCTATGTTGTCACTTTCATATACTAGTGGGAATTTTTCATTATAGAAATTGGCTTGTATATTCCAATGATGGGCTTCCTCAAAATGCCCTAGGTCTTCGCGAGCAAGCGAGTTGGATGCACACCCACTTAGTTTCTTTTGTTGAGCTTTCATATATTTATAGCTCTAGTGCATCCGTTGCATGGCAATCCCTACTCACTCACATTGATATCTATTAATGGGCATCTCCATAGCCCGTTGATATGCCTAGTTGATGTGAGACTATCTTCTCCTTTTTGTCTTCTCCACAACCACCATTCTATTCCACAATTAGTGCTATGTCCATGGCTCACGCTCATGTATTGCGTGAAACTTGAAAAAGTTTGAGATTACTAAAGTGTGAAACAATTGCTTGGCTTGTCATCGGGGTTGTGCATGATTAAATACTTTGTGTGATGAAGATAGAGAAACAGCCAGACTATATGATTTTGTAGGGATAACTTTCTTTGGCCATGTTATTTTGAGAAGACATGATTACTTTGATTAGTATGCTTGAAGTATCACTATTTTCATGTTAATATGAACTTTTATTTTGTATCATTTGGATCTGAACATTCCTGCCACATTAGAGAAAATTACATTGATAATTATGCTAGGTAGCATTCCACATCAAAAATTCTGTTTTTATCATTTACCTACTCGAGGACGAGCAGGAATTTAGCTTGGGGCTGCTTGATATGTCTCCAACTTATCTATAATTTTTGATTGTTCCATGCTATTATATTACCCCTTTTGGATGTTTATGGGCTTTATTTTACACATTTATATCATTTTTGGGACTAACCTACTAACCGGAGGCCCAACCCATATTGCTGTTTTATTGCATGTTTCAGTATTTCGAAGAAAAGGAATATCAAACGGAGTCCAAACGGAAAGAAACCTTCGGCATCGTGATTTTTTGGAAGAATATCATCCTGGAGGCTTGGAGATCAAGTCAGAAGATACTTGAGGAGCCTAGGAGATAGGGGGCACCCCCCCACAAGGCGCGGCCCCCTGTCTCGTGGACCCCTCGAGCACCTCCCGACCGACTTTTTTCTCCTATATAAGCCAACGTACCCTAAAACCATCCAATATCAAGATAGATCGTGAGTTCCGCCGCTGCAAGCCTCTGTAGCCACCAAAAACCTCTCGGGAGTCCGTTCCGGCACCCTGCCAGAGGGGGAACCCATCACCGGTGGCTATCTTCATCATCCCGGCGCCCTCCATGACAAGGAGGGAGTAGTTCACCCTCGGGGCTGAGGGTATGTACCAGTAGCTATGTGTTTGATCTCTCTCTCTCGTGTTCTCTCTCTTGTTCCCTCTATGGCACGATCTTGATGTATCCCGAGCTTTGCTATTGTAGTTGGATCTTATGATGTTTCTCGCCCTCTACTCTCTTGTGATGAATTGAGTTTCCCCTTTGAAGTTATGTTATCGGATTGAGTCTTTTATGAGAACACTTGATGTATGTCTTGCCGTGCTTATCTGTGGTGACAATGGGATATCATGTGCCACTTGATGTATGTTTTGGCGACGAACTTACGGGGTCCGCCCATGAACCTATGCATAGGGGTTGGCACACGTTCTTGACTCTCCGGTAGAAACTTTGGGGCACTCTGTGAAGTACTTTGTGTTGGTTGGATGAATCTGAGATTGTGTGATGCATATCGTATAATCATGCCTACAGATACTTGAGGTGACTATGGAGTATCTAGGTGACATTAGGGTTTTGGTTGATTTGTGTCTTAAGGTGTTATTCTAGTACGAACTCTTTAATAGATCAATCTGAAAGAATAACTTTGAGGTGGTTTCATACCCTACCATAATCTCTATGTTTGTTCTTCGCTATTAGTGGCTTTGGAGTGACTCTTTGTTGCATGTTGAGGAATTGTTATATGATCTATCTATGTTATTATTGTTGAGAGAACTTGCACTAGTGAAATTATGAACCCTAGGCCTTGTTTCCTATCATTGCAATACCGTTTACGCTCACTTTTACCTTTAGTTACCTTGCTGTTTTTATTATTTCAGATTACAAAAAACTTTATCTACTATCCATATTGCACTTGTATCACCATCTATTCGCCGAACTAGTGCACCTATACAATTTACCATTGTATTGGGTGTGTTGGGGACACAAGAGACTCTTTGTTATTTGGTTGGAGGGTTGTTTGAGAGAGACCATCTTCATCCTACGCCTCATACGGATTGATAAACCTTAGGTCATCCACTTGAGGGAAATTTGCTACTGTCCTACGAACCTGTGCACTTGCAGGCCTAACAACGTCTGCAAGAAGAAGGTTGTGTAGTAGACATGATGCACAACCAAAGATGACTTATTCACCTGGACAGAGGGAGTAGCAGAGTCTGGAAGCATATATAGAGAGAGACGTGTAGTGCGATAGTATATAGTACTAAAGTTTGTGCTATATGCACCTACTTACAAAATGCGTACGGATACACAAGGTTTGCAAACTTTCCCTCGTACATACTTAATTAAGGACGCTCATAATTCCCGAACGTTCGGGATTTATCATTTGCGTCCCAAAACTAATGAGATCACCTTACGAACCTAAATTATACTCCTAATAAAAGCCACGGCGCTCGCAGGAGTGCTTGCGGCACACCACGAGTGCCTTGGTGCATGGCCGTTTCCCAGCGCGCCGACACAACGCCTCTTCCTCATCCTCGCAACTCGCGAGGTGCTGATTGGCGGCTTGCCGGCGGGCGAGCGCGGTCTCACTGGTGTGGTGATCCGGTGCCAGTAGGTACTCCTCCTCGCTGGAAGCGTGCACCTGGTCCACGTACCGCCAAGCGTAGATGAGGCGCGTGGGCCCGACTGCACTCAGGGCTTTGGCACGGGCATCCTCCGCCACACTCACGGCCCTTGCATGAGCCTTCTGCCAAAGAGTCAATTGCCTGACTCTCTCGGACGCGACGTAGACCTGCCAGGCAGCTTGCCCTGCAGTGCACTTCTCTTCCTCAGCCTTCTTCTCCGCCCCTATTTAGGCGTGCATCTATTCTGGCGGCAAAGCCTCCAACATGGCGACATCCATTTCTTTCCAAAGCTCCTCAAGGCTGGGGGGGCTCGGCGGGTGGTGCGGCGTTCTCCTCGTAGCAGGGAGCCGACGCATCCTTCGACGCGCATGCTGGCGAGATTGGGAACGCCGACGCGTCCACCTCGACGCATCACGGCGAGGAGTGGAATGCCGACGCATCCTCCTCGACTAGTGGCGGCGAGGACCGGAACGGCGACGCGTGACCATCGGGGCGGTGCAGCGAGGGGCGCCTAGGGCTTGGGAGGGGTGATGCCATTGTGGTCGACGTGAGAGGGAGGGGGAGGAGATAGCAATGAACGTGAGCGTTCTTCCGAATGCCATGGGAGGCGCAGTATTTATAGCGAGCAATGGCACACCTACGTAAGATATGGAATGAGCTGCACTGACTTAACTGCAGGTCCAGTTGCGTCACTCACATGTGGGCCAGACCCTTGTTGGGCCCATATGTCAGTGACCCAATGCACCTGCAGTTAAGTAACTGAAGTAGCGTCCCGGAAGATATGTTGCGTGATTAACGTAACAACTACGTGGGCATATTTATTGGAGTAAATTACGGGGGAGGGAAGGGGTGGAAATATTGCTGGTCACAACGGATTGGACGAGCGTGGGGGGAGGAGACTAGATTCATGCATGCAAAAATTTTCCACACAGGGTGGAGTGGTGGGACCGCCAGAGGGAGAAGGAGAGTCTGGCAGGCATATTGTTTGCACACATGGAGAGGAAAAGATTTGGAGACGAACGGGCTTCCTGTAGGTATGGGGAACGTTGCATAATAAGTCATCTTGCATGCCGGGCTAGGTATAGTCTCAAGTCATTAAAAACATACACGCCCCACACATGTTCATATTTCAAGGTGCACTAAATTATTGCATGCGATGATTAAGGCTGGCCATAATGGTGGTATCTTAGCTGGTGTCATGCACACGGGAATAGCAAACATGCTGATGTGGCAAAGAATTAAGGAAGAGTGGGGGTTAGAGTAACTAGTGTTCATGCATGCATTGGTAGACACATTTTTTGTGAAGAACGACAGCATTAGTTGAGTACTTTTGCAGACTACAAAAACTATTCCACCGCCTCTATCTTGCTAAGAGTAGGTGAAATTTTTTAATCGAGCCATTTAAACTAGAAGGGAGGTAGTAGTACTCTAATAGCTAACCTTGTTGTGATGACAAGATAGGACATGGCACGCACCTGGACGGAGGAACTAGTCTGCATTGTGCATTTAAGTATTGTCTGAAGTCAATGTACCTCTACTTTGACCAAACTTATAGAAAAATGTATCAACATTCACAATGTCAAATCAATATTTTTATACTCATTATAAAACATAGTTCTTATACTCATTATAATCAGTATTGTAGATATTGATATTTTTAGTATAAATTTGGTCAAACACTTTGCAAACGGTTGACAGAAGTAAAAAGGACCAGAGGGAGTGTCATGCATGCGGAGTGGGCAAAAAAAATTTGCTCATTTATAGCCGGTCGAAGTCTCAAAGGGCACAACCGCGCGAGGGAGGCGAAGGTCGTGGGAGGCGCGACGGTTGACAGAATTAAGTGAAGTTACATCCACGCGCTTGTATGGCATGCGAACAGGCAGAAGCTATACCGTCAGGCCTACGATATGGGTCTAGTAGACATGACATCTAGTGGGTCCCGCATAGTTCTTGAGAACTCTTTGGGGGCTTGCAGCCATTTATCCACCGAGCAAGTGAGCCACCCCATGCCGTTCGCACGCCCTACTCGTCCCCGTCTTCTACCATACAACAGTTTGCTCCCAGTTGTCCCGTCCTTTCACATTAGTTCGCTCCCAGTTTTTTTTGCGGGGTACAATAGTTCAACTTCTCCTAACCCTCCTCCAAAATCCATGGCCTCCCAAATCTCCATGGTCGCTGCTGAGTACCAGGTTAGAGCCATCACCAACGATGAGTTTATCATCATCTACACACGTGGATCCGCGACGGTGAAAGCATGCCTTGCTCGCTTCCTACGCAAGTTCAATAGTTCAACGGATGAGTGGGTCGCTGGGCTAGATGTTGAGTACACCATAGTCCTGGAAAGAGAGAAGATTCTAAAGGAGGTAGAGAGGAAGAAGCCCGCCGTGATCCAGGTTTGCGTACATAACGTGTGCTTGGTCTACCACATATGCCATGCCGACGTTGAGTGCCAGGATTTTAAGAACATCCTCAAGGACGAAAGAGTGAAATTGGTTACTGTAGACTTTAGGAATGACACAGATGTCCTGTGTTAGATAGGTCTTGTTGTAGGCCAGCCCTTCGATCTCCAGAAGGCAAGCCTGGTGTCCTCCTCTCAGTCTTCAATGTTGACCCTGGCAGCAGCCATGATTGATCCTTCGTACGCTAAACTGAAGAAACCTCATCACGAGTTTCATCATGCATGGGAGTCGAAGACATTAGATGAAGATCACATCCTGTACGCAGCAATGGATGCCTACCTTTGTTTAAATATCTACAAGGGTTGGATGAAGAAGCAAAGCCCAGTGTCCGGTTCAAGCAAAGAAGCGTTGGCGAAGAGGAAGAGGAAGAGGAAGAGGGACGAGGACGAAGTCGAGGACGTGGACTCGAACTCTGAGTAGGTGGCAGTGTCATCACTCATGCTGGTTCTACTGCAGCGTCAGGCAGACTAGTTGCTTAGTTTATTTTCAAGGGTGTGTTATGCTGAGGCCCCAGCAGAACTATGTTTATGTTCTTTCTCGTTATTTGAACTCTTTAGTACGTACAGTAGTGCTAGTACTATGTCTTACTACTGTTCTTCTTGCAGTTGGTACTACTGCTCGTATCTTCATGTTCCTACTATATTTAATATGTTCATACTAGTAGTATAATTTGGGTCAGTCAATTTGTCAAAGAACTTCGACGGAGCGAAGAAAGAAGACGGCAGAAGAGGTGGAAGAAGCCCTTCTAGCCATCCATGTTGCATCAAACGGCTCACAAGAGTCGACTGACCCAAATTGCTCCTTCAGATTGCAAGCACGTGGCATTCAAGGTCTCGAAGGTAGATTCCGCATCCACACCCAGTTTGCGGGATCAACGCGCGCACGACCGGCTTCCACCGCGACAGCCACCATGTGTGCCTCCTGCATGCGGGCAGAGACGACAATGACATGCTAATTCCTCCTCGCCGGCGTGCTGGAGCACGCGCTCGTCCTCCTCAGCTGCTCCACCAGCTGCTCGCGTGCTTGGCAGCGTAGCGGCATCGCGAGGAGGGACTGCAGATGACGTGAGCGGGCGAGCCTTCGGCTTCATGGCACAGGGATGGCGACGACACGGCGGTGATGGGAGAGAAATATTTGGCCAGAGCAGGCGGGCGCCGGCATGCGCAACGGCGACAGCGGCATATTGATGAGTGCGCATATGGGAGCTTACTTTAGTTTTATATAGGGTTGGTCAAACTTAAAAGAAAACCATACTACTACACGTAAACATTAGACTTAGGCAGCGCTTTTATTAGTTAGTACCACAGCCACGATACGAAATCCTGTGCAAGCGCGTGAACCGCAGCTGCGCGGTCGATCGAACAGTGCGTCACCGTGTCGCGCTCGAAGGACATCCACCGAACCTTTTTGTGTGTGTGAAAACAATCCCCGAATATTACTCAACTTTTTTTTCCTGGAAAAGTTCTTGACGCTACAATATTTCCATATATTTGAATTTAGCTCCAGCTCATGTTTATTTGGATTTGGACGTTTTAGGTGCGCCCTAGTTTTTTTAATACTGATTTTGTGTGTGTGACAGAGAGAACGTGTGTATGTGTCCATATGTGTGTTGTGGCGGAAGGGCAATGTGGATACGGTGTGCGCGTGATAGAGACATAGAGAGGTGTGAATGTGCAAATGATCATGCATGAGTGAGACATAGACAGATGTCGATAAGTTGTGTATACATGAGAGAACGGTCTTCTAGTTTACTTGTGTGTGTGTGTGTGTGTGTGAGAGAGAGAGAGAGAGAGCAAGAGAAGAGCATCCATCACACGACAACCATCTCTCTCGATTCGTCCGTCCCTTGCACAATCGCATGTAACACATGCATCAACGCGTACATTTTGACACCCTCACCCGGCCCCTGCCCACCTCAAGGCCCGCACAATCTCTTCATGAATACCCTGTTTAGCATGTAGCTTTCCATCACATACACACCCATTTCTCTCCTTAGGTTTGTTTTCTCTCAATATCTGACACACACACAAACACACACACACACACACACACACACACACAGCACAACACACACACACACCCTCCCCCGAGCACACAATTCATCCCCATCCAAGGTTATATGGCGACCACTCTCGCTTGTGCTTCTTTGCCCCCCAGCATGCAAAACACCTCAATCTTCAAAGAGGGTATCGAGGAGATCGAAGACAGCGACCACACCGCGCTAGAGAATGCGGGGCCATTTGGAAGCAGGATGATGTGATGACGGCTGACTGACTCCTCCCCCACCCTCTCTCTCTTGCACAAAATTACCAATCCCTCTCTCCCCCGCACAAAATTATCAATCCCTCAACCCATGAGATCCTTCCCCTCTCGTCCATGTTTTTCCAGCTCTCTCATCAAACCTGTTGTCTCTTCTCCTTCCACGTATACAGAATCCGGATGCACACGCATCTCACATATATTACATGTCTCCATCTTTCTCACAGACCTAACTTCTTCCTCTCTCTTTCTCTCTCTCTCTCTCTCTCTCTCTGTCTCGTTAGGTTTGTCTCCTACTCTCTCGTCCACATACATACAATCTTTCCTGCCCTATCTGCTCCATCTTCGCAAGCTCTCTCTACACATTTCATTCACACATTGGGATATGTTCAAAATGTTGCTTCTATAATGGCTGATGTAGAGTTATGGTTGGTTTTGTTGCATCCTACAAAGTAATATCTATGAAATGCATTTAGATTCTCATTTGACTGGGGTTATGTGAGTTTGAGCATGTTATGAAGTACTATAGACCTTGTATACATCTTGGAATTCGACAATGATTGTAACTATTGAATTGTATAGACCATTACATTCGAAGTTAGTAGCCTAATATATTTATTTCACAATTTCAACAATTCACTACAAACTAAGAAAACAAATGTGTACTCCCTCCATTTTTATTTAAGTCCGCGTATTAGCATTGGTCAAAGTCAAGTTTTGTAAACTCTCAGAAAGCTTATAACAAAAAATATTAACATATACAATAACAAATAAATACCATTAGATTCATTATTGGATGTACTTTCACATCATACATATTTGTTATGGTAAATGTTTATATTTTTCTATAAAGTTGGTCAAACTTTAGGAAGTTTGACTTTGGTCAAACCTAATATGCAGAGTTTACTAGTACTACTCGCTAGTTGCTTAGCCGAATCACTCAACATGCCACGCAGGGAGTTCAGTGTCACAAATTTTTGAGTTCGGCGGGAAAATCTCCCGCGACCCTACTTCGAGAAGTGGGAAGTTACCATCATAACCTTCGGAACAGGCCTACGGATGACGCTTGGTAGGGGGCTGTTTTCGTAACTTCAGGTTCACCCTACCCAGCCAACCCCACCCCGGCATCCAGAGTAGTATACCTGAATCCTCCTCATTTTCTATCCCCACCACAAAATAGACTTCTCCACGGCACCGCAGCCTTCGTGCTCCTCCCCTTCTACATTGGCGCACTCGTCCACCGCAGCGCATCTGCCTCATCGATGACCTCGTACGCCGCACTGGAGCCGGTCCATCGTCGTCGTCGTACACGGAGCCTCTTCCCCAGCACCGTCTTCCACGGTCTCGGATCTGCTTCTCGGAAGCCAACGCCAAGCGCAGAAGCACCACCGTCGTGGACAATGAACTGACTCCCGTTGCCAACCATGACTCACAGAGGCCGCCGTGACCATCATTCTCCTCCTCGATTGGTAATGTGTGTATTGAATCACTTAGCAGTACATGTGCAGTTCCAATTTTGTTCATACCTACCCTTCAAATTTCCTGTGTGCCATTGTTCCCGTAAAAGTAATTGGTTATAGCCTCCATTGTCCAACAGAATATCAGCTTGTAATTGTGTGTCGCTAATGTATCGCGCTGTGCTTGGGTAGGGTTTTCATCTGCAACTAGTAGTGTGGCAAATGATGGAAAGTTTTTAGAACTAGCAAGATGCCCATGCATTGCACGCATCAAGATGCATTTGTATGAGTAGTTTATCTTCTGGGCTAAAAGGATGAACGAGGGAAGGCCTTATTTGCAAATCTGGAGAGGGGTATGGGTATCTTTTTACAAAATTCCCATTGTTTCCTTCCTATCTGTCAGATATAAATCGGACGGCCTATATTGCAGGATAGCAGGCACACCATCATCACCAACTCTGTTTTTTATAGAGATAGTGGAGAAGTAGAGATAAATATTAAATATAAAATAAATATAACAGTAGAGAAGAGAGTAGAGATAGCAGAGACGTCGCGAATGGATCGCGCGCGCGCGGGAAAAAGCGGCCGGGCGTGCGCTAGTTTTGGTGTGCGGCGTCTGGCGCACTTTATAAAATCCAATGCCCTCCCACCACTCTGTGCCTTGCCACCGCTCTCTCCTCGCTCTGTGCCTCACGACCGCTCTCTCCCCGCTCTTTCTCGCCTCGCCGCTGCCGCACCACCATGCCACCGTGTCACCGGGAAACTTGGGGATACTACGGCGTCCGCGCGCGCCCCTCTGGCGGCTTCTCCGCCGAGATTCGGTTCCACGGGATGCGCCTCGGCCTCGGAAATTTCGACACCGACAACGAGGCCGCCCGCGCGTATGACGCGGCGGCATGGCGCCTCCGGTGGCCTCATAGAAAATTGAACTTCCCAATGTGCCGACGCGGGAACGGGCGCAGGAGCTCGCGCCTCTGCCGCGGCTTAGCACCGACGAGGATTGTCACGACAACCGGAGGCGGGAGCATCGTCTCAGCATCGCCGAGATGGACGAGGAAGCCATGGCGTTGTGGTGCCAACGCTTCCCGCAGGACATCATCAACGAGCGCGAGTTCTACGCGCAAAGGAGGGCGGAGAGGGATAAGAGGAGGGTGGAGCGAGCCACCTATCGCGAGGACAAGCGTAGGCGAAAAGCGGACGCTCAATTCAACATGCGGCTAGGAGCAGCGTCGCCCTGGGAATCTGACGACGATCGGTAGCATCATGCCTACGGTCAGACATGGGAGGAGGACATCACCAAGGAGGAGTCGGACGATGAGGAGTAGTTGGATTATCCATTTTTTTATCTATCAATGCTGAGAACTATCCTCTACTCTCTAGTCTCTCTACTTCTCGATCTCAGCATTGTAAACGCTTTTTTAAAGCACCGCGCATTGCGATTCTGTTGGAGATGCTCTAAGATGGCAGACAAGTGCTTTAATGTTGCCCACAAGATGCGCGAGTATTACTAGTAGTATATTTTTCTTGCCATGTTGAGATTTTAAAACCACGAGTGCGAACTTGCAGAGTAGCAATGAAGACCAAACACGGGATATTGGGGACATCTTCAAGGAGCGTGGCAAGTTAAAGAGGAGCTACACTGAACCTATAAAACGAGCTTTGGTAAGTAACACCCTTTCAATTACTTTTGCTTAGCCTCGTGTTCTTCGATGTGTATATGTTGTAGTTTCTGTTTCTCTTAAGCCTCGTGTTCTTCGATGTGTAATAAGAAGAGTCTTAATCGTCCTAATGCTTTTGTTTTTAGCTTGATGTAGGAAGTGGGTGTTCTCACCTTGTAGTATGTTTTTATATTATTTTTCCTTTTGAATTCACTTCTCTGAGTTCTGTTTATCTGGCTTCTACTAAATGGATCTGGGTTGCTCTGAGTATTGATCTAAAAAAGAAGTAACTTCATCGCAGGATGCAGTTCCTGCGAGGAGGGAAGTATGGTCAACCTCGAGATCATGTTTCCAAAATGAGGCTGCATTACACACAAGGTGCCAGTTCCCTAATGATGCTAGATTAGACACAAGGTGCAAATTCCCAGATGATGCTGGATTACACACAAGCCAGGTGGAGTCGTCAGCTGTTCGTGTCCTCGTGGCTCTAGTAAAGGCTGAAAGAAAGCGTGCAGTAGCCCTTCGGAATGTAGCTGAGTTCCTGAAGAAGCGAAAAGAGCAATCAGATGCTCTCTTCACCCAATCCAAAGAAGAGATGGAAGAAGCCAGAAATAAGCTAGCAGAGGCAGAGCAGGTTGGGTGTCTCCTGCTATCTAAGACTGTTGTCAATACAAAATTTCCTTCATAATAGCTAGGTTCAAATGTTTATCTAGTCAGCATGCATGTTGTGATGTCTGTGCATCTACTTATGTGGCACAAAATATATTTTTCGTCTCATGTAATAACAGCAATTACTTTCCAAACAATAACAGACGAAGCATTGGACATGGTATAGTTCACGCGCAAGCCCGACATTCCAAGTTCAACTTCCACATCAAACTCATGTTCACAGATATCTGCACATTCATACATAATGTCCACAACCATGATTCACTTCGAAGCCAAAAAAATGTGAGGAGAGTTATAAATAAAGAAAAAACTCTATTAGTTACTGCTACCAGTGCGAGCATAATTCAAGACCATGCGTAAATTAATTATATTTTAGTCATTTTTGTGTTCTAAAATGCCAGCCGTCTCGCGGAAGGACGTGTTGCCGGCACACGCGCGGATTCAATGAAGGCAGGCGGGGCAGTCTGAAGTCGGTTGCACGCGGCGAGGAGGCGTGCTCAACCAGGCCTGCAGCGAGTGGGGCCCTCTTGGCCGGCGCGCTGGTTCAATGCCTGCGCATGAGAGGTCACGTCTGTGTTGGACCAATCACTCCCTCTAGTCCTTTTTTGTTTGGGTATAACAAAATCTCGTTTTCCATTCACATTTTACAAGTAAAATTCATGGACAAACATTGACCCAAAATACAATGGGGACTAGTAAACCAGAATGGAGGTAGTAGTTTTTTTAATCAAAGAAGGGTTTCCCCTTTCCGATTTTCATTACTGAAAACCAGCATCTAAATCTAAACCATAGTATTTTCCCTAGAACTACCAAGTTCAACATCTCGCAACATAAACCCATAAAACCATATGCCAAGGAGGTACGTAGTACTATGAATTCCATTTTCGCTCCATACCAATCATTCTAAAAACTAATTTGTACTTATAACGCGCCATTTGCTTGCATGTTGCACTTTGCCATGTCATCATCTGCATTTCATATCATGTCATCATGTGCATCGCATTGGCATACATGTTCGTCTCATGCATCCGAGCATTTCCCCCGTTGTCCGATTTGCAATCCGGCACTCCTATGTCCTCCGGCGTTCCCCTTTTGCCTCTTTTCGTGTGCGGGTGTTAAACTTTCTTGGAATGGCCCGAGGTTTGCCAGGCGGCCTTGGTATAGCACTGGTAGACCGCCTGTCAAGTTTCATGCCATTTGAAGGTCGTTTGATACTCCAACGGTTAACCGGGTAACCGTAAAGGCCTCTTTTGTGTGCAGCCCAACACCCCCTCCAAAGTGGCCCAAAACCCAGCAAACTCCCCTCCTTGCTCTCGGTCGTTCGATCACGATCGTGTGAGCGAAAACCGCTCCTCATTTGGACACTCCTAGCTCCCTCTACCTATTTATATGCCCCTCCCCCCGAAATTCGCGGATGAATCCACCCTAACCCTAGCAGTTTTCCTCCTCGCGCCGCCGGACGCGTCGGCCCGTGCCGGACACGTCCAGCCTCCACCTCACTCCGGCCAATCAGACGGCGACACCTCAGCTCCGCCGCCTCCCGCGCCCAACCAGGAGGTGCCATGTCGCCCCGCGCCTCCTCGCTCTCCTCCGCCGCCGTGCGGCCCGCCAGGCCTGCCGCGGGCCCGCGCGAGCCCGCCGCCGCCGTCGCCCGGGCCGCCTTGCCCATGGGCGCGCCCGCTCCTGCCGGCCGCCGCCGCCTCCTGGCCGCGTGCCGCCTCCCGGCCCCGTCGCCCGGCCTCCTCTGTCACTCGTCGAGCCGCCCTTCACCGCCCGACGGTGCCCCTCGTCGTGCCCCGCTCCGGCCCGCCTCTGCCGCCCTCGCCGCCCAGCTCCTCTCGCCGGAGCTCCCGTGCCGCCTCGCCGGCCTCGTCGCCGGAGGTCGCCCGCATCTCCCGTGCCTCCTCCTCGCCGGAGTTCCTCACCGGAACCGCCTCCACCTCGTCGGAGTTGGGGGTGGATCAGATCCACCCATGCACCAAACCAAACGCCCACGCCTCCATCCCGGATCTCCCCGTCCACTTTATCCCCGGGGTGAGAATTCCACTAAGTCCCAGGATTACTTACATTATCATGCCATGTTCATCACATCATAACATGCTGCATACTGCTCCGTTTCGTGCGTGTAATATGTCAAATTGTTTGTCTCGACGAGTACTTCATTTCATTCCATTGCATCATTTTCATTTGAGCTCATCTTGATGCCCGAAATGCTGTTGGAAGAGTGCATGTTGCTGTTGATCTGCTGAAACTTCTATAACTTGCTCATTTGTCATTTTTGCCATGGTTGATGTGTGCATCCTATGAGCATGAGCTCTACATGTGTTTTGATCTATGATATGTCATCTTTCCATAGGTGAAAACCATGTATTTTTGTGAGTTCTGTGCTGAGTGCATCAATCTTGTTAAGTAGGGTACTTGCCGTTGCTGTTTTCCTGACAGATTCTGTTATATTTTGTTGCTATGTAAACCTGCTGCTACAAGTCATTTCGTGCATTATTCTGGAGATGTTCAGTAAGGATGTTTTGTTATATATGTCTTGCTCTATCCATTCATGCCCCTGGTTTCATTTATAGCCTGCTGTATCATGTTGTAAACTTGCTCCAAACTTGCTAAATAATGTTGTTGTCAACCTGTTAACATGAAGTTCAGTTGTGGCCATGTGCTTTTCTATTGATCCATATACCCTATGAACTTGCTCTTGCCATTCTTAGCTTCATAAACATGCCTTCTTACTGTTAGTTGCCTTGCCATGCCATGTATTGCTCTGTGGTGAGTGGTACAAGCTCACCAACATGCCTACTTATTGTTGTTCCTGCCATGTTTGAATCTGCCATATAACTTGCCATGTTTACATGGGTGCCATCATATTTTCTGTGCCTTTTTGGCTCATGGTCAGTAAGGGACTTTTGTTCTATGCATTTAGTAGTATCATGCCATGCCTTTGTTTGCCATGACAAGTTCCTATAATATGTTATTTGATAGCTCTAAACATTGCAACCTGATGTTATTTCCTGATAAGTCTGAAACTGTTATTATTTGCAATCTTACCATGTCCTTTTGAGCATGGTCTAGTTGTTTCTGGAGATAGCTCAGTGTTCATGTCTTGTTATGCTTTACCTGTACGTCATGCTCATGCCTTTTGTTCTTACGTTGGGATGTTGTAGCTTATTGTTTTGATGCTTGCAATATGCCTAGTTGCTGTTTTGGACAGATTGCTGCTATGACTTGTATAGTGTGTGTGTGTGTTGAACCGTTGCTCCGTTTTGAGTGTGCTCTATATGAAACTTGATTGATTTTGCATGTAGCTTCATATTATCATGTTGCATCCTTGTTTTGAGGTGTTTGCTTGATGTTTGTATGCATTTTGCAACAATGCCATGCTTAACTTGTTTTGCTCATATCTTCTAGGCCGTAGCTCCGAATCTAATGAACTTTATATGTAACTTGACTAGAATTTCGTGTAGATCTTCTTGATGCATCTTAACTTGCTGTTTAACAACTTCAACTTAATGTTTGTCCAGTTCTGGACCAATTTCGAAATTTGCATATGAGGACTTACCGGAATTGTTATATGTTGTTCCGGCCTCATTTAAACTTGCCTTGATGTGTTGGTCTTGTATGCATCATCTCTTGCCATGAGTAGCTTCATGTAGCCTTGTCATGCATCATGTTTGTTGTGCATCATGTCTTGCCTATGTGTGGTGTGTTTACCATGTTGTGTGCTTCTTCTCGATAGTTCCCGTTTCGTTGCGATCGTGAGGATTCGTTCGTCTACGCTTGGTTCGTCTTCGTGGCTTCATCTTCTTCATGGACTCGTTCTTCTTCCTTGCGGGATTTCAGGCAAGATGACCACTACCCTGGATCTCACTACTATCATTGCTATGCTAGTTTCTTCGTTCTATCGCTTTGCTTCGCTACCTATCTTTTGCTCTTCAAGCCTCCCAAATTGCCATGAACCTCTAACCTTTGACACCCTTCCAAGCAAACCGTTGTTTGGCTATGTTACCACATTGCTCAGCCCCTCTTATATCGTTGCTAGCTGTAGGTGAAGATGAAGATTGCTCCATGGTGGACAGGGTTATGTTGGGATATCACAATATCTCTTATTTAATTAATGCATCTATATACTTGGTAAAGGGTGGAAGGCTCGGCCTTATGCCTGGTATTTTGTTCCACTCTTTCCGCCCTAGTTTCCATCATACCGGTGTTATGTTCCCGGATTTTGCGTTCCTTACGCGGTCGGGTGATTTATGGGACCCCCTTGACAGTTCGCTTTGAATAAAACTCCTCCAGCAAGGCCCAACCTTGGTTTTACCATTTGCCTCACCACCACCTATACCCTTCCCTTGGGTCGGCCAACCCGAGGGTCATCTTTATTTTAGCCCCCCCCCCCCCCGGGCCAGTGCTTGTCTAAGTGCTGGTCCGAACTAGAGCCCTTTGCAGCGCCCCCTCAGGGAAACTTGAGGTCTGGTTTTAGTTGTACGGATTGCTCATCCGGTGTTGCCCTGAGAACGAGATATGTGCAGCTCCTATCGGGATGTCGACGCATCGGGCGGTCTTGCTGGTCTTGTTTTACCATTGTCGAAATGTCTTGTAAACCGGGATTCCGAGACTGACCGGGTCTTCCTGGGAGAAGGTATATCCTTCGTTGTTCGTGAGAGCTTATCATGGGCTAAGTTGGGACAGCCCTGCAGGGTTATAAAATTTCGAGAGCCGTGCCCGCGGTTATGTGGCAGATGGGAATTTGTTAATGTCCGGTTGTAGATAACTTGACACTAGATCCGAATTTAAAATGCATCGACCGTGTGTGTAGCCGTGATGGTCTCTTCTCGGAGGAGTCCGGGAAGTGAACACGGTCTTTGGGTTATGTTTGACGTAAGTAGGAGTTCAGGATCCCCTCTTGATCATTACTAGTTGACGACCGTTCCTTTGCTTCTCTTCTCGCTCTCATTTTGCGTATGTTAGCCACCATGTCATGCTTAGTCGCTTCTGCAACCTCACCACTTTACCCCTTCCTTTCCCATTAAGCTTTGCTAGTCTTGATACCCATGGTAATGGGATTGCTGAGTCCTCGTGGCTCACAGATTACTACAACAACAGTTGCAGGTACAGGTTATGCGATGATCTTGACGCGAGAGTGATGTTTGCGTGTTTGGAGTTCTTCTTCTGCTTCTTCTTCGATCAGGGGATAGGTTCCAGGTCAGCAGCCTGGGCTAGCAGGGTGGATGTCGTTTGAGCTTCTCTTTGTGTTTCATCCGTAGTCGGATGTTGATCTTATGTATGAGATGATGTTGTATTCGTGCGGCATTGTATGCCTTATGTATGTATCCCCATCTATTATGTAATGTTGATGTAATGATATCCACCTTGCAAAAGTGTTTCAATATGCGGGTCTATCCTTGGTGGGACCTTCGAGTTCCTTTTGGATAGGGTCGCATATTGGGCGTGACAGTGCACCTCTTCTCTTCGTATATGTACTCCACCGTTTTTCTGGTGTCCAAAAAATTATAATAACTACTAGCAATGTGCCAATACGTTGCCACACGATCAAAGTAGATTAATACATATTCACCGATTTGATAGAAAAAAAGTCTAGTTTTGAAATACGTATATGACTAAAAATATGTTATGTTTCACTCAAAATATATACCTTTGGCGGTTTTGATGATATAAGGGAGGAATGTTGTTGGTTTCAAGATTCGAGAAGTGGTATATGTCTAATTTCTATTCTTACTAGCAAGATGCCCGTTCGTTGCATGGAACATCAAGATCTTGTGGGAGAAAAGGATGAACGAGGGAAGGCCTTACCTGCAAATGTGGTGAGGAGTGTGCGTAACTTGCCATATTTTCCTTCCTATCCGTCAGATATAAATCGGACGGCCTACATTGTAGGATGGCAGGCCCACCATCATCACCAACTCTATTTTTTATCCCTACTCTTATAAAAAGCATAGTCGGTGATGATCGTGTGCCTGCCATCCTGCAATATAGGCCGTCCGATCTATATCTGACGGATAGGAAGGAAACTATGGCAATTTTGCAAAAAGATACCCACACCCCTCTCCACATTTTCAAATAAGGCCTTCCCTCATTCATCCTTTTCCCCCACATGATAAACTACTCATACAAATGCATCTTGATGTTCCGTGCAACACATGGCCATCTTGCTAGTTGTTGCAAAAAGCCCATGTGTGTGTGAGAGAGAGAGGGAGAGTGGAGGAGGATGGAGTGCATGTGTGACAAGGACGCAAAGAGTGTGTGTGCGAGAGGTATCAGCTCAAAATGAGGCGAGAGGGCGTGTCTCAAGAAGGGAAGAAAAATCTACATATATACAAGGAGTGGGAGAGAGACATGTATGTGATAGTGGAAGCACGAGTGTGCGGGTGTATAAACCTATCTAGAGGCTAGTCGATAAATGTTTGTGAGAGAAATACGAGTCGGGGTGCGAAAGCGAGAGTTTTTTGTGTGTGTGTGTGTGTGTGTGTGTGTGAGAGAGAGAGAGAGAGAGAGACGATAGTCGGGAAGGGGAGTGGAAGCAAGAGTTGTGTGTGTGAGAGAGAGAGGGGGGGTTGTCTGATCGGTCAACAAATGAATAATGTCAGTCTGGGATTGAGACGAAAAGGAGACCGCAACAAATGTTGTGTCTAGAGGAGAGAGAGAGAGAGTAATTTTAGTGGTATGAGTCATATCTAGTGACATATAGGGTGTGTGAGAGAATCCCATAGAGAGAAAGACAAAGTGAAAGACGAGTGGACACTGTGTTTGTGGCGGTGAAAAAGAAAGCTTAGGTACTGAGTGATACCAGAGAACAGTAGAGACGTGAGAGATAATGAAAACTGTGTAATGTATAATGATAGGGAGAGTGTGACACTTCTCAAGGGAGACGTCGAGAGACCATGTTTGCGAGGATAGGAGAAACATGAAGTGAGCGTGTGGGTGAGCTGGAGAAAAGAGAGTGATAGCTACATGAAGGAGCATGCATGCGAGAGAGATGGGCGTGAAAGGAGTGCACATAAAAGGGATTCAAATATTTGAATTCGAGACGATGATACATGTAATCCATACTCGAACCAAAATTGATCTATCAAACATGCATACTCATATGAATTCACGCACATCTATGTTATTTAATATGTAGATATTACTGATCCATACATTTTAGTAGAACATAATTTGGTTTAAATTTTTTGAATTCAAACTTATGATTTTGAGATCATTGTATTTGTAAATCATATTATACATATAAAGGAGCGGAATTCTTTGTTGTGCTTTTGAAACTATATATAAAAAATGATGTATATAGAATTTAGTTCCAATCGAAAATGGATCCCGCCCGAAAAAAATAGAATACAAATGGGATTCGAATAGAGTTGGCACGATAAACGTGCACTCTGCAAAATTTGAACGAAGCGGGGAAAGTCGCAGTAACCGCCCGAAACCAAAATCTGCGAGATGGAAATTACTACTGCCTATCCCTGCCACGCAAAGCCTATCTGCTGGATTACTATAGGTTTTGGTAGGGGTAGATTTGTAATTTCACCCAAACATGACATAACCGCCTCTCACCCGGATTCATACACGGTGGGCGCCAAAACACAGCGTGTCCTCGGCCGAAATCGACTCCCTCCCCGATTCATACACGGTGGGTGATACGTCTGCAACGTATCTACTTTTCCAAACATTTTTGCTCTTGTTTTGGACTCTAACTTGTATGATTTGAATGAAACTAACCCGGACTGACGCTATTTTAAGCAGAACTGCCATGATGTTGTTTTATGTGTAGAAAGCAAAAGTTCTCGGACTGTCCTGAAAATCCACGGAGGCACTTTTTGGAAAATATAAAAAATACTGGCGAAAGAATCAAGACCAGGGGGCCCACATCCTGTCCACGAGGGTGGGGGGCGCCCTCCCCCTGGGTGCGCCCCCCTGTCTCGTGGGCCCCCTGAGGCTCCGCCGACCTCAACTCCAACTCCATATATTCCGTCTCGCGGAGAAAAAAATCAGAGAGAAAGTTTCATCGCGTTTTATGATATGGAGCCGCCGCCAAGCCCTAATCTCTCTCAGGAGGGCTGATCTGGAGTCCGTTCGGGGCTCCGGAGAGGGGGATTCATCGCCGTCGTCATCATCAACCCTCCTCCATCACCAATTTCATGATGCTCACCGCCGTGCGTGAGTAATTCCATCGTAGGCTTGCTGGACGGTGATGGGTTGGATGAGATTTACCATGTAATCAAG
The DNA here is from genome assembly GCA_963921465.1 of Triticum timopheevii. Lineage (NCBI taxonomy): Eukaryota > Viridiplantae > Streptophyta > Magnoliopsida > Poales > Poaceae > Triticum > Triticum timopheevii. The sequence continues at coordinate 330,875,297 of OY997274.1, read as the reverse complement.
TTAGTTTTGTTAGGGTTTGATCCCTAGTATCCACTATGTTCTGAGGTTGATGTTGCTATGACTTTGCTATGCTTAATGCTTGTCACTAGGGCCCGAGTGCCATGATTTCAGATCTAAACCTATTATGTTTTCATGAATATATGTGTGTTCTTGATCCTATCTTGCAAGTCTATAGTGACCTATTATGTGTTATGATCTAACAACCCCGAGGTGACAATAATCGGGATACTTCTCGGTGATGACCATAGTTTGAGGAGTTCATGTATTCACTATGTGCTAATGCTTTGTTCCGGTTCTCTATTAAAAGGAGGCCTTAATATCCCTTAGTTTCCTCTAGGATCCCGCTGCCACGGGAGGGTAGGACAAAAGTTTTCATGCAAGTTCTTTTCCATAAGCACGTATGACTATATTCGGAATACATGCCTACATTACATTGATGAACTGGAGCTAGTTCTATGTCACCCTATGTTATAGCTATTACATGAGGAATCGCATCCGGCATAATTATCCATCACTGATCCATTGCCTACGAGCTTTTCAAATCTTGTTCTTTGCTTATTTACTTTTCCGTTGCTATTGTTACAATCACTACAAAACCCAAAAACATTACTTTTGCTATCGTTATCTTTATTATCATACTACTTTGCTACTAAATACTTTGCTGCGATACTAAGTTATCCAGGTGTGGTTAAATTGACGAATCAACTGCTAATACTCAAGAATATCTTTGGCTCCCCTTGTGTCGAATCAATAAATTTGGGTTGAATACTTTACCCTCGAAAGCTGTTGCGATCCCCTACACTTGTGGGTTATCAAGACTAATTTCCGGCGCCGTTGCCGGGGAGCATAGCTCTATTCTCTGAGTCGCTTGGGATTTATATCTGCTGATCACTATGAAGAACTTGAAAGACGCGAAAACTACGATTTTTCCTCAACTACGAGGTGAGATAAGGAACTGCCATCTAGCTCTGCACTAGATTCTCCTTCTATTTTGAGTAAGCTTGCGACACCTAAACCTGCTACTGCTATGAACTCTGATATGTCGCATGTTATCAATGATGCCACTTCTGCTATGCATGATACTTATGATGAAACTACTTTTGTGTGTGATACTACTTTGCCATTAGGTGAATTTCTTGATGAACAACTTGCTAGGGTTAGAGGGAATGAAATTATTGAAGATGCTATTATTGATGATAGTGATGATGAAAATTCTCCCAATGATTATGAATTGTATGTTGTTCCCGAGGGTTATGTTATGAATGAAGAAGCTGCTAGAGCTATCTTTGCTTGCAATGATAGATATGATCTTAAGAAATTATTAGCTAAATGGAAGCAGCAGTCTCTTAATGCTAGAATGAAACCTCACCCTGCTTTTGCTACTTCACCTATTTGTGTTACTGATAAGGATTATGAATTCTCTGTTGATCCTGAGATTATGACTTTGGTTGAATCTGATCCTTTTTATGGCCTTGAATCTGAAACTGTTGTGGCACATCTTACCAAGTTGAATGATATAGCCACCCTGTTTACTCATGATGATAAATCTCGCTATTATTATATCCTTAAGATATTTCCGTTCTCATTACAGGTTGATGCTAAGACTTGGTATAATTCTCTTGCTCCTGGTTGTGTGCGTAGTCCCCAGGATATGATCTATTACTACTCTGTAAATATTTCCCTGCTCATAAGAAACAAGCTGCCTTGCGGGAAATATATAATTTTGTGCAAACCAAAGAAGAGAGTCTCCCATAGGCTTGGGGGAGGCTTCTGCGATTACTTAATGCTTTGCCTGATCATCCTCTTAAGAAAAATGAAATACTTGATATCTTTTATAATGGACTAACCGATGCTTCCAAGGACTATTTGGATAGTTGTGCTGGTTGTGTTTTCAGGGAAAGAACAGTCGACGAAGCTGAATTACTATTGAATAATATGTTGACTAATGAAAATAATGGGACTCTTCCTGAGACAATTCGTGAGGCAATTCCTGAACCAATTGAGCCAACTCCTGAGCCTATTCCTAAACCCACTCCGAAGAAGAGAGGTGTTTTATTTCTCAGTCCTGAAGATATGCAAGAGGCAAAGAAATCAATAAAATAAAAAGGTATGAAAGCTGAAGATGTTAAGAATTTACCACCTATTGAAGAAATACATGGTCTTAATATACCACCTATTAAAGAACCACATTGTCTTGATAACCCGACATAGGTAGTAAAGGTAAATTCTCTCTATAGATATGATAAAGTTGAAATTCCCTCTACTAAATTTCATAGCCCATGCTTAGATGAATTTGATGACTTTATGGCTAGACAAGAAAGTTTTAATGCTTATGTTGGTAGAGAGTTAAAGAATAATGCTTTCGAGATAGGACGCATGAGCGATAATATGGCTAGAGTTAAAGGTGAACTCAAACTCATTAGCAAATATGCTTCTATGGTTGCTACTCAAGCTGAGCAAGTACTTAAAGCTCAAAATGATTTGCTTGATGAATTAAACAATAAAAATGACTTTGCTGTTAGAGTGGCTACTAGAACTGGTAGACTGACTCAGGAACCTTTGTATCCTAAAGGCCACCCTAGGAGAATCGAGCAAGATTCTCAGAGAAATAATTTAGAGGCACCTAGTTCTTCTAAAAAGAAGAAAAAGAAAAACAATAGGACTTTGCATGCTTCTAGTGAACCTACCGTAGACACACCTGAGAATCCCAATGATATTTCTATTTCTGATGCTGAAACACAATCAGGTGATGAACATGAACCTAGTGATAATGTTAATAATAATGTTCATGTTGAAGCTCAACCTAGCAAAAATAATGATGTAGAGATTGAACCTGCTGTTGACCTTGATAACCCACAATGAAAGAATCAACGTTATGATAAGAGAGATTTTGTTGCTAGGAAGCACAGTAGAGAAAGAGAACCATGGGTTCAGAAACCCATGCCCTTTCCTCCTAAACCATCCAAGACAAAGGATGATGAGGATTTTGAGTGCTTTGCCGAAATGATTAGACCTATCTTTTTACGTATGCGCTTAACTGATATGCTTAAAGTAAATCCTTATGCTAAGTATATGAAGGACATCATTACAAATAAAAGAAAGATACCGGAAGCTGAATTTTCCACCATGCTTGCTAATTATACTTTTAAAGGTGGAATACCAAAGAAACATGGAGATCCGGGGGTACCAACTATACCATGCTCCATTAAAAGAAATTATGTTACAACTGCTTTATGTGATCTTGGAGCCAGTGTTAGTGTTATGCCTCTCTCTTTATATCGTAGACTTGAATTGAATAAGTTGACACCTACTGAAATATCTTTACAAATGGCTGATAAATCAACTGCCATACCTGTCGGTATTTGTGAGGATGTGCCTGTTGTGGTTGCAAATGTCACTATCTTAACGGACTTTGTTATTCTTGATATTCCCGAGGACGATAGTATGTCGATTATCCTTGGTCGACCCTTTTTGAATACCGCAGGGGCTGTTATTGATTGCAACAAGGGCAATGCCACTTTTCATGTTAATGGTAATGAGCATACGGTACACTTTCCGAGGAAACAATCTCAAGTTCATAGCATCAATTCTATTGGAAAAGTTCCAACTATCATTATTGGAGGTTTTTAATTTCCTCTCCCTACTGTCAAGAAAAAGTATGATATTCTTATTGTTGGGGATTTTCATATCCCCGTTGAGGTAACTTAGTGTTATTCGAAATTTCTCCGGTTCCGTGTTATTCGGAAGGGGTTTGTTAACAAGACTTGATCAACCTTGTTAGTGGATTCATTTTGATGATCACGAGATGGATGAAACTAGAAGGCACAACCTTCTATACCCTCTTTTTACTTTCTGTTATTTAGAATAAATAAAGCAAAAATAGTATTATCTGTCTGTTTTCTGAATTATCCTTGCAATAAAAAATATCACGAAAATAAAAGTGCTCCAAATGCCCTGCAAATTTAGTATGATTTTTTATGGAATATTTAAGGATTTTAGGCACTAAAATCACTGCATGAGGGGCAAGCACCAGGCCACGAGAGTGGAGGGTGCGCCCACCCCACCTGGGCGTGCCCCCCTGTCTCGTGGGCCCCTGGTGGCCCCCCTCAATTTATGCCAGCACCCACACACTCCATATTCTACCCAAAAAAATCCCCATCCAGCTCAAGCACGAGTTCTAGCTCATTTTGCTGCGATTTTTTATCTCCTTGCTCAAAGCTCCATTCACAAAACTGCTTTGGGAGATTGTTGCTTGGTATGTGACTCCTCCATTGGTCCAATTAGTTTTTGTTCTACTGCTTTATTCATTGCAATTTTTTGCTGCATAGTTGACCATGTTCTCGAGCTTGCATGTTGAATTTATGAGGTCCCAAGAAATTCCAATGCATGATATAGGCTCTAGGCACTAGGAGTAGTTGCTATCAATCTTGTTTAGTTTTATTCACTTTTATTTCATAGTTACTAAAATTTCAGAAATTTTCAGAAAATGTTAAGGAAACTTTTGAGGGGCTCTTCTAGCCAAGGCTCTCAGGAAAAACAAGCCAAAGAGAAGGAAAAAGCCAAGTATAATCTTCCTCACTTAGCGGAAGTACGGCCGTGTGAATGGCCATGTGATGATTTCTTGAAAGAAGCTGGAATTCATGAAGATTTTATTCTTTGATCGAGAATGCAGGCCTCACCAGTTTCCTCCACGACCGGATCGATCACGGTATACACTCATCGAGGCCAAGCATCCACTCCAGAACCTGAACTTGAGCCGGAACCTGCACTGGACCCTTATCGTGCATCATCTTTCCAGTGGGATCTGGAGATGGCCAGCCAGTGGTATCCTGATTACACCTCCCAGTACACCGGGGAGAGTAGCAGTGGTCCTTGGTACTAGACCAACTTAGGCCAAAAGCCTAAGCTTGGGTGAGTACGTATTTCTCACCGACTTTACGTTCATGTTCACACACTAGTCGTCGGTGCTCATACTCTTTCATTGTATTATCCATGCTAGTTTAATTTCCTTTGCTAGTTTTCTTCTTGTGTGTTTGATAAACCTTAAGAAAAACCAAAAAATTAGTTAGTTTAATTTCCATGCTTGTGGTAGAAATTAAAATGAAAACCCAAAAAGATTTCTCGTTCTTCTTTTACTTGTTGGGAGCTTTCCCGTGTAAATAGTTTTATTTTCTTTTCTTTTCTTTGGGGGCCGAGAAGACCATATTGAAAATGTTTAGTGGCTCTCATATGCATGATTGTTTATTTAATTCAGAGCCCATATTACCCTGTCTTCTCTTTTGAGTTGAATGCTTGCAGATTCCAGCTTAGTCCAATGCACGTGCACTCTTATTATTATACACATCATTCGGTCGTGCAAGTGAAAGGCAATAATGACAATATATGATGGACTTATTGAGATGAGAAAAGCTGGTATGAACTCGACCTCTTTTTTTTTGTAAATATGATGAGTTCATCGTTTCTGATTCAGCTTATTATGAAGTAAACATATTTGCAATGACATTTAGAGATTATAGTTGCTTGTGCCATGCTTGATTAGATATGAGTTATAATGATTTACCTTGCATGCCAACATGCTATTAGAATGATTATGATGTGGTATGATGGGATGGTATCCTCCTTTGAATGAATTGAGTGACTCGACTTGGCACATGTTCACGCATGTAGTTGAAACAAATCAACATAGCCTTCATGATATTTATGTTCATGGTAGATTATATCCTACTCATGCTTGTATTCGGTGTAAACTAATTTTAATGCATGTTTATGACTGTTGTCGCTCCCTCTGTTGGTCGCTTCCCAGTCTTTTGCTATCTTTCACTTGTACTAAGCAGGAATACTGCTCATGCATCCAAACTCCATAAACCCCAAATTTGTTCCACATGAGTCCACCATACCTTCCTATATGAGGTATTTACCTGTCGTTCCAAAGTAAATTTGTATGTGCTAAACTCCAAAATTTCAAATGAAATTCTGTTCTGTATGCTTGAGCAGCTCATGTTACAACTAGGGCTGCCTATATCTTCCATGCTAGGTGGGTTATTCTCAAGAGGAGTGGACTCTGCTCCTCATTCACGAGAAAGGGCCAGTAACCGGGATGCCCAGTCCCATGATCCAAAAAGATCAAAGCAAATCAAAATAATTAAACAAAACTCCCCCAGGGCTGTTGTTAGTTGGAGGAACTCTTTGTTTCGAGCAAGCCATGGATTGATGCTTGTTGGTGGTTGGGGGAGTATAAACCTTTACCATTCTATTTGGGAACTGCCTATAATGCATGTAGTATGGAAGATACAACCATCTCATAGTTGTTGCGTTGAGAGTGAAAGTATGCCTCTCAAAATGTTATTCAATCCCTATTTTAAAATCGAGCTCTGGCACCTCTACAAATCCCTCCTTCCCTCTGCAAAGGGCCTATCTGTTTACTTTTATGTTGAGTCATCACCCTTCTTATTGAAAGCACCCGCTGGAGAGCACACTGTCATTTGCATTCATTACTATTGGTTTATATTGGGTATGACTTGACTAGATCTCTTTTACCATGAATTACAATGTTTAGTCAGTCCTTGATCTTTAAAGGTGCTCTGCATTTGTGTTTTGCGGTCTCAGAAAGGGCTAGCGAGATACCATTTTGTTATATCATGTCTTGATTATTTTGAGAATGTGTTGTCATCCGAGTTTTTTTATTATGGCTCGCTAGCTGATTATGTTATTGATATGAGTAATTGTGAGACTTGGGTGTTATTGTGAGTATGATTAGTTCATAATATTTGCTGAAACCTGAATGCCTGCTTTTCATGTTTACAACAACAAGAGCAAACAGAGTTTGTAAAATTTTTTCTTTATCACTTTCAGTTTATCAACTGAATTGCTTGAGGACAAGCAAAGGTTTAAGCTTGGGGGAGTTGATACGTCTCCAATGTATCTACTTTTCCAAACACTTTTGCCCTTGTTTTGGACTCTAACTTGCATGATTTGAATGAAACTAACCCGGACTGATGCTGTTTTCAGTAGAACTACCATGATGTTGTTTTATGTGTAGAAAGCAAAAGTTCTCGGAATGTCCTGAAAATCCACGGAGGCACTTTTTGGAAAATATAAAAAACACTGGTGAAAGAATCAAGACCAGGGGGGCCACACCCTATCCACGAGGGTGGGGTGCGCCCTCCCCCCTAGGCGCGCCCCTGTCTCGTGGGCCCCCTGAGGCTCCGCCGACCTCAACTCCAACTCCATATATTCCGTCTCGCGGAGAAAAAAATTAGAGAGAAAGTTTCATCGCGTTTTACGATACGGAGCCGCTGGCAAGCCCTAATCTCTCTCGGGAGGGCTGATCTGGAGTTCGTTCGGGGCTCCGGAGAGGGGGATTCGTCGTCGTCGTCATCATCAACCATCCTCCATCACCAATTTCATGATGCTCACCGCCGTGCGTGAGTAATTCCATCGTAGGCTTGCTGGACGGTGATGGGTTGGATGAGATTTACCATGTAATCAAGTTAGTTTTGTTAGGGATTGATCCCTAGTATCCATTATGTTCTGAGATTGATGTTGTTATGACTTTGCTATGCTTAATGCTTGTCACTAGGGCCCGAGTGCCATGATTTCAGATCTGAACCTATTATGTTTTCATGAATATATGTGTGTTCTTGATCCTATCTTGCAAGTCTATAGTCACCTATTATGTTTTACGATCCGACAACCCCGAAGTGACAATAATCGGGATACTTCTCGGTGATGACCATAGTTTGAGGAGTTCATGTATTCACTATGTGCTAATGCTTTGTTCCGGTTCTCTATTAAAAGGAGGCCTTAATATCCCTTAGTTTCTGCTAGGACCCCGCTGCCACGGGAGGGTAGGGCAAAAGATGTCATGCAAGTTCTTTTCCATAAGCACGTATGACTACATTCGGAATACATGCCTACATTACATTGATGAACCCGAGCTAGTTCTGTGTCACCCTATGTTATAGCTATTACATGAGGTATCGCATCCGGCATAATTATCCATCACTGATCCATTGTCTACAAGCTTTTCACATCTTGTTCTTCGCTTATTTAGTTTTCCGTTGCTATTGTTACAATCACTACAAAACCGAAAAACATTACTTTTGCTATCGTTTTCTTTATTATCATAATACTTTGCTACTAAATACTTTGCTCCAGATACTAAGTTATCCAGGTGTGGTTGAATTGACAACTCAACTGCTAACACTCAAGAATATTCTTTGGCTCCCCTTGTGTTGAATCAATAAATTTGGGTTGAATACTTTACCCTCGAAAGTTGTTGCGATCCCCTACACTTGTGGGTTATCAGTGGGCGCCAAAACAAACTCTCGTCGGCAAATATTCGGTGTATGTGAGATTACCGTCCTATCCCCAACCGACTAATATTGTTGTGATGTAGGAAATTTGAAAAGGGGCTAACTTTGTAAATTTCATCGCATTTGAGACAAGCGCGCCCTGAATACATTGTTCCCCCTTCCTCTCTACCTACCTTTTCCCCATTTGTACTCCGTGGGCGCCAAAACACCCTCTCCACCCCAGCCTCCTCCGTCCGCCACCCCATCCACCGCCGTCCTCCTCCACCATGTCGGAGCTGATACCTCGATGCCGCCGTCCATTACAGGAGATCGACCTCTCTCATCCACGGCTTCAGACCGGGATCCTTGCATCCTGTCCTCTCGCTTCATCCCCGCCACCGTCCACCTTGCCGGCGCCGCTCCTATTACCGTCTCGTCCACCACGCCCTGCCGCCACCGTCTACCCTCCTAGATCTGCTTCCATGCTGCCGACAGCCATCGCTACCGCATCACCGTCAAATTCTCAGCAGATGCATATACGGCGCCGCACCAGAGGCAGTACTCTTTCGTATCTGCTCAACTTATTTATCGTAGCAAGAAAATAGATCGCCATTGCTTTACTCTGATTTCTTGTCTTGGTTGTGAAGTTGCCTTTGACCGGTTTGCACCTTCAGATCCGCCATGGCACGCTCAACACTATACTCCCAATGCTTATGGTTTTCCCCTTTTATATTCCACACTTGTTAAATCACAGTAGACTAAATTTCAAAATTGGGTCAGTCGATTTTTCATAGCTCGTCAGAGTTCGCCGGTGCGAACGAAGGGGCTCGAGTGGTTGTGGGGGGGCGGTGGTGGAGCCTCGCCGAACGAAGAAAACTCGACGCGGGTGGGGGCGGGGGTGGGTGGGGGTGGCGGAGGAACATAGGCGGTGGGGGACGGTGGTCCGGCTGGAGGCCCGTGCAGTGTTCTGCATGGGAAGAATCAGAGACGAGGAAGAAGAAGGGTTAGGAGACGTAGGATCTTCATCCAACCGCCTGAATGGTCGAGAGACAGCAGGGAGTTGCATTCTTAATGCACTCTGGTTCATCATGTGTGGGCACTGCGCAACCAACATTTTATTATCCAAAATCTGCTTGCTCTTCTTTACCATGTTCCTCTTCTGTTCTTCTTTAATATGTACTCTCTCCGTTCCTAAATACAAGTCTTTGTATAGATTCCACCATGGACTACATATGGAGCAAAATGAGTGAATCTACACTCTAAAATGTATCTGGATACATCTGTATGTGATCCATAGTGGAAATCTCTACCAAGACTTATATTTTGGAACGGAGGGAGTATGATAGTAGTACAGTATGTTCCTTGTACTGAAGATGAGTAGGGACATCTGCAGTGTAGAGGTCTATACGGTGGGTTGTGACGGAGACTTCGGGCCTCTTTGATTCGTAGGATTTTGTAAACATAGGAATAGGATTTGTAGTGGCCTGCCCACTTGAATCCTATAAGAATAGCAAGGAAATGCGGGGAGCTGTGTTGCCTTTGAGAGTTACACTGATATTAACAGTACTGCACCTTCAGTTGAAGAGAACTGGTATCCGAAGCCTTTCTAGCCGTACCGACAGTACTAGCACATATATTCGAGCAAGTTCCACTTTGCTGATTTTACTCTGATGCTTACGGTTTTCCCGTTATATCTACACTATGATTTGTGTAGCTGCTTTGTGTCTCACTAGCAGCAGTCCACTCTTGAAGCTAAACACTGCAATGACATACAAAATTGGCACCAAGGCATTGAGTGCCATTCTGGATGCAATGAAACTCATACGCTCCCCACCTGTTGATTCTCGTTCAGAATATGATCCTAATGACTATTCTAACCTCGAGGAGTCAAAGGCAGATGGCATGTCCTATTCACCCATCAAGGTGCCTGTTCTAATTTGGCAAGGTTTTAATGATTCCGTGTATCTTGCATATGTTGTCTTGCATTTATTCTACTTTGTTGCACCGCCATCTGCTTAGTTTACTCATCATATATGTCGAGATGCCATGCCCATCCATTATCAATACATATTCCCTCTGTCAGCATACCATGTTTTTCCACTCAAATGCTGTTCTTGTGCATCAGACATCAAAAAGGAAGTGGGTGATTGCCGAACCTAAAGGAGCACCAGCAAAGTCCTTGAAAAACGTGGTGGTGCCGGAGAAATCAGACATCACCCCGCTTATATTGGCTGTACAACCAGCGACACAAAACGTAGGACCGACTCCAGCAGACTTTACCCATACTTCACTGGCCACACCACTAGCCCCACCACACAGGACCTGCACTCCAGCAAAAGTATACCGGTTTCAGTTGCCCTAGCACCAGCCTTACCACAGAAAAATCCCACTCCAGCAAAAAGTACAGCAAGTCCACCGACCGAAGACCTATCCCAACTGTAGAGACGGCCAATTCCTGCAGATTGGAACCCCATTCCAGTTATTCCCAGTTTAAAAGACAATGCTTTCAATGTTGTTAGGGACTACGTCCATATATTCCCGTCATGGGAAGATTGTAGTGAAGACAAACACCATTTTCACATCTTCTTGTCCAACTTATGTGTAAGTGCTATTTTTCATGGTTATTATTTTCCTGTTTTCTGCTGATTGAACACATCAATGATTTACATTACATTGTTGTAACTAGGCGAGGGTCAATCTGGATAGTCATGACGAGCAAAGCCTGCTTGTGCTTTTCAAGGAAGCATTGGAGCAGTATCGGTGTTACCTGAGGAAATCACACTTTGATGGCACGGCTATAAACGAATTTCTGATGAAGTCTCCTGTGCTAAATTTAGAAGACATTGAATGGAAAAACCTTGTTATGCACTGGTCTCGTTCCCAGGATGAGGTACTGTCTATGAAATCACATGACAATTTGAACTTCTACTTCTCCGCATGTGCCTTACAGATCTTTTTTGCAGGAAATCTGCTCGAAGAAGAATTCCGGTTTGAAAAGGACGACATGATATCGCTAATATGATGCCCGCTGCTTTGCTCTTGTTAGTACCTGTTATCCTGTATCACTGTACTTGCATACATACCTAGTTCATTATGTGACAGTAGTATGCATGATAGCTTGCTAATCAATTGTTTGCTCCAAATTATCTGATATGTATGAATGGTTACATTAGTGTAGAATATATCCAATGCCAATGAATTTTTTTAGCTCTGCATTGTTCTTGTAATTACATGCTGTCCTTTATCAGTGTACTTATATTGACGGGTAGTTGTTCATGTACCATCACTCTGCAGCTTATTTTCCTTTGCCCCCCATTTTCTACACATCAGATCTATATTTACTCTTACCATAAGGTTGGATAACACCGATGGTACTGAAGAAGTTTTGCTGTGCATTGCTCTTGGCTGTACCTTTTGCCTGTATCGCTGCACTTACATTTATAGCTACTTGGTTATGTATCATCACTCTTCATCTTATCTTATATATTCTCCATTTTTTTGTATATTATCACATCTATATTTACTCTTAACAAAATGCAGAATAAAGGCAATGCTTATGAAGAAGATTCTGTGGTAAACTTCTTGAATTTGCCCCCATCAGCATGGACAAGGGCTTTATAGAGCCTGTCTTCACCAATAATGTAAGTTTGTCCTTCTCAAGCCTTCAAACTTTGTTGTGTATATTTTGTTAGGCATGACTGCAACAACTGTTTATTTTTGGTGTTTGCATCAAATTGCATGTTTAAAGTTTATTATGTAGTTCATAAGCAAAAGTTTGTCCTTCTCAATTTAAGTTTTTAGTTGTATAACCAAGTTCTTCTTCATACCATGTAAATTAAACTATACAGAGCAAGTGATCTTGTTTTGCACTGCATGTATGCTTCTGTTCTTCATCCATAATCCACTGGTGTGGTGAAGCTACCCAGTACAGCACAATGTCATATTCTGAAATGGGATAAATTGACAGCACACTAACCATTGATATGTATGAGTTCTTGATCTGTAATCCAGTGGTGTCGTGAAGCTGCCAACTCCTTCACAATATCATTTCCTGCCATGTCTTGACCTGAACAATACCATATTGTGTCAATGAAATTTTAAACTGTGTCACTTTATTCGTCAGTAAGAAATGTGATGAATTATCAGCACTGATACTTTTATGTTCAAAACCTGTCATCTGTCTGCTTGTTTATCTTTCAGAGTGAGGAGGATATAAGTGTTAAACAAGCGCAGTCTCATCAGCTTGCTCGGCTGCTTGCGCTGCAGCTCCCCAGTAGGGCTAACCTTTCTTGAACTCTATTGAAGTGCTGTCGGTTTTGTATATTATTTTGTCGGCGTGTTTATTTGCACTGGTGGCGATCTTTGATGCCCAGTGTATGTAATCTGCTGTCTGCTTGTGCTTTATTATCATAGTGGCAAACTTTGATGCCTAGTGGATGTAATATGTCGTAATTTCTTTATTGTATAGTCTAGGTTTTTTCTTATTCATGATCCTACAGTTATTTTACTGTATATATATCCTCTCTTCGCAGTAAACCGGCCAAACCATAAAATTATGGTACATAATCGGGTTGTCATGCAATCACGATGTATGATCCGCATCATGGGCCCCGTCATCTTGGTCCGTTAAAAGGCCAAAAGTAAACTGGCCCACTAGTAGATTCGGGCCTTTAATAGGCCGAGTAAACCGCCGGCCCTCTTTTCGCAAGAAAACTCAATGAGCTTTTAGGAGGCTGAGAAGTAGGTTGGGCCTGAAACGTGCCGAACAGCTCACGGGCCGGCAGCAGCCCAAAATGGACCCCGGCCCATGATTGTGCGAATCAAATCACGGGCTTTTAACAGGCCAAAATTGTCTCGGTCCTTGTTTGGCCCAATCAGATTATCGGCTGCGAGCAGGCCGGATGCAAACCGGGCCGTAGTTAGGACCAACTATATGACGGCTTTTAACATGCCGAAATTAATATAGGGCCGAAATGTTAAACGGGCCTTTAACAGGCCAAAACTAATATCAGGCCGAATTACTAAATGGGCCTTTAGCAAGTGGGCCCAAAAGCATAGCATCCAGTTGATGGGCTGAATCTGATATGGGCCATAATTTAGCCCAAAGCCTCTTAAAGGGCCGGACCTAATCTGGGCCATAATTTGGCCCAGAACGTGGTAGGCTTTTAACGGGCCGGATCTCATATGGGCCATTATTAGGCCCGGAATGTGGCAGGCCATTAATGGACTGGATCAAATATTAGCCGGCATTTGGTCCAAAACATGGCAGCCAGTTAATGGGCCGGCCCACTAGGCTCCTCAAAATCTTGTGGGCCTACAGCTGGGCCGGCCCATTATGATCCGCAAAAAATCTTGTGGGCCTTTACCTGGGCCGGCCCATTATGGCACACAAAAATCTTGTGGGCCTTTACCTGGGCTGGCCCATTATGGCCCACAAAATCTTGTGGGCCTTTAGCTGGGCTAGCCCATTATGGTCCGCAAAATCTCGAGGGCCTTTAGCTGGGCCAGCCCATTATGGTCCACAAAATCTTGTGGGCCTTTAGTTGGGCTGGCCCATTTAAACTGTACGGGCCGGTCCACGTGTCAACATATCATAGGCGCATCCCGCCCATTGGATGATTGTCACCTGTTCCAACGCGGAGCTGACTGCTACATCTTGAGCTTGCGTCGATTTTCCTCGAAGAGGAGAGGGTGATGCAACAAAGTGTAGCGTAAGTATTTCCCTCTGTTTTGAGAACCAAGGTATCAATCCAGTAGGAGGCTCCTCAAAAGTCCCACGCACCTACACAAACAAACTAAGAACTCGCAACCAACGCAATAAAGGGGTTGTCAATCCCTTCACGGCTACTTGCGAAAGTGAGATCTAATAAAGATAGTATGATAAGATAAATATATTTTTGGTATTTTATAATATAGATGCAAAAAGTAAAGATGCAAATAAAGGTAGATTGAAAGCAAATATGATAAGAGATAGACCCGGGGGCCATAGGTTTCACTAGAGGCTTCTCTCAAGATAGCATAAGTATTACGGTGCGTGAACAAATTGCTGTCGAGCAATTGATAGAAAAGTGCATAGTTATGAGATTATCTAGGCATGATCATGTATATAGGCATCACGTCCATAACAAGTAGACCGACTCCTGCCTGCATCTACTACTATTACTCCACACGTCGACCGACTCCTACCTGCATCTAGAGTATTAAGTTCATAAGAACAGAGTAACGCATTAAGCAAGATGACATGATGTAGAGGGATAAACACATGCAATATCATATAAACCCCATCTTGTTATCCTCGATGGCAACAATACAATACGTGCCTTGCAACCCTTTCTCTCACTGGGTAAGGACACCGCAAGATTGAACCCAAAGTTAAGCACTTCTCCCATGGCAAGAAAAACCAATCTAGTAGGCCAAACCAAACTGATAATTCGAAGAGACTTGCAAAGATAACTCAATCATACATAAAAGAATTCAGAGAAGATTCAAATATTATTCATAGATAAACTTGATCATAAACCCACAATTCATCGGATCTCGACAAACACACCGCAAAAAGCGTTTACATCGAATAGAATTCCAGAAGAGAGGGGGAGAACATTGTATTTAGATCCAAAAAGAGAGAAGAAGCCATATAGCTAATAACTATGGACCCGTAGGTCTGTGGTAAACTACAAACAACTCATCAGAGGGGCAAGGATCTTGATGTAGAGGCCCTCCGTGGTTGATTCCCCCTCCGGCAGAGTGTCGGCGAAGTCTCCAAGATGGGATCTCGCGAATACAGAAGGTTACGGCGGTGGAAATTGTTTCATGGTGCTCCTGGATGTTTTCGGGGTATGTAGGTATATATAGGAGGAAGAAGTACGTCGGTGGCCACCCGAGGGGCCCACGAGATAGGGGGGCACGCCCTACAGGGGGGCACGGCCCCCTATCTCGTGGGGCCCTCGGAAGCTTCTTTACTTGCACTCCAAGCTCTCCGGATCACGTTTGTTCCAAAAATCACGCTCCCGAAGGTTTCATTCCGTTTGGACTCCGTTTGATATTCCTTTTGTTCGAAATACTGAAATAGGCAAAATAACAGCAATATGGGTTGGGCCTCCGGTTAGTAGGTTAGTCCAAAAAATGATATAAGTGTGTAAAATAAAGCCCATAAACATCCAAAAGGGGTAATATAATAGCATGGAACAATAAAAAATTATAGATACGTTGGAGACGTATCAAGCATCCCCAAGCTTAATTCCTGCTCGTCCTCGAGTAGGTAAATGATAAAAAAGAAATTTTTGATGTGGAATGCTACCTAGCATAATTCATAATGTAATTTTCTTTATTGTGGCATGAATGTTCAGATCCAAATAAATACAAAATAAAAGTTCATATTGACATAAGAAATAGTAATACTTGAAGCATACTAATTAAAGTAATCATGTCTTCTCAAAATAACATGGCTAAAGAAAGTTATCCCTACAAAATCATATAGTCTGGCTATGCTCTATCTTCATCACACAAAGTATTTAATCATGCACAACCCCGATGACAAGCCAAGAAATTGTTTCATACTTTAATAATCTCAAACTTTTTCAACTTTCACGCAATACATGAGCGTGAGCCATGGACATAGCACTATTTGTGGAATAGAATGGTGGTTGTGGAGAAGACAAAAAGAAGAAAATAGTCTCACATCAACTAGGCGTATCAACGGGCTATGGAGATGCCCATTAATAGATATCAATGTGAGTGAGTAGGGATTGCCATGCAACGGATGCACTAGAGCTATAAATATATGAAAGCTCAACAAAAGAAACTAAGTGGGGTGCA
Source organism: Triticum timopheevii (assembly GCA_963921465.1). Classification (NCBI taxonomy): domain Eukaryota; kingdom Viridiplantae; phylum Streptophyta; class Magnoliopsida; order Poales; family Poaceae; genus Triticum; species Triticum timopheevii. The sequence goes on along the minus strand of OY997274.1, from coordinate 330,859,188 downwards.
TCCAACTTGCTTGCTCAGGAAGACCTAGGGCACTTTTGAGGAAGCCCATCATTGGAATATACAAGCCAAGTTCTATAATGAAAAATTCCCACTAGTATATGAAAGTGACAACATATGAGACTCTCTAACATGAAGATCATGGTGCTATTTTGAAGCACAAGTGTGGAAAAAAAGATAGTAGCATTGTCCCTTCTCTCTTTTTCTCTCATTTTATTTTTTCTTCTTTCTTTTTCTTTCTTCTTTTTTTTTCTTTTTCTTTTTTTTCCTTTATCCTTCTTTTTTGGCCTTTCTCTTTTTTTTCTTACCTCTTTTTTTTTTGTAAAGTCTGAAGTCTCATCCCGACTTGTGGGGGAATCATAGCCTTCATCATCCTTTCCTTACTAGGACAATGCTCTAATAATGAAGATCATCACACTTTTATGAATTTACAGCTCAAAGCTAGAACAAGATATGACTCTATATGAATGCCTCCAGTGGTGTACTGGGATATGAAATGAATCAAGAGCGACATGTATGAAAATTATGAAAGTGGCCTTGCCACAAATACAATGTCAACTACATGATCACTCCAAAAGCAGTATGACAAAAGCAATGTGTGTCATATGAACGGAACGGTGGAAAGTTGCATGGCAATATATCTCGGAATGGCTATGGAAATTCCATAATAGGTAGGTATGGTGGCAGTCTTGAGGGAGGTAAATGGTGGGTGTATGGCACCAGCGAAAGTTGCACGGTACAAGAGAGGCTAGCAATGGTGGAAGGGTGAATGAGTGCGTATAATCATGGACTCAACATTAATCAAAAGAACTCATATACTTGTTGCAAAAATTTAGAAGTCGTCAAAAATCAAAGCACTACACGCATGCTCCTAGGGGGATAGATTGGTAGGAAAAGACCATCGCTCGTCCCCGACCGCCACTCATAAGGAAGACAATCAATAAATAAAATTGTGCTCCAACTTCATCACAAAGCGGTTCACCATACATGCATGCTACGGGAATCACAAACTTCAACACAAGCATTCTTTAAAGTCATAATCACCCAACTAGCATGACTTTAATATCACTACCTCCATATCTCAAAACAATTATCAAGCATCAAATTGATCATAGCATCCAATTCACTTCCTATGATAGTTTTTATTATACCCAACTTGGATGCTCATCATTCTAGGACCAACTTTATGATCATAGCAAATACCATGCTGTTCTAAAAGACTATCAAAATAATAAAAGTGAAGCATGAGAGACTAGCAATTTCTTCAAAATTCAGACACCACCGTGCTCTAAAAGATATAAGTGAAGCACTAGAGCAAAAACTATCAAGCTCAAAAGATATAAGTGAAGCACAAAGAGTATGCTAGCAAATTCTAATCAAATAGGCTTCTCCCAAAAGGTTTGTACAGCAAGGATGATTGTGGTAAACTAAAAAGCAAAGACTAATATAATACACGACGCTCCAAGCAAAACACATATCATGTGGCGAATAAAAATATAGCTCCAAGTAAAGTTACCAATGAATGAAGACGAAAGAGGGGATGCCTTCCCGGGGCATCCCAAATCGTAGGCTTTTGGCTATTCTTGAATATCTTGGGGTGCCAAGGGAATCCCCAATCTTAGGCTCTTGCCACTCCTTATTCCATAGTCCATAAAATCTTTACCCAAAGCATGAAAGCTTCACAACACAAAACTCAACAGGAAATCTTATAAGCTCCGTTAGTGAAAGAAAAGAAAACCACCACATAAGGTACTGCAATGAACTCATTCTTTATTTAATTTGGTGTTAAACCTACTGTATTCCAACTTCTTTATGGTTCATAGACTGAATTACTAGCCATAGATGCATTCAAATAAGCAAACAACACACGAAAAACCGAATTTGTCAAAAACAGAACAGTCTGTAGCAATCTGTAACTAACGCAAACTTCTGAAACTCTAAAAATCCTACCAAAATAGGAAGTCCTGGACAATTTGTTTATTGAACAGCAGCAAAAAGAATCAACGCAAAAGCACGTTCCTGCGATTTAACAAAATTATATTCGTGCGCGCAAAGTTTCTGTTTTTCAGCAGAATCAAATCAACTACCATCGTAGGTTACCCTATAGGTTCTACTTGGCACAAACACTAACTAAAAGATAAAAACACATCTAAACAGAAGGTAGATGCAAGATTTATTACTAAACTGGAGCAAAAACAAAAAACATAAAGAAAATTGGGTTGCCTCCCAACTAGCGCTATTGTTTAACGCCCCTAGCTAGGCATAAAAGCAAGGATAGATCTAAGTGGTGCCGTCTTTGGCACTAAATTCATAAGTAGAGAGCTTGTGATCTCTAGGGAGTTCTCCCCTTTTAGCAATGGCTAAACCTTTAGGCAAAAATTCAAGAAATTCATTGGTGGCCAAAGGTTCCTTAGCGATAGAGAGGCAATTGGGAAGAACACTTACGGATTTGAGATCCACATCTCCCTTACTAGAAGATTCACCCTTATTTTTAGGAACATAAATAAACTTGGCAATTTCAGTAGGTGGTTTTGTAGTGTTTTCATGGGGGAAAACGTGCAACCCAAGTTTGTAATGATATCCTCAAGTTTACTGATTCTAGCAGAGTCTAGATCTATTTTTTCATTGACTATAGGTTCTTTTTCCTTAAGATTTTTCAAAGTAACTCCAACCCTAGATCCAAACTGGGTAATGTGATTATGAATCTTTTTATCCAAATTTTCAATAAATTCAACAGTGGCAAATTTATTTTCAATAACATCAAGCCGTTGCATCACATGTTCTAGTGTTAAAACCGTTCCATTAACCAAAAGAGGTGGTGGGCCAAACAAATCTAACATAGCATTATAAGCATCGAACGTATGGCTACTCATGAAATCACCTTCGGTAGCAATATCAAGAATACATCTATTCCAAGGAGTAATGCCTACATAAAAATTGCGGAGAAGAATGGAAGTAGCAAGCTTCCTAGGAGCTTTATATTGGGCATTGCAAATTCTATGCCAAGCATCTTTTCAACTTTCTCTCTCCCTTTGCTTAAAATTGTGAATTTCTTGTTCGGGAGTGAGAATAAGGATAGGAGGACTAGCCATGATGACAAGGTAAATGAACTAACACACGAGTAAACAGAAAAACGGCAAGCGAAAAGAGAGGAGGAGATTGGGAAAGAGAGGGCGAATAAAACGGCAAGGGTGAAGTAGGGGAGACGAAAACGAGAGGCAAATGGCAAATAATGTAAATGCGAGGGAGATGGGTTTGTGATGGGTACTTGGTATGTCTAGACTTGAGCGAAGACCTCCCCGGCAACGGCGCCAAAAATCCTTCTTGCTACGTCTTGAGCTTGCGTTGGTTTTCCTCGAAGAGGAGAGGGTGATGCAGCAAAGTCTAGCGTAAGTATTTCCCTCAGTTTTGAGAACCAAGGTATCAATCCAGTAGGAGGCTCCTCAAAAGTACCACGCACCTACACAAACAAACTGAGAACTCTCAACCAACGCAATAAAGGGGTTGTCGATCCCTTCACGGCCACTTGCGAAAGTGAGATCTAATAAAGATAGTATGATAAGATAAATATATTTTTGGTATTTTATAATATAGATGCAAAAAGTAAAGATGCAAATAAAGGTAGATTGAAAGCAAATATGATAACAGATAGACCCGGGGGCCATAGGTTTCACTAGAGGCTTCTCTCAAGATAGCATAAGTATTACGGTGGGTGAACAAATTACTGTCGAGCAATTGATAGAAAAGCGCATAGTTATGAGATTATCTAGGCATGATCATGTATATAGGCATCACGTCCATAACAAGTAGACCGACTCCTACCTGCATCTACTACTATTACTACATACATCGACCGACTCCTGCCTGCATCTAGAGTTTTAAGTTCATAAGAATAGAGTAACGCATTAAGCAAGATGACATGATGTAGAGGGATAAACACATGCAATATCATATAAACCCCATCTTGTTATCCTCGATGGCAACAATACAATACGTGCCTTGCAACCCTTTCTGTCACTGGGTAAGGACACCGCAAGATTGAACCCAAAGCTAAGCACTTCTCCCATGGCAAGAAAAACCAATCTAGTAGGCCAAACCAAACTGATAATTCGAAGAGACTTGCAAAGATAACTCAATCATACATAAAAGAATTCAGAGAGGATTCAAATATTATTCATAGATAAACTTGATCATAAACTCACAATTCATCGGATCTCGACAAACACACCGCAAAAAGAGTTTACATCGAATAGATCTCCACAAGAGAGGGGGAGAACATTGTATTGAGATCCAAAAAGAGAGAAGAAGCTGTCTGGCTAATAACTATGGACCCATAAGTCTGTGGTAAACTACTCACAACTCATCGGAGGGGCAAAGATGTTGATGTAGAGGCCTTCCATGGTTGATTCCCCCTCTGGCAGAGTGCCGGCGAAGGCTCCAAGATGGGATCTCGCAAATATAGAAGGTTACAGCGGTGGAAATTGTGTTTCGTGGTGCTCCTAGATGTTTTCGGGGATACGTAGGTATATATAGGAGGAAGAAGTATGTCGGTGGCCGCCCGTGGGGCCCACGAGACAGGGGGGCGTGCCCTACAGGGGGGGCGGCCCCCTATCTCGTGGGGCCCTCGAAAGCTTCTTGACTTGCACTCCAAGCTCTCCGGATCATGTTTGTTCCAAAAATCACGCTCCCGAAGGTTTCATTCGGTTTGGACTCCGTTTGATATTCCTTTTCTCCGAAATACTCAAATGGGCAAAAAAACAGCAATATGGGCTGGGCCTCCGGTTAGTAGGTTAGTCCAAAAAATGATATAAATGTGTAAAATAAAGCCCATAAACATCCAAAAGGGGTAATATAATAGCATGGAACAATCAAAAATTATAGATACGTTGGAGACGTATCACTGACACGTGTTTCCTCCAGCCAATGATGACTTTACACGTGGAAAATTCCCATTGGTCCAGGCTGTTAACAGGTTATCGGATCCAAAACGGGACCCGATAGCTTAACGCCGTTCCGTTACGGTGGATGCCACGTGTTGGTCACCCTTGACGAAAGCACTTCTGTGACGCACGATTTATCGTCATGGAAGTGGACACATCCGTGATGATAATATTGGTAATGTCATGGAACACTTCTACGACAGCACAGGTATGACTATCTTGATTCTGTCATAAAATCGTCACGGATGTACATGCATGACAAAAAACACGACCTACTGTGACAAACACGTATCATCACGGAAGTGTATTTTTTTTGTAGTTATGTCATGCAGACATCGCTCCATGGTGGGTTCAATGGCACACCCTCCCCCCCGACCCTCCCTAGATTGTAATCCAGAGGGAAGATATCTGTCCTGAGGTGGTTTCAGAAGTAGCTGACGATTCCTATTTACTCCCCAAGGTGTTTGCTTTAACTTGGCATGATGATGTTAGTCATATCATGCATATGTTGCCTTGTAGTGCCTAGTTTCGACATCATATATGTCATGTGCTTACTTTCGACATGTTCTGTAATGCCACATGTTTAGTTTCTATATCATATATGGGAATTATGCAGTCTCATATCTTTTAGCCAACCATAATATACGAAATCCTTTAGCCTTTCCTTTTTTCATCCTTTCCTTTATCTCGGCAATCTCCTTATCAGTATTCTGGGCTTCTTTGATCTTACCCATCAAAATGGAATAAATTTCCAATGCTGCTACATAACCTCTCGGAACTATTTCCAAACATAGCTCGTGAAGATCCTCTACTAACTCCTTGGGTAATCCTCCGGTCATGAGCGTATTAACATAACTCTTTCGGCTCAACGCATCTACTACTACATTGGACTTTCCGGGATGATAGTGCAATTTCATATGGAAATCCTTAATGAGCTCCAACCATCTCCTTTGCCTGAGGTTCAACTCCTTCTGCGTGAAAATATATTTCAAACTCTTATGATCCGTGTATACCTCACAGTGGTTTCGATGAGAAAATGTCTCCATGTCTTCAGCGCATGCACTACAGCTGCTAACTCCAAATCATGCGTAGCATAATTCAACTCATGAGGTTTAAGCTGTCGTGAGGCATATAAAAAACTATTCCTTCCTGCATAAGCACTGCTCCAAGTCCTCGACATGAAGCGCCGTAATACACTTGATAATCCTTTCGTTGGTCTGGAAGAATCAGCACTGGGGCTGCAACCAAACGTTTCTTCAACTCCTGAAAACTCGCTTCACACTCCTCAGTCCATTTGAACTTGGTGTCCTTCTTCAATAACTCCGTCATGGGCTTTGCAATCCTGTAGAAATTCTCAATGAACCTCCGATAATATCCCGCGAGTCCGAGAAAACTCCTGATCTCTCCAACTGATGTGGGTGCCACCCTTTTAGTCACAGAAGCAACCTTGGTAGGGTCTACTGCTATTCCTTCTCTGGATATAACATGTCCGAGAAATCCAACATCCTTTAACCAAAACTCACACTTGCTAAACTTGGCATACAACTGATGTTCTCTGAGCTTCTCAAGTACCAAATGCAAATGCTTCTTATGCTCCTCTTCATTCTTCGAGTAGACCAATATATCACCAATAGATCTTCTTATGCTCCACTTTGTTCATCATGTTCATGAAATAGGCAGGTGTGTTAGTCAGACCAAATGACATAATGCTATACTCATATAGCCCATACCTTGCGGTAAAAGCTGTCTTAGGTATATCCTGCTCTCAAATCTTCAACTGGTGACAACCTGATCGAAGATCTATCTTAGAGAAAATTTTAGCTCCTTGCAACTGGTCAAACAAATCATTGATCATCGGCAAAGGGTATTTGTTCTTGATCGTCACCTCATTCAACGCACGATAATCAACAACCATCCTTAATGATCCATCCTTCTTCTCCACTAGAAGCACTGGGGCTCCCCAAGGTGACAAACTTGGTCGTAGGTAACCTTTATCTGGTAACTCCTTAATCTGCTTCTTAATTTCTTCCAAATCCTTTGCCGGCATCCGATACAGTCTCTTTGATATTGGCCTGGTGCCTGGCAATAACTCACTCAAAAACTCAATGTCTCAATCCGGTGGCATGCCTGGTAACTCCTCCGAAATACGTCGGGGTAATCCTTCATCACTGATACTTCCTACTGTGCAACTCCTGATAAGGAATTCACTTGAGTCCTCTTCGACACATGCCAAGATACATACTTGATCCTTCTTCCTTCTGGGGTGGTGAGGGATATCGACTTATTAGCACAATCAATGTTCCCTCCATACTTCGATAACCAATCCATTCCTAATATTATATCCAATCCTTGTGACTCCAAAATTATTAGGTTTGAGGGAAACACATAGTTACCAATACTTAAGGGTAACCGATCGCACCATAGGCTGGCCATATACTGCTCCTAGCGAGCTTACTAACATGGGTGACCTAAGGGCTTGGGTTGGCAGGTTATACTTATCCACAAATCCCCTGATATGTATGAATGCGATGCACCAGTATAAAAAAGAACGAGTGCGGTAAATGCATTAATCAAAAACTTACCGACAACTGCGTCGGGTTGATCCTCAATCTCCTCCACGCTGATGTGGTTCACCTGACCTTTGGTGAAGGGATTGGGCTTCTTGGCAGAACCTCCATTGCCATTTCCATTATTTGCTTCAGGACATTTAGTAGCATAATGTCTGGTCTTCTGGCACTTGAAACAGGTAATGTGACTCAGATCCCTCTTGGCTGATATTGAAGGGTTGGAACGGTTCTGGCTGCTGCTTCCTCCATTCCCATTGCCATTCCAGGTGCCACTATGGTTGAGCGAACTTGCTCCGTTGTGCATGTGTCCTCCATGGTTGTGGGTATGTCCTCCCGAGTACGGGGAATAGCGGGGCTTCTGCTGGGCTCTTGAAGTGTACCTCCCCTATCCATACTTCCTCTTGCGATTATATATCTGTTGCTACTTGCCTTCAATCATAAGAGCCCTATCTAGAAACTCATGGTAGTTGTTGAATGTTGCCACCATCAACTAAATGTTGAGCTCATCATTCAGTCCTTCCAGAAACATCTCCTACTTAGCGACATTTGTAGCTACGTCATCAGGGGCATAGCATGCTAACTTACTAAACTCATCCACATACTGGCCCACTGTGCGTCCTCCTTGGAGCAAGTTGCAAAATTCACGCTTCTTCATGCTCATATCTCCAGCTGAAACATGGGCAGTACGGAAAGCCTGCTGAAACTTATCCCATGTAACAGTGTCAATGGGGTAAGTGGTTGTGAAGTTCTACCACCATGATGTTGTGGGTCCATCTAGCTGATGTGCGGCAAAACGCACTCCGCGTCTTTGCATCCTGCAGTGGTCAGCTCTCTTCCAATCTTGCGGAGCCAATCATCTGCAACAATCGGCTCGGTGCTACTAGAGAACACCGGCGGATTTAACCTTAGGAAACAGGCTAGGTGATCAACAGGGGTGGTGGTGGTGGGTTGTTGTTGTTGCCTTGGTTCTGATTCTAGACTAAAAGTTGCATCAAGGTATTCTGCTGGTGGATCAACTGAGTGAACTCCGGTGGGAAGGCAAATCCATTGTCACGTCTCGGAGGCATCTGATAGGTTAGAAGGGTGAGAAAACAAAATAGAATTGGGGTCTAAGAGAGATGCTCTACCCATAATGCTCATGAGACAAACACAATCAATTTCACTTCAATCAATAGCACACAAGTCACACAAAAGCGGTCTACTTATTACTACAAACTCGATCGTTGCAACTACTTGGAAGGAAAATACTACTAATTACATTGGTGGTCGTCTAGAAATTTTCATCATAAGAAGACTCCATAATATCTGCTCCAGCTTAATCAACATAGTCATCATTGCTATCAGGGTCGGAGTCGGTGTCATCGAGGATGATGTAGTCTGCTGGTTGGTTGTCCTTCTTTGGCGCGGGGTCTCCCATGAATACTCCTAGCTTCCTTGTCAGGTCGTCATTCTTTTCTACCAATATAGCAATCTCCTCCTCGTATCCATCGCGAGTAGACTTGATCTCCTCTTCCATCTCGTTGTTCCTCCTCACCAGTTTCTTGATCTTCTTCATGTGGATAATCTGTTGATTCTCTTGTCGATGAATATGATCTCCCATCTCTTGAATGTAAGCTGCGATTGATCTCTACAAAAAAAAAATACACATCCGTGACATTTTGGGCTGAATGATTTTTTTTCTATCATACATAGGACACTTCTATGATGATAATTGTGACAAAACCCGGTATCATCATAGATGTGGTGGGCTCCTACTTTATGACAAAAAATCATGACATAAAATGGGCTTTTCGTCCTGGGTGGGCCGGAGACGCAGCTGCATGACATTCTTTGGGCCGTCCATGACAGAAAAACCGTGGTAGAAGTGAGGGAGAGGAAAATTTCGGGGAGTTCCCGGTTACGACGGGAGGTCGGGGCCCGAGCGATGCGCGTTTCTCTTGTACACGTACGCGCGTGTGTGCAATGCGTTGGCTCTGACTGAACCCGAGCGAGGCGTTGGGCTCTAACTGAACCCGAGCGATTGCACTGCAGGCTACGCGCTACTGAACCCGAGCGACCGATCGGTGGCTGTTAACTGAACCCGATCGAGCGATTCCTTCGCTGCTGCTGCTAACTGAAGCAGATCGATGCTGCCTCTTTGGATGAACAGTGAGCGTTGCAGGGGGGGTGGATGAACAGTTAGCGGTGGCGTTGCCTCTGGATGAACAGGACCCCGTGGTGTGGAGGGCTAGATGAACAGGACGACCCCGTGGAGGGCTGAATGAACAGTGGATAGTGGAGGGGTGCCCGTGGAGGGGTGGTTAAACAGTAGCCGGTGGAGTAGCGCGCGGTGGAGGCTGGATGAACAGGAGCCCGTGGAGGCTGGAGGAGGTCGACGGTGGAGATGAACAGTATCCCGTGGAGTCCCGTTTTGCGGTACGCCACACCCCTCCCGATGAACAGGACCCCCGTTTCGACCGTAGCGCTCAAACACAAGTCCGTTTCGTCCGTTTTGTGGTACGCCACACCCCTCCCGATGAACAGGACCCCCGTTTTGACCGTAGCACTCCAACACAAGTCCGTTTCATCCGTTTTGCGGTACGCCACACCCCTCCCGATCAATAGGACCCCCGTTTCGACTGTAGGAGGTCCGTTTCCTCCATATTGCGGTACGCTAGACCCCTCTCGATGAACATGATCCCGTTTCAAACGTGGCCGGTCGAACACAAGGCCGTTTCCTCCATTCTGCGGTACGCCAGGCCTCATTTCCATCACCTGTTCTGTCCAAGCCCTCCCGATGAACACGACAATGCATTTCGTTCCGACCCAGCCGGTTGGCTCCCCATGAACACGACGACGACGATGTTTCTTCGTTCCGACCCAGCCATGTACACGAGCCCTGGCTGTACGTATGCGCGAGTAGGTGTTCGAGACCCCGCCCATATGTACACATACGTGGCCGTATTTTCTTTCTTGCACACTGGCCGCTGTACGTACGTGTACATGCTACGTGCGCGCCTCTACTATGACACGTGCGCGCCTCTACATCGACCAGTATATATGTACATACACATTTGCAACGAGAATGACAATCCTACGTACGCTTCAACCAGGTGGGTCCCGACTGTCAGGCACTTCCTTGCGTGCGAAGATGTAGCTGGTGGGTCCCAGCAGTCAGGGGGGCGAATCGTTTTTTTTGCCCGAACGCACTTCCTTGCGTGCGAAGGTGTAGCTGATCGGTCCCAGCAGTCAGGGGGGAAATGTTTTTTTCACGAAATACGGTGGCCCGTTTGGTGGGTCCCTGCTGTCAGGTGGAGGAATAATTATTTTGCGCGTAATAAGGAGGCACTTCCTTGCGGCTGCCGTGGACCCAGCTGTCAGCCTCGCCACGTACAGTACTCTTCCGATGGAAGTCGGTCATTGACCACATTGACCATGCCGCGCCGAGAGAACCACAGCGGTCGACGACGGCGAGGCCTAGGAAGGGACGACACGGAGCCGGGGAAGACGCAGCAGTGGATGCCCACGTGAAGAGGAGTACGAGGGTTCACTGGTTCGGCTGCGGTGTGAGGCTGCCGTTGCTGCAGAATAACAGGGGTTGTGGGTGAGTAGAGGGATGGCCTAGCCAGCGGTGGGAGTAGTAGGGGCCGGTGAGGCCTCCACCGCATCGCAGCCGGCTAAGGAGGCAGGAGCACGAGGCACGACCGACGCTGGTTTGGGCGGCTGGAGCAAGAAGACCAGAGGTTGAAGAAGCACTACGGCCGTTCGATGGACATCGTACGGTCATTGGAGCCAGAATCGTGCATATTGACTAAGTTGACAAAGCCCTCCGTCCCCGTCAACTTAGTAGGTCCACAAGTCAGCCTGCCACTATACTCGGTCCCAGCAAATAGGGGGAGTATTCATTTCTTTGTGCGTAATAAGGAGGCACTTCCTTGCGTGCGAAGATATAGCTGGTGGGTCCGAGCTGTTAGCGGCGGTAACGTTTTTTCGCGAAATACAGAGGCCTTTTCGGAGGGTCCCTGATGTCAGGTGGAGGAATCATTATTTTGCGCGTAATAAGGAGGCATTTCCTTGCGTGCGGTCGTGGACCCAGCGGTCGACCTCTCCATGTACAGTCCACTTCAGATGCATGTCGGTCGTTGACCACGTTGACCAGGCCACGCCGAGAGCACCAGGGCGGTGGACGACAGCGAGGCCTAGGAAGGGAACAACACGGAGGCAGGGAACACTCGGCAGTTGTTTCCCACGCGGAGGGGAGTATGACTGTACGAGGGTTTACTGGTTCGTCTGCCGTCGCCGGAGAATAACAGCAGGTGTGGGTGAGTAGAGGGATGGCTAGGCCCGTGATGGGAGTACGGTGGGGCAGTGAGGCCTGCGCGGCAGCACAGCTAGCCACGAGGAGGAGGGAGCAGGCAGTCCCGCCGGCGCTTGTTTGAGCGGCTGGAGCAGGAAGAGCAGAGATTGAAGAAGCCTCACGGCCGTTGGATGGACATCCAACAGTCACTGCTTGTGCGTCAACCTTTTTTTAGGAAAGCCTCAATTCTGTGGAAAAGAGCATACAACCCATCTGCCGTTATTTCTAATAATTTACAGCCCATTTGCTAATTCTTAAGTTTTTTTTGGAGCCTATATTATTTTTGTTAGCATTACAGCCCATATTGTGGCCACGGTTAAAAAATTATACGAAATTTTGCATATTTCGGTGCGGTCCGAACTATTTTTAATCCCGAAATTTCGACTCACATTCAAACTGATTTTAAAAATAAATGTATATCAATATAAAATCCAACAAAATCTCCACGCATAAAAATTAATGTAATTTAAAATCTCGAAATGAAAAAAAATTGAAACAAATTGCCGGTTTGATGTGTTTCAAAAATGTACAGCCCATTTCTCATTATTGATGGGCCATTTTCTCGGCTAGCCGAATGAAAACTCTCCTCGCCTTGAAAGATTTGCAGCCCAACAGGCCTGACAAACCGACTTACTAGGCAAATCGCAAAAAAACTAGGTTGTGGCCGTGGACCCAGCTGTCAGCCTCTACATGTATAGTACTCTTCCGATGGAAGTCATTCCTTGACCACGTTGACCACGCCGTGCGTAGAGCACCACGACGGTGGACGATGACGAGGCCTAGGAAGGGGACGACGCGGAGCCGGGGAAGACGCGGTAGTGGAAGCCCGCGCCGAGAGGAGTACGAGGGTTCACTGGTTCGGCTGCGGTGTGAGGCCGCCGTCGCCGCAGGGCCTGGCTAGCGGTGGGAATAGTAGGGGGCGGTGAGGCCTCCGCGGCAGCACAGCCGGCCATGGGAGGCAGGAGCATGCGGCACGACCGACGCTACTTTGGGCGGCTGGAGCAAGAAGACCAGAGGTTGAAGAAGCACTACTGCCGTTGGATGGACATCACACGGTCACTGGAGCTAGAATCGTTCAAATGGACTAAGTTGACAAAGCCCTTCGTCCCCGTCAACTTAGTAGGCCCACAAGTCAGCCTCCCACCAAGGTGGGTCCCAGCTAGCCGGGGGAGTATTCATTTTTTGTGTGTAATAGGGAGGCACTTTCGGTGGGTCCGAGCTGATAGCGGGGGGAACATTTTTTTCGTGAAATATGGTGGCCCGTCCAGTGGATCCCAGCAGTCATGGGGAAACGTTTTTTTTTTTGCAAAATACTGGTGGCCCGTCCAGTGGGTCCCCGCTGTCAGGTGGAGGAATAATTATTTTCCGCGTAATAAGGAGGCACTTCCTTGCGGCTGCTGTGGACCCAGCTGTCAGCCTCTCCACGTACAGTACTCTTTTGATGGAAGTCGGTCGTTGACCACATTGACCACGCCGCGCCGAGAGCACCAAGGCAGTGGACGACGGTGAGGCCTAGGAAGGGACGCTCGGAGCCGGGGAAGACGCAGCAGTGGATGCCCATGCGAAGAGGAGTACGAGGGTTCACTGGTTCAGCTGCGGTGTGAGGCTGCCGTCGCCGTAGAATAACAGGGGGTGTGGGTGAGTAGAGGGATGGCCTGGCCAGCGGTGGGAGTAGTCGGGGGCGGTGAGGCCTCCACCGCATCGTAGCCGGCCACGGGAGGCAGGAGCACGATGCACGACCGGCACTGGTTTGGGAAGTTGGAGCAAGAAGACCAGAGGTTGAAGAAGCACTATGGCTGTTGGATGGACATCGTACGGTCACTAGAGCTAGAATCGTGCATATTGACTAAGTTGACAAAGCCCTCCGTCCCCGTCAACTTGGTAGGTCCACAAGTCAGCCTGCCACTATATTGGGTCCCAGCTAACATGGGGAGTATTCATTTTTTTGTGCGTAATAAGGAGGCACTTCCTTGCGTGCGAATATATAGCCGGTGGGTCCGAGCTGTCTGCGGCGGTAACATTTTTTTCGCGAAATACAGAGGCCCTTTCAGTGGGTCCCTGATGTCAGGTGGAGGAATCATTATTTTGTGCATAATAAGGAGGCATTTCCTTGCGTGCGGCCGTGGACCCAGCTGTCGGCCTCTCCACGTACAGTCCACTTCAGATGCATGTCGGTCGTTGACCACGTTGACCAGGCCGCGCCGAGAGCACCAGGGCGGTGGACGACGGCGAGGCCTTGGAAGTGAACGAAACGGAGCCAGGGAATACTCGACAGTTGTTTCCCACGCGGAGGAGTACGAGGGTTTACTGGTTCGTCTGCCGTCCCCGGAGAATAACAGCATGTGTGGGTGAGTAGAGGGATGGCTAGGCTAGCGATGGGAGTACGGTGCGGCCGTGAGGCCTGCGCGGCAGCATAGCCGGCCACGGGATGAGGGAGCAGGCAGTCCCGCCGGCGCTTGTTTGAGCGACTGGAGCATGAAGAGCAGAGATGGAAGAAGCACGATGGCCGTTGGATGGACATCCAACAGTCACTGCTCTCGTGTGTTGACAAAGTTGACAGGGCGTTACGTGTGCGTCAACCTTTTTTTATGAAAGCATACGTGTCAACCTGTAGTAGGCGCACAAGTCAGCCTCAAATCTATGGAAAACACCATACAGCCCATCTGCCATTATTTCTAATAATGTACAACCCATTTGCTAATTCTTAAGAATTTTTTTGGAGCCCATCTTCTTTTGGTTACCATTACCACCCATATTGTGGTCACGGTTAAAAAGTATACGAAATTTTCCATATTTCAGTGCGGTCAACTGTTTTTAATCCAGAAATATCGATTCACATTCAAATTGTTTTGAAAAATAATTTATATAAATATAAAATCCAAATAATTGTCCACACATAAAAATCAATGGAATTTAAAATATTGTAATGAAAAAAAATTGAAACTAATTCCCGGTTTGATGTGTTTTAAAAATGTACAGCCCATTTCTGGGCAAACCAGATGAAACTCTCCTCGTCTTGAAGGATTTGTAGCCCAGCAGGGCCGATAAAGCAAGTAGGCCTTGTTTGGGTATTTCTTTAAAAAAATAGAACTGGGTTAGCCATTTTCAGCAAGAAAAAAGCACAACTGGGCTCATGATGTGGTAAACATAAATAAAACCCTGGCTAAATGGGCCTCAGCCCCCGCACAGCCCCGTTGTTACCCTGATCCGTCTCTAAAACTAGTATAAATAACAACTGCTTGTTCCTCAAAAATAAAACTGCGTGACCTGCTGGGTCCCTGGTGTCAGCCGCTCGTAGTGTAATTCTCTCGTTTATTGACTACATTGACAATGGCGTGAGCCCCAGATGTCCAACCATTAGGAAGAACCATATTTTTGGGCTTGTAATATAGAGCCACTTGCTTGCGTACTACCATGACGCTGGTGGGTCCCTACTGTCATCCTCTCCACGTACAATCATCTCCTTGTTCCTCTCGGTTGTTGACGATGTTGACAACGCAAGAGGGCGGCGCACCGAGCATGGCGAGCGAACCAAGGCCGAAAGGCGGAGGATGACGGCGAGGCCTCAGACAGAATGAACAGGAGCCATGGAAAATGCACCGGTCCAGTCGCAGGCGGTGGGGAGTACGAGGGTTGACTGGTTCGGGCGCGGGTGCGTGTTGGGGCTGACGTCGCCGGAGAATAACAGGACGTGTGGGGGAATAGAGGGAGGGACTGGCCAACGTTGGAGGGTACATACGGTAGGGCGGCGGAGGCGCAGCCAGCCATGGGAGGCGGGAGCAGGCGGAGCCGACGGGGAGGTTTGGTTTGGGCGGCTGGAGGAAGAAGAAGACAAGAGATAGAAGATACAGGACAGATGTTGGATGTCAATCCAACGGCTGGTAGGCAGAATCGTTTGTTGACTGGCTAGTAAGTCGACACCACCTTGGATAGGCTATTTCCTCGCGGGTCCCAAATGTCTGAATCCAAATCTGTCACGGTGATGCAGCCTTTCCTATGAAAATTTATAGCCCATTTGATGTGCTAGTTCGAAATAAGTTTGTGGGTGCTGGTGGGAGCTAATCACTTGGCTTCTGTAATGCACAGTGAGCTCAAGCAGCCGGTGAGAGTGATGTTATTTCCCTTGGTTGGGATTTGTTACAATATTTCACTCTAAATTAAACAAATGGCAAGAATTTGCCTTGTTTCAAAGAAAATATGACAGTCACAGCCGAGTTGAAAAGGGCATGAACATCTAACTCCAGCTTACAAACTATACAAAAGCACGAGGGTTAATTGTTCATCAGGTTTACAAAAAACCCAGATTGAAAAGGGCAACAACATCTAACTCCAGCACTGTTTTCGGCAGTCACAGTCAAATGGATCGGTCAGGTCCATAGAATGAACATCCTGGGTCGTAAAATTTACTGGATTATGAGCACAATATGTTGTAAATAGAAGCCCGGCACGTTCAGAAGCTCTTTTTCCCACCTGAAACTCCTCTTTTTGCTCTTCGACATACCCATCCGTGAAAACGGTGCTGCTGATAAACTTAAGCCTGATGGACAATAGTAACCTCGCATTCAACAGGAAGAATGTGACGAATCTAGTGTTTGCACGGTTGTCTACATATCGTTCTAGCGTTATTGTCAACAATCGAATCTCATGAGAAGTGAGAAAATCCCGATGCTTACGAATCCACCGATTGGTTATAACTTTCTTACCCCGTCCTGTTGCCTAAATAGACATGAAGATTGAAAACAGTTAAGGTCTAAAAGAAGAGTGTCAAAAGAGCAACAGCTGAACGGTTAATTCTAGTACACTATATGCGGGCTTCCAATGTGCGTGAAATTATCACCTTTATATACAACTTCTCCAGACATGGAAAGCATTGCAGCAAGCCAATAATCTTGTTCAGATCAAAACTATTCATTTGGATATATAAGATCTTGACAGAATCCAGCACCATTGATAGGCCATCCATGGAGAAACACTTCATTGAGCATAGAACATAATATTAGTACAAAATGTGTACTCCAAGATGATATATAACTTATGCGCAGAAATTTAAAATGCAGCTTATGGTTACAAGTGTAGATGATAATATAAAGTACCTGAAGAACTGGGGAGCCAAACACCATATTGAAATGAGCACAGAGATCATGTATTACACCCAAGGTCTCCAGTTTAGGCGCAGAGAGGATGGTTATTTGCAACGGTGAATAACTAGAATCAAGGATCAACCTTTGAAGTGAAGGGGCATCTTGGATGATGAGTTGCCTTCCGTCAAAAGAAATTCCAATTCTTAAAAGGTTAGGCGACTTTATTTGGAGACAACCGATTCTAACTGTGAAAACAAGCACCAAGCACTCCAGCGCAGGGCAACTGGAGTGGATGATGTTGTGCAATGAGGCCTCCGATATACGAACCCGCACAAGTGAATGTTTCTTGAGAAATGGGAGTCGAAGGTTTAGTACCAGATTGTCTAGTAGGTAGCACAACGCAAAGGTGGTGGTGTGGAGAGAGGAGGAAAACCACAAGATGGACATCGGTGCTGAGGGCACAAGTTCATGGCGTTCGGTATGTGGTATGTGATTTCCAGGGGAATAGTAGAACTCAAGCAGCTGTAGTTCTGTGAATTCAGGGGATTTCAGCCAGGCGTCCACCATGCAGGGCATGGTATGCTTGCTCAGGTAGCATGATGGGATGCAGAGGCTTTGAACGGAGCCCTGGTGGGAGGAGATGATGGCTCTGGGGATTTCAAAATCATTGAAGAGAGATAGCTGATGACAGTCGAGATTAAGGGGCACGGCGCACCATAGAGGGCGCCACCAAATTGAGAGGACTTGGGTGCGGCAGCAATCCTTGGTGGGGAGAAGTGAGATGATCTCCCCAAGGACGGCGTCCGGGAGATCGCTGATGCTGTCCATCCGAGATTCTACGGGTTCCTGGGATCCGATGGGGGCGGGGTCGCTGCTTCTCCCCGCGATGCCGGGTGCAGGATCTACAACAGGCATCGCCGCTAGCGGGAGCCTCATCTTCTTGGCGCTGGGGTCAGCCGACTCCATTTTCCTCGAGGGCATCGCGTCGCGCTCACGAATTTGAGCAGAGTAACGAATGACGGGCCTAGTTGAAGTGCGAGCGAAGAAGGGGAGCTGGGGTTTTTTGTAGGAATGAGGAAGTAGGGGAGCAGGGGTTTTCTGTAGGAGTGAGGTGAGGAATTTGGGGGTATGAGTGGAGCGAGCTGACGTGAGGTGGGTGGGAGCGAGGAGGAAGAAGAGCACCCAGGTTTTTTTTTTGGGGGGGGGGGGGGGCGGTGTGCTGGGTGTGGGTAGCGCCTCTCATTCAGTAAATATATGGGCTTTTGAATTGATTTTACTATTCACTAGTGTGGATGGGATGTTTTGTCTTGAGTCCAGAGAAACAATTACTACTAGTACAGTGGAGACACTCTACAGCTACCCAGAAAAACAATTACTACTAGTACAGTGGAGACACTCTACCACTTCTGGCTCCTCCTAGGTCATTGAAACGTCTCCCTCTACTGAATGTCGTTATACTTTTGTTTACCGACATGCGGGCCATGCAGCTCGCGGGCCCAAATGCCATCCACCAAATTAGAAGGCAGTATGCAGGTGGAGAGTCACCCCGGTCGTAGCGTGGCAGTAATGAGCTGTCGTATCACAAAACCCCACCTCCCTGCAGTCTAAGTTTGACGGACGAAGCAACCATCATTTCACTCTTCGCTGAATCCCCTTCTCCCTCACCGTCTTCAAGAAAGGCAACACCCGCATCAGCCACTGTTCTTCTCTCGTAACGAAGGGAAGGTAAGCGGATCCGTGATGTTGGTATATTTTCGTTCAGAGAAAAAAAAGGAGTTTTGCAAAGCAGTAACCGATCCTCACTCTCTTTTTTGTTTCATTATCATTGTGACTGTGTTTTCCTTTAAGTGGTCTCCTAGTATTCTTCAGTTTCATGATGGACCAAGGAGAACCAGTGAAAGTGCGTTATATCGACTAGAGGGGGGGGTGAATAGGCGATTTTTATGAATTCTTCACTGAGGAATTTGCTGGTGAGGAAATTCCTTAGCGAAGAACTACTTGCAGCGGAATGAGTACTCAGAAGTAAACATAACAGGGTACAAACATAGTCATCATGATGAAATGAAGACTAGCACAGAGTACAGAAAGCGTAAACACAGGATAACAAGATGAAGACGGACAGACTGAAGAAATTGAACTAAGGAATTTGTGAAAGTCTTCAGTCAAAGTCTTCAAGCATAGATATGAACAACATACAAAACAGTAATGAGGAAATGAAAGAGTTGAGGAAATAGAACCAGTTAGTTGGTGAAGACAATGATTTGGTAAACCAGTTCCAACAGCTGTCTCAGTTGTACGTCTAGTTGGAGCGGCTGAGTATTTAAACTCGAGGACACGCAGTCCCGGACACCCATTCTCTGAGCCGCAACTCAGGATCGTCCGAGCAAATGACAAGTGCCAGATGTTGACTTGCGGTCCACACGATCACCAGCATAGTCAGAGTCAGAATATCCAATGAGATCAAAAACAGAGCCCTTGGGGTACCATAATCCTAGTGTTGGTGTGTGAGCTAGATATCGAAGAATATGCTTCACAGCCTTATGGTGTGATTCCTTCGGTGCAGCTTGAAATCGGGCACACATGCAAACACTAAGAATTATATCTGCCCTACATGCACATAAGTACAATAAGGAACCAATCATGGAGCGGTATACCTTGTGATCGAAGTCAAAACCATTTTCATCAGTGCATAGATGGCCATTTGTGGGCATAGGAATTTTGACGCCTTTGCAATCTAGCATGCCGAATTTCCTCAGTACATCTTTGAGGTATTTCTCCTGAGATATGAATATGCCATTGCGCTGCTGACGAATTTGAAGACCTAAGAAGAATTTCAACTCTCCCATCATAGACATTTGATATTCTTCACTCATCATATAGGCAAATTCATCACTATAACGTTGGTTAGTACAGCCAAAGATAATATCATCAACATATATTTGGCACACAAATAGTTCACCATCATATGATTTAGTAAATAGAGTAGGGTCAAGTGAACCGGGTGTGAAGCCATTCTTCACGAAGAATTCCTTCAATGTATCATACCACGCCCGAGGGGCTTGCTTGAGGCCATAGAGAGCCTTATTGAGTCTGAAGACTTTGTCAGGATTCTTGGGATCTTCAAAACCTGGGGGTTGAGCAACATATACTTCTTCCTCAAGCTTACCATTGAGGAAAGCACTTTTCACATCCATTTGATATAAGATGATATCATGATGGTTAGCGTAAGCAAGTAATATGCGAATAGCCTTAAGTCTAGCAACAGGTGCAAAAGTTTCATCGAAATCAATTCCTTCAACCTGTGTGTAGCCTTGAGCTACTAATGGTGCTTTATTCCTTACCACAAGGCCATTTTCATCTTGCTTGTCGCGGTAGATCCACTTTGTGCCAATGATATTATGCTTCCGAGGATCTGGGCGATTGACCAATTCCCACACATTGTTCAGCTCGAACTGATGTAATTCTTCTTGCATAGCCTGAATCCACTCCGGCTCCAGAAATGCTTCATCTACCTTAGTGGGCTCTGTGATAGAGACAAAAGCATAGTGCCCACAAAAGTTAGATAAATGTGATGCTTTTGAGTGTGTGAGAGGACCTGGTGTGCTAATGTCATCGATGATTTTCTCCACTTGCACTTCTTTTGCAACGCGTGGATGAGTTGGTTGTCGCTGAGGATTTTGATCAGCATTTTCTTCAGCACCATTTTCCTCATCTTGTTCTTCAGGTGCATCAGCTCGACGTTCTTCATGAACAGGAATGAATTCTTCAGTAGATTCTTCAGTCGGAATGACATCCTCAGTTTCCTTGAGCTTGATAGCATCCTCAGGTGCTGGTTCATCTAACACAGAAGGTAGGTGCTCTCTTTGCGAGCCATTAGTTTCATCGAACCGCACATCTACAGTGTCAACAATCTTGTGAAGAACAATGTTGAAGACTCTGTAGGTGTGCGAATCTTTTCCGTAACCAAGCATAAAACCTTCATGTGCTTTCAGTGCAAATTTAGAGTTGTGGTGAGGATCTCTAATCCAACATTTAGCACCGAAGACTTTGAAATAAGTCACATTGGGTTTCTTGTCAGTGAGGAGTTCATAGGCAGTCTTCTTGAATAATTTGTGAAGATATACTCTGTTGATGATGTGGCAAGCAGTATCAATTGCATCAATCCAAAAATGCTGAGGCGTTTTGTATTCATCAAGCATAGTGCGAGCCATCTCAACAAGAGTTCTGTTCTTGCGCTCCACGATGCCATTCTGCTGAGGAGTATAGGGAGCAGATAACTCATGAGTAATACCAAGTTCATCAAGATATGCATCAAGACCGGAATTCTTGAACTCAGTTCCATTGTCACTTCTGATATGCTTGATCTTCACACCAAAGTTGGTTGAAGCCCTCGAGGAAAATCGTTTGAAGACTTCCTGCACTTCATCTTTGTAAGTAACAATGTGTACCCATGTATATCGAGAATAATCATCAACAATGACAAAACCATATAGAGATGCATCATTAGTGACTGCTGAATAATGATTAGGTCCGAAGAGGTCCATGTGAAGCAATTCGAATGGACGGGTAGTGGTCATGATAGTCTTCGCTGGATGCTTGGCCTTGGTCATTTTTCCGGCTTCACATGCTCCGCATAAGTGATCCTTGAGGAATTTGACATTCTCAATGCCAATGACATGCTTCTTCTTCGCAAGCGTGTTCAGATTCCTCATGCCTGCATGACCAAGTCGTCGATGCCATAGCCAGCCTTCTGAAGCTTTTGCAAGTAGACACACGGCTGGTTGTGGTCCTGTAGAGAAATCAACAATATACAGATCTCCTCTTCTAAAGCCTTCGAAGACTTTGGAATTGTCAGCTTCCATAATCACAACACAGCGATATTTGCCAAAGACAACAACCATATCAAGATCACAAAGCATTGAGACTGACATGAGATTGTATCCTAAGGACTCAACAAGCATGACTTTGTCCATGTGCTTATCCTTAGAGATAGCAACCTTACCAAGACCCAATACCAGACTTTTGCCTTTGTCAGCAAAGATGATATGCTTCAGAGGTGACGGTGATAAGGGATCATCCATCAATAGATTCTTGTCACCAGTCATGTGATTTGTACATCCACTATCGAGGATCCATTCAGTGGTTTTGGGTTGATCATCCTGCAGATGAATTAGTGTAGCTTACAATCTCATATGCTTCATCAGTGAAGAATATGATATCAAGTTCATCAGATGAATTTCATCAAGCAGTAAACAGATATAGCAGTATGAGGACGTGTGAAATGAAAGTTCATTTCATCATGATTCGCCTGCGTCCCTTCAGGCATTTTTGTCAGCTCCCCAGCAAATTCTTCAGACGTTAGAGCACGTCTGGAGACCTGACCCTGCAGAAGAGATTAGTTCTTTTTCTTCACCACCCACATCTGGAGGGGTGGCAAAGAGTTCATCATTCTGCGAGCACCATATGAGAAAGGTGGCAAAGATGCCAAACCATTTCGCTTCACATAAGAGGGGTTAGGGTAAGCATATGAATAAGCAGAGTAATTCCTTGAGGACTTATGAACATAATGGTTTGAAGAATAATGCACATATTCATAACCCTTAGCTCTACCCTGCGAGACAGAGTTGTTAGCACGATGATAATCATATGAGGACTTTGATCCAGTTGAGGAATTTGATCCATGTGAAGAATTTGGTCCATATGAGGACTTGGATCCATATGAAGAATTTGATCTGGGGTTCCTGTTCTTCACAGGTGGTGTCATGAGGACATTCACCTGAAGACTTTCAACACAACTTTTGGGAACCCAGATTTTCTTCATAGGGGAACCGTTCCTGCAGTTAGTGCCAACATATCTAGCAAATACTTCACCATTCTGATTTTTGAACAGTTTATAGTTGGAGTCAAATGACTCATCAGAAGAATGAGGAGATTCACATGTAAAGCCAGATAAGTTAGATGGATCGACTGGAGGTCCCTTTGCAGCAACCCATGAGGTTTTGGGGTACTGCTCAGGCTTCCAATATGTTCCATCAGCATTGAGTTTCCTCTCAAAGGCAATACCCTCTTTCCTAGGGTTTCTGTTGAGGATCTGCTTTTTGAGCACATCACAAAGTGTCTGATGTCCTTTGAGGCTTTTGTACATGCCTGTCATGTACAATTCCTTCAGCCCTGCATTGTCAGTGATACTAGCAATGTCCTCAGATGAGGAATTAGTGATAGCAGAGGCAGATGAAGAATTTGTAACATTTGAAGCATTTGAACATTCAGGTGAAGAATTAGCAGATTCACGTTCAATGCACTTTAAGCAAGGGGGAACAAATTCTTCCTGTGAAGCGCTGATTTGTTGAGCTAGTAATGAATCGCGCTCCTTCTGAAGATCTTCATAACACACTCTTAGCTTCTCAAGATCTTCCTTTCTTTGAAGAGATTCAAGAGAAAGCTTCTCGTGATCTTACTTTTCTTGAAGAAATTCATAAGAAAGTTTCTCATGATCAGACAAGAGAGCGTTATGATGACCTTGAAGGTTATCAAACCTGGACTGAAGTCTCTGAAGATTTTCAGTCAAGGCTTTAGTGCGATCCATTTCTTCACCCAACATATCATCACTTTTATCTAGCATGTTTTGAACCTTTTCAAGAGCCCGTTGTTGTTTCACAGCAATCTTAGCAAGTTTAGAGTAGCTGGGTTTGAGATCCTCATCAGATTCATTTTCACTAGAGTCAGAGGAGTTGTATTTGAGTACCTTAGCACCTTTCGCCATGAAGCAATAGGTGGGAGCGTAGCCATCATTATCTTCATCAAGCTTGTCGGTGGAGTCAGTTTCTTCAGTGTCGAAGATGGACTTGCTGACGAAGGCAGTAGCAATGGCCAGACTCGCCACACCAGACTCAGATTCTTAAGATGCCTCCTCTTCATCATTTTCCTCAGATTCAGCTTCAGAGTCCATCTCCTTGCCAATGAATGCCCGAGCCTTCTTGGAGCTGCTCTTCTTGTGAGACGAAGACTTCGAAGATTTTGATGACGAAGATTTTGACGATTTCTTCTTCTTCTTTGCATCATCAGAACTGTAATCCTTGTATTTCTTCTTCTTCATTTCCTTTTCCCACTGAGGACAATCTTGAATATAGTGACCAGGCTTCTTGCATTTGTGGCACAGCCTTCTCTTATAGTCACTGGATGAGGAATCATTGCCTCTTGAGGATTTTCCAAAGCGACCACGTCTTGTGAACTTCTGGAATTTCTTCACAAGCAGTGCTAGATCCTGGCTCAATTCTTCAGGATCACCAAGGCTACTACCAGAATCCTCATATTCAGAGTCAGACACAGCCTTGGCCTTCAGGGCACGTGGTTTGCCATAGTTTGAGCCATAGAGATCTCTCTTTTCAGCAAGCTGGAACTCGTGAGTGTTTAGCCTTTCGAGGATATCAGCAGGATCAAGCGACTTGTAGTCAGCACGTTCTTGTATCATCAGTCCCAGAGTATCAAATGAGGAGTCAAGCGATCTCAACAGTTTCTTCACAACTTCATGATCAGTGATGTCAGTGGCACCGAGGGCTTGAAGCTCATTTGAGATGTCAGTGAGGCGATCAAAGGTTTGTTGGACATTCTCATTGTCGAGTCTTTTGAAGCAGTTGAAGACATTCTGAAGAACATCGACTCGAGAGTCACGCTGGGTTGAAACTCCTTCATTTACTTTGGACAGCCTATCCCAGATAAGCTTAGCAGTTTCCAAAGCACTCACTCTTCCATACTGTCCTTTGCTCAGATGGCCACATATGATATTCTTCGCTTGAGAATCGAGTTGTTTGAATCTCTTCACATCGGTAGCGTTCAGTGAGGGAGTAACAGTGGGGACACCATTTTCCACAACATACCAGAGATCATTATCAATTGCCTCAAGATGCATTCGCATCTTGTTCTTCCAGTAGGGGTAGTCCGTTCCATCAAAGGTAGGACACCCAGCCGAGACCTTGATCATACCTGCGGTCGACATAACTAAAACTACAGGCGGTTAAACCAAAATCACACAGAACAAGGGAGTACCTTGCTCTGATACCAATTGAAAGTGCGTTATATCGACTAGAGGGGGGTGAATAGGCGATTTTTATGAATTCTTCACTGAGGAATTTGCTGGTGAGGAAATTCCTTAGCGAAGAACTACTTGCAGCGGAATGAATACTCAGAAGTAAACATAACAGGATACAAACATAGTCATCATGATGAAATGAAGACTAGCACAGAGTACAAAAAGCGTAAACACAGGATAACAAGATGAAGACGGACAGACTGAAGAAATTGAACTGAGGAATTTGTGAAAGTCTTCAGTCAAAGTCTTCAAGCACAGATATGAACAACATACAACACAGTAATGAGGAAATGAAAGAGTTGAGGAAATAGAACCAGTTAGTTGGTGAAGACAATGATTTGGTAAACCAGTTCCAACTGCTGTCTCAGTTGTACGTCTGGTTGGAGCGGCTGAGTATTTAAACTCGAGGACACGCAGTCCCGAACACCCAGTCTCTGAGCCGCAACTCAGGACACCTAGTCCTCACCGTATTCTCCTTGAACTAAGACCACGCAGGCCTCGTCCAATCACTCGTGGTAAGTCTTCAGGTGACTTCCAAACCTTCACAGACTTGGTCACTCGGCGATCCACAATTCCTCTTGGATGCTCTAGACCTTGACGCCTAACCGTCTGGAAGAAGCACAGTCTTCAAAGGTAACAAGCGTCAGATCCACGCAGGATCAATTTCTTCAATGATGCTCAATCACTTTGGGTTTGTGGGGGTTTGGTATTGGGATTTTCCTCACTTGATGATTTTCGCTCAAAGTCCTCGGAGGATGGGTTGCTCTCAGATGACAAGTGTCAAGTTCTCTCGGAGCAGCCAACCAACTAGTGGTTGTAGGGGGCGGCTATTTATAGCCTAGGGAGCAGCCCGACATGATAAGACATAAATGCCCTTATGATATGACCGTTAGGTGGATAGGATATTTTGGGACAGCTGGCGCGCAGCACAGCAACGGTCGGAAATTTGACTCTCAAATTCCTCAGGGCTATCATGTTCCTCACTGTGTAGGCAATTCGCACTGGCGAATTCCTAACTCCTCAGTTAGAGCAAAGTCCTCAGTGACCAGAAGAACTACGTCTCTGTCACTGAATAAATTGACTGAACTGTATGAGATTTCCAATGGCTTCACTCGAAGGGATTGGTAGGTGTAGGATTTTGAGTTGAGCATCACATGGAAATTTTTCCTTAGTATTTCCTCGACCCCCTTTAACAGTACGGTGTTTCCTATGACTCAAGAAAGAGAAAATGAAACTACGAAAACAAAAGTCTTCACGCTTCATATTCCTCGAAGGAATACCAAGTCTTCAAGGTCACACCAATTTCTTCACTTTCAAAGTCTTCAGAAAGTCTTCAGAATATCAAAGTCTTCAGTCGAAGAACTTCATTTTTAGGGGTCGACTTTCTGTGTAAATATCAAACTCCTCATAGACTTATAGACCTGTGTACACTCACAAACGCATCAGTTACTTAACCTATAAGTCTTCAATACACCAAAATCACTAAGGGGCACTAGATGCACTTATAACCAGGCAAAGATCTGCCGATATTGGAGGAGACGCGGGAGGCTGATCCCCACGAGACAGAAGATGGAGGCAGCCACCGAGCCGACCCCAGATACACTCACGGCCACTATTGAGATGGTCAATGCCCCGTTTGAGGTTATAGCCCCCATGGCACTGCAGGAGCAATTTTCCCCATTCGAGGATGTGCCCCCCCATCCCCCCCCCCCCCCCGCCGCTGAGCTGCCCAATGTGATTTTCTTCTTTGCCGATCTAGATTGTGGTTTTTCATCTAAGTATGTGGTGATTATAATGCAAAAATTTATTAGCTTCGATGCCATGCTATACATAGTGGTTTAAATAACTTGTGTTTCTTATACTGAAAAGTAATTCAGAATTTGTTTCTGTTTCAATTAGAGCCCTGATGCAGACAAGGATTGTGTGGTTGTACATGTCACTCGCTATGAGGCGGATGACCTGAATATACGCACTGGGAAAACATAGTTCTTAGGTTGTTGGATACTGGAAGCCATTTGCGGTTATACCAATGAAGAGTTGTATTCCAGCCTCACTGTTGTCAGGCGTGTTGTCCAGGGTGTACTAAAGCACAAGAAGTTCAAAGCTACTCCTTCGTTTGTGAGGCATACTGTTCTTGTCAAGCTTATGCAGGAAGATGACGTGGCATGCCTCCACAAACAAGTTTATTAGTGGCAAGGCCACAAGGTTGTCTTCATGAAGGTTCCCAGGATTGAGCTGCTGCAGGACGTCCTCGATGATGTTCATGGCAAGGTCCATCTTGTGTCCAGCCCAAATTAGATCGAGGCATGAAATAGTTGCTTAATAGTAGTTTGGATTGTGTATAATTATCCAAACCTTGCCTGTTATCGACCCCTCTAGGGCTAGTACTCTGTTTGAATCCGTCTATGGGAACTGCTACTACTTTTGTGTGCTCGTGAATCATGTGAGAACCATCATAATTGTTGCCGAAACAGATGCGTCCTCACTATTTTTTTCATGAATATGGCATGGTAAGACATAAGTTGTCACGGTTTATCATACGAGCAGTGTGTGTTTTGATGAAACAGAGCACTCGTTCAAGAACTGTTGGTGCTACCCCACTTGTAAGCAGTTGTGCAAAACACGACACATTGGCTCAGCTCGCTTCAACAGTAGGCTATCGACCAGCTAACAATCAACAATCCGCTGTCTAACATATAAGCAACTATGTATCTTGTTACAGTGGTTCATGCAGTTAACTGAGGCCACAATATAATAAATTCCAAACGTTCACACGCTAGTCCAGCGCTCATGTGGAACACTCACATTAAACTCGTCTTCATAAAAAACATGAAAATCATAAGTTAAGCAATTTTATACATCTCAATGATTCATAGAACATAACAAACATATACTAGTTCACAGCAAAAGACAAAGTTGTGAGAAGGTTTACAAATCAGGAAAAAACAAGCAAGGCTTCTCTGAGCAAAGGGCCTCCCGGCAGGCTTAAATTTCCTGGAGTTCACTCTAGTTTTTTCTTGTTGCCACCATCCAGGGTTAGGTTCTCTCATTCCAGAATAACCAATTATAATTGTGGTCTCAGCTGGAATGCTGAACTGAACCATGCAGTGTACTGACCGGGTGAAATTCTTGTGCATTCCACTAAATTTAAGCACCGCTATTTGCAGAAATAAGCACACCACAATGTCGTGTCCGCACACCTGTCCAAAAAACCGCCGTGCAGCCGTGCCAGCTAGTCCTTGGTCCATGGATGAACTAGTAGAAAGTGCATCCCGGACTAGGATGCAGTTGTTTTAGCTCGTCCCTGCACTGCAATCAGGAAGTAAAACGTACGACTCAGCTTCTTTTAGATTGCATTGGTCATTCTACCTTAGTTACTACCAATGTAGGGATACCTTGAAGACGGGAGGTTAGACGATGGCAACGAGGGATAGCCATCTCATTTTGCGCAGTTGTACTAAAACTGAGGTGTGTGCTTTTGATTGCGCAGATAGAAACGATACGAAGACAGACATCCCGAAACGATATGGAGACAGACATCCCTGTTTGCGCAAATACGAAATACGGTTATTTAAACAGTGACAAATATTTGCAGTGGCGTATGATTAACAGCAGCATCTATTTTTTTATAATTGGCACTAGATTGAAAGTATGAAGAGTCCTTAAGTAAGTAGCATCACATCACATCAACAATGCCACTAGATTAACATGCAGAACAATAGCATTAGTATTACTGTCATGAGAGTAGCACATGGTCAGTAAATGTGCAATCAAATTTGTGCAGTTCCACTAGGATGAAGCAATGTTAGCGGTGTGAGATTTAAGTGTAACTGCAAAAACACAATTCATGGGAAATAAAGCAAGATGGAAGCACTTCATAAAATGGTGGTGGCATTGCTTCAATTTATCGACGACACTAGACCATTACTTATAGTGACATTAGGTGGCATTGCTTGATGCTTTATGTGATTTTACATTAACGGTAGAGATATGGGCGTAGCGACAGCAGGTATCTACTACTTTCCCCCGTTTCCTCTTAGAACCAAGTCCTAGATTCATGCTACAGCTTTCCCACTTTCTTCCCTGTTTGAACCAACGCTTAGACTCGACTGTATGAACTAGCTTTACCTCTAATAATAGTAGAGCTCTAGGTGGCTTTGGAACAACGGATGGAAGTAGAAAAGGATCCACACAAAGGGAGCTAGGGCAGTAGAGCAAGGCAGGTTTCGAAGGAATATATACCTGAGGGTCATCGGCATGTGGCAAAGACGGCGTCAGGAGGCCGCATCTTGGCCAAAATACCGCAGGGAGAAAGAAGGGGTCGGAGGCCCTCCCGAGCCGGCGCTCTCTCGAAGAGAATAGCACGGCCGCCGATCGGGACGTGCGGGCAGCTGTTGGTCTCCTCCCTCGCCACCGACGACAGCGTGAACAATGCACCTACACCCCTGCCTCGGTCGAGGTTGTCCGGCCGGATTTGTGACTAGCCGTGAGCTGAGAGAGAGTGTGGCCACCTATGTCTTGCTTAGATCTGGAGAGCATGAGAGAGTGAATGAGAGGAACCCTAGTAAAGCAAGCGCTAAGGCTCCTGCTTTTATATATGGTGGAGTGATTTTGTTGTACCAGCTTCAAAAAAATGCGCTCCTACGTGTACCCGCGAGTGGGTGTGAGAGAACTAGTGCGTGCGTGCACCGCTTCTCTTCGTGAGAGTACAATATACTATTCCCAAAGAATGTTCACCACAAGAGAAATAGTATAAGTGTGTGACGTTTGAGCTAAAATAAAATGTGCGCAACGTCTTTTGTTTTTTAGAAGTTCTGAGGGTAGGGTGTGAAGAGCACATATGTGCGTGACGTCTACCTGCAGATAGATGGTGGGTGCGACGTGCGAGTCTACGAGAGGACTCGGGTCAGCCGTGACTCGTGAGGGTGCGTGTGCGTGAGAGAGAGGGGCACGTGTCAATGAAATGCATGTGTCCGTAAATCATTATCCGGCAAACTTCCGCCATAAGACTTTTCCCGACGAACGCCGTAAGAACCATTAGATCGACATCCGACAATGTTAGTTTTGCCATGTCATTTAACAGAACAGCCACTCCTCCTACACACAAATCTTCCACGTGAGTGTTAGCAACTGCCGTGTGCTCCCTCCGTTTCGAAATGCAGTGCATATAGCTTTCTTGAAAATTCGAACCTTGCAAACTTTTACCGAGTTTTCGTGTACCAAATTGCACATGTAGAATACCCTGTATATATCATTTCATTCATCTCCGAGAGGTAACTATAAAGATGGGTGAGGAGTCTACAAAGAAAGACCATCGTATCACCCGCAGCAATTTCAACCATCCTTTAGTATCGAGGAATGTCATAGGAACTCTATATGATATGATTTTTATAGGATTTTTCCCTTTGGAGCCAATTGGTTCATAGGAATAGATTCATAAACTCCACATTTCAAAGGAAATAAACATGATATCATTTCTATAGCTTTGGAGCCACTTGGTTCATATGAATGGATTCCTATACTCCCTTAATTTCAAAGGAAAATAAACATTAGCGTACATTCAATAGAAAAGTTTCTATGATATGAACCAAATTACATCTCTTTTCTAATCCCTCCTCATAGGAATTGAGATACATGTCATCTCTAGATTCAATAGAGAAGTTCCTATGATGTGAACCAAATGACATCTCTTTTCCAATCCCTACTCATAGGAATTGAGATGCTCCATGTCATCTCTTTCCCTACAACTTCCATGTATACATCTTCTATTCCTAAATAGATAGTACAACCCACTAGTAGCTTTTTTTCCAAAACATGCAACTATGGCACAAGAACTATATAGTGTGCCAATAACTTTGAAAGATGGTTGCTGGATGAAGCTAATCTGATAGTGCAGAGATAGGCAAATCTGAGCACTATTGGCCGTTGGATATCATCAACATTCCACCAGATCTACCACATGTACAATTTAGAAGACTCCATGGTTGAACTTAAGCATAATGCACAAACTTCAAAACACAAGCACTTCTCCTTTGTTCTAGAATCTTCTGTAACATAATTGATTATTTTTTTCTAAATGAATTGCCATTATTTGTTTTTTACTTTATGATTTACAATGCACAACCCCACGAATCTTAACACTTTTATAAAACTAATTGATTTTGAATGAGATGAACTATAAGAACTTAACGAACATCTACATCATGCATATATGACTCAAAGCTTTACATGCTATAGTGTGTATTTATTCATAATTTGGTTTCGAAATCTCATGCGTTCAATACATATGTACCTTACTAGTTTTGAGTAGAGTAGCAAATTTCACGCGGCCCCGGGTATATCAAAATGCAGGGCCCATGCATCATTGCCTTTCGGTCGAACCTACGTCCACAATTTTTTGTACGTACTATATCTCCACTGGTCCTCGAACCCAAAATGCCGCCTCGTTCCTGTAAAACCAAGTGGCCCACACATATTTAAGGCGTCGACTCGAACCCGTTTACTACGACGTGGCACCGCACGCCGTAGTACTCCGACAAACCCTAGCGCCTCGCTCATCATCGGTTTTCTTCAAGAGGACGAGGGAGAAGCCGATTTGTAGTGGAGGTGCTTTCAAAAAAAAAGGATCTGTAGTGGAGACCCCTACCCTAGGGTGCCCTAGGTAGCTGCCGCACGCATCATTGTTTTCTCTTTTCTTTATGCTCTTGCGCCCTAGAGTGAAATGATGGTTGCTTCGTCCGTCTAGCTTAATGCGGGAAAGTGGGGCTTTGTGATTTGACCCCTCATCGCTCATTTTCTACTACTGCGGCGCTACGACCGGGGTGCCTCCAATTCCAACCGCTGCTCCGAACTGTAATTTGGTGCATCACACGTGGAACAAGACGGTGGATGAGCCACATGTCGGCCAAAGGGGTCCTGTTAAGTGTGCCGCCATTTCGTGTGCGGACTGACCCTGCTTGAGTTGCTACGCCAACACGACAAGAGCAGCCTACCAATTGGTTTTGCTCCTTGGTGAATCCCGACTATATTAACCTAAAAAGATACGTGCTGAACTACCCTCTCCGTCTTGGTTTTTTGTTTTTAGGCGTCTCGGTTTATAGGGCCTGCACGTAGTTCTAGGTCATCCATTTCACTAACAAAATATGAGTTACTATGTCACAAAAAGTACTCCCTCCGTCCCATAATGTAAGACGTTTTTTGACACTAGTGTAGCATTTTCAAAAAACGTCTGACATTATGAGATGGAGGGAGTATATCATTGGATTCTCAAGCGGATGTAGTTGTATTTAAAAGTCAAGGGCGGGGCTTTTCCTGCACGGTAGGCGGGGTAGTTCCGCCTAGTCGGTTCGACAGAGACGCGGGAAGACGAGGGAGTAGGCTGCTGCAAACGTAGGGCTGTGTGATTTGACAGCGAGTTACTGCTGGACAGGTGAGGCCCCGTGATTTGACTTGCCATTATCATTTTAACTGCGGCGCTACGACCGGCGTGATTCTCCCGATTCATGACCACCTCCATACAAGTGCCTCTCTCAATGCTCCACCATGTAGTAGAGGCTGGCTCTTGCATTAGAGCCCACTTATCCACTTTTTCCTTGCATCTCTTGCCTCCGCATATGCTAAGCGCACTATTGTACTTACTTGCTCCTACAAGTGCTAAGCTTGCCACACAGGCATAAAGTCTGTTGTGGCAAGTTAATCAAGAAGAGAGAGACTAGTTTGGTGACCCAAGGAAGAAACGGTGCTAAGCGCGTGTACCTAGGTGAAGAGACAATTTTGAGTCTATAGATAAGTAAATGAAGCAAACTTAGCAACAAAAAACTACTAAGCACACCATTTCATTGGAAGAGGTCACTCCTTGGCAAATGCAATAAATACTAGTACTCCCTGTGTCCCATAATATAAGAACGTTTTTGGCACTACACTAGTGTCAAAAACGTTCTTATATTATGGGATGGAGGGAGTACAAAGAAAGAGATAGAGAGAAGTAAAAGAAATACACTTATAGCCAACCTTGTTGTAGTATGAGTGACTAAGTGATGACTATGTATGACATGCCAATTTCAGATAGCCTAACGCACCGTGTTAAATCTCCAAGGGCGCGACCGCACGAGCGATGCAACGGTCGTGGTAGGCGCGACCATGATACAGGCTGCTGGCAGCCCTTGGATCTCAGATCAAACGGTCACATGCTAAGTTGCTGAAAATTTGCAGAATAACCCTCCAGGATAGGATATTCACCCATAGGTCTAGAATCATGCCATGAAACCGTTTGATCTCAGATCCAAGGGCTCTCAGAAGCCCGTATCATGGGAGAATGGAAAGCCACTACCCTGCCATTCGCACGCTGGCAGTTCGCTCCTACTCGTCCCCGCACGTCCTTCAATACTACAGCGGTTCGCTCCTAGTCGTCCCATCCATTCACATTACGGCAGTTCCACTAATCCTAACCCTCCTCCCAAATCCATGGCGTCCCAAATCTCCACGATCGATGGTGAGTACAAGGTTAGAACCATCACCGGCGATGAGTTCGACGTCATCTACACCCGTTCTTCCGCAATGGTGAAAGGATGCCTTTCTCGCTTCAGACGCATGTTCGAAAACTCAAATGATGAGTGGGTCGTTGGGCTAGATGTTGAGTACACCACAGTCCTGGGACGAGAGAAGGATCTAAAGGACGAAGAGAGGAAGAAGCCCGTCGTGATCCAGGTTTGCGTACATAACGTTTGCTTGGTCTACCACATATGCCATGCCGATGTTGAGTGCCAGGATTTTAAGAACTTCCTCAAGGACAAAACAGTGAAATTCATTACTGTAGACTTTAAGAATGACAAAGAAGTCCTGGGTCGGATAGGCCTCGTTGTAGGCAACCCCTTCGACCTCCAGAAGAATCGGCTGCTGCCCTCTCGTCAGCCTTCAATGCTGACCCTGGCAAGAACCATGGTTCATCCTTCGTACCGTAAACTGGAGAAACCTCATTACACGTTTCATCGTCATGCATGGCAGCGGAATGTACTAGATATAGACCACATCCACTATGCTGCAATGGATGGCTACCTTTGTTTTCAATATCTACAAGGGTTGGATGAAGAGCAAGAGCCAAATGTGCGGTTCAAACAAATAAGTATCGGCCAAGAGGAAGAGGGACAAGGACGAAGTCGAGGACGTGGATGAGGACTCCGAGTGAGTAAGGTGTCAGTATCATTGCTCATGGTGGTTCTAATGCAGTGTCTACCGGATTAGTTGCATAGTTTAATTTCAGGTGTGCTTAGTTTAATTTGAGGGGTGTGTTGTGCTGAGCCGCCAGCAGAACTATGCTATGTTTCTTCTCGTTACTTTAACTCTTCAGTATGTACATACTACTAGTATTTCTTTAATATAATTTAGCAGCCCAATTAAGCACGTACTAGCTTTTTTAATAGTACTATATGCATAATTTGGCGAAGAGCGCTCTCTATATGTACCACCTTTTTTTTAATTTCAAGTTTTGCTCCATGGCGCAATCCATCGATAGTACTACTGTACAAAAGTATACATTTTTTAAAAGGCTAGAGTACTGTTCATCACATATATAGCCAGTTAAATTCTCAACCTAGAACAACGTGCATGCCATGTAGTAAACCGATACGGAGGAAGTATAGTAAAAATGAGGTGATTTTACCGAGCGATCGGTGGGGGAGCATGGCCTGTCATGCAGTCCCACGTGTCATGATGTACCAAGGCGATGTGCGTGTCCCTCTTGAGGCAGAAGCAATACTACGTGGTTTGAGATGCTGGCGAACCGAAGTGTGAAATAACGGTTGCTTCGTCCGTCTGGGAAGGTGCGGCACTGTGATTTGATGTCTCATTGCTCATTACTACTACTGGGCCGGTACGAATGGGGTGCGTCCCCCTGCTGTTCTGCACTGTTATTTGGTGCTTGACACGTTGACCCGGTTGCTATATGTCCCACATGTCAGCACAGGAAGTACAGAATTCATGAGAGGGAGTGTTGACGGAGGAGTGTACTACAGAATTCATGAAAGGGACTGACTTAGTTTTGGGAAAATCTGTTTTTACGGAGTACGTACCCACTAGGGTTTATAGGGCTCATCTAAAAAACATTCGTTTTTCTGTTTGATAAGTCTCAGTTCTACTATACTAGTAGTAGTACCATTACATGTTGGATTTCGAGGTGCGTTAGATCACTAGACGCAAGCAGTGTCAAGAGGAAACTAACCAATGCATGTAGAAGTTCATGGAAATTTAGTGGTCATTCATGCATTCGTTCTAATTAATGCCTCGGTAAACATAACTTCTTGAGAAAAACGAGCGTACTAATTACTTTTGCAAACTACGAAATTAATTCGACCACTCACCATCTACCTTGGTTGGAGAGATTTTGAAATTGAGCCATAAACTGGAAAGGAGGGAGTAGTAACTTTTGTCTCGATTACTTTTTGTGGCCTTGTATAGATGCAAAATGTATTTTTTATAGTGGCCTTGTATAAGTAAATGGAGGGAATACTAACCAAGGTACGTAGTAGGGACGATGAGTAAACGGAGGGAGTAGTAAAATTTTCTCCTCGTGCTGCGAGCCACCGCGCGCGTGGGCGAGGGAGCGGGCGTAAGGAGTACAGTAGTAGGACTACTACTACTAATACTCGTAAGCAAGCTTCACCTCATCCCACAAGCCACCGCGCCCGTGGGCAGGGGAGATGACTTACTAAGCAAGGTTCTCCTCGTTCTACGAGTTGACGGGACACATCAAAAGTACTCTAGTGTATAGAGCCTTGCCTCTAAGGTAGGCCCCACATGGTTTGCCTTTTTTTAACATAACACATCAAGTCTCAATTTGTTTGTTCACCCGTGGTAGACGATCCTCCCTCCACCAAGTGTACAACCAGTACACGTGTCGAATTACCACGTGGGCTGCCTTTTCGTACAAAAATGAGCTCCACCGTGTACCCGCGCGGGTGTGGTTGGGAAAGAGACAGGAGTACGTACGCCATGCGTCCACCTCTTCTATTCGTGCACGTCCCCCACCTACGTAGGTGTGTGTGAGAGAGATACAAACCTAGACATAATGCGTCGTCCATCCCCATGCCTCCGCCCAGTCCGACCACCAGTCACTACCACGCCCCACTCCTCCTCACCTTATCTCTCATCTTCCTCCCTCCATTTTTATATACAAGGGGCCACTATCAAAATTACAATTTGCAGATATACAAGGCCACTAACACTAATCGATGCAATATTAATGGTGTTTGCCTCATGGTACTAGCAAAGGAGGACATTAATTATCCCTTGCATGCATGCAGGAGTTTGTAAAAAAATGCATCTTGATGTTCCGTGCAATGCACGGGCATCTTGCTAGTACATGAAAACAACACATGGCAAAACTCCATGGTGAACGAGGGATTTGAATCTGTTGGGAGGGGTTGTTTGGATCTTGCCCGGGGTAGCCAAAATATTGGTGACCCTTTTGTCCACCAGTGCCTTTGCCATCGGTGAACGAGGAATGGCTGGGGTGCTCATGCTGTCATGCATCCTCCAACGCGCACGTTGGAGACGAACTCGCACGAGCTGTGTTTTTTTTGTCCTACAACGCCGCCCGAGCCGCCCGCAAACCGACCGGCAACCCGCAAATTACGCCATCCAACTATAGCCACACACATTATGATAGCAACTCAACTAACCGAACGAAATTCACACAAACACGTAGACAAACTGATATTTCATATAAACAACGACGGAAATCATATAAAATACCGGATTTTCATACAAACATGACGGATTTCGTTACATTCAAATGAACTACGTGGTGCTAGTTCTGGATAGCACGGGTATATAATCCCTGGCCTAAATGGTCGCTTGCTGATCGATTTGTGTTCCTCATATCCGGAAGCACGATCACCGAACTGCCGGGAGCCCTAGAGGAATATGCTTCAGCGCAAAGGATCGCTCGCTTCCCCGCTGCCCAACTGATATCATTGGCTGGTGCCGAAGATGATGGTGACCGGCACCGGTTCGAGTTCATCACCAGCCACTACTTCGCCACGGCCGGCACCGGCTCGAGTTCATCCTAACATTCGCCTCTTCCGTGCAGCCCATGCAGGGTCGACGAAGGTCCTTCCATCAAAAGGATCCGGCAAGACACCTATTGTGTACGCCAGCGTCGCCTCCGCGGTGGCCTTCATGGGGCCCAAGCGGCGGCGGCCTCCCGTGTTCTACTTCTCCTTGATGATGGCGGCGGACACGCAGGCGCTGGCCACCGACTCATCGCTCTCCACGCACCCGGCTTCTATCGCTGCTTGCATGGCACGGCCGCCGGCATGGCAGTCTCGGCCACAGAAACGGGAGACGCGGTACGAGGCGGCGGCATGGACGGCAGCAACGACGCCCGTGCGCTGCTCCTCGTCGAGCTGGCCTGGAGCAGCGAGTTGCTGAACCACGTGCCGGCTTGGGGCGGCAACTGGCTCCGTCGGGCGAGGGGAGGGAGGTGGATCAGCAAGCTGCATAGCTCGTCTCCGGCGGGCTACCCAGCCGGCTTGGATGCGGAATAACTACTCTTCGCAAGCCATTGTAAGAGTGGACAAAATGGTGGAGGAGATAGGGGAGCGGCGGAGGTCTGCGATTCTTGGCCGGCGTTTGGCCTCGTTTAAATAGGAGATTAAATAGATGGCGGATGGCAGGAGCTCGGCCGGCGTTGCGTTTAATGTCGGTCGGGTCATGAATGGATGTGTGTCCAGAATGGGTTTCTCGGCTTCCACACAGGCGGGTCTCATGGAGGCGCTTGAATGCGGCACAGAGGCGTGTTCAGTCGGGCGTGCAGCGAGTGGCACCCTCGACTCTGACCTAGGACACCGCGCAGTTATTCCACTGACGTGTGGGCTCTTTGGGTGCATGGTCCGCATGTCAGTGACCCAACGCAGGCAGCGCACAACAGAGGAACCTTTGGTGGGCCAGGGCGTTCAGAAGCGGGCATTTCATAAACCGATGATTGTTCATTGAGTGTGATGTCATCTTTTTCATGTAGATAAGCCTACTATGTTGATACCCCGTTCGATACGTTGTGATTCATGAAGATCGCTGCAAACATCAATGTTCTGCTTATCACTGATAAGATTGATTAATACCCGTAACAATCCAGGTCCTTAACAAAGGGTGCATGCACGTATAGGTTGAGCGTGTGTCTTGTGTCGTGTGCTGTGTGCATGCAGGTGTGCGAGTGTTGCATGCGTGCAAGGGTACGTTTCAGTGTTGCATGCATGGGTGCGTACGTGCGTGTGTTCGTGAGTGCATGTGTACATGTCAGTGTTGCACGCCAGCATGCGTGAGTGTGTACGTTATGTGTACGTGTCAGTGTTGCATGCCTGCATGCGTGCGTGTCTTGCGTGCGTGCATGTGTACGTTCGGGGTGAGGCTACATGTCAGTTGACTGACTTCTTCATCTCTGGTCATTAGATTTCCAGGCGTTGGATACAAAATCAAGGGCCTCCAGTTTATCATCAAACTCCACCCCCCTGAGCCGCCAGCCACCACCGGCCGAACCGCCAGCCCCCGCCACCCGTGGCCGGCCCGCGCCACCACGCCGGCCCGCCCTCCCCGAAAACACTCCCCACCTCCGGTCCGCTACCGCACCAGCCATCCCTCTAGCCCCCTCCCCTCCCCCCGCGCTGAGCTTTTTCTCCGGTGATCCCCACCCCACCGCCCAATCAACACCCCCCCCAACCGTCGGCGACTGCCAACCAGAGGTCTCACGACTTCGAATACCCACCGACCACTAATTTATTACCATTTCTGTCCTTCATATACGCGCTGATGGGTGGGCCCTATGGTAATGTGCGCTGCTGAATGTGGACCGTTTGACTGGTAAATTGATCGTGTTATCAACAAATTACGGAGCTGTATGGTGAGCCAGTCACCGTATGATCACCCAAAAATGTACTCCTATTTTATTAACACAGTACAGACTCAAACTACCATTTCTTTCTTTCATATACGGGCTGAAAGGTGGGCCCCACGGTTACGCGCCCCGATGGTGCAACACTAGTTGTGCCGCGTGGAACGTTTGACTGGTTAATTGATTGTGTGATCAACAAAATACGGAGTTCTACAGGTGAGCTAGTGACCGTATAATCATGACATGTCTTTGTTTAACACGGTACAGGCGCAAGGGCTCATATATACGCGCAAGCACTCACCGCTATAAGTGCACACACGCGAACCCTACCCCTATGAGCACCTTCGAGAGAGTGGGCTAGCATATATGATCTTATGATTTTACGAAGTCACCGTAGGTGCCTCGTAGTCGAGTGGAACGTCTCCTCCCACTGAACATACATCGCCGGAAAATACTGAAATTAACACAAGATAAATGCGAGCACCGGGACTTTAACCTTGGTGGGCTCGAGAAACCACTGTCCTCCTAACCATCCAACCACATGTTGGTTAGCACGAGAAAATGTATGTGGTGACCGTGATGAGCTTATTCTGAAGTCCAGTGACCATATCGTGCTTTTGCTTCAAATACAATGTCCGTAAGTGCAAAAAAACACGGAGCATGCATCAAATGCAAAGTCCGTCGGTGTCATCAACAAAATAGGGAGACATATCGTGAGCTAGATACCGTTGTACTATGGTATATGCTTATTTTCTTAGTGGTCGATTGCGTGTGTGGTGTGGTGGGCACATCATTTCTAATTGTGGTGGGTCAACATGAAGACTCATGGGTCGGCTCCATCCTGCGCCACATATAGGTTGGACCGATACGTGTTATACGGAGACCCATGTGGAGGACTCGACGTACAACATGAAGCTACCAGAGTCGTGGAGGACTCTATCCCCACTGGTCATAAGCCGACTATATATGATTTGTAACCCTAGGCCCCTAGTATGTTATACAAGCTTGGGGGCTAGTTTGTCGATAGTATACACACACACAATGCCTGGTATTCACGTGTACTTTGTACACACCCCTATCACTAATATACAGTACCAGGAGTAGGCTCTTTCTTCAACTGCAAGGGTTCGATCCGAACTAGGGTAAAACTTTGCCTCGTATTACCATCCAGCCTAACAGCCAGGGATATCCTACCGAATGATATGATGAAATCATATCTGCCAACTACTAAGAGAGAGGTGTGTCGGGGGGGGGGGGCAATGTGTGCGAGAGATGCCTAAAGATAATGTGCGTGCGGGAGACACGTAGGCACATATATGTGCGTATAGAGGACTAGTAGAGATCGTGCGTGTGTATATATGCATGTGAGAGAAATAGTGTTTTCCAACTAAGATTAATGAAAAGAGTGAAACAGAGAGAAACAGAGAGAGCATGTGCGTGAGACACCCCAACACCATGAGAGAGATTGTGAGCATGTGTGAACGAGAAATGCCGATGCATATAAAGTGTGTGCACTTATGCGTTAGATAGAGATATATACAATGCGTTTGTGAGAACGGGCCGAGGCATAGTGCATCTACGTGTAAAAGGCGGTTCTATGCATTAAATTAAAATATAAATGGCATTATTATTTTTGGATGAGATCATGAATTTTGCAAATTGCGTATGGACGAAAATCGCTCTATCAGACACCCATACTCTATTGAATTCTAGCATGTGCATGTGTTTATTTCATATTATCGATCCATAGAGTGAGAGTGGTTTGAAATACAGGCAATGGATGCCTTTGCAATTCATATATAAACATTAATTAGTGCACTCCATGTTGTTAGTGTGAAGCACTTTATACATTTGTCACTTGCATGGATACATTCCAAATTGCTAGCTACAAAATAGAATACATGTCGAATTCAACATAAAGGGGGTTTCGAAGATTCAAATTCATAGGAAGTGCATTCATCTATTTGAACACGAGATAATGGCATTTGTAAATCAGATGTAAAAGGGGGCATCAATCTTTGTTGTGAGTTTGAACATGCTATATATATATTCATACGCATATCTAACTTTTTTTGCAACCAAGGAGATTATATCTGGAACCATGCATGAACTGAGGTAAGTTGCATATTTTCTTAATATATACTCGTGTACAATGTATATTCAAATGTACCCCCTCCATTCCAAAATAATCGTAGCTTTAGGATTTTCAAGAGTAAAGATTTGCGAAGTTTGACAAATCCTAAAAGTTCAATTCAAGAGAACCGAAAACGTTAATGCTTCTGCTCCCAAATATTGAACGAAGCGCCAAATAGGCCTCTGGTCACCCGAAACCACGCGAGACTAATGTTTGGTGGTAGGAAATTACTGTCTTGACTCTGGCCCATGTAGCCTATCGGCCCGATGTCCAAAGGTCTAAACCAGGGTAGGTTTGTAACTTCACCAAGACGCGGTCTCAACCGCCTCCGAGAAGCATTCATACGCCGTGGGTGCCTAAACATCCATGCGCTCGGCCGAAGTCTATCCCGCCCACATTTGGGACACCTGACATGACTGTCCTACCCCCAACCTGCAATATGGCTGAAATTTTAGATGGGGGCAAAGTTTGTAACTTTCCACAAATTTCAAACAAGCGCGTCTCAAACCGAAACATTGTTCCCCCTTAGTTCCCCGCCTCCCTCCGTTTCCCCATTCATACTCCATGGGCGCGAAAACGCCCTCTCCACCAGCCGCGAAACCCCAGCCTCCTCCGTCCTTCACCCCATAGTGTCTAATCCACCGCCGCCCTCCTCCATCATGCCGGAGCCGGTACCCCAACGTCGTCGTCCAACGCAACCGCAACCGCAATGCCCTCAAGGACTTAGCAGCTGAAACCGAGGTAGAGATGCCTCCACGATGCCGACGCTGACGTGTGCCGTACCAGAACTACTCTGACCACGCCGTCCTGCGCCTCACTGCTGCGGCTCCACTGTCGCAACCGTCCACCGCACCGGAGCTATTCCCGCTACGCCGCCGTTCGCCGCCTCGGATCTGCTTCCCCGCCGCCGACAGACGGCCACCGCACCACACTCATTAACTTGGCATGGGTTCATCCAAGGCTGCACCGTCCTCCACAACTTCTGGTTTCCGATGAACAACAAGAAGATCATTGGAAAAATAGAAGAAGGACACAACACTGCCAGCAGAAAGAGGTACTCATCTTCCCTTATTCGTGCAAATCTTACGTCTCTGCTCACACCGTATTCATCCCGCGAAAGAAACTAGTTGAGCGCTTCTTACTGCATCATCTTCATGATACTAAATGCACAAGGTTTCCTCCCTTTTACTATTTCACCTTTGCTAGAGGTCAGTAGCCCGCCTGGATTTCAATCAGGGTCAATCGAACCGCAATTAAAAGAAGAAGCACCCACCTAGGCACGCGGAGCACCTAGTCCGTCTGTTCCCCGGGGAAGCGGCACATCGGTGTCTATCATAGGGGTGTGGGGTGCAGGAGCTGCTTGCGCCCGATCTGGAGGTCGGCGGGGCTTGAATGGATGCCGAGGGGCGGTGCAAGCACGACGGTGCGGTGAGGTCGAGGGGAGGGTGCAGGCAGGGGAGGAATAATGGGCCGGTGGTCGCTGGCGTTTCGAGGAAGATCGTCAACACTTACTGGCTGAAGGTAGATGAAGGTGATCTGCCCGTTCTTTGTACATCGAATG
Source organism: Triticum timopheevii (assembly GCA_963921465.1). Taxonomy (NCBI): domain Eukaryota; kingdom Viridiplantae; phylum Streptophyta; class Magnoliopsida; order Poales; family Poaceae; genus Triticum; species Triticum timopheevii. Next base: position 330,816,601 of record OY997274.1, on the reverse strand, counting down.
GTGCAGAAAAAATGGACTGACCTATTTGCTTTCAGTCGACTGTTATTTTCATAGAATCCTGTAGTAATTTAGTGTGCCATGCATGTTGTAGATCTATCATATGTCTCCCGTCATTTATTTCTCACCGACCTGCTATCTGCTACCTTTACAGTGTACTAATTGTGCACACACTTCACCCATACTCACACTATTGTTTTTTATGCATGGGTATTTCAGACTCTGATGCAGTGTTGATGAATGCAGAAAAGAAAAGATAGAAGTCGCTCCAGTGTAATTCGAATATAAGCACTAAGCGTTTCAGCGCTCTAATGGGTGCAGTGTCAGCAGTTGGAGACAATAAATGTAGCTCTGCAGCTGATGATCTCAATTGCCACACACAACCATCCCAGGTGCTTGATTTAACTTCGCGCTGTCAAATGTGGTTGTAGCATGTTGCATATTGTGTCTAGCTTGTATTGCTTCCAATTTGGTTAAATTGCATCTGCTTACTTTACACATTATACCTTTGATAATGACATGCCTTCCTGTTTTTGATACATACTACATATGTCTATTAACCATGTTCGTACATCAAATTAATGCTCTTTTGTATCCCTCGTCAATCACTTATGATGAGACAGTCACCCGAGTGGGTTACTGTGAGACGCCCTAAGAGTGCAGTGTCATCCTCCCCACATGATTCTCAAGAAACAGCAAAGCTAAATGAAGATAGTCAACATAGCTCTCTAGTTGATCACCGAAATTCCCCCACACCACCATTGTAGGTCTTGCTCTTACTTGGCAGTGTGATATGTGGTTGCATGTTGCATATGGTGTCTACCTTGTAATGCTTCTAATTAGGGTAATTGCATCTGCTTAGTTAACACATTATACCTGTGAATATGACATGCCTTCCTGTTTTTGGTACATACTACGTTTTTCTATTTACCATGTCCTTACATCAAACTACTTTTCTTGTGTATCCCTCATCAAACTAATTTGTTAAATTGCATCTCCTTAGCTTACACATTATACATGTGAATATGACACGCCTTCCTGTTTTTGGTACATACTACATCTGCCTATCACACCATGTTCTTACATCAAATTACTGTTCTTGTGTATCCTGCATCTATCGCTTATGATGAGACAGTCACGCGCGTGGGTCAATATGAGACGCAATACTCTTAGAAAGAATGCAATTTCATCCTCTCCACATGATTCTCAAGAAACAGCAAGCCTAAATGAAGATATTGAACGTAGCTCTGTACCTGAAGACCGCACATCCCCTACACCACCATCACAGGTGCTTGCCCTAACTTCGCAGTGTGATATGTGGTTGCATGTTGCATACGGTGTCTAGATTGTAATGCTTCTAATTAGGGTAAATTACATCTACTTAGTTTACACACCATACCTGTGAATATGACATGCCTTCCTATTTTTGGTACACACTACATCTATGTGTTAACCTTGTTCTCACATGAAACTACCTCTCTTCTGTATCCTGCATCAATCACTTAAGATGAGTCACCTTTATTCGTTGCATATTGCATATTATTTCTAGCTTGTTGCCATGTATTGCTTCTAATTTGGTCAAATACATTTGTTAGGGCACCCTTTTAATTTGTCAGAGTGATATTGGTTTCATCTTTCATATGATTTCTAGCTTGCATCGATTCTAACAAGTTCAAGCACCTTGTGCTTAGTTTACACTTTATACATCATACATGTCAATATGTCACGCCATCCCGATTTTCATACATATTCCATCCTCCTATCATGCAGCTGCCTTACATGAAAGTAATGTTCGTCAGTATCATGCATCAATGAGTTCTGAAGAGCAAATTTTATTCCTTTTTCTTGTGTGTTTGACTTGATAAGGAAAAATCAAGAAAGAGGAAGGAAAAGAGTAAGGAAGGCAATGATGGTGGTCCTCTGCAGCAACATAAACGGAGCATCTATACCGATTCTCCTTGTACTGATAGTGCATTACAAGGTCCAAGTCTCCGCTCCCCTACTCCACCATCCAAGGTGCTTGCTCTAACTTGGCAGTGTGATATTTGGTTGCATGTTGCATACGGTGTCTAGCTCGTATTGCTCCTAATTAGTGTAAACTGCATCTGCTTAGCTTACACATGATACATGTGAATATGACACGCTTTCCTGTTTTTGGTACATACTATATCTGTCTATCACACCATGTTCTTACATGAAACTACTCTTCTTGTGTATCCTGCATTAGTCATTTATGATGGGACACCTTTAAGTTGGCAGTGTGATATTGGTTTGCGTCTTGAATATGATTTCTAGCATGTATTGCTTCTAGTTTGATGAATGCCACCTATGACGAGACAATTTTAAATTGGCAGAGTGATATTGATTGCACCTTTATGGTGTCTTGCAGTGTTTCTAATTTGTTGAAGTGCCTTCTGCTTAGTTACCACATCACAGATGTGAATATGTCAAGCAGTCCATTTTTTCGTACATATTCCATCCTCGTATCATGACTTTGCCTTTCATCAGAGTAGTGTCCGTCAGTATCATGCATGAATGAGTTCTGAAGAGCGAATTGTATTCCTTTTTCTTGTTGGTATGACCTCACAATGCAAAATCGATAAAGCTGAAGGAAATTGGCAAGGCATTGGATGATGGTGTTCCTTCCGAGCAACTAAAATGGAGGTTCTCTATAGATTCTACTCCGCCATCCTCCCAACAAGATTCGCAAGACAACGCAAGGCTAGACAGTCAACATAGTTGTGTAGATGATGAGCACATCTCCCCTACTCCACCATCACAGGTGCTTGCTCTAACTTGGCACTATTATATGTGGTTGCATGTTGCATATGATGTCTAGCTTGTATTGCTTCTAATTTGTTGAATTGCATCTGCTTACTTTACACATAATGCCTGTGAATATGACATGTGTTCCGGTTTCTACATCAGACTACTATTCTTGCATATCCCGCATCAGTCACTTATGATAAGGCACCTTTAAGTCACCACTGTGATATTTGTTGTGTCTTGCATATGATTTCTAGCATGTACTGCTTCTAATTTGTTGAAACGCCATACAGTTTGAACTTAGCAGAGTGATATTGGTTGGATCTTTCATATGGTGTCTAGCTTGCAGTGCTTCTAATTTGTTGAAATGCCTTCTGCTTAGTTACCACATCATAGGTGTGAATATGTCACACCATCCTGTTTTACATACATATTCCATCCTCGCATCATGTGTTTGCCTTTCATCCGAGTAGTGTTCGTCAGTATCATGCATGAGTGAGTTCTGAAGAGCGAATTTTATTCTATTTTCTTATCGGTTTGACTTCACAATGGAAAATCATTACAGCTGAAGGAAATTAGCCTGGCAGTGGATGATGGTGGTCCTTCGGAGCAACTCAAACAGGGGGTCTCTATAGATTCTACTCCGCCATCCTCCCAACAAGATTCGCAAGACAACACAAGGCTGGACAGTCAACGTAGCTGTGTAGATGATGAGCACATCTCCCCTACTCCACCATCACAGGTGCTTGCTCTAACTTGGCACTATTATATGTGGTTGCATGTTGCATATATTGTCTAGCTTGTATTGCTTCTAACTTGAATTGCATCTGCTTACTTTACACATAATGCCTATGAATATGACACGTGTTCCTGTTTCTAGAACATACGTGTACATGATGAGCACATCTCCCCTATTCCACCATCATAGGTGCTTGCTCTTACTTGGAACTGTTATATGTGGTTGCGTTTTCCGTATGATGTCTAGTTTGTATTGCTAGTGATTATGTTGAATTGCATCTGTGTAGCTTACAACTTATACCTGCAACGATCACTTACCCATAAGACACATTTAACTTGGGACTGTGATGTAGGTTGCATCTTGCATTGTCTTCTAGCTTGTACTGCTTCTAATTTCTTGAAATCGCACTTACGACGAGACACTTTTTACCTGATAGAGTGATATTGGTTGCATGTTCATATGGTGCCTAGCTTTCATTTCTTCTAATTTTATTGAAATGCCTTCCGCTTACTGTTTTTTCATACATATTCCATCCTCCTATCGTACATGTGAATATGAAATGCTATCTTTTTTGTATATATTCCATCCTCCTATCCTGCGCTTGCCTTACATCAAAGTAGTGTTCGTCTGTATCATGCATCAACCAGTTATGTAGAGCTAATTTTATTCATCTTCTTGTGGTTTTGACTTCATAAGACAATATCAGAAAAAAGGAAGGAAAAGAGTAAGTTAGGGGATGTTGGTGGTCTTCCGCACTGATGCAAACAGAGACTCTCTAGATTTGCCACTCCTACTACTAATGAAGTTGAAGTCCCAAGTCTACATGATGAGTTCATCTCCCGTACTCCACCATCGCAGGTGCTTGCTCTAAGTTGACAGTGTGATAATTGGTTTCATGTTGCATATGTTATCTAGCATGTATTTCTTCTATTTTGATTAAACTGCACCTGCTGAGTTTATACGTTATACATGTGCATATGACATGGCTTTCTGTGTCTAGAATACACTTCATCTATCTATCATACCATGTTCTTACATCAAAGTAGAGCTGTTGTGTATCCCGCATCATTCACTCATGATTGGACGCTTTTAACATGGCAGTTTGATAGTAGTTGCATCTTGCATTGATTTCTATGTTGCACTGCTTCTAATTTTTCGAATTTCCACTTATGACAAGACACTTTTAACTTGGTAGAGTAATATTGGTTGCATCTTTCATATGGTGTCTAGCTTGCATTACTTCTATTTTCTTAAAAATCCTTCTACTTAGTTTGCACATCGTAGCTATGAATATGTCATGTCGTCCTGTTTTTCTTACATATTCCATCCTCATACGGTTGTCTTACATCAAAGTATTGCTTTTCTGTATCATGCATCAATGAGTTCTGAAGAGTGATTTTATTCTTTTGTGTTGTGGGTACAGCTTGACATGGCAACGTCAAAAAAGAGCAAGGAAAATAATATAGTAGGGAGTGCTATTACTCGTCGGGTGAAACGGAAAAGGATCTGCCGTCGAGATTCTACTGGTATTTATAGTGCAGTAGAAGGTCCAAGTCCACCGGCTAAATCTACAAACATAGTATCACCTGCTCCACCAGCTGCAGCATCCGCTTCAACTGTACCAGCATCTCAACCAGTTACTCGTTCGTTTGCTCCGGAACTGGCCAGTTCCCAAGCTGCCTTCACACCTAACACTACTTCCGAAGCACTGCTGACACAACAGGACTTGGCAAGATAAGATGAACCTCATGAGCATCAACACCAAGACGGTACCTGACCGAGTCAAGTTGCATTTGCATGCTCCTTTATATGTACCCTCACAGTTTGACGTACACTAACACTTTCCATATTCGTTGTTGCACTAGCACCACGGTGCAAGCGGAAACAGACATCAGGGATAATGCTTGACAGATTAACAAAATCTAAAGGAGGAAGAATGGAGATCCATTTTGAGGCAGGTTTAAAAAGGCCACGTGATGCTACAGAGTCAGCCAAGTTAGTATCAGAGGCAGCCGTTGCTGTTAGGTGTCATGCACGTATCCTCCCAACGTGGATCCAGTACAGGAATGAGAAAGACAATACCCAGTTTAACACCTTCCTTGACCATTTATCCGTAAGTAATGTTATTCATCGCAATTAGTAATATTGTGTTGCCCTGTCCCATACTTTCTAGCTTCCTCCTAATAAGACTCACATTCTTTTTTCAACATATGAGGTTCAAGTTGGATCTGAAAGATGATGCAACTAAACAAGCATGCACTCATGTTTTTCAGTCTGCTCTGCGACAGTATCAGTACCACCTTAGAAAATCTCACTTTGAAGGCAAGGCTAACAATGAAATCGCCCAAACATCTCCAGTGGAATATATTACAGATGAAGACTGGACAACCCTCGTTAAACACTGGTCTGATCCAAATTATTAGGTAGGCTATATGTATTTGATCAGACCACATATTGAACTTGTATTTATGTATGTGCCTTACAAGTGTATCTTCTTCTAGGCTAACGGTTTGAAGAACAAAACCAACCGTTCTAAAGAGAAATTCCAACAGACAACAGGATCTCATAGCTATATTGCACACTGCGAGGCTCTTGTAAATAGCTGCTACTTCCTTCTTTTTTTGTGCTATATTATCGTATCTAAATTGACTTGTTCCAAATACATAGGAAAGCTCATGCGGACAAAAAAGAACCTGAACCGAATGCAGTGCAAATCTTCAAGGATTGCCACACCAGCAAGATGAAGGGCATGAGCACACCAATTCAAGCCGCTGTTGTAAGTCCTTACTCCTCCTGCCTTGAACTGGTTGGTATTGTGATGTGTTCATTTCACTACTTGGTTTGCAGCCAATGTCAGTTACTCTATTCACTTTTATACACAGTTGTCTTAACGTATCATTTCACCTTACATGGTTTAAAAGATATGAAGGATATTCTTTTGGTCATGATCTGTAATCTAGTTGTTATGTTCACGTGCGCACACAATGATAAAATAGCCTGTTTGTTTTATATCTGTTTGCCCATGATATGAATGATGTCATACTATGTTCATCCTACTTTAAACCATGTCTCTTTATCCTTAGATGTCAACGAATGTGAGGAAATAGACAATACAGTAGGCATGCTACATGGACATATGTTCCGAAAGTGATTTTATTATGTAGTTGGCACTACAATACATGCTAATGTATTACAGTAGTTCACCAAAATAAGTTATGTATAAACGTTTAACCTACTTTGTTTGTTTTTTTCAAATTAGTAACTTATCTGGTACACTAATCTAGAAGTTCAAACTTTCAGGAAGCTATGGAACAAATGATTGAACAGCCACAACCACCTAAAGGTGACGAGGCTACCACAGGCACAATGTCACCTCTTGCTGCAGTGCGTCGGTATCTCTCCACTAATAGTGCAAAAAGCACCTTCCTGCGTAATTCTGGGTTGGTTGTCAAGGTAACCTCGTCCAAATCACCTACTGAACAAAATCTTCCTGCTAGACAGAGTGATATATATGTGCTCCAAACACAATCCAATCCCTAATGGACGTTGTTTCGGAAACAAGAGTAGTGGTTGAGAAATGTCGTCAAGATATGAATGGTTTTGAAACCAGACTATCATACATTCGCTTCCTTGTTCAAGAGCAATGGCGGAAAAAGGTGGAGATCGTGCTGCTCCATCAGATTCTACAGCCTGAAACATTAGCACTCAGGTCAAATGATCTGTGCTTCTATACATCTGATGGTGCTTTTATCTGGATGGACTGTAAACTTTATGCCAACAAGCCTTTTTTTGTATGTTTGGAATTTATTTTGTTGTGATACAACACTTATGATGCTGCCACAGGCTGCAGTAATTACGACACTATTTTTGTATAGTGTAGGTTTATCTTAGTAATGTATTCGGCCGAAAGCTTCGTCGGAGCCCAACATGCCAACATTCGTCGGGCCCATTCCAATTGGGCTAAAAACGATTACGGGACGAAATTGGCATGTAGCCCACTAAAAATATTTGGGCCTAAATCAGCATAAGCTTTCATATTTTTCTGGTAGGCCTGTGCCCATAGTGGGCCTTTAACAGGCCTAAACATAATTTGGGCCCTCAGTAAAAATAGGCCGTTTACAGGTGTAAATATCTCGATCCCATAAAAAACATGGGCCTTTAATAGACCAAAAGTGAGATTGGGCCCTGATTGTGCCAAATAACCCACTAGTCTTAGCAGGCCGAAATGGTGACCCATTTACGATGTGGATCTTTGACAGGTCGAAATTCGGATGGGCCGTAAATGTGCCGACCTAATACATGGGCCTTTAACAGGCCGAAACTTCGGTCGGGCTAGATTATCGTCATTTTTATATGGGCTGTTAATGGGCCCGATATGACGTTGGGCCACATATGGCCCATGGTTTTCGTCCGGCGTTAACAGGCCAAAAATGACAACAGTCCGAAAGTGGCCCAAATCTATAGTGGGCCTCTAATAGGCCGAATGTCAGACATGGCCGAATATGACCCAAATCCTTGACGGTCGTTTATGGGCTGAAAGTTTTGATGGACTATAAATGGGCCCAAATGAAGCTGGACCTTTAACAGGCCGGAAATACATCGGGCCGTAATTTGGCCCAATTACTTAGCGGACTGTTAACGGGCCAGAAGTGACCATGGGCCGCGTTCATGACAAGCTTAGGACAGACCGTTGACGGGCCGATTTGACAGAGAATGTTGGGCCTTTAGCAGGGCCGGCCGATTATGATCTGCAGAATCTTGTGGGCCTTTAGCTGGGCTGGCCCATTGTGGTCTGCAAAATATTGTGGGCCTTTAGCTGGGCCGGCCCATTATGGTCTGCAAAATCATGTGGGCCTTTATCTAGGCCGGCCCATTATGGTCCGCTAAATTTTGTCGGCCTTTAGCTGGGCCGGCCCATTATGGTCCGCTAAATCTTATGGGCCTTCGGTTGGGCTGGCCCATTTAAACTTTGTGGGCCACTTTTGGGCCGGTCCACGTGTCAACATATCATAGGCCCATCTCGACCGTTGGATGAGTGACACCTGTAGCAACGCGTGGATCCGTCAGCCAATGAGAATTTTACACGTGGAAAATCGGCATTGGTCGTGGCTGTTAGCGGGATATCGGATCCACAAAACGGACCCGATAGGTTAACGACGGTTAACGGCGTCCCGTTATGGTGGATGCCACGTGTCAGTCACCCTTGACGAAAGCACTTCTGTGACGCGCGATTTATCATCATGGAAGTGGACACTTCCGTGATGATAATTTTGGTAATGTCATGGAACACTTCTATGACAGCACAGGTATGACTATCTTGATTCTGTCATAAAATCATCATGGATGTACATGCATGACAGAAAACGCGACCTACTGTGACAAACACGCATCATCATGGAAGTGTATTTTTTTTGTAGTGGATCCATCCCTCCTGGTACGAATCATCTCCCATTTGTCATCTCGGCGGCCACATATCTGGTAGACGGTACTCTCCAGCTCCTTGTGATACACCTCACATATGCGTCCAAAGGTGATATGTGCGGCCATGGTCTTTCCAATACTACAACTTGGTGCATCCAAGTAGAAATCAATAGGCTCCATTGTTCGCGCAAAGGTCCTCCCAGGTATCCAGATTTTGATCTTCCAGCGCTCCTCTTCTGGTACAAATGTAGAGAAAGTCCCCGTGAAGCTTGGTAATCTAATGTTCAGATACTTAGTGACTTCCTTCAAGTGCTTTTCGAAAGGGGTATTGTCATCCGGCTGAGTGAACTTGTTCCTGGGGTCTGCCATCTATAGAGTGGAAAGAGAGGAGAATTAGAAATGAGTAGAGAAGAGAAATCCTATGGCTCATTCTAGTGGTCGCGTCCTACAGTCAGCATGTGCTCTGATACCATCTTGTAGCGACCAGACCTCAAACGGTCAAGTCTCTGTGCATCAGTGTCATCCATGGATCGGTAGCGGTGACACACACAGTAATCGAGGAATTATAATAGAGTTTCAATCACACACTTATTACATCGAGTCCTCATAAAGAGTATGATTACATAAATAAACCATGGTTGAAGGCCATCTAAACTAGATAACTGCGGAAGCTTCGAAGGTAAATAAGTCCAGCAACTCCAACAGCATAGCTGACTGCAAAACAACGACCTATCGCACCTTATTCGTCGTCTGAGTAGTCCGCAACATAAGACGTTGCTGCCCGAAATGGGTCAGCACATGGAATATGCTGGCATAGTTACACTGTAAAGAATGATAATGAAATTAGTATATCTACATGCAATATTTGGCTGGTGGAGGCTATAAGTTTCATGATTTTGCATAAAACTTTTTTTCCTACAACAAAGGAATAAATTTATTTGACTACTCCAATGTTGCCCATTATTTCAGAAGGTAACCCCAACTCAAATCCCAATTAAAAGTATCATCATTAACCCAACATCAAAATAAATTAGAGTAACGTGTTGAGATCACATCAATAGATTCAAGTACTAGATACTCAATACGTCCATAATCGGGGACACAGCTAACCATGATTAGTTTATACACTCTGCAGAGGTTTGCGCACTTTCCCCACAAGACTCGACCGCATCCATGATCAGATGATTGAGACATAGTCTTTCTGAAGCATTAACTCTCTACTCCAGGTAGACAGTACCACCTACAACCCTCTACATCTGCTAGTCTACCTCTTCAAGAGCTAACGCAACTTACTCAACTATGCTAGAGCCCGTAATGGCTTGTGGCTGCACACGGAAGTTTCTAGCATGAATAATCTTATGATCCCATTGATCCTGGGTGGCATTCCGTAGGATAATCACATGGGTACTCCGGGATTTCCAAAACAGACAACATTGGGTACTCCAGGTGCCTCAACCAATCCACCCAGATTTGTATTAAAGTTGCCACCTTAATGTTATCCAATTAAAATAACTCTCAAACTTCCATGTGTGAATCATGATCCAATGCCCGTCTACGATCATGGCTAAGCAATAATAAGCATAACGTGTATTCCTGGGGTGATCAAAAGGTATTAGGTTCCTACCTCAAACACTACAACCAAAACCACATGTTCCCAACCCTACCGATGCAAATATTTGTGGGGCAGAACTAATGCATAGTAAAAACTGGGTATAAAAGAGTATGATCAAAGTGTAACTTGCCTTGCTGACGATCTGCAAACTCTAGAGATTCGTAGTAACAAGCTTCGCACTCTGGGTAATCTAGGGTAGACAAACACTAGCATACATAAGCAATCACTCAAACGAAACACGAGAGAACCAAGAAAAGATCCAAATCGAACACGAAACAAGCAATGGATTAAACTAACAAGAGTCAAAACCTAACAGCATTATTAATATGTGTATTAGTTCTTAACATAAAGTACATGCGATTAGCTATGGTTTGCAAAAATATTCAACTCAAACGGAGCAACGAAAATCAAAATACGAACGAAACAAGATCGTTTACTAATCTGGACTAAAGTCAAATTTTGCAGTACAAACCATGTTCAAGTTGATTAACTGGAAAGAGGGCTTCGAGACGAAGATTTTGGCGTTGGTTTCATCTAATTTGGATAAATGAGTAAAAAGTTATACCCGTTTAAAAATCAGGGGTTGAATCACGATAAAAATAATTGCGAATAATCACGAACGTTCGCTGTCTGAACCTAAGCGGCAAACAACGTTCGTTAAAATAAACCGACAAAAACCGATCTAAAACAAAACCGTAAAACCTAAAAAAAACTGGCTCTGGTTCGTACCGGTTTGGGAGTAAAACCCGACGGCGGCGGCGGCAAATGGCTGGGCGGTGGTGCGGGCAGGCGGTGGCGGCGGCGGTGGCGGCGCGGGGTGGCAGCAGCGCGGAGCAGCGGCAGCGGTGCGGATCAGCGGAGGCGACGGCGCTCGGCAGGCGGCGGGAGGCGGCCTCAGCGAGGGCACGCGGCGGCGACGGCGACTTCGGGGCCTGGGGGCGGCGGCTTATAAAGGGGCGGGGCGGTGGCTTGCTTGGGGAGGGGGCCGGCCCAGGGAGGAGTCCGGCTCGGACTCCCCTCGGCGTCCGTGCGCAGCACGGTGGCGGGAAGGCGGCGGCGCGCGGGAGTGGGCCGGCTGGACTTCGTCCCAGTTGGTCCGGGATTTTTTTTTAATTATTTCGCCCGAAGAAGAAAATCCTAAAACAAATATATAATAAATTGTAAGAATGACAAAAACAATTTTCTCCGTCCAAAAAGAATATTTAGAACTAAGAAAACATTTTTCTGGCATAAAATGAAATTTTGAAAAAAAATTGCATATTTTTCTAATTCAAATAAAATAGCAAATAAAAACAAAAAAATCACAATTTGATTTTTTAAATTCTTTCTCTAATATTTCTATAAAATTGAAGAAGTCATATTATCTTCTCTCGTTTATTTTTAATATTGAAAATATTTGGAGAGAAAAATAATGAAAATCAAATTGCTCCTTTCTTCAAATTTGAATAAAACTCAAATATGAATTTTGTGAAACCTCCAACTATCTCCGTGGGTCCTTGAGTTTCTCAAGATTTCTAGGATCTAAACCAAAATGCAAAGATAAATATGATATGCATATGATGATCTATGTGTAACATCCAAATTGAAAATTGGGATGTTACACGGGAGGAGTGTGCGAGTACGATATCGATGAAAAGAGGGGCGGGAGTGAGACTTGGACGGTAAGAAGAGAAGAGGGAAAGCCTGTGTTTGTGGTAGGCACACCTGGCTAGAGAGGCATATCGATCGGTGTGTGCCGGGAAGAAGGAGCTTGGGGCCTACAAACGCTGTGGGTGAATGACCTAAAGTGAAAGGACGAATTTGCACCATGGAGCTAGAGAATGCTGAGGGAGGGTGGGAGGGAGGCGGGCGTGTGCATGCACGAAAGAAAGTTAGCGCTAGCTACGAAGATAAGAGGATTGTGTGGGTGTAAAACAAGAATAGAGATCATAATTCATTGTAAAAAGTGAATTTGGATATTTGAAGAATTTATCATAGTGGTTTAAACCGAGGCATAAGTGAATATATATAATGGTGATACGCATGGTGTGCCTGCCATCCTTCAATATAGGCCGTCTGATTTATATCTGACGGGTAGGAAGGGAACTATGGCAATTTTGAAAAAAGATACCCACACCCCTCTCCACATTTGCAAATAAGGCCTTCCCTCGTTCATCCTTTTCTCCCACAAGATAAACTACTCATACAAATGCATCTTGATGTTCCGTACAACGCATGGGCATCTTTCTAGTACTACATATAATATATAGAACATTGATTATAATTTGTGATAATGTGTGGCTTTTGCAGCTCAGGGCTAAATACATGTCATAATGTAGGGGGCGGGGCACTATACCTTGCGTGATAAACATTGTGTACATAGGGAACATGGTTTAGATTATGAGTATCTAGTTACTACATCAAATATACTATTATTTGGAATCAACATTAAGTGTGTTCAAAAATTTGAATTTGAGTTCATACCTCTCTCTATAGTAATCATGTGGTGTGTTGTTAAGATAATACACGAATGATGGTTTAAGTTGGCAACAATCATGATTGTAGATTCTTATTCAAATAGAGAAACGAATTCAAATTTAGTTTGAATTGTAGTGGTAGTATAGACATTTGGAATGCACTAAAATGTTGGTATAAGTAGGTTACATGCATTATACAGACAGCGAAAAAATTTAATTGGACATAACATGGATTCATTCGTATCTTTGAATAGCATTTGTACAGTAAAACGGGACAAGACTCTCTCCTTGTGTGGTGTGAATAACTTTATTTTTTTTCGTTGAGGGAAGTGCGAATTGATTTAGTACGTACAATATTACACGGTAGGCTTGTCCCTAAAATTCAACCCGCGCCTTTTTATATCCCGAAAATTCAGATATCGTGCTCCCAAAACTCATGCCTTCACAACCTGTGCCTTGCTATCCCGAAATTACAACGCGCGCAAAAACTCCCTCCCGCTGCCAAATTCCGACACGCGAATTCCCCTTCTAACCCTGAGCCGAAAGGGTTGCTAGCTCAAATCGGTAACCCACCCTACATTTTGGACAAGCGCGTCCCTAAGTCATGGTTCCCCCCTCCCATCACCTCCTTTTCGCCATTCGAAATCCCAGGCCGCCTTAACTTCTCTGCTCCAACCGCGAAACCCCACCCACCTTCGTCCGCCACCTCACCGCTGCCCAGCCGGAGTCTCTTCCCCGACGACGTCGTCCACCGCAACAGCTCGACGTCCCTCATCCACCTCCCTGGATGAGGATCTATCGTCACGCCGGTTCAGCCGCCCCGTCCTCCACCTCCAAGGAGCTGCTCCGATGATCGCGTCATCTATCGCAGCTACTCCATCCCCATAGCGCCGCCTTAACCTGCTCCATCGGAACCGCAACATCCTCACCAACTCCTCAGACAAAGCTGAGGCCTATTCAGCACCACCAAAGAGGTTGTACACTCATCGCATCGCACCTTCTCCTTAACTTGACCTCCCGGCACCAACGATGCTCCATCCCGCACCCCCATGGCGCAGCTACCTCAAAATCGGCACTGCGGGCAACATCTCCACGGCGGCTCTCCCCCAAAGCGAGGCCCCTTCGGTAGCGGCATCCATACCAGCCGGATCTGCTGCTGCTCCTCCGTCTCTCGCTCGCACTGCTGCTGCTGCTCCGGCTCTCGCTCACTTGCTCGCGCTGCTGCTGCTGCTTCGACGCTCGCTCACTCACTCGCGCTACTACTGCTGCTGCTGCTGCTCCGGCCCTCGCTCGCGCTACTGCTCTGCTCTCCCCCTCGCTCGTGCTACTGCTCTCCTCTTGCTCTCGCTTGCGCTGCTACTGGTACACCAGTTGCTGCTCTGTCTCTAGTTCGGCGCTGCTCCTCCAGGCTATGCTGGTCCGGCTTCTATCTGCTACTGTGTTCCTCGTCGACGGCCTGCTGATTTAGATCACTGTTTCTCTACTACTAGTGCTCGAGCGGCCTAAACTACATGTGAAGTGCCTCTCTGCTACCAGTGGGTTCAGTTTCGATAGTAACATTCAGATTCCACAGTAAATTTCAGTTTCAATAGTTAAGTTCAGAGTCAACAGTTTTTCCCTCATCTGTTGTAGTCAAGTGTTTTTTGGTGATGTAAATTTTACATCTATCACTTTTTGGTAATGTATTTTACATCATCTATTGGAGATGCTATTAGAATCTCACTTGAGATTAACAATGTTTGTCTTGTACTGCTTCAGCCTCGACGTCTTACGGCTCGCCGCAGCTGCTCCAATGACGAAACCATCCATCACAACAGAGCAGTGCCCTAGACGGCGTCTACAGATTCCTCGGATCTTCCTCCACACCTCCGACAGCCACCTCTGCCTCAACTTCTTCGAGGACCAACCCAATGATGCCGAGGTCGACACAGCTACGGCAAAGAAGTTGTGCACTTGTCGCATCACTTATTACTCTACATTCATTTCCATCCATTAGGGCTATTTTGGTTCAAAGGAAAAAACTAAAGGAAAAACATAGCAATAGGAAATTTTCCTATGCCACTCTACTATTCAATTATTCATGCATTTTGTTGAAAGGAATGGAGCAAAACATCCACCTAGACCTACCTTTCAAAATCCTATGCATGAAAACAAGACCAATTGCATTAGTGGCAGAATAACATTCTAACTGTACAAGCTTTCAAATGGTTTCACTTTATTTTGGCCATGTTTCTTTGCATTCCTTTGCTCTTCCAATTCCTGTGAACCAAACACCCAAGTTGACAGAAATCCTGTGTTTACAAATGCTCCGTTTCCCACGTGCATTCCTATCCTATTCTGGTGTTATTCCCATCCCTGCGTTTTCAGAATCCTGCAAGCCAAAGGAGCCCTTACAAAAGTACCACTACT
This sequence comes from Triticum timopheevii, assembly GCA_963921465.1. Taxonomy (NCBI): domain Eukaryota; kingdom Viridiplantae; phylum Streptophyta; class Magnoliopsida; order Poales; family Poaceae; genus Triticum; species Triticum timopheevii. The sequence goes on along the minus strand of OY997274.1, from coordinate 330,801,201 downwards.
AGGGATAAGGCTAGCAGCAGCGCGGGTTTTAGATGTATCAGTAGCGCGGGTACCCGCGCTACTAATACGGCGCTACAGCTAACTCATAGCAGTAGCGCGTGCGCACCCGCGCTACTGCTACACAAGTGTAGCAGCAACGCGGTTAGGGGAAGCTCGCTACCGCTAGTAGCGCTAGCGCTCTTTGGCTGGACGCGCTACTACTATTGAGGCGCTGCTGCTAACTTTTGTACACTCGCTACTGCTAATTTAAGTAGTTTTTTTTGGCATATTTGTTTTGTATTTGAACCGGCTTTGTAGAAGAATCATTAGCACATAGAAATGTCATCATGATACACATACAAATGCCTGCAAGACCACAAATGTAATCATAGCATGTACATACAAATAGTCTCTTCATAATCATCATCCAACACAAAGTGATATCTTGTCATCATCTCGAAAATAGCAATACATGCAAGTCTCGAATACTTGCAACTACAACAACGTCATCCATCTAAACAAAGGTATACGCAAGAAGTGCTATCACTATGAGTGAGAGCGGAACTATGCAGTACATGAGGTGGCGGTTAGGAGTCCTCTCTTGCGCTAGCGTGAACCTCAAGTAACTAGCTTCTCCTTCTTGTCTGCTTTTGAAGCCTTTATGGCTGGCGCCCGTGAACCCATTCACTTGCGCCTGACACTCATGCCACTCGTTGTACACCCCCGGAACCTTCCCTTTGTACATGACATAGCATTTCCATCTCGTCATCAAGAAACTAGGTACCTGTTAGAGATGCATGTTCATGAAGAGGATGTACAATCATATATATGCAACAAAATATACTAGAGCAACACCAAAAAAGAAAGGTTAGCAACTAGATGCAACATATACAGTACGCAAATTAATTAACTAGAGGTATGCAGGTCATCGTACGCAAACTAACAAAGTAGCGTTACGCAAGTTCGGCAGGGACCGTGGACATCACAAAGTTTCATCGCTACAAAAAGTATACAAGTTCAACCGACACATATCATCATCATCGGCATCATAAATCACTAGAAGTTCCATCCTTCCATATCATCGAGGACGAACCCTAGCTTCTTGAACGGCGTGAGGTCTAGACGTTGCATGCCTATGCAAGTTCGGACGTCAGTTCGCGATATAGGGCCGTGGTGGAACATCCCCTTCTCATCGATGACTTCTTTCATGATGATCGTCGCAATGTCGCTTTGGATGCGAAAGAAGTCATCTCTAAGTTTATAATTCGCTTCTCCATGAGATTCTAGCCACTTGTGGATATGATCATCATTTCTGCTGTTAATGCGAAGCTTTTGGTGATCCGTGTTGAACTGAATCATGAGATGGACGATGTAGAACCCATCCTTGTTGCTTGGTTTTGGGACATGGGTGCAGGAGAAGTTAGTTTTATGCGTGAAACCCATCTTCTTGTTCCTTTGTTTCTTGATATGCACGTGGCCACCTCTAAAGCTGAAGCCTTGGAGAGCATCATCTAGAATATTCATTATGTGGGTGTAGTCCTTTTTCTCGTAGTCTCTGGAAGGGTCAAAATACACGGCGTGGGAGACTTGCGGGTAAAGAACGATAAGGACGGCGCGCCCGTTGCTGCGGAGAAAAGACACCTCAAATTATTCCCCATATGAGAGAGAAGGAATGATTGAAATGTACGAAAGGGTTGTCCGGAACTGACTTACTTTGGATGATAAGGCACGAGGACAATTTCCCGGTCATTATTCTGTACCATGAAGTTTTGGAGGTACTCCCTAGCAGTTTCATGCTCAAAGTCGCCGAGACTCAAGAAAGACTCGTGCATGTAGTACGGATCCGCCACACAGATTTGCGAGACTTCTTCACTCTTCATGATGGAGCTCATATGTAGCGCAAAAAGGCGGACGATAGTAAAATCAAGCCGCCTTGTTAGAAACATCTCAAAGATATGGTCAAACCGCAGGAAGAACACCTCCGCGGGCCGTGTGTCGACGTAGCACTTCCCCTCAGGCACGCGAGCTACGTATGTCGCATATCCTGGATCCTTTGAGGCTAGTAGGCTTTTCTCAGTCGACAGCACATGGTCATGCAGTCTCCTGAGATCCCCTGATAGTGCCTCCAGCGGTTTCGGCGGTAGCATCGGCTCGCCCGTGAGATGGAACATGACCGCACCTTTCACGGGTACACGCTCTTCAAAATGCATCGTCTGGCTGTTGTGTGCTCTGGCTTGTTTGGAGGCAGTTACCTTCCCCGATCTCTTCCTCTCCTTTTTCTTGGGCACACCTTCCAGACCCTTCCTTAACCCCTGCCCAAGTGTTCCCGGGCTAAGTACTGTACGACCCTCGCGCCCGGCTAGTTGAGCCTGTGTTGAGGCGGCATCTTCAGGCGTGTCCTGTGAGGATTTCATGAAGAGAGACTTTTTGCAATCCATGGTACGGCCCTGCCCGGGCATATCATCCATATCCTCATTAGCAAGCTGATAGCCCGATTCGTCATATGTTGACTCATCATATCTATGTCACAGTCATACGTGTTTGTATTGAGGTAATCCATAGGGTCGACCTCCGTCTCGTCATCCATTCTCTGTTCTACAGGAGAAATTACATCAGCCAGTACTATTGCACCCCCTTCATCATGTTGTCCGCCGCTCTCACCCGGCACTACTACAGGAGCTGGTAATTGCATAGGTGGGGTGGTGGTCTCCTTACATGCCTGTTGATGTGTGGTAGTTATTGATGTGCTCTCGGCCGGCTCCAGACGAATAAGATTCTTCGGCCATAGCAGCACCCAACCCTTGCAACGTCCAATCCATGGCGGGGTCTCATCGTCCGCTCCCACATGTTGTACTGGAGGAGGCAAATCCTCGTGCCCCTATTTCACACTGGTCAAGCTAACCCTGAAGTGCCCAGCGGGGATCGGCTGGTTGTGGAATGTGCGTTGAGAGGGGTCCATTATCATCCCCTTTCCCACGTCCACCTTCTGGCCTTTGATCAAGTAGAGTATGGTGCATGGGGTTTCTTTCGCCTGCAAACACATATGTCTGTAGTGTAAAACAACCGAAAGGCAACAAAAATGGAATATTATCTATATATATATATATGTTGGTGCGACATGTAATTATCGTGATGGCGTCGAGCTCAGCCAAAGACGAAGGCCCACCTAGCGCGCCTAAGACTGAGGACGGGCTGCTATGAGCGGGAGCGGCTACGAGAGGAGGCCCGGTTGCTTGAGCAAGTGATGGTGCGATGGTGTTGTTGTTCATGGAGTTGCTCGCGACGAAACTGGGCATCGGGAAATCATGTACCATCTTGTCTGTATTTTCCTTCGCCCAGTTGATGATAACTGGAACCAAGTTAGTAGCAAAATCATTTCTGCAGGTAGTTACAGCTGCATTGACTGCCTGCTGTAGCAACTCATATTTTTCCTTGGCTGCTTTTTTCGCGGCCTCAGCTGCTTTTTTCTCGACCGCAAGCTTCACCTTTGCATCGATGTCCGCCTGACTAAACTTCTTTTTCTTCTTCTTGGCCTCCGGGCTGTCGTTGTAAAACACCTTCCACATGGCGCTGTCTCCAGCGCCGTGCACACGACCATATTGCGGCCGCTGGTCCAATGGGAGTCCCTTAAGTTCGTTCAAGGCCCGGTTGAGAGGGGTGTCCCACTTGGGCCTCATCGGAGAAGTAGGGCTTTCGGCTGCAAGCCGGTGTTGCTTCTCCAGTAGTCTAATCAATTTCCTCGTGATCTTGTCCGTGTAAAAAACCTTTTTCTCCTTGTCCCACTTGTAGCGGGCCCTGATGAAGTCATGCTCCAAGGGGTTGGTGAACATCGCGAAGGGGTCTGGGAGACCCGCGGCTTCACGTTTCGTGTCCTCCTTATCCCATATGGGCCTTTTACCGAGGTAGCCACGGCTTCCGAGGCGATGCTTCCCCGTGTTCCTTTGCTGAAGGCTTTTGAATTTCGCAGCCTTAGCCTTAGCTGCCTCGGAAGCGCAAGTGTCCTTGAACTTTTCGAACTCCTCTTCCGTAAGTGTCGGATTTTCCTCCAGAATCTTGGACAGGGGTTCGTCAGCCTCAATAGCTCGTTTCACCCTCCCTTTCCAGGAGGCCAAATCATTGCTGAACATGCCCATGGCGTGATTGTTAATCTTTTTCATCTTCGGATCATCCCACGGTTGTTCTATGTTATCATCCCGGTCGGGGAACTTGAATCTCTTGTGCAACTTCGTTAGGAGCAACTGCGTCAAATGTTCTTTACTCCTTAAGTCATCGTCGTTGATGCTCGCGCATTCCCGTAGGATGCATCCTACTTGGTTCCCATAGCACTTGCGAGGTTCTTCCGGCTCTAACGGCTCAAACTTGCCAGGTGCCATCTTTGTGATCACAAGTCGTCCAAACGCTAGTTTGTTAGGTTTTCGTATCCTCTGCTTCTTATGCTTCCTCTTTTCGGTATCGGCATCGGGGCCGATACCTTCCCTGCCGGTCTCGGCGCCGCCATCGGTGCCGGCGCCGTCGGTGTCGATGTCGGCATCAGTACCATCATCGAGGCCGACCTACAAACCTTGCTTAGCAGTCAAATAGTCGAGGTACTCTTTTTCACCCTCATAATCCATCTCGTCTGCATCTTGGTCAGAAGGCCCAGTTTCTTCGTTGTTCGACATGTTTCCTATGATTAAGTGGCCTCATTTATTTCTAAAAGTATGAATAAATGAGAAATGACATAAAAAGAAATCTATGTGCCAGCACTCGATATGCCAACTATGTAGCACAAATCATGCCTTTATTCGCGGGAAATTTTGGCATGACCTTTGCTAAAAAATGGACATATCGAGCGCCTGAAATTCACCGAAACGGAAATGAATCAACATTCCGGCGTAACATAGGCCACTCGGATCATTTTCCAAACATGACATGTCCAAAACATGACATATGCACATATCACATGTCCAGTTCAAATTTCCATATAAATTCAGCTAATTTTGAAACCTAGCTAAATTCATAACTAAATAGATAACCTAATTAATAAACATGAAGAACCCTAGCAGAGAGGGGGGTTTACAGAGAGTGCAGGGGCGAGGAGGCAGGCCCGACAACGGCCGGCAGGGGAGAGGAGGGAGGCGAGGGCCGACGGGTCAGGGGCGAGCGCGCCGGGGTCGTGGGCGAGCGCCGGCGCCGGAGTCGGGGGCGAGCGGCTGGGTCGAGGGCGAGCGGCGTGGTCGGGGGCTAGCGCCGGCGCCGGAGTCGGGGTCGAGGGCCGGGACGGGGGCGAGCGCCGGGGCTAGCGCCGGCGCCGGCGGAGTCGGGGGCGAGCGCCTGGGCCGGGTCGGGTGCGGCGGAGCGACGGGGGAGAGAGAGTGGGGATTTGGGGGGAAATGGCGGGATGAAGCAGGGCGAGTGAGAATTTTGGGTTAAGGGAACGTAGCAGTAGCGCGTTATGTCAAAACGCGCTGCTACTAAATTCTGTAGCTGCAGCGGTTTCGGAGAAACGCGCTACTACTATGATCTGTGGCTACAGCGGTTTATGGGAAACTCGCTACTACTATGATCTGTAGCTGCAGCGGTTTATGAGAAACACGCTACTACTAAGATCTGTAGCTGCAGTGGTTTTGTAGAAACGCGCTGCTACTGCCGTTGCTACTGGCAGTTTTCCTTTTTCTTTTCCTTTATTTTATCCCACTTTTATTTCCCGAGGGCAGTGAACGAAGGGAGGCAATATATATTGCATCATTTGACGGTTAAATATGTATGCAAAATAGGAACATATATATTACACATCAGTGGACCCATGCATAATAATGGCTAAGTGTGTATACAAAATAGGAACATATATATATTACACATCATTGGACCCATAACATACATTTCCTCAGTGCTGACGTTTTCGTTTTTGAGTCAGCTTCTTTCCCTTGTTGTTCGTCGAAGAATAATTGAGCCCCTCATTGTGACTTTGCCTTTTCCATGGAGTACGATTTTTCTTAGGTAATGTAGTATTGATTCTTCTTTTGACGTATACTTCATCATCATCGTCATCTTCCCTCATTGGGTTGCCGTACTGATCATAGTCTTCCTCGTTGGCGACTCCATCCATTCCAATGATGTTCCTTTTGCTTCTCCTCATGACAACACGACTGGGATTGCGCGGGTCAGTTATGAAGAAGCATTGTGTCACGTGCTTAGCGTGTACCCATGGCTCATTTTTTGCGATAGCGTTCACGGTAGCGCTCTTGGCGTCGGGTATAGTCATGGTAGTGAACATCCGGCTTTCTCTTTCGACATTCTTAGCCCATCTGACACGGAACATCGTCATGTTGTGCAGTCCAGAGTAGTCAAGCTCCCAGATCTCCTCGACCCTTCCATAAAATCGATCAGTTGTGCCGTTGTCGCTGCCGGTCATGCATTCCATCATCACCCCTGAGTTCTGATCATCACTGTCCATATCTTTTGCCTCCGTGTAGAACGTGTATCTGTTGATATGATATGCCTGATAGGTTACGAGGTTGGGCGAGGGGCCATGTGCTAAGGCGTATATGAGCAATCCGTCCTTAGAGCCCTCCTCCGGGGGATTAGCAATAATATGCTCTTTGAACCAATGCAGGAAAGTGGAGTTGTGCTCTCTAGTAACTACCGCGTCCGTCCTGCATACCCCCCGGTCACGATACTTCTTTGCGATAATTTCTTTGTGCAGTGCCACGAAAGGATCTACCTCGTCTAGGTGTTGTAGCACTACCAAGTTTGCTCTGTCAAAGTCGTTGCGTCGATCTGAGTATGCCACGTGCAGTTCCCTGCGACCGTTGCAGTGACCATCTCCTTCGAGCCTCCCATCGTGCTTGTTAACGGGCAAACCAACACTAACACCAGGCGGCTGGTCTGCGCCATATAGAAAATTCTCACAGAAAGAGATGCACTCTTGTGCCAAATAGCCCTGGACGATGCTTCCATCCGGACGGGACATGTTACGAATGAATCCTTTGATGATCCCATTCATCCTCTCAAACGGCATCATGTTGTGCAGGAATGACGGCCCCAGGTCTATTATGTCATCCACAATATGGACACAGATGCACCATCACGTCGAAGAACGCAGGTGGGAAGTACATCTCAAGCTCATTCAGTATCACAACGATCTCTTCCTGTAGCCTTTGGAGCTGCTTCACACTGATCGACTTTCGAGAGATGACGTCGAAAAAGTTGCAGAGACCAGTAAGCGTGTCACGGACGTGCTTGTCCATTATCCCTCTAAGGGCAACAGGTAGTATCTGCGTCATCATCACATGACAGTCATGAGACTTCATCCCGCTGAACCTTTTCTTGTCCGTGTCTAGATATCTGCTTATCTTGCCATAGTAACCGGAACTAACTTTCACTCCGGAAGGCACTTAAAGAATTGATTGATCTCAGCCTGACTTAAGGTGAAGCAAGAGGGGGGCAATAATCCTCTTTCTTTAATTTCTTGCCCTTCTTCTCCCGTGCCTCTGTCTCCGTCTCTGTCTCGTCTGACATTTTACGGGGCGGCATGTGCAGATCTTCCCTGATTTTCAAATCTTGCAAGTCTTTTCTTGCCTTCGGCCCATCCTTGGTCTTATCCGGAATGTTCATCAGTGTTGCGACCAAGCTCTCAAGGACATACTTACAGATATGCATTTGATCAAGGCAATGAGGTGTATCGAGTTTGTGCCAGTACTCCAAGTCCCATAACACAGACCTCGTCTTCCATACCTTCAGCAGCAGCTCTGGCGCCTTTCTCATCGTCTTTCCCGGCGCGGGGCACTCCTTCCAGTTTTTCAGCAGCTCATCGATTTCGGCACCGCTCCGCTTACGTGGAGGTCCTCGATGCTCAGCGTGACCATTGAATAGATCTCCATGGTTTCTCCACGGGTCGTCCTGTTCAAGCCATCTTCGATGCCCCATGTACACGATTTTCCCAGACCTGCCATCTTTCCTTGATGTTAGCTGCTGAGACGTTGTATCATCCATGCACCGCGTGCATCCGCAATATCCATGGCACACCTGGCCTGCCACATATCCGTAACCGAGATAGTCCTGCACTGTCGTGATCAGCGCGGCTCTCATGTTGAAATACTCACCTTTGCTGGCGTCCCATGTCTTGGCCGGTGTTTTCCATAACGTGTCTAACTCCTCTTTAAGTAGCCCCAGATACAAATTAATATTATTTCCTGGTTGTTTCAGCCCTTGAATAAGCATGCTCATGTGAATGTACTTCGATTTCATGCACAACCAGGGGGGAGGTTGTACATCCATACAAACACGGCCATGTACTATGGTTGGTGTTTTGGTTGCCAAACGGATTCATGCCATCGGTACACGCGCCGAGCACAATGTCCCTTGCATCACATTCAAAATACCGATAGAAGCTGTTCAACGCTCTCCACTGGCTTCCATCCTTCACGTGTCTCAGCTTCAGATCATCTCCATCGTCGGGCTTCTTCCTCTCCGCGTGCCAGCGCATTAGCTTTGCTTCCTTGGGATCTACAAAATACCTCTGGAGACGGGGAGTGATCGGTAAGTACCATACAACTTTCTGGGGACATTTCTTCCCAGCCTTCTTGTATCGAGAAGCATTGCACACCGGACAACTTGTTTTTTCCGCGTGCTCCTTTTGATAAATTATGCAATCGTTGATGCATGCATGGTATCTATCGTGTGGCAGATCAAGAGGGCACACGATCTTCTTGGCCTCATCAACACTAGTAGGACATAGATTACCCGCGGGAAGAACATCCTTTAGGTACTTGAGATGCTCATCGAGGCTAGTGTCGGTCCATTTGTTTTTAGCTTTCGTCTTCAGGAGTTGGAGCGTCAAACTCAACCGGGTCACCTCAGGATTGCAACCATCATACAATGGAGTGTTCGAGTCTACCACCAGTTGCTCCAGCTTAGCCTCCTCTCTAGAAGCAGCTCTCTCAGTACTCGTCTCCTTGCGAAGCAATGCTTGAACATGAGGGTCCCGCACAATTGAACTTAGTACTGACGAACTCTGCTGCGTGGAGTCCATGTCGATCTCTCCGCCGCCATGTCCGGCCCCTTCTCCTCCGCCATGTCCGGCCCCTTCTCCGCCGCCATGTCCGGCCTCTTCCCCGCCACCATTATCGATCATCTCTTCGTCTTGCCCCGTGTCATCATTGCCTGCCCCGTCGGCATCCTCAACATCGTCATCCTCATCTTCAATTATCCACCGAGTATAGCCATCCATGAAACCAGCCATGAGCAGGTGCGCTTCGACACGACCATCGTCATGGGGGTCGAGCCAAACTATTCCTTTGCATTTTCGACACGAACATAAAACCTCTGTCCGGTTATTTTCTTTCATGTCTTGCACCGCCGACCGCAACCACCTGTCCACCATCGTTCCACTGACCATCGTCAACTCTGCATGGTAATAATAAAAAAATTGATTGTAAAAATGCATGCATGCATCAAAGTCATAAAAAAATTTGGCATGACCTTCCCTAAAAATAGGACATATATGGATCTAGAGTTTGCCCGGAATTCACCGAAATGGAAATAAATCGACATTTTGGCAAAACATAGGCAACTCAAAAGCACAATTTGGCGGCGTCAACTCCTGCCACACACACAATTTCCACAAACATATCACACACACATAAACACATTTCCATTTTGCAAAAGCATGAAATTTTCATCACCTCTATCTCGATCGAGATCGAGCACACGGTGGAGATGATGTTGTAGGGAGATCAAAAGTGCACAAAGCTCTTCTTGAAAAAGATAGATCTAGTTAGGGGGGCAAATAGGTCACTTAACTAAATCCTACATCTACCTAGCTACCTAATTTGGGAGGAGACAACTTCAACTAGTGGAGGGGGAAGGAAAAAGAGAAAGGAGATGCATTAATGGAGGTGGCGTAGTTATGTAGGAGTAATGAAGAGAGAGAAGGTGGATAGAGAAGAGAGAGAGAGTAATGGGGGAGAAGTATTGAGAAGAAGAAGAGTGAGAGTGGGAGCATGTGGTGGAGGGAAGAGAGGAGAGGGGGAGGTAGGGGGAAGGGAAAAGAGGAGGGGGAGGGGAGGGACGGGTGGGGAAAGGTGTTGGGTTGGTGCGGGTTAGCAGTAGCGCGGGAGAGAAAACGCGCTGCTGCTAAGCATTTAGCAGTAGCGCGCTTTGCGATACGGTGCTACTGCTAACTGGGACAAAAAATTGTGGCAATTTGAAACTTACCAGCAGCGATCTTGAAAAAAGCGCGCTACTACTACATACTTAGTAGTAGCGCTGTTCTTGCGACCGCGCTACTGCTACATAGAGTTAGGTGAACACCGCCGGTCGACATTTGTAGCAGCGCGTTTTTGGCCGAGCGCGCTACTACTAAATCCTTATCAGCAGCGAGTTTACATAACACGCGCTACAACTAGTTAGCAGCAGCGCCCCATTTTGAACCGCGCTGCTGCTAAGATTCTGTGTATAGGCTTTTCCCTAGTAGTGTACTTCAGTTACACATAGGTGTCATAGAAAACTTTGTGTGGTTTGTCCTGCTCCTGCCGTGATGTTGTCCACCTCACCTGAGCTGCTCCATCGATAGAAGCATCCACCAAACCAGACATCATGACTCCTGACAATCTTTCGTTGCCTCAAATCTCCTTCCCTGCCACCGGCACCCACCGCAACGGCATCACCATCATCGACTCAGCAGATGAACCTGAGGAGTACACGGGTCCACAAGAGAGGTCACACTCTTTTGTTTCTGCTTATATTATGCATTGCTTAACATTACCTGCCACTTTATCGTCTTGTTCACCTCTTAGACTCCAAGTCGGGTCCGGATTAATGTTCAAACTTGAGTTTTAAAATTAGTTGTGGGGCAAATATAGAGGCAGTAATGAACAGTATCTTTGTCTATTATCTGGCACATATCGAGGAAGCAATGAATAGTATATGTGCCTATGTTGTTCATCCTGGGTGGGAAAGAAATAGCAAAGCAATCATCATCTGTCTTTTTATTAAATTGAAGCTATCATCAACCTACTATCATTATTTTTGGATCCATCCACTAGTTGTTACCATCACTCTAGATTTCTGCACGCTCTCCTTACATAATCTCACTATATTTTTTCCGTATGCATGGCAGATATTTTACACAATCATGATGAACATGTAGAGAAAAAGAGAAGAGTTTTGCGTGGCAATACAATGTCATGCAGACATTGCTCCATGGTGGGTTCAATGGCAAACCCTCCCCCCCTCCCCAGATTGTAATCCAGAGGAAGATATCTGTTCTGGGGTGGATTCAGACGCAACTGACCATTCCTATTTACCCCCCAAGGTGTTTGCTTTAACTTGGCATGACGATGTTAGTCATATCATGCATATGTTGCCTTGCAGTGCCTAGTTTCGACAACATATATGTCACGTGCTTAATTTAGACATGTTCTGTAATGCCACATGTTTAGTTGCTATATCATATATGGGAATTATGCAGTCTCATCTCTTTTAGCCAACCATAATATATGTGAAATATGCAATGCCATCCTGTTTAACCAGGCATCATATATTTGAATGATATCTTACCCATCCTTTTCTTCATTACATTTCCATTTGTCGACAATGTTTGTACATTAAACTACTCTTCCTATGTATCAGCCATTTGAGTGGGTGACGGAAAAATCTGGAGTGAAAACAAGATCTTCAGAGAAGACAGTGCTACCTGTCGAAGCAGATCTCTTGCTGGGTCCCGATAGCTCCTTAGAGATGGAATTAGAGACAGGTGACCAGTCATATTCCCCCACCGAGGTGTATGCTCTAACTTGTCACGGTTATACTGCTCATATCATGCATATGGTGTCTTGTATTGCATAGTTTAGACATCATATACACAGTATTCAACACCAGTTTCTTAGTTCAGAAATCATATATGCGAATGCCCTCTGCTTAGCATATAAATCACATATGTGAATAAAATCATGCGATCCTGATTACTTAGATAACATGTATGTGAATTATGTCATGCAAACCTGTTTACTAAAGACATCATATAATTATCTCATGCCATCCTGTTTAGCTAGTCATCATATCTTTGAATTATGTCATGCTATGCTATCCAGTTTAGATAGACATCATATATGTGAAATTATATCATGCTATCCTTTTTAGTTAAACCATATACATGTCAACTATTTCATGCCCTCTTTTTTCCACACAATCTATTGCATCTGTCTCCCATACAATGTCTGTACATTCAACTATGTTTCCTGTTTATCAGCCATTTGAATTGGAGCGGGTTATGGCAGTATCTAGCAGAGTAAAAACACGGTTTTCAAATAAAATAGTGCTACCTCTTGGTGGAGTAGCACCCTGGTTATACATGCATGAGAACCATCCCTACCACACATAACCCAGACTCTCGCAGATTGTACCCCTACTGCGATGGACAGAGAACCAGCTTCACCAAATCTAACCCCAGCAGATAGTAACCCAGTTCCTGTTGACACAACACCATCTCCACCATAGAGCTCCCAAACGAGAGCAGTTAGTAAGGCAGCTCCAGTGCCCAAAGCGCCAGTACTACCACGGTGAACCGCAACTCCACCAGTTAGTACACCTATTCCTATGGAGGAAGCACAACTAGCCATTCGTAGTTTAGCATATATCGCATTTGATGTTGTTAAATCTTATGTGTGTATCTTCCCATCATGGAGATATTATACTGAAGACGAAGGAAAATACCAGTTGCAGGTGTTTGTCCAGGAGTTATGTGTAAGTAATGTTATTCATGGCAATTACTTTGTGTTGTCCCATACATTATACCTCCATGATGGTTATAATACAATAAATTTTCCCATTTTTATCTATAGAGAAGGACCGATTTGGAAACTCTGTATGAGGTAACCTGTGCTAAAACCTCTGCTATCTTCAAGAATGCTTGGTGGCATTATTGGAATTACCTGAAGAAAACATACTTCAATGGCAAATAAACTCATCAAATTCCCTTATGTTCTCCTGAGACACATTTACTCGACGATGACTGGGAACGCCTTGTTCTATACTGGTCCCGAACCAAGAATGTGGTAAGGTCTACGAGCCCATTTTTTATTTTTAAGTACTATATGCCAACGTCTTACTGTACTCTGTTCATGTAGAACAAGGGCTTAAACCTGAAGAACAACTATTCTCATTTAAGGTTCCATTTCTATCGTGCATATTGCTTTGCTCTTGTATCACTGTATTTACTCATACAAACTTATTTTTAAATTGAAGGATCCAATCGAAACTCCAGTGGCACAATAGGTATATTTACGCATGTTTTCTTTAACAGGTTTGCTCTTATAAATAGCTCTGTTGATTTCAATTTCAATTATGTATACAGTTGACTTCTCATATCATGCACATTACTAGCATCACAACAAAGCCAATAGTGTTGTTTTTTACTATAAAAAAATTGACTACATGTACAACAAAGCCAATAGTGTTGTTGTACATGTAGACCCGTGGTACCCATCTAAAATCGTGTTGTTCCATGTAGTTTCCCGCGCTTTGTATTCTTTCAGTGCTGCTTTATCTTGAACTGATATGATTTGAACTGTGTCTCTATTTTGATTTGTCAAGACAATGCAGTGACCATAGACATAGATATATGTTTGTTTGATGCTTTTATTATGTACTACTTGGCAATAGAAGACTTGGTAGTTTAATCCTGTCCACCTTACTAGAACAGGTTCACCGAAATGAGTTTCATATACTAGTACATGATAAACCTGTTATGTGTCTGCTTGTTTCTTCTTTTAGAATGCTGCAAAATATTGGGGAAGAGTGCCTTATTAAGCAATGGTAAAGGAAGTAATGCAGATAAGGTTCAGGATAGCGAGACATCCTTGTTGCTCTCCAACAAAGCGGATAAAATAGCTAAGAAAATTATCTTGAAGATAGTGAGACAACCCCAAAGTTCTGTCTTGATTTAGTCTTCGAGTTACTGGCCACTACCGCTCGCACAAGCTACTAAAACTCATTGTCTGAATCAGTTCGGTTTCTTGAGTCTCAACTACAAGCTGAAAGACATCGATTAGTTGTGCTATGACAAGAAGCCAAAGGACTGCGGAAGTCCCTGGAGCACTCAGATGCATACTTTCTGGCGCAACAGCAAGCATTGGAGGATTTTAGCACCAAATAGGACAAAGCTAATAAGCTTGCTAAGCTTATTGCCAGCATGGTGGATACCCAGGATAATGTTTCTTGAGCTCTTCTGAAGTTGTTTCAATTAAGGACTTGTTTGTTGCCGCATTTATTTGCACTGCTAGCCAATTTAGACGGCCAGTGTATGTAATATGCTGCTTTGCCCCTATATTTGCACTGGTGGCGAACTTTGATGCCCACTGGACATAATATGTGTAATAGTTGTAATAGCCTAGCGAGTTGCTTTCTTATTTATTTCCTTACCGTCATGTTCAGTTGTTTTCTTGTAGTCACTGCAGTTCTTTCTTCGTGTTTTTCTAGTGGACACAATAACCTATTTTTATAACTAGGCCACAATAACCATCGCAACACATGGACTGTTGTAACAATGGTCCTGCTACCTTTTGTATTGTTCGTTTTCAATTTTATGCATTATACCTAGTATTTAAGTATCATCACGTATATGTGATGTTATTATATATATATTGTGTGATGAACGAATGAACAATTAATATTATATATATTATGAATTCCATTTTCTGTCTGTTTTTGTATACTAATTTGATTCTATCTGTTATCATCCACACATACAGAATGGAAAGCATATAAACACACATTGAAACAGAACATATAAGAACAGAAAACCGAGTACACACATTGAAACAGAGAAATAAACGGAGCAATAGTATGATTTCTGTGAATACATAGCTATCCACGTCGAAACCACTCAACCAAATAAAACGTGTCCATGAGACCATGACCAGCAGCCCTTGCCTATGGTAGCTCTTGGCTCTACATGAACTCGTGTAGGCGTTCATCCAAGTAGTCGACGCGCTCGTGGTACATCTGGAGCACGATCTCGAGCTCCACCTCGAGGATGCGACGGCCATGTTCCTCTACTGCGCCCAAGTGGACACCTGGGCCAAGGAGGCTGTTGATCCTACCGACCAGTGTGTTGGCATCGAGTGGGCCACGGACAAGGCGAACGGCGCGACCCATGCGAACGGCACGGCAGGTGTCCGGTGCAAGTACAGCGCGGCCGGCCTCTAGTGCAAGTATGGCATAGAGGTACTGTTCCCACTCCTGGTGAGGAATGGGGGTACTGACGGGACATGTACCCAACTGCGACGCCCTGTTGACAGGAGGCAAGCGCCGATGGATCCGCTCTTGCTGTGCGGCGCGCCGCGCCTCTCGCTCTACGGTGCTCCAACGCTCTCGCCATGCGGCGAGCTGTAGCCTATCGGTGCAGACGCGCCTAGCTTGCTATGTGGCACGCCATCAATCATGTTGTGCGGCGAGCTGCAGCCTCTCGGCGCTGACATGCCTATCTTGATCCACGGCGCTGAAGCACCATGCGCCAAAGGTCTGCTCAACCGTGGTGATGATGCGCATCATGGTGTCATCCGTCACGTTGCCGGGGAGCGCCGCGGCCTCGACGGGCCATGGCGCCTTCTGGTTTTCCTCGTCGACGAGGTTGATGGTGGCGCTTTGGTGTGTTGGCATGCTTGGAAAAGGTGGATGTGCTACAGGCTGCGCTTGTTGCCTCTGTGCGTCGTGCCGCGCCTAGGTTTATGTGCAATATTGCTGGGTGGCGGGAAACAGGTGAGTAAATGGCAGGAAACAGTGGTGTGTTCATAGAACACCATCAATTAATGAAAACTTAGCATATAAGGAACAACGAGCTAGCACAAGAAGTAGATGATGATGAGATGAACATTGACCACACTAGGGAACCTGTCGATCATGAATTCATCAATCACAAACGGTTGTACACTAGCAAGCATTGGCCCACAACGCACACAGCTTATTCCATCAAAAACAGGTCGGATGGATCAACTGTATGCCACTATACACATTGTCAAAAAGTAATGCGGTAGACATTCTTTAACATATGTTAAAAATAAAATAAAAATATAAAACAAGGACCTCGAGGTTAAATTAGCTGAGGGAATGATTTTTGTCATTTGAAACGAAATGACCCATCCTATTAGTTAATTTAACATCAACACAACTTCCCATCCAGTCACCCATCTGATGGCTGCTCCAGCCTGAGCACACTTAACCTGAGAGTTCTCTTAGATGAGCTATTGGTGGAGCAGCTAGTCCTTGCTGATATAGGATGCCTCTTCGCATCCATATGGCGTATCCGGATGACTGCCCGTCCCCCAATGGCCAATACATGTTGTGTAGACAGAGCATATCACATACGTCTTATTAGAAGCAATCGTCTGTTTTATTATCGGTCTTCGCACACATTTCTGATTACAGACCTGTTTGCCGCGTATCACACACATCTTGTTGTATTGAATTGTTTCTGTTCTCTTGTCTCAACACAAACAGTTCATCCGAGTGAACCGCATGCTGTATACCGCACACACCTTGATCTGGCTGACCATTTCTTTTGTGTTGCCTAATCACAAAAAGTTCATCCGAGTGAACCATATGTTGTGTATCGCACACGCCTTCATCTGGCTGCTCGTTTCTTTTGTTCCTCCTCATTGCAAATAGTAATTTGAACTGAACCGTATGCCCTGCATCGCACACGCAACTAAAATGTGAACGTGTTTGATGCATCCGTCATCGCAAACGTTTTGCACATTTTTGACGGTTTTCTTACACCACCATTTGCGATTATTGCATCGCACACAGTTTCTCGAAGGGTCTTTGATCATAGTATCGCTTTAGCTACATCCTGCAATAGTGCTTGAAATACGGTCCATCACCTTTCCCAGCTTTCTCGACAGCTGCAGCCTCCCGGCAGTCAGCTCACGTGGCAGCTTCCTTGCCGGGGGTTCAGCTTTAGCCTTCTTGCCGGTACTAGGCGTGCCCGATCTCTCAATTGTCAAAACTGTCTTATCCTTGTGCTTCTTGTTGCGCTTCTTGTTCTTCTTCCTCTGACTGGGGGACTCGTTGTCATCCTCTGATTCGATGTTGATGCAACCTTCCTCTCCAGGGAGCTTCCTCCCCTCTTCCACCCAAGCACACTTGTCTACCAAGGTATGCAGCTCCTTCACGATCTTGGGCAACTGAACTTTCATCTTGGAACGTATCCTGCGGTTGCGCACAATGGATTGGAAGGCAGCTATCACTGCCGCTGGGTGGATATCTGGAATATCTCTGTGGACTCGGTTGAATCTTTGCAAGTACTTCCGAAGAGTCTCTCCTTCTTTCTATTGGAGAAGCTGCAAATTGCTGGGCCGTCCTGGTTCTTGATGGCCGCTCGTGAAGGCACCAATGGACTCATGGCACAGGTCATCCCAAGTTCAAATGGAGTTCTCCGGCAGGTGCATCAGCCAAGACCTCACATTGGACTTGAGTGCCAAAGGGAATTAGTTGGCGAATACCTTCTCATCTCTTCCCCCGGTAGCCTAAACAACAATAGTGTAGATGCCTAGAAACTCTGCCGGATTCAGTCTCCCATCATACTTCTTTGGTATCTCTGGCTTGAACGTGCGAGCGGACGGCCAACGGACTTGCCCTAGCTCACGGGTGAAGGTAGGGCACCCAACCTCGAAAGGTAGGCACCCACCATCTCCGAGAGTGGGCACGTCGACGTTGGGGCCGTCATACTCATTGGGTTGGCAATGGTTGTCGCAGTGCTGCTCGAAAATTGCGCACGTGCCTTCCCTCCGCCGATCCTCGGGGGATCGCCGTTGGCCTTGACATGCTCGAGGGTCGGAGTAGGCCATCGAGACGTCAACGGGCTCTTGGTTACGTGGCTCTTGTAGTGCTTGACTAGGTGGGGACTACACCGTGGGGGAAGCCCCTTCCATGCGGTCGGCCGCATGAGCCGTTGTCGTCGTCTGGGGAAGCCGTGGTGGGCTAGCTCGCTGTGGTCCTCCCGCCTCAGCAAAACCAATCAGACTTTGGATGGTGGCACGCCACTCATCCATCTGATCGGCTATCGGCGGAAATCTCAACAGCAGCCGGGCCCGCGCCATGGCCTCTGAGGCAGTACCTGGCATGGGTTATAACGATGTTGACCGCGGTGTCGCTCGGCTCCTGATGGTGCCAGTGGTGACCGCGTCATGCCCTCGCTATTGCGAACCAGCCACGGGGATGGCATGGTGACGCGGTGGAGGGGCTTGAGGGCCAATGGCTCCGTTGGGCACAGTGCTGGGTCTGCCTGTTCTGGGGGTGGCGTGTGTCCTGTGGCCACGCCCGCAGCTGGGGCAGCCGGAGGGTTACGATTCGCCCCGAAACGTGTGCCACCACTTCCACTGGGCCCTTCGGTAGGGAGAGGGGGTGCATACAAAATAAGCCCCCCATCCATATGTCGAGGAGCATGGCCGCTGGGATGTTGTTTATGCTTTCCTTCCCCGGTGCCTCCTGCTTCGACCATGGGAGCGGTGGTGCCAATGCCGCCTACGCCGACCACACCTCCCGTAGCACCCACATCCTCATGCGTCCCCGCAATTCTCGTGACGTTAGCGGCCGCGGGCAGTGGAGCCCTTGAGGTGGACGGGTGATTTGCAGCTCTGGGCTTCTTCTTAGGCGCTATGGTCGATGACGTGTTGGTCATGAAAATGGTGATGAAGATGACGCGCTAACGATGCTCTAATTTTCGTGCAAGTGATGCCCCTACCTGGCATGCCAAAGTTGTCGGTGGGGAACCACTGCCACCAATGGGGAAATGAGCCCCTTTTGATTCGGGGGGGGGGGGGGGGGGGGGGGTGGACACATTGCACAAAGGACAGAGAAGCGTAGCGCAGTGCGGCAGGGATCACACATGCAGTTTTACCCATGTTTGAGCTGCCGCAAGGCGTAAAACCCTACTCCTACTTTGGTGGATTGATGGTGGAAAAGGTGGTGGTGGATGCAGCACACTTGCCCGGCAGGGTTCCCTCGGAGCTGAAGTGGCTACATGCATATGGATGTGCGAGAGGGCCGAGCTTGCCAACCTCGTGAACCCTTTCTACGATTGCCATGTGCCTCCTTTTATAGGCTAAGGGGTCACTACAGTGGCAAATCAGTCTTTGCATGCTGATTAGATAGCAAAACGTGCTACCATACCTAACTCTGCAGGCTGACAGGGTGCATTAAATGCGCCATCGAGTGTCACATCACAGTGTGCCCGGCAACCCTTGCTGGGCTGTTTTGCCAGCTTCGCGCCTGCTTGCTTGACATGTCTCAGGACGGGTGTCATGTGGAGGTATTCACTATAGGAAGTGGCTGCCATGTGGAGAAAAGCAGCCACTTAGTCACCTTGGGGCTTGACACCGCACTGATCTATGACTTGCGTTGCGCGTGAGGTGGAGCGGTGGAGTGGCTTGACTCCGTGAGCCCTGGCAGGGCCTGCTGGGACGATCTGGCAGTACGCTTCCGGGGCAAACCCAACCTTGTCGGGCTTGCCTGCCCGGTAAGGGAGGTTCTTTCCCTAGCAATATCTTGCCTCTCTGGATCATCTTGATCTTCTTTATCTGCACTTGGACCCTTTGAAGAGTTGGTCCTTCTTGCTTGGTTCGATCTTGGTAGTATAATCTTTATCCTCGAGCCTGTGCACGGTCTGAGCAACGGACCCAAGGTTTGTTACACTGACACTCCGCCATTGCAAACGTTTCGTATCATTTTTGATAGTTTTATTACATCATCATTTGCTATTAATGCATCGCACACAGTTTTGTTGAAGGGTGTCTGATTGTAGTGTTGTGTTGGCAGCATCCTGCAGTAGTGCATGTTCCAATGACTGGAGACAAAATATTAAAAGTTACAATTTTCTAGAAGAAAAAGAGGAAAAAAATAAAACTTTCATCTGCTTGCCCGGTTGAAACAATCATGAACTAGGGTATAAAGTTATTAATTGTCCACAGTAAAATTGATTGACAATGTGTGGAGGCCCACGTGATCATTATCATGGTGGAGATGAGCTATTAGTTACCATGATCGTATTATCCACACTCGTTCCTATAAACCATGATGGAATCGTACTTCTTTCATATCCGTATGTCACACACATCAAGTTGACCCTGTTCTTTACATGCTACGGTAGTTGCTCAAGGACAAGCAAGACTTAAGCTTGGGGGAGTTGATGACTCCAATTTATGTAATGATTTTGATAGTTATGTTGTGCCTACACAGTGGCTTTATGGAATTTTACGACGTTCATGCACCTCCTTCTGTTGATATTCCTCGGGTAACAATTTGTGGACCAAATGATACTTTATGGTAGAGATCCCAGGAAATGGTAGTGAAATCATGTATTTAATGTGATAATCATCTAGCATAAAAGGATGGAGCAAAGGGGTCAAAGGAGGAGCCGGTGCGATGCCTCTAGAGGAGAAGGCGTTGCACCATATGAGCGCGACCACTCATATGGGTGGTCGTAAGAAGTGCGAGCGCCACCACCTCTTCCACTATTTTCACCCTGTAAAATCGGACGGGAGATCAAACGCACAGAGACACGAGAAACTCGTCCAAAAGGCATAACCCTAGCCTCTAGAGATCATCCACAACAGGATTGACAAGGAGGCGGTCGCCATCTTCACCACCAAGCACGTAGGGGCTATGACATCATCTCCACTATCATCATCATCATCATCCAAAATCATTCTCATTGTAACATCAAGAACCCTAGTGGAACGTTTTGTGTGTTTACATTTGTGATTCATTCATGTTGACCACCACTGTCATCGTGATGATTGTTGTCTCCATGTGTGAGTAGAACCCTAGTTCCCGGGGATATGGATGAACTTGGTATGAATAAGATCTGAATCGTCATATTGATATGAGGTCCTCTGTTGCATTCTTAGTTCAATAACTCAGAGAATGTTGTGAAGGGGCCCCACTCAGCATTACCACCAAATGGCCATGAAGTATATCACTGTCGTTGGAAAGCGTAGGATGTGAAGGGAATTCGAGGGCACAGTAAAAGCCTTTACTCCTAGGTTTTGCAATTGATAGGGGAGTTACGGAGAACCCTTAGAGAGGTCGTGTCCATGGAATAACCCTTGATTATCACAGTAGTAACCTGCAGGTGAAGGTAGTGGTGTGCGTGGCACGATGTCTACCTGGAGTAGAACGTGTTCTGTACCCACCTCTGCCAGCATAATCGTCAAGAGTGGCTCAAGTATCCACACCATACTATTCCTATGTGATAGGTGGGAACCTGATGAATGAGTTCACGCCCGAGGGTGGCCCGATCTTCACGTCTAGGATCGAATCGGAAGGGATAACTGGCTACAAGCAGCCGGGATAACTAGCTTTATACCTGCCAAGGTTGGATGCAACCAGTACGTTGGGGATGGCTGACCAAAGCTACAAGAACTCCAACCCGATGTCCGAACAATCACGGAACCACAAACTGGGACTAATCCACACAAAACGGCCGGAACCGTAGAGAACGAACTAGGGGGAACCAGAGGCTCCTTCTCGCGAATCGGAATGAACTCACAAGAGCAAAGGTAGCAAGATCTCTCTAGCAGTCTTGCTGCATAAGCTTGTAGCTGAATGGTTTGACAAAAGGTGTTCTAAAGGATGGGGGAGATGGGGTTTTATAGCAGGGACAACCCCCATTAGCTAGGTGTGAAAATTGTTTCAAAATTAAGATGGTTTGCATGGTTTCCTTGGGTGAATAAGCAGTCAACTTTGGAAGTTGTTGGAGAGCTCCTCGGAAATTCGTGAAGTCTTGACAGCCTGGATACCTTCCACGAGAATGACTAGTAATTTTGACTCACAACACCAAATGATGTGAGGTTTTTTGCATTGGAAAGATAATTAGATGTAGCTTCTGTTAATGTACCCCTATAGCCCCGTCTCTCCATCACATGGGTGTGGCACACCAAAACATTAGAGTTAAAAACTGACAGCATCAGCTTCACTTGAGACTTGTTTTCTCCAAACTTGTTGCTCCAAAGCGGTTGCTTCAAGAGCTCATTGGTTGTTGGATTGCTTCCATGTTATACATAAGTTCAACCAACAATAATGGAGATGAAAGCATAGTTGTGTCATCAAGGTTACAAGGTAAAGTTAAGTTAGCGTTCACCTGGTCACTTATTTGTTTGTCGCGACTTCTTGTGATTGGACCTATAATTGTTGGAGACTTGTCAATGGTTGTGGTGTCCTCATCACTATGCATAGGTTGCATTAGAAATATACTAATGGGGATTCCGGACTCCCTAAGAATGCCTTACTCCCTTGCTAGTTCACCAGTTAATCAAGCCCCTATTTTCTTATTACTATTTATGTCAATTACTTTCAAGTTTGCTCTGCACCACAACAACAAATACTTTCTCCCTCACATTGTTTGGAGTCTACAATTACGTGCAGGCACAAAGCCATAATTCATTACAAGAGGCAAAGTCTGATACTTGTGCTCCCTATGGGATCGATACTCTTACTTTGAAAATGCTACAATTAAAACCTTGGCACTTGCAGGCCATCATTCCTTTAGGACCTATGGGTCTATAGTAGTAGCTAGATCTCTCTCTCTCTCTCCCTCTCTCTCTCTCTCTCTCTCTCTCGCTCTCGCTCTCTCTCTCTCTCTCTCTCTCTCTCTCTCTCTCTTGGATCTTCAATACAATGTTCTCATTCTTGATAGAGAACAATTCAATGTAATCGGTGGTGTGTTTGTTGGGACATGATGAATTGTCACTTTATGATTAGATTGTTTATTTAATTAAATTGAATCTATTTGGGCATTATTGCTTCATAATTAAATAGCTTTGCATTGCTCTCCAGTCTCTCTATTTTTTGGCCAAGTTCCATTGATTTTTCTTCAATGGAAGTGGTGCTTTGTAGTGGGTTTAATCTTGCAGTGCTCTAACCGAGCGCGACTATAAGGGCCAAGACACGCATTATATTGTTGCCACTAAGGATAAAATGATGGGGTTTTCTCGTTGACTTATTCCTGTCTTTATTATGTCATGTTTCATATTGTGATACTTTGTTTCTCTCAAACTTAATACCTTGAGATGCATGCTAGATAAAGGTTTTGGCGTGGAGTATTAGTAGTAGATGCAGTTGGATTAACGGTCTACTTATCATGGACGTAGTGCCTATATGAGGTTATGACATAAATGATCATACTCATAAATATTGCAATCTTTTCAATTGCCCAACTATAATTTTTTACCATTCCATTCCCCGTTTTTGAGAGAGACATGCCACTAGTGAATCTATGCCCCCCGGGTCTATTCCCCATTAATAAATTTTTCTACAATAATTGCACTTTCTATTTTGCCGTTTCACTTCACTATTATCTATCTAATATTTTCTTTTAACATTGTAACTAGCAAGAGAAGGGCTTGACAACCCTTTTGTTGCGTTGGGTGCATGTATTTTATTTTGTTTGTGTGTAGGTGCTACTTATCTTCTTAGCTCAGAAGCTCCTACTGGTTCGATAAACCTTAGTTCTTAACTGAGGGAAAACTTTGCTACTATTACCTCACCCTTCCTCTTTGGAGAAGCCCGACAACTCATGTGGGAGTAGAAGTGCTCGCACACTTTTCGCTAGTATGCCTAAAGAAGGCGAGCCCACGTACAACGACACGGGTAGGGAGACGTTTGACATGATCCACGACAGAGGCAGTAGATGAGGTTTGTACAAGGACGGGCAGGTGGATGAATCAGAGCCCACCCAGGCCGGCTCATACGCCCTGCCGGGGTTGTAGCCAGGCTACACTCAGTCCAGCATGTACACCAGTCGGGCACGCAGCCATGCTACACCCAATCTAGGACATACACCTAGCCAGGCACAAACACACAACAACATGATTGGGTCGGCAGAAAACAGGAGAAAGCTTCAATATGCGGGAGGACGAGTTGTTGTGTGATGCATGGTTGACCACTAGCCTCAATCCCTGGCATGGAGCCAAAGGGCACAACATTTTGATGTCGGAGAGGTGTAACATATTACAACGACCGAGAAGAAGCTCAAGCTCAAAGAGAAGATATCCATGCTCGAAGAGAAGAAGGTTGAGATCCCAGCCGCTTCCGAGGACGGGAAGATGTTGACCTTGAAGATGGAGGATTTAAATGACGACCCAAGGATGATCGTGCAAGCTGTCCGTTTCAAGATGTTGAAGTAACCAAAGAATGGTCAGAGGCGGAGAAGATGGCAGCCGAGATCACTACAAAAAAAAGACACATCCATGACATTTTGGGCTGAATAAAAAAAATTCTGTCATGCTTATGACACTTCTATGATGATAATTTTGACAAAACCCGGTATCATCATAGAGGTGGTGGGCTCTTACTTCTATGACAAAAAATCATGATAGAAAATGGAATTTTCGTCTTGGCCGGGTCGACGCATCTGCATGACATTCTTTGGGCCATCCATGACGAAAAAACCATGGTAGAAGCGAGGGCGAGGAAAATATCGGGGAGTTCCTGGTTACGGTGGGTGGTCGGGGCTGAGCGATTCACGAAGGGATTGCACGTTCCCTCGTACACGTGCATGTGTGGGTGCGAGGCGTTGGGCTCTAACTGAACCCGAGCGAGGCATTCTCCTACTGAGCCCGAGCGATTGCACTGGCTACGCGTTACTAAACCCAAGCGATCAGTCGATCACTGGCTGTTAACTGAACCCGATCGAGCGATTCCTTCGCTACTGCTGCTAACTGAAGCCGGTCGAACCTGCTGCCTCTTGATGAACAATGAGCATTGTTGGGGGTTGGACAAATAGTTCCCGGTGGGGGTTGGATGAACAGGACCCCGCGGTAGTAGAGGTCGTTGCCGCTGGATGAACAAGACCCCGATCGAGCCGGTTGGGGTGGATGAATAGGACCCCGTGGAGGGCTGGTTTAACAATAGCCGGTGCAAGGCTGGATGAATAGTAGCCCATGGAGGGTGGTTGAACAATAGCCAGTGGAGGCTGGATGAACAGGAGCCCGTGGATGAACAGTAGCTGGTGGAGGCAGGAGGGAGACACCGTAAATGAACAGTCGGAGGTGGAGGCTGGAGGAGGTCGACGGTGGATGAACAGTAGCCCGTGGAGTCTCGTTTTGCGGTACGCCACACCCCTCCCGATCAAAAGGGCCCCCGTTTCGATCGTAGAAGGTCGAAGAGAAGCCAGTGGAGTCCTGTTTTGCAGTACGACACACCCCTCCCGATCAACAGGACCCCGTTTTGACCGTAGGAGGTCGATGAGAAGTGTGTTTCCTCCATTTTGCGGTACGCCACACCCCTTCCGGTGAACAGGATCGCGTTTCAATCGTGGGTGGTCGAACAGAAGGTCGTTTCCTCCATTCTGCAGTACGCCAGGCCTCGTTTCGGCTGTTCCGTCCAAGCCGGTGGCTCCCGATGAACATGACGCATTCTGTTGTCTCCCGATGAACACGACGATGCAGTTTCTCCGTTCTGACCCAGCCGGTTGGCTGTCGATGAACAGGACACCATCGCTGCTCTCTGCTGCCTCTCCATGTACACGAGCCCTAGCCATACGTATGCGCGAGTAGCATTCGAGACCCCGCCCATATGTATGTGGTCGTATTTACTTTCTTGCACCCTGGTTGTATGTACGTGTACACGATTTAGACGGGACTGTGTGACATGCTACGTCTGCGCCTCTACTACAACACGTGTCCTTCCTTACTCGGCCACAGTTCATCGCTGCAGCCTGCAGACAGACCGATCAACTCGTATGAACATACACATTCGCGACCAGACAGACAACCCTACGTATGGTTCGACTGGGTGGGTTCCAGCTGTCAGGGAGGTAAGGAGGCACTTCCTTGCATGCGAATATATAGCTGGTGGGTCCCAGCTATCAGGGGAGAATCATATTTTTTGCCCGTAATATGGATGCACTTCCTTCTATGCGAAGATATAGCTGGTGGGTCCCATCAGTCAGGGGAAATGTTTTTTTACAAAATACAGTGACCCGTACGGTGGGTCCCTGCTGTTAGGTGGAGGAATCATTATTTTGCTAGTAATAAGGAGGCACTTCCTTGTTGTGGCCGTGGACCCAGCTGTCAGCCTCTCCACGTATAGTACTCTTCCGATGGAAGTCGTTCCTTGACCACATTGACCACACCGTGCCGAGAGCACCAAGGTAGTGGACGACGGTGAGGCCTAGGAAGGGGACGACCAGAGCCGGGGAAGATGCGGCAGTGGATTCCCATGCGGAGAGGAGTACGAGGGTTGACTAGTTCGGTTGCGGTGTGAGGCTGCTGTCACCGCAGAATAACAGGGGTTGTGGGTGAGTAGAGGGATTCCATGGCCAGAGGTTGGAGTAGAGTGAGGCGGTGAGGCCTACGCGGCAGCAGAGTCGGCCACGGGAGGCAGTGATACGTCTCCAAAATAGTTTATAAACCATAGAGAAGTTGGAATACAGTAGGTTTAACACCAAAATAAATAAAGAATGAGTTCATTACAGTACCTTATGTGGTGGTTTTGCTTTCATACACTAACGGAGCTTATAAGATTTCCTATTGAGTTTTGTGTTGTGAAGTTTTCAAGTTTTGGGTAAAGCTTTTATGGACTATGGAATAAAGGGTGGAAAGAGCCTAATCTTGGGGATGCCCAAGGCACCCCAAGATATTCAAGGATAGCCAAAATCCTAAGCTTGGGGATGCCCCGGGAAGGCATCCCCTCTTTCGTCTTTGTTCATTGGTAACTTTACTTGGAGCTATATTTTTATTCGCCACATGATATGTGTTTTGCTTGGAGCATCGTGTATTGTATTAGTCTTTGCTTTTTAGTTTACCACAATCATCCTTGATGTACACACCTTTTGGGAGAAGCCTACTTGATTAGGATTTGCTAGAATACTCTATGTGCTTCACTTATATCTTTTGAGCTTGATAGTTTTTGCTCTAGTGCTTCACTTATATCTTTTAGAGCACGGTGGTGTCTTAATTTTGAATAAATTTCTAGTCTCTCATGCTTCACTTATATCTTTTTGAGAGTCTTTTAGAACATCATGGTATTTGCTATGGTTTTGAAGTTGGTCCTAGAATGATGAACATCCAAGTTGGGTATAATAAAAACTATCATAGAAAAGTGAATTGGATGCTATGATCAATATGATGCTTGATAATTGTTTTGAGATATGGAGGTAGTGATATTAAAGTCATGCTAGTTGAGGTGATTATGAAAAATACTTGTGTTAAGGGTTGTGATTCCCGTAGCATGCACGTATGGTGAACCGCTTTGTGATGAAGTTGGAGCACAATTTTATTTATTGATTGTCTTCCTTATGACTGGCGGTCGGGGACGAGCGATGGTCTTTTCCTACCAATCTATCCCCCTAGGATCATGCGCGTATTGCTTTGGTTTTTGATGACTTCTAGATTTTTGCAACAAGTACATGAGTTCTTTTGACTTATGTTGATTCAATGGATTATACGCACCCTTTCACCCTTCCACCATTGCTAGCCTCTCTTGTGCCGTGCAAATTTCGCCGGTACCATACACCCACCATATACCTTCCTCAAAACAGCCACCATACCTACCTATTATGGCATTTCCATAGCCATTCCGAGATATATTGCCATGCAACATTCTACCGTTCCGTTCATATGACACGCATTACTTTTGTCATATTGCTCTTTGCATAATCATGTAGTTGACATCGTATTTGTGGCAAGGCCACTTTCATAATTTTCATACATGTCCCTCTTGATTCATTGCATATCCCGGTACACCACCGGAGTCATTCATATAGAGTCATATCTTGTTCTAGCTTTAAGTTGTAATTTTTGAGTTGTAAATCCATAAAAGTGTGCTGATCTTCATTATTAGAGCATTGTCCCAGTGAGGAAAGGATGATGAAGACTATGATTCCCCCACAAGTCGGGATGGGACTTCGGACTTTACAAAAAGAAAAAAAGAAAAAAAAGAGAAAGGCCAAAAAGAAAAAAAAGGCCAAAGAAAAAGAAAAAAAGGGGAAGAAAAGGAAAAATAAAATGAGAGAAAAAGAGAGAAGGGACAATGCTACTATCTCTTTTCCACACTTGTGCTTCAAAAGCACCATGATATTCATGATAGAGAGTCTCATATGTTGTCACTTTCATATACTAGTGGGAATTTTTCATTATAGAACTTGGCTTGTATATTCCAATAATGGGCTTCCTCAAAAATGCCCTAGCTCTTCGTGATCAAGCAAGTTGGATGCACACCCACTTAGTTTCTTTTGTTGAGCTTTCATATATTTATAGCTCTAGTGCATTCGTTGCATGGCAATCCCTACTCACTCACATTGATATCTATTGATGGGCATCTCCATAGCCCGTTGATACGCCTAGTTGATGTGAGACTATCTTCTCCTTTTTGTCTTCTCCACAACCACCATTCTATTCCACATATAGTGCTATGTCCATGGCTCACGCTCATATATTGCGTGAAAGTTGAAAGAGTTTGAGATTATTAGAGTATTAAACAATTGCTTGGCTAGTCATCGGGGTTGTGCATGATTAAATACTTTGTGTGATGAAGATAGAGCAACAGCCAGACTATATGATTTTGTAGGGATAACTTTCTTTGGCTATGTTATTTTGAGAAGACATGATTGCTTTGATTAGTATGCTTGAAGTATCACCATTTTCATGTTAATATGAACTTTTATTTTGTATCATTTGGATCTGAACATTCATGCCACAATAAAGAAAATTACATTGAGAATTATGCTAGGTAGCATTCCACATCAAAAATTTCTTTTTTATCATTTACCTACTCGAGGACGAGCAGGAATTAAGCTTGGGGATGCTTGATACGTATCCAACGTATCTATAATTTTTGATTGTTCCATGCTATTATATTACCCCTTTTGGATGTTTATGGGCTTTATTTTACACATTTATATCATTTTTGGGACTAACCTACTAACCGGAGGCCTAGCCCGTATTGCTGTTTTTTGCCTATTTCAGTATTTCGAAGAAAAAGAATATCAAACGGAGTCCAAACGGAATGAAACCTTTGGGAGCGTGATATTTGGAACGAACATGATCCAGAGGACTTGGAGTGCAAGTCAAGAAGCAGCCGAGGCTCCCAGGAGATAGGAGGGCGCCCCTCCTATAGGGCACGCCCCCCTGTCTCGTGGGCCCCTCGGACGTCCACCGATGTACTTCTTCCTCCTATATAAGCCTACGTACCCCGAAAACATCCAGGGGCAGACGAAACACAATTTCCACCACCGTAACCTTCTGTATCTGCGAGATCCCATCTTGGAGCCTTCGCCGGTGCTCCGCCGGAGGGGCAATCGACCATGGAGGGCTTCTACATCAACATCCTTGCCCCTCTGATGAGTTGTGAGTAGTTTACCATAGACCTACAGGTCCATAGTATTAGCTAGATGGCTTCTTCTCTCTTTTTAGATCTCAATACAATGTTCTCCCCCTCTCTTGTGGAGATCTATTCGATGTAAACTCTTTTTGCGGTGTGTTTGTCGAGATCCGATGAATTCTGGGTTTATGATCAAGTTTATCTATGAATAATATTTGAATCTTCTTTGAATTCTTTTATGTATGATTGAGTTATCTTTGCAAGTCTCTTCGAATTATCAGTTTGGTTTGGCCTACTAGATTGATCTTTCTTGCCATGGGAGAAGAGCTTAGCTTTGGGTTCAATCTTGCGGTGTCCTTACCCAGTGACAGAAAGGGTTGCAAGGCACGTATTTTATTGTTGCCATCGAGGATAACAAGATGGGGTTTATATCATATTGCTTGAGTTTATCCCTCTACATCATGTCATCTTGCTTAATGTGTTACTCTGTTCTTATGAACTTAATACTCTAGATGCAGGCAGGAGTCGGTCGATGTGTGGAGTAATAGTAGTAGATGTAGGCAGGAGTCGGTCTACTTGTTGTGGACGTGATGCCTATATACATGATCATGCCTAGATAATCTCATAATTATTCGCTTTTCTATCAATTGCTCGACAGTAATTTGTTCACCCACCATAATACTTATGCTATCTTGAGAGAAGCCACTAGTGAAACCTATGGCCCCCGTGTCTATCTCTTATCATATTTGCTTCCAATTTACTTTTATTTGCATCTTTACTTTTTGCATCTATATTATAAAATACCAAAAATATATTTATCTTATCTTATTATCTTTATTAGATCTCACTTTCGCAAGTGGCCGTGAAGGGATTGACAACCCCTTTATTGCGTTGGTTGCGAGTTCTTTGTTTGTTTGTGTAGGTGTGTGGGACTTTTGAGGAGCCTCCTACTGGATTGATACCTTGGTTATCAAAAACTGAGGGGAAATACTTACGCTACTATTGCTGCATCACCCTCTCCTCTTCGAGGAAAACCAACGCAAGCTCAAGACGTAGGAGGCAGGAGCAGGCGGCACGACTGGCGATGGTTTGGGAGGCTGGAGTAAGAAGACCAGAGGTTGAAGAAGCCGTACGGCCGTTGTATGGACATCGTACAGTCACTGGAGCAAGAATCATTCATATTGACTAAGTTGACAATGCCCTCCGTCCGCGTCAAGTTAGTAGGCCCACAAGTCAGCCTCCCACCATGGTGGGGCCTAGCTAGCAGGGAGAGTATTCATTTTTTTGTTGACCACGCCACGTCGAGTGCATCCAAGGTGGTGGACGACGGCGAGGCCCTGGACAGCAACGAGCCGGAGATGGGAAGACGCGGGAGTGTACGAGGGTTAACTGATTCTGGTGCGGCGTGGTTTGGCAGTCGGTGAAGAAGAACATGAGGTGTGGAGCGGTGGAGGGATGGCCTGGCTGGCGGTGGGGTAGTGCTTCACAGCGAAGTGTGCTAAGCAGAGCTGCTAGCAGCAGGAGGCGGGAGGAGGTGGTCCCGGTGGCGCTGGAGGAAGAAGACAAGAAATTGAAGATGGATGCTGGTCGTTGGATGTAAATCCAACGGCTATCGATGTCAGAATCATTTTTTGACTAAGTTGACAACGACTTGCGTTGGCTTCGACCTATTGGCCCACATTTCAGCCTCCAAAAATGTGGCACATATTCAACCCATTTTTTCAGAATTTACAGTCCATTTGATCTTTTTTTTAGAATTACAATCCGTTTGCTGGGCTGGGTGAATAAATAATGTAGCATCCATGCGGCCCACTTTTTAAAAACTACAGGCTATTTTCACTTTCTTGAAATACACGAATTTGCTGGGCTGGCTGAACAAATAATGTAGCGTCCATGCGGCCCATTTATTTTTTTTCTAAAAAATTATAGCCCAGTTGCACTTTATCGAAATACACGATTTTGCTGGGCTGGTTCTAATTAATATGTTGGGTTGGGCACAACAATGTTATCAAAAAATAAACAAGGGCTGAGCATTTTGTATTAAATATATTTAAATAATAAGTACTTTATTATTACATTGGTCCTTAAATCTTACCAAGCTTTTGTACACAATCACCATGATTTTCGTTGTCTTAATGTAAAAAAATCTAGGATTCTATTGTTAAAAAATTATTTTTATAAGTTAATAAGACGTGGGATATTGTTTTCTTATATATGTTAGTATCTGTTAAATATATGATGTCAATAACAATAATATATAATAACATATAAAATAATATAAATATATATAATATAGTTAGAAGGGAAACATAAGTTGTAGCTGGTGTTCCTATTTCTTATATAGAAAAATAGAACAGACCTCTGCGTTTTCTTCAAAAAAATACATAAGTTGGGTTGCGAATGTTTCAGGAAAAATAATACCCAGGATGGGAGGTTCATAAGCCGGTCGATACATGTCGGCCCTCAAGAAAATACAAACCGACATGTCGTGGGCTGCGCATCTTAAAAAAGAAAGCCTAGATGGGGAAACCCACAACCCAGCTGATACTTGCTGGCCCACTAATAATAAATGATACATGCCGTCTCCACGGCTTCGTTGTAAATTTATCTCCTTTAATAACTACGTTGAAGCACCTCAAAAAAAATTTAACTATGTTGACAAACATGTGGGCCTCAATGTCAGTATAGCATTAGGAGGAAGTATTTTTTCAATGAGGCACTTGCTTGCATACGGCCATAGTCCTTCGGGGTCTGGACTGTCTGCCTCTCCACGTTCAGTCCTCTCCAGATTCCTCTCGTTTGTTCAGCATGTTCACAACGGGAGACGGTGGCACCGCGGCAATCGCACAAAAGCGAAGGACGAGAATGAACCACCAGAGCCGGGGAAGGCATGCTACAGTAATGGTAGATGTTGTGCCTTATTTCTACCGAAACAACTGAACTATCCCAGTGGCCAAGTGAAACTACCCGACCGCTGTTCCGCCCGGGTTCGATTCCACCTGATGCAGGGAAAATATCTCCAATTTTTTTGCCTCTGCCATTCTTGACATGTGGGTCCCCATTGTAATCTACGCACACCACGTCCAGCACTTGCCAAAACTTCGTCCCTCGTTTTCTCTATTTTTCGCACACTCGACATTGTGTGGGCATTTTGAAAATAGCATATCTTTTTGACTATGCATCATATGAAGATGTGCTATGCATGAATATTGATCAGCATGATGTTAACTGGCTGGTAGTTCCATTTTCGACCATGAATAAAACTTCCAACATGATGTTATCCCTGTTTGAAAAGTGTGTGTTAATATAAATGCTCTACCTCTGAAACTTGCAGATTCTTATTCGAAATCGAAACTTGCAGTTTCTTCTATAAGAATCACATTGTCTGCACTTTTATACGAAACTACATTTTTTTAAGTGCAAAAAATAGATCTCTAGAATTCATAAAATACATCATATGCTCAATACTACAAATCTGAAATTCAAAAGACATTCATATCTGAAAGTACTCTCAAAATACACAACACAAAACACAATTCACAACCTGGAAATACTGACAACCCTAAGCTCCTCCTGACAATTCACAACCTGCCCGACTATTGGATTGGGGGGGCAGTCCCCTCCTATTCCTCGGCGGCAGATAGCCGCCCCGTGAGACAATGTGAACGGAGAGGGAGATGATGGCGGGGAAGCGTCATTGGGCCAACTGCTTTTTTCTTCTTGTAGTTGGGTTCGGTCGACGAAGACTCCACCGGCTCGCTCTGGCACGGCACCCTCACAAACGGCACCCTGTAGATGCTCAATCCTTCAATCTCTAGTAGATGCTCCATCTTGGATCGATACTGCCACCACTGCTGCCTCATGATTGGATTCGGTGAATCTGTTTGTTCCATCTTCGGCTATACTCCCCCGCGACTCCCTTCGGGAGTATAGCCGCCTTTTCGCGCTGTTGCAGATATTTGGCCATGGATGTCATCGTCGCCACTAGTTGGTCCTTGTTTTCAAACCAAGACTGTATCCCCAACATCCTAGCTAGCTTCACAAGATCGCCATCTATGATCCTTACGTATCGGTTGTACTCCTCCATCGATCTACTTCTCCACAGCACCTTCAATCGCCGGCGGTAGTTTTTGAATGGAAGAGGAGAGGAGCGGTGCTAGTTTTGGATTAGAACAGGAGAGGTGCGGCGCTAGTTTTGGATTAGAACTGGAGAGGAGCGGCACTGGTTTTGCATTGGGAGGGGCGGTGGTTTTGAAATGGAAGAGGAGAGGAGCGGCGCTGGATTTATATTGGAATAGGAGAGGAGCGGCGGTGGTTTAAGAGGAGAGGAGCGGTGCTGGTCTTGGAAGTATTTTTTATTTTGCCTATTTTGGGTCAAAGTTTGACCACGTACTGTATTTGAATAAAATGTGAATGCATGTCACCAAAAATTGTATCGTTTGGTTCGTATCTGAATGTACTTTCAAATTATATTATTTTTGCAACGTATAACATAGTGTACAAATAAAGAAAAATCGATTGGTGCTTTTTCAGAAAAGAGTACTCCTTACAAAAGTGCCAATATAAGCTACTAGTATTTGGTTAGAGGATTTGCTGCTGAGAAAGATCCATCCACAGAGAGCGCCACACATCCCACTTGTGGTGGTGGATGCCAAAGCTTACATGGAGCATGGTTGGTGTCAGTAATTTTTTCTTGGCACACCTCGCACTCTGCATATATGTCGGTTCCATCCGTACATTTGTGTAGTTGCACAAAAATGCAGCTGAATAACCCTGATTGCATAGATAATGAAACATGTGATTACATTATAGAGGCACTAGTTGATGAAACATACACTAATAAATAGAAGAAAATATTGCGATAGTATCATAGTATGCCATGTTGCGAGGGCGAGATGGGCCCTGCGACGCCTCATACGGTAGGCCTCATACTGGAAATCGACCCAATTCTCCTCGATACACCTTCTGCCAGTGATGAACATCAGTATATAGTGGTAGTACAAGGAGGGGCCTTGAGACATTTCAATCTCTATTTTTGTGCAGATCAACTAAAATTAAGCACCCTAGTTTGCAGAAACACTTAAACATTAACAATGGGACTATTTGATGAAACACCCTACTAACAAAGAGAGGCACTTTCCTTATCTACATTGGAAATGAAATGATAGAGAGGACACTCCCTCTATTTTAACTGTATTAGTACTTCATTTTGTCAGTGGCACTAGGGTCGAGCAGGTGGCAAGCGAGGTGTATCGTGTGTCACAAGGATGGAGGGTGAGGGTGCTTAGACTGGGATGCTGAAGCTGGCTCTTTCATTCCCTATCTTCCCCTTGATCTTTCTATGGTAGCATTTGGGTTGTAATCCAAACTTGGTCGAGCTGGTGATGCGTCCCCCTACCTGCCTAGCTTATGTGACAAACTTGTCTCCTGCTAGTACTCAGTCTATTCTAGTACTAGTTGCATAACTGCCCATTTACACTAAGATATTGTCGGATAATGGTTCTCTATGGTTGGGTTTCTTTAATGAAATCGGAGGAAACCCCCTCTTTTGATATATATATATATAAAAAAAATCAGTGGCACTAGCGGTGCCAAAACATTGCCTCAAATTAATGGTGTCACTAGATTAAGGTGCAAAATAATAACATTACTGCTTTATCATGGCAGTGCCAAAACAGTAGCACAAGAGCAGACTCAACATGCATGATCTTTGGCAAACGGTCGGACCAAAAAGGAACATACCTCGTGATGGGAACCATATCTGCAGTCAATGCCATCGTAGAAGAGATGACACCGGTCACCAACATGGATGATTCAATTCATGAGACCTTTTTGTGCAGTTCACCTAAAATGAAGCAATGCCCCATGAGCTAGCAACTTCTTCTTCATTAGTTTCAATAAAATTGAGCAACATCAAGGTTGGTTGTGAAGCTCGTGGAATGTTCAACTATAATTTGGATATCATTTGTGCAGCTAAACTATGATCGGGCGTGAAATGTATATCTCTATTTGCACAAAAAGGTGGAAAGGAGGGTGCAAGTGATGAAACATACATCAAATGAAAACAAGCATGTTCCTTATCTGAATGGCGATCCTACAAGGACAGTAGCAATTTCTAAAGCAGCAGCATTGCTAGATATTAGTGTGGGCACTAGGATTAACTATGACAACCGTTAAATACGACATTACTTTAATGGTGCCACTGCTTCATTTTACCAGCAACATTACATTAACAGCTGCTAAAGAGTTGGTATTTGGGCACGAGAGAGTAGGCGGACCAGGATAGTTGCATTTCTAACGAAAAGAAGCAACTTATCTTAATGGGAAATTTAGCAGGACATGAAAAACAGTACCAGTGATTCATATTACTGGAGGCATTACATTGAAAACAACATTGGTTTAACGTGTCCTTACTTTTAAAAGTGCGACTGCTACATTTTACAAGTGGTATTACATAAGAGGGGCTTGGGGCAACAAACATTAGAAGATGATATCTAGGTTGGTCCCATTTTTGTTCAGTATACCCACCTTATACCGTGTGAGGCTAGCAAATCTAGTGTTGGACATTGAGGGAGTCCTGGACTAGGGGGTGTCCGGATAGCCGGACTATCATCATCGGCCGGACTCCAAGACTATGAAGATACAAGATTGAAGACTTTGCCCCGTGTCCGGATGGGACTTTCCTTGGCGTGGAAGGCAAGCTTGGCGATACGGATATGTAGATCTCCTACCATTGTAACCGACTCTGTGTAACCCTAGCCCTCTCCGGTGTCTATATAAACCGGAGGGTTTTAGTCCGTTGGACACACAACCATTACAACAATCATACCGTAGGCTAGCTTCTAGGGTTTAGCCTCCTTGATCTCGTGGTAGATCCACTCTTGTACTACCCATATCATCAATATCAATCAAGCAGGAGTAGGGTTTTACCTCCATCGAGAGGGCGCGAACCTGGGTGAAAACATCGTGTCCCTTGTCTCCTGTTACCATCCGCCTAGACGCACAGTTCGGGACCCCCTACCCGAGATCCGCCGGTTTTGACACCGACATTGGTGCTTTCATTGAGAGTTCCTCTGTGCCGTCACCGATAGGCTTGATGGCTTCTTCAATCAACAACAACGCAGTCCAGGGTGAGAATTTTCTCCCCGGACAGATCTTCGTGTTCGGCGGCTTCGCACTGCGGGCCAATTCACTTGGCCGTCTAGAGCAGATCAAAAGCTATGCCCCTGGCCATCGGGTCAGATTTGGAAGCCTAAACTTCACGGCTGACATCCGCGGAGACTTGATCTTCGATCGATTCGAGCCACTGCCGAGTGCGCCGCACTGTCACGATGGGCATGATTTAGCTCTGCCGCCGGATAGAACCCTGGAGGCTGCACACGAATCCGCTCCGACCCATAGTTCGGAGCCGACCGCGCAGATCGAGGACAAGTGGCTGGACACCGCCTCGGGAGCCGCAACTTCTACGGCGATGGAGCCGAATACCGACCTTGTCCCTTATAAAGCTCGTGACTCCGAGGTGCCGGACTCCGAACCTCCTGCGCCCCTACCAATTGAATCCGATTGGGTGCCGATTATGGAGTTCACCGCCGCGGACATCCTTCAGCACTCACCCTCTGGCGACATCCTAAATTTGCTAAAGCATCTCTCGTTATCAGGAGACCCCTGGCCGGACTGCGGTCAGGATGGTCGGGATGCGGACGACAAAGAAATTCGAATCCCACCCACCACCCACTTTGTAGCCACTGTCGACGATCTAACCGACATGCTAGATTACGACTCCGAAGACATCGACGGTATGGATGGCGATAACGGAGACTACCAAGAACCAGTGCCTACCGAGCACTGGAAGGCCACCCCAACCCATGATGTATATATGGTGGACACCCCAAAAGGAAGCGATAACGAGGAACAATGGGACGCGACAAAGGATAATTCCGCCGGCAAACAACCAAAACGGTGACGCAGGCGCCCTAAGTCCCACCTCAACAAAAACAGCACTCCTAATGACCCAGCAATAGAGCAGGGCAAACCAGTGGACGAACATGCAACCAAGCAACCATCCGAACAGGATGAATCGGATAATCAATCCATGCCCGGCGAAAACAACAGTCTAGACGATCTCACGCCGGACACACCACCGGAGCATAAGAACCTTCACAAAAGACTCGTCACCACTGCAAGAAGTCTGAAGAAGGAAAAACGGAAGCTCAAAACAGCGGAAGCCATACTCAGAATGAGGTGGAGCAAAGTACTCAAGACCACGGACAAATATGGTAATAGCCACCAAACAAAGAGCTACCCAAAGCGAAAGCTGCTGCCAGAATTCGACGAGGAAGCCATAGAGCCCCCACAGTCAAAAAGCGAAGAGGCCGCCTGGCCGGATAGACGACCAGATGACAGGCCAAAAGCGACAAGCGACGCCGCACACAAGCTGAGACATGATCCTCGTAAAACAGATGGCCCGGTCAGGTCCATTTATGGACCAAAAAAGAGGGCCCCAGGAAGCAACACAACATGCCGCATGTTCGAAGATAACGGCACGCCTAAATACAGGGGCGCCGCACACCCACTATGTTTCACCGATGAGGTGCTGGATCATGAATTCCCAGCGGGATTCAAGCCCGTAAACATAGAGGCATACGACGGAACAATAGACCCCGGAGTCTGGATTGAGGATTACATCCTGCACATACACATGGCTAGAGGAGACAATCTCCACGCCATAAAATATCTACCCCTCAAGCTCAAAGGGCCAGCTCGGCATTGGCTCAAAAGCCTCCCAGAAAATACTATTGGAAGTTGGGAAGAGCTCGAGGACGCGTTTAGAGCAAATTTTCAAGGGACTTATGTCCACCCTCCGGATGCAGACGATTTAAGTCACATAACTCAACAGCCCGGAGAGTCAGCGCGCAAATTCTGGAACAGGTTTCTTAAAAAAAGAACCAAATAGTCGACTGTCCGGACGCCGAAGCCTTAGCAACTTTTAAACATAATGTCCGAGACGAATGGCTCGCCAGACACCTCGGCCAAGAGAAGCCGAGAACAATGGCCGCGCTAACAAGCCTCATGACCCGCTTTTGTGCGGGGGGAGATAGCTGGCTAGCAAGATGCAGCACCAGCGACCCGAGTACATCCGAGGTCAAAGATGTAAACGGCAAATCACGGCGCAGAAAGGACCAGCGCCGGAATAAAGAAAAAAGCCCAAAGAACACGGCGGTCAACGCCGGATTCAAAAGCTCGCGGCCGAACAACAAAACATTGCCTCTTAAGGACAACAGCGATGAGCTATCCAACTTAAACAAAATTTTGGATCGGATATGTCAAATCCACAGCACCTCCGGAAGGCCTGCAAACCACACCCACCGAGATTGTTGGGTCTTCAAACAGTCCGGCCGACTCAACGCCGAACACAAGGGGCTCGAAGCGCCAAGTGAGGATGACGATGAACCCCACCAGCAGAGCGCCGGAAAATAAAAGACTTTCCCACAAGAAGTCAAAATAGTAAACTCACTTCATGTGATAATACGGAAAAACAATGCGGCACCCGCCAAAGTAGGTGTCGCACGGTCCACCCCAGCGGAACCTCGAGATTGGATGTCAAAACCAATTACTTTCGACCACCTGGACTATTCCAGAAGTATTCGAAACGCAGGATGGACTGCTCTGATATTGGATCCTATAATCGACGGACTACAATTTACACAAGTCCTGATGGATGGCGGCAGCGATCTAAACCTGCTATATCCGGACACAATCCGCAAGTTGGGGATAGACC
This sequence comes from Triticum timopheevii, assembly GCA_963921465.1. Classification (NCBI taxonomy): domain Eukaryota; kingdom Viridiplantae; phylum Streptophyta; class Magnoliopsida; order Poales; family Poaceae; genus Triticum; species Triticum timopheevii. Next base: position 330,762,143 of record OY997274.1, on the reverse strand, counting down.
TTACTAAAATTCAACATACCCGCACTTCCTTCAAAGGAGTGACGCCAGGCCCTTACGCCAAGTGCACGGGCTCCTTACTACTAGAATTTGTGTTCGGGTCACCCGACAACTTCCGACGCGAAAAGCTAATCTTTCATATCGCCCCATTCAAAAGTAGCCATCAAGCTCTATTGGGACGTGAAGCTTTTGTCCGCTTTAACGCAGTACCACACTACGCGTCTCTTACACTTAAAATGCCCGGTCCACGCGGCATCATCTCATTAAAAGGTCGTTCAAGACCCCGGGCACGGCTAGACGAGTCCGGTATAAATAAGCTAGGGGCTCCCTAGCCGCACACCCCTTTACAAGGGGCTACGCGTATAAGCAATAATGAGCTAATATAAGCTCAGCCTTATTCATTCATTCATATTTCGATTTTTAATACATTTTTTGCATGATTTCCTTTCAAGTTAATTTCCTCTCTTTTTACAGATGAACAACGTGTACACCCATCCAGGATACGGCACAATGGAGACACAGGCGCAGACGTGCAGCAGGGACCCGTCGCAAGGATTCTTTTCAGATTAAGTCCCTGCGTAAACCTTTCTTACTGTCTTTTGTTGATCACATCCCACAGTTTTTCACCATAACCAACGAGGAGGCTGGTGTTTTGGCATCGGCCGCGCCAGAAATTCTCGCCTGTACCTGGACACTAGGGGCTTAGGGCATTGTTCTGCCCATTATTATAAAGACCGAACACCTTAGGGAGTGTTCGGCGTCTCGAGTTAGGCCTTATATGCATCAGCTCCCAGTCATGTCTTTGGTCAAATGTTGGGTTTGCCCGGCTCCTGTGTTTTGCTGCCTTACGTTCCGTATCATCGGCTAACGCGGCACCAGGAGAACTACTGCGATTGTGCCCCGGTTCGGCTGGGCGAGCACCTCAGTAGAGAAAGCCGAAAACTGACTGTCATGATATAGCGAGAGACTGGTCAACCACTCGATCGACTATCGGAATGTTTAGAATTCTGCCGCTTTGACGAAGGACCATTTCCCGGTCAGGCACATACGCGCCCCGAATTCGGAGAGCGCGGTGCCCCTAGGGGCTATGTCGTAGCCCCACCTTCGAACTCCTATGGCTAAGTGAAAGTGATAAAGCATTATAGTCCGGTTGCCTCGTTTTCTACGCTACCACCTCCTTTGCAGCACCAAGACGTTGGATTAAGTGTGAAAATGCGCTATTTTGCAAACACCCCCGCACTATGTGCATGGGGGCTGAAGCTGAAGACTGCCATCTTTCAGGTTATACACAAGTATACATTAAACGACCGCATAGGACATATTTCAATACTTGCACGCACAAGTACAAAAAGCACTTATATTATAAACATCGTTTTACAAATCATAAAGTTCATTTGAACACGACATTTTTTGAGCACTGCGACTCTATTACACGAGCACCACGCAGAACTTCCCCAAAATAGTGCTCGGCGGGTAACCGGCTCTCGTCCGATCCCTGGGTCGCAACAGTGGTGGCATCCATCTCCGTCCAATATGTCTTCACACGGGCGAGGGCCATCCGTGCACCCTCTATGCAGGCCGACCGCTTCATCGCCTTGATATGCGGCACAGCCCCAAGAAATTGCTGCAATAAGCCAAAATAACTCTTCGGCTTGGGCCTATCCGGCCAGACATGAGCCATGATATCTGTCATGGCAAGCTCGGATAGCCTATTCAGCTCAACCCACTCAGCCAACCGATCGGTCAGCGGAAGTGAACGCTCCAGACTATGGAATTGCGACCAAAATAGCTCTTCCGTCTTGTGATCCTTCTGACTTTGGAAGTGCACAACGGCATCTGCCGCACTCGCCGCTAAATCCATATAAGGATCCTCCGGACCCCACAGCTGGCCAAGCTGAGCATACTTTGGATCTGTAAACCTCCGGCGCAGCAGAAACGGCCGGCCAGCCACAATATCTCCGGCCTGGAGCAGCTCCTCCTTTATAGCCCGCATGGCAGAACGGGCATCCTTGTCTTCGGCGGTGGCCTTCTTCAGGTCTTCTCGCTCCGCCTGGCGTTCTTTTTCAAGAACCACATGGCGGCTGGTAGCATCTTTCAACTTCACGGCCATTTTGGCCATCTCCTCCCTGCTACAGCGGTGAGCAGCCCTTTCGGCTTCTAGCTCTTCGGCCGCTCTTAAGGCAGCCGCATCGCCCCTTCTGGCCTGCTCCTTGGCTTGAGCAAGTTCGACCCGAAGGCTCAACACAGCAGCGGCACCATCTGCGTCAAGCACACACATTGTAAGGGGTGGGCTTCGGCTCCCTTACTAGGTGACCACGGAGAATAAACCTACCTTGCGACTCGTCAAGTCGCCTGTTGACTAGCGCGATGTCCGCATCCGCAACATCGAGTTGCCGCTTTAGTTCGACAACTCCATCAGTCCGGCTAGCCACCAAACTATCCGCCACCTGCATAAGAAGGGTGAAAATCAATACCTGGGATTTTGATCCTCGGCATGATGTCGTTCTCGACACCCTACCGAGTCTCAGGGGCTACTATCTATACAGGGCGCACTTTATGTGTAAAACTGTCAAAGGGTATGTCATTTTTACGTACCTCAAACCCCGCCAGCAAACTCCTGACGGCATCATGCAACCCGCCTTCGGCGGATGAAATTCTTTCAATCACCGTACTCATAAGTGTACGGTGACCTTCTGAGATAGACGCCTTCTCAAGCAGATCCTTCAGCTCCCTCGGCCGCACACCAGTTGGTGCCGAACTATTTGGCCCTGCCGGACTCGGGGATACCCTCCGTGATGACACTTCAGGCTCGTCCGCCCTATTCGATGGTGCGACAGATGGAGGCGTCTCGCTCTCCATCATCTCCGGACGAAGTTCCCCCGAAGACGAGCTCATCTGAGAAGGATGGAGATCCGAACTACAAGGTAAAAACTTAAGTTGTCCTCAGAAGCACAAATAGGGATGTCCCTTATTACAAAACTCCCTTTTTTCTACTTACGGCTCGCTGGAGGGCTGATTCTTTAGGGGAGACTGTGCGGCCGGAGCCTCTCCGGACGCAGGACCCTCTGGTGAAGATTTCTTCCCCCGCTTCGGGGCTTTGGCCTCCGGGTTTTCAGAAGCGGTCCTCTTCTCCCCTTGGAAGGAGGGATTCTCGATCCCCCCTTCCTCACAAGCCTCCTTGGTTGAGGCGGTAGTTCCTCTGTTCTCCCCTTCGCCTTCCTATGAAGGCGCAACCTCCAGCATCCTGACCAGCACGGGATCCGGCGCGGTCTCTGCGAGGGGGGCCGGACACCGTATCAGTTTTGCTTGCGCTACCCACTCCTGTTTAAAGGACAATTGGTCAAAAGGCGAATCACAAAAAGGCAAACAAACTGTATGTCCAGACACGGAGCTACTTACTTGTGTATCCGGGCGATTGCAGCTTAGGCCGGCGTCCTCGGTCAATTCCGGACACGCCTCTCATGATCCGAAGAACAATTTGTACATCTCCGCGGGTGTCGTACCCATGAAGTGTTGGAGAATTCGTGGTCCCTCCGGATTAAACTCCCACAGCCGGAGAGGATGGCGTTTGCAGGGCAGGAGACGCCTAATCAGCATGACCTGCATCACCACGACCAGATCGATCTCCCTCGATTGGAGGTCTCGAATCCGGCCCTACAATAGGGGCACGTCCTTTGACGGCCCCCAGTTGAGCCCTTGGCTGACCCATGACATCAGCCGCTGTGGAGGGCCCGAGCAGAAGATGGGCCGCGGCTTCTGCCTGCTGCCCCTGGGAGCGGTTATGTAGAACCACTCCTGCTGCCACAAGCCGAGCTCCTCCTGGAAAGAGCCCTCGGGCCATGGAGCATCGGCCCTTCGGCTTACAACCGCCCCGCCGCACTCTGCTTGACGCCCCTTGATCATCTTCGGCTCCCCGTCGAAGGTCTTAAGCCACAAGCCGAAATGAGGGGTAACGCGGAGGAAGGCTTCGCAGACGACAATGAATGAAGAGATGTGGAGGATGGACTCCGGAGCCAAGTCGTGGAATTCCAGCCCATAGTAAAACATGAGCCCTCTCACAAAAGGATCCATCGGGAAGCCTAAACCCCGACGGAGGTGGGATACAAACACGACATACTCGCCTGGCTCGGGGGTAGGAATGATTTGCCCTTTGGCGGGCAACCTATGTGAAATTTCGTAAGTCAGGTACTTGTCCTCTCGCAGCTTTAACACGTCCTCTTCCGTGACGGAGGAGGGCATCCACCGGCCCTGTAGGTCGGAGCCAGACATTGTTGAAGGTCCGAAGCGCTCGAATCTGGGGCTCTGGGTGTTGGAACTCGGGGCAAGGAGAAGATCCGATGGAGGATTCAAGAAAAGAAACGAGCCTTGGTCCCATTATAAAGAAGGAGAATACCAAGAGCCGTCCTCGTGACCGTTCGGGACTCGCCTCTGATAGAGGGGGCGTGGCGACAAGAACGGTTGGGTTACCCACGTCCGTATTGATGGGAATCCCGGAATAGGGGGAACACGATCTCTGCTTCGACAAGACGTGCCAAGGAAACCGCTTCGCTAAACGCGCTGAGGTGGTATAATAAAAAACGATTCAAGTAACGGCTTGGTGGTGGTATGACGTCATGCCACAAAATACGTCTGCAGATTGAACTTGTGTACATATTATTCTCTCTACAGTGGAATGTGGAATTTATTTTGCAGAGCGGGACACTATACTGGTGTTCACAATCTTCTATGAATTATTCAGAGGAGGAACCCGCCTTGCAATGCCGAACAATATGCGCGCCGAACTCATCGTCATTGAAGCCTGGTTCAGGGGCTACTGAGGGAGTCCTGGACTAGGGGGTGTCCGGATAGCCGGACTATCATCATCGGCCGGACTCCAAGACTATGAAGATACAAGATTGAAGACTTTGCCCCGTGTCCGGATGGGACTTTCCTTGGTGTGGAAGGCAAGCTTGGCGATACGGATATGTAGATCTCCTACCATTGTAACCGACTCTGTGTAACCCTAGCCCTCTCCGGTGTCTATATAAACCGGAGGGTTTTAGTCCGTAGGACACACAACCATTACAACAATCATACCATATGCTAGCTTCTAGGGTTTAGCCTCCTTGATCTCGTGGTAGATCCACTCTTGTACTACCCATATCATCAATATCAATCAAGCAGGAGTAGGGTTTTACCTCCATCGAGAGGGCCCAAACCTGGGTAAAAACATCGTGTCCCTTGTCTCCTGTTATCATCCGCCTAGACGCATAGTTCGGGACCCCCTACCCGAGATCCGCAGGTTTTGACACCGACAGACATACTCTGTTGACTTGTCCCCCAGTCCCCACTTTCTTTCCTTTTCAACCAATAGATCGGTTTATATTGATTTTGTACTGCGTTTCCCTTTATTTCCCTATTAGACCAACAGGCCAGTTGGATAGCCAGTCTCTGCTACTTTTCGCCCCCATTATTTCCTCTTTCGACTAAGTCCTAGATTCAGGTAACAAATCTTCCCCACCCCCTTTCTTCCCTGTTTGAACAAAGTAGTACTAGATTCGACGGCATGAACTAGTTTTACCTCTTAACATAAATTCTTCGGTGGCTTTCAAACAGCGGATCGATCCTATCTACGAGGGGGGCTGAGAAATAGCAAAAGATACAAATGCAGCGATGTCAGGAGCTGGGGAAGTAGAGCAAGGCTGATTTCGAAGGAAGTTATACCTGAGGGTCATCGGGATGTTGCTAGGTGGGCGACAGGAGGCCGGATCTGCCCACACTATGGCAGCAAGGAAGAAGGGGTCGGAGGCCCTCCCTACCCGGTGCTACGTGAGAGAGAACGGCAAGGCACACTGATCGGGACACGCCGGCAGTGGGTAAGAGCCATCAACAAGGACGACCACGTGAACATTGCACCTTCTCACCTTCCTCGGTGGAGAGGATCCGGTTGGATCTGTGAGCAGAGAGAGTGTGGCCACCATTGTCGTGTTTACATCTAGAGAGGACGAGACGGTGTGAAGAGAGCAACACTAGCAAGCAAGCGCAGAGGCTCCTGCCTATATAGTGGAGTAGTTTTCTTTTATCTACTGGAGCCGGCTTGACCTCGTCAATGACTGTCAAGAAATCTGCACGCATGTGCCCCAGAGGCGCAGTTGTCGTCATTTTGATTTGAAGCACCGGATTAACATATAACACGAAAAATGCCACATGACAAGAAACCATAACCTCACTGCCCCAAGGAGACAACATGAATCCCAACAGACAAACTAGACGAGGATCAAAGCACAAATTAAAAATAAACTCGTACAAAAGGGGTCCATCGATAGATGTCCTAGTTAACATAGTCAGCTTGACCTAAATGGCAGCCAAGTAGTCTTCGTGCATGTGTCCCAATGACCAGTGCCTTGGAGGAACTCAGTTGTCGCTGTTCAACCCTCGCAGTGATCCGAAGCACATGACACCTAATATTACGAGATGACAAGAAACCTTTCTTTAATTTCTCATCGGAACTACATCCCTGTACAACACAGCCTGCACGATATGTAGACGATAGTCAATCCAGCCGTCTGCTAGTGTCTCATCTGCATGGATGAACTGATCTTCCGTGTCATGTAGGGATCGTCCAGGCACCGACATCTGTACAACACTGCTCCAGTACTATCGCTCGTCTCTCTCTCTTCTATTAACTCAGCCGACTTGCGGGGCTGGGGAGTGTGCCTATGGTTGGTTCTCAATTGCCCTCCCACATGTGTGTGAAAACGCAATATGACGTGTGATCCATTCTGAGAGTGGCATGCCAGACCGACCGACCGTTTGGGGTGCAACGCGAACGCGACGGGCGTGCCGTATACATGTGTACCGCCGTTTTCGTGAGGCTTTGCTCCATGGCGCAATCGATGGATACAAAATTATATTTAAAATTCTAGGGTGGGGCTTTTCCCACGTGGTAGACGGGGCAGTTCCGCCTAGTCAGTTCGACGGAGAGGCGAGAAGATGAGGGAGTAGGCTGCTGCAAACGTAGGGCTGTGTGATTTGACAGCGAGTTACTGCTGGACAGGTGGGGCCCTATGATTTGACTTGACATTATCATTTTAACTGCGGCGCTACGACCAACATGAGTCTCCCGATTCCTGACCACCCCCATGGTATACAGGTGCCAAGTACTGTACTCCTTACTCCTTTTGGCTAATGCAATAAATACTACTCCCCCTCTCTCAGTTTACAAGGCGTGCGCATACCCCTAGGTTGTAAATTTGACCAACCTAATAGAAGTCATATACAGTATTACAAAAACATACCATTATAAACTTCAGATGTTCTATTTTCAAAAGGTATAATTTGTGTGTTATATAGTTTATATTACAGTGACAAAATTGACAACCTAGGTATACGCGCAGGACTTGTAAACTGAAATGGAGGGAGTACGAAGATAGAGATAGAAGAAGTAAAAACTAATACTCTTACAGCCAACCTTACAGCTAACCTTGTTGTATGAGTGACAAAGTGATGACTGTGTATGACATGCCAACATCAAATAGCCTAACGCACCTGGACGGAGGAAGTATTTTCGTGCATGCGAAGTAGGCAAAAAATGATCATTTATAGCCGTCTGAAATCTCCAACGGCGCCACTGCACGAGCGAGGCGACAGTCATGGTAGGCGCGACCATGATATGGGCTGCTGACAGCCTTGGATCTGAGATCGAAAGGTCGCATGCTAAGTTGCTGAAAATTTGCAGAATAACCCTCCAGGATAGGATATTAACCCATAGGTCTATAATCACGCCATGCAACCGTTCGATCTCACATCCAAGGGCTCTCGGAAGCCCGTATCATGGGAGCATGAAAAGCCCTGTTGTTCGCACACCCCACTCAGCATTTTTACAATCGGAAAACCGCTAGCAGTTCGCTCCTACTCGTCCATGGCCGTCCTATAACATTGCGGCAGTTCACTCCTAGTCGTCCCGTCCTTTCACATTACAGCAGTTCCACTAATCCTAACCCTCCTCCCAAATCCATGGCGTCCCAAATCTCCATGATCGTCGGTGAGTACAAGGTTAGAACCATCACTAGTGATGAGTTCGACGTCATCTACACCCATTCTTCCGCGACGGTGAAAGGATGCCTTGTTCGCTTCAGACACATGTTCGAAAACTTGAAGGCTGAGTGGGTCGCTGGGCTAGATCTTGAGTGCACCACAATCTTGGGAAAAAAGAAGAATCTAAAGGAGGAAGAGAAGAAGAAGCCCGCCGTGATCCAGGTTTGCGTGCATAAGTTGTGCTTCGTCTACCACATATGTCGTGCCGACGTTGAGTGCGAGGAATTTAAGAACTTCCTCTGGGGCGCAAAGTCAAATTCGTTTCTTTGGACTTTACGAACGACAAAGAAGTCCTGGGTCGGATAGGCCTCGTTGTAGGCCAGCCCTTTGACCTCCAGAGGAATGTTCTGGTGTCCACCCGTCAGCCTTCAATGCTGACCTTGGCAGCAGCCATGGTTGATCCTTCGTACGATAAACCGAGGAAACCTCCGCACAAGTTTCATTTTGCATGGCAATGGAATGTACTAGATAGAGAGCACATCAATTACGCTGCAATGTATGCCTACCTTTGGTTCAATATCTACAAGGGTTGGATGAAGAGCGAGAGCCAAGTGTGCGGTTCAAGCAAAGAAGTATCGACAAAGAGGAAGAGGGACAAGGATGAAGTCGAGCACGTGGACGAGGAGTCTGAGTAAGGTGGCAGTGTCGTTGCTCATGGTGGTTGTAATGCAGTGCCTACCGGATTAGTTGCTTAGTTTAATTTCAGGGTGCTTCGTTTTATTTGAGGGGTGTGTTGTGCTTAGCCCCCAGCAGAACTATGTTATGTTCCTCTTGTTACTTTCACTCTTCAGTACGTAAATACTAGTATTTCTTATAGTTCATCTTGTAGTTGGTAGTACTGCCACTCGTTTCTTCACATTATATACGTACAATATATATGGCCAACATCATATAGCCAGCAGTTTAGTTGTCGAAGAATTTTAGGGTGCTTAGTTTTATTTGAGGGGTGTGTTGTGCTGGACACCATTATTGTGACTCAAATCTCTTTTGCCATGTTATAATGTCATAAATACCTATGGACCAACATGCCAACTCTCCCTCTATCTCACTATAGTGCAATAAAGTGTGGGGCCTACTTGATCCCAACAGCGTTCTTATTTTCCTGTAAAATTATATGCTTTGTTACTCCTGACAAGCGGGGCCACACTTATCATTGTGAGATAGACAGAATCGACATGTGGTCTAGGCTTATTTTTGTCATATAACATGGTCAACGGGTTTGACGTGAAAATAACAATGTCTAATGGCATTTTTGAGCAAACATCTAACGGAACGATGGCATTTTTGAGATATCTAATTGCATTTTTAGCAAGCATCTCACGGATCGATGGCATTTTGAGTAGTTATAACTTCTAATGGCAAACTGAGTAGTGAGACAGAACTAGTGGCATAAATAATAAAAACCCAAGAATTAGATAGGTATGCTAATTTCTTTAATAGAATTTAGCACCCCATCTAAGCACGTACTAGCTTTTTTAATAGTACTATATGCATAATTTGGCGATGAGCGCTCTCTATATGTACCACCTTTTTTCTTTAATTTCATCTTGTTAGTTTTGCTCCATGGCGCAATCCATCGATACTACTAATGTACAAAAGTATACATTTAGAGGCTAGCGGGCTGGGAAGTCTCGCTTGGTCGGATTCTGAGAGGCGAGGGCCTTTGTGATTTGATGGCTCATTACTGCTGGAAGGCGGGGCCTTGTGATTTGACTGTTCGTATAAATGTTGCTAACGACCAGAGCAGTGGTAAAGAACCATGCGGTATACTCAAGTTTTCCACTGGAGTACTAGTATGCTGGAGGAGCACGAAACACGGCAGCCCAGTGCGATATGGCGATAAAAATGATCTAATTTGCTAGTCATCGATCCCACGGTGCCGCTTATCGTTAGCATTGTTCTAGTCGTGCCTCGCAGAGAACGTGACACGTGTGGTGAAACACCCAAAGCAAAAGAAGAAACACAGGAGCAAAAGAAGAAGGAAGATTATCCCCCCAAAAAAAGAAGGAAGACGCACACACAAAGTCTGGGGCGCTGCTCTCTACTACATGAAGGGTTGCTGGCCGCAGAGTCGTGACTGCTTCTTCATCGCCTCCATGACCTCCATCTGCTGGCGCATCTCCTCCACCATCTTATTCATTCTGTCCATGACGCGGGATTTCTTGACGTGAGCCTTCATCATCTCTTCCACGGCCGCATTACGTACCTTGACAATAGCCGGGTGCTCAATGCGGAGCTTCGCCAACTCCTCCTTCTGTTCCAAGACGAGGGCATGCAGCATCTTCAGCGAGGAACTACTCTTCTCATGTAGCTTCTTCCAGCCGGCGTTCTCCTCCATCACCAGGTCGAGCTCGTGGCGAAGCTTCGCATTGTCCTCCTAAAGTTGCAGGATTTTTTCGGTCGCCTTCTTATCCGAGGCAATGCTCTTCTTCAGCAACATCACCAAGCCGGCGGTCAACTCCCCCTGCTCATTGAGCTCAGCGGGCATGTCATCGAGGCTCTTGATAACCCGCAAGTATACGGGATAGTTGTAGCCTCTTTCGATAAGTAAGAGTGTCGAACCCAACGAGGAGCTAAAGGTAGAACAAATACTCTCTCAAGTCCTATCGGCCACTGATACGACTCTACGCATGCTTGATGTTCGCTTTACCTAGAACAAGTATGAAACTAGAAGTACTTTGTAGGTGTGATAGGATAGGTTTGCAAGATCATAAAGAACACGCAAATAAAAAGTAGGGGCTATTTAGATAAAGAAGCAATAAAGTAAATATTAGTAGAGAGCTTTTTGTTACGAGAAAGTTATTTGTCCAAGGCAATCGATAACTAGACCGGTAATCACTATTGCAATTTTATTTGAGGGAGAGGCATAAGCTAACATACTTTCCCTTCTTGGATCATATGCACTTATGATTGGAACTCTAGCAAGCATCCGCAACTACTAAAGATTCATTAAGGTAAAACCCAACCATAGCAATAAAGCATCAAGTCCCCTTTATCCCATACGCAAACAACCTACTTACTCGGATCTGTGCTTCTGTTCACTCACACCACCCACCATAAGCAAATCATGAACGTATTGCAAACCCAATAGCGGGAATCCCTCACGCTTGCGCGACACGGAGAGCACCATAGGACAGCACCAATAATAAAATATGCAACTCGAACCAATCACGATCATCAATTAACCCATAGGACAAAACGGATCTACTCAAACATCATAGGATAGCCATACACCATTGGGAAATAATATATAGCGTTGAGCACCATGTTTAAGTAGAGATTATAATGGGTAAGAGAGGGGTTACACCGCTGCACAAAGGGGGGAAGAGTTGGTGATGAAGGCGGTGAAGTTGTTGGTGAAGATCGCGGTGATGATGATGGCCCCCGGCGGTGTTCCGGAGCCACCGGAAGCAAGGGGGGAGAGCCCCCCTTCTTCTTCTTCTTCCTTGACCTTCTCCCTAGAAGGACAAGGGTTTCCCCTCTGGTCCTTGGCTCCCATGGCTTGGGAGGGGCGAGAGCCCCTCCGAGATTGGATCTATATCTCTGTCTCTCTCTGTTTCCGCGTTCTCAGATCCTTCCCCTTCACGTTTCTTTTATATCCGGAGATCCGTAACTCCGATTGGGGTGAATCTTTCGCCCATATTTTTCTCATAAAATTAGCTTTCTTGTGGCAAAAGAAGAGCGTAAACTGCCTTACGGGTGGCCCACAAGGGTGCCAGGCGCGCCCCCCTGTCTCGTGGCCACGTTGGATAAAGTGTGATTACGCGCTTTGCCGAACACCCCCGCATATATGTGTAGGGGCTGAAGCCGACGACTGCAAACTTTCAGGTTATATACATACATACATACATAAACGGCCTCACAGGAGGCACTACCATACTTTACGTGCAAAAGTATAAATATAGCCTTATTATTAAAAGCATTGTTTTTACAATCAAGATACATGTCATTGAATCATGGTATTCTTTGAGCACTAAGCCTCTATTAAATGGGAACCTTCTAGGACTTCTTCAAAATAGTGCTCGGGCGAGTCCTGACCCCCCGGGTGGACCACTGGTTGCAATATCGGTGGCCTCCATCTTCGCCCAATATGTCTTAACATGGGCAAGAGCCATCCGCGCACCCTCTATGCACGCCGAGCTCTTAACAGCATCGATATGCGGCACAACATGAAGAAATCGTTGCACCAAACCAAAATAACTACCCGGGCTCGGTTCCTTCGGCCACAGATGATCCATGGCAGCCTTCATGGCAAGCCCGGACAACCTATGGAGCTCGGCCCATTCGGCCATCTGCTCATTCAACAACAGCGGACACTTCGGAGCACTAAACTGCGACCAGAACAATCATTTGACCTCATGATCTTTCCAATCCTTGAAATACTCTGTTGCATCAGCAGCACTCTTTGCTAAATCCAAGTATGCGTCTGCAGAACTCCACAATTGATCAAGAGGGGCATATTTCGGATCGCCGAACTTCGTTCGCAATAAAAAGGGCTTCCCAGTCATGATATCACCGGCTTGCCAAAGCTCCTCCCGTGCCGCTTTGATTTCAGAGCGAGTTTCCTTTGCTGCTTGTAAGGCCTTCCAGGTCAGCCATTTTCGTTTGGTTTTCCCTTTTGAGAAGCTCATATCGGCTGGCAGCATTTTTTAGCTCAATAGCCATGTTGGCTATTTTATCCTCACTTTGGCGATGAGCAGCCTGTTTGGCTTTTAATTCTTCGGCTGCCTTCAGGGCGGCCGCATCACTTCTCCTGGCTTGCTCCTTGGCTCGGGCAAGTTCTGCCCGAAGGGTCTCGACGGCGGCACCTCCATCTGCAGTCAAAGCATACTATAAATACTAGCATCATGCTATTCTTATTATTTGCTGACCACCCGAATATACACACCATGTGCCTCGTCAAGCCACTTGTTTACAAGCATGATGTATGCATCCGCCACGTCAAGTTGCCGCCTTAATTCGGCAAATTCAAGAGTCCGGTCAGCCACCGAATCTGCAGCCGCATGCGCACAAAAGCAGCTCTATCATTACCTAAGACTATGATCCTCTGATCGCCTTGTCTGGACGGCAACCAGAGTCTCACACTACAAAAAAGAAGACACATTCGTGACATTTTGGGCCGAACGAAAAAAATTATGTCATACATATGACACTTCTATGACGACAATTGTGACAAAACCCGGTATCATCATAGATGTGGTGGGCTCCTACTTCTATGACAAAAAATCATGACAGAAAATGGGCTTTTCGTCCGGGGCGGGCCAGAGACACGGCTGCATGACATTCTTTGGGTCGTCCATGGCGGAAAAAACCGTCGTAGAAGTGAGGGGGAGGAAAATTCGGGAGTTGCCGGTTACGGTGGGAGGTCGGGGGGCCGAGCGATGCGCGTTTCTCTCGTACACATATGCGCGTGTGTGCGAGGCGTTGGCTCTAACTGAACCCGAGCGAGGCGTTGGGCTCTAACTGAACCCGAGCGATTGCACTGCAGGCTACGCGTTACTGAACCCGAGCGATCGATCGATGGCTGTTAACTGAACCCGATCGAGCGATTCCTTCGCTACTGCTGCTAACTGAAGCCGATCGATTGGATGAACAGTGAGCGTTGCGGGGGGGTTTGGATGAACAGTGAGCAGTGGCGTTGCCTCTGGATGAACAGGACCCCGAGGTGTGGAGGGCTGGATGAACAGTAGACGGTGGAGGGGTGCCCGTGGAGGGGTGGTTGAACAGGACCCTATGGTGTGAAGGGCTCGATGAACAGTAGACGGTGGAGGGGTGGTTGAACAGTAGCCGGTGGAGTAGCACGCGGTGGAGGCTGGATGAAAAGGAGCCCGTGGAGGCTGGAGGAGGTCGACGGTAGCCCGTGGAGGCTGGAGGAGGTCGACGGTGGAGATGAACAGTATCCCGTGGAGTCCCGTTTTGCGGTACGCCACACCCCTCCCGATGAACAGGACCCCCGTTTCGACCGTAGCGCTCCAACACAAGTCCGTTTCATCCGTTTTGCGGAACTCCACACCCCTCCCGATCAACAGGACCCCCGTTTTGACCGTAGCGCTCCAACACAAGTCCATTTCGTCCGTTTTGCGGTACGCGACACTCCTCCTGATCAACAGGACCCCCATTTCGACCGTAGAAGGTCTGTTTCTTCCGTTTTGCGGTACGCCACACCCCTCCGGATCAACAGGACCCCGTTCCGAATGTAGGAGGTCCGTTTCCTCTGTTGTGCGGTACGCCAGGCCTCGTTTCCATCGCCTGTTCCGTCCAAGCCCTCCCGATGAACATGACCACGCATTCCATTCCGACCCAGCCGGTTGGCTCCCACGCGTTCCTTTGCCTCTGATGAACACGACGCATTCCGTTGCCTCCCCATGAACACGACGCATTCCATTGCCTCCCCATGAACACGACGACGCTTTTTCTCCGTTCCGACCCATCCATGTACACGAGCCCTGGCCGTACGTATGCGCGAGTAGGCGTTCGAGACCCCGCCCGTATGTACACATATGTGGCCGTAATTTCTTTCTTGCACCCTGGCCGTTGTACGTACGTGTACATGCTACGTGCGCGCCTCTACTACGACACGTACGCGCCTCTACTATGACACGTGCGCGCCTCTACATCGACCAGTATATATGTACGTACACGTTCGCGAATAGAATGACAATGCTACGTACGCTTCGACCAGGTGGGTCCCGACTGTCAGGGACTTCCTTGCGTGCGAAGATGTACCTGGTGGGTCCCAGCAGTCAGGGGGGCGAATCGTTTTTTTTTTGCCCAAACACACTTCCTTGCGTGCGAAGATGTAGCTGGTGGTCCCAGCAGTCAGGGGGGCGAATCATTTTATTTTTCAGACGCACTACCTTGCATGCGAAGATGTAGCTGGTGGGTCCCAGCAGACAGGGGACACTTTCTTTCATGAAATACGGTGGCCCGTTCGGTGGGTCCCCGCTGTCAGGTGGAGGAATAATTATTTTGCGCGTAATAGGGAGGCACTTCCTTGCTGCGGCCGTGGACCCAGCAGTCAGCCTCTCCACGTACAGTCCACGTCCGATGGAAGTCGTTTCTTGACCATGTTGACCACGCCGCGCCGAGAGCACCAGGGCAGTGGACGACGGCGAGGCCTAGGAAGGGGACGACGGGGAGCCGAGGAAGACGCGGCAGTGGAAGCCCTCGCGGAGAGGAGTACGAGGGTTCACTGGTTCGGCTGCGGTGTGAGGTTGCATGCGGCACGACCGGCGCTGCTTTGGGCGGCTGGAGCAAGAAGACCAGAGGTTGAAAAAGGACTACGGCTGTTGGATGGACATCGTACAGTCACTGGAGCTAGAATCGTTCATATTGACTAAAGTTGACAAAGGCCCCTGTCCCAGTCAACTTAGTAGGCCCACAAGTCAGCCTCCCACCATGGTGGGTCCCAGCTAGCAGGGGGAGTATTCATCTTTTTGTGCGTAATAAGTAGGCACTTCCGGTGGGTCCAAGCTGGTAGCGGGGGGAATGTTTTTTTCGCGAAATACGTTGGCCCGTCCGGTGGGTCCCAGCAGTCAGGGGGGAAATGTTTTTTCGCGAAATAAGGTGGCCCGTCCAGTGGGTCCCTGCTGTCAGGTGGAGGAATAATTATTTTGCGCATAATAAGGAGGCACTTCCTTGCGGCCGCCTGGACCTAGCTGTCAGCCTCTCCACGTACAGTACTCTTCCGATGGAAGTCGGTCGTTGACCACGTTGACCACGCCGCGCCGAGAGCACCAGGGCGGTGGTCTGGACGACGGTGAGGCCTAGGAAGGGGACGACGCGGAGCCGGGGATGACGCAGCAGTGGAAGCCCGCGCGGAGAGGAGTACGAGGGTTCACTGGTTCGATTGCGGTGTGAGGCTATCATCGCCGCAGAATAACAGGGGGTGTGGGTGAGTAGAGGGATGGCCTGGCCAGCGGTGGGAGTAGTACGGGGCGGTGAGGCCTCCGCGGTATCACAGCTGGCCACGGGAGGCAGGAGCACGCGACACAACCGGCTTTGGTCAGCTGGAGCAAGAAGACCAGAGGTTTAAGAAGCACTACGGCCGTTGGATGGACATCGTATGATCACTGCAGCTAGAATCGTTTATATTGACTAAGTTGACAAAGCCCGTGTTACGCGTCAACTTAGTAGGCCCACAGCTCGGATTTGGCAGAGAACATATAGCCGATTTCCGATTTGTAAGAATGTACAGTCCATTTTTTAATTCTAATGGAATTTACTATAGCCCATTTACAGTATGTTAAAAGTACAGCCCAACTTCTAGCTAGGACAACGATTAATAATTTCAAACAACCGCTCAAAACAGAATTCAAAAAAAAATTCCCACATTTTGATGGGATCCAAAATTTCTAGTCAGGTTAAATATAATTTCGAAATAAAGTTGTATTACGTTAAAATCCAATGAACTATTGCGCGCGCAACAAGTAATGAAAATAAAATTTCCAAATTCCAAAAATAATATATTTTTCAAACTAATTACGTGTTTGGTGCATAGTAACTGCCCAGTTATTATAATTACATCCCATTTATTATTTCTTAAAGTCCATTTTCTTGTTAAGCCTAATGCATACCTCCTAGGAAAGTTTGCAGCCCAGCGAGGCGGAGAATAACAAGTTGACTCGGATATTGTGTACAACTGTCGGCCCAGTTGCATTGCTGATGTTGAAAAAAAGGCCTATGTAGTACAGTACAACCTAACATGGTTACTCAGCCCACATTCAGCGACGCCGGAAAGGCCCAAACAAGGCTTCTTTACAACTTTTTGAAGTCACTGAGCTCAATTAATAACTTAAGAAAAAAGTTAGATTACAGTGCAACCTAATTAAAAGCTGTCACGAGCAAATAAATAATTCAACGGGTCCCACTTGTGCGTGTGTGTGTGTGCGTGTGTGTGTGTGTGTGTGTGTGAGAGAGAGAGAGAGAGAGAGAGAGATAGAGAGAGAGACCCATCGGTCGATGCTCGTAAATACATCTTTGAGCCATATGCATTGCTGATGCTCAGTAAAAACTTATATAGTTGACACAATCATATAGAACATCATAGCACACTGAACTTGCATACAAAAATTTCATGCAGGTGGCACAATCAGGATGGAAGCAGTGGATCGCTACGGGAAGGGCTACGTTGAAACCAACGAAGTCATACATAATGGTTCATCGTCTTTATAAATGATGGGGAAATATCTTGAATGTTGTGCAAAGAAAACAGACAGACAACAAGTTCTGCTAGCACATTAAGTTGATGTACAGCCCTTTCTAAAAAATGTTCAGGTACAAAATTAGAACAGGTCACAATTAAATGTACTGGCATGTCAGTGCTTCAGACCCATAGCTCAGATTTAACTAGTACTATCTGACTAGATTCAGTTGTTACCTCAAATTAGAGCACATCCAGGCAGCCAGCCTGCCTCTTCTCCCAAAGAAGCAGTGGCCTCCGCCGCGCGATGGAGTAGGCCCTGTGCCATCCATCGTTCTGAGCAACACGGGGAAAGTCTGACGTTGACTCCTGTAATGGACGTCGTCGATGGACCCTGGCACCAGCGGCGGCGGCAGGACTTCGATTGATGGATTGACCACTTCTTCGACATGCACGAACACCCGATACAGGTACATCCCTAACGTGGTCCGCGGCGGCCTTGGTAGCGATGAATAGTACAACCCCCCCCCCCCCCCCCCCCCCCCCCGTTCCTGCACCGGTATCTCAACACCAATCACCTTCGGTATGGTGGACGGCTTCTTCATCCATGCCATAACCGTCAGAGCCCAGTTGTGTGGAGGAACAAACATACTTACGAGCTCACCTCCAAGGTCGTTGATAAGCTCGTTCTTGGACTTGCTGTTCCAAGCACGTCGAGGCATGCCGTGGAAGGTAAGCTTTGTTAAAAACTCAAGCTCAGAGGGCACCGAGCCCCATCCTGGGTGCCACCGATCAAAGCTCACCAGCGCGCCATCGCAGAACAAACGCCAGGAAGATTCGAACACACGGCTGCAGTCGAAAGTTGTCTGGAACCTGATGAAGAAATTAGACGGTGGCGGACAGACTTCAACGAGCAAGTCACTTATTTGGATGTCGTGCGCAATGCCAAGAGCTTTGACAAGGTCGTCCGGCGAGACGGGAGGCCGGTCGCCATTGATGGTTACCATCACTACTTTGCCGGAAAACTGGTCGTCAAGCACAGCCATGCCACTGTTGAGCGACAGCACGCAGCGAGCGAAGGCAGGACGGACCTCAGGATCTCCGGCTCGGAGATCCATGTTGACCGGTGACATGATAGTGCGCTTGAGTAGAGGGAGTACAGGAGGGGGATTTGGGGGAACTGGAGTAGGAATCGAGATTCCAGAGGTAGTGGAGGGGCGGGAGACTGGGGATGAAAAGGTAGCATGAATTTCGAGCACGCGCCAATATGCTCTCGGCGCGCAAGCACACGAAAACACCGGTGGCGCCCACATGTCGGCCTAAGAGTCCTTATTCTTTCTTTTTTGGAGAGCTCGGCCTTTTTTTCAGGATCTCTTGAGAGCCCGTCCTGAGAGTCATAATTGACCTGTTTGGCATTGCGTTACTACTCGGCCCATATTCAACGACACCTCACTGGCCCAAACAAGTGTACATCATCGAAAAGACACTGAGCTCAAATTATATATCTTGAAAAAAGGAGATATACTCTGAACACTGGAGAATGGTGATGCCCTCATTTAGCCCACCTGTAGTTCGAGATAATAAGCAGTTCAAAACAACGATATATACAACATTCAAACACTCACTAGTGACTACTACTAACATAAACAGCAAGACATGATAGTTCATAAGAAGTCTTGCTACACCACCAAAACGCACCCATCTGCAGCGCTCAGACTCTCATGATCCAGACGAGAATGACATTCTAAACAGAAGCAACTATTACATAGTAAGAGTAATATAGACAAGGATGACCAAATGACAAAGAATATGCATAACAAAAGAAAGAACTACCCATCTAGAACCAGCAGCAAAGGCAACAAAGTCATTCGAAGAGATGATCCAACACCATCATAATTTGTAGCCCCGCTTCAGCGACCAGTGATCCGGAGACACTAGTACTCCACCCTTTCGATGCAACAGCCCAATTACCTATCAACCTGAAGGCTTGAACCACATCACTGCCTGTCGTAATTGAGACATCCAAGGATCAAAGTTAATCCGGATGCCTTTGTCATTCTCACCTTCTTTTGGCTACAGGCTGTATCGTTGACAATCAGGGGAGTTTGCTCCCGAACTCCTAGGGCTCGCCATGTAGACACAGTTTTCCATAGCAAACAGAGCCTCTCTACCATCAAGGTCCTTGCCAACGGTGATCTCCTGGTTAATCGGATAATTGAGTCCGAGAAATAGAGAGTGTGAACCAAGGCTATTTACCCGCCTCCAACTAAAAATCCTAAAGGCCCCAATAAGCTGGTATCCTGCTCATAGACGTAACAGCCACTGTACGAATACTCACGTATTACACGGTGCATGTATACAGTGGGGGTTTTGCAATATAACTTTTCCAGCTCATGTGTCCGAATGATCATCAGTCTTTTGCCGTCGTCTGATCGAGCAAGGAAACAGTTGTGCTTTCCTGTTTTTGGCAAAGGTGGTGCGATTACAAAGGGTAGTAACTGTAGGGACACTGCATCATATCAAAAAGGACCGAGGTAAATACACCCGTGGTGCTTCAACTTGCCATGGATGTTCAGTTTAGTGCCTGAACTTGAAAAATACACCGAACTGGTTCTAAAACTTGACACGAACGTGCAAATACGGTGCTAATTACACCCGTAGACGTAAAATGCGTCGACATGGCAGTGTGCCAGTCAGTACCTTAGACAAAAATAAGATGAAAAATGCACTTGACAGGAATCGAACCAGTAGCGAGACGCTTGTGCGCTGCCCATGCTAGCCACCACACCGAAGAAGCTTTAACACCTGATGGCCCCTAAATATTCTTGTCGATAAGCCAGAACTCATGTGTCTATAAATGGGTTGTAGCCAGTGGACCATTTTGCACACGTTATGTTTTGAAAATATGTAAAATGTGCGTAAATAATAATCATAATAATAAAAGTAGGATTCAATATTCATGTGCGAATATCCATGTGCACACAAAGTAATTAAGTATATAGAGGTATACCGTATGTAATAAAATAACTTACTAAAAACTATTCGGGCAATATTTAGAAATATTAACTTATTATTTAGAAAATAATATTTTAAGAAAAGAATTATTATTTAGAAAATATATTTTATGCGTTACTATTTACAAATATTTTAAAGCACTCATGGGTTATATTTAAAATAGTATTTTTATAATAATATGTTAATATTTCTAAAAATTACAGGTAGATTTTTAAGTAAATTATTTTGTTACATACATCTCTATATTTATTTTGTGTGCACAAGAAATTAGTGTAGCATGAAGTAATTATTAATAACACATGAATATTCAAATCTAGCTTTTATTATTATGATTATTGTTAACATATGTTTTACATTAAAAAAATAACCTGTGGAAAATGGGCCACAGACTGTAACCCATTTATGTATACAAGAGTTTTCGATTCAATTACATTGACTATGAGAGTCTGATGTTGACATAAAAACATGTTTGGTGGAATGGTGAGCGCATATATTTCCCAAGCGTCAGGTCGCATATTCAATGCCCGACCAGTACATTTTTATGTTAATTTTCTTACTAATTACTGACAGGCAGGCCCACTAGTCATAGAGTCATATATAGTACTCAAGTAATTATGTTTCATACCTACAAGTGGGCCCCACGCCATGTCAGTGCCACGTCGACGCACTTTACGTCTACGAGTGTGATTAGCACCGTATTTTCACGTTCGTGTCAAGTTATAGAACCAGTTCAACGTATTTTTCAAGTTCAGGCACTAAAGTGAACATCGGTGACAAGTTCAAGCACCATCGATGTATTTACCTCAAAAGGACAGGCATTTTTAATGTAAGATCAGCATTGTTCGGAGTATGAGTAGGATAATGCAAGAAATAGCATTGATATGTCCCTGTTGGAACTGGGAGGAAAATACAGGGAAATGTATACTGGGTTCGAAAATATAGAAGTGCCATGCATGGTTGTACTCATGTTATCTCGCAATCGATTCTTCACAGGAAACTACCATGTCATGCATGTTATGTAATCATGTTCTGTCCTCACAAACAAATTCTTCAAGGTAACTAACAGACCATGCATTGTTATATACTCGTGTTCTGTGGGCAAAATTTTTTTGAGGATATTATTCTAGCCATTGATTGCTGAAGGCCGAATATAGGTATGTACACATGGTAAGCATTGCAGGATTTCACTACTTCCAAATATAGAGTTCTCCATATGCACATTTACTTCCCTAATGTATGGTTAGATGAAACCAACAGTGTGGTGCATGTTTCTACATCATGAAAATGAGGAAACTAACATGGCCATTGATACACACTCATATTTAGTAGTAGTATAAAGATTACTGTAAAATAAGGATAATATCCATATATTCCTAACCGTTTGATTATTCAGGGTACAAATTGACTGTAATGACATGGTCACAATTGCATGAATTAACTCATTCCAAATATAGCTGATTTACGGCGTCTCTAATATATTGCCATAGTTCTACTCAAATTCTGCTCAAACAGGGATATGCCAATCATCACAAAAAGTTCAAACAGTGTCATGGCGTCGTCATTAACATGAGACGGAAACAACTTACACGCGTCGTCCCAGCAATACGTGGTGCCATCTGCTTTGTCAATCACGTAGATGATGCCATTGTGTTCAATAGCATCACAGAAGTGTGTATCATCTTTGGAGATGATCCACTGTGAGCCGAGTTGTCTCCAGCTAAAGAAGGCACCGGCGTAAAGATAGGAGAGTCCGCGGTCGAACAAGGCAATTAGCTTGAAGTCTGCGTAATTCGCATGTCGTGTGGGCACTTGGTAGATTACAATCTTCTGCAAAACAAGGTCCGTCCAACTGACATAGTAATCTAGATGACTTGGACCGCGATGGTAATACTCTATATAATCCAACGGAGGAAGGATAATCTCAAGGGAGGTCTGGAAGTTCACGAGCACCAACTTTTTACCGTCTTCTCTGAAGGCAGCCAAACAGTGGGAGTTCATGCCGACCCAGTACATACTTGCCAAGAAGTTTCGGGCGATGGTAATCGGATAGATGTCGAGGGAAATGATATACAGCGACACACTACGTACCTGCAAAGAAGTTTCGGCTAATGGAGATCGGATTGAAGTCGAGGGGCATCATGCACGCCTCCTATCATGGTGAGCCAATCTCGCAAGACTAGATAGCAGCATGTAGGGTGTCTTGAAAAGCTTAGGCCTCGCTTCAAAGATGGCCGTGTGCATGTCCCTCGAGCATGCAGCCAGCCGCAGGGCGGTCAACATATCCATACACGAACAATAGAGGTCGAGGAATTCACTAGGGAGATTGCTCCAATCGCGGCTCATATGGATGCTGCGCGGTTTACGTTCGGCCATGGTGGAGTTTGGAAGGGGGCTTGATTTACGGGGGAGAAGGATGTCGGTGCTGGAGCGGCTAGCGAGGGAATAGTGGTACTGGGGGAGGCGAGTGAGGCGACGGTACACGGGGGCACAGTGAGATGGAGACGGAGACGGAAACGGAGAAGCAGATGGAGATGGAGTGGTGCTATGGGAGCGGAGAGGGAGACGAGGCGAGGCGCCAATGTGCTGTACAGCGGCGGTGACAGACTGCAGAGTGCACAGGGTGAGGCTAACTTTGGTAACCCGAACACGCCGCCTCGCCTGGACTAGTGTCAGGCGCAGGGTGTTGTCACTTCACTGTGAGGACCGGATGAATAGTATTTTGAACATCAAGTGTACCACAGTTGTACTACTACTACTACTAGTAGGAACATGAGTACTCCAGTATTGTATAGCGGAAATAGGTCTCCCGTGCTAGCATGCCTATTCACTTCATCGTTCAGGTATCATCCATATTGCGAGCAGAACCAAATTCTCATGCATGCCCAATCAACCCCTGCCGCGATCCATGCAGTGGTCGTTCTGGTGCATCAAGAACGGCATGTAGATCGTTCCACACTTGAGAAGAGGAAAATGGAAAGGTAGAACGCGGCAGCAGAGGAAGAGAACGCTGGCTAACGAGGCTGGGAGGGGATCGAGCAGGAAGTTAATGCTCCACGCCTAAAGGTTTTCGGAAAACCTGATTTTCATAAGGTGACTTATACTCACCTAAACGGAGGGACTATTCCTTAACCACAGAATGTTGTGTCTCCCACTCACGCGCTCAAAAAAAAGCTATGACACATTTTTTGTCTGTTTGCATAGGTCCCACCTATCAGGAAGGATGGGCACGTACACGATCAGGTACGACTCATCAATCTACCCGCATAGCCTTTTCGTTTAGTCTACCTAGCCGTCTAATCAACTGCCTGCATGCCACTTCTCCCATTTACTTCTCCATCGGGAACCGATTCTCCTTGGCTTCTTCACCTCCCCTTCGTCTTCATTTGCATCCAAACCCCACTGCGTTCACATTGTTTTAACCTCTTTAAATAATCATCTACTACTTCAATTAGACTAGCCATCTAATCCTAATTCTCCAAACCATAGCCCTCCGTTCCAGCGGTTCCAAATGGCAAAAGAGATCGAGATGCAGGTTTTTAGCGTCCAACATGTCCTCATTGAAGGCTCAATGTGCATAGTTTCCACCGTCACCGTCCACCCAAGGGTTGTTCGGCAGTGGATCAACAAAGTATCCAACTCCCTCGAAAAGGTAGAGACGAGGGTCATCGGTCTCGACGCAGAGTACACGAAGCGTGCCCCTGGGAAGATCCAGCGCGCCGCCGTCCTTCAGCTGTGCCTCGAAGATGATGTTTTGGTGTACCACATCATACACTCGCCCTCCATACTAGGTGAGCTTAACGATTTCTTGTCTGGGGAGGACGTATACTTCTGTGGGGCAGCCATCGAAGGGGACAAACTGAAGCTGGAGCCGTACAACCTTGATTTGAAAAGCATCGCTGACCTACAAACCAGAATCAAAATTCCTGTAGAAGATTGTGCTAAACAGACACCATCCCTATTTGACGTAGAAAATTTTGTGCTCGGTACAAATCTTCAGAAGGGTGACGAGACGGTGGCATTAAGGTCGTCTGGATGGGAGAATTACCCCTTGACGTACGAGCGGATAAAATATGTTGCCCTCGATGCCCGTGTGAGTTTCGAGATAGCTGCAAGGTCCAAAGAGCTTGTTGCGAAGCCGTCTCCCACAGAGAATGAGAAGAAGAAGAAGAAGAAGAAGAAGAAGAAGAAGAAGAAGAAGAAGAAGAAGAAGAAGAAGAAGAAGAAGAAGAAGAAGAAGAAGAAGAAGAAGAAGAAGAAGAAGAAGAAGAAGAAGAAGAAGAAGAAGAAGAAGAAGAAGAAGAAGAAGAAGAAGAAGACGAAGAAGAAGAAGAAGAAGAAGAAGAAGAAGAAGAAGAAGAAGAAGAAGAAGAAGAAGAAGAAGAAGAAGAAGAAGAAGAAGAAGAAGAAGAAGAAGAAGAAGAAGAAGAAGAAGAAAACGATGTACCAGCAGGAGGGCATTATGGATGGATGAACTATTTCCTCTCTTGTAAAAAAATTATTCCCTCTCGGTGTATATTGATATAGATGGACTATTTCGATGGTGTGCATGTCTTTGGAACAGAGTAGTAGCGTGGATCCGCTTGACTATAAGGAACTATTTATCCGCATATATAGCTTTCTCTGCTATTCCTTCCAATGATCGGTATGCAGTGCATGTGTCCATAGACATGACAGCTTCTCCATGGAAATTCAACTACGGCGACCATCACGTTTCATCTCGCGATTCCCACGACGCCTCTCCAACCCACTGCACCACGCGCCCCAACGTGCGCCTCACCCCTCTCGGTCACACCGCCCCTCTGCCTTTGTGTGCATGACATGTGGGCCACCTAAAATGCGGCGAGCGTCAAGTTTCTACCATAGCCACCCGCGATTCTCACGACGCCGCTCGAACCCATGAAACCACACGTCCCCCGACCCGCGTCTCACCCCTCTTGGCCCCACTGCCCCTCTGCCTTCGGGAGCATTACATGTGGACCAGTCACCTATCAGGTCCACGTGTTATTGACTCAAAGGTAGGTGTAGTAAGGCGCTGAAGCTCAGTCCCGACGGCCCCAGGGCTTGTGGTGCTCCCGCAGCACGAACTCATGCCAAACTCGAGATTTGTTTCTTTACTATACATGCACACAACGATTTAATGGACATTGTAATCTCAACATGTGATGGGGAGCTCTAAATTTGAATTGGAAACTTATAAAACGAAAAGATTCAAAACAAATAAACTGGGAGAGAGGGAGTATATCGTAGGATGTGTCCCATACAAAATAAGTCCCCTGGTTTGTCACCGCGAAGATGCGGTTAGAAAGGAGCACAGCGTCTTCCTACTCGTACAGCAAAAAATCGGCCGCGGACAGCATGGTCCGCCTTTGACCGCCATGTGCAAGGTTCGTGCTATCTTATTCAATCTCACCGTGGTTCCATTGTACCAATTCATGCAGTGGCCCATTGCATGGTTGATCCCAATGTTGGACAAAGGTTCTACGGGAACGGTGTCACCGTTGTAAATGTTGTGCAAATTGATGTTGGTACCCTCCCGTACATATGCAAGCCAATCTCCACTTGCACCGAGCCTAGCCTGTGAAACAGTGGGCAGGGGGAGAATTAGGAAATGGACACGGAAGTAGTCTTTAGAATGCATTTACTACGTGATCAAACTCATCTTACCTACTCATCGGAGGAAATCCGAGTGCCCCTCAACGTCGGCATCTCAAGGGGCGTCAACTTGCAACTACGGCCACACCGCGCTGGAGAGACCCCCAAGGAAACATCCTCGTGCGTTCCACGGAACATCAAGATGCATTTGTACGAGTAGTTTATCTTGTGAGAGAAAAGGATGAATGAGGGAAGACCTCTAGAGATAGAGATAGACACTACTACTACCAACGTGCTGGCCCGTGCGTTGCAATGGATCCAAACTGGTAGAATAATACTTGTTCATGTGCTTGAAATATAAACACTCTAGTTTTGATATACATGTGTCAGCAGACATGACAGCTTGTCCATGGAAGTTGAACCACGGTGACCATCACGTTTCTTGTTTCTACCACTGCCACACCCACACGCGATTCCCACGACGCTGCTCCAACCCACGACACGACGTCCCCCAACGTGGACATGGATCCTCTTACATGGCTATCACTGCCTTGCCCTGCCTTTCCTTCGCTGACAGGTGGGACCCACACTTATGGGTCCCACATGTCAGTGACAGAATGGTAGGATTGTTTGCGTTAGGGGATCCTCATCCCTCTGAGGGGGAAATTTAACTCCTGCGGCAGGCCTTGTGGTGCTCCCGCAGTACGAGCCCGTGCCAAAACTGGAATTTGTTTCTTACTACTACCAACTAGTACTAGTAAGGTACACGTGCATTGCACGCATGAGATTCTGGTGGTTTGTGCATTATGCTTCTACATGTGGAGTTTTCTGGATTCTAACATGTGGCAAAATCTGGTGGAATGTAAGGTTAGGCAAGTTTGATTAACTTAGGTGAGTGTTTGCCTCAAGCCACACCTTAGACAAGCCACACTAAGGCCCCACATGACATACACACACAAAATGTGGCAAGATTCCCTTAGGCTTGCCAACTTGTGGCTCTCATTTTGAAGAACTAATAACTTTGCCTAAGCTTAGTTGTGGCAAAGTTAGTCATGAATTAAGCTCAACCATGGAGTCTTCTAGATTATACATGTGGCAGAATCTGGTGGATAATATCCAATGGCCAGTAGTTCTCGGATTTGCCATCTTTGTACCGTCGGACTGGCTTCATCCAACGACCAACTTTCAAAGTTTTTCACACACTATATAGAGGGTATAGATATAGATGTGTCGGTCCGTTGCAATGGATCCAAAGTATATCTATTTAGTGGAGTGCACTCTAAACACATTATCTATTTATATTTCTCTAACCTTCCATAGCCATGCAACCAAGCCACATAAGCTTCATGGGTGCCCCCCACATCATATTATTCATACTATGTTGATTGAAAAAAAGATAAATCACCCAAAACAAGATCTTCTCGTTTTTTGTTCCTACGATGTTGTGCCGTGCATGTACCTACTAGTTGTATAGTGGTAGTACTAGTAATATAGTATTAGGAGTACAAACTTGGTACTAGTAGGAGTAGTACTAGTACGTAGTGCTCCTACTCTATCAACGAGCCCCGTCTGACACAAAATTTCTTGGCTTCCATGCTATAGCTAGATCTTCCCCTTGTTTCTGTTTTCCAACCCGGCGGCGGGTGGGGTGTCGGTTTTCTCAACGGTGGTCCCACATGAAAGTGAAAATGCTAGGCAACACGCCTTCCTTAAGCTATGTGTCATGCCGGACGGGCCATGTTGTACTCCCGATTCCGGGCGTGTGGGGGTGCGATGCGAACGCGGCAGGACTTTTCCTTTTACTAGCAATGTGCCCGTGCGTTGTGACGGATCCAAAGTAGTAGAATAGTAGTATTTGTTCACAAACTTGAAAGAAATCACTATTGTTTTGATATACTCCTAATATATTACTCCCTCCGTACCTAAATATTTGTCTTTTTTGAGATTTCAAATGGACTATCACATACGGATTATATAGACATACTCTAGTGTTTCTAGCAAGATGCCCGCGCGTTGCACGAAGTTGATGGAAACGGTAAGCACAACTTATAAATTGACGAATGGAGTACTAGTTACAGTGATGCATATAATTAAGCAAAGGGATCGCACATGTCGGTATTGACTATAACGAGAATGCAACAACACAATAAGAATTAAGGCCACGATGATGCGATCGCAGTGGTGGTTACAGAAGGCAAGAAGAAAGATGGATCCACGAACGTACGACCTCCTCCTCCTCAACTTAGTGCGCCGGGCCACCGACCGGTGGCTAAGGAGAGGCGGCTTTTGTGGCGAGGTCGAGGTGCTTCTCAGCAAAGGCATCCAAGGCTTCCAGCCGGTTGAGGAAGGCCAATGTCGTAGCGTCCTCACTGGTCTTGTAGATACCTATGTACACGATTTGCTCGTACATGTGGATGTGTAGGTCGATGAATTCTTGAAGGGCGAGGTGCCTCACGGCGAGCGCGACCTCCAGGTGGACATTCTTCGTGGCGTCGGCGGGCAGTCGCAGGGCCACCAGTGCTTGAAAGAGGTTTCAGCCATGGAGGCCGATTAGGGTGGCAGGCAATGAGGAGCCCGGGCGCGCGGGCTGGAGGAGTACGGCGATGTCGTCCGCGAGCTTCTTGAGGATAGTGAACTTGTTGCTGGTGGCAACGATCATCTGGTCCAACTGAGAGTCGTAGTTGGCGTCGACGGTGGCCATCCACCAGCTGGTCTCCAACACCGTCTGGAGACGATCCTCGGCGCCATGCCGCAGGCCGGCGTCGTGGACCATCTGGCGCAGCCGCTGGCCTCTCACGCGCATCGCCGCCATGGGTCTGGAGTGAGCTCTTTTGCGCTTAGTGTAGGTGCTTAGTCAAATGCTTAGGTGTGTACGATGTGGTAGATGCATTGGAATCGAGGGGCGCCTTTATATGAGGGCAATGAGGGCAAACTGCATTACATTCACATCGTGCAGCCTCTTTTCCCGGACCTCCTCCCATTACTTCCCTCATGCATTAATTGAAGTAGGATGCATTGGCCGTTCAACATATCGGGAACCGCAACTCCCTCCCTCGTCTGCATTAGAGCCGTATCGGGAACTGCGCCGCCCGCTGTCTAATCAAATACTCCCTCCGTCTAGGTGAGTATTAAGTCATCTTACGAAAACCAAATAGTAAACACATAGGTGTGGTGCATTAACTCTCACGTTGTTTCTTATTTTTTGACATAAATACAGGAATCAACCAAGAAGAGATGTGGGGCTTGTATGCTTTTAATGACTTGAGACTATCAAACATGACATGCAGTGGTCAGTTCGTTGCACAAGAACAAATACAACCCACGTCAGCACACACGCATCTTATAGCATCACATCCAATGGCTATAAAAGATGAATGGGACCAAATTATATCTCATCTAGATGAGTTCTAGCAAAATTGTATTAACAATACTTAGTACTCCTGCGCCATGTATCATATATTAGTATCATGTAGTACTTTATTTATTGCCATGTATGACACATAGTTCACGAGCGCTCTCTATATGTACCACCTTTTTTTAATTTCAAGTTTTGCTTCATGGCGTAATCCATCGATACTACTACTGTACAAAAGTGGAGTATATACATTTTTTAAAAGGCTAGAGGGCGGGGCAGTCTAGCTCGGTCAGTTTCACGAGAGGCGAGGGCCTTTGTGATTTGACGGCTCATTACTGCTGTCAAATCGAATAGTACTGCGCCACCCGCTGCGCACTCGGCGCCTCCATTAAACCCCTCCGTTAAACCCGCATGCAAACCGAGAATCCTACTCCGGCCATACGTCCGTTCATGAGCAGGCCGGAATTAAACGCAACACCGGCCCAGCTCCTCCCGTCCGCCCTCAGTTTAAACGAGGCCAGACGCCGGCCAAGCTCCTACCGTCCGCCCTCTATTTACACGAGGCCAGACAGACAGTGGGTAAGAATTGCACCCCTCCACCGCTCCCCCATCTCCTCCTTCACCATTTTCTCCACTCTTCCGATGGCTTCCGATGAGCCGTTCTCCGGCATATTACCCGGCTGGGTGGCTCGCCGAGCCCTCCAGATACAGGCGAGGCCGCTTGGTGCTTCACCAACCTCGCTTGGCCCGACGGAGCTAGTTGTCGCCCCAAGCAGGCGCGTGGTTCAGCAACTCGCAGCTCCAGTTCAGCTCGATGAGGAGTGGCGAGTTGCTCCACGCTGGCACGGCGGCGAGCACACCGGTACGGGCACCATCGCTGCCGCGTCGTATCGCGCCACCAGTGTCTGCGGTGGCCGCGCCTCCCATGTCTGTGGGCGTGCCTCCCGTGCCTGCGGCAGTGCCATGCAGGCAGAGATAGAAGCCAGGTGCGTGGAGAGCGATGAGTCGGTGGCCATCTTATCCATGTCCGCCGCCATCATCGAGGAGAAGTAGAACACGGGAGGCCGCCGCCACTTGGGACCCATGAAGGCCACCGCCGAGGCGACGACCGCGGATTCAGGTGGTTTCTTTGCTGCATCGTCTCTTCCGAGGACCTTCGTCGACCCCGCAAGTGTCTGACGGATATGAGGAAGACAAAGGAATCCGCGGGCGGCCATTTAGAACTAAAATAAGTCTAGATACATCCATTTCTAGGACAAGTATTTCCGGAAGGAGGGAGTATTAATTATACAAGAGAGTCGGATTGGCACCTCTTAGTTCATGATAATGTAATGAAATCCATCATGTTTATATGAAGATCCGGCTTTTTTATACGAAATCCTTCATGATTATATGAAATCAGTCCGTGTTTGCACGAATTTCATCTGGTTGGTTAGAGTTGTAAAAATGTATGCCGCTGGTGTTTGATGTCGTCCTCCGTGGAAGGAAGCGGGAGGAAATTTGCCGGCTGCCGTTGGAGATGCTCTTTATGCTAGAAATAATAGAGTGACATCCAATCCATTTGAGTTAATTGTCTGTATGATTGTCCCTCTATAAAAAGTTAATTGCATGTACAGTGTATACGTGACTTGCAGGGTGGCTACAGCTTTGTACAGAAAGTTAAAAAGAAACAGGTCCATCCTTAATATTCTAATTACTCTGTGGGTTCCACTGTCAGTATAGTAGCAAAAGAAGTATATATTAAATAAGTAGAGTAATATATAGTATAAAAATCTAAAGTTAAAAGACAGAATTCGAACTCATGTCATCGCGTTGCGAGCATCCGGTGCTAACCAGCCCAGCACATTTTTGTTGTAGACCATGCTAGAGATATATCTCCATGTCTACTCTTATATATACTCCATTCGTTCCTAAATATTTGTTTTTTTCAGACTTCAAATGGACTACCACATACGGATGTGTATGTAGACATATTTTAGAGTGTAGATTCACTCATTTTGCTACGTATGTCTTTTCAGGAAGGGGTCGGATTTGTCCTTGATTTATTTATGAGGTATCCAGATGGCAGTGCACCGCCAAGAAAAGAGGGTAACATGGAAATTACTTTTTTGAGTATGTTGGTAAGGTCCGGTCATAGTCACTGGTTGAAATATCTAAAAAGACAAATACTCCCTCCGTCCGGAAATACTTGTCATCAAAATGGATAAAAGGAAATGTATCTAGACATATTTTAGTTTTAGATACATCTCTTTTTATCCATTTTGATGACAAGTATTTTCGGACGGAGGGAGTAGAAAACAGAGTTGGTGATGATGGTGTGCGTGCCATCTTGCAATATAGGCCGCCGGATTTATATCTAACGGATAGGAAAGAAACTATGGCAATTTTGCAAAAATATACCCACACGTCTCTCCACATTCGCAAATAAGGCCTTCCCTCGTTCAGCCTTTTCTCTCACAAGATAAACTACTCATACAAATGCATCTTGATGTTCCGTGCAACGCACGGGCAACTAGCTAATTTCTTTTAAAATAGTTGCTGCGATAATTGGGTTGAAGTGATATATTTTATGTCTGCCCCGAATGATTTCAGATTCACTAGTAGTAACAAAGAAAAGGTTGTCTTGTTAATTAACAGAAAACAGGGTGAAAACTATCACATGAGGCCGGTAAAAACAAGGCACACCGGGTTCAGCGTCATTGTCACTACAGCTATGTGCGCGCGAGAAGTCTACACATCGAGGGGGCTACCGAGCGAGGCACCGAGACACAATGTTTGAGAGAGAAACCAATTGACAGATTATGATCAGATCGAGTTGTCACCCCTCTGTTGTCATTGTTGGGTGGGGGAGGGAGAGAAAGACATATCGAGAGTGTGCGCGGTAGGCACAGAGGCACAACTAGCGAGTGTGTGTGTGTGTGTTTGAAAGAGGAGTAGATAGATTATTATCAAGATCGATGTGCCACCCTACTCCTTCGGTGCCGGGTAGTGTGTGTGTGTGTGTATGTTTGAGAGAGAATCCAGTCGATAGATTAGTATCAAGATCGAGGTGTCACCCTACTCCTTCAGTGCCGGGTAGTGTGTGTGTGTATGTTTGAAAGAGAAGCCAGTCGATAGATTAGTATCAAGATCGAGGTGTCACCCTACTCCTTCGGTGTTGGGAAGTGTGGGTGTGGAGGGGGGGGGGCAGTGACACTCACATATCTCTACTCTTATAAAAAAACAGAGTTGGTGATGATGGTGTTCCTGCCATCCTGCAATATGGGCCATCCGATTTATATACGACGGACAGGAAGGAAAATATGGCAATTTTGCAAAAAGATACCCACAGCCCTCTCCGCATTTGCAAATAAGGCATTCCCTCGTTCATCCTTTTCTCCCACAAGATAAACTTTTCATACAAATGCATCTTGATGTTCCATGCAATGCATGGGCATCTTGCTAGTAGGGAGAAGGAGTTTGTGTGACACATATCTAGCTATATTAAGGGATAGGTAGATAGCATATGTGTGAGAGACATTATTATACTTTGAGACATTAGTGGCTGTGGGTGGGCAGAATTAAAGGGGTGGGCGTGTTAGACATAGAGAGCGTGTGTGTTTCTGTGTGAGAGACTTGTAGGATGGGGTAGAAAGACGAATTTAACCCTAACGGAGGGAGAGAAATACATGAAGTGCGCGTGTGAGATTCCGATGCCCACAGGGAAATGACATATGTATGCGTGTGAGAGAGATTGCACAATTCATTCACGTATCACTATCTAGCGATTGTGGACGTGCATCGCTTGAACATAAGTCAATATCTACTTCGTATCGTGGCCAAAGGTACAATATCGATTCAACGCTATAAAGATTGGACACTCACATATCACATTTTTTTGTATTTAAATAAACCTTTTCAGTTGTGCATGCCAAAGTTACAGTGATGTTTCTTCAAACAACCAATGTAGCTATCATGTACATGCACCAATGTTACTCTTGCATTCAAATTCATTAGTCTTGGATGATTTAAGTTTCTATTTTGAAGTAATATATGTAATATTCATATATGAATTCAACGGGTACGCAATTTATGAAATGGAGGCTATGTAATCATATGAGGTAACACTTTTAAGTAGCTGACTACAATATCCATTTCTTTTTGTGCGCCTCTACACTAACACGTCAATGCATTATGTTTAAAGTAAATAACCAATGGCACTAAATTATCTATTTACACGAGAAATACATAGGCTGAGTGTTTGATCCCTTTTTTGTGAACGCGCCACTACACCCGTATGATTGGCCGCGCCCGTGTGAACGTCCAAGTTATCGGCACATCATCCCGAGTTATTAACTGCTGGTGTGTGCCCCGTGTACACAGTCTAGCATGACCTTCCCGCTAGTATGGTCCAAAATTAGTTGAAACTGGATACAAACGATCCCGCGGGCGGCAAAATCTCTCGCCTCCTTCTAATATTTCCGCCACCTTAGTCTTTAGCATGCGAAATCCCCCTTTTGTCCTTGGTGCATGGAGACCAAGAGTTACAATACCGCCCTCATCTACATGATAGGTCGGGGCTGCTTTAGTAACTTCCGATTCCCCCCACTACACGGCACCCCCATTTCCCCTCCCCCTCCCGCAAAAACGACTAACTCCACAGCACCAGAGCATCTTACATCACGCCGTCTGTACTTTATCGCCCTTTCTCCCCTCCCCTCTCGAAACCCTAGACTACTCATCCACCGGCGTACCATAGCCCATTCACTGCCAGCGGCGTCCACCTCGCCGGATCTTCTTCTGCGGCCGCATCTACCCCTCCCACCTCCCCTAGAAACAAGTAGACTGCTCATACACCATTGTACCACAGCCCATTCAGTGTCGGCCTTGTCCACGGCGCCGGATCTGCTTCGCCGGTACTCTCGTCAATCGTCGCGCATCTGCAGCGGCTCATTTGTACACCCCCCAAGAGACGCTTCGTCCACACCCCCCAGAGCTGCCCCACCGACGCACCCGTCGACGGCCTCTGATCCTCTTCGCCGACACCTTCCTCAACCCTACCGGAGCTGCTTCGCCAACACCTTCCTCAACCCTACCGGGCCGCTTCGCTGACACCATCGTCAACCCTACCGGAGTAGCTTTGCCTATACCATTCTCAACCCTACCGGGGCCGCTTTGCCAACTCACAAGTCCATGGCCACAGATCCGCTTCCTCGCACCCTCATCCAACCTATCGGAGCATCTTCTGACGCCCCTTCCACGGCCGCAGATCCGCATCGTCGACACCACCCTTAACGCAACCACCGGAGCAGCTTCTGACGCCCCATGCACGGCCGCAGATCCACATCGTCGACACCATCCTTAACCCACCCACCGGAGCAGCTTCTGACGCCCCGTCCACGGCCGCAGATCCGCGTCGTCGACACCATCCTTAACCCAACCACCGGAGCAGCTTCACCTATGTTCTCGTCCACGGCCACAGATCCGCTTCGCCCACACTGTAGTCCACCCTACCAGAGCCGCTCCACAAACAACCTACTCGACGGTTCTAGATCTCCTTACCGGACCCCGACAGCCATCGCAACGTCATCACCCTCGATGTTTCTAACATGATTCCCACCGTCTGGGGAGATGCCAATCACCCGCCACGGCCTAGGTACTTGTCACCTTTAAACCCGTCCAGCATCACTTGCCCGATGTACTTCAAATATACTAACCGGTCGCTGTTACCTGTTATGCAGCTGGCAAAAACTACAAGGACGATGTTTCTTCTGGATCTAATAGCTTGGCCAACCAAGATCCTGGACTGAGGCATTGCTATGATCTTGTAAGCGCGTCTCTCTCTCTCTCTCTTGTTTTGTTCTATGCTTGACAGCGTGCTTTGCTAGGATTTTCGACCATTAATCCCTTTGTGCAGACAATGATTTCTACTACTGGCTGCTAAATTAGATATGTAGATGTCATACATGATACTACCTCGTACCTCCGTTCCTAAATATAAGTCTTTCTAGAGATTCCACTATAGGCTACATACGGAGCAAAATGGGTGAATATACACTCGAAAATGCATCTATATACATCTGTATGTGGTCCATACTGGAATCTCTACAAAGACATATATTTAAGAACATAGGCAGTACATTACATAAAATCGTAGGTGGCATGTAGAAATTCTAGTGCACTACATTAGGCTCCCTTAGAGTGCCTGCTAGTCTAGCATACAGAGTCATGGCTAGTTTATGGTACGCACACAATCGTTAATTGGTGGTTTAAATATGCGCAAGGGATATGCAATGTATTATCATGTAGAGATGTCTGAAATTAGCCGTGTCAACTTGCAGAAAGGGTTACACAATGAAAAAGTACAAGATGTATGTGGCAATTTCATGGAACATCGCAAAAAAAAGGAGAGGCAGCGGTGAGCCTATACAGTGTGCTATGGTACGTCACTCCTCCATTGCAATCATCGTGACATGTTATTTGTATGCCAGTTCTATTAGCCAAGTTTCTTAGGGACAGTTATTACGAGTTACCCTAAGAAAATAAGCACCTGTGAATATAAGCTCCATGTAATAAGCCAACCATTTCTTTTCATTGCGTTTTCAGCTTATCTTTGGTATGATCAGTGGAAGGTCTAGATTGCATTATATATTTTTCATTTTTCTGCCCATATGGAAATTAATTTGACTTGCAAACATCACAAATTGATCCCAGTGCAGTAATTAATATGATAGGAAAATAGACAATCACTATTTGCTCAAAATGCAAATACAAAGATACCATCTACTTTGCACAATCTACTTTGGTCAATGTTTTCCATAGAGATCCCATTGCCTAATTTAAACGAAGAATGCATGACCCAAATTTAAATGAAGAAAAATTATTTATTGAAATTCGATGGTTCAAATGGCTGGTTATTATCATATGGCAGCACCACCTGAAAGCATCATATAGCAGCAGCAGCTCATAGCAACTCATCATACAGCAGCAGTAGTCTGCAATTCATCATATACTAGCAGCAGCTCATAGCAATTCATCATATAGCAGCAGGAGGAGCAGCATATAGCAATTCATCATATAGCAGCAGCAGGAGCAGCTCATAGCAATTCATCATATAGCTACAGCAGGAGAAGCTTGTAGCAACTCATCATATAGCAGCAGCAGCAGCTCATAGCAATTCATCATATAGCAGCAGCAGCTCATAGCAACTCATCATACAGCAGCAGCAGCTCATAGCAATTCATCATATAGCAGCAGTAGGAGCAGCTCATAGCAATGCATCATATAGCAACAGAAGAAGCAGCTCATAGCAATTCATCATATAGTGTATCAGAATGAAAATTTGGCAAAAAATCAGAGGAGATCCTCACCTTGTTGGATGAGCTCATCCTTCAACAGCACCTCAAGGCCATGGCCTGGGAGGAGGGGAGGGGGAATAAGGTGCCTTCTACCGCAGTGTGGCATCAGCCGTAGTTGTGCAGCGCCCGCCGGAGTAGTGCGTTGGACGAACCACATGGAGCAGCTGCTGGAGACCATGAGAATGAGGGGCGGCGCCAGAGGGAGGAGCAGCTAGGGAGATTTGCCCCTACCCGCCGGCCATGTAGCCTAGCTGGACATAGCATCGTCGAGGACCAGGCCAGATGGGACCAGTGGTGAAGGCTCGCTGGAGGAACCCTAGTGCTGTAGGCAGGGGATCGAGGTAGAGGGAAAGGGGAGAGGAGATGCAAGCGAGCAGGGCAATGAATGCTTGCGTGTTTGTTTTTACTTGAGGGTCAGGTGTGACACGGGCGTCAGCAGTTGCATTTTGAGTGTAATATAGGAAGACAACAGAGTCGTTTCACTATTCCCCTTCCCTTCAATTTTTAGTGAGGTTCTACCCGAAACACCCCCCTCCAAAGCGAAATTAGTTAAGCCCAAGCCCATAACTCAAAAATGACTTCTTTACATCTTTTATGGCTTATTTTGACAATATGCCCTGAAAAGGCGGATTCGAACTGGCCCTTAACCTGCAATTCAATTGTGCGTGCAATGATGAATCACCCCTGCCTGCTATCTGTACATTTAGGCATCATCATACATGGCATAACCTAATACATGTGCATTCCATTTTAGAATCTGGAATATGCAATGTTTATGTTAGTTCATACATTGCACATGATGTTTAAATGCCCCTTAAATCTGGTGAGTCAAGTGATGGTCTTTAAGCCTCCTTCTTTGCTTCTTTTCTTGATATGTAAGATTTACTCACACATTTTTTCAATTGCTTGTTTGCATCAGCCAGCCATACTAGGACTGTTTTCTTTGATTACTTGTTGTTCTTGACCTAACACTCTAACAGAGCTTGTCAACAATTTAAACACTAAGGGCTGTTATAGTGGGGCCTTGTCTAACTCATAGGTGACATAAAGGTTTGGCTGTACACTACAGTAGGCTCTCCAAGAGTACCTGCAGATCCAGTTCGAAGGTATGCCTAGTTTTTACATAGTGCAGACATAGTAAATGCTCATTTCATTGTGTGCAAGTGCAAGAGATGCGGCATGTTTCATTATGTGGTGGTGTTTTGTTATAATCTCATCCTTTTGTGTTCACAGACTGGAAAGTATGCATATTTATCTTCCAAGGAGATGAGTAACTAGTTTGTGTCACCTTGCAGAGGGGGTGCAATGAAGATAAGATTGAGGATTTCCAAGTACAAGATGTTAGGAAGGAGCCTTGCAAGAGAAGTAGGACCTGCGCTGAGCCTCTTCAACCTGCTAAGGTAAGTCACTATATGCAACTCAACAGTTCAATTCCTTGTTTGTTTTAGGCATAGTTAATTTTCTCTTTTCAATTGCTTTATTTGTCCTCAGTTAATGAGATGCCCAAATAATCATGCCTGATGTTCAGTACTTGTATCACTATTAGTTGACATAATTAAAGGCCTTACCATTTAATTACTCTGCCGAAGTGTGCCTGAAGCTTTGAAGTCTATTAACCAACTATTATTGCATGAGGCTCACAATCTAGTTTATACTACGCTAATGATTGCATAGTTTTGCCTGTTGTAGTATGTTTGTATGAAAACCTCTGCTGTTGATTATGCTCCCTAAGACTTTAATTGAGGTACAGAATGGCCAACTGCTTGCTTACTTATACGCAACGTGCTGTCTAAATCTGTAACTTGTCTATGTTTTCGATTGGGCCCCAACATCATGATCCTCTGGTGAGCTAAGAGGGATTTTTGTATGCAGGCTGCACAGACTATCTTTTTTAGAATTTTTAAAATATCACCTGATTATGCTTCATGATGTGTAACATTTTTTTGTGAAAGTGACGTGTAACATTATTGTTAGTCCTGTTTTGCCATGTAGTACAAAATAGTGTCTTGTTCGCTTCACTGTTGTAACTATATTTTTGCCCTAGTCATGTGTACTTACAGAAACATTTCAGGATGAAGTGACATCAACACAAAAATCTGCGAGCAGTGCAGCATGGCCATTACCGAATGATTATGGATTGGAATTGGAATGTGCTGATGTTCTCGAGCATCAACTAGAGGTGGCAAGACAACATGTACATGATTGTCAATGTATAATCAACAAGTTGAGACTGGACATGCAGGTATTAGATGCAGGAGTCAAAAAAATGAAACAAGACACCGAAGTAACCATGAAGGAATTGGAGATTTTGCAGACTGAAATTTGTGCTATCTGAATCCGGCCAATCCTATTTTCTGAAGAGATTATAGTTCAAATGGAGTTAAGTTGATGCGCGTCCATGATGTATGAGCTGTATTTACCCAGTGTATGTAAGCCTAGGAATAGGATGACGATAACGAATAGTAATATTATTAATGCCTCTACAATCAACACACATACGTGATGTACCATCCTTTTTTGGCACTAGAATAATAGGAATAGCACAAGGACTAAGGGATTCGTGTATATAACCTTTGTCGAGAAGCTCCTGTACTTGACGCATAATCTCCTTCATCTCCTCTGGATTAGTACGGTATGGTGCACAGTTGGGTAATGATGCACCGGGAATTAAGTCAATCTGATGCTCAAACCCTCGAATGGGAGGTAATCCCGGTGGCACGTCTTGTGGATAGACGTCAGCGAACTCCTGCAAAATGTTAGTGACAGCAGGAGGCAAAGAGGAAGGCACGTCCTCAAATGAAAATAATGCCTCTTTGCACACAAAAGCATAGCAAACAGATTTGCTGAAATCTAGCTCATCAATATCAGATTGAGTGGCAAGTAAACATGCACTTTTCAATTTAATTTCAGAAGCAACACTAGATGGTTTACTATTAGGCTTCATTTGTTGCTCAAATTCTTTTGCTACAATCTGATTTTCACTCTTATTATTCTCCTGTTTTGCTTTATTAGCTCTATTAATATCATCTTTCAAAATGGAATCAGGAGTCATAGGTAGCAAAGTAATATTTTTATCCTTACGAACAAGAGTATACTAATTGTTTCTACCATGGTGTACAAAATTTTTATCAAATTGCCATGGTCGACCAAGTAATAAGGAACATGCTTGCATAGGTACCACATCACAATCAACATAATCAGCATATGTAGAGATACTAAAATGCACACGAACAGTACGTGTTACCTTAACCTTGCCGCTGTTGTTGAACCATTGGATGTAGTAAGGATGTGGATGTGGTCTTGTGGTGAGAGATAGCTTCTCCACCATCTCCATGCTAGCCAAGTTGTTGCAGCTCCCTCCGTCTATGATGACGCGCACAGAACGTTCCTTCACAACTCCCTTTGTATGGAACAAATTGTGCCTCTGATTTTGCTCAGCTTGTGTGACCTGCACACTCAAAACATGTAGAGCAACTAAACATTCATACCTGTCAGCGTCTTCAGGAGCCATGTATTGCGTGTCATGATCAGAATCAGCTCCACTGTGTTCTTCACTTGTAATAAGGGCCAAAGTCTCCTCATCATAGTCACTAGCGGACTCATACACACCATACTCAGTAGCAAACGTCACACGCTGAGATTTGCATTCTCGCGCATAATGACCTCTTCCCTTACAGCGACGACAAATAATATCACTTGTGTGCCCTGTTGATGCCATGGAAGAAGAAGAGCTCTGTGCAGGCCCGGCAGGTGCGCTCTTGGCAGATAGTGGTGGTTGTGCCTGCTTTCTTGTATCACGGCTGTAGGTGGCACCTGATGGAGGTGCTGGTGCAGTGGAAGTAGAAGATGCACGCGGTGTCCATGATGAAGGTCGACTTGCAAAAAAGTTAGTTCGCGCCAATGCCTGTCGATCCTGCACTTCACGTTCAGCTTTACAAGCAAGATGGAATAAACAAGTGATATTAGTATACTCCTTATACTCTAGAATGGTCTGAATCTCTCTATTTAATGCACGCATAAAACGTGCAAGCATAGCTTCATTCTCCTCAACAATACCACATCTAATCATGCCTGTTTGTAATTCCTGATAATATTCTTCTATAGAATTTTTCCTTGTCTTAAACGCTGCAATTTTTGAAGCAATTCACGTTGATAATATGGTGGAATCCAACGAGTACGCATAGCAGTTTTCAAAGCAGCCCAAGTAGCTGGAATAGGATATAATCTACAATATGCAGACCACCAAACACATGCAAAGCTAGTGAAAGCACAAACAGCAGCAGGAACACGTCTCTCCGCAGGATATTGTAAACATGTAAATCGTTGTTTAGTTTCTAATTCCCAAGTAAGATATATATCAGGAACATATCTACCCTCAAATGGTGGAATATTCAATTTCAGTTTAGGAAGATGGTCATGATCTCGTACTTGAGGGAGAGCCCTACCATTGTGATTATTTGCATGTGGACGACATGGTGGTTGTGGTGCTGGTGGTTGCACGTAGTTCTGATTTTGATCAACCTCATCCTTGTAATCTCCCGCATAATCATCCTCCACATCAGCAACAGGAGCCACAGAAGTATCAACAGCAGCACCAACAGTTTGGCCAGGCAGAAGAAGGACACGGCTTGCTCGGCGGAGGGTTGTTTCGCGACGTGGAGGTAGTAGTTGTTGTTGTTGTTGCAGAGGTGCGGCAGGTGCAGCCGGTGGTGGAAGACGCGCAAGCAGTTCATTAAATCTGTTATCGAGCTTTGTTTCGAACGTCTTCTCAAAGCCAGTGATCTTCTCCATGGCCTCTTCAAAATTGTTTAGCACATCTTGCACCTATTCAGTCATCATTTGCTGAAACTTATCATGAAGTTCCTTGTTTGTTAAGTTCTCCCAGTCAATCTCGTCGGCTTGTGATCCTGGCATGGTTAGCAGCAATAGAAACACACAAATATGATCCTACAGACTACTAACAAGTGGTGGTGGTGGGTGTCACAAATCCATCAAGCAAAACTCAAATTCCTACCAGTTCTTACCCAGCAGCAGGTGGTGATCGACAACCGTTGTAGTCAAAACTCTCAAAGCTTGGATAGAGCGATTACCAGGGAGAGTCAAACGCACGACGTAGATGTATGTGGAGCTGGGAAGGCTTATGATATGGTAGCAAAAAGGTTAGTAATAATCAATTCAGAGATGCAAAGTTGAATAAACACTCAACGATGGTACTATGCTGGTCCTAGGCTAGACCGTGCTAGAGATGCGAGCCTAGAACACTAACAAAATCACGGCGTGACACGTAATCAAGGGAGGAGCACACTCTGATTTTTTTCTCTTTTTTTGCACTTTTTTTGCACTTTTTTCCCTCTTGTTTTTTTGCTCCGCAACAAAAAAATTTCGAAAAAGTCTACAAATGGTCTAAAAACTGCCTAGCTAGAATTTTTTTTGATACTGGAACTATTTTTCTTGTATGGGTGGCACTGATGTTGGGAAGTCCGACTTGGTCACGACTCGGAGTAAGGTGTGATCTGGAAATCGAAATCAAACCAACAAATACTGGACTCGGACTAGGACTGGTGGCGGAGATGGATCTGGTGGAAACTCAGACTTGTGGCGGATATATGTAGGGCGGTGGAACACGGACTGGTGGCGAATCACTGATGGAGATGGACTCGGATTATCGTGATGGCGGTGAATATGTTGTATATGGCAGTGGTGATGATGATGATGGTATATGGCAGCGGTGATGACGATGGTGGTATATGGTAGCGGTGATGACGATGGTCGTATATGGCAGCGGTGACGATGATGGTGGTATATGGCAGCGGTGATGATGATGATGCGGCGGCGGCGTGACAACTTCTGAACAGAACTTGAAACTCTAAAGGACTAGACACTAAGACCAGCAACTTGACGCGACGATGCAACCGCAAATTCACCAAAGCAAAATACTGAAAAGACTATGCAAAGGCTCAGACTGGTTCGGATAGGATGAACTAACCCTAACTTTTTTTTGGCTTTTTCGTGGACTATAGGTATGAAGAACAGACTCGATCTCAACTACGAAAAACTGTAAAATCTCACCGAGCAACCTGGAAATCTGATACCACTTGATAGAGGCAAAGGTATCCCGTCTTTCGATGAGATGATGGATATCGCTTTGGTGGAAGTCGACTTTGACGATCCGACTACGAACATGCGAGGACATCGCGCCTTAGCAATGGATGAACCAACTCCGAGAGGTTATTGACCATGCCGGAGCACGATCAACCTGACCACGAGGGTCTGTTTCCTACAAGCAAATGAAGAACAAGCAAGAAACTGAGATTGCAATCTGGATATTGCGAATATAAGATGAAACCTTTATTCATCAAGGTGGGGTTCTGTGACGCCTTTGTCTGGTCGTTGAACACAAACGAAATATGCGAAGTTGCAGCTATGGCGAACTTTTAATCTAAACAAAAACCCAAAGTCTAAACGGTGCCCTAAGGGCTGTATATATGGAGGAAGAGGGGGTGAATTTCGTGGCCCTTGGTGGAGGGGTCCGAAACTAACCCTATCTCTTGTTTCCCCACACATACGGACTCTAAAAATAGCCTATACATATGTATTTCAAAATTACATGGGCCTGGCCCAATAATAAGGTGACGCGGCACCTAGAATAGCCTCTGGACGAAATTTATGAAGTGGCATCTTGTATATTTCGTCCAAGGCTTCATGCACTCATTATGGTGGCTTCAAAGTCCTGAAATCATCACTTGTAACTCCGTTCTTGTTCCCCTTGCGCATGCCATCATCTCCATGCTTGTTATTGCTCCAATGTTCATCCTTCTCCAAGCTAGGCCCTTCATTTGTAAGCAAAACAAATGTATCCAATTTAGGCAGCATCATATTCTCATGAACATTAGAATCATTACCAAGAAACGAAAGTACCTGATAATTTAATTGGCTTGCGCGAGCTCTAGTAATTGGTCCAGTATATGTAGCAGTAGGGGCTGTGGGTGTAACAATGGTATTGATATCCTCATCAAGATAGACGATGCTTCACACATTGCAAATCTCTTTTGTAGGGAAATCTTGCGCCTCCATGGAGTACCAAAGACAATCGTCTCCGACCGCGGCGTCAAGTTCTTGAGTTACCTTTGGAAGACGCTATGCGCCAAGCTCAGAATCAAGCTCTTGTTCTCATCATCATACCATCCTCAAACCGACGGCCAAATGGAGGTGACGAACCGGGCACTATCCACTCTACTTCACGTGTTGATCAAGAAGAACATCAAGGAACGGGAGGCATGTCTACCCATCGCCGAGTACGCCTACAACCGTGCAAGACACTCGACTACCGGCAAGTCCCCCTTTGAGGTCGTCTATGGCTTCAACCCGTTGTCCCCTTTGGACATTCTACCTCTTCCTCTACAAGAGCGCACCAACATGGATGCGAGTGCACGAGAAATCTACATCAAGAAGATGCATGAAGATACAAGGAACACCATCGAGCGCCAAGTACACCGACTAGCGACCAAGCTCAACGTCAACAAGCAACCCATGATCTTCAACATAGGCGATCTTGTGTGGCTACACCTTCGCAAGGACCGCTTCCCCAACGTACGCAAGTCCAAACTTATCCCTCGAGCCGTTGGACCCTTCAAGGTGCTAGCACGCTACAACGACAACGCCTACAAGATTGAACTCCCACGAGACAAGTACAACGTGAGCGACATCTTCAACGTAAAAGACCTCTCACCTTACCATGGTGATGAAGATTTTGATTCGAGGTCGGATCTTTCCCAAGGGAGGGGAGATGATGCGGAGCATCCTTCCATCA
The DNA here is from genome assembly GCA_963921465.1 of Triticum timopheevii. NCBI lineage: Eukaryota > Viridiplantae > Streptophyta > Magnoliopsida > Poales > Poaceae > Triticum > Triticum timopheevii. The sequence goes on along the minus strand of OY997274.1, from coordinate 330,717,819 downwards.
TCCCCATGGACTCTACACCGACACATCCAACCCCATGAGGACCCATGACAAGAGCTAGAGCACGTGCTTTGGAAACCGAGGTGAACTCCATCCTACTAGACATGCATATGGACACGAATGGAACATGTTTACTACCTCACCAAGATATGCTATGCCTCCTTAGGTATGAAGAGGAACATCACCAAGAAGCTCAGGAGCATCACCAAGGAGAAGGAGGACCACCCCAAGGCCATGCGAACCAAGAAGAAGGACAACAGCAGGAGCATAGGAGGCTCCAGGCGACCCCGTGCGCACGGGCCCCGAGACCCCGTGCCCACGGACTACACAGGAAGTTGGCGCTGGAGCACCCCATGCGCACGGGCTTGTACCGTGCCCACGGGACCCCCGTGCGCACGGGCCCAACTTACCCCGTGCGCACGGGCCTCCCAGGATGGCCGGCTGAGATTGCATCTTCGGCTCCTCTGCATCTCCTTCGACCCCAAGTCTATATATTCCATACCAAGGACCATGTTTAGGGTTAGCAAAGTATTAGATGAGATATTTGTGAGCTTTGCTCCTTCATCTTCCCTCTTGGAGGATCAAGACTCCCTAGGGAAGAATCCTTGTGGATTTCAAGACCTCCATAAGGAGAAGACTATCTTCAAGCCCCCACCTCCTTTGGATTTGGGATGAACTTTGCCATTGTATCTTTCCTTTGATTGAGTTTGTGACTTGTGGATCTTGTGTTGTTACCCTAGTGGATGTGTAATCGGGAATTGTTGGAGTGATTTCCTCTTTGTGTTCTTGTTGTTTCTCTCCTTTTTTCCCTCCAAGTGTGAAAAGATCCCCTCTTAGGGTTCTACCCTACATCATCTTTCCTCTCTTTATTCTTCTCACATCGGTAACTCCTCATTCTTCGAACATTTCATCCACACAAAACTTAACAAAAACTTTGTGAGATCTGTTAGTATAATAAAGCAAATCACTACCTTTAGGTACTGTAGTAAACTCATTCCAATTTCATATTAGGATTATATCTACTGTATTACAACTTCACCATGGTTCATACCCCCCGATACTACCCATAGATTCATCAAAATAAGTGAACAACACATAGAAAACAGAATCTGTCAAAAACAGACAGCCTGTAGTAATCTGAAAACTTCATACACTTGCGTAACTCCAACAATTCTAAAACATTAGGACAATCTAAACAAATTGTATAGAAGTATTGTGCATAAAGTTTCAGACCCGTTTGACTTTCCAGTAAAAAATGTAAATTCACACGCTACAAACAAAGTTTCTGTTTTTGCACTGTGCATAGTAAACAAGCAATCTAAGCATCCTAAAACCAAAGCTTGCACATTATTTTCATAATACAATGGGTATATACTAGGGGATGATTATTCCTGAGAAACTTCCATGAAAAATTCTACAGTGTTTCCATGAGCATGAACACAAGTGTTCAAGGTCGACCCTCACTTCTCCAATGCATAACTTTCCAATCACTTCTCTTTTTGAGAAAAACATTTTTAGGCATAAGAGGCAAGTAAAAATTTTTGTATTTTCATTTTTTAAATTTTTTTTTGTTTCACCGACAACTAAGAAAAGCGAAAAGGGAAAACAAAAACTACTTAGTGAAGAAAGCAAACAAGAACACACGAGAATATCAACCCCACGCTATTGCTCCCCGGCAACGGCGCCAGAAAAGAGCTTGATAATCCCCAAGTGTAGGGAATCGTCGTAGCAATTTCCAAAGGTGGAAGTGATAAGTACGGAGTTTCGAAACAACAAGGAGCTAAAGGTAAGATCAATATTCTCTCAAGTCCTATCTGCCACTGATACGACTCTATGTACACCTAACGTTTGCTTCCAACTAGAAACGAGAAATAAAACTATGTTGTGGGTATGAAGAGGGTAACTTTGCATGGTATAGGAGAGCTAAAATATAAAAGTAGGTGCTGTTATCATAAATTTAGAATATATTACTTAAGTAGTATAAATAGCGAGTGCGGAATAATGATGGGTCGGTGTGCGGAATCGTCCTAGGCAATTAGTAACAAGATCGGTAATCATTATTGCAATTTCATATGAGGGAGAGGCATAAGCTAACAAACTTTCTTTTCTTGGATCATATGCACTTATGATTGGAACTCTAGCAAGCATCCACAACTACTAAAGATCATTAAGGTAAAACCCAACCATAGCATTAAAGTATCAGGTCCTCTTTATTCCCATACGCCACGACCCACTTATCCGTGTTTGTGTTTAAGTCACCCATGCAACGCAGACAATAAGCAAACCATTAACATATTGCAAACCCTGCAGATGGGATCCCTCACGCTTGTGCGACACGGAGGGCACCATAGGACAGCACCAATAATAAAACATACAATTCAAACCAATCTAGATCATCAATCAACCCAAAGACAAAGGAAATCTACTCAAAACATCATAGGATGACAACACATCATTGGATCATAATATGTGGCATAAAGCACCATGTTCAAGTAGGTGATTACAGTGGGGTGCAGGAGAGTGGACCGCGTAAAAGAGATGATGATGTTGATGTTGATGAAGACAATCACCGCGGCGATGATTCTCCTCCCGAAGGAACTCCGGCGCCACCGGGAGAGAGGAGGAGAGGTTCTCCCCCTTATGCTTCCTCCTCCATGGCCTCCCTCCTGGATGGGGAGAGGTTCTCCCTCTGGTCCTTGGCCTTCATGGTGATGATGGCCCCTCCGAGATCCTCTCCCATGGCCTCCAGTGATGATGGCCCCCTCCGGCAGGGTGCCGGAGAGGGCCTAGATTGATTTATCGGGGTTCTAGAGGCTTGCAGCGGCGGAACTACCGATCTCTCCTCTGTTCTGGGGTTTTGAGGATTTATAGGAGGGGTTGGCGTCGGTTTCACGTGACGGGGGACCATGAGGAGTCCACGAGGTAGGAGCATCCTTCCGTGGGGTAGGGCGCGCCCTCCACCCTCGTGGTGGCCTCGGGACTCCCCTCCGGTAGCTTTTTGTTCTAGTATTTTTTATATTTTCCAAAATTATTCTCCGTTGATTTTCAGTGCATTCCGAGAACTTTTATTTCTGCACAAAAACAACACCACAGTAATTCTGCTGAAAACAACATCAAGCCGGGTTAGTTCGAATCAAATCATACCAAAATCATGTAAAAATATTATAAACATGGCATGAATACTTCATAAATTATAGATACGTTGGAGATGTATCAGTATCCCCAAGCTTAATTTCTGCTCGTCCTCGAGTAGGTAAATGATAAAAGAAATAATTTACAAAGTGTGAATGCTAGCAAGTGCACAGGTTTGATCAAAGATAATTTCAGTCACCTTTTCTAGCATCATTATATATCATAACGGTAGCTCAACTCATAAAACTTTGCATGATCCATTAACAAGCTATTCACATGTTAAAGCATAGATCATTAACTTTCTTGAAAACTAGCAAACTATATTCTCAGTCATCAAACAATTGCAATGAATCTTATTTTCAGGAAGGGTCTATGTAAGAGCTTTAATTTAGAAAACTCCACATACTCAACTAACATTTAGTCTTTCACAATTGCTAACACTCACGTGATATTTATGGGTTCAAAGTCTCAATCAGACATAGAGAAAGATAGGGGCTTATGGTTTCGCCTCCCAACCTTTTACCTCAAGGGTAATGTCAACAATAATACTTTATGAAAACCTACATCTGAGTGAATATATATATATATATGTATCCGGATCTCTCCAACACATAGTGGTTGCCAAAAGAAAAAGTGTAAAAAGGAAAGGTGATTGTCGGGGCCGTGTCTCTCTGTGGCCACGAGCACCTATGGGGCACGGGGGGCCCCTTCTAGTCCGGCAAGGGGGGGGGGGGGGCGGAGGCCGCACACAGAGCAGATCGAGGTCGGGCGCGCGCGCTGGGGAGAGATGGGACGATTTTTACCCAGCATCGGAGCTCTCCGGAGAGATAAAACTCCTACTGCTGCTTTTGTGTTTTTATTGGATCTTGCTCGAGAGCGAGCATACGGTGGTGTTGTGTGTGTATGATGAACCTAACCCTGTGTCCCAAAAAATGGACCGAACCCTCAAGCTGCGGAACCAAAATTCCGAACCCCCTCTACGTGCCCATGGGCCTCCCTTTTATAGTCTGAAGGGGGCACCAACAGGTGGCAGCGTAGGAAGAGGGGGTAGAAAGGTAAAAACGTGGGTTGGTACAACAGTGACCAACAGTGTCCCCTACCTAACTCTGACAGCAGGGGACAGTGGCATTTAATGCCCGTCCGGTCGCCCGAATAGTGCAAAGGAACGACCGCTAGGTGAGCCACCGGTTGCCACGATGGCGTCTCTGTCAGCTCCGCTTGCCACCTCGCCCCGCATGGCTGCGTAGTGCCTCGCCACGTGCCCTTGGGATGGTCCTGTGATGACACGTCGCCGGATGCGCTGGAGTTTGGGTGGCAGTCTTGCCGCGGCAAGTGCCTTGCCGCGGCCCTTCTCTTGTCGTGCCGGCAAGCTTGCCGGCCGTCGGGCCTTGCCGGGACGCGCGGGGCGCCGCGGCGAGTCTTCTGGAGATGCCTTGGTTGGCCTCCCCGGCAAGCTCCTCTTGCCGGGGCCTTGGTTTGCCTTCCCGGCAAGCTCCTCTTGCCGGGGGCCTTCGTTTTCTTGGTTAGTACTTTGATCTTGAATGGCATCAAAGTAGCCGTGGAGGATCTTGGCGGGCGTCCGGCAAGCCTTGCCGCGGGGTGCTACGACTGCCCGTGCACAAGTTCGGGGTACTAAGGTACCCCCCTACTTTAGTACACCGACAGTGATGATTACCAAGACTCTTGTATAACACTACTGCAGGATGCTGCTAACGCAACACTATGATCAGAGACCTTTCGACGAAACTGTATGCGATGCTATAATCGCAAACGGTGGTGTAAAAAACCATCAAAAAAGGTGCAAAACGTCTGCGATGGCGGAGACATCAAACACGGTTCAGATTCTACTTCCGTGTGTGATGCCGGCCATACGGTTGATCCAGCAGAACTGTTTGCGATGAGGAAGAACAACAGAAACGGGCAGCCATATTAATGTGTGTGCGATATACGGCATACAGTTATATCCGATGAACTAGTGTTATTAGGGGATGCAACAGAAATGGTCAGCCAGATCAAGATATGTGTGATATACAGCATACGGTTCACTCAGACAAACTGTTTTTGATTAGGCAAGAGAACCGAAACGGTTGATCTTAACAAGATGTGTGTGATATGCAGCATTTGCAATCAGCCAAAAGAACACAAACGATTCGTGTAAACCAGATGTGTGTGATACACAACAAACAGCCCACTCAGATGAACTATTTGCGATGAGAAATTATAACATAGACGGTTACTATAGTAAGTTCGTGTGTGATTCTGTTCGTACAAAAAATTTGAAAAATGCAAACTAGTTCCTTGCGGTGGCTAGGAGTATCGCACACGATGCGTCTGCGAGTACTCGTGTGCGATGATTAATAAGGTACACATATTGAACGGCCACAAGGGTGATATGCTGATCATGGAGTCCGAGAAGACCGTGGTCAGAAGGCCGCCGGCTCAGCTTTTTAGCCTATATTTTCTTATAATTGTATGCATAAGTAGGTCGTGAGTGTTTTGTGCCTTGCCGCATGTGGCATTTTAATTATCCTAAATATGTAAGACAATTATTAACCGTTGCCTTTATAAATTTGCCTCAACGCCGAGCAGAGCGTGCGCAGGGACGCCACGCGAGCAACCACGTGGTCAACCTTCTGGCACCCCGTTGGAGACGCGACAGCGCATCCATAGACCAAGATGGTGATATCATGACCGTGTGTGATAGTGGGCAGACACGTACACGTACATTCGAGAACAAGGGCCCATGTTTTGGGCTGCCGATGGGTGGCTTACGGTTGATCCAAAAGAACTGTCTGCGAGGCAGAACAACAGAAACAGGGCTTTTTAGGCCCAGAAGGCCAAAACAATCAATAAATTTTGACTTTGTTTCTCGTCACATTGCAGATTACAATGCAATAAGTAATTGCAAATCTGTTCACACCGATCAAACTAGTGTGTGTTCACACTTAGCACCGGGCTATAAAAACTACCCACTAAAAAATTACTTCACAGTTCCTCTCCCCATCACCCACAAAACTGCTCTTTCTTGTCAAGTTGTTCCGCCATGACCGGTAGGAGGAGTTTTGGGTGGGCATATAACCAGGCAGCAAAGACCAAGGCCGCAGAAGCACTAGAGAGGTCCCACCGTGAAGCGGCAGTCGCAGCCGCAGCAGAGATATCCCGACACGAGGGCTCTCACAAGCACACTCGCCACATCGGCGATCGCGATGAGCCGGCGTTTCTAAATTCCTTGGCCGGTGACAACGACATTCTCGCTGGCCTCATTAAGCAGCATGAGCTGGTCGACGGCTTGATGAAGCTGTTCGAGATCAGCGATGCCTCGGTTGACAAGGCAACCGCCCTCATCGAGCAACTCATGGGTGACAATGCGATGCTCCTCAAGGTACTCGCCGAGAAGGAGCAGGAGGCCACCAGCTGGAAGATGTTGCATGAGCAAAGCAGTGCCTTGGGGATGATGCTGACAGCAGTCGTTGAGGAACTGATGGGTGACTTGAGGGAGCTCCGGATCGAGCGCGAGCAGGAGATGGAAGAATCCGTGGCTGCTTTCAGGCAAAGTCGTGAGGAACTGAAGAAGGAGCTGGGGGATGTCATCGCCCGGTGATCCATCGAAGAGTAGATGCAGTAGTGATCCAGATTATTGTCTACGATTTCCTTCTTCTCTTGCCCCCGTGTCTTCCGGGCTTTGCCGCATGTGGCATTTTAAATTATCCGGAATATGTAAGACAATTATTATCTGTGCCATTGTAAATTTGACATCGTACTATCCGTTGCCATGTTATTTGTCGTCGTATTATCCGTTGTCCTATGTGGCAATTTAAATTATGCCGGAATACGAGTTGAAAACACGAACAAAGAAAATGCTGCCATGGGATCACAAGCAAACACCGGAGGCGGGCGCTTTAATTAACCCATTAATGGAGAAGTTGTGAGCGAGGCGGGTGGCGGCTGGTGCATGGAGGTCAAAGAGCTCGCTTCCAGGTGAGCATGGGCGGCGTTGCTACTCGCATGTGTCCCATCCAGCCTGCGAGGTGGACAGGATGCACGCGTCCCATTGAGCCTACGCGGAGGACTGCTCGCACACGTCCCGTCGAGCCTGCATGGCGGAGTTCTCGCGCTCGTCCCATCTAATCAAACAGCTGCACGCACGCCACTGAGTATGGTTTAATTTTGGCATGGTTCATATAATACAACCATTTGCGATATTAATGTGTCAGCTTTTTGTTTCAAAAAGGACTCCGTGGCTACTAATGTGTGTGCCTCTTCTCAAACTAGATGATTTTTTTTACCATGACATATATGTGCCATGTCATGAAACCATGCCAAGTTTCATGTTTTTTGGATGAGTTTTTGATTTACTAGGATTTAAGAACCAAGATTCTCAATGTTTCAGGATGACGACAAGTTTGTAATTCATTCTCATTCCTTAAATGAGACCTAAACATGCACCCAATGAGACATGTACGATTTCCCACCCATTTTGCTTCACTGGAGCATGTGCTTGTAGTTCAAATTTGAATTATGGACTACATTAAATGCGTAGAAAACTTAATTATTAGTAATAATATATACAATGTGCAAACAAACCCTAGACAGTTTCAAATTTCAGCACGACACTCCTGTTATTCTATGTTGCCAGTAGAAAACAAAGTTCAAGACTTGAAGAGGCAACAATTATCGTTTCACCCACCGAAACCACGAGGGTTGCGAGAAGCTTCTATTTGTAAGAGGCTTGTAATATAGCTTCGCCCAAATTGGACAATTATATGTACCATGTAGTGACACCCTGCCAAGTTTCATGATTTCTTGGTGAGTTTTGGATTTACAGAGATTTATAAACCGAGATTCACAATCTTTGTGGCCAAGGCAGGACGGCGAGACGATTGAATTCATTCCCATTTCGTTCCATGGGACCTAAACATGCACCCCAAGGACACATGTATGTTTTTTCTAGCCATTTTGGTGCACTGGAGCGTGTATTTGTAGTTCGGATTTGAATTATGGACACTAAATGCGTAGAAAAATCAATTAATGAATAAAAAGGGTCAAACGAACCCTGAATAATTTCAAAGTTCAGCGTGAATCTCCCATTGTTCCGTGTTACGTGTAGAAAAAAATATGAGGCTAGAAGAGGGAACGATTATCGTTTGGCCCACAAGGGGGCACGTTTCCCTATCGAAACCACGAGGGTTCTTGCGACAGGCTCCAGTTTGTAAGAGGTTTGTAATAAAGCTTGGCCCAAATTGGCAATGTTTTTACCACGACATATATGTGCCATGACATGACACCATGCCACCTTTAATGACTTTGGTTGAGTTCTGGATTTATATGGGGATGTAAAAACCAAGATTCCAAATGTTTGAGGATGAGCCAGGATGCCGGTCAGGTTGTAATTCGTTCCCATTCCTTGCATGGAACCTAAACATGCAGCCAAGGACTCATGCATGTATAATTTCTCTAGCCATTTTGGTGAACTGGAGCATGTATTTGTAGTTCAGATTTGAATTATGGACATTAAATGCCTAGCTAGGAAACTCAATTAGTGTATAAAAAGGCCAAACGAACCCTGAATAAGTATAAATTTCAGCATGGATATCATGTCGTTCCATGTTGCCAGTAGAAGAAAATACAAGGTCAAAAGAGGGATCAACTATGTTTCGCCACAAGGGGAACATGTTTCCCTATCGCAACCATCAGGCTTCCTTGAGAGGAGCTCCGGTTTGTAAGAGGTTCATAATAAAGCTTGGCCCAAATTGGCAATGTTTTTACCATGACATATATGTGCCATGACGTGACACCATGCCACCTTTGATGACTTTTTGGTGAGTTTTAGATTTTATGCGGATTTAAAAACCGAGATTCCAAATGTTTGAGGACAAGCCAGGACACCTATAAGGTGTAATTCGTTCCCTTTCCTGGAATGGGACCTAATTAAACATGCACCCAAGGACACATGCATGTACAATTTTTCTAGCCATTTTGGTGAACTTGAGCATGTATTTGTAGTTTAGATTTGAACTATGGACATTAAATGCCTAGGAAACTCAATTAGTGTATAAAAAGGCCAAATGAACCCTCAATAAGTTTAAATATCAGCATGGATATCATGTCGTTCCATGTTGCCCATAGAAGAAAATACAAGGCGAAAAGAGGTAGTGATTATGTTTCGCCACAAGGGGAACACGTTTCCCTATCGGAACCACAAGGCTTCTTTGGGAGAAGCTTTAGTTCAAAGAGGTTTGTAATAAAGCTTGGCCCAAATTGGATAATGTTTTTACCACGACATATATGCACCATGACGTGACACCATGCCAACTTTCATGACATTTTGGTGAGTTTTGGATTTACGGGGATCTAAAAAACGAGATTCCAAATGTTTGAGGACGAGCCAGGACGCTGGTACGGTTGTAATTCGTTCCCATTCTTGCCATGCATGGGACCTAAACATGCACCCAAGGACACATGCATGTCTATTTTTTCTAGCCATTTTGGTGAACTGGAGCATGTATTTGAGGTTCAGATTTGAATTATGGACATTAAATGCCGATGAAACTCAATTAGTGTATAAAAAGGCCAAACAAACCCGGAATAAGTTTAAATTTCAGCAGGGATATCCTATTGTTCCATCTTTCCCGTAGAAGAAAATACAAGGCGAAAATAGGCAGTGATTATGTTTCGGCACTAGGGGAACATGTTTCTCTATCGGAACCACGAGGCTTCTTTAAGAGAAGCTCCAGTTTGTAAGAGTGTCGGTGGGAAACGACACCTATGGGATCACAAGAATCCCTACTATGGTTGCGGGGCGCGGGGTTGTGAGAAGAGCAGGATTAGTAACCAGCACAAGGATTGTTTACCCAGGTTCGGGCCGCGAGGATGCGTAAAACCCTAGTCCTACTTTGGTGGATGTATTGAGTGTTCTTGAGCTCTCGAACTAGCTACGGGTGATGTGTGGTTCGAAAGAGCCGAATCCCTTTCCTGTACGCCATGGGCCTCCTTTTATAGGAGAAAAGGCTTGCCACAGTGGCACACAGGAGGTGGAAAGGCCTACAGTGCTGCTTGCTTATCGCTCATATTACAGGACAAGACGCATTTAATGCGCGGCTTAGGTGTCCCCTCACTTTATTGGGGACGGGAGCGAGGCCCGTCCCGTCCGTCGCCGCTCCTCCTCGCTTCGACACGCAACCTGGACAGCGATGCATGCGGTGCCATGTAGGCAGGCAGGCAGCTGAGGTGGCGCGATGGTGGAGCCTCCATGAAGATCTGCATGCCGCGACGCAGGTATGTGCTGAGTTGGCCTGGAAGCTGGATGTTGCCACGCAGGTGCCTGCCCAGCTGGTTGGGCTGGCAGCTGCATGTGAACGACGGCGGGGATTTGATTGGTGCGGGCCTGGCAGTGGCCCCGCTGTCACTTTTGGCAAGGGTCTTGCCGGGTGGCCCGGCAAGGGTCTTGCCGTGGCGCCATGGCGTCCCCGGCAAGGATCTTGCCCGGGGTCTTGTGCGTTTCTTTGGTAAGGATCTTGATGAGGATTGTTGCTCTCCAATCCTTATTTGATCTTGAATACTCTTTGTCTTCACAAAGATCTGCATGCCATAATGGAGGTGCCTCCCGAGCCCTGGGCCAACGTAGTTGATGGTGTTGGAGACCGTGGGTTCGAGGGTGGCTTGCTCCATTGGTGTGGGCGAACCGCCCCGGCAAGGGGCTTGCCGGGGCTGCTGAGGCTTCCCCGGCAAGGGCCTTGCCGGGGAAACCTGCTTCGCTCGTCTGCACTTTGTGGCCCTAGTCCTTGGTGTTGCCTTGTTTGTCTCATGCTCTCGGCTTCTCTCTAGCTCCCCTCCTTTGCCCTGCTATGCGTGGCCGTGGCGCGTGGCTCTGACTGCCCGTGCACAAGTAAAGGGGTCAAAAGGAGAGCCCCTACTTTTGTACACCGACAGGAGCCCCCGGGCCTAGGCTACACATAAGCGCGACACATTGTTGGGCCAGGCCCAGAACAGTGCGCGGGCATGCGGGGCAGATTTTACCGCGGTAACTGTTCCGTCCGCTGTGCTTCCCCACGACTCGCGTTGAACGCGCGTCATGGAGGAGCGTGTGTGACGTGGGAGGCATGCATGGGATGGTTCCCCCACGCATGCGTCGTATCGCAGTTAATGGGAAAGGAGGCGGCCCGCGCCTTCCCCGTAAAAAGGAATAACCACGGGCGCGCTGCTCACTTTACCCCCCTCCTTGCGCCTCCTTCAATCTTAGAACCGCCGCCCCCTTTCTTCCTCATTCTCGAGCCCCCCTGTCTTCGTCCACCATTGATGTGCTTCTGCCATCCTCTGCTCTCTTGCCTCTCGCAACCGCCATGGCGCCCAAATCCACCAAAAGCAAGGGAGTGGCTAAAGACCTCGGGGCGGCGAAGCAGCCGGAGAGCGAGGTGGTGACGCGACAGGCGCAGTTCGCCTACTTCCCCTCGACGGTCGATGTGTCCGAGCTCCAGGAGTTCTTCAAAGCTCTATGGGGGGTGAAGACGGGAGGAGAGAAGACGGGGCATCCGGCCACGCACGTCGTTCCTGCCAGCGCCGGGGCCGCCCCAAATCGGTACCCCTTCTTCTTCGCCTACTTCTCCTGCGGGCTCTGCCCCCCTTCTCTGATTTCTTCAAGGACATCATGCACACCTACGGCTTTCGCCTTCTGGATTTCACTCTGAATGCCGTGGCGTGCATGGCTCTCTTCGCCCACCTCTGCGAGGGCTTCGCCGGGGTGCACCCCAACATGGCGCTCTTCCGTCATTACTTCTCCCCTCGGATCCAAAAGGGGGGCGCCATCTCTAGTTGCATCGCCTGGATCCCGAGGGCCAAGGGGACGTACCCGGAGGGCGCCATGAAGGAGAGGTGGGAAGAGTGGCGGGGCCGGTGGTGCTGGATCAAGGAGAAGGACCCGCCAGCATTCTGCAAGGTCGCCAGGAGCCGCCGGTCCATGGAAGCCATAGGGGCGACGTTGATGCCGACGACGCGAAGCTCACGATTTCCACCACCAGGATCCTTCGGCTCACACAGGCCAGGCTCACCCTCGAAATGATCGGGGTGGACTTCATCCACCGCCGAATCACTCCTCTGCATGACAAGGGGAGGCTGGCCTGGCTTTTCGTGAATGCCGCTGACATCATGAGGCTCCGCCCCGGCCTCGACCACAACCTGCGGTGCTTAGGCATGCCCATCTCTGCCAACAGATCTTCCAGCTCGAGGTCAATGATGTCGGCGAGGTTGAGCGGTCCGGCAAGGTTGCGAGGGCTGCCGCGAAGGCCGGCAAGGTTGCCAAAGAGCCCGTTTTCAAGTTGCCGGCGGGAGTGGTCCCACTGTGCAACAATTCTCGCCGGTCCGAGATTATTGCCATGATGCCGCTCTTCAACGCGCACGGCCTTGACCCGAGTTGGTCGAGCCGAACGAGCTCAAAGTGCAGGAATTCTTTCACACCTTGCACGAGGGGTACGTCACCGCCGAGCCGCGGCTCATCCAGGACACCTCTCTGGCGGAGCTGGATACATCGCCGCCAGGGTGGAGGAGGCGAGGCTTGCCGAGGAGGCCGGCAACACCGGCAGCATGGAGGACAAGGCCGCGGCAGAAGCGGAGGAAGAAGAGCTCGCCCGGTGTGCGGCAGCTACTGGGGAGGTCAGCAGCGCCGGCATCGGGGCTCCCCTCGTCGAGGATGTGGTTGACGAGTCATCGGAAGAGGAGGGCGAGGGGGAGGAGACTGCGGCCGCCGACCCTCCAATCGCCGGAAGAGGGCGACTCCTGCGGCGGGCCACCTCAGGCGATCCGGTCCGCCCCGACCGGGCCACGCAGCTGCGGCAGGCCTAGGAGGCGCCAGTGCGCCAGACAAGGGGTGTGGCGACGAAGAAGGCGGCAAAGGCCGTGGCGACAAAGAAGAAGGCATCCGCTTCTTCGTCGTCCAAGCACGTCCGGACGCCATCGCCTCCCCCTTTGCCGGCAGACATTGGCGCGGGGATCGCGTTTGAGTTTGGACCCCTCAGCCCGGGGAGGAAGAGGAAAGCAACAGAGGAGGAGGAGGAGGAAGAGTAAGCTTCTGCTCTCCCCCGCTCTTCTTTTTTTTCCTCCAATGGTGCCGCCCATTCTGAATTATATTTATCTTGTAGGGACGTGGAAATGCTAGCCCAGAGGGCGAAGAGGGCCAGGATTTCGACGAGCGGCCAGCCCCCGGAAGGCACCTCCAGCCCGCCACTAGTGGTGTTGAGCAGCCCGGACAGCAGCCCCCAGCCCAGCCCCCAGCGTGAGTCCATCACCCGTCCTTCGTCGACGTGTGCTAGGGATACGTTACTTTGGTACTGACCCTGCCGTGGATGTAGGAGGGGAGCAGCAGCAAGGGGAGCCGCAGAGGACTTCTCCCAACGTGTCGCTCCCGTCGACCACACCGCCCCAAGGGGCGTCCCCGGCAGGGGCACCAAGTGCCGAGCCCATGCACACAGAGGAGGAAGAGGAGAACGCGGGCACCGATGGCTTCGCCTCGACGCCGGACCTTGGCGGACAAGGGACTTCTGCTTCTCGGTCTGGCACAGGTAAGCCAATCGCTTTCTGTCTCTGCTTGCATTCTTTCTTTCTTCTTTCTTACTGGCTCTTGATCTTGGCTCCGCCCTGTCCCCTTCTTGGCATTTAGACTTCTCCTCGATGGACCTGGAGGGCGTTGACACCATCATCAAGGACGTCGCCGAGGATGCCGCGGCGCAGGCCGAGAAGATCGCCGCCGAGGAGAGCGCCAAGGGCGCTGCTGAGGACGCCGCCAAGGGGCCCGCCGAGGAACCCGGCAAGGGGCCTTCCGGGGAGGCCGGCAAGGCCGCTGCCGAGGAGGTGGTGTTTGACGACCAGCCCTCCTCCTCCGCTGCCTCTGGCTCCGGCAGGTATCTGAGGGTGAGCGATGACCTCTTTGTCCATCTCCCAGGCGTGTAGAGCACCAGGGACCCCATCGAGGGGGAGGTGTTCGACGACGAGGTGCTTGCCGCTGTCGGGCTCGAGGTTGTCGACGAGCTGAGCATTGGCGGTGACGGATCCTAGGAGGAGCGGCTGCTCCAGGCCATGGGCGCCAGCTTCCGGAAGCTCCGGGCGCTCCACCGCGCTCGGTTGGACAAGGCCAAGTCTAGGATGGCGGTGGTGGAGAAGGCGGAGGCGGACTTTGAGGGGCGCGTCGCCGAGGCGCAGGACTGGTTACGGGCTCAAGACGAGCTGAGGGCCGCCTAGGGTGAGCTGGCCAAGCGTGACGTGGAGCTCACCATGAAGCTGGCCGACGTCGAGAAGGCCCAAGAGACGGCAAAGAACTTGGCCGCCGAAGCCAAAGCCTCCCGGACCCAGCGCGAGGCCGCACTGAACTCCCAGGAGGAGGATCTTGTCGAGCGCGAGGAGAAGCTTGCCACTACGCTCTATGGCAAGGATGAAGAGGTGGACAAGCTCGTTGTACAACAGACCCAAGAGTTGGAGCAGAGGCATCAGGAAGCACTCGATGCTCAGGCTCTGGTTCACGCCGGCAATGTGGAGGAGCTGGAGGAGCAAACTTTGAAGTTGTCCAAGGAGAAGGACACGCTCAACGGCGCCCTGGTGGAGGCGCAGGGCGCGGTCGTCAGCAAGGCCGGAGAACTCTCCGAAGCCAACAACTCCATCAGTGACCTCAAGCTAAAGCTGGGGGATCTCGGGAAGATGCTGTCGGAGGCCAAAGCCCAAGAGGGGATCCTGACCAAGGACCTGGAGACCGAGAAGCAGCTACGGATGAACGAGACCGCCAACCTTAACAACCACGTGGCGGGTGAGAAGTGTTGGCTCGAACGCCTTGCCGCCGTTGCGAACTCGGCCGCCACGCAGCTGGGCACTATGGGGATGCCGGACATGAGGTATGCCTCGGAGACGAACCTGAGCCCCAATGCCAACCTGACCCTGTACTTTGAGAGGGTCGTCGGCGCCCTGGAGCGGCTTCACTCCAACCGGGCGACCTCCCTGGCCGAGGAGTCCCGGATGCTCTGCCAGGGTGTCAAGACCAAGGCGCTCGCCAAGATAGCGCACTGGCATCCTGACCTCGACTTCGAAGCTGCGCTGAAGAGCTTGCCGGAGGATGCTGACATTGCGGCGCTCAATGATCGTATCAAGCCCATCCTCAGCCGCATCGACAAAATCAAGAGGTTGGAGGGCCAGTGTCGGGACTAGGCACCCCGTTCCTTATCGCCGCTGCAGGTTCATGACCAAGACAATTGCTATCTTTAGTTAGAAACGTGGCGGCATTTTCGGTAATATAACTTTGCAGTACTCCTTACATTATGCATGTTATTTTCCTGTTCCATTTTCCTTTGTATGTCCACCCTATGTTAACTGGGTAGGCTTGTTGGCGCATAAACCCAGGGCGGCGTCTTGAGGACGGATCCCCATTAGCCTGTCGGGTGCGCTTGCTGCCGGGCGAACCACCTTACCGCCCTCAACGCAGCCGCCCAAAATGTCGAGCTTGACTCGAGTCAGAGTCAGGAGCGTTGCTGATTGCAGAAGGCTACCCTGCCGCTCTCGACGCGGCCGCTTGAGCTGTTGAGTGGACTCGAAACAGAACGAGGGTGTTGCCAATCGCGGAAGGGCCCCTCTGCGTACAGGTTTTCCATACATAGGCAGAATCTCCGAGGATGATAACATTATATTAAGGAGAAAATTTAAAGTTTGGCATGACTTAGCTCTCTCGTCGCCGCCCTGGCATCCTTTGTGCTTGCAGGCAGCGCCGGTCTCTTGGCCGCCTTCTCTGCGGGAGTCGTGGCGATGAAGAACTGCCAGGCCAATTACTACACCATATTCTCACAATTGCGCCCCCTACCTAGCGCGCCAAGGATGTCAGTGGGAAACGACACCTATGGGATCACAAGAATCCCTACTACGGTTGTGGGGCGCGGGGTTGTGAGAGAGCAGGATTAGTAACCAGCACAAGGATCGTTTACCCAGGTTCAGGCCGCGAGGATGCGTAAAACCCTAGTCCTGCTTTGGTGGATGTATTGAGTGTTCTTGAGCTCTCGAAGTAGCTACGGGTGCTGTGTGGTTCGAAAGAGCCGAATCCCTTTCCTGCACGCCATGGGCCTCCTTTTATAGGTGAAAGGGGCTGCCACAATGGCACACAGGAGGTGGAAAGGCCTACAGTGCTGCGAGCTTATCGCTCGTATTACAGGACAAGATGCATTTAATGCACGGCTTAGGTGTCCACTCACTTTATTGGGGACGGGAGCCAGGCCCGTCCCGTCCGTCGCCGCTCCTCCTCGCTTCGACACGCGCCCTGGCCAGCGATGCATGTGGCGCCATGTAGGCAGGCAAGCAGCTGAGGTGGCGCGGTGGTGGAGCCTCCACTAACATCTGCATGCCGTCATGCAGGTATGTGCTGAGTTGGCCTGGAAGCTGCATGTTGCCACGCAGGTGCCTGCCAAGCTGGTTGGGCTGGCAGCTGCATGTGAACGGCGGTGGGGATATGATTGGTGCGGGCCTGGCGGTGGCCCCGCTGTCGCTTTTGGCAAGGGTCTTGCCGGGTGGCCCGGCAAGGGTCTTGACGGGTGGCCTGACAAGGGTCTTGCCATGGCCTGCTAGCGTCCCCGGCAAGGATCTTGCCGGGGGTCTTGTGGGTTTCTTTGGTAAGGATCTTGACGAGGATTGTTGCTCCCCAATCCTTATCTGATCTTGAATACTCTTTGTCTTCACAAAGATCTGCATGCCATCATGGAGGTGCCTCCCGAGCCCTGGCCCAACGTAGTTGATGGTGTTGGAGACCGTGGGTTCGAGGGTGGCTCGCTCCGTTGGTGTGGGTGAGCCGCCCCGGCAAGGGGCTTGTCGGGCTGCTGAGGCTGCCCCAACAAGGGCCTTGCCGGGGAAACCTGCTTAGCCCGTCTGCACTTTGTGGCCTTGGTCCTTGGTGTTGCCTTGTTTTTCTCGTGCTCTCGGCTTCTCTCCAGCTCCCCTCCTTTGCCCTGCTATGCGTGGCCGTGGCGCGTTGCTCTGGCTGCCCTTGCACAAGTAAAGGGGTCAAAAGGAGAGCCCCTACTTTTGTACACCGACAAAGAGGTTTGTAATAAATCTTGGCCAAAATTGGACAATGCTTTTACCACGACATATATGCACCATGACGTGACACCATGCCAACTTTCATGACTTTCTGGTGAGTTTAGGATTTACGGGGATTTAAAAACCGAGATTCTAAATGTTTGAGGATGAGCCAGGACGCCGGTACTGTTGTAATTCGTTCCCATTCCTGGCATGGGACCTAAACATGCACCCAAGGACACATGTATAATTTTTCTAGCCATTTTGGTGAACTGGGGCATGTATTTGAAGTTCAGATTTGAATTATGGACATTAAATGCCTAGGAAACTCAATTAGTGTATAAAAAGGCCAAACAAAAGCTGTGTGCCTACCAAACCGTGGCTAATGCCGCGTGCGATCTGAGTCGTGCGTTCTGATTGGCCAGAACCCAAACCCCACGGATCGTACGTCTGCGCTGTTGGATGCTCCAGATCGAATGGCAAGCCTCAGCCCTTTCGATAGCACATGTAGTACATGGGTAAGCACTGTGTGCATGCGTCGCGCAAGCTCACGCTTCCTTCTCTTGTGTGTTTTCTAAACAGGCTACCGTTTCCCGCCACTCCTCTCATCGGTTTCCCGCCTCTTCTCCCATCCGTTTCCCGCTACCAGTGTCACTGCTCATTGAAGGCTAGGCGGTGACACACCAGCCATCACAAACAGTTTCTAAAAGAACAAATGGTGTGACAAGAGGGAGCAGGTCCCATAGGGTGACCAGCGTGAAACGCCTTAAAGGCAAGGAGGCAATTCCTGTCAGCAAGGTGTCGCTTCCCATCCGCTAGCCTAGTCGAATAGAACGCAGAAGTTAAGTATGGCTGGAGTAGTCCAAGGATGGGTTACCCCGTGGGAAGTTGCATATTATGTAAACCTTGGGATCATCCTTGTTTTGCTAATTTGTAGACTATGTTTTTATAAGTTATTTTTTTGCTGTAAAATCAGCACAACTGCGCAAGCGCGAGCAAAGGTGCAGGTACTGGCTTAACCATGTGTGATGCAAGTGCGATGCAAAATCACCACGACTGCGCAAGCGCGAGCAAATGGTGAAGGTACTGGTTTAACCGTGTGCGATGCAAGTGCGCTGTAAAATCACCACGACTGCACAAGCGCGAGCAAAATGGTGCATCTACTGGCTTAATCATGTGCGACGCAAGTGCGCTTCAAAATCACCACGACTGCGCAAGCTAAAGGCGGGTGAGTTTATTTAGAAATTAGGACGAACCGTGTGCGATAGACCAGCTAGCTAGAAATATAAAAACAAACTACCTGCCTTGAGCGTTGCAAAAATCGGCGGTTCCGCCATTTTTCCTTATTATCATACACGCATATTCTTATTGGACCGTGTGCGATCTTGGGCACTCCCGCCCCGCAAAAATTACTTTACCAAAATTTTGGTAACCGTCATACTTCAACCGTCGCCCACACTCCTCCAGCACCGACCTTATAGTAAAATTGCAGTAGCCGAGGCATTTGAACCGTCGCCCTTCCTCATCCACCACCATCACCGCCCACCATTACTAAAATTTTCAGTAGTCGCGACGTATCCTCAAACACCACTTCCCACAATCCCCCCACCACCACCACCACAGTCACCCCGCCCTCCACCTCCCCACCTCGAATCCTAGCTCGCGGCCGCCGCTGGCGCCGCCGCCAACCCATGTTGGTCTGCCCGTTCCTCCTAGCTTAGATAATAAAGTTCAGGTTACCCAGCGATTCCCATACCGTCGCCCCACTCCCTTGAGTTTTTAGATGAGGCTTGCGGTGTCCCTTCCTGCCAGATCAACATCCCCTGCTTCATAATGTCATAGCCTAAGCTCGACCACGTATCTCGGGGAGCCCGACGAGCATTCGGCCAAGAAGTTGTTTATCATGGCCTCTCCGACGGACATTGGTGAGGTGGTCGCCGTTCGCCCCGACCTGTCAATCCCGGAGCAACACGTCACCGCGGAAGCCGGCAAAGACGTTGACTACGTTGCCATGTCGAAGGCTTCATGTCAGCGGGCTTGCGTATTACTGTATCTCGGGAAAGCTGGCTACGACATCAAGCTCGTCGACAGCGACAGCTTCACGCGGGCCATGTCACAGGTTACGTGGTCCATCCCCAACCCCTCTAGTTCAACCGCCGTCGATCTCTTTGATGGCCCTGCCGCTGATCTCCTCTGCCAAGCGATCAAGGATTTGCGATCCTTATATGCCATCGAGCCCATTTTCTCATTTCTGAAGGACACATTCAACGGCAAGGGCTTGGAATCCTCAATTGCCAAGTCAGATCTCATCGACCACGACCACGAGGAGGGCACCCACAAAGGTTCTTCCACCATGGGTATGTGCTCTTCCAATTGGAAGAATCTTGTCCATGAAATGTGAGGCAACATCCTAGCAGCAAATCTTACCTTTTCTAGCTTGCCAACCCGTACCGTTTGTTGTATTAGCATTTGTCATGCGGTGCTATAACTGTGTCGTGTTTAATTATTTCAGTTATGCAAAAATGTATTGTTCAATAGGGCTATGTAATGTTTAATTATGAATTGTCCACTCAGTTTCACGAATGGCTATATTTGGTTGTTTATAGTGAGTAGATGCCTTGTTAATCCGTGTTTGGTTGTTAGGTTGGTTGCAGTGAGCATTTTTCCATTTATCAAGCCAATGCCTTGTTTATATGTATTTGGTTCTTAGTTCGGTTGCAGTGAGCATTTTTCCAGTTATCGAGCCAATGCCTTGTTTATATGTATTTGGTTCTTAGTTTGGTTGCAGTGAGCATTTGTCCAGTTATCAAGCAGATGCTTGTTAATCTGTATTTGGTTGTTAGGTTCCTTTTTTAGCATTTGTCCAGTTTTCAAGCAGATGCCTTGTTTATGTGTTTGCTTGTTAGGTTGGTTGTAGTGAGCATTTGTCCAGTTTTCAAGCATATGCCCTTTTTATGTGTATTTGCTTGTTAGCTTGGTTCCAGTGAGACTCTGTCCAGTTTTCAGTGGCTATATTTGGTTGTTATACTGATCATTTATGCCTTGTTTATTTTAGTCATTCACAATGTGTTGTTCATTATGTGCAAGTCGGAACTGTACCGCTCAACTGCATCAATACCAATTTGAACAGGCATATTTGGTTCCAGTTATGCCTGGTGTAGTTAACACGTGCCCATTTCAGTTTTACACATTTATCCAGTGATGTTTAAGCATTACCTATGTTCTATTCATTCTCAGCAATACCAGTTTGAACTGCAATATTGGATGGCTGTTAAGCCTGCTGTTGTTAACATTGCCTTCCATTTTATATATGCTTTAACTGCATGCTGAAACCAACACATTCAAGCTATCATTTGGACATGATATTGTTTACCTTTGCTATATTTGTTTTATGTTAAGGTTGTCGTGCTTATCATGCATTTCCACTACTTATGCAGGACAACAATGGGAGTGGCCACCATTTTCCGATGAGGTTAGCTTCATCCCTCGGCTTGTACTCCCCCGTTGTTCCATAATATAGTGCATATAGATCCAGCCTGGACACTTCTTAGCTTATAATATTGACTTGTTGCTTGTAGGTACATATGCCCTTGGAAAGGATCCACGCATCGAACCTTTTTGCGTATGGGGCAATGAGATATTCATGAACAAGCATCATGCGAGGAAACTGATACGGATTATTAGCAAAAAGATACGAATGGTGCCAAGCAAATTATTTGTTTATGCTCTATCCAACACAACAGTGAGCTATAGGATGGTAACTACAAACTCTGCAACCTTCTCTTTTACTACCCATAATGAGTTGTTAGACAACAATGTATGAATCTTTTTTGTTCGCAGTGGTTCCTAAAGCAGTTCACTCAAGATTACCTCACAAAGTACATGTTGTAGGGTCAAACCCTAGGAAGGATCTTTTCACACTTGGAGGGGGGAAAGGAGGAAAAACTCAAGAACACCAAGAACACCAAGAACAAATCTCTCAAACAAACCCAAGTATCACATCCACTAGAGTAGCACACATGAGATCCACAAGATTACAAGATCAATACAAGGAGAGTAGCACTTGGTAAATTCTTCCCACTATGTGAGGTCTTGATGATCTTCTCCAAGAGGAGGCCCTGATAATCCAATGGATTCTTCCCAAGGTGGGGGCTTGAGCTCCTAAGAGGAGGGGATACAAGGAGCAAAGGCTCACAATGTTTAGTCTAATCTTTGCTAACCCTACAAACGACCTAGGAGGTGTCCTTATATAGTCTAGGGGTGAAACAAGGCAAGAAGAGGGGGATACAAGGCCAAAAAGGCCATCAACGTGCAGTTGGACGATGGGGGCCGGGCACCCGGGCAACTTGGGCCGGGCACCCGGACTGCTCCGGGGCCGGCTGGCATGTGGCCGGGCACCCGGGGCCCAAGTCCCGGGCACCCGGGGGTGGCGCTGGAGAAGGCCGGGCGAGGCGGTCGGGCACCCGAGGTGGTGCTGGAGATGGCCGGGTGGAGCGGCCGGGCACCCGGGGCCTCAAGCCCGGGCACCCGGGGCGACGCCCAGCGCGGCTGGAGGGGCAGGGGCCGGGCACCCGGCCGGCCAAGGCCCAGGCACCCGGGTGGAGCGGATGAAGGCGGGCAGGGGCCCGGGTAACTGGGGGCCAAGTGGCCGGGCACCCGGACCAAGCAGGGACAGCGCTCGGGTGGAGCTGGAGGTGGCCGGGCACCTGGAGTGTCCAGGGGGGTTGGCCATCTTTCTCCATTCCTTCTTCTCGACCTGTTCTTCATTCTCCTGTTCCATGGATGCTCGAACCTCGGTATTCTCCTTCGCACGATCATCTTGATGTACCTAAGCATGCACAACGTTTCCGATGATGGTAGAATCCAATTCTCATGTGAAACCGAACAAAACTCAAGGAGGAGAGAGTCAACCTCGTTCTCGATGGCGTGTGCACGTGCTCGTGTCATTGGTCCACTTGGAGCTTGCGGTGGTGATGGAGTGTCGGTGCTGGTAGTTGAGGGATGCTCCACATCATCCCCCCCTCCTTGGGAGAGATCCGACCTCGGATCGTGATCCTCATCACCACGGAAACGATTGTCGTGGAGGGACTTGTAGTTGGACGAAGTGGAAGTCATGGCACAATCCAAGTACTCCAAGGTGTCGCCGGAGGAGTATATGTGCAAAAAGAGCAAACACAAAGGACACTCGGGAATACAATGGGTAGCGCATACAAAGTGTCCATTACGGAAGAATAAGTCCTTGCGGCAAGATTGTTCGTGGCAAAGTGCATGAAGCTCATCAAGATGATAAAGAATGAGATGCAAAGCTTTCATGGGAGCAAAAGCATTCATTGTGTACACAAATGTGTTGTGATTATGATCAATGCAACCACGGTGCAAAATGATGTCATAGTGAGACGGTTTATCAATAGCATGAATATGGCAATGGATGCTCAATATGAAAAAGTTATCATGTAATTGATGGTAGGCAATAAGATCATGATGTATGAATATGCCATCAAGAAATATCACAACAAATTTGCTAAGGAAATGGACAAGCTCAAATATCATGGGAATACGAGATGCAACAAGGCAATCATAATGTGTGTCAATCCATGCATAGGGTGCAAACTTGCGGTGAGTATGAGATGTCCATCGAGCATGACATGTGGAAGCATAATCAACCAATATGGAGGTTGTGGTACAAAAAATCAAAGGAGTGTTGATGTACCCAAGCTCAATGTCGTCGCATGAGTGGAGTTCCCAAGGTGCATCCAATAAGTAAGAGGGCTCCTTAACTGGAAGGTCCAAAGGGTCCATCTCCAATGTCGCTCCTCCATTTGCGAGATGTAACATGTAGACAACAAGAAAGAAATAACAATGAAAGAGTGACCCATCCCATGTGTGTATTTGAGGATGGCTCAAAGGGAAGGAGGTCACCTTTAGGAGTTTCTCAAGGATGATGGAGTCACACATCTTGTATGCCTTCACATAACCAATATGTCTCGTGGTGGTACCGCCTTGTAAATCCTTCAAAATGAAAGAACATGACAAACACTTGAAAGAAAATGAGGTTAGCGGAAGGGCCAAACCTATCATTCGTGTGGTACGATACCCAACAAGTGTATGTATAATGCTCATCATAAGAAATGACAAGGTAATATTGCATAGTATGGAGGCATATGATGCAAGAACAACCAAATGCAATAGGCTCAATCAAACAAGCATGCATCACAAGTAAATTGTCAAAGTCTCCAATATCAATAAGCATAGTATGGTTGCACTCAATACAAGTGGATATGAAAGAGGAAACTAATGGACACAAGGGACAATGATCAAGGTATATCATGTGAGAGGCATGAACATATATGTCATCAACCCAAGAATGCGAGTAAGAGTGGAACATGGGTGATGCAACCAAGCAAGCAATCATAGCAATCAAGTCAAGCAAGCTAGTAGTGCGAAGATGCAACATACTAGGAGGAATCATGGCAAGCATGTCATGGGTGCAAATAGTGGGCATATATAATGCACATGACATATCACAATCATGACAACAAGATATGAGGAAAGTAGGCTCATGGTGTTGGCAAGAAGTCCTATGTAAATAGCAATGTAACATCATGACTCTCCCAACACAAGAATCAACAATAGCATGAGGCACATGATAAACATGGCAAAAGCAACAACGATCTCCACCAAGCATGCAAATACACATAGGAATATCATAATGGTGCATCATGGGTAAATGCAAGCAAGGATCACAATTGCATGGCAAAGTCATGTAAAGAGGCATAACATGCAAATTGAACACGATAGTATGGGCATAAGGTGACAAGTGGTAGATATCCCATAACTGTGTGAGAGCCAAGTAAAAGAGATGCGCGTAGTCCTTGCACGAAGGGAGTGGTGGTAAGGATAGACCATGGGATCCCAAGTCATCGTTGCTCTCAAGAGCTCGTTTCGTCAACTCTTGGGATTGAGAGGTTGACGAGTATATGTGAGTACCTACACAAAACAAAGTCAAAGGAAAAAGTGTGTGTGCGTGGTATATGTACACATCATTCATCATGATGCGCATGTGCATGTGTCGGTTAGCACAAAATATCCTATGCTCAAATAAATAAGATGCGTGATATAGAAACATGTCATCCATCATGAAAGGTTTGTTATTATATATAGCATAATGGAGACTCAAATTGTGGAAAGCATCACTAGTGATATCTAGAGCATTGTCATGAATGGTATGCATATGAGGCAAATAATTATGGGAAATCTCACCCATAGCGTATGACAAGTTAAATGGATTGTCAAACATGACATGACCTCCAGAATTTTCACAAGATATCCTATGAAGCATGGTATCACAACTAGGCAAATCAACATGCTCATCATCATATTCATCATAAATAGGTGGCATATCTAAGCATGTAGAAGACATAGTATGTGGTGAATCTATAAGGTGATCATCATCATGTGAGCAATCAATGTCAAGCGAGTCCACTAGTGGGACAAGAGAAGCACCATCACCTATGTTACCTTTGAAGCGTCTCTCATGTGTTGTAGGTGATGTGTCGGAGATCCACTCGTTGGCATCTACATCTTGATGGAACCATGTTGGGGGGTGCATCATCGTCCACCATGGCCATCGTCGTCTCCATTGGAGGGATGGACTCGTTGATGATAGGCATGTCGTCATGTAGGAGACCTAGCACCAAAGAAGAAAACACACTCGGAGTAGAGGTTAAGTCGTGAGAAATCATAGTGGCCTCGCGTGCCCTCTCAACTACCTCACTCACTAAGTGTTGTGGCTCACTCACTCCCTCTTGGATGCTCTCACTCGTATGGTTGGTGGAGTCACTCAAATGGCTCTGAACCTCACATAGAGTGTGTGGCATGCTCTCATGTGTGGGGCTAGTGGTGGTCACACTCATCCTCTCATAGGAAATGCACTCAAAGTCACATATGGTGGAGTCACTCATGTCACTCATGTGGTAGTGGCTCTCCTCACATGGGATTTGGGGCATCTCTTCATATGTGGGTGTCGGAGAGATGTTGGTGCCAATGTATCCATGCTCAACGCCTATCGCCGCCTTGGTTGAAGGGATAGTCCCATGCTCAATCTTCTCGCCGTCATCGCCGTGGATGAAGGCCGTAGATGGCACATCATCACTCTTGCCTCCAAAGATGGAAGCATCATCCTTGCTCGCCACCGTGTCGCTCTCCTTCAAAGATTGGTCCTTGAGGGTCTCCATAGTTGTACTCATCGCCGCACCATCTTAAAAAAGAGTCGAAGTAGACTCGACGTCATCAATGCCACAAAGAGGGATGGCGGTGGAGTCGAACTTGGGAGCGTAGTCTTGGAGCTTGTTGGCCTTGGACAACATGGTGGTACTAGCCTCACGCTCGCCGTCCGTGAGGTTGATCTTCGATAAGTGTGCTTGGGGTGGATAAGTCTTGGCCTTCATAAGTGCTTGTTCCGCCTTGAGAGCACCAATGTAGTTGTCATCGAAGGACTTGTAGTTCTCGAGGAAGATAATCTTGGAGATGTCGTTGTTCAAACCCATCATGAAGTAGAACTTCATCCAAATGGGGTCGTCCACACCGGCTCGTCGCAAGGTTGTCTTCATCTCGAGGAAGTACTCGTCGAGGTACTTGGATCCTTGGATGGTGTTCTCCAATTGGCGTTGAAGATGTTCTATGTAGGTGGAAGGCAAAAACGCTCGCCGCATAGCTTTCTTCATCTTGGGCCAACTCGTGACGAAGGTCGTCGAAGGTGTATGAAGCCACCATGTCGATGCGTAATCGTGGAAGGTACTTGAGGCGCGCTTCACTTGGTCTTCGGAATGGACTTGATGTAGCTTGAGGTACTCGTCCATCTTGCACTCCCACTCGAGATACTCCTCGGGGTCTTGAGTCCCATAGAAAGGAAGCTCGTGGTTGGTGTCGAGGTCGTAGTAGCTCGTGGAAGCCGCAGACTTGAGCTTGGGGAGCTTCTCTTGATGTAGCGCTCGTTGCGCGATGAAGTGGTTCTTGGTGACGTAGCCGTTATCACCACCTTGCTCCTTGAAAAGTGGGTGCGCCGACGAGTGTGGCCTATCCATCATAACCAAGTGGGGTGAGTAGGAAAGTGAGAGAACAATACCAAAGTTACCTTCTCCAAGGATTGAGGATGTAACAAGTGTCACTCAATGTAATGCCACAATAGGAGAATTGGAACCGGGTTTGTTTCTCACACCTACAAGTAAGAGGCTTATGGAGTAGCTCGGTTAGGATGGTGGCAAAAATTTCAAGCAAATGTTAGTCAAGATATCGATAAGGTTGAGAAGGTTCACAAAAATGCAAGTAAAGCAAATAGATCAAACCCAAAGGTATCACTAGGTACACACGCACGGAAGATAGATGGGATCCGCACAACCAAGGATTGAGCTCAAAATGTGCAACCACGAAAATGCTCTTGTTGTGCGAATGCTCGAGAGACACTAGCTCGATTGCTCAAATGGGCAAGATACGCTTGTGCACCTACCTAAGAGAGAACCGTGCCGTCTTCAATCCCAACTATGGTATATATGCGATGACCAAGATGATATAGGTATGCAAATGGCTCACTCTATTGCTTACAAGCTCTTTGTTTCTCCTCTTTTGCTTAAAAGTTTTTCTTCTTCTTCTTTTTTTTCTATGCTTGATGCTCGAGCCGAGTATGATATGAGACAAGTATGTATGATATGCATGGGAGAGACTTATGGCACAAAGATGATAACACAATCACTATGGTGCACAATAGCGTGGCCTGGCAATTCTCAACTTGCTAGACTCAATGGGTAAGTGACGCAAAGTGGCTCGGGCTATCAATGCAAAACCAAGGTAAGGAGTAAGTGTCGTCGAGGTTACCGTCCTTTCTTACGGTTAGCGATGAAGATGACTCCGAGTCGGTGATCGTGACGAAGATGTCACACGCTCCTAAGTAGCCGAAACACCTTAGGAAACGCAAATGGCAACACAAAATCGGTCAAATGCGGAAGGTGGGTGTTTTTGTGATGATTTTTTGGATGGGGGTTAACGGTGGTGGTAGTGGGATGAGTGGATGGGGGATGTCAAGAGCTTCTAAACGAGCTAAAGAACACGAAAAACGGACTTGGGAGGTGGAAATTATGGCCAAAACGGTGTTGGAAGTGGGCTGATTTGGGGGGTGCGGGCACCCGGGGGTGTGAGGTGCGGGTGCCCGGGGGTGGCTGGGCGCAGTGCGGGTGCCCGGTGGTTAGAGGTGCGGGCACCCGGTGGTGGCCGATTTGGGCGGAAATCTTTGGGGAAAGGCCAAATTCGGTGGATTTCGTCGTGGGAAGGGTGGGGATTGTTGGGGAGGGGCTAGATCCACTTGCCAAACATCAAATCCATGGACCAAAACCACCAAATCTCACAAGATCCAACAAATTGCAAGAAAAAATTTTGGGGCTATTTTTTGTGGGGATTTTTGGATTTGGACGAAAAACAACAAAATCAAGTTAGCAAATGGGGGGATGGGACTCCAAGATGTGAATAAACCTTGCTCATGATACCAAGATGTTGTAGGGTCAAACCCTAGGAAGGATCTTTTCACACTTGGAGTGGGGAAAAGGAGGAAAAACTCAAGAACACCAAGAACACCAAGAACAAATCTCTCAAACAAACCCAAGTATCACATCCACTAGAGTAGCACACATGAGATCCACAAGATTACAAGATCAATACAAGGAGAGTAGCACTTGGTAAATTCTTCCCACTATGTCAGGTCTTGATGATCTTCTCCAAGAGGAGGCCTTGATAATCCAATGGATTCTTCCCAAGGTGGGGGCTTGAGCTCCTAAGAGGAGGGGATACAAGGAGCAAAGGCTCACAATGTTTAGTCTAATCTTTGCTAACCCTACAAATGACCTAGGAGGTGTCCTTATATAGTCTAGGGGCGAAACAAGGCAAGAAGAGGGGGATACAAGGCCAAAAAGGCCATCAACGTGCGGTTGGACGAAGGGGGTCGGGCACCCGGGCAACTTGGGCGGGGCACCCGGACTGCTCAGGGGCTGGCTGGCATGTGTCGGGCACCTGGGGGTGGCGCTAAAGAAGGCCGGGCGAGGCGGCCGGGCACCCGGGGACCCAAGTCCTGGGCACCCGGGGTGGTGCTGGAGATGGCCGGGTGGAGCGGCCGGGCACCCGGGGCCTCAAGCCCGGGCACCCGGGGCGACGCCCAGCGCAGCTGGAGGGGCAGGGGCCGGGCACCCGGCCGGCCAAGGCCCAGGCACCCGGGAGGCGCGGCTGGAGGCGGGCAGGGGCCCGGGCACCCGGACCAAGCAGGGGCAGCGCCCGAGTGGAGCTAGAGGTGGCCGGGCACCCGGAGATTGGGGGGCCGGGCACCCGGAGTGTCCAGGGGGGTTGGCCATCTTTCTCC
Source organism: Triticum timopheevii (assembly GCA_963921465.1). Lineage (NCBI taxonomy): Eukaryota > Viridiplantae > Streptophyta > Magnoliopsida > Poales > Poaceae > Triticum > Triticum timopheevii. Next base: position 330,689,261 of record OY997274.1, on the reverse strand, counting down.
CTTCCTTCTTCTCGACCTCTTCTTCATTCTCATATTCCATGGATGCTCGAACCTCCGTCTTCTCCTTCGCACGATCATCTTTGATGTACCTAAGCATGCACAATGTTTCTGACGATGGTAGAATCCAATTCTCATGTGAAACTGAATGAAACTCAAAGAGGAGAGAGTCAACCTCATTCTCGATGGCGCGTGCACGTGCTCGTGTCATTGGTCCACTTGGAGCTTGCGGTGGTGATGGAGTGTCGGTGCGGGTAGTTGAGGGATGCTCCACATCAGTACATGATTAGTGGACACGCAATGAAGGTTATAGTATTTCATCCAGACTACAATGAGCATTGAGAAGTCGTAATGAAGACAGTGAAGGATGGACGCGCGGCCATCACAAGGGGTTGGCCTAGAGTCGTGCGCGCATTGCGCATGGAGGAGGGTACAATATGGGCATTCCGCTTCAGCTTCTCCATCAACCAGAATGTCTTTCGCCACTCTCTTTACAGTCTTTAGTACAACTATGCTTCATCATTCTTTACTTGGTGTTTCTGTAGTTCTTCAGTATATGTACCTGTGCATCGAATTATGCATTCGTGGTTGAACCTATATTTGTAATAAACATGGTTAGATATGAAATAAGTGATTGCCTACTTTCAAATTCAAAACATGTGATTTTAAATTAGGGATTAATTAGGGATTACAGTGCACACGGTTTGCAAAAGCGAAACGTCTGCGATAGACGTGGAGATCAGACACATTTCTAGGATCCGCTACGTGTGCGATCAATCTCCACCGCACACACGATTAGCCAGGAAAAAACGTGTGCGATCAATCTCCACTGCACACACACGATCAGCCAAGAAAAAATGTGTGTGATTAACAATAGCATCGCACACAGTTCTTTCTTATTAATGGTTTGCGATAGTCACCTTATCACACACGCTTTGAAAGTATTGGCTGTTTGTGATGTTGTGTGCATCGCAAACCTTTGGTACTTCTTGGATTAACTGTGTGGGATGTACATACTAACGGAAACGTACTCCTTGGATGGACAATGTGGAATGTACATACGAACAGCAACGTTTAGTGGGGGCTAACTGTGTGGGATGTATTTATGACCTGAAACGATTTCGCCTGTATAATTGTATTTTTTAGCACTAATTTACGTATAACCATATTTGAGCGCTCGCCGGTCGCACACGTCCTCATTTTTCCGAGCGTCTGTGCCAGGAGGGCATATCCCCAACGGTTTCTGGGTCGTGTGGGAAGGACCCCCCTATCGCAGTCACTCACTTGGCGACGGTTCCGAATGCCATCATGGAAAGGGGTAAAAAACCATTTGTATAGCACCGACGCGTACCAATGTAAGGGTAGAAGATAAAAGTAAAAGATAGGCCCTTCGCAGAGGGAAGCAGAGGTTGTCATGTGCTTTTATGGTTGGATGCACAAAATCTTAATGCAAAAGAACATCACTTTATATTCCCGCTTGTGATAAAGACCTTTATTATGTAGTTCGTCGCTTTTATTTCTTCCATATCACAAGTTCGAATAAAGCTTATTTTCTTCACACTAATAGATCATACATATTTAGAGAGCAATTTGTATTGCTTGCACCGATGACAACTTACTTGAAGGATCTTACTCAATCCATAGGTAGGTATGGTGGACTCTCATGGCAAAACTGGTTTAAGGGATGTTTGGAAGCACAAGTAGCATTTCTACTTGGTGCAAAGAATTTGGCTGGCATGAAAGGGAAAGGCAAGCTCAACATGTTGGATGATCCAAGACAATATAACTTCTATTCGGATATAAGAAAACATAACCCATTAAGTTGTATTCCTTGTCCAACATCAACTTTTTAGCGTGCCATATTTTAATGAGTGCTCATAATTACAAAAGATGTCCAAGATAGTTTATTTATATGTGAAACCTCTCTTCCTTCAATATTCTTTCATGAATTGTTCAAGTGACCAATACTGTGTTTGCTAACTTTCAATAAATTGACCACCTATACTTATTATGTGTGAAATCATTACTCCACGTGGTATAAGCATATGAGACATATATAAATTCAGATTTATGATATTCAATTCATTCAACCATTTACTCATAGGATATATGTGAAGCGCGTGAGTAAATGTCAAACTACTCCAAAAAAAGTGGAGGATAATGAGTAGTCAAACAATTAACTAGCCATGGGAGGATTCTCTCTCATTCAAGATTTCAGATCCAATGGTTTTATTCAAATAGCAAGAAAAATTGAAAATACGATCCAAGAAAAACACATATCATGTGATGAATAAAAATATAGCTCCGAGTAAGGTATACCGATGGTTTTGAAGACGAAAGAGGGGATGCCTCCCCGGGCATCCCCAAGCTTAGGCGCTTGAGTATTACTTGAATATTACCTTGGGGTGCCTTGGGCATCCCCAATCTTAGGGTCTTTCCGCTCCTTATTCCCCTCATATCAATATCTTACCCAAAACTTGAAAACTTCAATCACACAAAACTTAACGGAGCTTCGTGAGATGGGTTAGCATGATAAAGAGTAAATCATTGACTTTGGTACTGTCAAAGACAAGATTCATAATTGTTCTCACACAATGCCTCCTATACCATATCATCTCTACAACTTATATTGAGCAATATAAACCATAGAAACTAGAAACCAAGCAAACTATGTATTGAAAATAGAATCTGCCAGAAACAGAACAGTCTGTAATGATCTGAACAGCAACCATACGTCTGCTACTCAAACAATTCTGAACAATTAGGACAACCTAGGCAATTTGTATATGAATCTTGTGTAAAAATTTCAGATCAAAATCATGCTTCTGTGGGTTTTTTTTAATTCTGGAAATGGGTGCAAAAGTTTCTGTTTTTCAGCAAGATCAAATCAACTATCACCGTAAGCTATCCCAAAGGTCTTACTTGGCACTTTATTGAAATAAAAGCTATAAAACATGATTACTACAGTAGCTTAATCATGTGAACACACAAAACAGAAAGGAAAAATATTGGGTTGTCTCCCAACAAGCGCTTTTCTTTAATGTCCTTTTAGCTAGGCATGATGATGTCAATGATGCTCATATGAAAGATAAGAATGAAAACTTAACGAGAGCATCATGAAGCATATGACTAGCACATTTAAGTCTAACCCACTTCCTATGCATAATAATTTTGTGAGCAAACAATTTATGGGAAAAGAATCAACTAGCATAGGAAGGCAAAACAAGCATAACTTCAAAACTTTAAGCATGTAGAGAGGAAACTTGATATTATTGCAATTCCAACAAGCATATATTCCTCCCTCTTAATAATTTTCAGTAGCATCATGAACGAATTTTAACAATATAACCATCACATAAAGTATTCTTTTCATGATCTACAATCATATAAATTTTACTACTCTCCACATGAGCAAAATTCTTCTCATTCGAAATAGTGGGAGCAAACTTAACAAAATAACTATCATGTGAGGCATAATCCAATTGAAAATTAAAATCACGATGACAAGTTTCATGGTTAACATTATTTTTTATAGCATACATGTCATCATAATAATCATCATAGATAGTAACTTTGTTCTCATAATCAATTGGAACCTCTTCCAAAATAGTGGAATCATTACTAAATAAAGTCAAGACCTCCCCAAATCCACTTTCATAAATATCACACTAAGATTCAACACCCACAAAAATAATGGGATCATTACTTCCTAAAGTTGACACTCTTCCAAACCCACTTTTGATGATAGTCTTATTCATACTCCAAAAGATATAAGTGAAGTTCATGGAGCATTCTACAATTAATATAGATTAGCCAATATCCAAGCTCAAAATATATAAGTGAAGCACACGAAGCATTCTATTAAACCATACTCAAAAGATATAAGTCAAGCACATGAAGCATTCTATAAATCAATGAAGGGCTATCTCATACTATCATGGTTCTTAAAGAAAAAGAAAAACACAAAGGACACAAATCATGTGAACAAAACAAAAACCGAGATATACCGATAATTGTTGAAGAAGAAAGATGGGATGCCAACCGGGGCATCCCCAAGCTTAGATGCTTGAGTATCCTTGAAATATTTACTTGGGGTACCTTGGGCATCCCCAAGCTTGAACTATTTCCTCTCTTTATTCTTCTCACATCAGTAACTCCTCGTTCTTCGAACACTTCATCCACACAAAACTTAACAAAATCTTTGTGAGATCCGTTAGTATAACAAAGCAAATCACTACCTTTAGGTACTGTTGTAAACTCATTCCAATTTCATATTAGCATTATATCTACAGTATTAAAACTTAAACATGGTGCATACCCCCCAATACTAGCCATAGATTCATCAAAGTAAGTGAGCAACACATAGAAAACAGAATCTGCCAAAAACAGGACAGTCTGTAGTAATCTGGAAACTTCGTATACTTGTGTAACTCCAAAAATTCTAACAAATTAGGAAAATCTAACAAAATTGTATAGAAGTATTTTGCAAAACGTTTGAGACCTGTTTGACTTTCCAGTAAAAAATGTAAATTCACGCGCTACAGACAAAGTTTCTATTTTTGCACTGCACATAGTAAACAAGCAATCTAATCATCCTAAAACCAAAGCTTGGCACATTATTTTTATAATAAAATGGATATATACAAGGGGATAATTATTTCCGAGAAACTTCCATGAAAAATTATACATAGTTTCCATGAGCATGAACACAAGTGTTCAAGGTCAACCATCACTTCTCCAATGCATAACTTTCCAGTCACTTCTCTTTTTGAAAAAAACTTTTTAGGCATAAGAGGCAAGTAATTTTTTTTGTATTTTCATTTTTTTAATTTTTTTTGTTTGTTTCACCCACAACTAAGCAAAACAATATGGGAAAACAAAAACTAATTAGTGAAGAAAGCAAACAAGCACACATGAAAATATCAACCCCATGCTATTGCTCCCCAGCAACGGCGCCAGAAAAGAGCTTGATAATCCCCAAGTGTAGGGAATCATCGTAGAAATTTCCAAAGGTGGAAGTTATAAGTATGGAGTGTCGAATCCACAAGGAACTAAAGGTAATATCAATATTCTCTCAAGTCCTATCTGCCACTGATATGACTCTACGTACACCAAACGTTTGCTTCCAACTAGAAATGAGAAATAAAACTATGTTGTGGGTATGAAGAGGGTAACTTTGCATGGTATCGGAGAGCTAAAATATAAAAGTAGGTGTTGTTATCATAAAGTTAGAATACATTACTTAAATATTATATATAGCGAGTATGTAATAATGATGGGTCGGTGTGCGGAATTGTCCTAGGCAATTAGTGACAAGATCGGTAATCATTATTGCAGTTTCATATGAGGGAGAGGCATAAGCTAACATACTTCCTCTTCATGGATCATATGCACTTATGACTGGAACTCTAGCAAGCATCTGCAACTACTAAAGATCATTAAGGTAAAACCCAGTCATAGCATTAAAGTATTAAGTCTTCTTTATACCCATACCATGACCCACTTATCCGTGTTTGTATTTCAGTCACTCACGCAACACAGACAATAAGCAAACCATGAACATATTGCAAACCCTACAGCGGGGATCCCTCACGCTTGCGCGGCATGGAGGGCACCATAGTACAGCACCAATAATAAAACATACATTTCAAACCAATCTAGATCATCAATCAACCCAAAGACAAAGGAAATCTACTCAAAACATCAAAGGATGACAAACACATCATTGGATCATAATATGTGGCGTAAAGCACCATGTTCAAGTAGGTGATTACAGCAGGGTACGGGAGAGTGGACCGCGTAAAAGATATGAGGATGGTGATGATGATGGTGATGTTGATGAAGACGGTCACCGCGGCGATGATTGTTCTCCGATGGCACTCCGGCGCCACCGAGAGAGAGGGGGAGAGGTTCTCCCCCTTGTGCTTCCTCCTCCATGGCCTCCCCCTGGATGGGAAGTGGTTCTCCCTCTCATCCTTGGCCTTCATGGTGATGATGGCCCCTCCGAGATCCTCCCCCATGGCCTCCGGTGATGATGTCCCCCTCCGGCAGGGTGTCGGAGAGGGCCTAGATTGATCTCTCGTGGTTCTGGAGGCTTGCGGCAGCGGAACTCCCGATCTCTCCTCTGTTTTGTGGTTTTTAAGACTTATAGGTGAAGGAAATATGCCCTAGAGGCAATAATAAAGTTGTTATTTCATATTTCCTTATTTCATGATAAATGTTTATTATTCATGCTAGAATTGTATTAACCTGAAACTTGATACATGTGTGAATACATAGACAAAACACTGTGTCCCTAGTATGCCTCTACTTGACTAGCTCGTTGATAAAATATGGTTAAGTTTCCTAGCCATGGACATGTGTTGTCATTTGATGAATGGGATCACATCGTTAGGAGAATGATGTGATGGACAAGACCCATCTGTTAGCTTAGCATAATGATCGTTTAGTTTTATTGCTACTGCTTTTTTCATGTCAAATATATATTCCTCTGACTATGAGATTATGAAACTCCCGGACACCGGAGGAATGCCTTGAGTGCTATCAGACGTCACAACGTAACTGGGTGATTATAAAGATTCTCTTCAGGTATCTCCGAAGGTTTTTGTTGGGTTGGCATTGATTGGGATTAGGATTTGTCTCCGAGTATCGGAGAGATATCTGTGGGCCCTCTCGGTAATGCACGTCATATGAAGCCTTGAAAGCAATGTGACTAATGAGTTAGTTGCGGATGATGCACTATGGAACGAGTAAAGAGACTTGCCGTAACGAGATTGAACTAGGTATGAAGATACCGACGATCGAATCTCGGGCAAGTAACATACTGATGACAAAGGGAATAACTATGTTGACATTGCGGTTCGACTGATAAAGACCTTCGTAGATTATGTGGGAACCAATATGAGCATCTAGGTTCTGCTTTTGGTTATTGATCGAAGAGGTGTCTCAGTCATGTCTACATAGTTCTCGAACACGTAGGATCCGCACGCTTAATGGTCGATGACGATATGTATTATATGAGTTATGTGTTTTGGTGACTGAAGGTTGTTCGGAGTCCCGGATGAGATCACGGACATGACGAGGAGTCTCAGAATGGTCGATAGGTAAAGATTGATATATTGGAAGGTAGTATTCGGACACCGGAAGTGTTCCGGTGTGTATCGGGTACATACCGGAGTACCGGAGGGGTTACCGGAACCCCATAGTGGAAGATATGGGCCATATGGGCCATAGGAGGGAGGCTAACCAGCCCACAAGGGGCCGGTGCGCCCCCCACAAGGGAGGAGGCCGAATTGGACTAGGGAAGGGGTGGCGTCCCCCTTTCCTTCTCCCTCTCCCTCTCCTTCCCCCTTTCCCCCTCTGGTAGAAGGAAAAAAGAGGGGGCCCGAATCCTACTAGGAGCGGAGTCCTAGTAGGGACTCCCCCCTCCTTGGCACGCCCCTTGTGGCTGGCCTCCTCCCCTCCTACTTTATATACAGGGGCAGGGGCGCCCCAAAGCAGATCAATTGTTTAGCCGTGTGCGGTGGCCCCCTCCACCGTTTGCTCCTCTGATCATATTATCGTAGTGCTTAGGAGAAGCCCTACACAGATCACTTCACCAACACCATCATCACGCCGTCATGTTGATGGAACTCATCGACTCCTTCGTACGTCTACTGGATCAAGAGTTCGAGGGACGTCATCGAGCTGAATGTGTGCAAAACGTGGAGGTGTTGTACGTTCGGTACTTGATCGGTTGATTCGAGAAGACGTTCGACTACATCAACCACGTTAAGTGAACGCTTCTGCTTTCGGTCCACGAGGGTGCGTGGACTCACTCTCCCCTCTCGTTGCTATGCATCTCCTAGATAGATCTTGCATGAGCGTAGGACATTTTTTGAAATTGTGTGCTACGTTTCCCAACAGTGGCATCCAAGCCAGGTCTATGCGTAGATGATATGCACGAGTAGAACACAAAGATTTGTGGGCGGTGATCATCATGCTGGTTTCCACCAATGTCTTATTTTGATTCGGTGGTATTGTTGGATGAAGCGGCCCGGACCAACCTTACATGACTGCGTTCATGAGACTGGTTCCACCGACTGACATGCAACTAGTTTTGCATAAAGGTGGCTGGCGGGTGTCTATTTCTCCAACTTCAGTTGAATCAAATTTGACTGCGGCCGGTCCTTGAGAAGGTTAAAACAACAAACTTGATAAATCACTGTTGTGGGTTTTGTGCCGTAGGTATGTACGGTTCATGCTAGCAGCCCATAGCAGCCACGTAAAACTTGCAACAAACAAAGTAGAGGACGTCTAACTTGTTTTTGTAGGGCATGCTGTGATGTGATATGGTCAAGACATGATGTGATATAAAGATTGTTGCATGAGATGATCATGTTTTGTAAAAGTTATCAGCAACTAGCTGGAGCCATATGGTTGTCGCTTTATTTTATGAAATACAAGCGCTATGTAATTGCTTTACTTTATCACTAAGCGGTAGCAATAGTCGTAGAAGCAATGGCTGGCGAGACGACCACGATGCTATGATGGAGATCAAGGTGTCAAGCCGGTGACGATGGAGATCATGACGTTGCTTTGGTGATGGAGATCATGAGCACAAGATGATGATGGCCATATCATGTCACATATTTTGATTGCATGTGATGTTTATCTTTTATGCATCTTATTTTGCTTAGTACGGCGGTAGCATTATAAGATCATCCCTTACTAAATTTCAAGGTATAAGTGTTCTCCCCGAGTATGTACCGTTGCGATAGTTCTTCGTGCTGAGACACCACGTGATGATCGGGTGTGATAAGCTCTACGTTCAAATACAATGGGTGCAAGCCAGATTTGCACACGCGGAATACTCGGGTTAAACTTGACGAGCCTATCATATACAAATATGGCCTCGAAACACTGGAGACCGAAAGGTCGAACGTGAATCATATAGTAGATATGATCAACATAGTGATGTTCGCCATTGAAGACTACTCCATCTCACGTGATGATCGGACATGGATTAGTTGATTTGGATCACGTATCATTTAGATGACTAGAGGGATGTCTATCTAAGTGGAAGTTCTTAAGTAATTTGATTAATTGAACTTTAATTTATCATGAATTTCGTCTTGTTAGTATTTGCAAATTATGTTATAGATCAATAGCTCGCTTTGTAGCTCACCTATGTTTTTTGATATGTTCCTAGAGAAAACTAAGTTGAAAGATGATAGTAGCTATGATGCTGAATGGGTCCATGATCTGAGGTTTATCCTCATTGCTGCACAGAAGAATTATGTCCTTGATGCACCACTAGGTGACAGACCTATTGCAGGAGCAGATGCAGACATTATGAACGTTTGGCTAGCTCCATATGATGACTACTTGATAGTTCAGTGCGCCATGCTTTACGGCTTAGAACCGGAACTTCAAAAACGTTTTGAATGCCACGGAGCATATGAGATGTTCCAAGAGTTGAAATTAGTATTTTAGACTCATGCCCGTGTCGAGAGGTATGAGACCTCTGACAAGTACTTTGCCTAAAAGATGGAGGAGAATAGCTCAGCTAGTGAGCATGTGCTCAGAATGTCTGGGTACTACAATCGCTTGAATCAAGTAGGAGTTAATCTTCCAGATAAGATAGTGATTGACAGAGTTCTCTAGTCACCATCACCAAGTTACTGGAACTTCGTGATGAACTATAATATGCAAGGGATGACAAAAGCGATTCTCGAGCTCTTCGTGATGCTTAAATCGACGAAGGTAGAAATCAAGAAAAAGCATCAAGTGTTGATGATTAAATAAGATCACTAGTTTCAAGAAAAGGGCAAAGGGAAAGAAAGGGAACTTCAAGAAGAATGGTAAGAAAGTTGTCACTCCCGTGAAGAAGGCAAAGTTGGACCTAAGCCTGAAACTGAGTGCTTCTACTGCAAAGGAAATGGTCACTGGAAGCGGAGTTACCCCAAATATTTGGTCAATAAGAAGGATGAAATAGTGAACAAAGGTATATTCGATATACATGTTATTGATGTGTACCTTACTAGTGCTCATAGTAACCCCTGGGTATTTGATGCTTGTTCAGTTGCTAAGATTAGTAACTCGAAATAGGAGTTGCAGAATAAATAGAGATTAGTTGAGGGTGAAGTGATGATGTATGTTGGAAGTGGTTCCAAGATTGATATGAGATCATCATCGCGTACTCCCTATACTTTCGGGATTAGAGTTGAACCTAAATAAATGTTATTTGGTGTTTGTGTTAAGCATGAATATGATTAGCTCATGTTTATTGCAATACGATTATTCATTTAAGATAGAGAATTTGTTATTCTATTTACATGAATAAAACCTTCTATGGTCATACCCCCAATGTTGATGGTTTGTTGAATCTCGATCATAGTGATACACATATTCATAATATTGATGCTAAAAGATGCAAAGTTGATAATGATAGTGCAACATACATGTGGCACTTCTGTTTAGGTCATATTGGTGTAAAGCGCATGAAGAAACTCCATGCTGATGGGCTTTTGGAATCACTTGATTATGAAACATTTGATACTTGCGAACCGTGCCTTATGGGCAAGATGACTAAAACTTCGTTCTCCGGAACAATGGAACGAGCTAATGACTTATTGGAAATAATACATGCCGATGTATGCAGTCTGATGAGTGTTGAGGCTCGTGGCGGGTATCGTTATTTTCGGACCTTCACAGATGATTTGAGCAAATATGGGTATATCTACTTAATGAACACAAGTCTAAAACACTTGAAAAAAGAATTTCAGAGTGAAGTGGAGAATCATCATAACAAGAAAATAAAGTTTCTACGATCTGATCGTGGAGGAGAATATTAGAGTTATGAGTTTGGCCTTCATTTAAAACAATGTGGAATAGTTTCACAGCTCACGCCACCTGGAACACCACACAGTAATGGTGTGTCCGAACGTCATAACCGCACTTTATTGGATATGGTGCGATCTATGATGTCTCTTACCGATTTACCACTATTGTTTTGGGGTTATGCATTAGAGACAGTTGCATTCACTTTAAACAGGGCACCGTCAAAGTCCGTTGAGATGACACTGTATGAATTGTGGTTTGGCAACAAACCTAAGTTGTCGTTTCTTAAAGTTTGGGCATGTGATGCTTATGTCAAAAGGCTTCAGCCTGATAAGCTCAAACCCAAATCGGAGAATTGTGTCTTCATAGGATACCCTAAGGAAACAATTGGGTACACCTTCTACCACAAGTCCGAAGGCAAGATTTTTGTTGCTAAGAACAGAACCTTTCTAGAGAAGGAGTTTCTCTCGAAAGAAGTGAGTGGGAGGGAAGTAGAACTTGATGAGGTAATTGTACCTACTCTCGATTTGGAAAGTAGCTCATCCGAGAAATCTGTTCCCGTGATGCCTACACCAACTGGAGAGGAAGCTAATGATAATGATCATGAAACTTCAGATCAAGTTACTACAGAACCTCGTAGGTCAATCAGAGCATGGTCCGCACCAGAGTGGTACGGTAATCCTGTTTTGGAAGTCATATTACTTGACCATGACGAACCTACAAACTATGAAGAAGCTATGATGATCCTAGATTCCGACAGATGGCTTGAGGCCATGAAATCTGAGATAGGATCCACATATGAGAACAAAGTGTGGATTTTGGTGGACTTGCCCGATGATTGGCAAGCCATTGAGAATAAATGGATCTTCAAGAGGAAGACGGACGCAGATGGTAGTGTAACTATCTACAAAGCTCGACTAGTCGCAAAAGGTTTTCGACAAGTTCAAGGTGTTGACTACAATGAGATTTTCTCAACAGTAGTGATGCTTAAGTCCGTTCAAATCATGTTAGCAATTTCCATATTTTATGAAATCTGGCAAATGGATGTCAAAACTGCATTCCTTAAATGGATATCTCTAGGAAGACTTGTATATGATGCAACTAGAAGGTCTTGTCAATCCTAAAGGTACTAACTAAGTGTGCAAGCTCCAGCGATCCATCTGTGGACTGGTGCAAGCGTCTCGGAGTTGGAATATACGCTTTGATAAGGTGATCAAAGCATGTGGTTTTACAGAGACTTGTGGTGAAGCCTATATTACAGAAAGTGAGTGGGAGCACTACAACTTTTCTGATAAGTATATGTGAATGACATATTGTTGATCGGAAATGATGTAGAATTTTCTGGAAAGCATAAAGGATAGTTTGAAAGGAGTTTTTCAAAGAAAGATCTCGGTGAATCTTCTTACATATTGGACATCAATATCTATAGAGATAGATCAAGACGCTTGATAAGATTTTTCAATGAGTACATACCTTGACAAGATTTTGAAAGAGTTCAAAATGGATCAGTCAAAGGAGTTCTTGCATGTATTACAAGGTGTAAAGTTGAGTAAGACTCAAAGCCCAACCATGGCAGAAGATAGAAAGAGAATGAAAGTCATTCCCTATGCCTCATTCATAGGTTCTATAAAGTATGCTATGCTGTGTACCAGACCTATTGTGTACTTTATCATGAGTTTGGCAAGGGGATATGATAGTGATCCAGGAGCGGATCACTAGACAGCGGTCAAAGTTATCCTTAGTTACCTAAGAGGACTAAGGAAATATTTCTCGGTTATGGAAGTGATAAAGAGTTTGTCGTAAAGAGTTACGTCGATGCAAGCTTTTACACTGATCCAAATGACTCTGAGTCTCAATCTAGATACATATTGAAAGTGGGAGCAATTAGCTAGAGTAGCTCCACGTAGAGCATTGTAGACATAGAATATTTGCAAAATACATACGGCTCAGAATGTGACACACCCGTTGACTAAACTTCTCTCACAAGCAAAACATGATCACACCTAAGTACTCTTTGGGTGCTAATCACATAGCGATGTGAACTAGATTATTGACTAGTAAACCCTTTGGGTGTTGGTCACATGGCGATGTGAACTATGGGTGTTAATCACATACAGATGTGAACTATTGGTGTTAAATCACATGGCGATGTGAACTAGATTATTGACTCTAGTGCAAGTGGGAGACTGAAGGAAATATGCCCTAGAGGCCATAATAAAGTTTTTATTTTATATTTCCTTATTTCATGATAAATGTTGATTATTCATGCTAGAATTGTATTAACCGGAAACTTGATACATGTGTGAATACATAGACAAAACACCGTGTCCCTAGTATGCCTCTACTTGACTAGCTCGTTGATCAAAGATGGTTAAGTTTCCTAGACATGGACATGTGTTGTCATTTGATGAATGGGATCACATCATTAGGAGAATGATGTGATGGACAAGACCCATCCGTTAGCTTATCATAATGATTGTTTAGTTTTATTGCTACTGCTTTCTTCATGTCAAATATATATCCCTCCGACTATGAGATTATGCAACTCCCGGACACCGGAGGAATGCCTTGTGTGCTATCAAACATCACAACCTAACTAGGTGATTATAAAGATGCTCTACAGGTATCTCCGAAGGTGTTTGTTGGGTTGGCATAGATCGAGATTAGGATTTGTCACTCCGAGTATCGGAGAGATATCTCTGGCCCCCTCGGTAGTGCACATCATATGAAGCCTTGCAAACAATGTGACTAATGATTTAGTTGCGGGATGATGCACTACGGAATGAGTAAAGGGACTTGTGAGTAACGAGATTGAACTAGGTATGAAGATACCGGCGATCGAATCTCGGGCAAGTAACATACCGATGACAAAGGGAATAACTATGTTGACATTGCGGTTCGACCGATAAAGATCTTCATAGAATATGTGGGAACCAATATGAGCATACAGGTTCTGCTATTGGTTATTGACCGAAGAGGTGTCTTGTCATGTCTACATAGTTCTCGAATCCGTAGTGATGCGGAGCATCCCACGTTCATCCACATGTACACTCTGACTACTCTCCATACCCCAAGAGGACATATGACGAGACCTCGAACATACGCCATTGGAATTAAGATATGAAGACCGACGACCACAAGCTGGTGAGGGACACCCCAAAGGAGTTGGAGAAGGACCACAAGGCCACAAGGAGGAAGAAGGAGTGCGACAAGATCAATTCAGCACCTCCCAGGCGACCCCGTGCCCACGGGCCTCGAAGACCCTGTGTGCACGGACTACTCAGAGAGCTGGCGCCGGAGCACCCCGTGCGCACGGGCTTGTACCGTGCCCACGGGACCCCCGTGCGCACGGGCCCAACTTACCCTGTGCGCATGGGCTTTTACCGTGCCCACGGGACCCCCGTGCGCACGGGCCCAACTTACCCTGTGCGCACGGGCTCATCAGGATGGACGGCCGAGAGTCACCTGTTGGGCCTCCACTTCATCCCCTTCCTCCACCTACCTATATATACCCCTCTCCCTCCTCCATTTTGACTCAGCAAATAGGATAGCTCATTCTTAGGTGAGCTTTGCTCCTACCTTCTCTTCTTGAGAGAGAGAGACCACTCCCAAGGAGTTCAAGGCCTCCATGTGAGAAGATCCACTTGTGGATATCAAGACCTCCTCCTGGAATGACAATCATCAAGACCTCTCCCCTCATAGGGTTGGGATGAACTAGTACTTTGTATCTTTCCTTTGTTGCTCTTGGATCATTGTATCTCTTGTGTGTTCTTGGATCTAGCATATGTGTGATTGGATCAAGTCAATTTGAGTATTTCCCATCTCTTGTGTTCTTGTGTTCATCTTGTTCTTGGGGATCCCCCCTCCAATTCGTGAAAGATCTCCCCATAGGGTTCCACCCTACATCATCTTGGTAGCAAATGTGGTACACGGAAACACACACACGGATAGATAAAATGGGGTCGTGCAACCAAAGAATGAGCACAAAATGTGTAATCCACGGAAAACGCTCGTGTTGCACAACTCAAGAGAGATGCTAGCATGATTGCTCAATGGGCGGATATGACACTTGTGCACAACCTATAAGATGCAAAAATGTATTAGCTTTCGATCCCAAGTATGCTATGTGTATGATGTTCCCGATATTCTTCTCAAGGTGATCCAAGATGATCGGATATGGCAATCTTATGTGCAATGGGGTATGATGCTATGGCACTTTCTTACAAGCTTCTTTGCTCTCTTTCTTTTTCTTAAAAGCTTATTCTTTTTTTTCTTTTTTTTATATGGCCACTTATGCGAAATGCACAAACCAAGATAGCAATTGTGTATATGCGGGAACAATCTTGTGACACAAGAGACGATATGATAGCAAGATGATACCAATATGATATGGTATGTATGCAATGGAAGGTATGATCACTAATGTGCACAAGTAACGTTGCTGGCAATACTCAAATGCTAGTCTTGATAGGCAAGTAACGCAAAATGGGCTAGGGGTTACCAATGCAATTTGCAAGGGGAATATACAATGGTGTCGTCGAGGTTACTGTCCTTTGTGATGATGAGTGGCGGTGTTCTTGATGTAGATACCAAGATGATGGAGTCTCGTCCCTAAGTAGCCGAAACACCTTAGGAGACGGAAAAACCGCAAACTCAAAATCTCAAATGACAAATGTCAAATGGTGGTAGTGGAGAGCGGAGGTGGTGGTTGATGAAGAGGAAACTGTCCCTAAGTAGCCGAAAACACCTTATGAGACTCGAATCACTACTCAAACAACAACTAATGCTATGGTGAACAAAATGGGTTAGGTTGCGGAGTCGGTGGTGGCTATGCGGATGATATGGTGGAGGGCCTAGGCAAACTTGCAAAAATGCTGAAATTTTGGTGGAGTCAAATGGTGTTGGTTCCTATCTAGGTGGATGGGGGGTGTCAATAGCTACTCAACGAGCTAAAGAACGCGAAAATCGGACTCCGGATGTGGAAGTAATGGGCAAAACGGTGAAGTGCACGTGGCTGACCTGGGGGGGGCATGCGCACGGGGGTTGGAGCTCGTGGGCACAGGGTGCCGTGCGCATGGTACACACACCGAGGGCACGGGGTCACCTGGGACATGCGGGTTTGGCGGATTTCTTCCCGATCTAGGCTCCAAATGGATGGATCTCATTGCTGGGGTTTGGTTGGGGGCAAGGGGGTGGTATGGGAGGGTGGGAGGTCGAAGGGACAGCGGCAGAAACGCACTGGAAGGGCCGTGCGCACGAGGTCTGTCTGGCCCGTGTGCACGGGGGCCTGTGTGCACAGGGTCCTCGAGGAGCGGACGAACAGCTCCGGATCCGTGGCAAATCTCGAATCTGAGGTCAAAATCGAAGGGTGGAAGGTAGGAGAAGGTGGTAGAGGGGTGCATCTACTTGCTAAACACCAAATCCATGGATCAAATCCAACAAAATCTCATCAAACCAACAAATCACAAAAAAAATTGGGGCTATCGGTGGGGAATTTTCGAATTTAGGACGAAATCACACAAAACAAGGCTAGAAAACAAAGAGGGGGGCTCCAATTTCGTGATCAACCATGGCTCATGATACCAATATGATGTAGGGTGGAACCCTATGGGGAGATCTTTCATGAAATGGAGGGGGAATCCCCAAGAACAAGATGAACACAAGAACACAAGAGATGGGAAATACTCAAATTGACTTGATCCAATCACACATATGCTAAATCCAAGAACACACAAGAGATACAATGATCCAAGGGCAACAAAGGAAAGATACAAAGTACTAGTTCATCCCAACCTATGAGGGGAGAGGTCTTGATGATTATCATCTCCAAGAGGAGGTCTTGATATCCACAAGTGGATCTTCTCACATGGAGGCCTTGACCTCCATGGGAGTGGTCTCTCTCTCTCTCTCAAGAGGAGAAGGTAGGAGCAAAGCTCACCTAAGAATGAGCTATCCTATTTGCTGAGTCTAAATGGAGGAGGGAGAGGGGTATATATAGGTAGGTGGAGGAAGGGGATGAAGTGGAGGCCCAACAGGTGACTCTCGGCCGTCCATCCTGATGAGCCCGTGTGCACGGGGTAAATTGGGCCCGTGCGCACGGGGTGCTCCGATGCCAGCTCTCTGAGTAGTCCGTGCGCACGGGGTCTTCGAGGCCCATGGGCACGGGGTCGCCTCGGAGGTGCTGAATTGATATTGTCGCACTCCTTCTTCCTCCTTGTGGCCTTATGGTCCTTCTCCAACTCCTTTGGGGTGTCCCTCACCAGCTTGTGGTCGTCGGTCTTCTTATCTTAATTCCAATGGCTTATGTTCAAGGTCTCGTCATATGTCCTCTTGGGGTATGGAGAGTAGTCGGAGTGTACATGGGGATGAACGTGGGATGCTCCGCATCATGTAGGGTCTGCACGCTTAACGTTCGATGACGATCTGTATTATATGAGTTATGTGTTTTGGTGATCGAAGGTTGTTCGGAGTCCCGGATGAGATCATGGACATGACGAGGAGTCTCAAAATGGTCGAGAGGTAAATATTGATATATTGGAAGGTAGTGTTCGGACACCGGAAGGGTTCCGGAGTGTATCGGGTACATACTGGAGTACCGGAGGGGTTGCTGGAACCCCCGGGTGGAAGATATGGGCCATAGGAGGGAGGCTAACCAGCCCACAAGGGGCTTGTGCACCCCCCACAAGGGAGGAGGCCGAATTGTACTAGGTAATGGGGTGGATCCCCCTTTCCATCTCCCTCTCCCTCTCCTTCCCCCTTTCCCCCTCCGGTAGAAGGAAAAAAGAGGGGGGCGAATCCTACTAGGAGTCGAGTCCTAGCCCCTCCTTGGCATCCCATTTGGCCGGCCTCCTCCCCTCTCCTTTACGGGGCAGGGGCACCCAAAAGCACATCAATTGTTTAGCCGTGTGCGGTGCCCCCCTCCACTGTTTGCTCCTCCGATCATATTGTCGTAGTGCTTAGGCAAAGCCCTGCACCGATCACTTCACCAACACCGTCATCACGCAATTGTGCTGACGGAACTCATCGACTCCTTCTTACCTCTACTGGATCAAGAGTTAGAGGGACTTCATCGAGCTGAACGTGTGCAAACCTCGGAGGTGCCGTACGTTCGGTACTTGATCGGTTGATTCGAGAAGACGTTCGACTACATAAACCGCGTTAAGTTAACGCTTCCGCTTTCGGTCTATGAGGGTACATGGACTCACTCTCCCCTCTCATTGATATGCATCTCCTAGATAGATCTTGCGTGAGCGTAGGAGGGGTTGGCGTCGGTTTCACGTCAATGGGGCCCATGGGGAGTCATGAGGTAGGAGCACCCTCCCGGGGGGTAGGACGCGCCCTCCACCCTTGTGGTGGCCTCAGGACTCCCCTCCGGTAGATTTTCGTTCCAGTATTTTTTATATTTTCCAAAAATATTTTCTGTTGATTTTCAGCGCATTCCGAGAACTTTTGTTTCTGCACAAAAACAACACCACGGTAGTTCTGCTGAAACAGCGTTAGCCCGGGTTAGTTCTAACCAAATCATACCAAAATCTTGTAAAAATATTATAAACGTGGCATGAATACTTCATAAATTATAGATACGTTGGAGACGTATCAAACACGTTGCATTGGAGGGGGTATGTTGATCGTTCGAAAAAACTAAATAACAAACTAGGACGAAATTTGGATTCCCCTTCAATCTTGATGATTTCCCTCTCGAAAGCATGGAACTTCCTCGGTGATGGTTCGATTTATGAAGGGCATGCATGATGACATAAATCAAACCTTCTCAGCTTTTTACCAGGGCACGGTGAGGCCATACCATGGCACCATGCCAGGCGTCATGTTTTTCAAGCACGTATTTCATTTTTCTATAGTTGATAACCCAGTAAATGACGCGTTTGTGCTTGACTATTGCCACGCCTTCCCTTGAAATCTCTGCTCATTCCTTGTAAAAGGCATGAGAATTTACTAAATACCATGAGTATGGTTTTTCTAGACCGTTCTTGTGCACCTTTTCATGCACCGATCGTTCGAAATTGAATTATGTGGATTAATGCCTAGAAAAGGCAGATAATCCCCTAAATATGGTAAATGAGTCCGGAAAAATGCCAAATTTGAACACGTTGCATTCGAGGGGGTAAGTTGATTGTAGAAAAAAATGAATGAGAAGCTGGGAAGGAAATTTGGATTCCCGGCCCCTTCAATCTTGTTGATTTCCCCCTCGAAACCATGAAAATTCCTCGGTGATGGTTTGATTTAGGAATGGCGTGGACGACGACATAAGCCAAACCTTCTCAAATTTGTAATAGGGCATGGTGAGGTCATACCATGGCACCATGCCAGCCGTCATGTTTTTCAAGCATGTATTTTGTTTTTCTATAGTTGAAAAACCAATAAATGACGTGTTTGTGGTTGACTATTGCCACACATTTCCGTAAAATATCTGCCCATTCCTTGTAGAAGGCATGAGAATTTATTAAATAGCACGATCATGGTTTTCCCGACCGTTCTCGTGCACCTTTTCATGCACCGTTTATTTGAATTTGAATTATGTGCACTAATGCCTAGAAAATGCACATAATCCCCTAAATATTGTAAATGAACCCGGAAAAGTGCCAAATTTGAACACGGTGATTCGCAGGGTTTATGTTCATCGTTGAAAAAAACTTATGGACAAAGGCCAAAGGAAATTTGGATTCCCCTTCAATCTTGGTGATTTACTATCGCACACGATTAATCTCCGTCGCCTCTGCGAACCGTGTGTGTTCACCCACACATCCAAAAGCAAAAAAGAAAACCCTCGCCCACTTCATCCCCACCCACTCACTGCGGACTCCTTCACAACTCTGCACCCCATCAACTTCTATCATGGTGGCCACCCTAAGCTCAACGACTCTCGTCGGCGGGTGGAGGTCGCGCTCCAAACGGCATGGGATTTCACCCCTACCGCTTTCCGCCCCCTATCTGCACCAACGTTCTAGACTCTGGTCGATTGGGGTTTTCTGTGGGATTGGGCCGGAAGATTTTTCTCATGGAGAAGGTAATCAAGTTAGCGAAATATTCACTCATCTCTTATCATAGTCCGTCCGTCGCTGTTAATCAACCGGCAGAAATTGTCGTGGATTCGTTTTTCTTCTAGCTGATTCGAGGGTTTTCATTCATGTGTCCACAGTGCGAGCACAAATTGGGCAAGTGTGGTCGCCGCCAGTTGGAAATGAAGTTCTATCTCACCATTCCAGATGACTTCAGGGAGCGCTCGGTATATTCAATCTCAACCTACCACGGTCGGCATGGCCTAAATTTGTGAACATATACTGCCTGTTGCTACATTTAGATAAAAGGTACGGTGCCACGTGCAGCCTAGATGTCGAAGCCGATTTTCCCCCTTACACTAGGCAAATATATGGTGTATTATTCATTCACTTACTCTCATATTTGCATCAAATCTTTGTTACATTATCTATTTTTAATTATATATTTTTGTACTTTGCTTTCATCTATATATTGATCTGTTCTATCAGTTACTCTCATATTTGCATCTTGCTCTGTTATTTCAATCTATCTAATTTACGATCTTAATTTTCATTTCAAGCAGTCCATCCCTTGCTTTGCAAGAATAGGAGTAGAAGGAAATATTGGGCTTTACTTTGTTGATGACTCCATGGATGTCATATTGACAACGCAACATGGATTTAAAATGACGATTAGCGTAAAACTTGATAAAGATGGTCACTCCTATTTTGATGTGAACCTTTGGAGAAAATTCTAGTGCGTGCACCATAGCCTGGTCTAATTAACATGGATGTTTACTTCCCCAACGTCATCAGCCAATCAAAGTCTGATCGAGGTTAGTGTCCTTTCAACTTTCTCCATGCTGACATATTACTTAGCAAAATCGGGGTATCTGTTCTGACTAATTGATCACTATTTAAGCAACCAATTGTGATTTCATTTTCGGACTCAGTTCCTAGGCAGTAACAAATTATATTTACCAATTTATGTGCACTATATATTCTTCTGCCATGTTCTGAATAAATAATACATTTCCGCCTTTTAATCAGGATATGTTGGATGCATAGTGAACGATCTGTATGTTACTAAGCGTACCAAATTTCACTTGAAGGACTTGAAGCATGGCATAAACTTTGTTGATAATCTAAAAGAGAAAGCACAGTGTATGACCGTTAGATTTTGGATGGGATTAATTATATCTATGGTGCACACATTGAACAAGACCAATTGTGTGCACAAAACGCTGGTATAAAGTCATATTTTTATGTTGATGCTCATAAACTATATATATATATATATCTTCAATGATATGTTACAATAGGTTTTTATTCTACATTTCAACAGAAATTGCCTGTTGTAGCAGTTCCTGGATCAATTTCCCGGCGTGGTCGAATTACACTTGTGCCTGCTAATAACGCCAAAGTGATTGCAAGGTACTGCATTTCCCGCAAAAATGGAGCCATTCAAATTAACAAGTTCTTGCTTGTCGTGACAATGCATCCATATTGGAAATTGGAGACAATGTTCTACTCATGCTCTACCAAGGCACAGGAGGGCTCTTCCTTTTCATTGACGAGATGACGATTCGCCATGATCAAGCTGCTTCCAGCGGATAGTTGTGGTTGTTGGCCATCAGCCTCTTAAAATGTGTTAGCTGTTACTATGTGAAGTATGTAGATATGGACCATATGGTTGTTGGCCCTCAGCCTCTTAAAATGTGATAGTTGTTACTATATTAAGTATGTAGATATGGATCATATGGTTGTCAAAACCATGTTACGAAGATACTCCTTTTGTCGAACAGTGTAACCACTATATATATGTTACTCAAATGTTGTTAGCCAAGTTCTTAAATTTTCATGGAAAGTATTAGTATCATACACAGTTCATTGAGTTTAAGCGTGTGCCCGATGTCCAAAAGGCATTTGCATATTAGCTGTCCATATTGCAAATTCACACATGTGTTACCATAAGGAAACGTATGTGTAATTTACTAATCATCGCACACGAGTACTCGCAGACGCATCGTGTGCGATACTCCTAGCCACCGCAAGCAACTAGTTTGCCATTTTCAAAGTTTTTTGTACACACAGAATCGCACACGAATTAACTGTAGTAACCGTCTGTGTTGTAATTTCTCATCACCAACAGTTCACCCGGGTCGACTGTTTGCCGCGTATCACACACATCTTGTTTACACGACTCATTTGTGTTCTTTTGGCTCATCACAAATAGTTCATCTATGTGAACTGTATGCCGCATATCACGCACATCTTGTTAAGTTGAACCATTTCTGTTGTGTTCCCTAATTGAAAACAGTTCGTTCGAGTGAACCGTATGCAGTATATCACACACACCTTGAACTGGCTAACCGTTTCTATTGCACTCCCGAATAGCAAACAGTTCATCTAAGTGAACTCTATGATGTATATCACACACACCTTGATATGGCTCCCCGTTTCTGTTGTTCTGTCTCATCGAAAACAGTTCAGATGGATCAACCGTGTGCCCTGCATCGCACACACAACTAAAATCAGAACCGTGTTTGATGTCTCCATCACCGCAAACATTTTAAGTTTTTTTTACGGTTGTTTTACATCACTGTTTGCGATTAATGCATCGCACACAGTTTCGTCAAAAGGGTCTCTAATCGTACTGTCGCGTTAGCAGCATCATGCAGTAGTGTTGGTTGCGGTGCTTGTACATGATGAGCCCACAAAGAGTTTCGAATGGGGTTTCTCTGAATTTCTGAGAATGATGGGTGGCATAGCATCGATGACTGAAGTATATGAGGCTACAATTTGATAGAGAGTCGAAAGAGAATTATGTTTAAAGAATTATGTGCCTACAGGTAATCCAATGCATATATTTGTGGACTTGGAACATGTAGCCACAACTTCAATTAGCATGAGTCAGAAGGTGAAATCTGCCGGGGGAGAGATCTTTGCAGCGGCGGAGGAAATGTTGGATTCCATCATGAAGACGGTCTGCTACAAGTTTGTTTTGAAGCTATGAGCGGCTAGACCCGGAGGTACTTTCTATTGGCAGAAGCTCTTGTCACTGGCTCAAGAATATCCTATCGGCAGCATGTTTTGAGTGTTTTATATGGGATTCATGTTTTTGCTAACTGCTATTACTCATATGTGGAAGATAAATGAAAAAGGCAGCCCTACTGTACTGTGAACTATCTTTGTGTTAACCATACCTTATTGATGCATGTTCTAGTGTGAGAAGCCGCACTAGTGTGAAACCAACTGCTTGGAGAAAGTTCATCTGCATTTATTTTTTATTGCTTAAAGGATTCATATGTTGTTGGGTCACGGTTTTTATTGACTACCTGGTAGTAACCTTCAAAAATCAGCCTTGTCATGGTGTAAATTGTCGTGTTTATTTTGTTTCAAAATAACCGAACAAACATATCCATGCTTGAATTGCAGTGACCCTGTTCTGTTTAAGCCATCTTTCAGAGAAAGGAAACTGCACCTGTAATTCATTTGTTTTTGGAATGGTTGATCATTTAGCTAAGTACAGTATCCATGTATGGAAAGGATGCAGCCTAGTCCAACATAATTGCTTGCACAATAGTAGATAAAAAAGAAATTATATGTTCCGTTCTCTTAGTTTTCCTGTTGCCTCATTGTTTTTTGGTTTATTTATGTTTACTAGTGACTAAGATAAAATTCTTTGTGATTGTGCAGGGTTAGAATTAAGCAAGCACCTATAGACTGTGATCTTCTGAACCCAAATAGGTAAAGTGCTCTGAAACTATCAATGAGGTCGTTCATAATAAATCAAGATGGCAATGTTGTGAACCCTCCCATTGGAACATCATTTGATTCTTTGGATAAGACGATGTGCCAAAAGCTCCAAGGAAATTGCTGAAGTGTTTGAAATATGGAGTGCTCGGGCACCGGAGGAATGTCTGCGGGAAACATTCAGATCCATTTGAGGCTAGCCGATATTCTTTAGCGTCACTTTTACCAAATCAATAAGAGAAATGTTAATTCCTTTGCATTGTGTTTGTAATTTGAGATTCCATTCCTGAGCTTTGTACGCAAGCATAACATTAGGAGATTGTGTGTTCTTAATTACATGGTACTGCTGAAAGTGTGAGTTGCTTTGGTATTTTTCTGCCCTTTGTTAGTAAACAAATTATGGCTCATTGAGGAAATTGCAATAGTTTGATAAAACAATTTCAGCCGAAGACCTTACTCGTTGGGTCTCCATTTGGAAATTGGGCCTGCTATTACACTCGGTGGCGTTTGGTCAAGGCATATGGAATAAAACGCTTGGCACATCGTATGCGTTTGATGAGGTATGGGTAAATAAGCAGTATGAAGGGCGGTCGTTTGTGGGCAAACATGTGAGCCGTGGCACATATGGTGCATGTCCGTCTGAGCCGCCAAGCATGGGACGGTGATTGTGACATTAAAGTGTGGTAGATGGGTGGGCCATCGCCTAGAAATTGATTGAATATATTTGGATATACTATTTGGAATACAGAGGCATATACGTGTGATGGTGGCAATCTTGACGCAAGCGGACGAAGCAAATATGGAGCTCATCTGAGCTCATGCTCAGAACAGCACTTCCGACTTACATGACACTTTTGTCTATGTGTAGAAGAGAGATGCGAAAAAGAATAGTGAGCCCTCATGCAAGAGCCTAGCTGATGTAGGGCGGAACCCTAGGGGGCCGATCTTTCACGTTTGGAGTGGATCCTACGGGGAACACGAAGAACGCGCAGAAGAACACGAGGGAAATCACGAGGGGAGAACAAGAGAAACACTCAACCGACACGAATTTGATCACACAAGTGCTAGATCAAAGTAACACAAGATCCAAACTCGACAAGGGACGATACAAGAGTAACCGTTCTTCTCCATGAGGAGGTCTTGATTGTCTTCTCCGGATGGAGGCCTTGAATCCGGATGGATCTTCTCCGAAGAGGTGTAGTCCCTCACGAGGAGTAGATCCGGTGCGGATGAGCAATGCTCTATCTCAAATAAGCTATCACAATGCTAACCCTAAAACGTAGGGGAAGGGGGAGTATATATAGTCTATGGGGTGAAGGGGTACATGGGCCACGGCCCTGAGGTGCTGCACCCAGGCAGGAGGGGACCGAATGTTCGGGCATCGGGCCGGATGTCCGGGCACTCGAGACGGGCCGGATGTCCGGGCTAGCAGGCCGGATGTCCGGGCTGGTAGAGTTGGCGCTGCGGCTTTCTGGATGGACGGGGCCGGATGTCCGCGCGGAGGGGCCGGATGTCCTGTGCTTCAGGAGGGGCCAGATGTCCTGTGAGGCAGCCAGATGTTCGGGCTGTCGGGGCAAGCTTCTGTGCTCCCTGGATTGCGCCTCCGGATGTCCGAGCTGGTGGCCGAATTCCGGTGAGGGGGGCCGGATGTCCGGGCTGGACGCCGGATGTCTGGTCCCCGAAGCTTCTTCTGCCAACTCCTGTCCAAGTAGATCTCCAGGGGCCGGATGTCCGGGGCCATGGCCGGATATCCGGTGCCTGGAGGCTGTTCTCGCCTTCTTCGGTTGGTTCTCTTCTTCCGTGGACTTGGTGTCTTGACCATCTTCATGAACATCGTCGGGAGGGTCCTCTTGGTACCTAATCATGCACAACAATCCTGACTTAGGTAGTAGCCATGTCTAGAGAGGATCAAATGAGATATCACTAAGGAGAGAAGTCACCTCGATCTCGAGAGCTCTAGCTCGTGCTCTAGTCATGGGTCCTCTTGGTGCTTGGTGAGACGATGGAAGGTCCATGGGGATGACCGAAGGATGCTCCGCATCATCTCCCCCCCCCCCCCCCCCCCCCGCCCCTTGGGAAAGATCCGACCTCGGATCGAAATCCTCATCACCATGGTATGGGGAGAGATCAGAGACATTGAAGATGGCACTTATGTTGTACTTGTCGCATGGGAGATCGATCTTGTAAGCGTTGTTGTTGTAGCGTGCTAGCACCTTGAAGGGTCCATTGGCTCGGGGGAGAAGTTTGGACTTGCGCTTGTTGGGGAAGCGGTCCTTGCGAAGGTGTTGTTGGAAATATGCCCTAGAGGCAATAATAAAAGCATTATTATTATATTTCTTTGTTCATGATAATTGTCTTTATTCATGCTATAATTGTATTATCCGGAAATCGTAATACATGTGTGAATAACAGACACCAACATGTCCCTAGTAAGCCTCTAGTTGACTAGCTCATTGATCAATAGATAGTCATGGTTTCCTGGCTATGGACATTGGATGTCATTGATAACGGGATCACATCATTAGGATAATGATGTGATGGACAAGACCCAATCTTAAGCATAGCATGAGATCGTGTAGTTCGTTTGCTAGAGCTTTTCTAATGTCAAGTATCTTTTCCTTTGACCATGAGATCGTGTAACTCCCGGATACCGTAGGAGTGCTTTGGGTGTATCAAATGTCACAACGTAACTGGGTGACTATAAAGGTGCATTACAGGTATCTCCGAAAGTGTCTGTTGGGTTGACACGGATCGAGACTGGGATTTGTCACTCCGTATGACGGAGAGATATCACTGGGCCCACTCGGTAATGCATCATCATAATGAGCTCAAAGTGACCAAGTGTCTGGTCACGGGATCATGCATTACGGTACGAGTAAAGTGACTTGCCGGTAACGAGATTGAACGAGGTATTGGGATACCGACGATCGAATCTCGGGTAAGTAACATATCGATTGACAAAGGGAATTGCATACGGGGTTGATTAAATCCTCGACATCGTGGTTCATCCGATGAGATCATCGTGGAGCATGTGGGAGCCAACATGGGTATCCAGATCCCGCTGTTGGTTATTGACCGGAGAGCGATATCGGTCATGTCTACATGTCTCCCGAACCCGTAGGGTCTACACACTTAAGGTTCGGTTACGCTAGGGTTGTAGGGATATGTATATGCAATAACCTGAATGTTGTTCGGAGTCCCGGATGAGATCCCGGACGTCACGAGGAGTTCCGGAATGGTCCGGATGTAAAGATTTATATATGGGAAGTCCTGTTTCGGGCATCGGGACAAGTTTCGGGGTTATCGGTATTGTATCGAGACCACCGGAAGGGTCCCGGGGGTCCATCGGGTGGGTCCACCTGTCCCGGGGGGGCACATGGGCTGTAGGGGGTGCGCCTTGGCCTACATGGGCCAAGGGCACCAGCCCCACATAGGCCCATGCGCCTAGGGTTTGAGGGGGGAAGAGTCCTAGGAGGGGAAGGCACCTCCTAGGTGCCTTGGGGGGGAGGGAAACCCCCCTTGGCCGCCGCCCCCCTAGGAGATTGGATCTCCTAGGGCCGGACACCCCCCCTTGTCCCTCCTATATATAGTGGGGGAGAGGAGGGACTTCATACCTTGGCCTTTGGTTGCCTCCTTCTCCCTCTCCAACACCTCCTCCTCCTTCATAGTGCTTAGCGAAGCTCTGCCGGAGTACTGCAGCTCCATCAACACCACGCCGTCGTGCTGCTGGTGGTGCCATCTCCCTCAACCTCTCCTCCCTCCCTTGCTGGATCAAGAAGGAGGAGACGTGGCTGTTCCGTACGTGTGTTGAACGCGGAGGTGCCGTCCGTTCGCTGCTAGGATCTCCGGTGATTTGGATCACGGCGTGTTCGACTACATAATCCCCGTTCTTTGAACGCTTCCGCTCGCGATCTACAAGGTATGTAGATGCATCTAATCACTCGTTGCTAGATGAACTCATAGATGGATATTGGTGAAACCTTAGGAAAATTTTTGTTTTCTGCAACGTTCTCCAACAGTGGCATCATGAGCTAGGTCTATGCGTAGTTCTCTTGCACGAGTAGAACACAATTTGTTGTGGGCGTAGATTTGTCAACTTTCTTGCCGCTACTAGTCTTATCTTGCTTCAGCGGTATTGTGGGATGAAGCGGCCCGGACCAACCTAACACGTACGCTTACGTGAGACCGGTTCCACCGACTAACATGCACAAGTTGCATAAGGTGGCTGGCGGGTGTCTGTCTCTCCTACTTTAGTTGAAGCGGATTCGATGAAAAGGGTCCTTATGAAGGGTAAATAGAAGTTGACAAATCACGTTGTGGCTTTCACATAGGTAAGAAAACGTTCTTTCTAGAACCCTACTTCAGCCACGTAAAACTTGCAAACAACAATTAGAGGACGTCTAACTTGTTTTTGCAGCAAGTGCTTTGTGATATGATATGGCCAAAGTTGTGATGAATGATGAATGATCTATATGTCATGTATGAGATGTTCATGCTATTGTAATAGGAATCACGACTTGCATGTCGATGAGTATGACAACCGGCAGGAGCCATAGGAGTTGTCTTTATTTTTTGTATGACCTGCTGTCATTGAAGAACGCCATGTAAACTGCTTTACTTTATTACTAAACGCGTTAGTCATAGAAGTAGAAGTAGTCGTTGGCGTGACAACTTCATGAAGACACGATGATGGTGATCATGATGATGGAGATCATGGTGTCATGCCGGTGACAAGATGATCATGGAGCCCCAAAGATGAAGATCAAAGGAGCTATATGATATTGGCCATATCATGTCACTACTTTATATAATTGCATGTGATGTTTATTATGTTTTATGCATCTTGTTTACTTAGGACGACGGTAGTAAATAAGATGATCCCTTACAAAATTTCAAGAAGTGTTCTCCCCTAACTGTGCACCGTTGCTACAGTTCGTCGTTTCGAAGCACCACGTGATGATCGGGTGTGATAGATTCTTACGTTCACATACAACGGGTGTAAGACAGTTTTACACAGCGAAAACACTTAGGGTTAACTTGACGAGCCTAGCATGTACAGACATGGCCTCGGAACACGGAGACCGAAAGGTCGAACACGAGTCGTATGGAAGATACGATCAACATGAGAATGTTCACCGACGATGACTAGTCCATCTCACGTGATGATCGGACACGGCCTAGTCGACTCGGATCGTGTAACACTTAGATGACCAAAGGGATGTCAAATCTGAGTGGGAGTTCATTATAATTTGATTAGATGAACTTAATTATCATGAACTTAGTCTAAATGTTTTACAATATGTCTTGTAGATCAAATGGCCAACGTAGTCCTCAACTTCAACGCGTTCTTAGAGAAAACCAAGCTAAAAGACGATGGCAGCAACTATACGGACTGGGTCCGGAACCTGAGGATCCTCCTCATAGCTGCCAAGAAAGATTATGTCCTACAAGCACCGCTGGGTGACGCACCTGTTCTCCCTGCAGAACAAGACGTTATGAACGCTTGGCAGGCACGTTCCAATGACTACTCCCTCGTTCAGTGCGGCATGCTTTACAGCCTAGAGCCGGGGCTCCAAAAGTGTTTTGAGAGACATGGAGCATATGAGATGTTCGAAGAGCTGAAAATGGTTTTCCAAGCTCATGCCCGGGTCGAGAGATATGAAGTCTCCGACAAATTCTTCATCTGTAAGATGGAGGAAAATAGTTCTGTCAGTGAGCACATACTCACTATGTCTGGGTTACATAACCGCTTGACTCAGCTGGGAGTTAATCTCCCGGATGATGCGGTCATTGATAGAATCCTCCAGTCGCTTCCACCAAGCTACAAGAGCTTTGTGATGAACTTCAATATGCAGGGGATGGAAAAGACCATTCCTAAAGTATTTGCTATGCTGAAATCAGCAAAGGTAGAAGTCAAGAAGGAACATCAAGTGTTGATGGTCAATAAAACCACTAAGTTCAAGAAGGGCAAGGGTAAAAAGAACTTCAAGAAGGACGGCAAGGTAGTTGCCGCGCCCAGCAAGCAAGCTGCCGGGAAGAAGCCAAAGAATGGACCCAAGCCCGAGACTGAGTGCTTTTATTGCAAGGAAAGTGGTCACTGGAAGCGGAACTGCCCCAAATACTTAGCGGACAAGAAGGCCGGCAAAACCAAAGGTATATTTGATATACATGTAATTGATGTGTACCTTACCAGTAATCGTAGTGACTCCTGGGTATTTGATACCGGTGCCGTTGCTCATATTTGTAACACACAGCAGGAGCTGCGGAATAAACGGAGACTGGCGAAGGACGAGGTGATGATGCGCGTCGGGAATGGTTCCAAGGTCGATGTGATCGCCGTCGGCATGCTACCTCTACATTTACCTACGGGATTAGTTTTGAACCTCAATAATTGTTATTTTGTGCCAAGTTTGAGCATGAACATTGTATCAGGATCTCGTTTAATTCGAAATGGCTACTCATTTAAATCCGAGAATAATGGTTGTTCTATTTATATGAGAGATATGTTTTATGGTCATGCTCCGATGGTGAATGGTTTATTCTTTATGAATCTCGAGCGTAATGCTACACATATTCATAGTGTAAGTACCAAAAGATGTAAGATTGATAGTGATAGTCCCACATACTTGTGGCACTGCCGCCTTGGTCACATAGGTGTCAAACGCATGAAGAAGCTCCATGCTGATGGACTTTTAGAGTCTCTTGATTACGAATCATTTGACACGTGCGAACCATGCCTCATGGGTAAAATGACCAAGACTCCATTCTCAGGAACAATGGAGCGAGCAACCAACTTATTGGAAATCATACATACTGATGTGTGCGGTCCAATGAGTGTTGAGGCTCGCGGTGGCTATCGTTATGTTCTCACCCTCACTAATGACTTGAGTAGATATGGGTATGTCTACTTAATGAAACACAAGTCTGAGACCTTTGAAAAGTTCAAGGAATTTCAGAGTGAAGTTGAGAATCAACGTGACAGGAAAATCAAGTTTCTACGATCAGATCGTGGAGGAGAATACTTGAGTCACGAGTTTGGTACACACTTAAGAAAATGTGGAATAGTTTCACAACTCACGCTACCTGGAACACCTCAGCGTAATGGTGTGTCCGAACGTCGTAATCGCACTCTATTAGATATGGTACGATCTATGATGTCTCTTGCCGATTTACCACTATCTTTTTGGGGCTATGCTTTAGAGACTGCCGCATTCACTTTAAATAGGGCTCCGTCGAAATCCATTGAGACGACACCGTTTGAATTATGGTTTGGTAAGAAACCTAAGTTGTCGTTTCTAAAAGTTTGGGGATGCGATGCTTATGTCAGGAAACTTCAACCTGAAAAGCTCGAACCCAAATTGGAAAAATGCGTCTTCATAGGATACCCTAAAGAAACTGTTGGGTATATCTTCTACCTCAGATCCGAAGGCAAGATCTTTGTTGCCAAGAATGGGTCCTTTCTGGAGAAAGAGTTTCTCTCAAAATAAGTAAGTGGGAGGAAAGTAGAGCTTGATGAAGTATTACCTCTTGAACCGGAAAATGGCGCAACTCAAGAAAATGTTCCTGAGGTGCCTGCACCGGCTAGAGAGGAAGTTAATGATAATGATCAAGATACTTCTGATCAAGCTCCTACTGAAATTCGAAGGTCCACAAGGACACGTTCCGCACCAGAGTGGTACGGCAACCCTTTCTTGGAAATCATGTTGTTAGACAACAGTGAACCTTCGAACTATGAAGAAGCGATGGCGGGCCCAGATTCCGACAAATGGCTAGAAGCCATGAAATCCGAGATAGGATCCATGTATGAAAACGAAGTATGGACTTTGACTGACTTGCCCGTAGAACGGTGAGCCATAGAAAATAAATGGATATTTAAGAAGAAGACAGACGCGGATGGTAATGTGACCATCTATAAAGCTCGGCTTGTCGCTAAGGGTTATCGACAAGTTCAAGGGGTTGACTACGATGAGACTTTCTCACCGGTAGCGAAGCTGAAGTCCGTCCGAATCATGTTAGCAATTGCCGCATTTTATGATTATGAAATTTGGCAAATGGACGTCAAAACGGCATTCCTTAATGGTTTCCTTAAGGAAGAATTGTATATGATGCAGCCGGAAGGTTTTGTCGATCCTAAGAATGCTGACAAGGTGTGCAAGCTCCAACGCTCGATTTATGGGCTGGTGCAAGCATCTCGGAGTTGGAACATTCGTTTTGATAAGATGATCAAAGCGTTTGGGTTCTCACAGACTTATGGAGAAGCCTGTGTTTACAAGAAAGTGAGTGGGAGCTCTGTAGCATTTCTCATACTATATGTAGATGACATACTTTTGATGGGAAATGATATAGAACTTTTGGACAGCATTAAGGCCTACTTGAATAAGAGTTTTTCAATGAAGGACCTTGGAGAAGCTGCTTATATATTAGGCATCAAGATCTATAGGGATAGATCGAGACGCCTCATAGGTCTTTCACAAAGCACATATCTTGATAAGATTTTGAAGAAGCTCAAAATGGATCAGTCCAAGAAAGGGTTCTTGCCTGTTTTGCAAGGTGTGAAATTGAGCTCAGCTCAATGTCCGACCACGGCAGAAGATATAGAAGAGATGAGTGTCATCCCCTATGCCTCAGCCATAGGTTCTATTATGTATGCCATGCTGTGTACCAGACCTGATGTAAACCTTGCCGTAAGTTTGGTAGGAAGGTACCAAAGTAATCCCGGCAAGGAACACTGGACAGCGGTCAAGAATATCCTGAAGTACCTGAAAAGGACTAAGGAAATGTTTCTCGTTTATGGAGGTGACGAAGAGCTCGTCGTAAAGGGTTACGTCGACGCTAGCTTCGACACAGATCTGGATGACTCTAAGTCACAGACCGGATACGTGTATATTTTGAATGGTGGGGCAGTAAGCTGGTGCAGTTGCAAGCAGAGCGTCGTGGCGGGATCTACATGTGAAGCGGAGTACATGGCAGCCTCGGAGGCAGCACATGAAGCAATATGGGTGAAGGAGTTCATCACCGACCTAGGAGTCATACCCAATGCGTCGGGGCCGATCAAGCTCTTCTGTGACAACACTGGAGCTATTGCACTTGCCAAGGAGCCCAGGTTTCACAAGAAGACAAGGCACATCAAGCGTCGCTTCAACTCCATTCGTGAAAATGTTCAAGATGGAGACATAGAGATTTGTAAAATACATATGGACCTGAATGTAGCGGATCCGTTGACTAAACCTCTCCCTAGAGCAAAACATGATCAACACCAGAATTCCATGGGTGTTCGATTCATCACAATGTAACTAGATTATTCACTCTAGTGCAAGTGGGAGACTGTTGGAAATATGCCCTAGAGGCAATAATAAAAGCATTATTATTATATTTCTTTGTTCATGATAATTGTCTTTATTCATGCTATAATTGTATTATCCGGAAATCGTAATACATGTGTGAATAACAGACACCAACATGTCCCTAGTAAGCCTCTAGTTGACTAGCTCATTGATCAATAGATAGTCATGGTTTCCTGGCTATGGACATTGGATGTCATTGATAACGGGATCACATCATTAGGATAATGATGTGATGGACAAGACCCAATCTTAAGCATAGCATGAGATCGTGTAGTTCGTTTGCTAGAGCTTTTCTAATGTCAAGTATCTTTTCCTTTGACCATGAGATCGTGTAACTCCCGGATACCGTAGGAGTGCTTTGGGTGTATCAAACGTCACAACGTAACTGGGTGACTATAAAGGTGCATTACAGGTATCTCCGAAAGTGTCTGTTGGGTTGACACGGATCGAGACTGGGATTTGTCACTCCGTATGACGGAGAGATATCACTGGGCCCACTCGGTAATGCATCATCATAATGAGCTCAAAGTGACCAAGTGTCTGGTCACGGGATCATGCATTACGGTACGAGTAAAGTGACTTGCCGGTAACGAGATTGAACGAGGTATTGGGATACCGACGATCGAATCTCGGGCAAGTAACATATCGATTGACAAAGGGAATTGCATACGTGGTTGATTAAATCCTCGACATCATGGTTCATCCGATGAGATCATCGTGGAGCATGTGGGAGCCAACATGGGTATCCAGATCCCGCTGTTGGTTATTGACCGGAGAGCGATCTCGGTCATGTCTACATGTCTCCCGAACCCGTAGGGTCTACACACTTAAGGTTCGGTTACGCTAGGGTTGTAGGGATATGTATACGCAATCACCCGAATGTTGTTCGGAGTCCCGGATGAGATCCCGGACGTCACGAGGAGTTCCGAAATGGTCCGGAGGTAAAGATTTATATATGGGAAGTCCTGTTTCGGGCATCGAGACAAGTTTCGGGGTTATCGGTATTGTACCGGGACCACCGGAAGGGTCCCGGGGGTCCATCGGGTGGGTCCACCTGTCCCGGGGGGCACATGGGCTGTAGGGGGTGTTCCTTGGCCTACATGGGCCAAGGGCACCAGCCCCACATAGGCCCATGCGCCTAGGGTTTGAGGGGGGAAGAGTCCTAGGAGGGGAAGGCACCTCCTAGGTGCCTTGGGGGGAGGGAAACCCCCCTTGGCCGTCGCCCCCCTAGGAGATTGGATCTCCTAGGGCCGGCCACCCCCCCTTGGCCCTCCTATATATAGTGGGGGAGAGGAGGGACTTCATACCTTGGCCTTTGGTTGCCTCCTTCTCCCTCTCCAACACCTCCTCCTCCTCCATAGTGCTTAGCGAAGCTCTGCCGGAGTACTGCAGCTCCATCAACACCACGCCGTCGTGCTGTTGCTGGTGCCATCTCCCTCAACCTCTCCTCCCTCCCTTGCTGGATCAAGAAGGAGGAGACGTGGCTGTTCCGTACGTGTGTTGAACGCGGAGGTGCCGTCCGTTCGGTGCTAGGATCTCCGGTGATTTGGATCACGGCGTGTTCGACTACATCATCCCCGTTCTTTGAACGCTTCCGCTCGCGATCTACAAGGTATGTAGATGCATCTAATCACTCGTTGCTAGATGAACTCATAGATGGATCTTGGTGAAACCGTAGGAAAATTTTTGTTTTCTGCAACGTTCCCCAACAGGTGTAGCCACATGAGGTCTCCAGTGTCTAATATAATGGGATGCTTGTTGATGTTGAGCTTGGTCGCGAGTCGTTGTACTTGGCGCTCAATTGTGTGCCTTGTATCTTCATGCATCTTCTTGATGTAGCTCGCACGGGCACTTGCGTCGAGGTTGGTGCACTCTTGTAGAGGAAGAGGTAGAATATCCAATGGGGACAACGGGTTGAAGCCGTAGACGACCTCGAAGGGGGACTTGCCTGTCGTCGAATGTCTTGCACAGTTGTAGGCGTACTCGGCGATAGGTAGACACTCCTCCCACTCCTTGATGTTCTTCTTGATCAACACGCGAAGTAGAGTGGAGAGCGTCCGGTTCGTCACCTTTGTTTGGCCGTCGGTTTGAGAATGGTAAGTGGATGAGAACAAGAGCTTGATTCCGAGCTTGGCGCATAGCGTCTTCCAAAAGTAACTCAAGAATTTGACGTCGCGGTCGGAGACGATTGTCTTTGGTACTCCATGGAGGCGCAATCCCTACAAAAGAGATTTGCAATGTGTGAAGCATCGTCTATCTTGTTGCAAGGAATGAAATGTGCCATCTTAGAAAATCAGTCCACAACAACAAACACGGAATCCTTTCCATTTCGAGTTCTAGGCAAATCAAGTACTAAATCCATGGTAATGTCTTCCCAAGGTTGATAAGGAATAGGAAGAGGCATGTAAAGACCATGTGATTGAGCTTTGGACTTAGCTTTGCGACATGTAGAGCATCGGTTGGTGAAGCGTGAGACGTCACGGAACATCTTGGGCCAAAAGTAGTTCTTGGAGAGCATGGCGAATGTCTTGTCGCGTCCAAAATGTCCCATGAGTCCGCCTTCGTGGGCCTCTTGCAAAAGGAGCAAATGAAGAGAAGACTCGGGAATGCATAGTTTGTTAGCTCTCATAAGATAACCATCCTTGATGTAATATTGTTCCCAAGATGTATGCGTCAAACATTTAGCATAAGGAGTAGCAAAAGATGGATCATTAGCATACAAGTCTTTTATGTGCTCAAAGCCAATAACATTCAGCTCAAGTTTAGTGACAAGTGTGCATATACGTGAAAGTGCATCCACAACTACATTTTCCTGACCCTTAATGTACTTGATCACATAGGGGAAAGATTCAATAAATTCACTCCATTTGGCATGACGCTTGTTTAACTTATTTTGACCTTTTAAGTACTTAAGCGTTTCATGATCGGTACGGATGACAAACTCATGAGGTCCAAGATAATGTTCCCAAACATGTAGCACACGCACTAAAAGCATACAATTCTTTGTCATAAATGGGATAGTTAAGTTGAGCACCGGAGAGTTTTTCACTAAAATATGCAATGGCTCGCTTTTCTTGCATCAAAACTCTGCCAATTCCGGTACCACTTGCATCACAATGAACCTCAAAAGTTTTCTCAAAGTTGGGCAAAGCAAGAGTCAGAGCATAAGTAAGCAAAGACTTGAGCTCATCAAAAGCGGTGGATTGCAAAGATCCCCAAACAAAAGGAGCATTCTTCTTACTCAAAGCATGCAAAGGAGCAGCAATAGTGCTAAAGTCTTTCACGAAGCGATGATAAAAACCTGCAAGACCAAGAAAACTACACACTTGTTGCAAATTGGTGGGTTGGGGCCAAGTTTTAATTGCTTCAATTTTAGATTCATCAACATGGACACCCTTGTAAGAAACAACAAAACCCAAGAAAACAAGTTTGTCAACACCAAACGTGCACTTTTCATGTTGGCATAAAGACATTCCTTGCGAAGCGTTTGCAAAACAGCCCTAACATGCTTTAGATGCTCTTTCATGGATTTGCTAAACACAAGAATATCATCAAAGTAAACCATAACAAACACTCCAATATAAGGTCTAAGCACAAAATGCGTAAGACGCATGAAAGTACCGGGAGCTTCCTATAAAACCATAGGCATAACTAACCACTCGTACAAGCCAAATTTGGTTTTGTAAGCAGTTTTCCACTCATCACCTTCTTGTATGCGGATTTGATAATAGCCACTTTTAAGATCAATTTTTGAGAAAAAGGTGGCACCGCTAAGTTCACCAAGCATATCATCTAGGCGGGGAATGGGATGCCTATAGCGAACAGTAATAGCATTTATAGGTCTACAATCAGAACACATGCGATAACTTCCATCTTGCTTAGGGACAAGTATAACCGGAATGGCGCAAGGACTTAAGCTTTCACGTACATGACCGTTGTCGATTAGTTGTTGTACTTTCCGTTGGATCTCCTTAGTTTCTTCGGGGTTGACGCGGTATGGAGCTTTGTTTGGAAGGGGCGCTCCGGGGATGAGGTCGATTCGATGCTCAATGCCTCGTATAGGAGGTAGACCCGGAGGTAGCTCATCAGGGAAAACATCTTGGAATTCCTGCAAAAGATATTGAAACACTAAAGGTAGCTCGTGAGAGGTGTTAGTTTTTGGGTCCCCATCCTTGCACACAAGGACAAAGTGCATCACACTCGATGGGTTCTCACACACTTCTCTCATCTCACTTTTTGTGGACAATAGGACTAGGTTTTTCTCTCTAGGCGAAGAGGCGCTCAAGTTTGGCTTGTGGATCTCACTCACTTTTTGGTGGATCACTTTCTCACTCTTCTCTCCATGATGGGTGGCTTTCTTGTCAGCTATCACTTGACTAGGAGACATAGGTCGTAGCACATACTCCTTCCCTTTCATCTTGAAGCTATAGTGATTGGTACGCCCGTTGTGGATGACACCATGGTCAAATTGCCATGGTCGACCAAGAAGGAGGTGGCAAACGGACATCGGAACGACATCACACTCCAAAGTGTCCTCATATGCACCAATTTTGAAGGAGACTTGGACCGTATGCTCAACTCGTATAGTGCCGGAGTCACTTAGCCATTGGACTTTGGATGGGTGCGGGTGCTTCATCTTGACCAATTGAAGTTTGGAGCATAGTTCTTCACTTGCCAAGTTGTGGCAACTACCTCCATCGATGATGACCTTGACCGACCTTCCATTGATGCCAGCCTTTGTGTGGAAGATGTGGCATCTTTGGTCTTCTTCTTGTTGATGTTGAAGACTCAAGACCTTGGAGACAACAAGAGCGGGGCTCGAGTCCTCATCACAAAAGACTTGATCATCTTCATCCTCGTTCACTCGCCGGTGCATCGCCACTTGCTCAAGGGCTTCCATCTCCTCGTCACTCATGGAGTCATAGGTGCCATCGTCGTTGAGGATCATGGTGCGCTTGTTTGTGCATTCATAAGACTTGTGACCTCGGCCGCCGCAAGTGAAACACTTGAAGGAGCTAGTCTTGATGGTCTCATCGGTCGGAGTAGATGATGAAGCACGTGGCTTGAAGTTCCTTGTAGTAGGAGGAAGACGACTTGAGCTAGTCGAAGTTTTCTTGTAACTTGACTTATCGTCGTTGGTTGTAGATGGCTTGGTTGAGGTAGACACTACTGGAAACAGGGAATTTGCCATCAGCCAGCTCTTTGCCATCTGCCAGCTGATGGCAAAGAACGTCTTTGCCATCTGCTTATAAAAAACAGATGGCAAAGAACTGACAGACGGCAAAGAACATGGTTGCCATCATCCAATTATTTGCCATCTGCTAGTGGATGGCAAATAATCTTTGCCATGTGCCAGCAGATGGCAAAGAGGTTGGCAAATCATGTGGCCGTCAAGAGTCTAACGGCGTACCAGCCCCACCTTTTTGCCATCTGCTGGAAGATGGCAAAGAGATGGGGTTATTTTTTTCCAGGTAAAAATAATTGTGGGGTTATCCCCTCCCTCTCTCTCCACCCATCCAGGTAAAAAAATACGACGTTCGCATCTCATCCACATACCCCGAACAGCCCCCGTCGATGGCGCTCTAGGCTCGCCTGCTGCCACCCTGTCATCGGCCCCGTCTCTCCCCCGCCCTGTCGTCGGCCGCCTCACTCCCCCGCCCCGTCGCCGGCCCTCCCCCGCCACCCTGTCGCCGGCCCAGTCGCTCCCCCGCCCTGTCGTCGGCCATGTCGATCCCCCGCCTCGTCGCCGTCACTCCCCCACCTTGTCGCCGGCCCTCCCCCATCCACGTCCTCCCTGACTGCACCAGCTCTGCCCCATCTCCTTCCTGTGAGGAGAAAAGGTAATTGTTCAGTCCCATCTCCTTCCTCTTGATATATACTGAATTGCTAGCTAGCTAGCATATATAGCCTGCTACTTATGAGTGTTGTCCAAAAGGATCAATCAATCTAATTCGTGCGCTACTCACCGGAAATACATAGGCAGCCAAGGACTCGAGAAATAGCTTGCTGCGAACGAGTGTTATCCCTGGTGGTGAGCTTGATTCAGTCATGCCAGTGCAGAGAGATGGAGACTCGCACACGACGCCGGCTGGAAGATAGACTAATCAAATTGTATTGGCTATAACAAGGAGATATAATATGGTCGTTTACCGTATAAGAGAAAGAGGGAAAATAGGATTGGATCGCTCTGAATATTCTTATCTCGACGTAGACGGCAACGTCAAGTGCGATCTCCGAGAAGATTTCTCTCCGTTCTGTTTTAAAAAACGAGGTCAGGACCTCTTTTTTGAATACTGCAAAAAGACCATGGTTTCTAGCATACTGTGGTTTACCAAACTTTGATTTTTTCTGAAGCCAAACGCGACAAAGTATTCAAAACCATGGTATTTTTCAGAAACCACGGTATTCTCATAAAACTTTAAAAAAACTTTGCTGCCAAACGCAGCCTTAGCTTTTTTCATGCACTATTTTCTTGCTTTAACGCAAAGATAGATACATAAAGATGCCCTGGTAGTAGATGTCCGGTGCTCAACTTTTGAACTTGTGTATCCGCATGTGCCCGCGTAGCATGTTTTGGTGTTGCGGCCAGGCGAACACTCTGATACATGGGCACCTGCTAATTAATTCCGTCATTAGCCCTCGTGAATGGTGCGGTTGATGGTGGACACCCCACGAACATGTCCACTTGCATCTTGACTTCCTCTGCACCCATCATCGTGACTTCTGACATGGTTTCGTCTACAGGATGAAATTAGATGCTACTCCTTGCGTTTCAAAATAGTTGACAGTCGAGGGTAGAAAGAACTCGCAGACATGATCTATATTGACAACTTTAGTTTGGACAGAGATGAAGTAATCAATTTTGGACATGTGGATGGCATTCAAATATGTCGGTTGCCAAACTAAATCAAGAAGGCCACAACACATAAAAATTGTAAACTATGGCAAGCAGTTTGTAATATCTGCTTATTTGGATGAACAAACTGGTGTGTCCACGACACACAGACACGACACCCCCGACACCCGACACCTCTTCGGCCTCCTGTTGACCGAAAAGGTGCTCTTCGGCCTTCCAGAGGCCGACGGGGTCATATATTTGTGAATTATGAGTTAGGTCATATATTTTCCAATTTTGTTATGAAAACATCATATATATTTGCGTTGATCGGGTGGATTTAAATGTGCAGTTATTTCATCACTGTGAGGGTCTGGTGTTCAACGACCTCCCCGTGCGTTCGACGAGCTCCTCCCCTGCGTTCGTGGGTGAGCACAAATGACATCTCCTCCTCTTCCCCTTCATTTGCTCTATTCTGGTCTTCGTGCCGATGAAACTTGCTAGATATAGGTGTATTCAATCATCAGTATGTGTGACCACTATGTGTCTCCCGTTCGAAAGGGTTACATCTATAAATATGCATTCATTTGCATATTTATAACCGTAATTCTTTCGAATTGTCCAACGTTATCCATGGACAGCCCGAGTATGGGTAGATTGGGTTCGTTTTCCCATATGCTCTGCTCCGGATCCGATGCAGAATTTCGTCAGTGCCTCTTTGTTGTTCTCCGGGTACACATCCTCTCTGATTATTGCCGAGACGTGTATCAGGAGAACAGCGGGGAGGTGCTGCCAAAATTTTGTGTCAGATCCGGACCAGAGCATGGGAAAACAAACCCAATCTACACATACTCGGGTGGGATTAGGACCTATCTTTACCTATTAGCGTCTAGGTTGCATGGATGTAATAAAACTGAGAAACTCTATTAACTGATGAATATGGTTTGCTGAATTATGTATGTATTTCTTGTGTGTCCAGTAGCTAGGCAAGATGAGTGATCGTGTGTAGATGTACACTGGTCACCCTAGTCAGAAAGACATGACCCCTAAATGGATGACAAAAACCAAGGGGTTTATCAGAGCCGCATTTGCAAATGGACAGGAAACAACCTGGTGCCCCTGTGTCAAGTGCGACAACTATCGTAAGATGTCAGAGTTTGAAATGATCAAACACCTGCAGAAGTGGGGTTTTACGCCCGGTTATACGATGTGGACATTTCATGGTGAGTCTGCCCAACATTCCAGAGCTGAGGAGGGCCGTCGTCGCATCGATGAGCATGGTACCGGGATGGAAGACATGGTGCAAGACTTTGATGATGCTCGGGATTCGGACGATGAGATGGAGGAATCTGCAAAGGCCTTCAATGATATGTTGGAGTCTTTGAAGCGTCCTCTCCACGAGCACACCGAGCTTTGTCAGCTGGATGCCATCGCACAAGTAATGGCTCTGAAGGCTCAATTCAACTTGGGCAGAGAATGCTATGACGCGATGGTGACACTATTTGGACGCTTTCTACCCAAAGGCCATATAATGCCTGCAAACCTATACTAGTCGGACAAAATCCTCCGTGTACTTAAGATGCCCTATGAGAAGATAGATGCCTGTGAGAATGGATGTGCCTTATTTAGGCTCCAGTATGCGGACTTGAACTATTGTCCCATTTGCAAGTCTTCCAGGTATGTTGAGGTAGACAATGGTATGGGTGAGAAGAGTCAGACCAAAATCCCCATTAACGTTCTTCGGTATATGACAATCATACCAAGACTTCAACGTCTATTCATGGTCGAAGAGACGGCCGGATAGATGACATGGCACAAATTGGGCAAAAGAACCAAACGGGATGCAGATGGGAATCTGATGATGGTACACACATTGGATGGTGCTGCATGGAAACACTTCGATGCATTGCATGATGAAAAAGCGGCAGATCCAAGGAATCCTCGAGTAGCCATCAGCACGGATGGGTTTAATGTGTTTGGTATGATGGGAGCCCAATACAGTTGTTGGCCTGTATTTGTCATTCCACTCAATCTCCCCCCGGACAGATTATGCAAAGAAAGAACATTTTCCTGACGTTGATAATTCCGGGGCCCAACTATCCGGGGAAGAATATGAATGTATACATGCAGCCGCTTAAGGATGAACTGCAAGAAGCTTGGGATAATGGGATCAAGACATACGACGCCGCTACAAAAAAACTTCCTAATGCGTGTGTGGTACATGTACTCGATGCATGACTTGCCGGTGTATGCGCTATTCATTGGCTGGTGTGTGCATGGAAGGTTCCCGTGCCCCACATGCAAGGCAGCTCTTGAGTTTCATCGGCTGCAGGCGGGTGGCAAGTTTTCTTGCTTCGACATGCATAGACAGTTCCTGGATCCTCACCGTAAGTTCAGAAAAGACAAGAAGAACTTCATCAAAGGTAGAGATGTCAAAAACTCTGCATCATCTGCGATGACAGGCCAACAGACCCTGGATCAGTTAAACGCTCTCGAGCCAGATCCAGAGCGTCCAGGGTATTTCAAGGGGTATAATACGGAACACGCCTGGACCCACAAGATATTCTTGTGGGATCTGCCGTACTTCAAAGACCTCCTTTGCCCACACAACATCGACGTGATGCACACTGAAAAGAATGTCGGCGAGGCCCTCTTTGGTACATTGTTCGTCATAGAGGGGAAAACGAAGGATAATCCTAAGGCCGGAGTCGATCAGGAGGCTCTATGTGATAGACCGCTACAAAACATGAAACAACCAAAAGGAAAGAAGAACTGGGTGAAGCCAAAGGCATGGTTCAATCTTGGAAGGCCGGTTATGAGGGAAATACTCCTGTCGATGAAAAAGGAGTTGATGTTCCCTGATGGGTATGCATCGAATCTAAAGAGGGGAGGGAGCCTTGAAAAATTGAAAATATTTGGTCTCAAGAGTCATGATTGGCACATATGGCTTGAGCGGGTAATGCCGGTGATGTTGCGTGGCTTTATCCCTGAGGATGAATGGCTAGTACTGGCAGAGCTGAGCTATTTCTTCCGTGTTCTATGTGCGAAAGAATTATCGCCTAGCTTGCTAGAAGAAATGGAAGAGTTGGCGTCGGAGTTGATCTGCAAGTTGGAGAAGATCTTTCCACCTAGCTTCTTTAATCCAATGCAGCATTTGATTTTGCATCTCCAGACCGAGGCACGATTGGGGGGCCCATGCAGAATTGTTGGTGCTACACAACTGAGAGGATGCAGAAGACGCTTCGAGCAAAATGTAAAAATAAACATCGAATTGAAGCATCGATGGCCGAGGCATTCATTACTGAGGAGGCGGCAAACTTCGTGACAGCACACTACAAAGCCAAAAATCGTCATTTGCATAATCCAAAGCCTCGGTACAATGTTGGCGACCCTAAAAAGGGTGGATCCAACCTCAGCCTATTCAAAGGGAAGCTCGCACCAGTCGGTGCTTATACTCCCTTATTGTTGGATAACGACGAATGGCGGACCATTACGTTGTATATCTTGAACAATCTAACAGAAGTGCGGCTGTACATCGAGTAAGTTCTTGGTACATTGTTTCGCAACCTCTACTTCATTTGAACTGCTCTTATTCCCGGATATTTGATACAGTCGATACGTCGCCAAATTCTCGTATGGAGCGGTTATCCAAAAGGATTCCGTCAAAGAGTATGAGCTTCTGGCAATGCATGGAGGCAGCTATCCCGGTTTCATCTCTTGGTTCAAACAAACGGTAATTTCCATTAGACCATTTCATTTCTTCTTCTAATTTCTGGCTAATGCAACAATCCTTTCGTATTAAACTTGTAGGCTAGTTCAGAGTCTATGGATGCCGAATTGAGACAAGTCGCTAATGGTTTTGACTATAAGGTCCATTCATTTGACAAATACGACATCAACGGGTATCGCTTTCGTACCTATGGCAAAGAGCTATCTATGGGCGACCAAAAGTCTACAAATTGTTGTGTCTCTGCAATCGGCGAAGGAGATACCGAGTATTATGGAAGAGTTGAAGCAATTTATGAACATCTATTCTATGGTGCAAACCCACCGAACGCCGTAGTCTTCAAATGTCATTGGTTCCAGCCGAAAGAGACTAGAAGGACTCATGAACATCTAGGGCTAGTCGAAATCAAATAAAGCACACATTTGGATGTTCCCGATGTCTATATTACGGCTCAACAGGCAACCCAAGTTTTCTATCTACTGTGGGCCTGCCAAAGTGATCCAAATCTCGAAGGTTGGGATGTCGTTTATGAAGAGCCGCCACGTGTTAGACCACCTCCCCCCAATGAAGAGGATTATGAACCTCACATTAATCCAGACACATATGAAGGATAATTTTTCCAAGAAACACGTCTTTCCAAAAAACGTTCCAAGAACCGCTCACCTCAGAACATTCAAGTAGACAGCGGCAGTGAATCCGAGCCTGAGCAGGAACAAGAAGAGCCGGAACAAGAAGAGGTTACTGCTGCAGATGACATGTCAATGCTTGACCGAT
The DNA here is from genome assembly GCA_963921465.1 of Triticum timopheevii. Classification (NCBI taxonomy): domain Eukaryota; kingdom Viridiplantae; phylum Streptophyta; class Magnoliopsida; order Poales; family Poaceae; genus Triticum; species Triticum timopheevii. The sequence goes on along the minus strand of OY997274.1, from coordinate 330,645,011 downwards.
TACATGCAGGAGGCCTTCCAGATGTTGATGAATTTATTGATGATGATGAGGAGGAGGACGTCATTACTGATAGTGATGAGGATGATGCATTTATTGACCTCGAAGCATATATAGACGATGATGATGCATTTATTAATGATGACGATGAAGATTAATATTATAGTTCATGTCATGTATTCCATTATTATTATATACATATATATTATTAATTAGTTCAAGTTTTAACCTAGCTAGCTCAAAAATGACCTATTTAACATAGGATAGCTCTAAAATGAGCTATACTTAGCATTTATTCCTCCAAAATGAATTTGTATGCTTAGCTAGCTCAAAAATGACATACCAACCTTAATTAGCTCAAAAATGACCTATTTAACCTAGGATAGCTCTAAAATGAGCTATACTTAGCATTTATTCCTCTAAAATGAATTTATATACATATTATTATTCATGTCAGGTATTCATTTTTTTATGTTGTACTAATTTCGTTTACTCTGTCATTCTAGGTGTTGACAGATGGTGGGCGTGGGTCGAGAGCGCTCCGGGGCTCCTACCTCGGCGCGTGGTGGGAGGGGTAGTTCCATTCCCCCCCCCCCCCCCCCCATAGCCTCCGAAGAGCGCTAGACCTCAGTTTGTAGAGTCCAGCGACGGTCGCTTCTTCTTCGGCCGGGAGAGGTCGGGGGGTAAGAAGAAGGAGAAGGCTGCTAGAGGTGGACGTGGCGGCGGGAGAGGTAGGAAGGCTGCTACGCCTTCCTCGCCGCCACCCCCAGCTGAGTCACCCGACCACAGGGCTGCTCCGTCTGAGATCGAGCCATCTGAGGTGGACCTGTCTCGGACTCCACTCCATGAGCCTCCGGCCGACGAGCCTATGGCAGACGCGCCTACGACCGACGAGCCTCGGGCTGCCGAGCCTCGGGCTGCCGAGCCTCGGGCCGCCGAGTCTTCTCCCCACGAGACTCCGGAGCTCAGATGGGGTCACGCTGAGTCGGAGCTGAGCCCATGGGAGGACTGGACAGAGTCGAGTGCACATGGTCGTGTTCAGGGTGGAGACTATACTCCTGATAGCTATAGCGAGGGTGAGTGGGTTGAGGGGCGCAAAGTCTACCGGCGTGGTCGTACAAAGCTCCCGCCCACCCCGGCAACCCCCGACCAGAGGTGGTTGATTGCGCCTAACGGGGAGAAGTAAGTGCATTTACTCTTTTTTAACATTTTGCCTTGACGTTTCTTTGAATATCTAATGCATTGGCCTTGTCATACTGCAGTTCTTGGACACACGAAGATCGTGTCCGCAGGCCCAACACTGTCCTTGGTGTGATTTGTCGCCAGTGCTTCCTGGGGTGGGTCACGTTGCCCGGTGAGGGCCGGGTTCTAGAGCTAGGAATGACCTGGGAGCACTACTTGGCTGCCCCGGCCCCGCCGGAGCATACGGTCGGCGATGTCGAGTGCGACACGGTGGCCGACATTGTGATCGCCATGTTTTGGGTAATTTCTCCTTTGCCATTTACGTTGTGTTTTTTTCTTTGATTGCATACCTTCTACATGTGTTTTCTTGTTTGATTGCAGACCTTCTAATCTGTGTTTTCTTGTTTGATTGCAGACCTTCTACAGGTGTGTTGAGGGACAGGAGGAGGCCGCGGCTCAGGTTATCGACGCCGAGTGCAGGCACCTACTTGGAAACTTTTAGCACGAGGCTCGGACGCAGGCTGTTCGAGACTACTTAGCACGGACTGGTATTAGGAGGAGAAAAGAGAAGTGTCGGGACAAGTATCTAAGTAAGGAGAAGTACATGAAGGTAATTACCTATTCTTAAGGCCTTGTACTTAGTTTCCTTGATTTGATTCGTAGGCGTAGCGCTCAAATTTCTCTTGCTTAACTTAGGTGCCCCCGAGATGGTGTGCGGACAAGATGGACTGCTGGGAGGTGTTGGTGGATGAGTGGTGCTCTCCCCAATGGCGCGTCGCCCACAACATTGCAAAGGAGAAGCGTCTCAAAATGAAAGGTGTGCCACACCATCTAGGCAGCGTCAACCTACATGGGTACGGGAAAAGTTGGGTATGTGTGGTTTGCTTCATGATTCATGCAAATTCATTCTTTGTGCTAGCTTGAGTCCTTAACTAATACATTGTTCCTCTCTTTTAGTCAAAACACAACAAGGCTCCAGTGCCAGAGTTGTTCGACCTCTATGGCATGTCCAATATTGCACCGTACAAGAAGGCCAAGGCATTCTCTGAGTCTGGCCCTGAAAATGCAAAGAACTTCAGGAATGAGGCCTCCCACCACAAGATGGTGCAGTATGTTAAGCAGGGGAGGGCGAGGAAAGGGCCGGACTTTAACCCGAGCCGGCATCTTGATCCAGAGCTGGTGATGATATCTAGTGGCGGGAGGTCCCATGGCTCGTTAGCCATTGGTAATGGACTGATACGTTGTAGTAGCACTCTCCCGCAGATCAAGAAGCGGCAGGCCAGCTCTGATCCTGAGATACCGCCTCGTTTACGACCAGTGGAAATCGAATTCTAGGTTTGTTATACGGACTCAATAGCCTTTCCTCCATTACATTGTGTTTGCGGCCATCGATGGTTACAATGCTAACGAGTGGTGTTGCAGGCTACTATTGAGGCAGAGAGAGCGAAGACCCAGGCTGCTTTTGAGGAGAGGGACCGCAGTTGGCGGAGAGGTACCGGCAGGCGGCGAAGAGGGACAGGGAGAATGAGGAGAGGACGGCTAGGCTGTTGGAGGAGGAGAGGAACCGGAATGCTCGGCTAACCGGGCCATGTACGATCTCTTCGTGGTAAGTTTCTTCTGCATATTAGCTAAATCATGCACGCAATGTTCCTTTCATTAGTAACTAATATGACTGACTCGTCAAAACCAAATGTGCAGTCCATGTGCGAGAAGAACGGCCAGACCCCTCCGCCGATGCCAGTCATTGCTCCGGTGGGCACGGTGAGTTTCATTTGAACGGTCATTAGTTACTAGTCTTCACATTTGAGTTGCATCATGCTAACGATACATTGGAAATAATCTTTGGTGCAGCGTAACTCCCGACAAGCATCGACCGATCCTTCTCCGTCTGCCATTGGCGCGACCGGTCCTACACCTACACCTACACCTACACCTCCGCGATGATGGTAAGTTTCCCAAGTGTTTTGCTTAATAGAGTTTTGTTGTGATGCCATGTTGTATCTACACATATCATGCATAATGTGTGTATGTTTGAAATGCATTGTATGTGTGGGATTCGACACCTAGTCGTGTGCCTTTGGTAGCCTTCCATACAGGGAAATGCCTCCTAGTGCTTCCACTGAGCCATGGTAGTTCGCTACTGCTCCGGAACACATGGATTGACCGGCATGTGTCCTTCTTTGCTCCTGTGTCTGTCCCTACGGGGAAATGTCACGCGGTGTATCACCGAAGTCCTTGTAGCTTGCTACGACTTGGTTGCACTCGTTGATGACCGACACGTGCATTGCTGGGTCATGTATGCCTGTCCATGTACGTTTGTGCTACCTTGGTTCTATGACTAGTCATGTCGGCCCGGGTTCTCTACCATATGGAAACTAGCGACATAATCATATACTTAGCATTTTTCCTCCAAAATGACTCAATATGCTTAGCTAGCTCAAAAATGACATAATAAGCTTAATTAGCTCCAAAAATGATATATTTAACCTAGGATAGCTCAAAATGACCTATACTTAGCATTTTTCCTCCAAAATGACTTAATATGCTTAGCTAGCTTAAAATGACATATTTAACCTAGGATAGCTCTAAAATGACCTATACTTAGCATCTTTTCCTCCAAAATGACTTAATATGCTTAGCTAGCTCTAAAATGATATAATATGCTTAAGAAATGACATATTTAGGTCCTAAATGACTTCATATGCTTAGCTAGCTCCAAAATGACATAATAACCTTACTTAGCTCCAAAATGACCTATTTAACCTAGGCTAGCTCTAAAATGACCTATACTTAGCATTTTTTTTCCTCCAAAATGACTTAATATGCTTAGCTAGCTCAAAAATTACATAATAAGCTTAATTAGCTCCAAAATGACCTATTTAACCTAGGATAGCTCTAAAATGACCTATACTTAGCATTTTTTTTCCTCCAAAATGACTTAATATGCTTAGCTAGCTTCAAAATGACCTATTTAACCTAGGATAGCTCTAAAATGACCTATACTTAGCATCTTTTCCTCCAAAATTACTTAATATGCTTAACTAGCTCTAAAATAACATAATATGCTTAAGAAATGACATAGTTTAGCTCCTAAATGACTTCACATGCTTAGCTAGCTCCAAAATGACATAATAACCTTACTTAGCTCTAAAATGACCTATTTAACCTAGGATAGCTCTAAAATGACCTATACTTAGCATTTTTCCTCCAAAATGACTCAATATGCTTAGCTAGCTCAAAAATTACATAATAAGCTCAAAATAGCTCCAAAATGACCTATTTAACCTAGGATAGCTCTAAAATGACCTATACTTAGAATTTTTTCCTCCAAAATGACTTACTATGCTTAGCTAGCTCAAAAATGACCTATTTAACCTAGGATAGCTCTAAAATGACCTATACTTAGCATCTTTTCCTCCAAAATGACTTAATATGCTTAGCTAACTCTAAAATGACATAATATGCTTAAGAAATGACATATTTTAGGTCCTAAATGACTTCATATGCTTAGCTAGCTCCAAAATGACATAATAACCTTACTTAGCTCCAAAATGACCTATTTAACCTAGGCTAGCTCTAAAATGACCTATACTTAGCATTTTTCCTCCTAAATGGCTCAATATGCTTAGCTAGCTCAAAAATGACATAATAAACTTAATTAGCTCCAAAATGACCTATTTAACCTAGGATAGCTCTAAAATGACCTATACTTAGCATTTTTTTCCTCCAAAATGACTTAATATGCTTTGCTAGCTTAAAAATGACCTATTTAACCTAGGATAGCTCTAAAATGACCTATACTTAGCATCTTTTCCTCCAAAATGACTTAATATCCTTAACTAGCTCTAAAATGACATAATATGCTTAATAAATGACATATTTTAGCTCCTAAATGACTTGATATGCTTAGCTAGCTCCAAAATGACATAATAACCTTACTTAGCTCCAAAATGACCTATTTAACCTAGGATAGCTCTAAAATGACCTATACTTAGCATTTTTTCCTCCAAAATGACTCAATACGCTTAGCTAGCTCAAAAATTACATAATAAGATTAATTAGCTCCAAAATGACCTATTTAACCTAGGATAGCTCTAAAATGACCTATACTTAGCATTTTTTTCCTCCAAAATGACTTAATATGCTTAGCTAGCTTAAAAATGACCTATTTAACCTAGGATAGCTCTAAAATGACCTATACTTAGCATCTTTTCCTCCGAAATGCCTTAATATGCTTAGCTAACTCTAAAATGACATAATATGCTTAAGAAATGACATATTTTAGCTCCTAAATGACTTCACATGCTTAGCTAGCTCCAAAATGACATAATAACCTTAGTTAGCTCTAGAATGACCTTAGCATGTTTTACACCAAAATGACTTAGTATGCTTAGCTAGCTCAAAAATGACATAATAACCATACTTAGCTCCAAAATGACCTATTTTACAGATATAAGTTGCATCATAATAATCTTCACATTTTAGTTGCATCATAATAATCTTCTTCTTCTAGTCTTCTTCTTCTAACTTTCTTCTTTCCCATTTTACAGATTTGCTTAAGATCACGGAAGCTTGGGTTGATGGAGTGCTTGTATTTAGTTTTTGTTTCGACCTTGTGAAACTTGCTACCTATGGATGAAACTATGTAATATTGATGAAACTATGTATATGTACGGATGAAACTTGCTACTATTGGTAACATGTGTTGGATATATATGTGTTAATGACTATTGGTAATATGTGTTGAATATGCTATATTGGTCATATAAATATATTTGTGTTTGATTTTCTGTGAAAATGAATTGATATAAGAAAAAACAAAATTAAATGGGGCAATATAGTCACTTTGCCATCTGCTGGCAGATGGCAAAGAGCTTTGCCATCAGCTGGCAGATGGCAAAGAGGCCACGTGTCATCTACATGTAAAATTTGGGCTGGCCTATTTGGGCTCTTTGCCATGTGCTGGCAGACGGCAAAGCATGCAGCCTTTGCCATCTGCTGGCAGACGGCAAAGAGCCTGCAGCCTTTGCCATCTGCTGGCAAACGGCAAACACCCTGCAGCCTTTGCCATCTGCTGGCAGACGGAAAAGAGCCTGCAGCCTTTGCCATCTGCTGGCAGACGGCAAAGTATGCCGTTAGCCTTCTAACGGGGCTAACCCCGTTAAGAGGCTTTGCCATCTACCAGCTTATGGCAAAGCCACAGGCTCTTTGCCATCAGCCAGCAGACGGCAAAGAAGCCTTTGCCGGCAGGGTTTCAGACAAACTGTTTGCCATCTGCTGGCAGATGGCAAAGCCTTTGCCATTCGCCGACCATGCCTTTGCCATCTACCATGGCAGATGGCAAAGTGCCAGATTCCAGTAGTGAGAAGTTGGAGGAGTCGTTGAAGCTTGGTTGTTGGAGAAGCCGTAGGTCTTGGACGAGTACTTGGCGTACTTGAAGTCATCTTGCACTTGATGTTCCGCCTTTGTAGCTTGACGCACAAGCTCAATGAGGTTGGAGTAGGGTTGGAAGTCGGCGATCTTCTTGATGGGATGATTGAGGCCATTCAAGAAATATGCCATAGTTTGCTCATCATCTTCCGTGACATTGACTCGAATCATGGCTATCTCCATTTCCTTGTAGTATTCTTCAACACTCTTTGTTCCTTGCTTGAGGAGTTGGAGTTTCTTGAAGAGATCACGGTTGTATTATGTGGGCACAAAACGTGCTCGCATGACTTCCTTCATTTGAGCCCAAGTGGTGATTTGAGGTTCACCTCTTGCTTGTCGGCGCTCAAGGACTTGTTCCCACCATATGAGCACATAGTCTTGGAACTCAAGTGATGCCATAGCGATCTTCTTCTCTTCCTCATAGTTGTGCAAACAAAAGATTTTGTCGACCTTCAATGCCCATGAGAGGTATTCTTCGGGATCATTGCTTCCACTGAACTTGGGCATTGTGAATTTTAGCTTGCCGTAGGGTTGCTCTTCATTGTGTTGTTGGTGATGGTGATGATGACGCCCTTGATGGTGAGGGTAATCATCCTCATGTTGCTCTTGGCGTGGAGGAAGTCCATGATCGCACAATACATGAGAGACGCTAGCACGATTGCACAATAGGAGGATATGGAACTTGTGCACAACCTACTAGGCAAAAATGCTATAAGTATGGTATTTTGGTGCTATGATCCAAGATGATCGAGTATGACAATCTTAATGTAGTATGATGCTATGGTTCTTGCTTATAAGCTCTTTGCTTATCTTTCCTCTTTGCTTAAAAGCTTGGGTGGCTCTTTCACTTTTGAGCTCTTTTCTCATGCAAAACTTCACGAACCAAGATAGCAATTGTGTATGCAATGACAACTTTGTGACACACAAGTTGATGCCAAGATATGCACCACTAAGGTATGGTATGTATGCTATGGAGTATGATCACTAATGTGCACAAGTCACGTTGTCAGCAATACTCAATGGCTAGTCTCGATGGGTAAGCTACGCAAAAGTAAGGCCATGTGGGGTATCAATGCAATTGCAAGGTATGACAAAGATGTCGTCGAAGTTACCGTCCTTGGCGATGATGAGTAGTCGATGGAGATGAGCAGTGGTGTTGTTGACGTCGAACCGTACCTATATAGCCGAAACACAATAGGACACGGGAACCACAACCCAAAATCTCAAAGACCCAAATGTGTCAAAATCGTCGTAGGAGGTAGCGGTGAGCGGTGGTGGTGCTTGTGGAAAGCGGTGGTGGTATGCGGAAGTAAGCATGGGCACCGGGGCAAAATTGGGCGAAACTAAGCGGAAATGGGCGCGGGGGATGGAGTTGCTGCAGCCAGGGGCCGGATGTCCGGGCCAGCTGCCGGATGTCCGGGACGCCGGATGTCCGGTGGACACGGGCGGATGTCCGGGCTCCTGGATGGGGGACGAACACGATGAACTCCACGGGAAAAAGGGCAACTCCAGGGAAAAGGGCAACTCCGGGGCAAAATTCGGAGGAATTGGCGGATGGAAATCGCGGGAGAGATGGGGGAAAGCTAGATCCACTCGAGTCCAACAAAACTTCATCACACCAACAAACCACAAAAAAATTGGGGCTATTTTTGGTGGGGAATTTTCGGATTTAGGACGAAAACAGCAAAATCAAGCTAGAAAACACGGGGTAGGGGCTCCAAAAACGTGATCAACATGGCTCATGATACCAAGATGATGTAGGGCGGAACCCTAGGGGGCCGATCTTTCACGTTTGGAGTGGATCCTACGGGGAACACGAAGAACACGCGGAAGATCACGAGGGAAATCACGAGGGGAGAACAAAAGAAACACTCAACTGACACGAATTTGATCACACAAGTGCTAGATCATCGAGGCACAAAGTAACACGAGATCCAAAGTCAACAAGGGACGATACAAGAGTAACCGTTCTTCTCCGTGAGGAGGTCTGGATTGTCTTCTCGGGATGGAGGCCTTGAATCCGGATGGATCTTCTCCGAAGAGGTGCGGTCCCTCACGAGGAGTAGATCCGGTACGGATGAGCAATGCTCTATCTCAGATGAGCTATCAGAATGCTAACCCTAAAACGTAGGGGAAGGGGGAGTATATATAGTCTACGGGGCGAAGGGGTACATGGGCCACGGCCCTGAGGTGCTGCACGCAGGCAGGAGGGGACCGGATGTCCGGGCATCGAGCCGGATGTCCGGGCGCTCGCGACGGGCCGGATGTCCGGGCTGGTGGAGTTGGCGCTGCGGCTCTCTGGATGGACGGGGCCGGATGTCCGGTGCTTCAGGAGGGGCCGGATATCCGGTGAGGCAGCCGGATGTCCGGGCTGTCGGGGCAAGCTTCTGTGCTCCCTGAATGGCGCCTCCGGATGTCCGGGCTGGAGGCCGGAATTCCGGTTAGGGGGGGGGGCGGATGTCCATGCTGGACGTCGGATGTCCGGTCCTTGTAGCTTCTTCTGCCAACTCCTGTCCAAGTAGATCTCCAGGGGCCGGATGTCCGGTGCCTGGAGGATGTTCCCGCCTTCTTCCGTTGGTTCTCTTCTTCCGTGGACTTGGTGTCTTGACCATCTTCATGAACATCGTCGGGAGGGTCCTCTTGGTACCTAATCGTGCACGACATTCCTGACTTAGGTAGTAGTCATGTCTCGAGAGGATCAAATGAGATATCACTAAGGAGAGAAGTCACCTCGGTCTCGAGAGCTCTAGCTCGTGCTCTAGTCATGGGTCGTCTTGGTGCTTGGTGAGACGATGGAAGGTCCACGGGGATGACCGAAGGATGCTCCACATCACTAGCTATATACGCATTCTTAAGCAAATACAATAAATACGAAGAAATAGAAAAAGAGAAGGTAGAAAAATATTAATGTAGTAGTCAACTTTATAGCCCATATAATTATACGAGTGACCATAGATGAGGACACAACTGATCCAAGCTCATGTGAGCTCGGGTCAATAGTAAAATCAAAAAATTGAAATAAATCTGATATTTGTGGTCAAACATTGACAAAAAAAATAGTGGATTGCAAGACATTCATATGAACACATGGTAAAAAACAAAATCTATGCTTCAAAATGTAGTTTTTAAAAGCATTTTCAAGCATCGATTTTTTTTGGCTATGCATTTTGGAGCATTTTTCTTGCCACGTTTTACATGAATGTCACCTCGTGATGAAACTTTGCAACCAATCAAAACATATGTGAATGTTTGACACAAAAAAATCAGATTTTTTGAAGTTTTTTTAATCTTTTTTTGAAGTTTTTTTATGCTTTACTGTTCACCCGAGTTTCATATAGCTGAACGTCTGGCACTGTTAGGTAAATTGGTACACACCTACAAGGTTATTCGAATAGACATGTCCATGATTACGGACAACTTGGAGATTTAATACGTGATCATACAAGAAACTATCTTTTCCAGCTTCTCTATAGTTGCACATTTGCTTCACCCAAGATCGTGGCATACCGTGAGGTGGAAGTGATATAAAGATCAGTTGTCGATTCAGAAGACTACAAAAGTAACGACAGATTTACAAAAACTTCAAACAACTTGTGGGTGTAACTTTACCACAAGACCTTTCCTGCTCCAGGGCTCCTGGCAAACAACAAACTAGAAGCTGGAAACACAAGAGAAAGCATGCCTTTCAAAATACACAAAGTTCTTAAATATCAATAATTTACCGTTAAGCACAGGGCTATCGTTACTTTCCAGCAACGGAACTGTCAGACGAATTTCCATGCAGTTCTTATTTCAGGATACAACGACAGTTCATGGCCACTGGAGTTCAGTTTGCGATTTAACAAATAACAAGGAAACAGCAACATGGTCCATTATTATTATCGCCTCTCGCATGAAAACCTAAACCTGTATCTACAAGACACTTGCACAAGCAAAATTTGCCCCACTGCTTGGTACTATTTCTGCAGACATTCTTCGTCCATGAACCTGACCTTCAACAATAGTTTAAACCTCACTGCTTTGCCTACATCAGAATGCAGTTAAGAAAATGTCAACTATGAAGATAAAAATGCAATATTTAAGTTAGGCATAAACACTAAAGGAAGAAGAATCAACAGAACAGAAGTTTATCAAGTCTTCATTACTCGAATATATTTCTATGGTTTCTTATTTCCCGTTTTGTCGACGAGGCAAGTAAATACTTCCAGTCATTGCCAAACTACATTGAGTGTATTTTCAGCATGTATTGACGTAATCATTTGATGATTTCTCTTAATGATCTAGTCACGTTTTTCATAAAATGTCACCTGCCCCTCAAAGCAACCAATCATAATTTCGAATTACAACAACAGCGAGGATCAGAAAGTAGCATATTCATAATTTAAGCTACCTCTGCACCTCTATGGCCATAGGAGAGCCACATAATTGTATGCACAAGCTCGAGTGGTGAAAAATATTAAATGCTACTCCCTTCGTTCCGGATTACTTGTCTTTGATTTGTCTAGATACAGAGGTATCTAACACTAAAATGAGTCTAGATACATCCGTATCTAGACAAATTCAAGACAAGTAATTCGGAACGGAGGGAGTACATACACGGAGCTTTAACCTGTCCTAGTCCAGCAAAAGAAAGGTTTATTTCAGTTGATACAAGGGAAGGACAATCAGAAGGAAATCTTAAAGCAACCAAATTTACCTGAGAGTACAGGAATGTGCCAAAGATGGCAATGGCAGCTCCTAGTGCATTTACAGGGCGGACAGGTGTACGGAAGATAATGATTGACGAAACAATAACTGATATGCGCTTCATTGTATTGCCAATGCTAAACGTCAATGGAGAAATCTGGTCCAAAGACATGTAGGACACCTGGTTATACAGGTGGTAGAAAACGCTCTGTGCACCAATCCACCTACATGAGCGAACATTTACAACATCAGAAAACTGTCAATGCAAAGAAAAGTAGTATGCGATATATGTTCGGGTACAAATGCAAATAAATCCTGGTCACCTCCGACACAACATGTTGAATTGTCAACAAAGACTCCCAACAGAATATGTCAAGAGAATTAAAAGGCTATAAGCAACAGTGCTGCTAGTGAGTTATAAATGTATCAAAAATGTTGAAGTATGTCTTTAAATGGTGTGAATATGAAGATCATTTCAAGTTTCCACATGAAATTTAAGTACAAATCACAGTACATGGTATAAATGTAGAAGAAAAATGAATTCTTGATTTTTCCTGCTTACCAGAGAACGTTGGGGCCAACATCTGCAAGAGCCTTTTGCCATCCAGCGGCCCACATTTGGGGGCCTTCCATAGCAATAGCAAATGGTGCGAGTATGATCAGGGACATAATTGAAAGGCAAGCGTAGTAATTCATGCCACTGACAGACTTCCCTTTCATGCCCCGCTTCGAGAAGATGTTGCGGAAAACAAATGCAAGGTTCGATATCATGGCACCCATAAATCCTGGTGGGAGGATAAGGCTATTAGCATCATGGAAGGAGTAGATCAGAATAGCTGCCTCCCCTAACCAGTGCAAGACCAATCAAGAATTGCAAAGTTGCCTATGCAGCTATAGCCTCTATTTTGTCTGGTGTCAAACTTCACGAAAAAAAGGTTTTAAGCTATATCTTCTTGTGTTTAGGAGAATGCACTAGCCACAGTTTATGTAACCATTCGCCTAATTTACACAAGGTTAAAAGATTATATGTATGATTACTTTACTGTTTATTCATTTCCATAAGTTCCAAATCTAAAGCACATAGTTCTTGAAGCTCACTTGAATCCAGATAGAGTAAATAATCATTTAGCAAGTCTTTTCAGTTTTATGTCAAAAAACATTAGGAATGTCGATTATTTAACCAATTAAGAATTGTCACCTCAGTTAACTCATAGAAACTGCTTCTTTATATCTATGAACAACATGACTATAATGGTTAGAAGCAAAAGGCACATCAATTTCTCGACAACCAATAGGGAGAGGATACGAGAGAAACAACTTAAGAGGATTTTTACTTAATTATACTCACCAATCGTATTAAAGTTCAGCTCTGTCGCAGCAGCTAGACCACAACCACCAATGATCGGGAGAAGAGAAAGATATACAGGCATCGGAAATGACTCTCCGAGAATGAACCTTGACACCAAAACACTGAATGCAGGCTCAGCACTCTTGATAATGTGTGTGAATGACACTGCCACCTTTGACATGCTCACTGTGGCAGCAACATGTCCAATTGTATGAGCCACAGCAACCTTCATCAATGCAAACAACAAATATGATTCATGATTTCCATCAGCAGATAAAATAGTTGCCACAGAACGAACGAACTCACCGGGAAGAGTGCTTTCCAGAAATCTAAGTCAGTCTTGGGGGCCTCAACTAGGCAGGTGACCCATGAGAAGAGCATCATCGCTGAGCCACAGGCGAGGGATAGTGTGGAGGTGAGCCAGGGATACGGGAAAGCATTGAGAACCTTCTTGTTATAGATGTTAAAGATCACATTAAGCGCCCACCAAGTCGCAAAATAGATTGAAATCTTCAACTTTTGTGCTGCTTCTGAGCTGGCTGGCACAACCTCAGCCTTCGACTCCTTGTCATCAGCCGCTGAAGCTGCACACCTGAAGTCAAGCAGCTGCCTCCGAGGCTTCAGCTCGGAAGTGTGTGGGTCATCTAGCCGTGTGAGGTAGAGTGGTCTAAGGGAGCAGGAGGCAATTTGTTTCATGTTGAGAATGGACACCGACGGAACCAAAGCTGATTTAGACCGTTGATTGGTGACAGAGAAGGCGACCGGAGAGAGCTTCACAGCAGGTATCATGGCTCCTGCAGATCAACCAAGAAACATTCACAAAGGAATAACAGATAGCAAGTGGCATACAAACTGAACAAAGAGCTGCTAAAAAAATATGATGTTCCTTTTCAGTGAGACCTCCATTGAGCTGATCAAAAAATATGATGTTCCTTTTCAGTGAGACCTCCATTGAGGTGATCAAGAAAATGACATGGAACAACTTCCCCCAAAACAATGCTTGAAAATATTTACTCCAGTTTTGTTGATGCAAGCTTTCCTTGAGATTATTATCGAATGAATGCATCATCCAAGCATGATCCAACCAGTTACATCTCTTGTCAGCACTATGCAATTCGTGCACGTCACAGACTGGGGAATTTTCGTCAGATAAGACCATGTACGCTTTCATATTGACAGAAAGAACCATCTGCGATCCGTATTGACAAAAAAGACCATTTACACCGTGGCGGCAGACTTGGCAGCCGACAAGTGGCACCTACCGCCACAGTGGGGTGGCAAGACCTGCCGCCACAGCCGCCGCCGGCAGCTCGGCTGCAACAGAAATTTCCGGTCTGCAATGGAATAGGACGCACTGGTGGCCCTGCCACCACTCCCGATGGCGGCAGCTCCTTTTCCTACATGTATGGCAGCTCCTTATCTGACAAAAATTCCCCTCGCAGTACCCGCATGCACCTGCGCGCCTACACTCGAACAAATTTAGAAGGGGCGTACGTAGTACATATCCATGAAACGTCGCGATACAAAGAGTACTACCATTACAAAGTCGTGTTGGTACGTGCATGATGATGCACCTTAGACTAGACATTGCTGTACTACTACTTGACGTGCACACCGGCCGATTCATCTAGTGACAGAAAGGACCACTTGTAATCGTTCACATGCATGCTATCGCGAGCAGCAGGAAAACGAGCGGCAGCCATCAGGAGTAGCGGCAGGCCCACCAGCGTGTCGCCGTTCCGTTGCAGACCCGAATTTCTATTGCAACTGAGCTGCCGCCGTCGGCTGTGGCGGCAGGTGCCACATGTCGGCTGCCGAACCTGCCGCCATGGCATAGGTGACTTTTTTTGTCAATACGGATCATAGATGGTCTTTTCTGTCTATACGAAAACGTAGGTGGTCTTATGTGACAAAAATTCCAGACTGGGAGCTATATGAGGTTGGTCACTGGAAAATCCCCAAAGGCTAAAACGCAAGGTCAAAGGTGTACATGAGGACAAATTGTGCATAAGGCACATCGCTTTCGCCCAGTAATCTACACGTAAGGGTGTCGCCTTTCACCCCTTTGCACAAGCTCCAACTCTCACGGTCGTCTAACTGAGCAGATTTCGCATCCATTTATCGCCGACCGCGGAGGTACAGCGGCGAGTTGGCCGTGCGGGAGGTACAGCGGCGAGGCGCCGACCGCGGATGATGGTTGGCAGCTGGGTGAGAGAGATGGATGATACGGCGACGGATCATAAAGCGGTGTTGCAGATTAATTATTTTATTTTTACAGGATCGACAGAACAAACCTCTGCAAGATCTCACCTTTCTTCCCGCCCAAGAACACTTGCTCGGATCAATAAAGTCTTCTTCTCAAATCGCGGCAAGAAGAGGTAAAAGCGGCGCCTCTGCGACGAAGGATTCGAGGACGGCAGAGGCAGGTGGGGATAGCTGGGGATCAAGATCGAACCTGGGAATCTGAGACGGGAACCCGGAGATCACAAGGAGGGAGAGGGGGATTGCTCGAGGCAGGACGGAGGTAGGGAGTTCAGTTCCTTCGACGAGTATAAAGGCAAACGGAAAGGGGAAGGTGGCGGCTGGGGAGGACCATGCTTCGGTGCCTTAAGCCACCTACCTTTGTGTCTATGACATGTAGGTCCAACAGATGACTGATCCACATGTCAGTGACCCAAAGGCAGGTGTCTTTAAGGCACCGAAGCTGTGTCCGGCTGGGGAGGGGGTGGCTCTTTGTTAGATTGTACAAATGCCAGGGCTTTTTGTACATGTCTTCTCCAAGGAGACCAGCCATGGTAATTTCGAGTTTTTTTGTGGGTGGGGGTGGGGGTTAAGATCCTCTATCGCATCCTGCTATAGTGTACATGACATGTAGGATTGGCCACATGGCAGCGACGGTACTGCACCATATGCTAAGGATCCTAGGGAGGAGTGGTGGCACGTATTGGTTTCAGATACAGATTATAGAAAGGATTTGGCAATCCGTAACACGTAAGTTGGCTCGCTTTTTAAGCATACGACAGTGACCTCCTGTACGATCTACTTCACAACAAGTAATGTTTTGGGTTGGAAGATGAACATTTATGTAGAAACAAGTTGCACAATTGTGAGCTTTTTTTTGCGGGGCACAATTATGAGCTTTTACATTAAGTTCCCTAGGAATGTGTAAGACCTGAGCTTGAATGTTGATTGTTGCAGCAAAATTGCTAGTTGGCTTCTAATTTGCTAGTGTCCATGGACTTGAAGAAGATTCCTTTACGCCACTGCATGAGCTAATGTTAAATTATCCGCTAGGAAAGTGATATTGTTGTTGCGATGTGTGAAGCAATTTCCGCGACAACATATAAAGTTGTAGCCTCCGCCTTTAGTGGAGTTTTGACACTTTTACCTGCTGCAAAGATTAAGATACCTATTCTTTGCTTATTCTTGCCAGTGTGAATGTAAATTCTTATTCCTGTTTTCCTTGAGTTGTTATTGAAGTTAGTAGTGTACTTCTTCCATGTAGCATCGGTATAAACCTTGGTACCTGTAACCCAATCATATGTGTTTTAGTGAGCATCCCTGCTTTTGATTGTGTGCAGATTCTACCCTCGTTTCCTGCTTTATTTTTGTTGGTGAACCTGCAATGTCTACACAAGATAGTAAATCTTGCCCATTTATTACTGCTTACATAGGAGGGTTTGATTTTCTGCCAAAACATTTTCATTCCTGAACTTCCAAATACACCAAAGAATAGTGATTATGTTATTGAGAAAGGCATGAGGGTGACGGGAGGTTAACAAATCCTGGACATCATCAAAACATTATCTGCTGTTGTGTTGTTGTTATTGAGAGAGGCAGAGGCAGGTGATTAATTGTTGATGTGTTGTTGGTGGTGGTGGTGGTGGTGTTGTTGTTATTGTTGTTGTTGTTGTTGTTGCTCTTCTACGTATATCTAGACACCATCAGAACATTAAGGTAACACTCTTCTTTGTTGCTATGTAGCCTAGGGTTGCATATTTAGACATTCAGTACAGTGCACGTTGCTATGTAGCCTCAGATATATTAGATATGACCCTAGTTAACCTACCTATAAATGAGTTACAAATATATTCAGTTAAAAGTCTGATTCACCGATTAGTCCCTTATCAGCCCCCGGCCTATATGGTACCAGCTACCGGTATCCTGAACAGTGAGTATATATAAGCCATGGGATGAAACTAACCTCGATGGAAAACAACAGTCTTTCCCCAAATTGCCATGTGTAAGTACATCGAGAGGCATGTGAAGCACAGTAGGCTAAACATCAACCAAATATATCCATGGCAGACAAAATAATCTCCAAACGATAGCTTCAGTGTGCAGGTTTAAGCACACTAGTTAGCAAAACAAGAAGTGGAAAGGTGTGTTAACTGCAATAAGCCTAACATTTAACAACAAGTAAATATAGTAATTCATACTGGTATTGTGCCAGTCTAAGTATACTGGTTATTGTTAAATAAAAATGGAAACGCATGTTAACTGCAACATGCTTAACAGCAACCAAATGTAGCCATTCATAGTGGTATTGTTGAAACTAGTATTGATGAAATTGAACTACACAGTTTATACTTGCACATATAGAACATCATGTTGTGAATAACTGGAATAAACAAGGCATACTACGAACAACCAAAGATAGCATTTGAAACTAGACATATGCTAACTGCAAACAACCGAACAACCAAAAAACTTTAAAGGAGGCATATGCTAGCTATAACAGGCTTAACAGCAAGCAAAAATATGCATTCCTATCGGTATGTTTAAAACTGGTATTGATGAAAATGTACTGCACAGTAAATAGTTGCACATATAGAGCATCACATTGTGAACAACTGAAATAAACAAGGCATATTGCAAACAGCCAAATATAGCAATTAAAACTGAACATATTCTCACTACACTACAAAAGGGACTCGACAAAACAAATCATGGGTCCCCCAGTGAAGAGGCACGACAAAACAAATCATGGGTTTCCTCACTTGTCACAGATGGGCTCGTTCCCGTGGGAAGAGCACGGATCCTGGGTGCGCTCCATGTTGTCGCAGATGGGCTCCTTCCCCTTGAAAGAGCACGGCTGTAGGGTGCCCTCACTGATGTCGCAGATGGGCTCTTTCCACTTGGAAGAGCCGGAGAGGGTGCCCTCCTCGTGGTCGCCATTGATGAGGTTTGACTTGTAGCTATGGATCCCAAGCCAGCGTCGCAGAACGTGTCCTTCAGAAATGACAAAAGAGGCTCGATGGCGATGTAGGATGGCATATTCTTGACAGCGAGCCAAAGGAGATCACCGGCTGGGCCATGGATGAGATCGACGGTGGTTGAACCCGAGGGGTTGGGGTGGGCCACTTAACCTGTGACATAGCCCACGTCAGGCCGTCGCTGTCGACGACCTTGATGTCGTAGCCGGTGTCTGCAGCATACCCGCATACTCTAGCCCGCTGATTGAGAGCCTGCGGCCAGTAATGGTCGTCAGCTTCCTCAGCGGCCACCTCGGCGACATAGGGCGAAGAGGCCGTGATACACCTCTTTTGGGCCAGTCGCTCCTCGAGCTCCATGGGAAGCATAGCCGGGCTTAGGCTGCGACGCTCTGGAGTGGGGGGTCGGGATATGTGGGAAAGGGGGCGTTTGGCAGGCCTCATCTAAGAAACTCAGGGCGGCTAGGGTACGTAGATCGGTGGGTAGCTTCACGGGCAAACCGGGCAGATGTTGACAATGGAGGCCCTGCGGCGGCGGCAGCGACCTTGCTAGGGCTTCAAGCGAGGGAGGGGGTTGTGGTGGGGGGAGTGTGTGTGTGTGTGCGCGCGCGCGCGCGTGCCCGAGGAGCTTTTGGGGTGTGTGTGTGTGTGTGTGGAGGGGGGTGTTTGAGGAAATGACGCAGCTACTGAAAATTTTACTACACGGGAGTAAAATGGCAGGGCTATTGAAAATTTTGATGATGCATCGCACACGGTCCCGAAATAACAACCCTGTGTTATGAAACAGAAAAACCCTCGAGTTGGGCAGATATTTTCGAGGGATGCAGGCGGGAGCGGGAACAACAAACATCACACACGGTCGATTTTCTTGAGAGGGGAAGCCTCGTGGAGCCCAATGTACTGTGCTGATGTGGGTGATAGGGGCACCCGTGGCACACGGTTAGTGTGAGTGAACCATGTCTATTGCATCATCCGACTTGTCTAATGTTCCTAAATTTGGTGAAAATGACGCGAGAAAGGGTCAGAACACGAACACACTTGCATGTGGACCAAATATATGTATGAAAAGGGTGGTTTGATGGTCAAATACCAAATGCGCAACTTGGATGTGGCACCTATCTCACAAAGAGCACGGTGTCGTGGTTCTAAGTCTAACAGTAGAGTGGGGGGTAGGTATGGAGAGGCAAGGTCCTAGCTATGGAGAAGTTGTAAACACAAGCGATGTACGAGTTCAGGCCCTTCTCGGAGGAAGTAAAAGCCCTACGTCTCGGAGCCCTGAGGCGGTCGAGTGGATTATGTGTATAGGTGTTACAAGAGTCCGAACCCTTCTGCCTATGGAGGGGGGTGGCTTATATAGAGTACGCCAGGACCCCTACCAGCCCACGTAATGAAGGGTTTAAAGTGTATTAAGTCTGGGGCGTTACTGGTAACGCCCCACATAAAATGCCTTAACTATCATTAAGTCTATTCAATTACAGACCGTTGCAGTACGGAGTGCCTTCTGACCTTCTGGTGGTCGAGTGTATCTTCATGGTCGAGTGTATCTCCATGGTCGAGTGAATCTCCATAGTCGAGTCCTTCTTCCAGTCGAGTGGGTTCTTAGTTGGTCGACTGGAAGGTGATCTCTTCTAAAGCTGTCCTAGGGTAGGGCATTCAGGTCAGGCCTATGACCCTACCCTAGGTATATGAATCCATCATTAGCCCCCGAATGGATTGAGGCTTGAATGAGGAAAGAGTTGATGCTGTTTCCGATTGGCTTTTGCATACTGGCTATGCGTCGTTCTGGATTAAGATCTTCTTTGTCGATAACGAACAACTTTTCTTCAGTCGACTCGATCCATTCTTGACTTTCGTCGAGTGATCTTTTAGACTTTGCTGGTTCCCGAGCGACGGATCGCAGGAAATCTCGCGTCTGACAGACCGATCTGCCGTCCGCGAATTCCACGGGATACGGAATTTGGGGGAGCGCGCGAAGCGGAACAGACCGTGGCGCTCAGACGGGACGGGACATGAACGCCTCGATCTCCGCGTCGCCTTTTCCGCCACGTATCGTGTCAAAGCAACTGTTTCGGGATATGATTAGGTTGCCTGGGTCCACATGTCATCCACTCGGAAGGGATGGTATATAAATGCAACAGGCGAGGGTTTTCTGAATAGTGCTCTATTCTTTCTCCTCTGTTCCCCTCGTCTCCGCCCAGCGCGCTTGCTCTCGCCCCCGCAAAGCTCTCCCTCGCGCATCTCGGCGGCAGCCATGGTCAAGGAGAAGACGGCGGCGTTGGAGCGCGCAAAGAAGGCGTCGGCGACGGAGAAGGCATCGGCGGCGGAGAAGGCGAAGGGGAGATCCACCAGCCGCAGTGGGTCTTCGTCGAGATCCCGCTTGCCGAAAGGCTGGGTCCAGGGAGATTGGATCCAGTCGACCATCACGGAGAAGGATCTCCTCGACATGGCCGACGACGGGCTGATCCCCCATGGCGCAGCGAGACTCCCAGGGAAAGAGTGGCAACCTCAGCCAGAAGAGGGTGAGTGCGTGCTCTTGGTGACTCATATTGATCGAGGGTTTTCTTTGCCACCGAGCATCTTCTTTCGTGGTTTTTTGAACTTCTTCGGAGCCCAACTCCATCACTTTACTCCGAACTCTATTGCGTACCTTGCTGCATTCGTATCCATGTGCGAGAGTTTCCTGGGCTGTCGACCGCACTGGGGCTTGTTCAAGCACATCTTCACGTGCCGTTCTCAGACCGTGAAGAAGGCGAGTCCAGGCGATGAGAAGACCCAGGTTGTCCAAATGTGCGGGGGTCTGGGGATTCAAGTGAGGAACAAGAGCACCTTCCCCGCTATGACATTTCCCGAGTCGGTCAGAGGCTGGCAGTCGACTTGGTTCTACTGCCGGGACGAGCTGACGCCGGGACAGTCGAGTGGGCTTCCCCCATTCACCATGAGTCGAGTGAACAAGCCCTCCTCTCTCAAGGTGGTTCCGGAGGAAAGGGCTGACATGAAGATGTTGATGGACCGAGTGGTGCAGTTGGTCCGGGACGGCGTGACTGGCATGGACCTTCTGGAGGTTTTCCTTCGGCGGCGGATCCAACCTCTTCAGTTCCGAAGCCATGGCATGTGGCTGTACTGCGGGACTGAAGACGATACCCGAGTCCACCCAGAAGCAGTCGACGATGCCACGGTGGAAAGATGGATGGCCGCGGTCACTGGGAATAAGGATAATCCCTGTGGATCCAGGAGGGTTCCTCCACTCGACCATCACACCGATCCAGACAAGGTATACTTGCCCTGCCTTCCATTGTATATCCGTCGAGTGAGTTTCTGTATATTCTGCGACTTGGTCGATTGATCTCTGTTTTGACGTCTTCTAGGCCCTCACCGACCTATATTCGATGCCCAATGGAGCTCAAGCTCTGACTGAGGAGGAAGAAGCCAGCGGGGGCGAGAGCCAGGAGGAGTGGGATTCAGACGCTGCTGAAGGTGACGACGACGACGATGATGACGAGGACGAAGAGGAGGAGGAGGAGGAGGAGGTTGCACCGCCTCGCTCGGAAAGGCGGTCAAAGCTTGTCCATGACCCCGCGACTGAACGCGGTAAGGGGGTGGCGACTGCCTCGCAGTCGACCAAGCGCCCTCGGACCGCTTCTCCGGTGCCGAGTGACAGGGCTCCGAAGCAGTCGAGGGTGGCTCTGCCGAAACCCCCCAAGCTCCTGCCGAAGATGAAAGTGTCCATCCCCACCATATCCGGGTAAGCACGTTACTTGAGTTCTCTTGTTTTGCATAAGGCTTTATCTCTGGTTGATATTTGAGTTGGTCGACTGATTCTTTGGGACTTCAGTGCTGCGACTTCCGAGACCTCAGGCAAGGCTGACGACCATGAGATGGAGGACGCAGCAACCTCGAATCCTGGTACTATACTCTCAATTCTGTCCTTAGTCGACTGACTCAAGATTTCTGACTTTGATTCTTTTTCCGAAGCTCCACCCCATGACATTATCACCCTTCCCGAAGATGATGACGAGGATGAAGAACCACTGAGGCACAGGATGAGCAGCAAGACGTCTACTGGTAAGGCAACCCAGAGTGCGACGGTGCCCGAAGCTGTGGCTACGGAAGGGGAGATCCTCACTCGACACACCGTGTCTTTCGCGGTGCCGTTGACGAGTGCTCGTCCCACTTCGTCGAGTGCTGCACAACCTTCGCTCTTCACAACACATCATTTCCCAAAGGACCAAGCCAGTGCTGCTAAGGAGGCGATACGTCAAGCGGGGATCATGATGGAGCAGGTGAAGACCATCCGGGATGCAAGCCAAGCAGCTTATGACGCCAGCTCTGCCCTTCAAAGCAATGTGCAGGTCAGTCGACCACCGCCTGTTCTGTTAGAATATGCTATTAAGATTTTTCCTTCCTGATTTCTGAAATTCGTAGCAATCACCCGCTGGGTGTGTTGATAGAAAGTTCCGTGTTAGCGGGGGCACGCTGAGTGCACCCGCTGGGTGTAGTCCCCAAGGCTAAGGTCGACTGCTGGCAGTCGGCCTTAGCTTTAGAAGTAAAGGATGTTCATCGTTCGATTTGGTCGACTGGTCGACTCTGTCTTGGACAGAACTAGTGGGGGCACGCTGAGTGCACCCACTGGGTGTAGTCCCCGAGATTGTGGTCGACTGCTTGCAGTTGACTACAGTCTAAAGAACACGTCTCTCTTTTTTTTGGGGGGGGGGGGGTCGACTGGTCGACTCTGTCTTGAACAGAACTAGTGGGGGCACGCTGAGTGCACCCACTGGGTGTAGTCCCCGAGACTACGGTTGAATGCTTGCATTCGACTGTAGTCTTAGAAACGTATGATTTTTCCCTATCCACTCGGAAGTGAACCATCTTTGATATTTTGTTGATTGGTTCTTCGTAGAAATCCTGTGACCTTGCGGCTCGCTATACGGAACTGGAGCAGAAGCACATTCAGCTCGAGTTGGATTTGAAGCTGGTGCAGGAGAATCTGACGAAGGCGAAGGAGGAGACCAAAGGTATGTTCGGTGGGACCTCGACGACTCCTTTTTCCTTCCATTTATTTCAAGATCTGACTTTGCTGTAGCTTACAGACAAAGTGCGGGATGCCCAGAAGAAGAAGGACCTTGAGCTAGCCGAGAAGACCAAGCTTGCTGACGAGAAGTTAGCTTCAGTCACCAAGCTTGAACAGGAAAATCACAATCTGAAAACTGCTCTGGCGATTGCCTCCAAGGATGTTGACCGACTGAAAGCTGACAAGACTACCCTGACCGAGAAGATCAACCAATTGACTGGGAAGAAGAATGACCTTGAAAGCTTCCTGGGCGGTCTTGCTAAGAAACTGTTCCTTATGCTCGAAGGTAAACTTTTCACTCGACCAGCATTTTCAACTGTGATGCTTCCATTCGGCCATTGCCTTGACTCGGTGTTTTGTCCTTGCAGAATTCTGTCGGAACTTTGAAGATGAGACTAGCCAGTTGGAGCCGAACCTTGATCCTGTCAATTCTCCGGTGAATGATGAAGTCGCCATGAATGTCTTCTGGCTGGAGTCTCGTGTTGCAGCTGTCGTGGACTATCTTGCAAGGCTGAAGGCCGCCACTTCTCGCATCGACTCGATGCTTTGGCCCGGGGCGACACTTCAGAATGACCTCGAGTCGTTGATGGCTCGACTAAACGCAGTCCCCGACCGAGTGCAAGAGTGGAAGAAGTCCTCGGCTCGGTGCGGCGCAGACGTTTCCCTGTGTCTGGCCCGAGTCCACTGCAAGGACGCACGAGAAGAGAAGCTGGCGGCTCTCCGAGTGGCCAACACTAAGAAACACGACTTCAGGTCCTTCATGGAAACTTTCATCGCTACTGCTACCCGGATTGCAGACGGGATCGACCTCGACGAGTTTGTTGCTCCTTCCAGCCCTCCACAGGAGGGGTAAAAAACTTTCTTTAAGCCCAACACTTTAAATTTGCCTCGGTATGCCGAGTGTAATTGTAACCGGTAAACCTTAACAGGCTTAGTGCCTGAGAACTCTCGGTTCCTTTAGGTATCGACCTAAACTTGGATTTGATGTTTGGATATGATTGCTCTTGGTTCGAATTGTCTTTTGCAGGTTCACAGCAAGATGCCCACTGCAGTCAACTTATTCCTTAGGCGAGCACTGGGCCGCAGCTAAACCGCCGAGTGAGAGGTTTGCTCTTCACTCGGTAGGATTCTTATTCCTTAGGCGAGCGCGGGGCTGCAACTAAGCCTCCGAGTGAGAGGTTTGCTCTTCACTCGGTAGGATTTTTATAACTTAGGCGAGCACTGGGCTGCAGCTAAGCCTCCGAGTGAGAGGTTTGCTCTTCACTCGGTAGGATTTTTTATAACTTAGGCGAGCGCTGGGCTGCAGCTAAGCCCCCGAGTGAGAGGTTTGCTCTTCACTCGGTAGGATTTTATATAACTTAGGCGAGCACTGGGCTGCAGCTAAGCCCCCGAGTGAGAGGTTTGCTCTTCACTTGGTAGGATTTTTATAACTTAGGCGAGCGCTGGGCTGCAGCTAAGCCTCCGAGTGAGAGGTTTGCTCTTCACTCGGTAGGATTTTTTATAACTTAGGCGAGCGCTGGGCTGCAGCTAAGCCTCCGAGTGAGAGGTTCGCTCTTCACTCGGTAGGATTTTTTATACCTTAGGCGAGCACTGGGCTGCAGCTAAGCCCCCGAGTGAGAGGTTTGCTCTTCACTCGGTAGGATTTTTTATAACTTAGGCGAGCGCTGGGCTGCAGCTAAGCCTCCGAGTGAGAGGTTTGCTCTTCACTCGGTAGGATTTTTTATAACTTAGGCGAGCGCTGGGCTGCAGCTAAGCCCCCGAGTGAGAGGTTTGCTCTTCACTTGGTAGGATTTTTTATAACTTAGGCGAGCGCTGGGCTGCAGCTAAGCCCCCGAGTGAGAGGTTTGCTCTTCACTCGGTAGGATTTTATATAACTTAGGCGAGCACTGGGCTGCAGCTAAGCCCCCGAGTGAGAGGTTTGCTCTTCACTCGGTAGGATTTTTATAACTTAGGCGAGCGCTGGGCTGCAGCTAAGCCTCCGAGTGAGAGGTTTGCTCTTCACTCGGTAGGATTTTTTATAACTTAGGCGAGCGCTGGGCTGCAGCTAAGCCCCCGAGTGAGAGGTTTGCTCTTCACTTGGTAGGATTTTATATAACTTAGGCGAGCACTGGGCTGCAGCTAAGCCCCCGAGTGAGAGGTTTGCTCTTCACTCGGTAGGATTTTTTATAACTTAGGCGAAATGGATTCGCGGCTAAGCGTCCCGAGTGGAAGTCTGGCTTACCACTCGGTAGGATTTTTATACACTTAGGCGAAACGGATTCGCGACTAAGCCACCCGCTGGGGGAAAAAGTGACAAAAGTTATGAAGGAATTATGGCACTATTATTTCGAGATCCATGAACTACAGAAGTATTTTATTACAACTCATCCGAGTGGAAAACTTTTAAGTGTAAAACAGGCGGAGCAGATCCGCATTCCAAGCTCAGGGCTCTTCGATGTTGTGTTCGACGTTGTAGAGACGGTAAGCCCCGTTGTGGAGAACTTTAGTGACGATGAAGGGTCCTTCCCAAGAAGGAGCGAGCTTATGCTGTTTCTGCTGATCCACTCGGAGAACTAGATCTCCCTCTTGGAAGGCTCGACCCCTCACATTCCTGGCGTGAAAGCGGCGCAAGTCTTGTTGATAGATGGTCGATCGGATCAGAGCCATCTCCCTTTCTTCCTCTAGAAGGTCGACTGCGTCCTGACGCGCTTGCTCAGCTTCTGCTTCGTCGTAGAGTTCAACTCGAGGAGCATTGTGAAGAAGATCACTTGGCAAGACTGCTTCAGCTCCATAGACCAAAAAGAATGGAGTTCTTCCAGTCGACCGATTGGGTGTGGTTCGCAAACCCCAAAGCACCGAAGGAAGTTCATCGACCCATGCTCCAGCCGCGTGCTTGAGGTCACGCATCAGTCGGGGTTTTAAACCCTTGAGGATTAAGCCATTGGCTCGCTCTGCTTGTCCATTCGACTGGGGGTGAGCGACTGAAGCGTAGTCGACTCGTGTGCCTTGAGCGTTGCAGAAATCCTTGAATTCTTCCGAGTCAAAGTTCGACCCATTATCCGTAATGATGCTGTGCGGAACTCCATATCTGAACGTCAGCTCCCTGATGAAGGTAACTGCAGTACCGGCGTCAAGATTCTTGATCGGTTTAGCCTCGATCCACTTTGTGAACTTGTCGACTGCGACCAGTACGTGCGTGAAACCACTTCGACCTGTTCTCAAGGGACCGACCATATCTAACCCCCATATTGCGAATGGCCAAACGAGTGGAATGGTCTTAAGAGCTGACGCGGGCTTATGTGACATATTGGAGTAGAATTGACATCCTTCGCACTTGTCCACTATTTCCTTTGCCATCTCATTCGCTCTTGGCCAGTAAAATCCAGCTCGGTATGCTTTGGCTACAATGGTCCGAGAGGACGCATGGTGACCACAGGTCCCCGAGTGGATGTCATTGAGAATGATTCGACCTTCTTCTGGCGTTATGCATTTTTGACCAACCCCAGTCGGGCTTTCTCTATACAGCTGTCCTTTGATAACGGTAAAGGCTTTGGACCGACGGACGATCTGCCGAGCCTCTTCCTCCTCTTCTGGGAGCTCTTTTCTCAGGATATACGCCATATAGGGAATTGTCCAGTCGGGAATGACCACTAAAACCTCCATGACCAAGTCGACCACTGCTGGGACCTCAACCTCAGTCGGATCTGTGGCACTCTTGGGCTGTGGAGCTTCCTCTATGAAGGGATCTTCTTTAACTGATGGTGAGTGTATATGCTCCAAAAACACACCACTCGGAATGGCTTCTCTTTTGGAACCTATCTTTGCCAGATCATCTGCTGCTTGATTTTTCAGTCGGGGGATGTGATGGAGCTCCAACCCCTCGAACTTCTTTTCCAGCTTCCTCACTGCATTGCAGTATCCAGTCATGGCTGGGCTTCTCACGTCCCACTCCTTCATCACCTGGTTGACCACTAAATCTGAATCGCCGTAAACCATCAGGCGACGGACGCCGAGTGAGATGGCCATGCGCAATCCATATAAAAGGGCCTCATACTCTGCCTCATTGTTGGAGGAATCAAAGTGAATCTGGAGCACATATCTAAGCTTATCTCCTCTGGGGGAAACCAGAACAACCCCAGCACCAGAACCATTCAGCATCTTAGAGCCATCGAAGAACATGGTCCAATGCTCCGAGTGAACTTCAGTCGGCTGCTGTTGTTCAATCCACTCGGCGAGGAAATCTGCTATTGCCTGGGACTTAATGGCTTTCTTTGCCTCGAACTTGATATCAAGGGGAAGAAGTTCAATCGCCCATTTCGCCACTCGACCAGTTGCATCTCTGTTGTGCAGAATCTCTGATAGTGGAGCGTCGCTGACGACTGTGATAGAATGATCAGAGAAATAATGAGCAACCTTCTTCGTGGTCATGTATATTCCATACACAAGCTTCTGATAATGAGGATATCTCTGCTTGGATGGAGTCAAAACTTCAGACAAATAATACACCGGGCGCTGAACTTTGAAGGCTTTTCCTTCTTCTTCCCGCTCGACCGTAAGTACTGTACTGACGACTTGTCCTGTGGCTGCAATATAAAGCAACAAAGGCTCTTTGCTGATTGGAGCAGCAAGCACCGGCTGGGTGGAGAGCAGAGCTTTTAGCTCGGCAAACGCTGCATCAGCTTCTGGAGTCCACTCGAACTTGTCTACCTTCTTCATCAGTCGGTAAAGAGGCAATGCCTTTTCACCGAGTCGTGAGATGAATCGACTTAATGCGGCCAAGCATCCAGTAAGCTTCTGGACATCGTGCACTCGCACAGGGCGTTTCATTCGTAGAATAGTGCCGATCTTCTCTGGATTTGCGTCGATTCCTCGCTCGGAAACGAGAAAACCGAGTAACTTTCCACCAGGAACTCCGAATGTGCACTTCGATGGATTGAGCTTGATATCGTACCTTCTGAGGTTGGCAAATGTTTTGGCGAGGTCAGCAAGCAGGTCGGAACCTTTTCACGACTTAACGACGATATCATCCATATACGCTTCCACATTCCGACTGATTTGAGTGAGAAGACACTTCTGAATCATACGCATAAATGTGGCTCCGGCATTCTTGAGGCCGAATGGCATGGTGATATAGCAGAAGCACCCGAATGGAGTGATGAAAGCTGTTTTTACTTCATCGGGTCCGTACAGACGGATCTGATGATACCCGGAATATGCGTCTAAAAAAGACAATCTCTCACATCCCGCGGTCGAGTCAACTATTTGATCTATGCGAGGGAGAGGGAAATGATCTTTCGGGCAGGCCCGATTGATGTGCTTGAAGTCAATGCACATGCGGAGTGACTTGTCCTTCTTGGGAACCATGACGACATTAGCGAGCCACTCGGAGTGGTATATCTCTGGATAAATCCTGCCGCCAACAGTCGAGCCACTTCCTCACCGATAGCTTTTCTCTTCTGGACGGCGGACCGTCGAAGATGCTCTTTGACTGGCTTTGCTGATTTGTCGACTCTGAGGCGATGCTCAGCCAGTCCCCTGGGAACACCTGGCATGTCAGCTGGCTTCCATGCAAAAATGTCCCAGTTCTCACGGAGGAACTGGATGAGCGCTTCTTCCTATTTCGGGTCGAGTGTCGTGGAGATGTGGGTCGGGGCTGCATCGGGGTCGGTCGGGTGAATACGAACAGGCTTCGTCTCACCAGACGACTGAAATGCAGATTCTGTGGCTAGTTTCTTGGATAGCAACAAATCACTCGGATCTGCGTTTTGCTTGTATTCTTCGAACTCGACCGCTGTCACCTGGGAATCGGCAATCTTTGAGCCCTTCTGAAAGCACTCTTCTTCCTTTTTCCGATCGCCGGTGACAGTGATCACCCCTTTGGGACCTGGCATTTTCAGTTTGAGGTACACGTAACATGGTCGAGCCATGAACCGTGCGTAGGCGGGCCTCCCCAAAATGGCGTGGTACGCGCTCTGAAAATCCACTACCTCAAAGGTCAACTTTTCCTTGCGAAAATGTTTTGAGTCGCCAAAAACCACGTCCAGGGCTATTTGGCCAAGTGAGTTGGCTTTCTTCCCTGGTATGACTCCGTGGAAACTCATGTTGCTGGTGCTCAATCGGGACATCGGAATGCCCATTCCCTTCAGTGTGTCTGCATATAACAAGTTCAGCCCACTGCCACCATCCATCAACACTTTCGTCAGTCGAGTGCCTTCGACAACTAGATCGACCACCAAAGCTTGCCTCCCAGGGGTGGCAATATGAGTCGGGTGATCAGATTGGTCGAATGTGATGGGTGTTTGGGACCATTTCAGATAACTTGGTTTTGCTGGGGCAACCATATTCACCTCACGGTTAATGACTTTCAGTCGACTCTTGCTTTCCACATCCGCGAAGATCATCAGAGTGGAGTTGATATGTGGATATTCTTCCTCACTGTCCTCTTTGTCTCCGGCCTTGTCTGACTCTTTCTCCTTGTCCTTAGACTGTTTTCCCTGAAACTGCTGGTTCAGGAGTCGACACTGGCGAGTGGTGTGCTTTGGGTAAATAATGTTGCCCTCTTCATCTTTCTTCGTGTGGATGTGGCATGGCATATCCATCACGTCGTTTCCTTCTTTATCCT
Source organism: Triticum timopheevii (assembly GCA_963921465.1). Classification (NCBI taxonomy): domain Eukaryota; kingdom Viridiplantae; phylum Streptophyta; class Magnoliopsida; order Poales; family Poaceae; genus Triticum; species Triticum timopheevii. Next base: position 330,615,486 of record OY997274.1, on the reverse strand, counting down.
TTACTTTCTTAGGATTCCAGGATCCTTTTGACTTCCCTTTGAACTTTCCCTGAGTTACGGCCAGAGCCTCTCCAGGAGCTGCTGGCTCGGCTTTCCGCTTCTGTTTCCGACTGGAATTTCCCTTCTCCGACTGACTTGGCTTAAACTTGCCGCTTCGGAGTCGGTCCTCTTCCTCACCATTTGCGTACTTGGTAGCGATCTCCATCATCCGACTCAGAGTCATGTCTCCGGTTCGACCAAACTTCAGACTCAATTCTCTGTTTTTGACGCCATCTTTGAAGGCGCAGACTGCTTGATGATTAGACACATTTTCCACAGTATGGTGCAGAGTGATCCACCTCTGAATATACTCTCTGAGAGTCTCATTGGGCTTCTGCACACAAACTTGCAGCTCTGTCAAACCAGCTGGTCGCTTGCAGGTTCCTTCAAAAGTTCTGACAAACACTCGGAACAAGTCTTCCCAAGTGTAAATACTGCTAGGAGGTAACTGATTTAACCACGCTCTGGCTGAACCTTCCAGCATAAGGGGCAAATGCTTCATGGCCACCTCATCATTCCCGCCGCCAATCTGAACAGCCACTCGGTAATCCTCGAGCCAAGTTTCAGGCTTGGACTCTCCAGTGAACTTGCTGACTCCTGTCGCCAACCTGAAATTGGGGGGAATCACTGCGGCTCTGATAGCCCTGCTAAAACACTCTGGACCAGAAACATGCACTCGACTGCTCGTGGGTGCATCTCTCTCGGGTCCACCTCGATGGGCTCTGTTCCGGTCGACCAAGCTTTGCACGATAATGGATCGCGCGTCGAAGCCTGGCCCCCTGGGGTCGACTGGAACCCTTCGCCCCACACTGAACTGACGCCTGTCATCCTGTCGGCGAGGAGCGTAAGACCCTTCCCTCGGAGGGGAAACGGGCACTCGACGCCTGTCATCTCGGTCGTGTCGGTCTCCATGCTGATCACGCTGGTTGTCGCGTCCTTCCCGCCGCGGAGGCGATCTAGGACTGTGAGCCGACTAAACCGTATTCGCAGCGACGGATCGACTGTGAATTCTGTTGCGCGACTGCGACACGGCTGAGTTCTGGTCCCCAGCTGCTCGGAGCAAATCTCTGATCTGCATCAAGCCTCTCCCAGCTTCCGACTGTGAAGGCTGGATGGACTCTGCTATACGGGTTGCAGCTGCTAAATTCTGAATTGGCGTGCGGTATACCTGAGTCGGTGGGAAGAGTCGACGTCGACTGGCTTCGGGGACTCGTTACTGCGCGCGCTCGTCGAGTGCTCGCTGAAGTTTCTCCAGACGAGCGCGTTCAGCCACATTGGCCAAACGTGCCTCCTCCAAGGCGCGAGCCTCGGGGGTTTCTCCCGTAATAGGAGTATGCAGGGCATCCATGTTCCTGCGGCGAAGCTCCTCTCTCTGTAGAGAGTCGAGTGCCTCGGGCTGGTACTCTTCGTGGTCCTGTGCGGGGCTACCTCCGCCGCCTGCTCCGCCGCCATGGGCAAAGCCAGGAGGACTGCGGGGCCCGTCGACCATGAGAATTTCCGCCGCTGCATCACTGCTATCGCACTCGGATGCAGTCTCTACGGAGCCAGTCGACGGATCGAACAGGCCGTAGAGAGATTCGTCGGGCTCGATTGCCGCAACTTGTGTGATGGCCACCTGGTGAGCCACCGCGTGTTTCACCCACCGCTGAAGCCTCGACCGACCAGAGCGCTTGCGCTGGTGGGAGACCGGGCGAGCGACCGATAAAGGAGTCGACCGATAGGGGGCCAACGGTTGCCGCAGCAGAACGCCGCGGACACATGCGCGAAAATGCGTCGCACCGCGGACGGGGAGCGCATCAACGTCGAGTGGAGCCTCCTGGAGCCACGCGGAGTCGTCGATGACGAAGGTGAGAGCGCCAATACGGAAGCCCTTCGACCAAAACTCCAGCAGTCATCATGATGAAAGTATTCGGAAATACTGCAACTTCTCCACAAAATCGCTAAAACACGGCCCCATGGTGGGTGCCAACTGTCGTGGTTCTAAGTCTGACAGTAGAGTGGGGGGTAGGTATGGAGAGGCAAGGTCCTAGCTATGGAGAAGTTGTAAACACAAGCGATGTACGAGTTCAGGCCCTTCTCGGAGGAAGTAAAAGCCCTACGTCTCGGAGCCCTGAGGCGGTCGAGTGGATTATGTGTATAGGTGTTACAAGAGTCCGAACCCTTCTGCCTGTGGAGGGGGGTGGCTTATATAGAGTATGCCAGGACCCCTACCAGCCCACGTAATGAAGGGTTTAAAGTGTATTAAGTCTGGGGCGTTACTGGTAACGCCCCACATAAAATGCCTTAACTATCATTAAGTCTATTCAATTACAGACCGTTGCAGTACGGAGTGCCTTCTGACCTTCTGGTGGTCGAGTGTATCTTCATGGTCGAGTGTATCTCCATGGTCGAGTGAATCTCCATAGTCGAGTCCTTCTTCCAGTCGAGTGGGTTCTTAGTTGGTCGACTGGAAGGTGATCTCTTCTAAAGCTGTCCTAGGGTAGGGCATTCAGGTCAGGCCTATGACCCTACCCTAGGTATATGAATCCATCACACGGTCTTGCTTGTCCCCTCCCCCCTTCGTGTCGGCAGGAGGGGAATCCTAAGCTATGTATGCATGCCCGCCCCCACGAAGATTCACCTAGCAAAGTTCGGAGTAGAAGTCCCCCCCCCCATCAAACACACACGCACACACACTTTCAGTCTGTAGGAGAGGGCATCTCACCAAGATGTATCGTAAAACGGACAAAGAAGAATCCACCTTGGTCGTACAACCTCTCTCTTGTTGTTGGTTGAAAGCACAAGTGCCCCCTGGGTGATTTTGGTAATTAATGTCAACATATCTCCTGTTGGATTAACATTTTCATCTAGTATATTTCAGAGAGTTCAACAAAAGGCGTGGCATGGACAAGAGGATGTGGAACCCCTTCAAGATGCTAATGACAAATATTGGCAAGAGATCAAGACTCTTCATTTATATTTTCTTGATCCAAGATCACATTGAGTCCATAGGAAAAGCAAATACTATTAAAAGGGGATGAGGTGTTGCTTAATGGTCTACTTGCTCAAAGTGCTTAGTGATATGCTCCAAAGCCTTCAACCACTTTCTCAATTCCAAATATGTCCAAAACCTAAAGTCAAACTCGGCCCCACCGATTTGATTCATCCGGCGCCACCGAGTTCATTGACATAGCCACTGTTAGAAACCCTAATCAGTTCAGTCTCACCGATAGGATCTCGGTCTCACCGAGATGCCCTTGCAAACTATCTATTTCCTGTTGCAACTATTTTGGTCTCACCGAGATGTGCAATCGGTCACACCGAGTTTGCCTAACCAACTCTCTATTTGCTCACTGTTGAAATCGGTCTCACCGAGTTCATGCAATCGGTCACACCGAGATGAGGTTTTGCCTTAACCCTAACACATCGGGCCCACAGAGTTGATCATGTCGGTCCCACCGAAAATCATAACGTTCACATTTTGAACTAGACTGGTCCCACCGAGTTCCACTATTCGGTCTGACCGAGTTTGGTAAATTGTGTGCAATGGTTAGATTTTGTGTGGAGGCTATATATACCCCTCCACCCCCTTCTCCATTTGTGAGAGAGCCATCAGAACGTGCCTACACTTCCACTACTCATTTTCTGAGGGAGAACCACCTACTCATGTGTTGAGACCAAGAAATTCCAATCCTACCACAAGAATCTTGATCTCTAGCCTTCCCCAAGTTGCTTTCCACTCAAATCATCTTTCCACCATATCCAAATCTGTGAGAGATAGTTGAGTGTTGGGGAGACTATCATTTGAAGCACAAGAGCAAGGAGTTCATCATCAACACACCATCTGTTACCTTTTGGAGAGTGGTGTCTCCTAGATTGGTTAGGTATCACTTGGGAGCCTCCGTCAAGATTGTGGAGTTGAACCAAGGAGTTTGTAAGGGCAAGGAGATCGCCTACTTCGTGAAGATCTACCCGAATGAGGCAAGTCCTTCGTGGGCGATGGACATGGTGGTATAGACAAGGTTGCTTCTTCGTGGACCCTTTGTGGGTGGAGCCCTCCGTGGACTCGCGCAACCGTTACCCTTCGTGGGTTGAAGTCTCCACCAACGTGGATGGATGATAGCACCACCTATCGGAACCACACCAAAAAAACTTCGTGTCTTCAGTTGCGTTTGCACACTCCAATCCCATCCCTTTACTTTATTGCAAATTGCATGATTTATTTTCTGCTGCTCATATACTCTTGCCATGCTTGCTTGAAATGTATTGTGAATGTTTAAACTTGTGCTAAAACTCCAACTCAACTTGAAAAACTTAAAAACTGCTACTTTTGCTTGTTAAATGTCTAATCACCCCTCTCTAGACATCTCTTCTTGATCCCTTTCATTGGTCAAAGTGAAGGACGTCCATGTGACCCCAAAGATGGGCTAGCTCGCCAATAATCACACAAGTAGCTAGTCCCTGAAGACAATCATTGCCTGCATGTGGCCCAAACATATGTATGGAGTGTTGATGTTTGAATACACAATGGAATAACTTTGTTGTGGCACCGTGCTTTTGATGCGGAGCATCCTTCCATCATCCCCATGGACTCTACATCAACATATCCAACCCCACAAGGACCCATGACAAGAGCTAGAGCACGTGCTTTGGAAACCGAGGTGAACTCCTTCCTACTAGACTTGCATATGAACCCAAATGGAACATGTATACTACCTCACCAAAATGTGCTATGCCTCCTTAGGTACGAAGAGGAACACCACCAAGGAGCTCAGGAGCATCCCCAAGAAGAAGGAGAACCACCCCAAGGCCACGAGGATCAAGAAGAAGGACAACAGCAGCAGCACAGGAAGCTCCAGGCCACCCCGTGTGCACGTGCCCCAGAAACCCCGTGCCCACGGGCTACTCAGGGAGTTGACGCTGGAGCACCCCGTGCGCACGGGCTTGTACCGTGCCCACGGGACCCCCGTGCACACGGGCCCAACTTACCCCGTGCGCACGGGCCTCCCAGGATGGACGGCTATGATGATGACTTCGGCTCCACTTCTCCTCCTTCGACCCCAAGCCTATATAATTCGTACCTAGGGCCATGTTTAGGGTGATCAAAGTATTAGATGAGATCTTGGTGAGCTTTGCTCCATTACCTTCCCTCTTTAAGGATCAAGACCCCATAGGGAAGAATCCTTGAGGATTTCAAGACCTCCTTCTAGGAGAAGACTATCTACCACCAAGACCCCTCTTCCTTTGGATTTGGGATGAACTTTGCCATTGTATCTTTCCTTTGATTGTGTTTGAGACTTGTGGATCTTGTGTTGTTACTCTAGTGGATGTGTAATTGGGAATTGTTGGAGTGATTACCTCTTTGTGTTCATCCTTGTGTTCTTGTGGTTCTTGTGTTTCACTCCATTTCCCCTCCAAGTGTGAAAAGATCTCCACCTAGGGTTCTACCCTCCATCATATGGTATCATGAGCCACGTTGATTCACACCTTGGAGTCCTTACCTTCCACTTTCTAGCTTGATTTTGTTGTTTTTCGTCCTAATCCGAAAATCCCCACCAAAAATAGCCCCCAAATTTTTCTTGCAATTTGTTGATCTTGTGAGATTTGGTTGATTTGATCCACGAATTTGGTGTTTGACAAGTGTATCTACACCTCCACTACCATCCCCACCCATCCCCCACTGGAATTTGGCCAAAAACTCGAAATCCCCACGAAATCACATGAGTTCATCCGCTCTCGGGAGACCCCGTGCACATGGGCCATCGGGACCCCGTGCACACGGGACCGCGTGCACACGGGCCTCGCTTACCCCGTGCGCACGGCCTATCCAGGCACTTCGGCCATTTTTCTGTTTTTCTTGTTTTGTTTCACCACCACCTCTTTTGTTCTTCCACACCATTCCACGTGTTTGTTGAGTGTTCGGTTGCGATTTCCCTTGTGTCCTAAGGTGTTTCGGCTACTTAGGCGCAACTTGGTATCATCTTCGCCACCAACCATCGACTCGAACAATACTTCGGCTTCGACAAGACCATCTTCGACCGTAAGCAAGGACGGTAACCTCGACAACACCTTGTACCCTTGCCATTAACTTGATAGCCTCGAGCCATTTTGCGTAGCTTACCCATCGAGACTAGCTTGTTGAGTATTTCCGGGCCACGTCTTAGTGCACCATTTAGTGTTCCGTCCATCCCGTGCATATACTACTTGTACCTCATTGTGTGGCTCGCATATCAGGCATCATGGCATAGTTTAAAAAAAAGTAGAAAAAAAAAGAAAGCTTTTAAGCAAAAGAGAAGAAAAGCAAAGAGCTTCTAAGCAATAGCATCGAGCCTTCGCATTCGTGCATCATTTTGGTCACCACATACATAAGCATACTTGGGATAGTGAGACGAGTAGATTCTCTATTAGGTTGGTGCACTAGCGTATCTAGCCCATTAGTGCAATCGAGCTAGCGTCTCTCTAGTATCCGTACGACAAGAGCTTTTCCCGTGTTTCCATACCTTCGAGCTCACCCCTTGGTTGTGCGGATCCCATTTATCTTCCGTGTGTGTGTTCCTAGTGTTATCTCGGGAGGTTGAACTATTTGTCTTATTTGCCATTTGTGAATCCTCTCAACTTTATCAACATCTTGACTAACATTTGCTTGAATTATTTGTGTCTTTCCTAACCAAGCTCCTCCATAGACCATTTACTTGTAGGTGTGAGAAACAATTCCCGGTACCAATTCCCCTATTGTAACATCACGTGGGATCATACTTGTTACATCCACAATCTTCGGAAAAGGTAACTTTGGTTTTGTTCTCTCATTTTCCTACTCACCACCACTTTCTTATGATGGATAGGCCAAGTTCTTCTACCAACCCACTCTTCATCGAGCAAGACGACGACATGTCATCCTTCGTCACCAAGAGCCACCTCTTTGGCGCACAACGAGCTCTCCATCAAGAGAAACAAGCAATGAACGACCGCATCGACAACCTCGCCACCGACTTGCGACTCTCCGAGCAACGTACACGCGACTACTTCGACAACAAGCTCGACGCGCACAAGCAAGAGAACGATGCAAGAATGGACGAGATCCGAGCTTTGTTGGTCAACCGGCATCCTTCAACTTCTTCCTACTCAAGACAGAGCCACTCAAGTCGCCAATCCGACGACACCTTCTCCAGCTCAAGTACACCGTTATCGACCATTCTTCGATGAGCCGCACGTCAAGACCGACATGCATCTCGATATCCGCTCCACGGCAAGCATTCACAAGAGCAAGTCGATGAGCAAGTTCCTCGTCATCAAGCAAATCAAGTCGCCTTTGCTCAAGCCCAAGAACGACAACGTCTTCGTCGTCAAGAACAAGAAGAATGAGCGCGTCTACAACAAGAGGAACAAGACGCCGAGGCCCAATGTCTTCAACAACAACAACGAGAATCACAAGCTATTGAGGCGGAACATGCCCTTCAAGAATCAAGTCGAGTCGTCGCCAACCGCAATCGCGAACGGCGCAATCAAGAGGAAGCCCTTCGAGAAGAAATGCAAGAAAGGAACTATCGACCACGTGTGCACCGTCAAGTTTCTCAAGCTCCTCCACAAGCTCGTCAAGCTCCACCTCAACCTCAAGCGCAACAAGAGCGACACCAAGCGGAACAAGTGCTTCAAGACCCTCCTCCACACCAAGAACGACACCAAGCGGGACGAGAATTCGAAGACCCTCCAAGACAAGAGCGACACCGCAACCGCTACCAAAATGAAGAGCAACGCTATGGCAAGCTCAAGTTCACAATGCCCAAGTTTAATGGAAGCAATGATCCAGAAGAGTACCTCTCATGGGCATTGAAGGTCGACAAAATCTTTCATTTGCACAACTATGATGAAGAGAAGAAGATCGCAATGGCATCACTTGAGTTCCAAGACTATGTGCTCATATGGTGGGAACAAGTCCTTGAGTGCCGAGAAGCAAGAGGTGACCCTCCAATCACCACTTGGGCTCAAATGAAGGATGTCATGCGAGCACGATTTGTGCCAACCTACTACAACCATGATCTCTTCAAGAAGCTACAACTCCTCAAGCAAGGAACCAAGAGTGTTGAAGAATACTACAAGGAAATGGAGATAGCCATGATTCGAGCCAATGTCAAGGAAGATGATGAGCAAACAATGGCACGGTTCTTGAATGGACTCAACCATCCCATCAAGAAGATCGCCGACTTCCAACCCTACTCCAACCTCATTGAGCTAGTACATCAAGCGACCAAGGCGGAACGTCAACTGCAAGATGACTTCAAGTACGCCAAGTACTCCTCCAAGACATATGGCTTCTCCAACATTCAAGCTTCAACAACTCCTACAACATCTACTTCAACCAAGCCTTCTCCAAGCATCGACGACAAGACAACATACAAGAAACCTTCGTCAAGTTCAAGTGGTCCTCCTCCTACTACAAGCAACTACAAGCCGCGTGCTACTTCCTCTACTCCGACCGATGAGACCATCAATACAAGTTCAATCAAGTGCTTCACATGTGGCGGCCGAGGCCATAAGTCCTTCCAATGCACCAACAAGCGCACTATGATCCTCAACGACGATGGCACCTACGACTCAATGAGTGAAGATGAAATGGACGCTATTGAGCAAGTGGCCATGCACCAGCGCGTGAACGAGGATGAAGATGATCAAGTCTTTTGTGATGAAGATACGAGCCCCGCTCTTGTTGTTTCCAAGGTCTTGACACTTCAACATCAACAATAAGAAGACCAACGATGCCACATCTTCCACACAAAGGCCGGCATCAATGGGAGATCCGTCAAGGTCATCATCGATGGAGGTAGTTGCCACAACTTGGCAAGCGAAGAACTATGCTCCGAGCTTCAATTGATCAAGAGGAAGCACCCGCACCCCTACAAGGTTCAATGGCTAAGCGACACCGGCACTATACGAGTTGAGCATACGGTCCAAGTATCATTCAAAATAGGTGCATATGATGACACTTTGGAGTGTAATGTGGTCCAAATGACCGTTTGCCACCTCCTCCTTGGTCGACCATGGCAATTCGACCGTGGCGCCATCCACAATGGGCGTACAAACCACTATAGCTTCAAGATGAAAGGAAAAGAATATGTGCTACGACCCATGTCTCCTAGTCAAGTGATAGCCAACAAGCAAGCCACCCACCATAGAGAGAAGAGTGAGAAAGAGAGCCACCAAAACATGAGTGAGAGCAACAAGCCACACTTGAGCGCCTCTTCGCCTAGAGAGAAAAACCTCATCCTATCCGCCACCAAACATGAGATGAGAGAAGTGTGTGAGAACCCATCGAGTGTGATTCACTTTGTCCTTGTGTGCAAGGATGGAGAACCAAAAACTAACACTACTCACGAGCTACCTTTGGTGTTTCAATCTCTTTTGCAGGAATTTCAAGATGTTTTCCCCGACGAGCTACCTCATGGTCTACCTCCTCTACAAGGCATTGAGCATCGAATCGACCTCATCCCCGGAGCGCCACTTCCAAACAAAGCTCCATACCGTGTCAATCCCGAAGAAACCAAGGAGATTCAAAGGCAAGTACAACAACTAATCGACAACGGTCATGTACGTGAAAGCTTAAGCCCTTGTGCCGTTCCCGTTATACTTGTGCCTAAACCCAATGGAAGTTTCCGCTTGTGTTCCGATTGTAGACCTATAAATGTTATCACCGTTCGCTATAGGCATCCCATTCCTCGCTTAGATGATATGCTCGATGAACTTAGTGGAGCCAACTTTTTCTCCAAAATTGATCTTAAAAGTGGCTATTATCAAATCCGCATACAAGAAGGTGATGAATGGAAAACTGCTTTCAAAACAAAATTTGGAATGGTTAGTCATGCCTATGGGTTTGTCGGAAGCTCCCGGTACTTTTGTGCGTCTCATGCATCATGTCCTTCGCCCTTACATTGGAGTCTTTGTTGTGGTTTATTTCGATGATATTCTTGTGTTGCAAAACCATGAAAGAGCATCTTGATCATGTTAAGCTTGTTTTGCAAACACTTCGAAAGGAAAGTCTTTATGCTAACATGAAAAAGTGCACGTTTGGTGTTGACAAAGTGGTTTTTTTGGGTTTCTTTGTTTCTTCCAAGGGTGTCCATGTTGATGAAACTAAAATTGAAGCAATTAAAACTTGGCCCCAACCCACCAATTTGCAACAAGTGCGAAGTTTCCTTGGTCTTGCAGGTTTTTATCGTTGCTTTGTGAAAAACTTTAGCACTATCGCAGCCCCTTTGCATGCTTTGAGTAAGAAAAATGCTCCTTTTGTTTGGGGAACTTTGCAATCAATCGCTTTTGATGAGCTCAAGTCTTTGCTTACTCATGCTCCGATTCTTGCTTTGCCCAATTTTGACAAAACTTTTGAGGTTCATTGTGATGCAAGTGCTACCGGAATTGGCGGAGTATTGATGCAAGAAAAACGTGTAATTGCATACTTTAGTGAAAAACTCTCCGGTGCTCAACTTAACTATCCAATCTATGACAAAGAATTGTATGCATTAGTGCGTGTCCTACATGTTTGGGAACATTATCTTAGACCTCATGAGTTTGTCATACATACCGATCACGAAACGCTTAAGTACTTAAAAGGTCAAACTAAATTGAACAAGCGTCATGCCAAATGGAGTGAATTTATTGAATCTTTCCCATATGTGATCAAGTACATTAAGGGTAAGGAAAATGTAGTTGCCGATGCACTTTCTCGCATATGCACGCTTGTCACCCAACTTGAGTTGAATGTTATTGGCTTTGAGCACATAAAAGATTTGTATGCTAGTGATCAATCTTTTGCATCTCATTACGCTAAATGTTTGATGCATACATCTTGGGAACAATACTACATCAAGGATGGTTATCTTATGAGAGCTAACAAACTATGCATTCCCGAGTCTTCTCTTCGTTTGCTACTTTTGCAAGAGGCTCATGGAGGTGGACTCATGGGACACTTTGGACGCGACAAGACTTTCGCCACGCTCTCCAAGAACTACTTTTGGCCCAAGATGTTCCGTGACATCTCACGCTTCACTACTAGATGCTCTACATGCCGCAAAGCTAAGTCAAAAGCTCAATCTCATGGTCTTTACATGCCTCTTCCAATTCCTTATCAACCTTGGGAAGACATTAGCATGGATTTTGTACTTGGTTTGCCTAGAACTCAAAATGGAAAAGATTCCATGTTTGTTGTTGTGGACCGATTTTCTAAAATGGCACATTTCAGTCCTTGCAACAAGGTAGACGATGCTTCACATATTGCAAATCTTTTTTGTAGGGAAATCTTGCGCCTCCATGGAGTACCAAAGTCAATCGTCTCCGACCGCAACGTCAAGTTCTTGAGTTACTTTTGGAAGACCCTATGCGCCAAGCTCGGAATCAAGCTCTTGTTCTCATCCGCATACCATCCTCAAACCGACGGCCAAACGGAGGTGACGAACCGGACTCTCTCCACTCTACTTCGCGTGTTGATCAAGAAGAACATCAAGGAGTGGGAGGCGTGTCTACCCATCGCCGAGTACGCCTACAACCGCGCAAGACATTCGACTACCGGCAAGTCTCCCTGCGAGGTCGTCTACGGCTTCAACCCATTGTCCCCATTGGACATTCTACCTCTACCTCTACAAGAACGCACAAACATGGATGCGAGTGCACGAGCAAGCTACATCAAGAAGATGCATGAAGATACAAGAAACATCATCGAGCGCCAAGTACATCGACTAGCGACCAAGCTCAACGTCAACAAACAACCCGTGATCTTTAACATAGGTGATCTCGTGTGGCTACACCTTTGCAAGGACTACTTCCCCAACGAACGCAAGTCCAAACTACTACCTCGAGCCGATGGACCATTCAAGGTGCTAGCACGCTACAACAACAAAGCCTACAAGATTGAACTCCCACGAGACAAGTACAACGTGAGCGACATCTTCAACGTCAAAGACCTCTCGCCTTTCCATGGTGATGAAGATCTTGATCCGAGGTCGGATCCTTTTGAGGGGAGGGGAGATGATGCGGAGCATCCTTCCATCATCCCCATGGACTTTACATCAACATATCCAACCCCACAAGGACCCATGACAAGAGCTAGAGCACGTGCTTTGGAAACCGAGGTGAACTCCTTCCTACTAGACTTGCATATGAACCCAAATGGAACATGTATAGTACCTCACCAAAATGTGCTATGCCTCCTTAGGTACGAGGAGGAACACCACCAAGGAGCTCAGGAGCATCCCCAAGAAGAAGGAGAACCACCCCAAGGCCACGAGAATCAAGAAGAAGGACAATAGCAGCAGCACAGGAAGCTCCAGGCCACCCCGTGCGCACGGGCCCCAAAACCCCCGTGCCCACGGGCTACTCAGGGAGTTGACGCTGGAGCAACCCGTGCACACGGGCTTGTACCGTGCCCACGGGACCCCCGTGCGCATGGGCCCAACTTACCCCGTGCGCACGGGCCTCCCAGGATGGACGGCTATGATGATGACTTCGGCTCCACTTCTCCTCCTTCGACCCCAAGCCTATATAATTCGTACCTAGGGCCATGTTTAGGGTGAGCAAAGTATCAGATGAGATCTTGGTGAGCTTTGCTCCATTACCTTCCCTCTTTAAGGATCAAGACCCCATAGGGAAGAATCCTTGAGGATTTCAAGACCTCCTTCTAGGAGAAGACTATCTACCACCAAGACCCCTCTTCCTTTGGATTTGGGATGAACTTTGCCATTGTATCTTTCCGTTGATTGTGTTTGAGACTTGTGGATCTTGTGTTGTTACTCTAGTGGATGTGTAATTGGGAATTGTTGGAGTGATTACCTCTTTGTGTTCATCCTTGTGTTCTTGTGGTTCTTGTGTTTCCCTCCATTTTCCCCCTCCAAGTGTGAAAAGATCTCCACCTAGGGTTCTACCCTACATCAGCTTTGGAACCAGAAATCCCCACACGAAGCGAGGGTTAGTTGACGATGCATTGTATATATGTATGTCATACCACACTTCGAGCCGATGACGGGGATTCATGCATGCATGCATAGTATGTGCTCAAACTTAGGTTTGAATCTCACCATGACCAACTACAATAACATGAACCAAAGGAAGAATCCACCATGGTAACCTATCTCGTTGTCGCTCAAAGTGATCATGGATGTCCACGCAGGCCCACGAATATATAGCCTTGTCGCCGATAACCACATGAGGGAGTGTACCATTCGAAGACAACCACTGCATGCATATGTATGTATGGAGGTAATGCGTGCATGTTTGAATACCATGCACAACATTGATGTGGCGCGTGCGTTGAAAATCGTACAGTCCCCACTGTCAGCGTTCTGGGAACGGGGGTACCCAGACTTGCCTGCCTGCGGCCTGCGGTGGCTTAGGGAGTGGCCCAGTACGGCCCATCTTCATGAACACATGCTCAAGACCCTCGCGGGGCGGATGACATGAGGCTTCCTCGGGCACAGCCTCGTCAGGCTGGCTCGCGAGAAGGTGGAGAGATCAAGGCAGGGTACCTCCCGAGGTGCCTGCGACGCAAGCCATGACGACCGAGGCCAGGCGGGCGCCAGGCGGGCGCCGGCCTGCGCAGAGTCCTTGTTTCCTCTTTGGTGCAAAGGGGGCAAGCGCAGGCGAGAGTATCAAGCAAAGGCAACCATTTCGGTGCAACAAGACCAAGACCAGCAGAATGGCAGGATGGAGGTCATCGTGGAGCCCAAGCCGGCGTCACCGTCAGAGCCTTTGGCAGGCGAGGACCGACTTTAGCCAGGATAAGTGTACTAGATGTTCCCCTTCAAAATGGCCGATTGTTGGCGCCCTCCCCGCTCAATATTTGGGAAGAGGCCCAGGGCCTCCCTCTATAAGTAGAGCTAGCCACCACAGAGTAGGGGGGAGGAGATTTTGGGCAACTAGAGATCCAGATTTTGGGTAGACTAGAGAGAGAGAGAGATGCGACTGAACTCACCTAAGCAATTCATCGCACAAGCCAAGAACAGCCCCTCGCGAGGCTGTTCTTCCCTTGTATTATTCATCATCAGCCCCCTGAGGCAATCCACCAAACCACAAACTAGAGTAGGGTATTAGACCACAATGGTGGCCCTAACTAGTATAAACCTCGTGTCCCTTGTGTTGTTCTTCGTGTAGTTTAGATCCTTGTGAGGCGATGAGACGTGGGTAGGCAGGAGGTGTGATCTCCGCGCGCACCCCAGAGTTCGAACCTTGAGGGTCTGCCGGAACCTAAAATCTGACATTTGGCACGCCAGGTAGGGGTGCGCCGGAATCCTTCTCCCGCCGCCTTGTGTACCGTCGCATCGTCGTCTCATGTCTGGCGACCCAACGGGCAATCCCGATCCCTGGGCGGCCTGGCCCGCCCGCGCAGAGCCGCTTGCCCAGGGCGACCTCAACCCCGTGCCCCAGGCAGCCCCCGGTCCGCAGGGTGCTGCGGGCAGCGGGCGACGTGGTTAGGCGATGCCAGCTCTCACGCCGCGGCAGGTGCGGTCGGCAGCAAGGGCCTCAAGCCACGCCGCGGCCACGGCACCGTATACCCGGCGGGAGCAGGCGAACTCAAGGGCCGCGCTCACGGTAGCCCGAGAGCTACTACAATGCAGGCTGCTGGAGGGAGGCCACGACGTGCTACTGGAGCGGGTGGCAGAGCTCCTGGGCTCCGCCACCTCGGGGGCTCACCCCTTTTGCACCCAGCCGCCGCCTCAGGCCCAAGGCGGACCACTCGGCGGCCCCGCGCGCGCCCGCACAGCTCCGAGCGGATCCGAGGGCCACTCCAACGCCAACCTGGCCGTCGGCGCCTGGCTACCAACAGTGCCGCCTCCGCCTCCGACCAGCGAAGGAGGATTCACTACTGCCCACGGTCCCGGTGGGCCACCGCGCTACCACTCCCAGGTTGGCACCTCGAGCAGGACTGCGTGGCACACGGGGCACTACAGCGAGGCATTCGGGGCGGCAGCCCCAGAAGCGTATGTGCCCCACATGGCGGATCAAGGGCACGCGCAGGAGGAAGACCATGGCTCGTTCCTCGGCCCAGGCTGGGGGGAAGAGATACCCGAAGCTGAGCACTTTCAGGAGCCCAGGGAAGGCCTCGTCGACCGCGCCGGAGGCAGCGCCTATCGGGTACCGCTAATTCCTCAGGAACAGGCATACGCTAACCATGGATCACAGGAGGTACAGGTCGTCGCGGCGGATGGCTGCCCCAATCCAGCAGCTTCCTACCCCTCAGGAGGAGGGCACCGGGGGCTATAGGAGAGGGGCCGAGATCCGGCCTCGCCCACGCGGCGCTCGGAGCAAGGCGCCCTTAGGAGGTAGGCCCTCTGCCGGGGAGGTGCCTCAGGGCCTACCCCCTGTAGAGGACCCGTGGTCGTCGGAGGAACCGCTGGCGACCGCTCTATCCCATCGGCGGCGTCCTCGGTCTCCGACCATCGTCGATGGCAATAGTGTGTGGCACAAGGCGGGGCCCTCGTCTGGCGATATGAAGCAAGGCCGGTACCTGTGAAGAAGGCCGAGTGCTTGTGAAGCTCGCCGCCCCATGACACTCTTACGTAATAATGAGTGGGGCTGTACACGCCCCGGAGTCTCCGAAGAGCCGCCCTCGGGCCTCGGGGGCTCCCGCCCACGCCCAGTGGCAGCACTTAGATCCGCGCTGGTGAGAAGACATCGAAGATTAGACTAGGTGCCAGACGCGGCCTTTCTGCTTTTTTTTGCCTTTCCCTTGGTTGTCGTTTTCCCCTGTTGGGATTTAAGTTAGATCTGAGCTTGAGACTTGCGTGTGTTCGGGGAAGGGGTGTTTAGTCTCGTGCGAGCAATCTCTCGCGTTCTAGCTACCGCTTTGCGCCCATCCAGCTTCAGCTGCCTCCCCTTGTGAGCCCTTCGCGAGTCGGGCCAGGCCCAACATGCGCGCAGCCTGGACAGCCGTCGCCACGCCCTCTTAGGAGGTTCTCATTACAGGTTCAATGGGCTCGTTCAGTAGGCACTCAGGACACCACGGCCCCCCGCAGGCTTGCTCAGGGCCCACGCGGGTCGAAGGTAAACAAGCCAATTGACTCGTCACAAGACCAGCCGCTCGGCATAGGCATGCGGGCGATACCATGTCTACAAATACGCTAACTACAAGTTTTTACACGAGGGGCTCCCGCTCCCAAAATGCTCTTACAACCTTCAGGGCCAAGCCCGAACTCTCTCTATGCAGGGTAAAAAGCAGGAACAGCGCGCGGTCAACCAGATAAATCCCCCAATGCATCCTCAGGGCACCTCCGAAGTCGTCACTGGCATCGCTGGCCTCGCCATCGCCTTCTACGTTGCCATCATTAGCACCTAGGCCATTCACCACGCCGCCCTCATCAGCAACCACGACCACACCGTTGTCATCGGCGGTGAAGGCCCTAACAAGGGCGTCCACGTTGTCTTCCACCCAATGCGCCAGATCGCCCCGGATGGCCAGGGGTACCGGTGCGATGGCGGTATCAAAGTCAAAGTGGGGGTCCATGTTCTGAAGATGACTGAAGACGCGAGAAAAAGCACGCCCAAGTAGGGCACGGCTACTCTCCTCCACCAACCTGTCGGCTCTGCCCGACCGGGTCTCTAGCTGTGTCACCACATTAGTGAAGAAATGAAGGTTACCAGCATAGTTAACCTCATGAGGCTCCCCAACGGCTGCCTCGCAAATGTTGCCCAAGGCCGTGTTAGCTCTTTCCCGGAGCGTGCAGAGCATAGGGCCATGCATGTGCTCCAAGGTCTGCCGCTGGCGTATCTCGTCCTCGCTCCGCCGCACGACGGCCTCAGTCGCGTCAACCCTTTGATGGAGAAGAAGCACCTCGGTGCGGGAGGAAGCCAGCTCCACCTGTGCCACACCAAGGGCGGCCCCGGCAGCGTTCGCACGCCGCGTCACTTCATCCAGCTTGGCCTTCAGGGCGGCGGTCCTGCCCACTGCTTCGACCCTGATCAACTCCAGCCTTTCCTCGTACTCACGCTCGAGGTTCGAGTGGGCCGCCGCCACCCGGCGATCAACCTCTTCTAGGGCTCGGGCTTCCCGCGTGGCAACGTCATCCTCTGCCTGCGCCACCAGGCGCTCTCTTGTCTCCAACCGCTCGATGTCCAGGGTGCGCTCGGTGGCCTCCAGCGTCAGTGCCTCCTCACGTCTCTGGAGCTCTGCCCGGTCGACCGAGGCCCCCTTCATCGACGCAAGGGCCGCCTCACGCAACTCCACCTGCTGCTCCAGGGAGCTACTCCAGGCCCGGAGCTCCCACGCCCGCTCCTCTGCAGCCCTGCGCCGTTGGTCAGCCTCCTGGGCCTCCTCGACGGCCTGGGAGCAGGCCTCCCGAGAAGCCGCCAGCGATGCCTCGGCCTTCTCATTGTCAAGGTCACGCTGGTGGCACGCAAGGGCAACAACCACCTTCAGCTTGCGCCTCTCCTCAGCTCGGCGCAGGCCCTTGGCCTCAAGGCGCGCGTCCTCGCCGGCAAGCTCTACGCCGAGCTGGCTCACTGCGTCAGCCGCCCTCTGGAGAAACCCTTGGCGAAGGGCGTGGCGCTCCCGAGCATGTTCGAGCACGTCTTTCGCGTCGTCCTCCGCCCCAGGCACGCGCGGAGGGCCACGAACCAGCACTCCCCCTCTGGGCAGGGGGCTGGGGGCTGGCGCCCTCGCGAGGGCCGGGCGCGCCCCGCCAGAAGCCTGGCCCAGAGCCGGTTCGTCCTCCAAGGAAGAACGCGAGACCGACCTTAGCCAGTCGCCGTCCACGACCAAGCGAAGAGCCCGGGGCAGGCTGGCTGTGCCCCGGGAGGCCTCGCGGAGGAGGGTCGCGAGGTGCATAGAATTAGGATGCATCACAAGATGGCTCACCTCTCCAACCGGCCTCACCATAAGGGCAGTGCTCGAGCTCGGGGCACTTGGGGACGGTGGAGGGGGCGAGGCCTGGGGGGATGGCTCCT
The DNA here is from genome assembly GCA_963921465.1 of Triticum timopheevii. Taxonomy (NCBI): domain Eukaryota; kingdom Viridiplantae; phylum Streptophyta; class Magnoliopsida; order Poales; family Poaceae; genus Triticum; species Triticum timopheevii. Next base: position 330,597,549 of record OY997274.1, on the reverse strand, counting down.
CGGCCATCTCCGTGAACTTGGCAGGAAGGGCCTTGCAGGGCAATGGTCAGCTAAAGCAACGGGAAAGTAAGGGACTAAGAAAGGAGGAGGCTTACTCATCAATGGCGAAGTACTTCCTGCGCTTCAATATGCGGCAAGGGTAATCATCACCCAAGGCCTCCTTTCTCTTTCGGAGAGCCTCGAAGTCCATGCGGAAGCGGCCTAGGAGCTCGGCGCAAGGGTCAGCCTGCGATGAGGAAGAAGCGCCAAGGTGACCGCAGTCGGGGGCATTGCCCTGGCGCACGCTGCCAGATGCCGCCCCGTGAAGGGTGGCGGGGCCTCGGGAGCCTCTGCCACGGAAACCGTGGGCCGCGGCTCAACACCTTCGGCCGCTGCAGGGCAGGCCTCAGAAGCTACCACCTCAGGAGTTCCGCGTGGCGTCATCATCCCGACGGCAGCCCCCTCAGCCCCCGGCGGCCCTTGCCTCCCAGCTCCACCACTCGAGGAAGGACCGTCGTGGGCAACCGGGAAGGCAACCACCGCAACTGGGTTCTCACAAGGTCCCATGAGGCCTGCTGGGCGCAGCCCCCATTCGTTGAAGCTGGGCATCTGCTTCACAAAATCAGCCCAGCTTGAGCAAAGGTACAGCAAGGCACCCCCTTGCCGGAGGCTGCCAGGGGAAGGATCCCCAGTCAGAATCATGAGAACCTTCCTCATCACTTCAGGCGCCAGCTCTTCCTTCTGGAGCCTCATGCGGCTTCACGCCCCCCGAAGGTCCACATCCAGCGGGAATGACGCTGGAGAGGGGCAATGCGGCTCTGGAGGAACTCCTTCACCACCTTGGGTGCCGTCACACCGAGCACCCTCAAGTTAACGCCAGACGAAGACGAGCCGGGGGCTCGTGAGCGTCTCATGGCCCCAGCCTGAATTGGGGACAGCGGGCAAGGTTGGCTCCGAGAGTAGGGGACTGGGCACTCCGACATCCACGTATAGCCACCGCTCTCAGAACCCAGTCGTAGGCGGAGGAAGGCTGAAATCAATTCCCGAGGCTGCCGTTTCTGGTGCGGCGAGGAAGCTCACGCACCCCGAGCATTGGGTGGGGTCACTGAGGCGCCAAGAGAAGAAGTGGCGCAGCAAGGCGACTGAAGGAGGAATGCCCACCATTGCCTCGCAAACAAAAGCAAAAACAGCAAGGAGAGCAATGGATTCGGGACCCAAATGCATCATGTGGATCTGGTAATGGGAAAGTACGGCGTTGAAGAAATCGGAAAAAGGGGGAACCAGTCCCGCCCACAGGGCGTCGGCAAAGTACCGGACCTTGATGACTATTCTGTCAATGGAGAAGTGAGACGCGGGCCAGACCGTCGTCCTCCCGCACTCGTTGAAGATGGTGGCGAGGGCGGAACTGACCTTGTCCAAGGCTTCCAGGTTGAGTATGATCGACTGGTCGACAGCGGGAGCCGTCGACGACAGCGAGCGGGGCGAGGGCACAAGATTCTTCCCTTTCCCCTTCTTCGTTGGCGCCATGGCGACAGGAAGGGGGAGGTTCGAGATTGGATTGGAAGCGGAGGTTGGAGCTCAAGGAGAGGAAGAGCAGGGGACGCACGAGGGGTGAGAAGAGGGATGACTGTGTGCAATCGTGGGTCCGCCTAGCTGGGCGCAAAATAAGGAGGCATGGGGAAACAGGGACGCCCGCGTCCAATCAACCGCCACGCGGCGCCCAAGGCCGCAGGCTGTTGGGGCCCGCGGCGCTTTGCACTTGCCCCTTCGCTTCTCTAGTAAGCCAAGTCCAGGCACACCTTGGGCCGGGGGCTACTGTCGGTGTTCTGGGAACGGGGGTACCCAGACTTGCCCTGCCTGCAGCCTGCGGCGTGGCTCAGGGAGTGGCCCAGTACGGCCCATCTTCATCAACACACGCTCAAGACCCTCGCGAGGGGCCAAGCCTCGCGGGGCGGATGACAGGAGGCTTCCTCGGGCACAGCCTCGTCAGGCTGGCTCGCGAGGAGGCGGAGAGATCAAGGCAGGTACCTCACGAGGTGCCCGTGACGCAAGCCATGACGACCGAGGCCAGGCGGGCGCCGGCCTGCGCAGAGTCCTTGTTTCCTCTTTGGTGCAAAGGGGGCAAGCGCAGGCGAGAGTATCAAGCAAAGGCAACCATTTCGGTGCAACAAGACCAAGACCAGCAGAACGACAGGATGGAGGTCATCGTGGAGCCCAAGCCGGCGTCACCGTCAGAGCCTTTGGCAGGCGAGGACCGACTTTAGCCAGGATAAGTGTACTAGATGTTCCCCTTCAAAATGGCCGATTGTTGGCGCCCTTCCCGCTCAATATTTGGGAAGAGGCCCAGGGCCTCCCTCTATAAGTAGAGCTAGCCACCACAGAGTAGGGGGAGGAGATTTTGGGCAACTAGAGATCCAGATTTTGGGTAGACTAGAGAGAGAGAGGCGACTGAACTCACCCAAGCAGTTCATCGCACCAGCCAAGAACAGCCCCTCGCGAGGCTGTTCTTCCCTTGTATTATTCATCATCAGCCCCCTGAGGCAATCCACCACACCACAAACTAGAGTAGGGTATTACACCACAATGGTGGCCCGAACTAGTATAAACCTCATGTCCCTTGTGTTGTTCTTCGTGTAGTTTAGATCCTTGCGAGGCGACGAGACGTGGGTAGGCAGGAGGTGTGATCTCCGCGCACACCCCAGAGTTCGAACCTTGAGGGTCTGCCTGAACCCGAAATCCGACACCCACACAGAGCAAGATCGGTTCATGACGTGTTGTGGTACTGCCCACTTCGACTCGGCGGGAGGGATTCATGCGTACACGTGCATGTGTGCTCAAACTATATCATGTCATCCGAGAGCATGACCTATATACCGTAATACAAACCAAAAAATAATCCCCTCCGAAGTCAAATTAACCTCTCTCGTTGTCGAGCAAATTAATGATGGACCAAGCGGGCCCATAGATGGAAAGCATCGATATTGCTGCATGAGTGGGTGCCAGAGGACAACCACCACCGCTTTGCATGTGGGCCAAACATATGTATGGAGAGGTGTGTGTGTGGTTGTGATGTTTGAATACCCAAAATACACAACTTTGATGTGGCACATGCCTCTAAAACCATAAAGTCCCCACACAGAGCAAGGTTCATGAAGCATACTACATATGCTGGTGCCCTTCCCCCTCTTCAATGCATACTATATGCTCCTACCGTAATACAAACCAAAAAGAATCCTCCTTGACGGTGAAATTAATTATCCTCTCCCAATGTAGGTCAAAGTGATGCATGCATGGACGACGACCTCGCGGGCCCAAAGTTGGAAGCGTCACACGTGAGTGTCCTAGGATAACCACCACCTGCATGCATGTGGCCCAAAGAGGTGTTGTGTGATGTTTGAATAGCCAATGCACAACTTTGATGTGGCACGTGCCTTGGAAACCAAAAAGTCCCGACACGGAGTAATGTGTGTTCATGGACGCGTACGTAGTATATATGCTAGTCCCCCCCCCCCCCACATCTTCGACGCATACTATATACTCCCATCATAACACAAAAAAAGAATCAACCTTGCTGGTCAAATTAACCAATCTACCGGCTGTTGGTCGAAGTGATGGACGACGACCTCGCGGGCCCATAGAAAGCGTCACACACAAGTGAGTGTCATGAAGGACAACTACCAGCTGCATGTGGCCCAAACATGTATGTATGAAAGGGTTGTGTAATTTTTTAAATAAAGAATTCACGACTTTGATGTGGCACTTGCATCACAAAATGGCCAACCCACACGATGGCTCATGACTCTTAGTGTACTTCCAGCCCCCACCCCAGATGCGCGCGCACACACACACACACCGCGCATCCACCACAACTACGATGCATATTAAATTTTCCCATGGTGAACATATGTTACCAAAGGAGGGACATTTTAATTTTGAAAAAACCCCAGAGATCATTAAGACGTTTTAGTACATTGATTGATTTTCTAGGGGTATAATGCGCAAAGATCAATTTTGAGCTACATGCACACATGATAGTGCACCTAAAATGGATTGGAATACACATGTGTCTCATTGGGTGCATGTTTACTCCTCGTGCCAGAAATTACAAACATTGAGAATCTTGATTTTTAAAATCTAGTACATCCAAAACTTATTTGAAATTCATGAAACTTATCGTGTTGTCATATGGACACCAATACATAGTGGTATTGTACTTTTTGGTCAAATTTGAGACAAGTTTTGATGTAATCTTGATCTTCTTACAAATGGGAGATTATTAATAATTGGGAACCAATATCGCAAACGGGCTATTTATTCGAACTGTGGGCGTTAGACCAACAATGGATACGTGCCATGCTTCAGTTAAGCAATAAAGCGGCAGCATTAATCATCAAAATAGAAAAACAACATATGTGCCGCCACACCCCATGTGCCGTGCGAGAAGGCGTGAGTTGATGGGACGCATGCGAGCAGTCCGCCGTGCAGCCAGACCGAGAGGCATGTGTGCAGGTGTGTGAATTGACGGGAGGCGTGCTCGCTGCACAGTCTCATCGGGAGCATGCGAGTAGCTGTGTGAAATGACGGTAGGCATGCCAACAGTCTGGTGTGCAGGCTCACTGGAAGGCGAGCCTGCGGTTTGACCGCCGCCCGCCTCTCTTCCACTACTCCATATTAATGGCACGCCCGAGCTGCCGCACCCCCCATCCTTGCCACACACACAATCCTCTCTCTTCGCCTACATCCTCGACGCCGCTCTTAGTCCCCAAAGCCATTAGTGTATGTGGATGCCACCGAAGCACCCCATCGGAGGGAGTGATGACGCCGGGGCTGCTGAAGCACTGGAGCACAGTGTGAAGATGAAGACAGAGGTTGCCGTTGCCAACGATGAGGTATCGCTACACCTTGACCCCGTCGACGACATCGTGCTTCCACAGCCAAAGCCTTAGATCCACACCAACTCCAGCGACGACTTTGATGATGAATTGGGCGACGACTCCGATGATGACAGAGAACCGATTAGTCATCTATACCCATTTATGTGTCAAATACATCCTAGGGTTTCTCTCGTTACTCCTCCCTCCCCCTTTCTGGAATAGAAATCCTATGCTTATGTTCTCTCAATCCCTGAAATTTGAGTAATTTTCGTTAGATCCGTGTAGTGTATTGATTGTTTGAATGGTACAAATGATAAGTGATTAGTTGTTTCATATGTGCAAATGATTTCTGCTAATAATCCGATTAGGGTTAGTGTTTGTGCTAACAATTCCTAGCTAGGTCTTGACAATTGATTTTGAATGACCTACGTATATGTTTGTGCTATTTTTTTCAAGATTGGTCTGTACATAGACGATTGTGCTTAAAAATCGACCATAATCTTTGGATATGTCTAAAAAATAGCCATGAATTCCTAATCCTACTTTACAGCATGTAAACATTGATTTGATGCCAAATTTTGGCAACTGCCAAATGTTCGCTAGAGATTAGTTTGTATTCCAAATTTGATGCCACATTTTTTTACTATATGTATAGGTGCTATCTGACGATGCCAACAGCGAGGATGGAGATGGCCAGAGGAGGTACAAGAGGAAAATCCTTAGGGAGCTTTATGCATGAATAGATAACAAGCATATTAGGACCTAGAACGGGGGCTATGGATGCCCATTTTGCAACCAAAAGCTTCATGACGCGTATCAAAGTGTTCTGGCGCATGCAAGAGGACGAGTCGTTGGTTCCTTCAAGTAGAAGTATTCTCGCAGGGTGGCGCATGCCGCATATGTTGAGTACCTGGAGAAGCTTCACGATCATGCCGGCATATGAAATGAGATGTGAGATTGAACTATGCATGGCTATGTAGTGTCTTAATAATAAATGTGCTTGAGTATGCTTAATGACGGTTGAACTATATATGGTTGAACTATGCTTGTGTACGACTTATTATCTATTCCCGAGTATGTTTAATCTATGTTTACTTATGTCTAAATGTGGGATATGGATTCACTCAGTTCGGTTCATGGAATTTTATGCATATTAGGGTGAATGTTTAGCGTGGGTAAAACTTTCAGATACAACCGATGAAGGAAAAGTGGAATCACCCTGAAACATGGTTATTTTACCAAATTGAAACCGTGTGCAATGACTTCCATTTTCCCAGTTATGTCAATCACACATGGTTGGCTCTAGCAAAACGTTGCCTCCGAAAATCTTTGTGGAGCAGAAAACCCTCACCACCCAATTCAAAAAGGATAAAAGAAAACCCTCACCACTCAATTCAAAAAGGAAAAAAGAAAACCCTCACCATCCCCACGTCACAAAAACCCTTACCCCGCCCGCCACCCCCTCCGATCCCCATTCACACCTTCCCAAGCTTCTGTGTGACTCTGCATGGCACCGCCTATTGCCGTGGCAACCACTTAGCTCAATGCTTGTCACCAATGCTAGGCTGCCGACAAACCCCACCGCATTTGGCCACTTCCGCTTGCCGTCGCCTATCGCCATCGACTTTCTCGACGCGCCTCGCCGTCGACCCAGAGTCCGCCCGATTAGGGAATCCGCCGTATTGAGGTTTTTCTCATGACCAACAAGGTAACTAATTTAATGAGATATTCTCTCATATCTTATCCCAGTTCATCTGCCTCCTTTAATCACTCAGCCGAAATTACCGTGAATTCATTTTTATTCGAGCTGATTTGAGGGTTTTATTTCGTTCATAGGGTGTACAGTACGCAGACACATTAGGACTTTGCGACCTTGGCCATAAATCCGTGGATTTCCATCTCATCATACTAGATGACGTGAGGATGAACGCGGTATGTTCAATCTCACCCTACATCGGTTGGCATGGCCTACTTTCCTGAACATATATTATATATTGCTACATTTGGATAAAAGGTGCCACATGCAGCATATACATCAAAGGGGATTTTTCTCTTCTTTCTATATTAGGCAAATTAATGATGTATTGTTATTTCTATTACTCTCATATTTCCATGACATCATGGTTACACTATCTGTTTAATTATAGATTTTTTTCCTTTGATTTCAACTGCTATACAGTTCTTTCAATTTCGCACATATTTGCATGTTACCATATTCTTTAACAATCCTACCATTTTCTACAGCACGTCCCTTGCTATGCAACAACATCTGTAGTACACAATCTTGTCCTTTACATAACTCAAGACTGCAGGGATGTCATACTGAACACAAACCATGGATTTACAATCGTTACTTCTGTAAGACTTGATGAATGCGGTGACTCCTATTTTGCCATGGGCCTCTGGACAGAAATTTCTAAGTTTTATGTACTGAAAGCCGGCATTAAATTGCACTACACATAAAAGAGCTTGGTCATGAGATATATGCTAACTTCCTCGATGATATCATCCGTCCATACTTTGGTCGAAGTAAGTGTTCTTTTCAAGTATCTGCTTGTTGACTTACCCAGCAATATCAAAGGAAATGTGTAGTATTTAAGCAACCAATTGTTATTCCATTTTCTTACACTATTCCTACCTACTAACTTCTAGTTACCAATACATTTTTCTTTTGCCCTGTTTTAACTAAATATTCCCTGTACTCCCACTTCTATCAGAAAGCGTTGGTGGCGAGGAGACTATGGAGGTGGAGAACGAGGCTGCCAACAAGTGGAGGCGGGTCGAGCAAGAACCGGAAGCGACTCCAGTAGGCCTAGACTTCATCAGCAGCCTCCCCAATGATATGTTGATAGTCATCATCTCCCTCCTCCAATCAAATATGGGGCGCGAACAACTGTCCTTTCCTAGTGATGGCGCCCCTATGGCACTCCACCCCTCTCGACCTCATTGACGCCCACAAGCTCTGCAATAGCTATCACAAAAGCTTGGATGCATTCTCCCAGATCCTCGGTAGTCACCATGGCCCAACCAGAGGCCTTAGCATCGGCAAGTCCCGTTCTAACGGCAAGGACCGTGCCAAGCTTTATGAGTGGTTCCGATCCCCCGCCCTAGATCAGCTCGAGGAGCTCACTTTTAATGATGGGCATATGCGCTCGCTGCCAATGTCTGTGCTCCGCCTCACGCCCATGCTGTGCGTTGCCAAGTTCATGAACTGCCATCCCCCTTAATGATGTGCACGCTCTTATTCTACCATGACTGAAGCACCTCGAGCTCGTCACCGTCTGCCTCTCGAAGGATGACATGGAGCGCCTGCTCCGTAGCTATACTGGACTCGAGTACATGCGTCTTTAGGCGATCAATGGGTTGAGTAGCTTCCACATCACCTCCATGACTCTTCGGACTATGTATGTGTGTGGTTGGTGCTACAGCAAGAGATCACAAAAGGTGTACCACAGTACGGCATTGAGGACACACCTTCACTTGAAAATTACTTGTACTTTATCAGGAAGGTCCAACAAGAATCAATGTCATTTCTACGCTGAAATTGACAGTGGTGGTCTACTCGTCTGACAAATACTCCGAACTTGTTATTGGATCCACACCCGTTCAGGTACAATAATTGCCTTCTACCTCTCCTTCTTGAAATTAACATTATTTCTAATTTTGAAGATGTATGTTCGTCTGTCAACCAGAAAATGATTCCGACAAGCTTGACCCCAAATCTGCGCATAGTGAAGGTCTTGGCACTAGAATCTATCAACCCCAACCTTAAACAAGTTGTTAGTTTCCTTAGATGGTTTTCGTGCCTGGAGAAGCTATATATCGAGGTGATGTTCCTTTCCTGTTAAACGTTTAACCATAAGGGATTTCAAATTTTGACACCTTTTCCCAAGTTTACAATGACAATGTACTACGATTTCTGAAGGAATTTTGCAGGATTTCAGTACATACATGTTTCCCCGCCCATATTGGTTGCTTGATCCATATGGTTACAATCCATAAGCATTTCTCCTTTGGATTCATTTGTACTAGTTTTCTTAGGGAACTTTTCATCCACTCCAACCTCTTGTGAGGAAGGCTAAATTTTTCTAGATTGTAATAAAATTCCCATGTTAATCATGTCGGATCGAAGATGGCACGTTAGTGCATTTTACAAATCCTGCAAACCAAATAGGCCCGTAGTAGTGTTCAAAACTGCATGTAGGCACTAACACGTTTTCTTATTTTGCAGATAAGATTAGGCTCGGTGGTGGATAATGTGATACAATATAACAATCACATCGAATGCCTAGATCTGTGTCTCTCAGAAATTACTCTAAACTCATACAGAGGGATCTTACCAGAGATTATATTCGCCAGGTTCTTTGTTGTCAAAGCAAGGGTGCTGAAGGTAATGAGGTTTTCCCTACATTTATTTTGCAAAAATTAACGGTTTGTTGATCAGCGCCAGCGGTAGAGGCAGAATGGAAAAGGCTCCGAAAAAGATGAGTTTCATTTTGGAACTTCAGCTGACAAAGTAATGGGAAGTCATTGTGACAACCCCATACATGACTTCTCAGTGGCCGATCCCTTTGCTAAAATGATGAGGTTTCGAAACCAGCCTTACAAGTGGTAATATTAGTTTGAACCTCTCTTATATCCATGTTCAGTTGATCAGTGTGGGCGTTTGCAACTGAATGAGCTGAATTTCATTTCTAATATCGGTTTGAACCTTTTAATCTTCGAATTTGAGCCATATAACTCTAGAATTTGAACCTTGTAATATTTCGAGCTTTTGTGGTACAATCGTTGAAATGGCATCATATGAGACTTGTATAGTGGTAGTAATATTTTGACCTTAATATGCGATGGACTTGGATTTTGTTAACCATTCTCGAATGTGTTTCCCTTGTTGATATCATCACAAATGATCTGTATAGCTAACTTGACTGCAATCTTCAACATTATTGCACACAATTGGTTTCTTCAACCGTGTGCCCTATAGAGCAGAATTAATTATCACACTCGAGTGTCCATGATCACCCTTCTGTGTAACTTTGACCTCATCACCCGTGGGTAAACTTATGATCGGAGTCATTCCACACACTTCATTTTTTGAAAGATTTTTGCCAATAAACGCCCATGATTTGCACCTCTTCTAGCCGACGCATGGCCAAACTAGCCGAGCAGGAAGCTTGTGCGGTAAACTGCGTGGTCGTGCGGTATCAGGCTCACATTTGGCGCCTCTTCGAGCCCACCTGTGGTCAAACAAAACACATGCGGGATGCTCAAGCGTGCACTAGAATCCTCTGCTATGAACACGGTGACAAGACGTGATGATTACAGGACGACTGACCCCCATTTATTACAGCGGCCATTTAACCCTTGTGTCTCTTCATCCTTATGACGCCCTACTATTGCAAGAAGCACATCCACAATGACAAATTAGAGGGTATCCTGCGTGGATCCAATCGCGCTCCGAGCGGCTGTCGACGACGAGCAGCAGTTCACCATGCATGCCGTGGTGGACACCCACAGAAGGTTCCCGGAGCTCTTGGTGGTGTACACCAACAACCCGGTCTGGGTGGAGCACTCCATCCACATCATGGAGTTGTTGCTTGCTGAGGAGAAGTACAAGGTGGTCGGGTTCGACCTCGAGTACACCCGCGCTCGTGCCGGGTCTCGTCCCAAGGTCATCGTCGGCCAGATATACATGCACAATCACATCCTCGTCTACTACTACTGCCTGGCCATAAGGCCTTGTGAGCGTTTCGCCAGGTTTGTCTGTAACCCCCACTACATGTTCGCTACGGTGGACATCTCCAATGATGTAAAGGTGCTCAAGAATTTGGGCATCGCCTACTAGAATCTTGTCGACATCCAGGGGCAATACAAGATCTGGGGCAACAAGGAGCTTGAGAAGGACTCACTGGTTCACCTCGTCAAGGGCATCATCGAACCCTACTACAGAGACATGAAGGAATCATGCAACAAGGACAAGCGTGCCTGGCACTCGGCCTGGATGGAGAAACTCGACAAAGCTCATGTCGTGTACGCAGCCAAGGATTCATACACGAGCTACGAGATGTAGAAGCGGATCGTTGACATGAGTAAGTGCCTCCTTCCCCAAAACGGCTTGGGATTTTGCCAGAAGCAGAGCAATGGCAAGCATCATCACAACAAGAAGTAGATGATTAGATCCTTGTTTCTCCTAGTTTAGTATGCAGTAATTGCTTACTTTGGTGTGTGGAAATGTTATGTGTGTAGTCACTTGTGTAATTGTATGTTAATTTGGTTATGCAATGCTCTTTTTTAAGTATATATGTTGATACTCTGTAGACAGAGTGTAGATGTTGCACGGACAGAGCAAATCGCATCGCACACGGGCAAAACAATGGAACCCGTCGGTGATGATTTCATCAATCACTCATAATTGTATACCAGCAATCATTTGCTCACGACATACACGACTTGTTAACAGGAATCGTCTATGTTCTTATCGGTCTTCCCACACATTTCTGATTACTGACCTATTTCCCGTGTATCACACACACATCTTGTTAAGTTGAACTGTTTCTGCTATGCTGGCTAATCGCAAACAGTTCATCCGAGTGAACTGTATGCCATATATCGCACACACCTTGATCTGACTTACTGTTTCTGTTGTGTTGCCTAATCACAAACAGTTCATGCGAGTAAACTGTATGTCATATATCACACAAACCTTCATCTGTATGACCGTTTCTGATGTTATGATCATCACAAACAGTTAATTCGAGTGAACCGTATGGCCCACATCGCACACACAACTAAAATTTGAACTGTTTTTGATGTATCCGCCATCGCAAATGTTTTGCATTGTTTTTGACTTTTTTACATCTTCATTTGCGATTAATGCATCGCACATAGTTTCATCAAAGGGTCTCTGATTGTAGTGTCGCGTTTGCAGCATCCTGCAGTAGTGTACAAAAGAGATGAGCTGGATAGGTCGTACCTCGGCAAATAGTCTTTCATGTGCATATTGTTGCCGAGAGCTCGGTTGTGTAGAATGCAAAGGTGGCTGACCATTGATCTGCAATGCTTCTTCTTGTTGGCTTCGTATTTGCTGACGATATGCAACAAGAGCAGATGCTCGACATCTTCGTCAAATAACATCTCTATGCCAGAATCATGTAACTACGAAGACAAGGATGAACTTCATTCATCCATCTACAATTCGCAACTTCACCGAATTGAAAATTGGTAGACAAGCTCTATATCTTACCTTTGGATGGATTGAAATCTGATGAAAGCAAAGTCATAGCAGCTGCATCCTCCTACTCCCCCACCGCATGCCAAATCGAATTCTGCAGCCATCGCCAGCCCCTACTTCCCCTCGCCCCCTACCCGCAGCTACGGCTTGTGTGGACGGTGGCCGCTCAATTGTGGCCAGAGTAGCCGGATCCCTGCATAGCAAAGGTCCCCACAAAACAACTGGCCGGATCCATGGCGACGACGGCTGCTTCCCACCCACAGCAAGAAATGGGCACCCATTAGCTCCAATCTTGATGGAGAAGACGCGAGCGAGGACGGTCGAAGCTCTCCATGGCGCTGAGTGGCCGGACGAAGCAAAAAACACCAGAGAACTAAGGTGGGGGCGGGGGTGGAACAATGGGAGCGAGTGGGAATTTCCATCCTGCCAAGTTGTGAGGGATAGAGGGAACCACAAATGAGGAGTGGAAAACCACAAATTTGACAATTGTCGACCAAAATTTGGAGGTCATCACAAAATATTGCGGGACAGGACGATATATGGGACCTAGTCGGGACGATATTTTGTCCTTGTCCAGTATATCAACGGTTATTTTATGGGTCGGGCGAATATAGCGCATCCGCTAGAGTTGCTCTTACAGCTTGTTTGGCATCCATCATCTAGAGTGGAATTCATGTCTTGTTTATGAATTCCGAAGTCAACGTGTTTGGCTATCCCGAAATTGAGCGTTAGAATCTATTCCACGATTCCACCAGCGCGTTAGGGCAAGCCCAAACGAAAATCCTATGGTATAAAAGCATCTCCAATAGTTATCCTATTTTAGGGCACCATTTTATGCTCAGAGTAAAATTTAGGGCACCAACAAGTGCTTTTTTGGCATGACAGAGTGTCGTATCCAACAACTGCAGTATAATAGGGCACCCAGAATAGCAAAATCATTTTTTAAACCAATATTCAAACTACTTCAACCATATTTCATACTACTTCGGAACTACTTCACCACGTGACACATGTGGTAAGCAATCCAAACTATTCCAAAAGGAACTACTTCGATCACATTCAAAATTTGTACACGCAACATAGTACAACTATGACATGCAAACTACAAACACACTATAGATTATACCACTCAATATCATCATCATCGGAATCCTCCTCCTTCTTGACCCTGGATGAAGGCCCTGCCTTGGAGTTGTTCTTGCGCTTAGACTCCTCAAGATCCCTCTTCTAGTAGAACTGCATATTGTTTTGCACATACTCTGGGTGCTCCCTCGAAAACCTCGCCATTGCCTCCTCATCGCTCTCTTGGATGTTGTCTTGCTCGTCGATAACAATTCGGGTCACTAGCTTGATCGGGCTAGACTCAATGGTGACTGGAGGTCTGACATGCTTCGTCGCTGTCGGAGACTTGATCTCCAGAAAGTTGAGCTTCTCATGTGGCATCCGAGCCTCCACGCACTACTGCAATGACCTGCTAATGCGGCACATGAATCAGAGACCGTTCAACCAAACTGTGTGTGGTGCATGCATCACAAATGGTGTCATAATAAAATCGTCGCCAATAAGACGAACTGTGTGAGATGGCGAAGACATCAAGCACGATTCAGATTAGAGTTGCATGTGCGATACGTGGCATACAGTCTATCCGTACAAGCTATTTGCGATGAGCCAGGACAACAAAAATTACAGCCAGATCAAGGTGTGTCGATATACGACATACATGTCACCCAGATGAACTATTGTGATTAGCCAACACAATAGAAAATGATCAGCCAGATCAAGGTGTGTGGGATAGACGACATACAGTTTGCTCGGATGAACTGTGTGTGATGAGAGAAAACAAACACAAATGATTCAGCTTAATAAGATGTGTGTGATACATGACAAACAGGTTAGTAATCAGAAAATGTGTGGGATACATGACAAACAGGTTGACATAGATGATTCCTGCTAATAAGCCCCGTGTGTTGTGGGCAAGCGCTTGCTGGTATACAATTGTCAGCGATTGACGAAATCATCACCGACGGGTTCCCTAGTTTTGTCCGCGTGCAACGTGATTTGCTCTGTTTACAGAAGAACAACATATATAACCAAAATAAACATCCAATTACATAAGGACTATAGAAAACATTTGCACACACCTCCATAAACAATTACATGCATTCTAAACTAGGAGAAACGATCATCTAATCATCTACCTCTTGTGATGCTGCCACTACTCTATGGCTTGATCCCTTGCCTGGGGCAGGACGAAGGCACTTCCTCATGTCAATGATCCGCATGTACATTTCGTAGCTTGTGTACGCGTCTTGGCCGCATACTTGACATCTTCTTCATCCAGTCTCTGCTCCTAGCACTGTGCCAAGCGATCTTGTCCTGCTTGCTCTCATCCTTCATCTTCATGTTGTAGGGGTCGATGATGGCTGAGGCGAGGCTAACCAGGGAGTCCTGCTTGTTCTTCATGCTACCCCAGACCATGTAGTGGCTACAAAAGTTGAGAAGATTCCAGTAGGCCAAGCCCAAAATCTCGAGCACTTTTAGATTGTTGTTGGTGTCAACCATAGCGAAACTATGGTCAAGGCTATTGATAAACCCGGTGAAACACTCGCAAGGCCTTGTGGCCAGCTGGTAGTGGTATACGATGACGTGATGGCACACACACAATTGGGCAACGACAACCTTCTGATCATACCCGGCACGACCGCTGGTGAACTCGAGGTCAAAGACGACCAATTGGTACTTGTCCTCAGCAACCAATTGTTCCATAGTGTGGATGAAGCTCTCCATCGAGACTGGCACATTCATGTACACCATCGAGAGGCCCTTCCCCCTCAAGTGGGTGTCCACTACGTGACGCATGGTGACCACCTACTGCCCATCGTTGTCGCTAGCCGCTGGGAGTGCCATTGGAGCCACGGAGAGCGCCATTGGAGCCGCTGGATATCCTCTCTGTATGTGTCATCTTGGGTGTGCTTATTGTGTCCTGGGTGCAAGAGATTAAGTAAATGGCTGATAACCCACAAGTATAGGGGATCGTTTGTAGCCTTCTTCGATAAATAAGTGTCGAATCCAATGAGGAGCTAAAGGCAGAACAAATATTCCCTCAAGTTCTATTGACCACCGATACAACTCTACGCACACTTATCATTTGCTTTACCTAGAAAAAGTATGAAACTATTTTGCGAGAATAAAACTACGAGTACCTTGCAAGAATAAAACTACAAATAAAATGCAAGGTAGTAAAAGTAGATAGCTTTTGTCAATAAGAAAGTCATTTGTCCCTAGGCAATCGATAACAAGTACCGGTAATCATTCTTGCAATTTTATATGAGGGAGAGGCATGAGCTAACATACTTTCTCTACTTGGATCATGTGCACTTATGATTGGATCCCTAGCAAGCATCGCCAACTACTAAAGATCATTAAGGCTGTGAAACCCAACCATGGCATTAAGTATCAAGTCCTCTTTACTCCCATATGCCATAACCCACTTATCCGCATTTAGGTTGCTGTCACCCCCGCAACACTGACAATAAGCAAACCATGAACATATTGCAACAACCTACAGCGGGGGCCCCTCACGTTTGCGCGAGACGAAGGGCACCTTAGAACAGCACCATAAACAAAATATACAATCATACCAATCAAGATCACGATTAACCCATAGGACAAAACAGATCTACTCAAACATCATAGGATAACCACATATCATTGGGAAATAATATACGGAGTTGAGCACCATGTTTAAGTAGAGATTACAGTAGAGAGAAGGGGTGTTACACCGCTGCATAGAGGGGGAGAAAGTTGGTGTTGACGGTAGCAAGATTGTTGATGTAGATCGCCATCATGATGCTTACCCCGGCGGCACTCAGGCGGCACTAGGAGAGAGGGGGAGAGAGAGCCCCCCTCCTTGTTCTTCTTCCTTGGCCTCCCCCCTAGATGGGAGGAGGGTTCCCCCTCTGGTCCATGGCCTCCATGGTGGCGGAGGGGCGGGAGCCCCTCCGAGATTGGATCTCCCTCTCTATTCTCTTCTGTTTCGTGCTTCCCAGATCTGGCCCTTCACGGTTTCTTAAATTCCCGGAGATCTGTAACTCCGATTGCGCTAAAAAATTTACATGATTTTTTCCATAAATTATCTTTCTTACGCTTGAAGAAGGGCTCCAACCGACGTTCGAGGAGGGCACAAGACACCAAAGCGCTCCTGGGGCCTGTGGCGCGCCTTGGTGGGTTGTGGGATCTGTGAGTGATGAGGACATCAATACCATGGTTACACCCACAGCCCCTGCTGCTATACATACTGGACCAATTACTAGAGCTCGCGCACGCCAATTAAATTACCAGGTACTTTCGTTTCTTGGTAATGATTCTAATGTTCATGAGAATATGATGCTTCCTAAATTGGATACACTTGTTTTGCTTACAAATGAAGGGCCTAGCTTGGAGAAGGATGAACATTGGAGCATGAACAAGCATGGAGATGATGGCATGCGCAAGGGGAACAAGAACGGAGTTACAAGTGATGATTTCAGGACGTTGAAGCCACCATAATGAGTGCACGAAGCCTTGGACGAAATATACAAGATGCTACTTCATAACTTTCGTCCAAAGGCTATTCTAGGTGCTGCGTCACCTTATTATTGGGCCAGGCCCATGTATTTTCTAAATACTTGAGTATAGGCTGTTTTTAGAGTCCGTATGTGTGGGGAGACAAGAGATAGGGTTGGTTTCGGACCCCTTCCCCAAGGGCCATGAAATTCCCCCCCTCTTCCTCCATATATACAACCCTTAGGGCGTCGTTTAGACTTTGGGTTTTGTTTAGATTAAAAGTTCGCCATAGCTGCAACTTCACGTACTTCGTTTGTGTTCAACGACCAGACAAAGGCGTCACAGAACCCCACCTTGATCAATAAAGCTTTCATCTTTTATTCGCAATATCCAGATTGCAATCTCAGTTTCTTGCTTGTTCTTCGTTTTCTCGCAGGAAACAGACCCTCGTGGTCAGGTTGATCGTGCTCCGGCGTGGTCAATAACCTCTCGGAGTTGGTTTAGCGATTGCTAAGGCGCGACGTCCTCACATGTTCGTAGTCGGTTCGTCAAAGTCGACTTCCACCAAAGCGATATCCATCATCTCATCGAAAGACAGGACACCTTTGCCTCTATCAAGTGGTATCAGATTTCCAGGTTGCTCGGTGAGATTTTATAGTTTTTTCGTAGTTTAGATCGAGTCTGTTCTTCATACCTATAGTCCACGAAAAAGCCACAAATGTTTTTAGGGTTAGTTCATCCTATCAGAACCAGTCTGAGCCATTGCATAATCTTTTCTGTATTTGCGTTGTTGAATTTGCGGTTGCATCATCGTGTCTACTTGCTGGTCTTAGTGTCTAGTCCTTTAGAGTTTCGAGTTCTGTTCACAAGTTGTCACGCTGCCGCCGCATCATCATCATCACCGCTGCCATATACCACCATCGTCATCACCACTGCCATATACCACCATCGTCATCACCGCTTCCATCTACCACCATCGTCATCACCGCAGCCATCTACCAATATCCACCACGATCACGATAATCCGAGTCCACCTCCATCACAGATTAGCCACCAGTCCGTGTTCCACCGCCCTACATATCTTTGCCACCAGTCCGAGTTTCCACCAGATTCATATCCGCCATCAGTTATAGTCTGAGTCCAGTATTTGTTGCTTTGTTTTCGACTTCCAGATCAAGCCATACTCCGAGTCGTGATAGAGAAGGACTCCTGAACTTTTGTGTTACCCGCAGTAGAAAAATAGCTCCAGTTTCAAAAAGAAAACTAAGTCTGGAAAATTCTGGCTAGGCAGTTTCAGGACCATTTGTAGACTTTTTTCGAAAAATCTTTGTCGCGGAGCAAAAAAAAGAGGAAAAAAAGTGCAGAAAAAAGTGAAAAAAAGAGAATTTTTTTTAGAGTGTGCTCCTCCCTTGTTTACATGCAGACGTGATTTTTTGTGTTCTAGGCTCGCGTCTCTAGCACGGTCTAGCCTAGGACCAGCACAGTACCGTCGTTGTGCGTTTATTCAACTTTGCATCTCTGAATTGATTATTGCTGATCCTTTTTGCTACCATATTATAAGCCTTCCCAGCTCCACATACATCTACGTCGTGTGTTTGGCTCTTCCTGGTAATCACTCTACCAAGCTTTGAGAGTTTTGACTACAACGGTTGCCGATCACCGCCTGCTACTGGGTAAGAACTGGTAAGAATTTGAGTTTTGCTTGACGGATTTGTGACACCCACCACCACCACTTGTTAGTAGTCTGTAGGATCATATTCTTGTGTGTTTCTATTGCTACTAACCATGCCAGGATCACAAGCCAACGAGATTGACTGGGAGAACTTAACAAACAAGGAGCTTCATGATAAGTTTCAGCAAATGATGACTGAAGAGGTGCAAGATGTGCTAAACAATTTTGAAGAGGCCATGGAGAAGATCACTGGCCTTGAGAAGACGTTCGAAACAAAGCTCGATAACAGATTTAATGAACTGCTTGCGCGTCTTCCACCGGCTGCACCTGCCGCACCTCTGCAGCAACAACAACAACTACCTCCATGTCGCGAAACAGCCCTCCGCCGAGCGAGCCGTGTCCTTCTTCAGCCCGGCCAAACTGTTGGTGTTGCTATTGATACTTCTGTGGCTCCTGCTGCTGATGTGGAGGATGATTATGCGGGAGATTACGAGGATGAGGTTGATCAAAATCAGAACTACGTGCAACCACCAGCACCAGAACCACCAGGTCGTCCACATGCAAATAATCACAATGGTAGGGCTCTCCCGCAGGTACGAGATCATGACCATCTGCCTAAACTGAAATTGGATATTCCACCATTTGAGAGTCGATATGTTCCTGATATATATGTTGCTTGGGAGTTAGAAACTGAACAAGGATTTACATGTTTACAATATCCTGAGGAGAGACGTGTTCGTGCTGCTGTTTGTGCTTTCACTAGCTTTGCATGTGTTTGGTGGTCTGAACATTGTAGATTATATCCTATTCCAGCTACTTGGGCTGCTTTGAAAATTGCTATGCGTACTCGTTGGGTTCCACCATATTATCAACGTGAATTGCTTCAAAAATTGCAGCGTTTGAGACAAGGAAAAAATTCTGTAGAAGAATATTATCAGGCATTACAAACTGGCATGATTAGATGTGGTATTGTTGAGGAGAATGAACCTATGCTTGCACGTTTTATGGGTGGATTAAATAGAGAGATTCAGACCATTCTAGAGTATAAGGAGTATACTAATATCACTCGTTTATTCCATCTTGCTTGCAAAGCTGAACGTGAAGTGCAGGATCGACAAGCATTGGCGCGAACTAACTTTTCTGCAGGTCGACCTTCATCATGGACACCGCGTGCATCTTCTACTTCCACTGCACCAGCACCTCCATTAGGTGCCACCTCCAGCCGTGATACAAGAAAGCAGGCACAACCACCACTATCTGCCAAGAGCGCACCTGTCGGGCCTACACAGAGCTCTTCTTCTTTCATGGCATCAACTCGGCACACAAGTGATATTATTTGTCGTTGTTGTAAGGGAAGAGGTCATTATGCGAGAGAATGCAAATCTCAGTGTGTGATGATTCCTACTGAGGATGGTGCACTACAAAAAAAATACACTTCCGTGATGATACGTGTTTGTCACAGTAGGTCGCGTTTTTTGTCATGCATGTACATCCATGACAAATTTATGACAGAATCAAGATAGTCATACCTGTGCTGTCGTAGAAGTGTTCCATGACATTACCAAAATTATCATCACGGAAGTGTCCACTTCCATGACGATAAATCACGCGTCACAGAAGTGCTTTTGTCAAGGGTGACCGACACGTGGCACCCACCGTAACGGAACGCCGTTAAGCTATCGGGTCGGGTTTTGGATCTGATAACCCGTTAACAGCCCCAACCAATGGGAAATTTCCACGTGTACAATTCTGATTGGCCGAAGGGAACACCTGTCAGCTCGTCAGTAGGCCAGATGTCGCCCGTCCATTGGAGGAGGCATGCCTATGGTACGTTGACACGTGGCTGGGCCCAACAGAGGCCCACATAGGTTAAAAAGGCCGGCCTAGTCAAAGGCCCGTAGAACTTAATCAGGTACTAGTGGGCCAGCCCAATAATGATCTGCTTAATAAAGGCCCATTTACAGCCCGAAACCAGATCTGGCCCGTTAATTGTTCGCCCAATATTTGGGCCCTTTATGGCCCGAAGCCAGATCTGGCCCGTTAATTATTCGCCCAATATTTGGGCCCATTTGCGGCCCGAAGCCAGATATGGCCCGTTAATTGTTCGCCGAATATTCGGTCCCAACTACAGCCCAGTGACTTTCGGCCTGTTAGAGGCCTGATATAGACATGGGCCCATTTCAGCCCAGTGTGACTTTCGGCCTGGGAATGGCCCGTGCTGCCCATGGGCCATATATGGTCTGACGGGACATCGGGCCCACTAACGGCCCGTGCTAAAGGTGGCAACAGTTAAGCCCAACGTGACTTTGGGCCTGTTAAAGGCCTGTCGCGTAATTCGGCCCGTTGATGCCTGTACTAAGCTTTCGGCCTCTTAAAGGCCCATGATATCAGTGGGCCAACTAAGGCCCGAGATATGTTTCAGCCTGCTAACGGCCCGTGAGCTAACTGGGCCCATAACGGCCCGGTCTACATTTTGGCCTGCTAAAGGCCCGTCGACAACTAGTGAAAACTGAGGCCCAACATGCATTTTGGCCTGCTAAAGGACCGTGGTTTCATCTCGGCTGTAACAGGCCAGTACAATATTCAGCCTGTTAATGGCCCAACGCTACCTGGGCCGAACTAAGCGCTGGGTCGACAAAAGGCCCAACTAAAATATAGGCCGGTGTAAGTTTGGGCCTGGCGCAATGTGTGAAGGCCCCAATCATTCGGGCCCAAGAAAGACGCAGGCCGGCCCAATTGTGGTCCGCTAAAAACCTGGCCCGTTATCGAATGTTTCGGCCTGGTCGACTACATCTGATTTTTTTCAGATAGTGAATGATGGCAGTAACTAGTAGGAATTAAGAACAAACCTACTCTACACAATACAGAAATTACGCCATAGTAACTAAGAATAAACCTACACTATACAATAAAGGATTTAAGGTATATTACATCCACTAGGCATTGAAGTTCGCCACCAGTGATCATAAAGCGCAACGAAGAAGCAGATTACAAAAACTGGGCACCATTGCAGCATAACAAAATAATACTGAACCGAGACCACTTCCAAGACAGTTCAAGAAAGGTTAGCCTTGCGGGGGAACTGCTGCGCAAGCTGCTGAGCAAGGCTGTGAGACCGGCCTAGCATGTCGGTCATAGCTTCCAGGTGTAGCTGTTTAGCGATGAGGTTCTCATTGGTGTTCTCTGCAATCTTTCTTAGCGATAGGACTTCAAGTTGAAGTTGAGTTGCAGAATGCCTTTCTGCTAGAACTTGGGGCTGAAGAAGTCAAACTAGACAACGAATTCTGTGAGCTTGTCTAACTGTTAGTCTCAAGTAACTTGAACACTGCATCAAGACAAGACTTTGGGGTTGTCTCGCTATCTTCAAGATGTTTTGCCTTCTTTGCTGCAATATATGTTGGGTTTGCCTCACAGCCTTCAGCAGACTTGTGCATGCCATCAGGCATATCACCCTGAAACAAAGCAGAGAGATGACAAGTTTTGCACATGTATAAACAAAGATGATAACTGTTCTGTCAATTCTATCCAATTTCAAATTAGAAAATAAAGAGTAAGTTCAAAATATCAATAGCATAATTTGGCATTGTTCATAATGCGGCTGGATTACCATGTCAACATAACAAGCATAGATGAAGGGCAAAGAAAATCATTGTATCTATTTTGGATAATCAGCATGGCATGTTGTTCATATCATCAGCCACATCAGTAAGATAAAACAGGAGATGACAAGGTGCAAACGTGGGCTGCTTCACCACACACTGGATTATAGATCCACAAAACCAAGCATACATATAGGGAGTATTAAGTAATGTGCATGGTATGAATAAGAAATTTGGTATTACAAGTAAAACTTAGAACTTACGGTTCTTACGAACATGCATTTTGGTAGAAACAGCAAACTAAACAGCAGTAAACGATAGGGTGTATGAGCAAATTAAACAACAGTTGAGGATAAAGGCTTTAGAAGGACTGACTTACATTAACAGTTAACACCGACTTTATAATGCCCTTCTCCATGTCAAGGGAAGGATAACTCAAGAATTTCAGCACAGAATCTTCTTCATAAGCATTGCATGTACTCTACATTTTGTAGAGAGTAATTATAGATATGATAATGCTGGAAGGGATAGAGGATAATGAAGATAAGATGCAGATTGATGCTACATAATAAACTACCAATCCCTGGAAGTACAAGCGTTACAGGACAAAATGTACTGACAAGAGCAATGGGCTACACTTCTGCACTAGCATTGTCTGTGTATTCTACTTGTTGGTAAGATTAAATATAGATCTGATCTTTTTTAGTAAATGGTGGGCGAGGGAGATAAGATGAAGAATGCTACAAAATGAACCAATGCCTCTTCCCATAATACAAGAGTGTTTTGAACATTGGTGTACTATACAAAACATTCTTATATTATGGGACGGAGGGGGTAGCTGTTAATGTAAGTACAGTGATAGACCACGTTCAGTCCTTACAAGAGGACTGCAGAGCTAAACCTCTTCAAAAGCATTGGGTTGATTCCAAATTTGTGTAAGAGTCCATACGGATCTTATAATGTCCACCAAATGAGCGATTACAAGGCTAACATGTGCAGTGATGCTACATAATCAAATAGCTATGAAAGTAAGTATGGTCATATAGGGCAAGAGGTACTCACGAGAGCAATGCAGTGTGCAGTATAGTTGCGAGATTCTGTGGTCCCTTGAGAACGCTAACAGTTTTGGTACAAGTGAGACATTAAGGCAAATGCAGAAATGTAGTTCAAATTGTGATGTGATATCATAGATAGTACCTTACGCTGCAGCCGAAACCAATGTGTAACAAGATTATTCCAGTCACCGTCGGATAAATGTAGCACCGGAGACTTTACAGAAATTTCGTTCAGAGGCTTGCCATCGAAGTGCGCTTGCCTCAGGTAGGAATGATACTTCATCAACGAGTGCTTGAAAAGCACAACCAACTCTTGCTCGTCATCACAATCCAGTTTGCTCCTCGCCTATTTAAAAGAATGAAATCTTGTGTCTTCTGTCAGTAGAAACATATGCAGTAATGACCATGAATAACATTAGTACATTACTTACGCGTAAGTTGCGGAGGAAGACTGGAAATTGTTCTGTGCCTACGGTACAATCTTTCCATGAAGGAAAGATGCGCACAAAGTTCCTGACAACAACATAAGCTTCGTCTTCTAAACTGGGAAGAAATGGAGTAGGGGTCCTATTTGCTGCAATTGGGGCTCTCTCTGGTTCGAAAAGGGATTTGGCAACTGGATTTGGTGTACTCTTTGCTGGAATGGGGGTTTTGCGTTGTACAACTGGTGCTATGTCAACTGGCATAATCATACTGTTTACTGCAGTTGGGGTCTGCTGAGTTGGGGCATCATAAATGACCAGTGTAGTAGGGCTAGAGTCTGCTAGAGTTGGGGTATTTTGTGGGTCAGGTGATATTGCAACTACACCTAATGGGCTATTTGATTTATCAGGTGCCACTACCTTTTCCAAATACTTTGCTTGTGCTCCTCCACGATCAGCAATCGCCCTCTTACTTTTGAACGTCTGATACACAAGAACATCATTTGAATGGATAAATATGGTATGATGACAGATGGAATATGTACTGAAAATGGATAGGCAGGGCGTATTCACATACACGATGTGTAAACTAAGCTAATGGCAGTTCAACAAAGTAGAAGCAATGCAAAGCATCAGTTGCAAGATATGTGCGAGCAATGTAACCTTGGAAAGTTAGAGCAAGTACCTTGATGGGTGAATAAGATAGGGCATCTTCCTGTGACTCCTCCACTAGGGAGCTACATTGACTTAGGTCTCCCTCTAGCTCAGAATCACTGTTAGGATCATATTCTGAGCTTGAATCTGTAGGTGGAGAGCGTTTGCATTGCATTGCATCCAGACTTGATTTCAGTCCCTTAATGCCAAGTTTGACAGCCATGGCATTGTTCTGCTTTATTCTTTTCATGCGCGCAAGCTCATAATCATTATGATGCTATTCAGATCTGAGATTCATGAAAACATAAAAAGTAGTCAGATTATCTATGGAATGCATTGCGGATTCAACTCGGAGAGTGTCTGCCTATAAACCCCTGCATATGCAAAGTTCACCTCCCCAACCGTGCTGACCAGACCACACACAGAAATACAAACCCCTTATGTCTCTATAACAGGTAGGCACACATTTCAAAACTGAAGTAGGAACATTAGAATCATATGAAATTTGTATTTGAACAAATAAACTAAGCAATTATGAGTGGCGTAATGTTTAGCTTCAAGGGTGGAGTGTTGGTAGTGCGACACAAAGCAAGTAGGCAGATTGTATTCCATGTAAAAGATCGAAACCTATGTAAAAGCTGGAAATGACACTTTCTTTCTATCTATACAATGCAGTGTTCGTTACCCACACATGATGGAAGAGATCACATAGAGAAATACTATTCACTCAGGTCTACGGTTCCAGTATTTAGAAATAGGGTGGTCCAACCTAAAAGAATATTGACAACAAATATGATAAGGCAAGCATAGATGTAGTGAATCAATCATTTACTTGTGAGCTTATTAGGACAAGTATGCAGAATTGTAACTGCAGTAAGAGACCGTCCAAAATCTGAATGAAGAAGTTTGTCTAGCACTTATTGTTTGCAACTAATCGACGTGAATAATTGGATATTATATCGAATGAGTAAGAAAGACAAGTAAAATTGTCAACAAACCTGGCTTGCAGTAGTAATCTGGGTCAATGTCACTACGACCAACAATCCAAAATGACTAGTTTTTGTTCCGACAGCCGGAATTTTGAAAACCCTGTGAACTTTAGAGGTACTAAAGATTACCGAAATACATCTGAACCATTAAGTGTAGGTAGCACTGAGCACACAACAAACCCTAATGACAGTCCTGCCTAATGAGTAATGAATCAATTAGAAAATGGGTGATGAGGAGTGGCTACTGAGTGTTGAGGATGTATCTCAGGATAAATCGGGTTGGCTTGGTGGGTGCTGCACGCCTGAGCCCTGAACGGACTGGGAAGGTAGGCACGGCGGCACGCCCGAGCAGTGGTGACGCTGTTGGGCGAGCGGCTCCTGGCCTCCTGTTAGTCCGGCGTCTCCTCCTAGAGTCATGCCGTCCGGGGACGGCAAGTCGCCGGCGAGGCAGGCGGCTGGGGGCGAGTAGAGATCGGAAGCGCGCTGCAGAACAGAGGGGAATCGGGGCCTGGGACGACCCAAAATCCCAGGGTGAGCCGGCCCACCGTGGGCACCCTGTAGAGATACACACCCGAGCGGCGAACATGCATTTTCGAAACTAATTTAGGAACATTTAGCTGACCAATTAAACAACTCTATTTTAATAATATCAGATTCGTATTTGAACATCTAAGCTTGTTTAGCTTGATGCGTGGAGCAGTGTTATTATGACACGAAGCACGTATTCTGATCGATAGTGATCATAAAAGGGGGAAACTCTAAGCATATTTTTTAACAAAAGAGGGTTTTCCCTCCGATTTCTATTAAAGAAACCACCACGGAACCAACATGATCAATTAAACCCTAAGCATGATCAATTAAACCGTATTATGGCTGTGCCATGGCAGATTTCAAGCTGCAAACCGGAGAAATGATATTTAGCATCCATTGTTTGCTTCGAACTAAGAACTAAATTCTAAGAGCTGAAAAGAAAGTAGAGTAACCAAGTTAAGATCTATTTTCTGGTTGAGATAAAAAAAGTTGAGGAGATATGAAGTACCACCTCTCTTGTGGTGCCGTGTAGGCATCAGGGGTGGGATGGCTGTCGGTGGCGTTGAAGCAGATCTGCGATGGTAGATGGGTGCATCGGGGGATAAGTCCCGTTGCGGTGGAAGAGAAGGTCGTGTGAGTGGCCCCAGCAAAGAGGATGACGACGCCGATGAAGCGAGAGGACGCGATGCAAGGCTATTGGTCCGTCGCCGTGGATGAGAAACGTCCATATCTAGCAGTGGACAACACGGTCTTGGTAGGCAATGTAAAAAATGAAGAAAAATGTTTCAATTTGGATGGGCCAATAACATAAGTGCAAGGCAGGCCCTATAGCAGACTCGCGGCCCAAACGAGCGCCTCCCATATCGATCGACAGCAGGAAAAATCCCATTCATTCGCTCCAGCCTCCAGTCTGGTTCGCTCCTAACCTAGCCGCCACTAGACAGACCGACACAGCACTTCCTCGCGCCCTCGTTGGAGGGCAGTCGCTGGGCTTCAAGCGAACGGAAGGACAAGAAGATGAAGATCCAACCCTAGGTGTAGCCTGCGTGGGAGGCAGCAGCGACAGCACGGGCATGGCATCGAGCTTGCGCAAACGGACAGTCGCAGCTTGCAAGAGTAGCATGCGCAACGAGCAGGTACATCACATCCCTGATTATATCTAATTCAACTCTTCAATTTCTGGCCAATAATTAAACCTGACGGTGTTGTAAAACTGCTTGTATGTAGGGAATCTATGAGAAAATGAAACCAATTTCTACTTATTCTATAACTCCCCCAATCAATACTGAACTGACTGAATCTAATGTATCTAATCAAGTTTCCGGTGCAAACATACAAGCTCATGTTGTTCTTGAGCCTGAAGTGTCTAATGAACAGACTGCTAAGGAAGGATTTGATGCAAACATTTTACATGCTCCTGGTGATGAACATATAGTGTCTAATGAGGGATCTAATGCAAGCATTTTGCAAGCTCATTGAAGGATTTAGTGTCTAATGATGATCTACTATGTTGAGAGAGACAGAGATTTGCAGGCATTGATGACAAGCAAATTATAGTGCATTTTCATAGCTTGAGGAAATGTCGAGGCCATCTACCAGAAAGTCCCCATATCATGACAACATAGCATAAATACTTTTCTAATCTGTTGTTTGAAACTATTGGCATACTTGTGTAGGATAGATATATTGATATGCAGTTTGCGCACTGGTTATACGTGCAATTACACTTCGATATTTCAGCCAGAGAATGAATTATTCAGGCAGGTACAGACCATGTTTGTAGTCCTTGTACACCATGTTGCATTTTTTGTTTTTTGGTGCTTGCATCATTTAGTGTTTATAATCTGAACTACTTTGGATCATTAGCTGGTTTTCAAAGTGCATGTAGCTTCACATTTCTCAAGTTATGTTGATTTCCGGAGTGCAAGTGCCTTCGTATTTTTTAAGTTAAATGTTCGCCCCTGGTAACTTGAATTCGTGGATCAGCCACTACACACAAATCATACACGAATGCCAGTACGAATTAAATGAAATGCAGGGACTTACGGTAGCTCGTTGTACAGGCTCGCTGCAGCTCTGCTTGCGCTTGGGATGTTCCATGTACAAGTCCATGTTACCACTTGCTTGGATGTGTAGGCCTTGTGCTCCTTGCATCCCCCTCTGCATTTTTGACACAGCGAATGGTTGATCAAATAAGAGGAATCGACCTTGATGTTGTACCGGAGGACAGATACTTACAAGGTTATACGGGTGTGCAGGATGTGTACCAGATCCCGTAGCCCCGTCATGCTTCGCTAAAAAATGGATTTGCTTGTTTCAGATGATATCTCCAGAAGAAATAAGAGTTAAAGTCAGAGTTGCATAGGCGTGTAAGCTAAGAGAGCAGTGAAAGGATATCCAAACATCGTTGGAACAGTGCACAAGGGAGTGAGGTGTGGATACCTAGTTCGGGCCGGCGTTTGGGCATGCTCGCCTAGCTAGAGTGCGGGTCACTTCAGAGCCGTTGAGGGTGATGCACTGGCGTTGGCTGGCCGTTCACGGATGCAGATCTTGAGTGGCAGCGGAGCGCTACGATGCGGTGGACGAGACCGTTGGTGAAGCCCCAACGACCTCGCGGGGTAGAGGTGCGACGATGTGCTTGGTGAAGTAGCCCCGATGAGCTGGGAGACGGCGTCGGTGAAGCGCACCTGATGTGGTGGAACTCGGTGTTTGTGAGGCACGTCGGTTGCGACGGCCGACATTGTCGGTGGACCACCCGGTGCGCCGGACGAGGGCGTAGATGAGGTAGCTCCGGTGCGGTGGTGAAGCGTGACTGTCGTCTTCGTCGTCGTCGTCCGACACAGAGGTGGGGAACGGTGGGGAAAGAGACGAGACGAGGGGCGATTCGAGGGATGGTGACAAATTAGGGATTTGAGCAATCTGGGCGCGGAAGGGGACGGTGGAGAAGAGAGATTTTGCAGGGCTGGAATTGGGGCCGCCAGATATTTCAATCCAAAACATGGAAGTGCGAACTTATATTGTCGTCGTCCTTTTTTTGGGGGGGGGGGAGGGGGGTGGGTGGCTGGGTGCTACGCATCCGTCTGACACACGCGACCACCCCGACAAGACTCGCTTCGGTGCCTTAAGGCACCTACCTTTGTGCCCATGACATGTGGGCCCAGCAGGTGGCTGGCCCACATGTCAGTCACCCAAGGGCTGTTGCCTTTAAGGCACCGAAGCAGCGTCCACCCCGACACGACCCTAGTCTACCTGGTGCACCTACATTTGAGAATGTAAATGAATCTTCTTTCATTTGCAAACGAATCTGTATGTATTACCATGCCCGTGTTTTCCTTGCAATAATTAGTCATTCGAAACGAGATACTCCATCCGTTCACTTTTGTAAGTCGTTTCAGACAACTTAAAATGAACTGTTTTGCACATTGTCTGAAATGTCTTCAAGGTCTTATAAAAGTGAACATAGGGAGTACTATAAATTAATTAATGAGGAGCTATTTGAAAAAAAATCGAAACGGTACCCACGCTAACGTGGATTAGAGTGTCTCATATAATTAGTTATTTGAATTAGAGTGTGTGTCACGATGTTAGTTATATGAATTAGAGTGTGTGTCACGTAGCGATCTCCAATTCTAACGTGGATTTTGCATTTCACTGTATCCATGCTACTTTTTTAATACAAATTCATATGTATATGATGAACACCATGGTAGTGAGAAAACTTTTGGATGGATTCAAACATATGACCTACAAAATAGCACAACAAATTGAGCCAATGTCAACTTTTCGAAACTTAGTATGGCACGAATTCGAAATAATTACCCGTATGCCTGGTCCTCGGTTCAAATCTTGCATTGTACACCGAATTGAAACATCGTTATTAAGTCTCGTACTATGTAAATTCAAATGTTGTTTTTAGTCCCCCTCCCCCCTGCACACAAACGCTACATACTTCCTGTATCGGTCAATCTTCCTCTCCTAACCACCTTAGCAAGCTATCAGTTTCCAACACACGTTCATTCTTTCTCTCCATGTTTCGATCTCTAAGTCTCTCAACTACACAACCCCCTTTTCCACTCCTATTACCAAATGTATTTACCTCACACACCCGCCATTGCACCCCATGCCGAGCTCTCTCTCTCCCCCCTCTCCCTCTCACCCTCTCGCGCTAAATACATGCATTGCCTATCTAGCCCCCCAACCTCTTGTGCGCACGAACGCACGTTGTATATCTAGGTCACTCCCTCGAGACTGTCTCACTCTTTCTTCCGCACGGCGGGCCACACTCTCTCAATCTCACTCTCTTTATCTGAGTCTCGTTTAAGCTCGTTTTCTTTCACACACAAATGATATATCTCCCTGTTCGGGCCTCGATCGACACACTCTATACTCTCTCACGTAGATTGTCTATCTAGGTCAGTCCATCCAAGCCGCCGCCACTCTTTCAACCTCATGGTGGGCCACGCTCACTCAATCTCTCTCTCTCTCTGCGTGTGTGTGTGTGTGTGTGTGTGTCTCGATTTACCTCGCTCTTACTCGGACAAAAACGATATATCACCATGTTTGAGCCCAATTCGACCTATTCACATTGTATACTCTCTCACGCACATCGTCTATCTAGGTCACTCTCTCCAACCCGTCTCACTCTTTCGATCGCACGGCGACCCTATGTGATCGGTTGACCTTGCTTTCTCCCACCCACAAAATATATCTACACGTCTGTGACTGGATCATCTCTCAAGCTCTATCTTATAGCCCTCACCCTTACCAAAAGCTCAATCGGACAATATCTCTCCGGAGCATATATATTTGTTCAATGAATGTCGGACCACACTCACTTTGTCTCTCTATCTATATGTCTCTCGATTGACCTCGCATTCTCATACCGTATCTTTCCACGCGTTGAAGCTACTACCTCTCCATCCCTCACAAAGCCGGAGCTATTTACATTGCGAGGGGCACTCCAACCTTGGATTAATTTGTGTAGGCATTTATTCCGGTCGGTTTAGATTATACTTTCGTAGCATTCAGCCCACAACTACTCCAAACGCCGTTGCAACCCACGCAACTCCCCTAGTTGATTTCCCTCTGGCTCGGTCATCGCTCTCTCGCATGTCCTTTCTCACCTTCAACGTTGCACCATGGTATTATTGAAAAAACTATGTTGTTCTCTTTAATTATTATAAATAAGCTACAAAACTACACACCGATAGTCCGCTTGGAATGGAACAAATTTTGACCCACAAATTAAAGTGCTACAAACTACACACCAAGAGGCCCACATGTCATGAAACAAATTTGGACCCATATACAAATTAAAAAATAAAGGACGAGGATCAAACATGCGACCGAGCCTTCATGCCGCACGTCAATAGGCAACATACGTAGAATAGCAATGTTTGTTGTACCCCCTTTGTTCACATAATGTTTTTATATTACCACAGCCTAATTAATGGATAACATGTAATATTATTTTTAGTACTATTCGCCTTCACTTACTGGTGGGTTCCATGTGTGCTCTCTCTCTCCTTCCCTTCTGCGTTTAGACGCACGGGCAAACAGGAAGAACTCGCGGGCGATGTTGCCGTTGACCATATCTGGACGCGTTCACAACTCACAAGTCATGGCACCAGTTCACATACTAGCAGCACTAGTCAGTGTGTACGTGCAATGCACGTTAATTTGGAAGTATATTAAGTGCATGCGGATATTAACTATACTAGGATATTATTTGCGTGTTGTCATGTGATTAGCACTATTTTTGGCATGAAATTAACTGCACGCTAAACGTGTTGAGCGCTCGACATTGAAGCAATCTAGATCGTTGGATGACAAGGAATACATGTGGCTTGATGACGTTTTATATTTAATTTGATACGGCTCTAGCAGAACATTCAATCGATCAAACCATACATTTCATTCAGTCTGACTCCGACTTTAAATTATACGACGATCGATATAAAATAAACTGAAATGATAAACGTTCGGATTTTAAGCATGGCAATCCGAACGTTTTTCACGGCAAATTTAGATTACGCGGCGGCGGCGGGGGCGTCTCACGGTGGGAAGCGGCTCCTCTATCGTGCTCTGTGTGTCGTCGGGCCACTGACCGACGGCGATGGCCGCGTCTTTCACCGTTGTTGGCGCACTCCTGGACGTTGGCCTAGCTTCAAGGAAGGCCAAAATGTTCTGGACTTCGGAGCGAGTCAACTGGCGGGAGGAGGCGACTAGCGTTGGTGCAAGGAAGCGGTCGACGGCGGCCATCCATGCCGCTGAGGGGGGCACTGGCACCAGCGCGGGGACAGGCACTGTCAACGGCGCGGCGGAAACGTTCGTGTGCATGGGCACCGGCACAGGCGCGCACGTCAGTGCACGCGCATGCGCATGCGCTAGCACGTGCATGGGCACCGGCACGGGCGTGCGCGTCAGTGCACGCGCAGGCGCATGCGCTGGCAGGTGCACGGGCGCGTGAAAGTCGGCGGGGACCTCATGGAACCCCGTGGCATCAAGCTCGGCGACAATGTGCGGCTCCTAGCCCATCAATGCCACGGGGATGGGCGCTGGCGCAGTCGGGGCGACGGGAGCCGGAACGGCAGTGGGGACAGGCGCGGCGTCTTCCCGCAAGGCCAGTTCAAGCTCGTCCCAAAGCGCCTTATGTTCTTTAGACTCCGGCTGGGTGTCTTCCTCATGAAACTGGAACACTAAGGGCTGACCATCGTGATGCGGCATGGCGTACGTTTAGGTCAGGCTAGTTGGAGGTAGACGACAGGAGAATCAGAGAGGAAGAGAGAGGATTGTAGCGATACCGGGTAGTGCGGGGTTGATTTTAAATTGCGACGCCGACGACATTAAAAGTGGGAGCAGTTGGGACGATGGTGGGCGGCGGAGCCTGGTCAAAGGGCTCGCCTCCCGGTGAGTCTGCACAGCGGTCTGCTTGCACGCCTCCCTGACAGCCAGCGCAGCGGTCTGCTCGCATGCCTCCCATCAACTCACACGCTTGCTGGGACGGCACCTGCCGGTGAGAAGTGTGGACTCGTGGCGGCACGTAAACGCCCACGGTTTCAATAGTGAAAGCGTTCGCCTTAACGTGACAGGTCTTTTGCCTCAAAAAAAACGTGACAGGTCTTTGTTCCAAAATACCTTGGCTCTTCATTTGTGCAACTTGTCATAAGCAACTTGTCTCGAATTGAAGAAAAAACTTACAAAGTAATATTTGTGCCATATCATGTGACCATGCTCAGTTTCAAGAATTTATGCTCCCTTTTGAATTTTCTGAAATTTAAGACCCAGGATTCGAAACAATATCATAACCTGCATCATGCAATAAATTTTCAAGCCGTAGATCTGTCCTGTTGTATTTCTTAAGAAAGGATTTGGTCAAACATTTTGCTTAGTTAAACCTCCTTTCCGGTTTATAGGGCTCAATTCAAAAATCTCACCAACCAACACTACAGGAATCTGCTACTTTGCCATCTACCACGGCGAACGGCAAAGGCATGGATGGCGGACGACAAAAGGTGACGGCAAAGTAGGGGACGGCTAAGAGCTGCATTGCCATTTGCTTCGGGCAGCTGACGGCAAAGGGGCCTTTGCCATCAGCAGCGGACGGCAAAGAAGACGGACGGCAATAAATGCGCTGTTACTCCGTTAGGTGGTTAAGAGCTGCCTTTGCCGTCCGCTGCGGACGGCAAAGCCTTTGCCGTCAGCCACTGTGGGCAAACTGACCAAATTGGTCAGCCTCCCAGGAAGCACAGTTGCCTGCCACGTGGCCTCTTTGCCGTCCACTGCTGATGGCAAAGACCTCTTTGCCGTCGGTGGCAGATGGCAAAGATCCTGCATATTTTCTCTTTTTTTCTGTTTTTTTACTCCAACAATTTTCACAGCAAATATATATGACAGCAAATATATATCACATATCCAGCACATAAGTTTCATATCACATATCCAACTCATAAGTTTCATATCACATATCACATCAGTTTCACACATCAGTTTCATCCATATACATTGTTCATACATAAGCAAGTTCCATCCATACACATTGTTCATACATAAGCAAGTTCCATGATAGCCAGCTAGATACAATGCAAAGTTTCATCAAAGGAAAAGCAAGCACTCCATCATAGCAAGCTAGCTTCCATGAAGTGAATGAAATCTGCAAAATGGTAAATAAGAAAGTTAGAAATGGATCATTTATGAGCTAACTTAGTTGGAATGGGTCGTTTATGAGCTAACTAAGGTGAAGGGCATCGTTTTTGAGCTAAGTAAGGTGAAATGGATCGTTTTTGAGCTAACTTAGGTGAAATGGATCATTTATGAGCTTTTATGAGCTAACTTAGTTGAAATGGGTCGTTTATGACCTAACTTAGGTGAAATGGATCATTTAAGAGCTAATTTAGGTGAAATGGATCGTTTTTAGCTAACTTAGGTGAAATTGATCGTTTAGGAGCAAATCTAGGTGAAATGAGTCATTTTGGAGCTAACCTACGTGAAATGGTCATTTTGGAGCTAACCTAGGTGAAATGGGTCATTTTGGAGCTAACCTATGTGAAATGGGTCATTTTAAAGCTAACGTAGGTAAAATGGATCATTTACGAGCTAATCTACTAAAATGGGTCATTTTAGAGCTAACTTGGATAAATTGGATCACTTGTAAGCTAACTAAGGTAAAATGAGTCATATTAGAGCTAACTTAGGTAAAATGGATCGTTTATGAGCTAACTAAGCTAATTATGCAATTTTTGACATAAGTAACCTAAGTACATATCGTTTTAGAGCTAACTTAGGTAGAATGGATGGTTTATGAGGTAAGTAAGCATATTAATTCATTTTGGAGGAAAAGAAGCTAACTCTAGGTCATTATGGTAAGCATATTGGAGGAAATAAAGCTAAGTCTAGGTCTTTATGCATTTGTTAAGCAAAACACTAGAGAAACTTACCGTGATCAGGGAGGTGTAGGAGCGGGCCGGCTCGTGCCGATAGCTGGAGAAGGATCGTGCGATGCGTTTCTGGAGTTAAGCTGCACCAAAGATCATTTCCAATGTCTCGTTAGCATTATGACACTCAAATGTTAAGACTAGCAAGTAATGTCCATTCAAATTAAACTCACCGTGCTCCCAGGAGCAATCACTGGCATCGGCGGAGCGGTCTGACCGGACTTCTCGCACACAGACTGCACATTTGGTTTTCACAACAGAGTCATACTAGTTAGTAATGAGACTCAAATATTAAAACTAGCAAGTAATCTGCAGAAGAAACTTACCACAAGGAGCTCGTACATGGCCCTTGCCTGCATGTCATTCCGTGCCCTCTCCTCCTCCAACATCTTTGTCATCCTCTCCTCCAACTCCCGCTGCCTCTCCGCCGCCTCCGCCAGAAGTTTCTCCGTTTTATCTCTCTCACTCTGTATAGCAGCCTGCAACACCACTCACATGACCATTTGTAATCATTGATGGAAGAGCACACAATGTAATGGAGAAAGATAGCTGAGTACGTATAACTAACCTTGAAGGCAAGTTGGACTGGCTGTTCACGAGGCCTTATCTCAGGAGCGGAGCTCGACTGGCGCGCCTTGATCTCCGAGAGAGTGCTAGGACAACGGATAAGTCCATCTCCCATGGCTATGGAGCCATGGGACCTCCCACCACCAGATATCATCAGCAGCTCTGTATCAATGGGACCCTGGCTCGGGTTAAAGTCCTCCCCTTTCCTCGCCTTCCCCTGATCTCTATGTTGCACGAGCTTGTCATGGGCGGAGATGTTGGTGAAGTTCTTTGGATCATCGAGGTCAGACGCAAAGAATGCCTTGACTTTCTTGTAAGAGCCAGTGTGGGCCATGGCATACAGGTCGTACACCTCAGGCACCTTATCCGCCTTATTGTAGCGTGCCTGAAAGAGAGAAACAAAGTAAATTAGTAATTAAAGGGCTAAAACTAGCATGGTGAATGAATTGCATGAATCATGATGCAAACCACATACCCAGTTCCGCCCGTACTGAAATAAGTTGGAGCTGCCTTGGTGGTGTGGCACACCTTCCATTTGGGCATGTTTTTCCTTGGCCTCGTTGTGGGTGGCCCGCCATTGTTTTGAGCACCACGCATTGACCAACACCTCCCAACAATCCATCCGATCCGCACACCATCTCGGAGGGGCCTAAGTTAGCAAATAGAAACTTGAGCGCTACGACTATGAATTACTAAATGAAGGAAGTAAGTACAAGGCCTTAAGAATTACCTTCATGTACTGCTCCTTACTCAAGAACTTATCGCGACACTCCTGCTTGGGCTTCTTGATACCACGCCCGGCGTAGTAGTCTCGAACAGCCTGCACCCGAACCTCATGCCGTAAGTTATGAAGTAGGCGCTTGCACTCCTTGTCGATAACATCTGCCGCCTCCTCCTCGTATCCCTCCTCACACTTGTAGAATGTCTACAATCAAATGAGACAATATTGATTAGTACAACTAATAACTAGCTAGTTCAAGATTTTTAATTGTGTAAAGGAGAAATTACCCAGAACTTTCTGATCATCACGTCTGCCCTCGTCTTGCACAAGATACCGTCGATAATCTCACACGGCGAGGCCGGGGCAGCCAAGTAGTGCTCCCAACTCAATCTAACCTCTGGAAGCCGACCCTCACCAGGCAACGTGACGAACCCCGGAAAGTTTTGCCGAATCAGAACTCCAAGGACGGAGTTAGGCCGGCGGACACTTTCATGGTGGTCCCAACCCCTGCAGCATGACAAGGCCAACGCATTAGTTATTTGAAGAAACGTGAATGCAGAAGGTACAAAAAGATTAAATGCACTTACCTCTCCCCATCAGTGAAAATCAACCACCTCTGCTCGTGGGTCGCCGGCACGGACGGGAGCCGTGTAGCACCACGCTGGTAGACGTTGCCCCCCTCCTCCCCCTCCTCCCCTCCTCAAAATCAGTCGGCTCCCCGCCATCATCAGCATGGCCACTCGGCTCCCCGCCATCATCAGCATGGCCACTCGGCTCCTCAGGCTGACCCGACCAAGTACCCCATCTAGACGTGTGCTCCTCCGGGGTCTCGTGGGCCCAACTCTCGTGGGCCGAAGGACCGTCGACCCGAGGCTCGTGGGCCGAAGACCCGTGGACCGGAGGCTCGTGGATCGGAGTCCGTGTAGCCTCCTCCTCAGACGAGTCCACCCTAGAAGTCACGTGCTTGGGTGAAACAGCTGGGGGTGGCGGCGAGGAAGGCGCCGTAAGAGTCACCCTACCTCCTCTCCCACGACCACGTACTCCACCTCCTCCCTTCTTCTTACCTCGTCCCCTGCTGGGCACCGCGGTCGACGAAGAAGGGCCCGACGGTGTCGCCATACTGTCTAGCAACGCTCGGCGGAGAGGTGCGTGTGGAATGGAAGACCTCACACTACGCGCCGACGAAGAAGGGGCCTCGGCGCGCTCCCGACCAGCGCCCACCATCTTTCAACACCTGCCATGACAAAGAATAAACGAAATTAGTACAACATAAAAAAAGTACCGACATGAATAATAATATGTATATCACTTAAGTGTATCATCATCAAGTACAACATAAACAACTGCACATTTAAAACTACCCGATCAACACAATTATATATATGATGTTTTTCATAACAAAATCAAAAAATATATGACCTAACTAATAATTCACAAATATATGACCCTGTCGGCCTCTGGAAGGCCAAAGAACACCTTTTCGGGAGGTGTCGGGGGTCGGGGTGTCGTGTCGGTGTCGGGGTGCCGTGTCGGGGTCGGGGTCGGGGTCTCGGGGTCTGGGTGTCGGGTCGGGGTGCCCGGTCGGGGTCGGGGTGCCGTGTCGGTGTCGGGGTCGGGGTGTCGAGTCAGGCTCGGGGTCGGGGTGTTGGTGTCGGGGTCGGGGTCGGGGTCGGGGTGTCGGGGTCAGGGTCGGGGTCTCGGGGTCGGGGTGTCGGGTCGGGGTCGGGGTGCCATGTCGGTGTCGGGGTCGGGGTGTCGGGGTCGGGGTGTCGGTGTCGGGGTCGGGGTGTCGGGGTCGGTGTCGGGGTGTCGGGGTCGGTGTCTCAGGGTCGGGGTGTCGTGTCGGGGTGCCGGGTCGGGGTCGGGGTGCCGTGTCGGGTCGGGTTTTTCCCTCTTTTTTCCTTTTCTTCTTCTTCCTCTTCTTCCTTTTCTTCCCTTTCTTCCTTTTTTCCTTCTTCTTCTTCCTCCTTTCCTTTTTCCTCTTCTTCTTCTCCTCCTCTCCTCTTTTTTCTTCTTCTTCTTCTTCCTCTTCTTCTTTTTTCTGCTCCTCCTCTTCTTCTTCTTCCTTTCCTTTTTCCTCTTCTTCTCCTCCTCCTCTCCTGTTTTTATTCTTCTTCTTCTTCTTTCCTAAAACTGAACTAAACCTAAAACTAAACCTAAATCTAAAACTAAAACTAAAACTAAATCTAAACTAAACATAAACCTAAAACTAAAAAAACAAAAGAAAAAAAAGGAAAAAACTAAATCTAAACCTAAAACTAAACTAAAACTAAACCTAAACCTAAAACTAAAACTAAAACTAAATCTAAACTAAACATAAACCTAAAACTAAAAAATAGAAAAAAGGAAAAACAGAGGAGGTAGAGCTCACCTGGGCCTGTGGAGGAGGTGGCCGGTGGAGGAGGGGGGCGGCGGCGCCGGGCCCGAGGCGGTGGGGCGCGGGCGGGGGGGGGGGGGGGGGCGCGGGGGGGCCGGGGCGCGGCGGCGCCGAGACGGCAGGGCGGCGGGGGCGACAGGGCGGGGGGCCGGTGGGGCGACGGCGCCGGGCGGCAGTGGCGACGAGGCGGGGGGCCGGTGGAGGAGGGGGGCGGGGCGGCCTGGGACGGTGGCGCCAGGCCTGGGGTGGTGGGGCACGGGGGGCCGGGGCGCCGGGGGGGCCTGGGGTGGCGCCGAGACGGCAGGGCGGCGGGGGCGACGGGGCGGGGGGCCGGTGGGGCGACGGGGCGGGGGGCCGGTGGGGCGGCGGGGCGACCGGGCGGCGGTGAGTGTTGGGGGCGGCGGCGCGCGTGTGGGAGCAGGGAGAGAAACAGAGAGAGGGCGGGGTGGGGCGCGCCGTTTAGATATGTTAAATGTTTGCCGTCCGCCCTCTTTGCCGTCCGCTTTTGTGCTCTTTGCCGTCCGCTAGCGGACGGCAAAGAGGGGGGCCGTTAAGTATTTTTTAAACAGCTCCTCAGTGGGGCCCCCCTCCCTCTTTGCCGTCTGCTAGCCGACGGGAAAGAATCTTTGCCATCAGCTAGCGGACAACAAAGAACTGGCTGATGGCAAAGACTTTCTTTGCCATCAGCCAGTTCTTTGCCGTCTGCTTTTGGGTAGCTGATGGCAAAGAGCTTATTTGCCGTCAGCTGGCAGACGGCAAAGAGCTGGCTGATGGCAAAGTAGCTGATTCCAGTAGTGCAAGGTAGATGGTGAGTGGTGGAACAATTGTTGTAGTTTGCAAAACCACTCAATTAATGCGCTTGTTTTCCTCAAAAATTGTGTTTACGAATGCATGAATTGCAATGCATGCATGCATAAAGTACATGCATTGGTCAATTTTCTCTTAATACTTGCATGTAATGATTTATTGCACCTTGAAATCTGAACATGTGATGGGGAACAACCAAATTGAGACTTATAAAATGGGAAAACTAAAATTTTGAGATAAGCCCTATAAACCGGAAAGGATAATCCCTCCGTACTAGTGCATTGCCTGATATTTTAACTCAAGTACTATGCACGAACAAAAAAAGTACTAGGCACGAACAAACGGGCTCAATTCTGTGCTCATCCTGGTGTAGTAGTACTAGGCAATGCAGTTGACGGGTGACATTGATGAGCGGCGACCGAGGGAATTGAACCATGCTCGGCATGGTAGGTAACGTTGCCTAGTTACTAAACCATCCCTCCATTGTTCATCGGTAGTCATTATGGACTGGGGACATGAGGGGAATTTCCTAGGGCTGGAATTCTGGCCGCCAGATATTTCGACTTGAAACGCTGAGGCTCGACTGGTTGGGGTTGCCTAATGTGCGTACCACAAACGCCACCGAAGGACACGAGACCGTTCTTTTTAGGATCAACACGAGCCAAGGTCTGGCTGGTACGCCGTTGGGTCCTACCATTTGAGAATACGAAAGGAACCTTTTAAATTGCCGAACGAATCTATGTGTACTACAATACCCGTATTTTCCTTGCAATTACTAATCTCAACGTGGTAATTGATTTATGACGAGCCGTTGAATTAGAGTGAATTTGTGATATAGTGATCTCAACGTGGATTTCACATTTCATGGTATCCCTAGTAAGTTTTCCAATGCAAATTCAAATTTAAAAGATGAACAATATGGAGGTGAGAAAACTTTGTATGTATCAAGCATATGACCACACACACACACACGCGCGCGCACAAACACGACAACAATCCAATAAGTATAGTGCATCTATTTTTCCAACCCATGCATGTATGACACGAGTTCAAAAATACTGCTTCTATTCCTAAATATTAGTCTTTTAGAGAGTTCAACAAGTGACTACATACGGAGCAAAATGAGTGAATCTAGACTCTAAAATATGTCTATATACATCCATATGTGCCAGTCCATTTGAAGCCTCTAAAAATACTAATATTTAGGAACGAAGGGAGTAAAATGTAAGACATCCATGGTCCTCAGTTCAATATTTAAAATGAACATGAAACTGAAACATGAATATTAAGTCTAGTACTACAGTACATGCAAATGTTGTGTTTAGGCGGAGCTATGATTATCGGGGGTCAACCCCTTGACCTTAGATAAAACTGTGAGCTCTGTTTAGGGTTGTTTAGATTATATTTGTTCCCACCCTCCTAACCACCGATTGGTTGTGCACCCCCCACCCCTCCTCCCTGGGAGAATATCATGTGCCCCCATACCTTACATGCTATATGCCGATACGAGTTGCTTGGAGCTTGTAGATCTGAGATATAGCAGCTCACATGATGTGTCTTAATTTTTTTGCAGGAAACCTTGATGAGTTTGAGAATTGCACACAATTTTTACAAAAACTACTTAGATGCCCTTTGATCCCATATCCAACGACCTCGAAGCTCGTATCACCGTAGCATCTAAGATGAAGGAGGACATCATATTCTCCTGTATGTAAGAATATCATGTGCCACCACACCTTAGATGCTTTGGTGATACAAGCTCTTCGGAGGCGTTGGATTTGTGACCCAACACCTCCTCGGTGGTTCGAATGGTTTTTTGCAGAAAAGCCCCAAAAGAGTTCGGCCAGTGCTTACAAGCACAAAGGCTAATCTCAGATCAAACAACCTCCAAGCTCGTATCACCATAGCATCCAAGCTCTGATAGCACCTTATGTTTTCTCGCACGGGAGAGTATGAGGTGCTCCCGCACCGTAGATTCTATGGTGATACGAGTTCACTGAGATATAACGGCCCACAGTAGGACGTTTGAATGTTTTTGCAATATACGGCTGATAGAGTTTGGGAAATGCGCAGAAAGTACAAGTACTATGCATGTGCCATCTGATCACTGATCATACGACCTAGATGCTCATATCACCGTAGTGGGTAATTAAGCTACGGGGAGCACCTAATATTAGCACCGGGGAGCCGTTGGATCGAAGATGCAGTTGCACACACGAGGCCTGAATGTTTTATTTGTAAAAAAAACTTTGGAGTTTTTGGAAATTGCGCATAATTACAAAGACTACTCCCAAGCCATTGGATCTCACTTCCAACGGTGTAAAAACTCGTATCACCATAGTATCTAAGCTGCGGGGTGGATGTGATATTCTATGCCGCTGTCATTTTTGTTCGTAAACTTGCAAAATACGTGTAACTCGTGCCGTTACTTCTCTAACCGCGGAAAGTGTTTGTTCAAAAAAAAACATCCTACACTGAAATATCGGAACAACACATGGGGGTCCCACTTGTCATTAATCAAATTTGGACCTAAAACTAACAAATCTGAAAGACGAGATTTGAACTGGCAACCTGGACTACAAAGCGTAAGTCGATAGCCTGAAAAAACGAACGGTTGTTGGCTTTGTCCCATAACTTGATTTTATACAGTAGTTGCGTTGAGTAGAGTAGAGGGAGTGCCCCGTCAACACGTGCATGACCGTTGTCTCACTTACGGGTGGTCCCAGGTCTGCGATCTCAATCTCTCTTCTCTACATCGTCTAACCTTTGCACGGGCACACACGAAGAGCGGCGCTAGCTTGCCGTGGTGTTACTAAAACTAAAAAAAAGCTTGGGAAATAGGAGAATCGCCTAGAACAAGAGACGTTGCGGCTGGTCGAGACGGAGCTAACCGTGCCACGTTTGCATGATGAAGCTGTGTGGCTAGTGGGGTGTTTTCGACCGACTGGCTGGGTCCCGAGGTCGAACCATAGGTACTACGTCTGATACAGTATATTTTTACACGCACATTTTTCCTCTGTGCCGAGACGTGGCACACCCTACCGCACGGTTTCGGGGTCCTCCCGGGTGGTGCACGCATATATTCTTCCTGACGTGGGACGCCCTACCGCATGTTTTCTGGGTCCTCCTAGGTCGTAGCACCGAAGCAAGTAAATGAGTCATCAAATCACGAAAGACCACCTTTCCCGCTGAGTACATCAGTGAAGCACGGTGGCTAGCTAGTTGGGCTAGTTCGACCGATTAGCTAGGCCGCTGCCACATTTGTTTTTTCACCCCTTTTTTTATCTACTTGCCGGCAGGTAAATTTAAATATCCACCGCGGCGTTGCTCTGGTGTTTATGCACGGCAGGATTTTAAATTTTTTGATTGACGGGAGCAGGCGCGGCAGGATTTTAAATTTTTTGATTGACGGGAGCAGGCGCGATAGCAATTAGTCACGATGACTCCGCCTGTAAAAACCCACTGCTCCCTGATGTGAGAAGTCGTCGACTGGTGTTTTACCGTGGTGAAAACCAAAAGATTCCCCGCTCCTCGGCTGGCTCCCTCCGCCTTCCCATATATTGCATTGCCTTTCAGCCGTTTCGCCCCCTTTGCTTCCTCTCCCCATTGCTTCTACCTGGTGCCATGGCGGCGCAACAGATCACGGAGTCCGAGGTGAGGCGCCTAACACAGGAGCTCCATGCCAAGGATGCAGAGCTTAGGGCCAAGGACGTGGAGCTCCGTGAGCTCAAGGAGGAGAGGAGTGCCATGCTCCTCCGTTATGTGCGGGAGTTCACGGAGCTTCAAAAGCAGCAGGCGTCCACCACAAAGATGCTCGAGGCGTCGGCGGTGTTGCTGCAGAAAGCGGGAGATACGATAGGCCGTCAAGGGAGCTGGCTGGAGCGCGAGTGGGCCGATCGTGACGAGGTCCAGGATCGCCTCAGCCACTTGGTGAACCAAGTTGCCACGCACGTGTTGCGGCTGCATGATGCCTACCGTCGTGCCAGCGCGATGATGTCGGCCGTCGGGCTAAACCCGTTCGACCACCCGGTCGACTTCAATGAGCTGCGGCTTCCTGACCTGGTCTCCTTCTTCACCTATATCTTCGAGGAGCTGAGTCGTCTCCGTGCGATGGTGGGGGCTGAGCTGGACAAGGAGGGGTTGCACGGTGCCGTCGCCGTTGCCGGGCGAATCCTTTCAGGGCTCCGTCACCGGATTCCATTCGTGCCATTGGACGCCGTCTTTGACGAGCTGGC
Source organism: Triticum timopheevii (assembly GCA_963921465.1). Classification (NCBI taxonomy): domain Eukaryota; kingdom Viridiplantae; phylum Streptophyta; class Magnoliopsida; order Poales; family Poaceae; genus Triticum; species Triticum timopheevii. The sequence continues at coordinate 330,554,358 of OY997274.1, read as the reverse complement.
TCCCGTCGACCGGGAGCGGGCTTTGCGGGCGGTTGCACCCTGCATCACCAACGTCATTCGCCTCGAGAAGCAGAGGGACTTCGGCGGTGTTTAGGCGCCCTCTGCATGGGCATGTCCATGTCTCGGCGCAACATGACCGTTGGATCAAACTCAGACGGTGCAGATCCATCACTGTAGCACAAAGCGTGTGGGTGTGTTTGGTTGCATTCTCATCTCAATATAGTTGTTTCCTCTTCGTGTATTTTTGTCAATCTACTAGTGTGGACTCATGCACCCTTCATGCACTCTGCCAAACACCCAAAAGTGGGTTGAGAAGGGAACTTTTGCTCCCATCCCGTGCACCCTTCATACACCCTGTCTAACACTATAGGATGTGCTTCATATGGTTCATGTTTCGTGGAGTACTGTAGCACCATACTCTCCGTGCGCTGTGGACCTAGTTCTGTTAACATCGATCTCACCATTCATTCTCGACCGGATAGTCGAAAAAGCGGTACTATGTTACATATAGGAGTAGTTGACATGCGCACAACACAGCAACAAGATTGTGTAGTACTGACGTATGAACCACTGCACATGCCTAGTTGTAGGAGCACTGTGTATGTTCAAGTGGCTGCCGTGTTTCGCACTCCTCCGTTGTAAGAGTGGAAACACTTGCTGTAATCATTTTTTTCTTTAGAATGAAAAACAGTGGACACGCTCTACCGTGTGGATCCTCCTCCAGCCATGCACTAAATTACTCACTTTCGCCAACGTGTGGGATAGCCAGCACCTGGGTCCACCAGCCATGCACTAAATTACTCCGTAGTAGAGTGACAGTAGACTACCCTGATCGAACCGCCGCAGTAATGCCCAATGAGCCGTCAAATCACAAAGCCCCCTCCTTTCCAGCAGTAAGTTGGACGGATGAAGCAACCATCATTTCACTCTTCTCTCTCAGCTTCCTCTCTTGAAGAAAACCCCCACTCGCTTCGCTTCTCCCTCATGTCGTTCCTCCTTTCACTCTTCTCTTTCAGCTTCCTCTCTTGGATGGACGCCGGAGCACCGGCCGACGTGATGTCTATGGCTCTGGCCAAAACCATCGAGGCTCATGGTATGAAGAAGCGCAAGCAGCCCGCCGAGACTATCGTAGACAAGCTCAAAGCCATCGCCCTGTCCAATCCCCCCTCTCCAGGATCCCTCATTAAGCAAGTCCAGGTAATGTCTCTTGTTGATAAACTTTTTCTCGATCTTGATCGTGTTTTTTCATCTAACACGCAGTACTATTACTGGCAGTACAACTTTCTGGGTGATCTTGCATGTGATTTTAGTGTGCCAAATGACGGTTCTAAATTCCTCTTTTGACCAAAACATGCGAGAGGTTGACACTGATTTCTTATAGATTACTTTCAACTACTCCCTCCGTCCCAAATTTCTTGTCTTAGATTTGTCTAGATACAGATGTATCTAATACTAAAATGTGACTTGATACATCCGTATCTAGACAAATCTAAGACAAGAATTTTGGGATGGAGGGAGTACTTTATGAACATCAATGCTACCTTTTAAGAGGGTATATTTGCCTTAGTAACTTGTGTTATGGATAATGCATGTAATCCCTCTGCTCTCATGCCTTTGAAGACATGTTCTAGTGTCTTTGTTCACTCATTTCTGTGCGTACATGTAGTCATATATGGAGTATAATATCGAAAATCATCTTATATTTCTGAACGGTGGTAGTAATGAAATATGGTTTCTGTTTGAATTAGAACCAGGTCCGCGGTGGAGATGAAGTTCTCAAAGTCATGCCGTGTGAACTGGAAGACCTGATGATGAGTTATACTGCTGAACTATCCAGCTGCTGTGTCCTTGTCGCCACATGTCCTGAACTAGTGTTTTCCTGTAGCATTGTTGTCAGGCGTGTTCTCGAGGCTGTACTTGACCACAACAATTTTCTGGTTGTGCCTTCGATTACGAAGGGTGTGGTTCTTGTAAAGCTTCCCAACAAATCTGATGCGGCCTGTCATCATCATCATGTTTATGAGTGGAAAGACCACTCTGTTAGGTTCTCCAAGGTTGACAAGATGGTGATGGTGCATGTAGACATCTCACACGAAGTCCATGGCCTAGTCAGTTATGCGGGGTTCATCCCATAGGTCGGTGGCAAGAAATAGTCTGCAGAGTTTAGTTAGTGCAACTTTGCTTGTCTGTAGTAAGTACTATTGTTCAATACTTGATATGTGTTTGTGAACCCTATATTGTTTATTAGTACTGCTGCTTTTGGTGTGCGGCCAGTCCTGAGAACGGTCTATGTTAATGTATGTTCACTCAGTTCAGTCTGTACATTTTGAAGTATCCAGATCATATTTTTTGTGAGGACGGTTTATCAATTATGGTTACACTCCAATATCTGTATGCATTGTAGGGTTTATCGCACCCACCAGGATTTCCAGTCCCATGGATGTTCGGTCCATACGATTTGTCATGACCTTTGGACTGTCCTGTGGGAGTAGGCAGGGCCCCTGCATGCCACGCGTAGTTGGACGATCAATCTTCTGTTTAGTACTTCAACATAGTGATTTCCTGGTAAGGATTCACTCGTGTCACATCAAGTAAATCTTATTGATTTACTGTCTAAATCTTATTGATTTAATGTCATGTTTTCTTTCTTTTCCTGCAATTTTACGATGCATGTTTTGCCATGTGACATTCATCACAGAATAAACCGTTTGGTTTGCTCTACGATGGCTATTTTTGCAGGTTTCATCGTGTCAGTAACGAAGGCACTGTCCATCACTTATATTACTAGAAAAAATTGGATCAGTCTGTTGTCTGAGTACAAGCTGAATCCCTATGATGAACTGTAGTTTGGTTTAACAAAAACGCCACAATTAGTCCTTCTCGCGTTTAAAAGAAATGAAGAAAAAAACTGGATCACGGTCACGGATCCTAGTCAAGTTAGAAAGCTGATCATAGTAGACCAGACACGATCACCGCTGTCTCGCACAGATCGAGCACTGGCAGTTGCTCTAGCACTGACAGCGGTAGCAGCTCAGTCTGATCCAGCCGAGGATTGGGCACCGACCGCGTCAGCGGATCAGTCTGATCTACTAGAGGATCGGGCATCGACACCGGCACCAGATCTACCACTACAGGAAATATGTCAACTTATGACCACCACTATTGGTCACTAAAAGGTCACAAATTTCCATTTATGACCTTTTTGTGACCAAAAACAGAAGGTCAAAAGCTGGCCGTCGTAAACTGACTATAGCGACCTTTCTTCTGAAATGGTCGTAAACGTTTACGACCAAAATAAAGGTCGTAAATTTAACGACCAAATGTTTTGGTCACTAGCAATCCGACCACACCACGTTAGATCCACCGTGGCAAACTGATGTGGCAGAATTACGACCAAATGAAAAGGTCGTAAAATAGAATCAGCCCGGTCCATTTCAGCCGTCTTGATGGGCCAAGCCCAATAATTCAGCCCATTTAATTTTTCTCTCTTTATTTTGCTTATCTGCATGGGCTTGGCCCAATAATTTGGCCTTTTATTTTCTGGGAATTGATCCTTTTTCTGATGATTTTTTTATATTCCACTATTGTTTTGGGCCACAGCCTTTTTAGTCTAGTTCGAATTTGGGCCTTGGCCTTTTTATTTTCTGTTATGCAGCCTTTTACAATTTTTTTTTCTTACAGTCATTTCTTTTTTTAGGCCCAAGCCTTTTTGGTCTAATTCTTGTTTGGGCCTTGGCCTTTTTAGAGCCCAGGTTCTCATTTTGCATAACTATAAATAGAAAGGCCCAGGTGCACAAGTGATCCACAAGCCCAGGTGCACAAGATCACATAACTTCACAGGATCACATAACTTCACAGAAAATAAACACAGGTTCACAAGATCACATAACTTCACAGGATCACATAACTTCACAGCTCCCAGGTTCAAACAGCAAAATGGAACAAAATGCAACAGCTCAGCTCAGCTCCCAGGTTCACAGGTTCAAAATGCAACTACCTTAGCTCCAGGTTCACAGCTCAAAGACAAAGAGGTTCAAAGACAAACTGCACAGCCATCAAACTGCCTTAGCTCCAAAGAGAGCCATCAAGTGGGCTAACTTCTCTTCCTGTTCTAGAGAAGAGTTCTCACAGTGGCAAAAATGTGTGCTGTGTAGTGCCTGGAACCAGTTCTTTGACTGTACACGACTTTTTGTCGATTCATCTTGTTCGACAAATAGGTTTCCTACAAAAAAGCATACTGTCAGCATGATCTAGCACTAGCATATCATGTGCAGAACATAAAGCATCAAACAAAGCAGAGACAAACCTTGTGTCTTGGGGTAGACCACATCTCCACCAGAGCTTGCCATTCACCATCCGTTAGATCAGGCACCGGAGACTTAATGCTGACTTTATTTGCGGTTACGGCATCAAAATACTTCTTCTTGATCTGATGGCGTCTGTTCTTTGAATATTTCTGCAGAATATCTTTGCACGAGGTCTTGATGATCTCCAAGTCCGTGTTCATCTCAAAATTTGCCTACCAATATAGCAAACAAGGTAGGAACAATATTAGTGATCATGCATAGGTGTAACAGAAAATAGATAGCACATTAACTATGAAACAAGTAGCTTACAACAACTTTCCCAATGTAGTTCTCCAATAGACTAGCATTTTTTTGTATAGCTTGAAGTGAGGAAGAACCGGAAGATGGCTTTTTGCAACGAGTCCACACTCAGAAGCAAGCTTTGCTGCCTGCAAAGGCTTCTCTGGACGAATCATCCCTTCAGCAATTTGGATAGGCACCTTGCTACCAAGCGACTTGGTGATCCTCTCTAGCCCTCTGCCCTTTCTAAGTCTAGTCTTGGGAGTCATTGCATCTGAAAATGAAACTGAACTCATAAATTAGAATAGAAATCGACAAATGCAGGAATCAACAAAAGCATACATGATCATTCCATTTGGAAAATGCACTAGTAAAAGATAGCATTGCAATGGTCAACTTGCCTGATTGAAGCACAAGCTGCTGTTCTTCTTCATTGATGACAGCGTTCCTGTTAATAGAAGGTGCAACAGGGCTGAGGTCTGTGTGGACAGTGCCTGCTTCATCAATGCAGATGGTTCCTGCTTCATCTAGGCAGACAGTGCCATTTCCATCCATGCCGAGAGTGGTTCCTTCATCCATGGGTGGCAACTCATCACCCGTTTGCACCGAGGTCTGAGAGTCCATGAGCAGCATACTTTCCTGATGGTCCGTCGCAGTCGCCATCCTTGCTTTCTGCCTTGTGACTCTATCAAGGGCAGGTTCATCAGGTTCCAGGATCCTCTTTTTTTGTCCTGGAGCTGGGGCCATCACCCTTCCTGGAGGCATTGCAGGAGATGTTTCTGAGCTCTTGTGCTTCTTGCTGACTGTCTTCTTAACACCAGGCCTCTTCTTCCTAGGTTCCTTCAGTGCCTCGTATAAACAGCACGGAAAAAAGCATTAGATCACAAGAGAAATATGTGAGCACAAGGAATAACATAGATTAACAGAACCCTAACCCTCCAAGCAAGACAAAGTTTGCACCTTAACAATCTTGTTGACTACAACATCATCCACTTCCTCTCCATCAATAACTTCATCCTCTTTAGGATTGTACTCTGGGTCATCATTGATAACTCCACTACCCTCTTGAACCTCATCACTTCTACCTTCTTGTACACCCTTTGTTTTCCTAATCATGGATGCTATTGCACCGATGCCAAGGGACCGGAACACCTGATTGTTCCTCATGATATTTCTAGCCCTAACCTTCTCGTACTCGGTGAGAGGCTCTTCTTTGCATGATACAGGAAACATAACTATTAGGTGAATGTTTGGAATGCATGGACAGGCAGCCAAACATATCTTATGAAATTTTATTATCATTTAATCCTAGTTATTCAGGTAAGGAAGACTAACAGCACACAGGCACAATTAAGCCAGCTTATTCAGATTGCAACAATACATTTCACTTAGCATATTAAGACACAGATTTTATGAAACTGGCCACAAGGAGCAAGTTGCATACCAACGGTTGGCCTCATGCTTGACCTTGTCCTCCTTGCCATGGATGATCTTGAGGTGGTGCTTGCAAAATAGAATAAACAACAATCAGATACAATAGGGATAAAGTAAAATGATGCACTTGTATCAATAAATGAATGCATTTGGACCATCATGCACATACATGTAATACATGTGAAACAAACTTGATGGATAAACAATACAGTGATCTAGTGTTATTAATTAAGAAAACATGTAAGTGCACCAAACAAGCATGCATGTACACTAGGAGCAAGTAAGCAAAGTGCATAAGTGCTACTAATACAAGCAAGCAAGCAAAGTGCTACTGATAGAAACAAGCAAGCAAAGTGCTACTGATAGAAACAAGCAAGCAATGAAGGAAAATGAAGAGAAGGAAGCAAGTACTATTGATACAAACCCTAATTAATAAGCAAGCAAGTAGATTCTTCTCCAAGTGCTAGTGATACAAGCAACTAATGCTGATGGAAACCCTAATTAAGCATGTATGCCAGCAAGCAACATGTATGCTAGCAAGCAAGCAACATGAACTAGTGAATTGGTGTCATGTACACATGCTTAGACAGTCTGACAGGAAGCTAGACGAGTATATCATGAGGACCTTCAAAACAACTAGATGTTGCCACTGGTAAAGCATGTAACAACTATACTTGCAGCAGTACAAAAGCAGATGAAAAAACTATACTCAACTATTGATTATGCTGTCTCTACACACCAAAAATGGCTACAGACTAGATGACACAAGTTAAGATATTTTGACAATTAGAATCAACCTTGTATATTACAGCAATCAAAATTATCTAGCACCAATCTAGTATATATTAAAACTAGTCATACTGCCTTAACACAGCAGGAATTCCAATACCACAATAAGTACTAAGCATTCCCGTGTTCACTGGAAAGAAGAACACAAGCTTCATGCACATATCATGAAAGAAGAACACTGCTACAAACCCCAGTAGTGCTACTGATAGCAAAGTGCTACAAGCAATCAAGTACATGTTCATACTAACCCAAGTTGCAAGAAGGAAAAGTGCATAATACAAGCAAGCAAGCATGGAAAGTGCTACTGATAGAAACAAGTATAGTGCTACTGACAGTAACAAGCAAACAAGGAAGGAAATTGAAGGGCAACAAACAAGAAAGTACTGTTGATACAAACAAGGAAGCAAGTAGCTTCTTTTTGAAGTGCTGTTGGAAACCTAATTCACCATCTATGCTAGCTGAGTATTTGAACCATACACAAGCAAGTACTGATACAAGCACCATCAACCAGACATCATCCACTTCCCCATCCATCCCCATCTGCAGCCTTGCCGTGAGGGAGGGAGATCCGGCCGAAACCCCGACAGAATCCTAACCCTGACCCCATGAACCCTAACCCTAACCCCATGAACTAGAGGGAGATCATCCCCACGCAACAATAAACATGAACCCTAACCCCAAGAACCACCAGAGGACCTACCGAACTAGAGGACCTACCGAACCACCAGGAGATCCTAACCCTAGAATATCCTAACCCATGAGGGGGATCTACTAGAGGGGAGATGGATCCACCAGAGGGGAGGTGGATCCACAAGAGGAGGGGAGATGGATCAAGGGGAGAAGTACCTAGGGGGAGATGATGTTGACGATGCAGCGGTGGTCGTCGTCGATCGCGCCGTCGTCGATGTAGCCGCCGTCGTCGTTGATGTAGTCGATGTGGCCGCCGTCGTCGTCGATGTAGTCCGCGGCACGGAGGAGGGGAGGGAGCGGGAGCGGGGCGGCGCGGAGCAGGGAGGTGCGGGGCGGAGCAGAGGAGGGGCGGCGCTAGGGTGGGGAGGTGGGGAGGTGGGGAGCGGGGCGCTGCAGAGCGGGGAGGGAGAAGCTAGGGTTCATCGAGGAGAGGGGAGGGGAATGGGGAAATTTTGGGAGGGGAGGGGAGGGGATCCCGCATGTTAGTGGGAGAGGGAGTGGTGGGTCCTGCCTGGTAGTGGGAGAGGGAGTGGAGGGAAATTTTGGGAGAGGGAAATTTTGGTGTAGGGAAAATTTTGGTGTGGGAGGGAAATCCTTTTGGGTTTGGGTGTAGAAAAAAATAGGGTTTTTTTTGTAAACTTTGTAGAAATCATGGTTAAAATCATACTGAGTAGCTCAAGAAAACGCTGGTATTGCAAGTTTAGTATTTTTGCTAGTTGGCAGGCCACATTAGATGATGTGACGCGGAGGTCTCCCATTTTTTTTGAATTTTTTTGAATTTTTTATGGTGTTTTAAAAAACCAGCCGATTTCGTCGCGGCGGCCGTCCGTGGCTAGGGTTTGAGCCGTGCAAATCTGTTGTCGATTCTGTGATGAAATGCCTACCTGTGAAGATAAAAATCATTTTTAGTGAAAATAACGGGCAAGCTATGGAGGACCCGCGGTTCAAATTCCAGTCGGTTCCAGCTGAATCGGCCGAAGGTGGTCCGAATGAAAGGGAGTAGCTACAAGGGTCGGAAATGCATGCTTTTTGGCGACTGTCCGTAAAATAGGGCCTACTTTGAGATAGAACTGGAATGGCGACGTTTGGGGTGCCCCTCCTTGTAGCCGCTTCACGAAAAATGCATGTCTTTTGCATTCAAAAAATGAAAAACAGTTTTTTTTGTTAAACAAGTTGGAACCTCGCTTTGTCAGCATTGTTTGCCATCACAAGACGGAGGCATGCGCCCAATTTGGGCATATTATCAGAAACTATTCAACGGATGCGGCCATATCATTGCTAGTTTGGCTTGAAAGGCATGAATCTTCGCTCATGGTAGGTCGTTTTTGAGAACACTTTTTCAAGAAAACGGTGGTATTGCAAGTTTAGTATTTTTTCTAGTTGGTAGGCCACATTAGATGATGTGACGCGGAGGTCTCCCATTTTTTTGAATTTTTTTGAATTTTTTACGGTGTTTTCAAAAACCGGCCGATTTCGTCGCGGCGGCCGTCCGTGGCTAGGGTTTGAGCCGTGCAAATCTGTTGTCGATTCTGTGATGAAATGCCTACCTGTGAAGATAAAAAGCATTTTTAGTGAAAATAACGGGCAAGCTATGGAGGACCCGCAGTTCAAATTCCAGTCAGTTCCAGCTGAATCGGCCGAAGGTCGTCCGAATTGCCGGGAGTAGCTACGAGGGTCGGAAATGCATGCTTTTCGGCGACTGTCCGTAAAATAGGGCCTACTTTGAGATAGACATGGAATGGCGACGTTTGGGGTGCCCCTCCTTGTAGCCGCTTCACGAAAAACGCATGTCTTTTGCATTCAAAAAATGAAAAACGGTTTTTTTTGTTAAGCAAGTTGGAACCTCGCTTTGTCAGCATTGTTTGCCATCACAAGACGGAGGCATGCGCCCAATTTGGGCATATTATCAGAAACTATTCAACGGATGCGGCCATATCATTGCTAGTTTGGCTTGAAAGGCATGAATCTTCGTTCATGGTAGGTCGTTTTTGAGAACACTTTTTCAAGAAAACGCCGGTATTGCAAGTTTAGTATTTTTGCTAGTTGGTAGGCCACATTAGATGATGTGACGCGGAGGTATCCCATTTTTTTGAATTTTTTTGAATTTTTTTACGGTGTTTTCAAAAACCGGCCGATTTCGTCGCGGTGGCCGTCCGTGGCTAGGGTTTGAGCCGTGCAAATCTGTTGTCGATTCTGTGATGAAATGCCTACCTGTGAAGATAAAAAGCATTTTTAGTGAAAATAATGGGCAAGCTATGAAGGACCCGCAGTTCAAATTCCAGTCGGTTCCAGCTGAATCGGCCGAAGGTGGTCCGAATTGCCGGGAGTAGCTACGAGGGTCGGAAATGCATGCTTTTTGGCGACTGTCCGTAAAATAGGGCCTACTTTGAGATAGACATGGAATGGCGACGTTTGGGGTGCCCCTCCTTGTAGCCGCTTCACGAAAAACGCATGTCTTTTGCATTCAAAAAATGAAAAATGGTTTTTTTTGTTAAACAAGTTGGAACCTCGCTTTGTCAGCATTGTTTGCCATCACAAGACGGAGGCATGCGCCCAATTTGGGCATATTATCAGAAACTATTCAACGGATGCGGCCATATCATTGCTAGTTTGGCTTGAAAGGCATGAATCTTCGTTCATGGTAGGTCGTTTTTGAGAACACTTTTTCAAGAAAACACCGGTATTGCAAGTTTAGTATTTTTGCTAGTTGGTAGGCCACATTAGATGATGTGACACGGAGGTCTCCCAATTTTTTGAATTGTTTTGAATTTTTTACGGTGTTTTCAAAAACCGGCCAATTTCGTCGCGGCGACCGTCCGTGGCTAGGGTTTGAGCCGTGCAAATCTGTTGTCGATTCTATGATGAAATGCCTACCTGTGAAGATAAAAAGCATTTTTAGTGAAAATAACGGGCAAGCTATGGAGGACCCGCAGTTCAAATTCCAGTCGGTTCCAGCTGAATCGGCCGAAGGTGGTCCGAATTGCCGGGAGTAGCTACGAGGGTCGGAAATGCATGCTTTTTGGCGACCGTCCATAAAATAGGGCCTACTTTGAGATAGACATGGAATGGCGACGTTTGGGGTGCCCCTCCTTGTAGCCGCTTCACGAAAAACGCATGTCTTTTGCATTCAAGAAATGAAAAACGTTTTTTGAATTTTTACGGTGTTTTCAAAAACCGGCGGATTTAGTCACGGCGGTCGTCCGTGGCTAGGGTTTGAGTCATGTTTTTAGCATTCAAAAAATGAAACTTATATTGTTTCATACAGGAGCATGCACAAAAACCCATAATTTTATCTTTCATCCATGAGCATGCATTTTCAATTCCCATCAATTACCAAACTGAATATTCATTGTTAAAAACATGACTTGTTTAGATGACATTGTCATACAGCATCATGCACAAAATTAAACCTGACATACTTAACATTGACATGTTCATATTACACTAACAAGCTTAAACCTAACATGCTGAACACCTTCTTAACATCTTCACTCCTCCTTCTTCTCCTTCATCAACCTGATGCGCTCAGAGTGGCGAATCCCAACGCGGATGTACTCCTCTACCACAATTGGCATGGTCCTGTCGCCAAGCTGTGGGATTGCAGGAGCCGCCACCATCGCGAGGTCGTCGTCTGCCACCACCATCGCGAGGTCGTCGTCCGCCACCACCATAGCAAGGTCGTCATCCGCCACCACCATAGCAATGTCGTCATCCGCCACCACCATAGCAGGGTCGTCGTCAGCCACCACCATAGCATGTTCGTCGTCAGCCAGAATAGGCTGCTCCTCGTCATCCCCGCTCTGCTCCTCGTCGTCATCCCCGCTCTGCTCCTCGTCGTCATCCCCGCTCTGCTCCTCGTCGTCATCCCCGCTCTGCTCCTTGTCATCCCCGCTGCTGCTCCCATTGCCTGGCCAAATGCAACAAAGTGTGAACATGGTGTTGTCATCATGCAGGTAGAGGAAGCCAAAAGGACAGGAAGAAGAGAGGCAGAGAGCTTACTGGCACCGTCGTCGTGCTGGTAGTACATGCGGCACATGGTGTTGTCGAACATCTTCACGGTGAACATGGCGTCGCCATCGTAGCGGAAGACAAGGAAGTACCCGAGCTGTAGCTCATGGGCGTGGGCGAAATGCTCCCAGCCGGGCCCTAGGTACATGTGGCCTTCACCATCAAACACCACCAACACTTCCCACAGCCTGTGAAGCCCGCTGCCGGCCTCCCGCAGCTTCACTTTGTGGGGCTCACGACCGGCGAGCATCTTCGCAAACTTGTCAGGCAGCCTCTGCAGCGAGGGTCAAGCAGTGGTTAATTATGGCAATCAAGCACTAGACAGCAGAGTGATGATAAAGAAATGAGTGATGATAAACATACCTGCCTACTGCAAGATTTCTCAATTATGATCTCGAAGAACTCGAAACCGTCCAAGCCAGCCATCTCACTTCTACTCTAAACAAGCAATAGGAAACAAGCAATAGTAAATTAAACAACATTACTGGACAGAAATAGGAAACTGGAACAGAATAACCACAACAGGATGTTCAACCACAGAATAACCACAACAGCATGTTCAACCACAACAGCATGTTCAACAAGACTTGTCAACAAGAAATAACCACAACAGCATGTTCAACCACAGAATTCAACCGCAACAGAATTCAACAGCATGTTCTGGCAACAGTAACAACATGTTCACCATAGAATTCAACAGCAATAGAATTCGATTAATTCAGTTAATTAACCACAGAATTCAACAGCAACAGAACAGCATGTCTACCAACAGAGCAACAGTTAATTGCTGTCAGGTGACTACCAACAGAGCATAGATCCACCAACCACACTACCTACCACAACAACATAGTAATCAAACAGCAATTCAACCACACTAGATCCACCAACAGAGCATACTAAATCCACCAAGAACAATATGCCTAAATCCACCAATAGATGCCTAGTATGCGTAACAAATCCTAGATTCTCAAACCCTAGAGCAGAAGAGAAAGGAGAGAGGATATGAAGCGGATGGCTTACCGCGGCGGAGTCCGAGAAGAAGTGGTCGCCGGCGGCGTAGGGCAAGCTGCGCAGGAGGCGTCGGACCAGCAGAGGCGCCGGGGAGGCGTCGCCGTCACCCTAAAAAACATCCTAATCAAACCCTAATCCGGCGGCAAGAACCCTAATCTATCATAACAGTAGATAGGAAGAGGAAGAGGAAGCGGATTCATACCCACGGTGACGGAGAGTCGGCGACGGAGAGAAAGTATGCGGCGGCGGTGGGAGAGGAAGAAGCCGGTGGCGGCGGAGAGGAGGAGCGGGTCGAGTGGATAGGAGGAGTGGAGAGGGGGAGTGGGGAAAAGAGTGGATAGGAGGAGGAGCGGGCCAATTGTCAGCGAGATGATTGATACATTGAAAAGGCTGGGCATAGAGTACAAAACCAGCAACCTCTTCCTAGTCCAGTGGTAGAAACCAAGTGAACTAAGCGCACGGTCGTGGGTTCGAGTCCCCGCTTGCGCACATTTTTTGGGAAAATTAAGCGCATATTTTTTGGCCGCGCGAAATAAGTGAAATAAGTATTTTCTGGGCAGAGTAGCAAACTGGTCCACTTGTCAGCGAGTGGGTCGAGTGGCCCACTTGTCAGCGAGGTATGTGTTAAATACTTGCCTGGTTTAAGAGAAAAGAGATGGCATAGAGTAGATGATCAGTAACCTCTTCCTAGCCCAGTGGTACAAACACAGTGAAGCGAGTGCACGGTCGTGGGTTCGAGTCCCCGCTCGCGCATATTTTTTTGCTCTGACCAAAACATCTTCAGTTCAAAAAAACATGAATTAAACATCTTCAGTTCTGAAACTTGAACTAAACATCTTCAGTACAAAACTACTAAATGATCACAAAAACAACCAAAAACTACATCTGCTACAACCATCAGGATCACTTCCAAAATGTGTTTTGCATCCAAAATGCTTACAAAATACTACAACCATCAGGATCACATCAAATGCTTACACAAGGAAATCAAATGTTTTGCATTTTTCATCACCATTTTGTCACAGGATCACACCACTACAGCCATCAGGATCTTCAAGCATTTTGCTACCTGGAGATAATTGTAGTACATCAGGATCACCATGCATATGCACAAGAAGGATCACTACAGAGAGTTAGAAGGATCACCAAGGAGACCAAATTTACCTTCATGTCCATTCGCTACTCATCGTCGTTGATACAAAAACAAGGAACTCTATGCCCACTCCTGTTTTCCTCATCATCACTCCAATATTGCAGCATAGTATGATCAGTCCGGTTTTCCTCATCCTCGCTTTCATGTCCATCCTCTACCACCTTTCTTCTTTTCTTGATGCCTTCAACTGTTGCAGCACCAACGATCACACGTTCCCGGTCCCTTCGCACTCTGCTTTGCACCGGAACTTCCATAGAGTCATCATCAGCTTGCAACAGAACTTCCGTAGAGTCATCATATTGGTATGTTAGTCCACCATCACCGGGGCCCTTTTCCACTTCAGTTTCAGTCACACTCCACAAGTGTCTGTGCTGAAAGTTTTGCACAACTCGCCATTTTCCATGCATAAGAGTGTCTGGCAGATAAAACACCATTGTTGCTTGTGTTGTTAGAATAAAGGGATCACTCTTATACCAGCACCTTGCAGTGTTGATGCTTTTGAAGTGGCCATCATATTTGACAAAAGAGTCTCTCCTCTTCTTGCTACCAAGCTCAAACCAGTCACAGCGAAATAAGACAACCGAGCGATGGATGCCTCCACTAGAGTTGTACTGCAACTCCACGATGCTTCGAACCTGACCATAGAAGTCAATGATCTCACCATCATGTGACCCCTCAGTGACGATTCCACTATTCTGTGTCTTCCTTTTTTCCTCGCGGTCAACGGTGTGGTACCAGACACCGTCAGCAATGCATGCCGAATACGCTCTCACTCACTTATCCGGTAAGCATGCCAAAGCAAATAGATCATCACTGACCTTCTTCTCCTCATGCAACTTTCCAATCTGCACAAATAAACCATTTAGCAAACAATGGTATTTAACAATGGGTGAATAACACAGAAAACATAAAACATGTGGCTAAAGATCTCACATGATTCTTAAACCAATTAGCAAACACCTTGGCAACCCTTTTATCAACATTGATATTGCTTTCTTCCTGATTTAACTCTTCCTTGCATTTCCTACAATGCCAACAAAACATGTGAATTAAAACATTTGGCTGGTGCCAACCCAAGCAAAATATATATATATATATATATATATATATATATATATATATATATAATGAGTGCACAAGATATAACGTACTCGATATATGGTAGAACCTCGGCGCAATTGCTGAGCACAAACCAAACCATCTTGTCATACTCATTACCAGCCTCCAAGTATTGTGAGGCTCCAAGAAAGTTCACACCATGGTTGAAAACAGAGACATCACCACTTTGCGAATCAAACCGCTCTCTATTTCTGCCCGGCCGGTTCCATCTTGTTTCCACATCACCAAAGTATCTAGAGCAAAAAGTCAAGCACTCGTCAACGACATATGCTTCAGCAATAGAACCTTCAGGTCTTGCTGTGTTTCGCACATAACGCTTACAAGTAAGCAGCCTTCTTTCGATTGGGTACATCTAACCGTATTGCACAGGGCCTCTAAGGATTGCCTCTTTGGGTAAGTGCACCGCCAAATGGACCATCACGGTGAAGAAAGCTGGAGGGAAAATCTTCTCGAGCTTGCAAAGAATAATTGGGATTTCTTTTTCAAGTCTTTCCAAGACAGTTAACTTGAGGGTTTTGCAGCACAGTTCTCTAAAGAAATTTCCAAGCTCAGCAACCGCTTCATATATATCCTTGTGCATGATTCCTCGGAGGCCCGCCGGTAAAATCCTTTGGAGGAGGATGTGACAATCATGGGTTTTCAGTACTGAAAGCTTGAATCCATCAGAAGTAACACACTTTGCTAGGTTAGCAGCATAACCATCTGGAAATTTCACCGCTCTTAGGAATTCACAGAATGCAAGCTTTTGTTCTTTATTCATTGTATACCATGCTCGTGGAATTTCAAATGAATCTTCATCTTCATTGTGCTGTAGATGCAAATCTTCTCTTATGCCCATGTCCTCCAAATCAAGCCTAGAACTAACCATGTCCTTTGTCTTCCCTTCAATGTTCAGAAACGTCCCTAGCAGATTCTCGCATATGTTTTTCTCAATGTGCATTACATCGAGATTATGCCTTAATTTCAGATCAGCCCAGTATGGCAGGTCCCACAAACAAGACCTCCAGTCCCAACATTGACCTTCCTCACGCTTTCTTTTCTTCGCCAGCTTTCCTGGTCTCACATCTTTCACCTTTTCAAGTTGCTGCTCTAGCTCTTCTTTAGTGAATTCAGCTGGCTTGTCACGGGTTTCATTCTCACCATTAAAATCTTTGCTTCTTCGCCAACGATGGTTTCGGGGAAGAAAGCGGCGGTGCCCAATATAGCATATCTTGCTCCTTATTCTCTTTGAGCAAGGGTCTTTGTCACAATGGACACAAGCCTGATAACCCGCTGTGATCCTCCCAGACAGAGTGTGCAGAGCCGGGAAATCATGGATGGACCATATGATCGCAGCACATAGATTGAACTTTTCTTCCGGACTCAAGGCATCGTATGTAGGTACACCAGTCCAGAGCTGGAGCAGTTCTTCTACGAGGGGCTCCATAAAGACATCAAAATCCTTTCCTGGAGAATCTAGACCCAGGATAAGCAATGACATCATGAAGTTGGACTGATCCATGCATGCCCATGGTGGCAGGTTGTACGACACCACAAAAACTGGCCACATGCTATAAGACGTGCTCATGTTCCCAAACGGATTAAACCCATCTGTGGCAATGCCAAGTTTTATGTTCCTTGGATCTGTAGCAAAATCAAAGTGTATACGGTCAAACTCTTTCCATGCCTCTCCATCCGCTGGATGGCTCAGCTCATTGTCCACAGGTTGCCGCTTCAGCTTGTGCCACTGTACCTCACGCGATGATTTCTTCGAGATGAACATCCGCTGCAGCCCTGGTATCAAGGGAAAGTGCCTCAGTACCTTCTCCGGTATTGACTTCTTCCCATCAGCATCTTTCCACCTAGATGCATTGCATTTTGGACAGTTGTCATGCTTTGCTAAATCCTTCCGAAACAAGACACAGTTATTTGGGCACACATGTATTGACACATAACCTAACCCCAGCCTGCGGATTATGCTCAATGCTTCATCATGAGATCTGGGAACACAACTATCAGGGAATTGCAAGCTCAAAAGACGGAGTATTGCGTTGAATGCGGCATTGCTAATCCGGTAGGAAGACTTGATGTGGAGTAACTTCACGATGAAGGTAAATCTTGAAAATTTACCCCCTTCATGAGCTGCGCGCTTCGCCTCCTCTAACACCTCAGCAAACAATGATTTCTGTCCATCAGCACGATCTTCAGCGTCGTACAAATCCTTCAATAGGTCAGGAATCCTATCATCTTCATGCCCATCCTCTTCCTCCAAAACAGCATTATCTCGCAAAACCTTTTCCATGAAATCAATGCTAGCATCACCACCACCCATCATGTGAGGGGCCTCTGTATCAGCTTCAAAATGTTGAGGTTGTCTGTCTAAAGGTTCTCCATGATATATCCATCTATCATATGTGCTGGACATCCCATTAAGAAGCAAATGATCTTCCACTCTTCCTTGAGCCATTCTTGGACGGTTGAGGCATTCACAACATGGGCAAAGAATGTGAGCATCGTTGGCAAAATTTGCCTGAACAAATGCCATGAAATCATCAACTCCTTTCATATGTTCTTTCGAAAACTTTCTAACTCCTTTTCTAATCCAGCTTCTGTCCATCTGCCAAAGACAAAAAATTGTTGCAACTTAGCAAATCAATTTCAGTGCATCAAAATTAATTAATGAAAATGGATTGAAGTAATGGAAGCTAAAATTCCAGAAAATTTTATATGCTAATTGCCTAACCACAAGGCCTGAAGAATTCTTAACAAACAAGCTAAACAATTCCTAACAGCACATCAAGAAAATTCATCTATGCATTATCTACCAAACAAGCAAGCTATCTCCTAACTACTAACAGTGCATCAACAAAATTCATCTATGCTGAAGAACATCTGACTGAAATCCATCTCCCACTGCTCGGGTGAGTCCCCCATGCTCACATCTGACTGAAATCCATCTCCCACTACTTAGAGAGGAGAGGGGGGAAGAGGTGAGGGGTGCATACCGGGAGGTGTGCTTGCGGCGGCGGCGAGTCCCCCATGCTCGGCGAGCCCCCACCACCGTCGGTCACCTACGCCCCTGCCGCCCCCTGCCTCCACGCCCTGCCTCGCCTTCGCCCCCTGCCGGCCCCACCCCCGCCTCCGCCCCCTGCTGGTTGCTTCCGCCGCGAGGCCGTGGGCGATGTCACCTGCGGCGAGGCCGTGGGCGAGGTCACCTGCGGCGAGGTCGTGGGCGAGGTCACCTGGTTGCTTCCGTCGCCGCCCGCCGCCACCTAGTCGGAAGACCTAGAAAAACGCTAAGTGTTGATCTGTTCGATGCCACCCGCCGCCACCTGGTCGGAAGGTCCCACTTGTCACTGGTACGTGAGAGCCGTGGTTTTATATACTATATGGAAAACTACCCACACATTAGCAACAACCTCTCTCTAGCCCAGCGGTAATGAACGAACGAATCCAGCGCGAGGTCATGGGTTCGAGTCCCCGCTAGCGCATATTTTTTAGGGAATTAAACGCTCGCTCAACCACCTGTCAAATGGGTTCCGCCTGTCAGTGTTGCAAAGAGCCGTAGTTCTATATAATGTATGGATAAACTCCCAGATGCGAGCAACTGTCCCTCTCTAGCCCAGCGGTAGCATGCGAGCCAACCAAGCGCGAGGTCGTGGGTTCGAGTCCTGCCTCGTGCATCTTTTTTGGGCGAATTAAGCGCTCGGCCCCATCTGTCAAATGGGTCCCGCCTGTCAGTGTGTCCCCCGTCTATCTATTGAATATTAAAACTCAAGCAAAAATGACACCTAGACAGAGACACATAAGCGAGGTTGCTGAGGTGGCTGCCTAATCATCCTAATTCATTCAAACTCAAGTGTAGTGACCATTTTATATTGGTCGTTATCAGCTACGCATGAGGCAGTGGACAGTGCTACTAGCTTTACGACCATTTCCTCTAATGAAATTATGACCTTTCTGACCAAAAGGGTCGTTATGGTCTAGGGTTTAGAGCCCCCCAGACAGCTTTTGACTAATTGGTCTAAAATGGTCATAAATTTATGACCAATTCTTCGAGGGTCACTGACAGAAGGTCATAAGTTGACATATTTCTTGTAGTGTACAAGGAGCACCATCTCCGGCAGCAGCAGCGGCTTCGGCACCTGCACCAACACTTGCACTTGCATTTGGTCTGGCCCGTGCAGTTGCACCGGCAACAGACTGGGCTGCAGTTCGCACTTCATATACCAAAGTCCTTACAAAAACCGACATGTCCACCTTCTTGGTAAGCATTGGCCGCCCAAGTGCTTCGTTCTTTTTTCTTTCCATGTTGTTTCACATGATTCACTGTGTTGATCTAACTGTTTGGGTATGTCTTCTTGTTTTCAAACAGAGAATTCCTAGAGCAACGAGGGAGTCGTTAAACAATCCGGGCGACCACGACCAAGTTTCTCTTACCATGCGCAGCCTTGGTGTGAATGAACCTGCTCAATATACCATAAGTACAAAGGATGGTCGCATGATGATTGATACTAAAGGATGGTCAAGGTTCAAATCTAAATCATATCTTGCGGTAGGGGATGATGTCAAAATCGAACTTTCTCGGCAAGGAGAGCTGGTCCAAATCAACTTTGAAATTCTTTAGTAGCAGCACACAACTGCCGAACTGATCTATCCTCCGAGAGATTTTGATGTAATAATCTGTCATGGTGAAACAAGTGTCCTGTGTGTATAAGTAGTACGACAGTATTATTTATCACATGGTATATCGTTGATAGAATTGCAACTCTGATTGCTGGTTAGGAACTGTCATTCGATTTCATTCCAACAGCAGCCGTGCTTTATTCTGTTTTGTGTATTCGCCTTGCGACAGCATCTAAAACCAGCGCAATACCGATCGCTTGCAATATGAAAAGCGCTGAGGTAGAACACATGGGCCCCCAAACATGCAGGGTCGGCCCGCGGCCCAAAGTCCAGAACCGTGAGCCTATCTGAGTATTATATTCTCAGCTGAACCCCCATAAAATAAGCTGAACCCCCATAATGCCCGTGCGTTGCAGAGGGAGTATATTTCTCGGCAAGGTGAGCCTGTGATATAAAAGATTTGTATATTTCTTTACAGAGGGAGTATCTCTCTGTCAAAATATATATTTATGTGTAACTAGTTACTCCTGTCTTTGTACTTCCTTTCGCTGATATGTGGGGCAACCGGCAACGGGGTCCACGTGCCATATGCACAAATTAGAGTGCACAACTTCACGGTAGACACACCCCGGTCGTAGCACCGCAGTAATGCCCAATGAGCCGTCAAATCACAACCCCCCTTTCTAGCTTTAGCAGTAAGCTGGACGGATGAAGCGGCAATATTTCACTGGGCCTGAATCCCCCTCTCCCTCGTCTGCTTGTTCAGAGAAAACCCCCGCTCGGCGATTGCATAGGGTTTTCTCATGGAGAACCAGGTACGAATTCTTCATCCATCCCCGATAAATCCAAGTCCCTTGGGCGCAGGTAATCCTAGGATGGCAGCCGCCACCGTTGATGCATTTTTCTTCGTACTGAATCTAGTGTGTTTCAGTTGCATTGCCCAAAGTGCGAGTACCCTACAGATTTCTGCGCCCACGGCGAGACGCCACACTTGTTCCTTCTCATCCTACCACAACATTTTGAAACGCGCACAGTATGTTCCTAGAATCCTCTTCTCTATCCGGGAGGGTTGGTTTTTTTTAACATGCTGTGTTCTCATATTATTTTTCCTACAGTGTATTATTTGCTCTGCCAGAACACATGTACTCAAGATGCTCGGCCTTGCCATAACTGAATACACTAGTTTAATAGTCATAGTGAAGACAATCCATGGATATTGCTTCCGAGTTGGGTTCATTAACCAAGAAGATCACTGCTTTTTTTATGGCCGAACTTGGATAAACTTTCTCAAGTGTTACGGACTGAAAGCTGGCGCACGAATGTTGATGGAAATAGCAGAACCTGGTCTCATCTCCACTGTGATCTTCCACCCCGACGTCGTTCGAATTGTTCATCCATGTTAGTTTTGTATCTGGTTCTTGCTTGTTGCCTCGATTACTTCTTAATCCACCTATTCTGTCTAACTTATCACAATTTAACTTTAGAAGTAGCAACGAATCTCTCACAAAGATGCTACTTCAAACTAATATTGTCTTATAATTGGTGGCACGTGTAGGTTTTTTCAGAGTTAAGCAGTCTTCTCATTTGTTACTCTGTAATAACTCGGCTGTTACTAATGGCACTGAAGTTGGCTGGATCGACATCCACATGTTCCTACACTTTATTGATCATCTTGAGGTCCTTGTGGGGCATTTCAATGGTGGAAGGCCACGTGGGATATGTGTGCCACTGCTGCACTAGTTGAACAGGTCCAACTGTGTCGAGAAACTTATGGTACGAGCTGTTTTCTGTTATATATGTTGTTCATAAACTATTGCTTATACAAAGTTTTACAGCTGTGATCTTCTTGAATCAGGAACTGCCGAGTTCTATTGTTCCTATACAGATGCCTGAGCATGGTCGGGTCAGACTTGCGCTTGGTCACAACATGATGTTTATGTCGACCTACTCAATTCCCCTTGGAGGCGAAAAGATACTTATTCGTGGGTGGTCTCAGATAATGAAGGCCCGTCCATCTTGGAGAATAGGACAGAAGATTATGTTCATGCTTTTCCATTGCTCTAAAGCGAATATCCTGTTTATTGACCACGTTGCGAGATGAAGCCGCTTTCAGAAGGTTGTGGATGCGCGGGGTGGCGCCTGGGCCATGTCCTGGGGCTTGGCGGCCTCACCCTTGGTTAACTGTAGGCAAAGTAGCACTGTTCGAGGCGTGCTTTGTACGGTTGAACCTGTATAAGTACTCATACTGCTTTCAGCTTTGGTTGTTAAGTGCCCCTGTTGGTTTCAGTTAAGGTTGTTAAGTACTCCTACTGCTTTTACAGTCTGTCATGTTTCTTCAGTCCTGTCTTCCTCCAGCCGACAAAACCAAACCAGCACCGGCGGGGCCGCCTGCTTCCGCCTCCCACGGCTGGCTGCACCTCAGTGCACGCATCGCCGCCCCACCGTCTCCTAAATCGTTAACGCCGACGTCCTCCGCGCGCTTTGGTGCGCTCGCCGCAGCGCCGCCCTCTCGCGTTGTCAACATGGTCAACAAACAACAGGAATCGACAGAAGTACGTGGAGAGGATGACAGTAGGGGCCCACCACGTCAGCGTATGGAAAAATAAAATGCTTCCTCCTAGTGTTTTCCTGACATCTGGGACCCACGACATTGTGAGTGTATATAGTCAATAGACAAGAGAACAACACAAGATCGGCTGACACCTGGGACGTAGCTACTCGAGCAGTAGTTTTTTTGTTTGGTATTGTTGAGACGGAGCAGGGTTTGAACTGGGTTGTGGCCTGTCTAGCCCAGGCTTATATTTTATGTTCACCATGTGACCAGCCCAGCTATTTTTTCTTTGTGCAAATGAGCCCAGTTTATTTTTTCTGAAGAATACCCAATCTAGGCCTACTTATTTTTCCACGCCTTGAAAGTAATATGAAATGGGTTGTAAATATAAAAATAGATGACAAATTGGCAATTACTTTATAATTTCTGATTTTTTTCACATTTTCAGATTCCTATTTCACTGGGCATTAACCTAATTCAAATATATCTTCAAAGTACTTTAAATCTGGCTCGACATTTCGGTATTAAAAATAGTTTGGAACCCACAGAAATATGCGAAATTGGCCCTGGCCAACAAAAAAAAACGACTGCAATAAATTGCATAAGAAGTTGCCATGAGCTATATATAAATTATTAAAAAAAGAGGGAGTGGTCTGACTTGTGGGCCTGTTTAGTTGACGCGTATGCAAGATTTTTTTAGTTATTATATACTACGTCAACAAACGATTCTAGCAGACGTAACCGTTGGATGTCAATCCAACGGCCGTCGTGTTTCTTCAATCTCTGATCTTCTTGCTCCAGTCGCCAAAGCAACGCCGGCGGGGCCGCCTGCTCCCGCCTCCCGTGGCCGGCTGTGCTGCCGCGCAGGCCTCAGCGCCCCTACTACTCCCACCGCTGGCTAGGGCATCCCTCTACTCACCCACACCCCCTGTTATTCTGCGGCGACGACAGCCTCACACCACAGCCGAACCGGTGAACCCTCGTACTCCTCTCCGCACGGTCTTCCACTGCCACGTCTTCCCCGGCTCCGTGTCGTCCGCTTCCTAGGCCTCGCCGTCGTCCACCGCCATGGTGCTCTCAGCGCGGCGCGGTCAATGTTGTCAATGACCGACTTCCATCGAAAGAGTAGTGTACGTGGAGAGGCTGACAGCTGGGTCCACGGCAGCCGCAAGGAAGTGCCTCCTTATTACGCGGAAAATAATTATTCCTCCACCTGACATCTGGGATCCACTAGACGGGACACCAGTATTTCGCGAAAAAACGTTTCCCCCTGACTGCTGGGACCCACAGGTCAGGCCACCGTATTTCGCGAAAAAAACGTTCCCCCGCTGTCAGCTCGGACCCACCGGAAGTGCCTCCTTATTACGCACAAAAAAATGAATACCCCCTGCTAGCTGGGACCAACCTTGGTGGGAGGCTGACTTGTGGGCCTACTAAGTTGACTGGGACGGAGGCCTTTGTCAACTTTAGTCAATATATGAACGATTCTAGCTCCAGTGACCGTACGATGTCCATCCAACGGCCGTAGTGCTTCTTCAGCCTCTGGTCTTCTTGCTCCAGCTGCCCAAAGCAGCGCCGGTCGTGCCGCCTGCTCCTGCCGCCTGTGGCCGGCTGTGATGCCGCGGAGGCCTCACCGCCCCCTACTACTCCCACCGCTGGCCAGGCCATCCCTCTACGCACCCACACCCCCTGTTATTCTGCGGCGACGGCAGCCTCACACCGCAGCCGAACGAGTGAACCCTCATACTCCTCTATGTGTGGGCATCCACTGCCGCATCTTCCCCAGCTCTGCGTCGTCCCCTTCCTAGGCCTCGCCGTCGTCCACCGCCCTGGAGCTCTTGGTGCGGCGTGGTCAACGTGGTCAAGGAATGGCTTCCATCGGACGTGGACTGTACGTGGAGAGGCTAACAGCTGGGTCCACGGCCGCAGCAAGGAAGTGCCTCCTTATTACGCGCAAAATAATTATTCCTCCACCTGACAGCAGGGACCCACCAGACGGGCCACCGTATTTCGTGAAGAAAACGTTTCCCCCTGTCTACTGGGACCCACCAGCTACATCTTCGCACGCAAGGAAGTGCGTCCGAAAAAAAACGATTCGCCCCCTTGACTGCTGGGACCCACCAGCTACATCTTCTGTAGCGACCAGACCTCAAACAGTCTGATCTCTGTGCTCAGTGTCATCCCTGGATCAGTAATGCTGACTCCACACAGTACTTGGAGGATTTATAACAGAGTAGCAACCACACACTTATTACATCGAATGTCTCAAAAGAGAACTTATTGAAATAAATATGGCTTAAGGCCATCTAAAACGATAACAACGGAAGGCTTGGAAGATAAGCGAGTCCATCAACTCCAACGGCATCACTAAGTATAGAACCACGACCTAAGACATCTTACTCGTCGTTTGAAAAGTCTGCAACATGAAACGTTGCAGCCCAAAAACGGGTCAGCACATGGAATATGCTAGCAATGTAACACATAGAGAATAATAATGGAATAAGCTATACTACATGCATATTTGGCTGGTGGAAAAGCTCTATGGTTACAGTTTTTGCATAAAGCCAATTTTTCCATACTGCAAAGGAATAAATTTATTTAACTATCATGGTGGTTGTTAAACATTGAGAATGGTTGACAGCATTCTCAATCCCAATTAAAAAGTACTCATTAAACCCAACAATATTAAATTAGAAGTAACATGGTGAGATTCACATGATATCCAGGTACTAGATACTCAAAATGTCCATAACCGGGGACACGGCTAACCATGATTAGTTTATACACTCTGCAGAGGTTTGCGCACTTTTCCCCACATGACTCGATCGCCTCTGCTTGGTTTCTCGCACTACATGGTGTTTGAGAAACGGATGTCCGAGACATAGTCTTTCAGAAGCACTTGCACCTTACATAAGGGGTAGACCGTACCAACCTACATCCCCTACATCTGCTAGTCCACCCCGTAAGAGTTCGCACAACTTAGTTAACTATGCTAGAGCCCATAATAGCATGCGGATGCACACGGAAGTTTCTAGTTTGAATAATCTCATGATCCCTTTGAGCCTTGGTGGCAGTCCGGAGAAATACAGGCATGTCCTGATGGAAACCAGGTGCCTCAATCCACCCAGATGTGTATTCAAGTTGCCACCTTAAATAAACCATTCGTTTAACAATCTCACATCTATCATGGATACACTCACCCAATCCACGTCTACTAGCATAGCATGGCAATATAAGAAAACGTAGAAGTAACTCCCAAAGGTTTGAAAATAAAACAGGTAATAGGTACTACCTCATCCACTTCCCATCCCACAGTTTAATTAGATCCTAATCATGCAATGTTTGAGGATAGATCTAATGCATAAAAACTGGGTAGTAGAAAGGTATGATCAAGTGTTACTTGCCTTGCTGATGATCTGCGAGACCTAGAGACTCGAAGTAACAGTTGGCGCACTCCGGGTATTCTATCACAGACAAACAAACAAGCATACAATAAGTACTCATCTAATGCACAGGTAAAGCTCGAGTAAAAGATCTAACCAGAATGTTCAACTTAAGAACTTCGGTTTGCAAAAAGAAACAAATCAAACAAAGCAACGAAAGTCAAACGGCGAAAGAAAACAACTTCATTTTACTAATCTGGATCTAAGTCAAATTTTACAGAAGCAAAAAGTTGTTTAAGTAGATTATTCGGAAAGAGGATTTCGAGACGAAACTCCAGGCGCTTGAATCACCTGATTCCGATAAACGAGCGAAAAGTTATACTAAAACGAAAATCGGATCAGGAATCACGATCAGAAAAATCGCGGATTACGTTAGTTAACTAAACTAATCTGATGAACACGTTCATTAAAACGAACGAACGAGCGAACGCTCGCTAATTAAACTAAACCGAAAATAAAACCCATCTAATGAAAAAACCGAAACAAAAAAACCCGAAAATAAACCGACGGAAAACCACTCGGTTTTCTAAAAAAACCGGCACGGAAAACGAGGCGGCGGCGAACCTCGGCGAGCATGCGGCGGCGGGGTCGGCGGGGTCCGGCGGCGGCGGCGGCGGCTGGCTGCGGCTGGCTAGGGTTAGGGTTTGCGCGGTTGGGCCGGCGGCTGGCGGGCTGGTGGGGCGGGGCGGCTGGGCCTGGGGGGCGCCGGGGCGGCGCTATATATAGTGCCCCCCGAGCGGAGTCCCGCTCGGGCATGGCCCGTAGGTCGGTTGCGTTTTTTCAAATAATTCCGCTCAGAAGAAAAATAAAAAGAAATACTAAACGGACTCCAAAAATCCCGAAATAAATTTTCCCCGGCTTCTAAAATCAAGCTGGACAAGATGAACATTTATTTGGGGCCTAAATGCAATTTTGAAAAATGCACATTTTTCCTAAATTCCAATAAAAGGCGAAAAACTCCAAAACAAATCTTATTTGATTTTTTTATTAAATCTTCATTATTTCTTTACTTTGGGAAAGTCATTTTATTCCCTCTCTGAAATTTTGGTAGTAGAAATAATTGAAGATAAAATAAATAAAACCAAACGATCCTATTTTTCAAAATTTGAGAAAAAACCCAAATATGAAAATAACGAAATCCCCTACTCTCTCCGTGGGTCCTTGAGTTGCGTAGACTTTCTAGGATCAAGCCAACAATGCAACAAAATATGATATGCAATGATGATCTATGTATAACATTCCAAATTTAAAATTTGGGATGTTACAAACCTACCCCCCTTAAGATGAATCTCGCCCTCGAGATTCGGGTTGGCTAGCAAATAGGTGAGGGTGGTCCTTGAGCAGATCTTCCTCTCGCTCCCAGGTGGCTTCCTCCTCGGTGTGGTGGCTCCACTGAACTTTGCAAAACTTGATAACCTTACTGCGGATAACTCTGCTGGCATACTCCAGAATCTTAACTGGTTTCACTTCATAGGTCAAATCTTCTTTCAACTGAATCGTTTCCAGTGGCACAGTATCTCTCAGTGGTATATCAGCCATCTCTGCGTGACACTTCTTCAACTATGAAACATGGAACACATCGTAAACTCCTGATAATCCCTCAGGTAATTCCAACTTGTATGCTACTTGTCCCATGCGTTCCAAAACCTTGTATGGCCCCACAAATCGTGGCGCTAACTTTCCTTCAACTCCAAAACGTTTAACTCCTCGAAGTGGAGATACTCGAAGATAAAACTCTGTCCCCGACTTCATATTCTGTCCCCTTGCGTTTTGAATCTGCATAGCTCTTCTGCCTTGACTGAGCTACCTTGAGGCTGTCGCGAATCAACTTTACTTTCTGTTCAGACTCTTTAATCAAATCTGGTCCAAACAACTGGCGGTCTCCAACCTCATCCCACAACAACGGGGTTCAGCACCTCCTTCCGTACAAGGCTTCGAAAGGGGCCATCTTCAAACTGGATTGATAACTATTGTTGTAAGAAAACTCCGCGTATGGCAAGTTGTCATCCCAACTTGATCCATAATCAAAAACACAAGCTCTAAGCATATCCTCCAAAATCTGATTGACTCTCTCGGTCTGTCCATCTGTCTGTGGGTGGAAAGCTGTGCTAAACTCTAGCCTGGTTCCCAATGTTTCGTGCAACTGCTTCCAGAACTTCGAGGTGAATTGGGTTCCTCTATCTGATACGATACTCCTCGGAACTCCATGCAAACATACAATCCTCATCATGTATATCTTAGCCAATTTGGCACTGCTATAGGTAGTCTTTACTGGGATGAAATGAGCTACCTTCGTCAAACGATTGACTACAACCCAAATCGAGTCATAGCCTGAACGAGTCCTGGGAAATCCCGTGATGAAATCCATGCCTAGTTTATCCCACTTCCATTCGGGTATAGGCAATGGCTGTAACAATCCCGCTGGCTTCTGATGTTCTGCCTTCACCCTCTCACATACATCACAAACTGCCACATACTCTGCAATATCCTTCTTCATTCCGGTCCACCAGAAAGTTTCCTTCAAATCCAAATACATCTTCGTATTTCTGGGGTGAATCGAGTATGGTGAATCATGTGCCTCTTGCAGAATCAACTTCCTGATCTCCGGATTATTGGGCACATAAACACGGTCCTCAAACCATAAGGTATCATGCTCATCCTCACGAAATCCTTTAGCCTTTCCCTTGCTCATCCGTTCCTTAATGGAGGCAACTTTCGTATCTGCCTTTTGAGCTTCTCTGATTTTATCCATCAAGTAGACTGAATCTCCAATGCTGCTACATCGCCTCTTGGAACTATTTCCAAACATAGCTCTCGAAGATCCTCGGCTAACTCCTTGGGTATTTCTCCCGTCATTAGAGTATTGACATGGCTCTTGCGGCTCAACGCGTCTGCTACAACGTTAGCCTTCCCGGGGTGATAATGCAATCTCATGTCATAATCCTTAATAAGCTCCAACCATCTCCTCTGCCTGAGATTTAACTCCTTCTACGTGAAGATGTACTTCAAACTCTCGTGATCCGTGTACACCTCACAATGATTTCCAATGAGAAAATGTCTCCATGTTTTCAGTGCGTGCACTACGGCTGCCAACTCCAAATCATGAGTAGCATAATTCAACTCATGGGGCTTAAGCTGTCGTGAAGCATACGAAACAACTCTTCCCTCCTGCATAAGCACTGCTCCAAGTCCTCGACGTGAAGCGTCGCAATACACTTCATAATCCTTGGTCTGATCTGGTAGAATTAATACTGGTGAGGTAACCAAACATTGCTTCAACTCTTGGAAACTAGCCTCACACTCCTCAGTCCAAATGAACTTAGTATCCTTCTTTAACAACTCTGTCATAGGCTTCACAATCTTCGAGAAATTTTCAATGAATCTCCGGCAGTATCCTGCGAGTCCAAGGAAACTCCTGATCTCTCCAACTGTTGTTGGTGCTTCCCAGTTAGTCACAGTGACAACTTTAGTGGGGTCTTCTGCGATACCTTCTCCAGATATAACATGTCCGAGAAATCCAACTTCCTTTAACCAAAACTCACACTTGCTGAACTTGGCGTATAGCTGATGTTCTCTGAGCTTCTCGAGTACCAAACGCAAGTGTTCCTTATGTTCCTCTTCATTCTTCGAGTACACCAAAATATCATCAATGAACACCACGACGAACTTATCCAAAAACTCCATAAACACTTTGTTCATCATGTTCATAAAATAAGCTGGGGCGTTAGTCAGACCAATGACATAACGGTATACTCATACAGCCCGTACCTGGTGGTAAAAGCCGTCTTCGGTATATCTTGCTCCTGAATCTTCAACTAATGGTATCCTGATCGCAAATCGATCTTGGAAAACACCTTAGCTCCTTGCAACCGATCAAACAGATCATTGATCATTGGTAGTGGGTACTTGTTCTTGATTGTTACTTCATTCAATCCGCGATAATCAACAACCATTCTTAATGATCCATCCTTCTTCTCCACTAGAAGTACTGGCGATCCCCAAGGCGAAGAACTTGGGCGAATAAAACCTTTGTCCAACAACTCCTTAATCTGCTTCTTAATTTCCTCCAAATCTTGGGCTGGCATCCTGTACGGTCTCTTGGATATAGGCCCAGTGCCTGGCAGTAGTTCAATTAAGAACTCAATGTCTCTATCCGGTGGCATGCCTGGAAAGTCTTCTGGAAATACATCGGGGAAATCCCTTACCACTGGTACTTCCTCCTGCACAACTCCTGATAAGTAATTTACTTGTGCTCTTCTCGGCTCATGCCGCGATACATACTTGATTCTTCTTCCTTCAGGGGTGGTAAGCAAAATCGACTTACTGATGCAATCAATATTCCCTCCATACTTTGATAACCAATCCATGCCTAATATCACATCCAAACCTTGCGATTCCAAAACTATTAGGTCCGAGGGAAATACATGGTGTCCAATCCTTAATGGCACTCGATCACACCATATACTAGCCGTATACTCTGCTCCGGGTGAGGTTACTAGCATGGGTGACCTAAGTGCTTGGGTCGGTAGTTTATATTTATCCACAAATCCCCTTCATATGTATGAATGCGATGCACCAGTATCGAAAAGAACAACTGCAATAAATGTCTTAACCAAAAACTTACCTATTACTGCGTCTGGCTGGGCTTCAACCTCCTCCACGGTAACGTGGTTCACTTGCCCCCTGTTGAAAGGGTTTGGCTTCTTTCCTGAGCTTCCATTGCCATTTCCATTTTGGGCTTCTGGGCAATCATCGGCGTAATGCCTAGTCTTACAGCACTTATAACAAGTGATATGGCTCAGGTCTGCCTTGGATGGTGTTGACGGGTTGGTGCGGCTTTGTCCATTGCTTCCTCCATTCCCGTTTCCATTCTTTGTGCCATTATGATTGTGCGAGCTGCCTCCTCCATGAGTATGCTGAAAATGTCCTCCTGACTTCGGGGTAAAGCGTGGCTTCTGCTGAGCTCCAGAATTGTACTTCCCCTGTGCATACTTCCTCTTACGATTATCAATCTGCTGCTGCTTCCCTTCAATCATAAGAGCACTATCTACTAACTCCTGGTAGTTATTGAAAGTGGCTACCATCAACTGCATGCTCAGCTCATCATTCAATCCTTCTAGAAACTTCTCCTGCTTAGCTGCATCCGTAGCAACGTCATCTGGGGCATAACGTGCTAGTTTACTAAAATCATCCACATACTGGCCAACTGTCCATCCTCCTTGGCGTAAGTTGGGAAACTCACACTTCTTCATGGCCATAGCTCCTGCTGAAACATGGGCAGTACGAAAAGCTTGCTGAAACTGATTCCATGTGACAGTGTCTACAGGGTAAGTGGCTGTAAAATTCTCCCACCATGCTGCTGCGGGTCCATCAAGCTGATGTGCGGCAAACTTCACCTTTTCTCCATCTATGCATCCTGCAGTGGTCAACTCCCTCCCTATCTTACGGAACCAGTCATCTGCTACTATTGGCTCGGTGCTACTGGAAAACACCGGCGGATTCAACCTTAAGAAACATGCCAGATGGTCAACAGGTGGTGGTGGTGGTGGGTTGTTGTTGTTGTTGCCTTGGTTCTGTACCAATGTTTGAATCAAGGTATTCTGCTGCTGAATCAACTGGGTGATCTCTGGCAGGAAAACAAACTCGGGGTCGCGTCTCGGAGGCATCTGAGGGTTTAAAGGGGAGAGTTAAGAATAGAATGAGGTCTAGTGAGATAACACTACCCATATGCACATGAGACAAAAACACACAATATCATTCCAATCAATTCAAACAAGGGCATACAATGGTCTAACTATCGTTACAAAAGTGCTTGGACTAAAACTAATTAAATGGTGGAAAATTCTACTACTGTTATGGTGGTCAACTAGAAAAACTGCTCCGATGCAGATTCCATGATATCTGCTCCAGCTTGATCAACATAGTCATCATCGCTGTCGTCGGGATCCGAGTCGGTGTCGTCGATGATGATATAATTATCTAGACAAGTAGGTTCATCCTCTTCTCCTCTGGGTGCTGATCCTCCCATGAATACTCCAATCTTCTCCTTAAGGTCACCGTTCTGTCGTACTAGAGCGACGATTTATTCCATATAGTCTTTACGTGTAGCCTTGAGTTCTGCTTCTAGCTCCTTGATCTTGCTCATAGCCTTTTGTAGTTCCTCCATATCTGCGCACATCTGATTCTCCTGGCGTCAGATGTGTTGGTTTAACTCCTGAATATAAGTTGCGATTGATCTGTCCTTCCTGGTGGTGATCATCTCCCAATGCTCATCTCGGCGCCCACAAATCTGGTAGATAGTATTCTTGAGATCGTTGTGGTAAACTTCTCCAATTCGTCCCATGGCGATGTGAGCTGCCATGCTTTTTCCTAGGCTCCATGTTGGTACATCAAAGGTAAACTCTATTGGCTCCGTGACTGGTGCAAACGTCCTTCCTGCAATGTAGACTTGAATCCTCCAGCGCTCCTCTTCGGGTAATGTGGCGTTGAAAGTCCCGGTGATGGTTGGTACTCCTATGTTCAAGTATCTAGTGGCTTCCTTCAAGTGATATCCAAAAGGTGAATCCTCATCTGGTTGCGCGAACTTGATCCTTGCATCCGCCATCCTAAAGAATAGAAAATATGAGGAATCAGAAATGAGAAGAAAGAGTAGTGATCTAGGATTTAAGCTTAGTGGCCGTGTCCTACAGTCAGCGTGTGCTCTGATACCACCTTTGTAGCGACCAGACCTCAAACAGTCTGATCTCTGTGCTCAGTGTCATCCCTGGATCAGTAATGCTGACACCACACAGTACTTGGAGGATTTATAACAGAGTAGCAACCACACACTTATTACATTGAATGTCTCAAAAGAGAACTTATTGAAATAAATATGGCTTAAGGCCATCTAAAACGATAACAGCGGAAGGCTTGGAAGATAAGCGAGTCCATAAACTCCAACGGCATCACTGAGTGTAGAACCATGACCTAAGACATCTTACTCGTCGTCTGAAAAGTCTGCAACATGAAACGTTGCAGCCCGAAAACGGGTCAGCACATGGAATATGCTAGCAATGTAACACATAGAGAATAACAATGGAATAAGCTATACTACAAGCATATTTGGCTGGTGGAAAAGCTCTATGGTTACAGTTTTTGCATAAAGCCAATTTTTCCCTACTGCAAAGGAATAAATTTATTTAACTATCATGGTGGTTGTTAAACATTGAGAATGGTTGACAACATTCTCAATCCCAATTAAAAAGTACTCATTAAACCCAACAATATTAAATTAGAAGTAACATGATGAGATTCACATGATATCCAGGTACTAGATACTCAAAATGACCATAACCGGGGACACGGCTAACCATGATTAGTTTATACACTCTGCAGAGGTTTGCGCACTTTTCCCCACATGACTCGATCGCCTTCGCTTGGTTTCTCGCACTACATGGTGTTTGAGAAACGGATGACCGAGACATAGTCTTTCAGAAGCACTTGCACCTTACATAAGGGGTAGACCGTACCAACCTACATCCCCTACATCTGCTAGTCCACCCCGTAAGAGTTCGCACAACTTAGTTAACTATGCTAGAGCCCATAATAGCATGTGGCTGCTCACAGAAGTTTCTAGTTTGAATAATCTCATGATCCCTTTGAGCCTGGGTGGCGGTCCGAAGAAATACAGGCAAGTCCTGATGGAAACCAGGTGCCTCAATCCACCCAGATGTGTATTCAAGTTGCCACCTTAAATAAACCATTTATTTAACAATCTCACATCTATCATGGATACACTCACCCAATCCACGTCTACTAGCATAGCATGGCAATATAAGCAAACGTAGAAGTAACTCCCAAAGGTTTGAAAATAAAACAGGTAATAGGTACTACCTCATCTACTTCCCATCCCACAACTTAATTAGATCCAAATCATGCAATGTTTGAGGATTGATCTAATGCATAAAAACTGGGTGGTAGAAAGGTATGATCAAGTGTTACTTGCCTTGCTGATGATCTGCGAGACCTACAGACTGGAAGTAACAGGCGGCGCACTCCGGGTATTCTATCGCAGACAAACAAACAAGCTTACAATAAGTACTCATCTAATGCACAGGTAAAGCTCGAGTAAAAGATCTAACCAGAATGTTCAACTTAAGAACTCTTGTTTGCAAAAAGAAACAAATCAAACAAAGCAACGAAAGTCAAACGGCGAAAGAAAACAGCTTCGTTTTACTAATCTGGATCTAAGTCAAATTTTACAGAATCAAAAACTTATTTAAGTAGATTATTCGGAAAGAGGGTTTCGAGACGAAACTCCAGGCGCTTGAATCGCCTGATTCCGATAAACGAGCGAAAAGTTATACTAAAACGAAAATCGGATCAGGAATCGCGATCAGAAAAATCGCGGATTAAATCCGAGAAAAAGAAAAACGATGAACGGGTTAACGAACGAATGTTCGTTAACACTAGTCTGACGAACACGTTCGTTAAAATGAATGAACGAGCGAACGCTCGCTAATTAAACTAAACCGAAAATAAAACCGATCTAACGAAAAAAAACCGAAACAAAACCGACGGAAAACCGCTCGATTTTCTAAAAAAAAACTGGCATGGAAAACGAGGCAGCGGCGAACCTCGGCGAGCATGCGGCGGCGGGGTCGGCGGGGTCCGGCGGCGGCAGCGGTGGCGGTGGCTGGCGGCGGTGGCGGCGGCTGGCTAGGGTTAGGGTTTGCGCGGGTGGGCCGGCGGCTGGCGGGCTGGTGGGGCGGGGCGGCTGGGCCTGGGGGCGCCGGGGCAGCGCTATATATATTGCCCCCCGAGCGGAGTCCCGCTCGGGCACGGCCCGTAGGTCGGTTGCGGTTTTTTTTAAAATAATTTCGCACAGAGGAAAAATAAAAAGAAATACTAAACGGACTCCAAAAATCCCGAAATAAATTTTCCCCGGCTTCTAAAATCAAGTCGGACAAGATGAACATTTATTTGGGGCCTAAATGCAATTTTGAAAAACGTGCATTTTTCCTAAATTCCAATAAAAGGCGAAAAACTCCAAAACAAATCTTATTTGATTTTTTTATTAAATCTTCATTATTTCTTTATTTTGGGAAAGTCATTTTATTCCCTCTCTGAAATTTTGGTAGTATAAATAATTGAAGATAAAATAAATAAAACCAAACGATCCTATTTTCAAAATTTGATAAAAAAACCCAAATATGAAAATAACGAAATCCCCAACTCTCTCCGTGGGTCCTTGAGTTGCGTAGAATTTCTAGGATCAAGCCAACAATGCAACAAAATATGATATGCAATGATGATCTATGTATATCATTCCAAATTGAAATTTTGGGATGTTACATCTTCGCACGCAAGGAAGTGCGTCCGGGCAAAAAAAACCCAAAACGATTCACCCCCCTGACTGCTGGGACCTACCAGCTACATCTTCGCACGCAAGAAAGTGCATCCGGGCAAAAAAACCAAAACGATTCGCCCCCCTGACTGCTGGGACCCACCAGCTACAACTTCGCAGGCAAGGAAGTGCCTGACAGTCAGGACCCACCTGGTTGAAGCGTACGTAGCGTTGTCATTCTGGTCGCGAACGTGTACGTACATACTGGTCGATGTAGAGGCGCGCACGTGTCATAGATGTAGAGGCGCGCACGTGTCATAGTAGAGGCGCGCACGTAGCATGTACACGTACGTACAGCGGCGAGGGTGCAAGAAAGAAAATACGGCCACATACGTACATACGGGCAGGGTCTCTAACGCCTATCGCGCATACATACATGGCTGGGTCGGAATGGAGAAACAACGTCGTCATCGTGTTCATGGGGAGCCAACCGGCTCGGTTGGAACAGAATGCATGGTCGTGTTCATCGGGAGGGCTTGGACGGAACAGGCGATGGAAACGAGGCCTGGCGTACCACACAATGGAGGAAACGGCCTTGTGTTCGACCGGCCACGTTCAAAACGAGGTCCTGTTGATCGGGAGGGGCCTGGCGTACCACAAAACGGAGGAAATAGACCTCCTACGGTTGAAACGGGGGTCCTGTTGATCGGGATGGGTGTGGCGTGCCGCAAAACAGAGGAAACGGACCTCCTACGGTCGAAACGGGGGTCCTGTTGATCGGGAGGGGTGTGGCGTACCGCAAAACGGATGAAACGGACTTGTGTTGGAGCGCTATGGTCGAAACGGGGGGAGGAGGGGTGTGGCGTACCACAAAACAGGACTCCACGGGATATTGTTCATCTCCACCGTCGACCTCCTCCAGCCTCCACGGGCTCCTGTTCATCCAGCTCCACCGCGCGCTACTCCACCGGCTACTGTTCAACCACCCCTCCACGGGCACCCCTCCATCGTCTACTGTTCATCCAGCCCTCCACACCACGGGGTCCTATTCAACCACCCCTCCACGGGCACCCCTCCACCGTCTACTGTTCATCCAGCCCTCCACACCACGGGGTCCTGTTGAACCACCCCTCCACGGCCACCCCTCCACCGTCTACTGTTCATCCAGCCCTCCACACCACGGGTTCCTGTTCATCCAGAGGCAACGCCACCGCTCACTGTTCATCCAAACCCCCCCGCAACGCTCACTGTTCATCCCAGAGGTAGCATCGATCGGCTTCAGTTAGCAGCAGTAGCGAAGGAATCACTCCATCGGGTTCAGTTAAAAGCCATCAATTGATCGCTCGGGTTCAGTAACGCGTAGCCTGCAGTGCAATCGCTCGGGTTCAGTTAGAGCCAACGCCTCGCACACACGCGCGTACCTGTACGAGAGAAACGCGCATCGCTCTCCCACCGTAACCGGCAACTCCCCGAAATTTTCCTCCCCCTCGCTTCTACCACGGTTTTTTCCGTCATGGACAACCCAAAGAATGTCATGCAGCTGCGTCTCCGGCCCGCCCAGGATGAAAAGCCTATTTTCTGTCATGATTTTTTGTCATAGAAGTAGGAGCCCACCACATCTATGATGATACCGGGTTTTGTCACAATTATTGTCATAGAAGTGTCATATGTATGACAGAATTTTTTTTCGTTCGGCCCAAAATGTCACGGATGTGTCTTTTTTTGTAGTGGTGGGTATGAGTCCGCTAGTGACTATAATGAGGATACTTTGGCTCTTATTACACGTGAAGAACATGGTGGAGATGATTCTGATCATGAGACGCAATACATGGCTCCTGAAGACGCTGACAGGTATGAATGTTTAGTTGCTCAACATGTTTTGAGTGTGCAGGTCACACAAGCTGAGCAAAATCAGAGGCACAATTTGTTCCATACAAAGGGAGTTGTGAAGGAACATTCTGTGCGCGTCATCATAGACGAAGGGAGCTGTAACAACTTGGCTAGCATGGAGATGGTGGAGAAGCTATGGTATCACCACAAGACCACATCCACATCCTTACTACATCCAATGGTTCAACAACAGCGGCAAGGTTAAGGTAACATGTACTGTTCGTGTGCATTTTAGTATCTCTACATATGCTGATTATGTTGATTGTGATGTGGTACCTATGCAAGCATGTTCCTTATTACTTGGTCGACCATGGCAATTTGATAAAAATTCTGTACACCATGGTAGAAACAATCAGTGTACCCTTGTTCATAAGGATAAAAATATTACTTTTCTTCCTATGACTCCTGATTCCATTTTAAAAGATGATATTAATAGAGCTAATAAAGCAAAACAGGAGAAAAATAAGAGTGAAAATCAGATTGTGGAAAAAGAATTTGAGAAACAAATGAAGCCTAATAGTAAACCATCTAGTGTTGCTTTTGAAATTAAATTGAAAAGTGCATGCTTACTTGCCACTAAATCTGATATTGATGAGCTAGATTTCAGCAAATCTGTTTGCCATGATTTAGTGTGCAAAGAGGCATTATTTTCATTCGAGGACGTGCCTTCCTGTTTGCCTCCTACTGTCACTAACATTTTGCAGGAGTTCACTGACGTCTTTCCATAAGACGTGCCACCGGGATTACCACCTATTCGAGGGATTGAGCATCAGATTGACTTAATTCCCGGTGCTTCACTGCCAAACCGTGCGCCATACCGTACCAATCCAGAGGAGATGAAGGAGATTACGCGTCAAGTACAGGAGCTTCTCGACAAAGGTTATATACGTGAATCCCTTAGTCCTTGTGCTGTTCCTATTATTCTAGTGCCGAAAAAGGATGGTACATAGCGTATGTGTGGTGATTGTAGAGGCATTAATAATATTACTATTCGTTATTGTCATCCTATTCCTAGGCTAGATGATATGCTTGATGAATTGAGTGGCTCTACAATATTCTCCAAAGTTGATTAGTGTAGTGGATACCATCAAATTCGTATGAAATTGGGAGATGAATGGAAAACAACATTTAAAACTAAGTTTGGATTATATGAGTGGTTAGTCATGCCTTTTGGGTTAACTAATGCACCTAGTACTTTCATGAGATTAATGAATGAAGTTTTACGTGCTTTCATTGGACGATTTTTGGTAGTTTACTTTGATGACATATTGATTTATAGCACAACTTTGGAGGAACATTTGGAACATTTACGTGCTGTTTTTATTGCTCTACGTGATGCACGTTTGTTTGGTAACCTTGGGAAGTGCACCTTTTGCACCGACCGAGTGTCTTTTCTTGGCTATGTTGTTACTCCATAGGGAATTGAAGTTGATAAAGCCAAGATTGAAGCTATTGAGAGCTGGCCGCAGCCCAAAATGGTCCAAGTGAGGAGTTTTCTTGGCCTCGCTGGATTCTATAGGCGTTTTGTGAGAGATTTCAGCACCATTGCTGCACCTCTCAATGAGCTTACAAAGAAGGATGTGCCTTTTGTTTGGGGTACTGTACAGGAAGAAGCCTTCACGGTGTTGAAAGATAAGTTGACACATGCTCCTTTACTCCAACTTCCTGATTTTAATAAGACATTTGAGCTTGAATGTGATGCTAGTGGAATTGGATTAGGAGGTGTGTTCTTACAAGATGGCAAACCTGTTGCATACTTTTCTGAAAAATTGAGTGGGCCTAGTCTGAATTATTCTACTTATGATAAAGAATTATATGCTCTTGTTCGGACTTTAGAAACATGGCAACATTATTTATGGCCCAAAGAATTTGTTATACATTCTGATCATGAATCTTTGAAACATATTAAAAGTCAAGCTAAACTGAATCGTAGACAAGCTAAATGGGTTGAATTCATTGAGACTTTCCCTTATGTCATTAAACACAAGAAGGGTAAAGAAAATGTTATTGCTGATGCATTGTCTCGTTGCTATACTATGCTTTCACAACTTCTCTTCAAAATATTTGGTTTGGAGACCATCAAAGATCAATATGTGCATGATGCTAAATTTTCAAGAAGGAAGAACATGGAACAAGTTCGTCGTTAATGATGGATTTGTGTTCCGTGCTAACAAGCTATGCATTCCAGCTAGCTCCGTTCGTCTTTCGTTGTTGCAGGAGGCGCATGGAGGAGGACTAATGGGACACTTTGGCGTGAAGAAGACGGAGGACGTACTTCTACACATTTCTTTTGGCCAAAGATGAGACGAGATGTTTAGCGCTTTGTTGCTCGCTGCACTACATGTCAAAAAGCTAAGTCACGACTCAATCCTCATGGTTTATATATGCCTTTGCCTGTACCTAGTGTTCCTTGGGAGGATAAATCTGTGGACTTTGTTTTAGGTTTATCTCGAACAAAGAAGGGGAGGGATAGCATATTTCTTGTCGTGGATAGATTCTCAAAAATGGCACACTTTATACCATGTCATAAAAGCGATGATGCTGTTAATGTTGCTGATTTGTTCTTCCATGAAATTATTCGCTTGCATGGTGTGCCAAATACTATTGTTTCAGATCGTGATACTAAATTTCTTAGCCACTTTTGGAGATGTTTATGGGCTAAGTTGGGGACTAAACTGCTTTTTAGTACTACTTGTCACCCCCAAACTGATGGACAAACTGAAGTAGTCAATAGAACATTGTCTACTATGATGAGGGCTGTTTTGAAGAATAATAAGAAAATGTGGGAAGAATGCTTGCCTCATATTGAATTTGCTTATAATCGTTCATTGCATTCTACTACTAAGATGTGCCCTTTTGAAATTGTGTATGGTTTCCTACCTCGTGCACCTATTGATTTGTTGCCTCTTCCATCTTCGGAGAAGGTTAATTTTGATGCTAACCAACATGCTGAATTGATTTTAAAAACGCATGAGTTAACTAAGGAAAACATTGAGCGTATGAATGCTAAATATAAACTTGCTGGAGATAAAGGTAGAAAACATGTTGTGTTTGCACCTAGAGATCTTGTTTGGTTACATTTGCGTAAGG
Organism: Triticum timopheevii; assembly: GCA_963921465.1. Taxonomy (NCBI): domain Eukaryota; kingdom Viridiplantae; phylum Streptophyta; class Magnoliopsida; order Poales; family Poaceae; genus Triticum; species Triticum timopheevii. The sequence continues at coordinate 330,514,664 of OY997274.1, read as the reverse complement.
ATAGATTTCCTGATTTGCGCAAATCAAAGCTAATGCCATGTGCTGATGGTCCTTTTAAGGTGTTAGAGAAAATAAATGATAATGCATATAAACTTGAGCTGCCTCCAGATTTTGGGGTTAGTCCCACTTTTAACATTGCAGATTTGAAGCCTTATTTGGGTGAGGAAGGTGAGCTTCCGTCGAGGACGACTTCATTTCAAGAAGGGAGGATGATGAGGAAATCAATACCATGGTTACACCCACAGCCCCTGCTGCTATACATACTGGACCAATTACTAGAGCTCGCGCACGCCAATTAAATTACCAGGTACTTTCGTTTCTTGGTAATGATTCCAATGTTCATGAGAATATGATGCTGCCTAAATTGGATACATTTGTTTTGCTTACAAATGAAGGGCCTAGCTTGGAGAAGGATGAACATTGGAGCATGAACAAGCATGGAGATGATGGCATGCGCAAGGGGAACAAGAACGGAGTTACAAGTGATGATTTCAGGATGTTGAAGCCGCCATAATGACTGCACGAAGCCTTGGACAAAATATACAAGGTGCTACTTCATAAATTTTGTCCAGAGGCTATTCTAGGTGCTGCTTCACCTTATTATTGGGCCAGGCCCATGTATTTTCGAAATACTTGAGTATAGGCTGTTTTTAGAGTCCGTATTTGTGGGGAAACAAGAGATAGGGTTGGTTTCGGACCCCTTCCCCAAGGGCCATGAAATTCCCCCCTCTTCCTCCATATATACAACCCTTAGGGCGTCGTTTAGACTTTGGGTTTTGTTTAGATTAAAAGTTCTCCATAGCTGCAACTTCGCGTACTTCGTTTGTGTTCAACGACTAGACAAAGGCGTCATAGAACCCCACCTTGATCAATAAAGCTTTCATCTTATATTCGCAATATCCAGATTGCAATCTCAGTTTCTTGCTTGTTCTTTATTTGCTCGCAGGATATAGACCCTCGTGGTCAGGTTGATCGTGCTCTGGCATGGTCAATAACCTCTCAGAGTTGGTTTAGCGATTGCTAAAGCGCGACGTCCTCACACATTCATAGTCGGATCGTCAAAGTCGACTTCCACCAAAGCGATATCCATCATCTCATCGAAAGACGGGACACCTTTGCCTCTATCAGTGGGCCCCCGTTTGCGTTGATTCCACCTCGTAAAAATCACATATATTCCAAAATAATTCTCTGTAAATTTTTATCGCGTTTGGACTTCGTTTGATATGGATTTTTTGCGATATAAAAAACAGGAACTGGCATTGGGCACTGGATCAATAGGTTAGTCCAATAAATCATATAAAAGGTTGCCAAAAGTATGTGAAAGCTGTATAATATTGGCATGAAACAACAAAAAAATTATAGATACGACGGAGACGTATCTGCATCCCCAAGCTTAATTCCTGCTCGTCCTCGAGTAGGTAAATGATAAAAAGATAATTTTTGATGTGGAATGCTACCTAGCATAAACTTGATCATATATCTAATCATGGCATGAATATTAAGACGTAAGTGATTCAAAACAATAGTCTATAATATGACATAAATACATCAATACTCAGGCATCCCAATAAAAAATCAAGTCTTTCAAAATATCAATGCTAAAGAACGCTATCCCTACAAAATCATATAGCCTTGTCATGCTCTGTCTTCTTAACACAAAGTATAAATCATGTACTACCCCAGTGTCAGCCAAGCAATTGGTTCATACTTTTTAACGCGCTTCAGCTTTTTCAACCCTCACGCAATACATGAGCGCAAGCCATGGATATAGCACTACAGGTGGAATAGAGTATGATGATAGGGGTAAATATAGAGAAGACAAAAAAGTAAGAAATCTTACATCGACGTGGCTAACCAACAGGCTATGGAGATGCCCATCAATTGATATCAATGCGTGGAGTAGGGATTGCCATGCAACGAATGCACTAAGAGCTATAAGTGTATGAAAGCTCATCATGAAAACTAAGTGGGTATGCATCTAATCCTATAATGAAAAATTCCCACTAGTACAGAAAAGTGACAACATATGAGACTCTCCATATGAAAAACATGGTGCTACTTTGGAGCACAAGTGTGGAACTAGCATGCCCCTTCTCTCTTTTTTATATATTTTTACTTTTTACTTTTTACTTTTTTTCATTTTCTTTGTTTTTTTTGTATTTTTTTCTCTCATTGTCCGGAGTCTCATCCCGACTTGTGGGGGAATCATAGTCTCCATCATCCTTTCCTCACTGGGAAATGCTCTAAAAATGAATAATGATGATCATCACACTTCTATTTACTTATAACTCAAAAGAAATAAAAATTACAACTCAATACCTATAACAATGTATGACTTTATATGAATGCCTCTGGCAGTGCCAGGATGTGCAATGATCTAGTGTAACATGTATAAAAATGACGAACAATGGCTGAGGCACAACTACTATGTGAGCTATATGATCATGCAAAGCGATATGACAATGAATGCTCAAGTCATCAAAATGGAAATGGTGGAAGTTGCATGGCAATATATCTCGGAATGGCTATGGAAAGGCCATAATAGGTGGGTATGGTGGCTGTTTTGAGGAAGATATAATAAGGCTTATGCGTGATAGAGCGTATCATATCACGGGGTTTGGGTGTACCTGCGAATTTTGCACCACGTCTTGAGGTGAGAAAGGGCCATGCACAGTACCATAGAGGCTAGCAAATTGCGGAAAGGTAAGAGTGCATATAATCCATGGACTCACATTAGTCATAAAGAACTCATATACTTATTGCAAAAGTTTATTTGTCCTCGAAGCAAAGTAATTAATACTACGCATGCTCCTATGGGGGAGGTTGGTAGGAGTTAACCATCGCGCGCCGCCGACCTTCACACAAAGATAGACAATCAAGGATAAATTATGCTCCAACTTCCTAGCATAACGGGAGACTATATGTGCATGCTTCGGGAATCACAAACCCTAACACCAATATTCCTACTAACCACAACCATGTACTAGTACCTCCCACATATTCCATCTCTGTATTGCAAAACTATTTCAAGGAATCAAACATATAATATTCAGTGATCCATAAGTTTTATGTAGGATTTTATGACTAACCATGCAAATGACCAATTCCTGTTGACTCTCTAAATAGATATGAGTGAAGCATGAGAGTTCAATTATTTCTATAAAAGACCATGCTCTAGTAAGTATAAGTGAAGCAAAAGAGCATTCTACAAACAACAGTTTTCTATGTGAAGAGAAACAGGCAATCCAAACTTCAAATGATATAAGTGAAGCACATGAAGCATTCTGTAAAGCCATACTCAAAAGATATAAGTGAAGTGCAATGAGCATTCTATAAACCAACCATGGACTATCTCATACTAGCATGGTGCATAAAAGAAAAGTGAACAATAAATGCAAAAGACGCTCCAAGATTTGCACATATCACATGAACGAAACGAAGACGAAAACATACCGATATTTGTTGAAGAAAGATGGATGCCTTCCGGCGCATACCGAAGCTTAGACACTTGAGTATCCTTGAATATTTACTTGGGGTGCCTTGGGCATCCCCAAGCTTGAGCTCTTGCCTCTACTCCTTCTCCTCATATCGAGACCTCCTCTATCTTTGATCACTTCATCCACAGAAAACTCAACAGAAAGCTCGCTAAGATCCGTTAGTATAATAAAGCAAATCACTACTGTAAGTACTATTGCAAAACAATTCATATTTTGTTTTTTGCATTATAGCTACTATAATATAACTTTTCCATGGCTCATACCACCGATAAAAATCGATAGTTTCATCAAAACAAGCAAAACAATGCATCAAAAACAGAATCTGTCTTAAACAGGACAGTCTGTAGCAATCTGAACATCTACCATAATTCTGGCACTCCAAAAGTTATGAAAAATTAGGACAAAATAAACAATCTGTATAGAAGGATTGTGCAAAAGGTTTCTGAATGATGTTCCAGTAAAAAAAAAGAAAATTCACGCGCTATAGCCAAAGTTTCTGTTTCTGCACCGCACATACCAACAAGCAATCTAATCATCCTAAAGGCAAATCTTGGCACATTATTTTTTATAATACAATGGATTTGTACAAGGGGATAATTGTTTTTGTGAGAATCTTCATGAAAAATTGTACATTGTTTCCATGAGCATGAACACAAGTGTTCAAGGTCGACCCTCACTTCTCCAATGCATAATTTCCAATAGCTTCTCTTTTTGTGAAGTTTTAAGTTCCCCTCTATATTTCTTTTGTTTTTAAACTTTATGAAAGAGCTCAATTGAAATAAATGACTCTATAAAGCTTCTGGGTTGTCTCCCTGGCAGCGCTTTCTTTAAAGCCATTAAGCTAGGCATAAAATGCTCAAGTAATGGATCCACCCGGATCCCAAGGTATATCAAAGCCAATTTTAATTAGCAATGATTCAACATTTAGTAGTGAGCACAAAGCAACATATATCAAGCAATGACAAAGTCTAACTCTCTTCCTATGCATCGACATGTCATACAAGAACAATTCATGCACATCAAGTAATGGCCAATACATAGCATAAGTAGTTTCTTATAATTTTATCGTGTTGGAAACATTGAGAGGCGGAGATGTAGTTCCTCTCTCATAATAATTGCAAGTAGAAGCAGCAAGCACATGCATATTACATTCACCAAAATCATCTTGTGCAACGGTAAAAGGCAACCCATCAATATAATCCTTAATAAGAACAAACTTCTCCGATATAGTGTAGTTTGGAGAATTCAAAAAGATAATAGGACTATGATATGTGGGTGCAATAGCAACAATTTCATGTTTAACATAAGGAACAATAGCAAGTTCATCTCCAATAGCATAATTCATATTGGCATCTTGGCCACAAGCATAGCAAGCATCATGAAAAAGGGATATTTCAAACAAATCAACGGGATCTCCAATAGCATAATTCATACGTCGCCATGGTCGAAGGGAAAATCCCATGCTCAACCATCTCATCATTGTCGCCGTGGATGAAGGCCGAAGATGGCACATCATCGCTCTCCTCCATGACCGAAGGGAAAATCCCATGCTCGATCATCTCGTCACCGTCGCCGTTGATGAAGGCCGAAGATGGCACATCATCACTCTCGCCTCCTAAGATGGAAGCATCATCCTTGCTCGCCACCTTGTCGCTCGCCTCCACAGCTTGGTCCTTGAAGGTCTCCGTAGTCGTACTTGTCGCCGCACCGTCTTGAAAAAGAGTCGTGGTAGACTCCGCACCATCAATGCCACAAAGAGGGGTGGCGGTGAAGTCGAACTTGGGAGCATCGTCTTGGAGCTCGTCGGGCTTGGACATCTTGGTGGTACTATCCTGATGCTCGTTCTCGTGGAGCTTAGGCACCGTGAAGTTTGCTTGGGGTGGAGAAGCCTTGGCCTTCATGAGTTCTTGTTCCGCCTTGAGAGCACCAATGTAGTAGTCGTCGATGGACTTGTAGTTCTCGAGGAAGATAGTCTTGGAGATGTTGTTGTGCAATCCCATCATGAAGTGGAACTTCATCGAAATGGGGTCGTCCATGCCGGCTCGTCGCAAGGCAATCTTCATCTCCTTGAAGTATGCGTCGATGGACTTGGATCCTTGGATGGTGTTCTCCATTTGGCATCAAAGTTGTTCTGTGTTGGTTGGAGGCACGAACTCTCGCCGCAAAGCTCTCTTTGTCTTGGGCCAACTCATGTCGTAGTACTCCGAAGGTGTGTGAAGCCACCATGCCAATGCGTAGTCATGGAAGTTTCTTGTGGTGCACTTCACTTGATCTTCGGGACGAACTTGATGTAGCTTGAGGTAGTCGTCCATCAAACGCTCCCACTCGAGATACTCCTCGGGTTCTTGAGTCCCATAGAAAGGAATCGCATGGTCGATGTCGAGGTCGTAGTAGCTCGTGGAAGTCGTGGACTTGAGCTTGGGGGGCTTCTCTTGAGCGTAGTCTTGGGGTTCTTGTTGGCGAAGATGTCGTATGTCCGTAGGCGAAGATGCCTTGAAGTCGCTTGGCGAAGATGCCAAGGGAGATGGTGAAGTCATTGAGCGGTTGTTGATGTAGAGCTCTTGACCTTCACGTTCTTGTTGGTGATGGTGTCGATGCCGATGTGATCCTGCCGGAGATGGTAGCTCGGAAGAATGTGCTCTTGAGCGTCTTCTCGAAGATGAGGAAGATCGCTTGTAGGACTTGATAGGGCTTTGATCTCCTCCATTTGAGCTTGCATCTTGGCGTCGAAGTTGTTGTTCGTGGCATCGAACTCGTCGTTGTTGTTGTAGACCGAAGATGAAATGCCTTGCCTATCCATCACAAGACTCGAGTAGAGGTGAGTAGGAAATGAGATAAACAATACCAAGTTACCTTTCCCCAAGGTTGAGGATGTATCCCGTGTTAATCAATGTGAGATGAAAGAATAGTGGAATTGGTACTGGACTTGCTCACTCACACCTATCAAGTAAAGCTTATGGTAGAGTTCGGTGAGGATAGTGGCACAAAAATTTGATGCAAAATGTTAGCAAGAGTCAATAATGTTGAAAGAGATTCACAAATTCGCAAGTGAAACAAGTAGACCAATAGTGATGAGGACATCAATACCATTGTTACACCCACAACCCCTACTGCTACATATACTGGACCAATTACTAGAGCTCTCGCATGCCAATTAATTTATCAGGTACTTTCGTTTCTTGGTAGTGATTCTAATGTTCATGAGAATATGATGCTGCCTAAATTGGATACATCTGTTTTGCTTACAAATGAAGGGCCTAGCTTGGAGAAGGATGAACATTGGAGCACGAACAAGCATGGAGATGATGGCATGCGCAAGGGGAACAAGAACAGAGTTACAAGTGATGATTTCAGGACATTGAAGCCACCATAATGGGTGCATGAAGCCTTGGACGAAATATACAAGATGCCACTTCATAAATTTCATCCCAAGGCTATTCTAGGTGCTGCGTCACCTTATTATTGGGCCAGGCCCATGTAATTTTGAAATACATAAGTATAAGCTATTTTTAGAGTCCGTATGTGTGGGAAAACAAGATATAGGGTTGATTTCGGACCCCTCCACCAAGGGCCACGAAATTCCCCCCTCTTACAAATGAAGGGCACCGTTTAGACTTTGGGTTTTGTTTACATTAAAAGTTCGACATAGCTGCAACTTCGCGTACTTCGTTTGTGTTCAACGACCAGACAAAGGCGTCACAGAACCCCACCTTGATCAATAAAGCTTTCATCTTATATTCGCAATATCTAGATTGCAATCTTAGTTTCTTGCTTGTTCTTCGTTTGCTCGTAGGAAACAGACCCTCGTGGTCAGGTTGATCATGCTCCGGCATGGTCAATAACCTCTCAGAGTTGGTTTAGCGATTGCTAAGGCGCGACATCCTCGCACGTTCATAGTCAGATCGTCAAAGTTGACTTCCACTAAAGCGAAATCCATCATCTCATCGAAAGACGGGACACCTTTGCCTCTATCAACTGGTATCAGATTTCTAGGTTACTCGGTGAGATTTTACAGTTTTTCGTAGTTTAGATCGAGTCTGTTCTTCATACCTACAGTCCACGAAAAAGCCAAAAATAAATAAACAGGGTTAGGTCATCATATCTGAACCAGTCTGAGCCTTTGCATAGTCTTTTTAGTATTTTGCTTTGTTGAATTTGCAGTTCCATCGTCGTGTCAAGTTGCTGGTCTTAGCTTCTAGTCTTTTAGAGTTTCGAGTTCTGGTCATAAGTGGTCACGCCGCCACCGCACTATCATCATCACTGAGGGAGTCCCGGATTAGGGGGTGTCCGGATAGCCAAACTATCACCTTTGGCTGGACACCTGGACTATGAAGATACAAGATTGAAGACTTCGTCCCATGTCCGGATGGGATTTTCCTTGGCGTGGAAGGCAAGCTTGGCGATACGAATATGTAGATCTCCTACCATTGTAACCGACTCGGTGTAACCCTAACCCTCTTCGGTGCCTATATAAACCAGAGGGTTTTAGTCTGTAGGACGAACAACAATCATACCATAGGCTAACTTCTAGGGTTTAGCCTCTTTGATCTCGTGGTAGATCTACTCTTGTACTACCCATATCATCAATATCAATCAAGCAGGAGTAGGGTCTTACCTCCATCGAGAGGGCCCGAACCTGGGTACAAACATCATGTCCCTTGTCTCCTGTTACCATCCGCCTAGACGCACAGTTCGGGACCCCCTACCCGAGATCCGCCGGTTTTGACACCGACATTGGTGCTTTCATTGAGAGTTCCTCTGTGCCGTCGCCATCAGGAAGGATGCCTCATCCCGTCTTTAAAGATGGCACTGTTGCTAAAGGAGCTTTGGCTATTGGCCAAACTCTCCGGCTAGGCGGTTTCCTTATGACCGCCCGTCCAGCCGCCGTGCCGACGATGACTTCTCGGGTCATCGAAAGCAATCTTCACATTAGCTCGGAACTCGCCGAGCAGTTAGATCCGATGGAGCTCTCTTCCTTAAACGAGCTCTTGGATCGCATCGCCGCCCTGGGAGTCGCTACAGACTACGATCAGATTGGGCCTAAACCCGATCTGAGAGAGATTAACTCTCCCCAGGTTACCCACCACGTCACTGTGGTAGAGGAACAATACGGCGACCCTTCTTCTATCTTAAGGACTAGCTATGTCCGGATTCCCGATCCCTCCATGCCGGATTCCCGCGGAGGGGAGGATGCTACTCAAGCCCTGAACCTAAAGTCAGGCAGCGGGCTAGATTCATTGGACAACATCCAAGAACCCAAGCTTCCAATTTCGGAAACTACTTGGCCCCTGAGTCTTAAAGTGGATGGGGTTCTGAATTTAATTCCACCCGCCCACCCAAACATAAGCGATCTATCCCAAATCCGGCAAGAGCCCGCAGAAACAGTACACCATTACTGGGCCAGATTCCTCCTGGTTATGAACAGGATAAATGACTGCCGCGAAGAGGACGCAATTTCATTCTTCTGCAATAATTGCATGGACAAGGGAATCCTCAACGCCGTAAGACGTCGTGAAATTACAAGCTTCGCTGACTTGGCGTCCATAGTACGAAAGTACTATGTGATGGAATGCGCCTGGAAAACCAAAATCAAATTTTGGGACAATCCGGCCCTGAATACAACCCCAATCCGAAATAAAAGGGTGCATTATCGCCAGGCACCTGGGTTAAACACCAAAAAGCAAAAACCCTCTATAGGGCATGGAACCGTACTGGAAGGATGGCTCAATGGACCCTGCAAAATTCATAGTACAGAGGGTGCCACTCCAACTCATAGCCTTAGAGCGTGTTGGATACTACGGCAGGTGGCCAAAAGTGGCGAAGAGCTTCTAACTCCAGAGCACCAGCCCAAGGATACCAATACGGTATTAACAGTCTTAGAGACTTTCGCATCAAATAATATGCGGAAACGAACACTCCACAACCTTGCCGAAGTCTACCAAGTAGCAACAATAAACCCATGGAGTGACATGGCTATTACCTTTAATGCCAGTGACGAACCTAAATTCCGAACAACCCGAGCACCAGCCGCATTGGTCCTCAGTCCAATAGTGGATGGCTTTCGCCTTACCAAGGTACTCATGGACGGTGGCAGCGGATTGAACCTCATTTACGAGGAAACCCTCCGAAAAATGGAAATAGACTGGAGCCGCATTGAGCGAAGCAGCACAACCTTTAGAGGAATAATCCCCAGTCAGGAAGCATGCTGTACTGGAAAAATCACACTGGATGTGGTGTTCGGCACGCCTGATAATTACAGGTCCGAGGAGGTCATGTTCCAAGTGGCCCCATTCAGCAGCGGATATCACGCTCTATTAGGACGAGAGGCATTCACAATTTTCCAAGCTATACCCCATTACGGGTACATGAAGCTCAAAATGCCCGGGCCCAATGGAATCATCACTCTTGCTAGTGACCCGGACATAGCACTTCGCGCCGACAACAAGACAGCCGCACTGGCCCTTGAGGCACTATCCGAAGCCCTAGCAGCCGAGGAACTCTCTGCGCGGCGCTCCACGGTGAATAGGGACGATGTGATACTCGATAAGAGATCCAAGTCCACCTTCTTTAAACCAGCGGACGAAATAGTCAAATTCCAAGTCCATCCAATGGACCCTACAAAAATGGCCTCCATCAGGGCACAATTAAACCCTGATGTAGACGCCGCACTACGAGAATTCTTACGCGAAAATTGGGACATTTTTGCCTGGAACCCTTCAGACATGCCAGGAATCCCACGCCGGCTGGCCGAGCACAGCCTAAACATCCTAAAAGGATTCAAGCCAGTCAAATAGGCTCTTCGGCGTTTCTCCGAACCCAAGAGACAGGCCATGGGAGAGGAGCTAGCCAAATTATTGGAGGCCGGATTCATCAGAGATATAAAACATCCGGACTGGCTAGCAAACCTGGTGATGGTACCAAAGAAGGACAAATCCTGGCGCCTATGCGTCGACTTTAAGGACCTCAACAAGGCTTTCCCAAAGGATCCCTTCCCCCTCCCCCGCATCGATCAAATTATCGACGCTACCGCAGGACACGATTCATTGTGTTTCCTCGACGCATACTCTGGCTACCACCATATTAAGATGGCAGAGCCCGACCAGGCCGCAATGGCATTCATCACCCCATACGGCCCATTCCGCTTCAACACAATGCCCTTTGGGCTCAAAAACGCCGGCGCAACATATCAGCGCATGATTCAAACATGTCTGGCAAACCAGATTGGCAAAACAGTGGAGGCATATGTAGACGATGTGGTCGTCAAAACCAAGCACGTTGAAACTCTAGTAGACGATTTGAGGCTCAAGTTCGATAATCTTCGAACATATGACATTAAGCTTAACCCGGAAAAATGTGTTTTCGGTGTTGCCGGTGTCAAAACCGGTGGATCTCGGGTAGGGGGTCCCGAACTGTGCGTCTAGGCGGATGGTAACAGGAGACAAGGGACACGATGTTTTTACCCAGGTTCGGGCCCTCTCGATGGAGGTAAAACCCTACTCCTACTTGATTGATATTGATGATATGGGTAGTACAAGAGTAGATCTACCACGAGATCAAGGAGGCTAAACCCTGGAAGCTAGCCTATGGTATGATTGTTGTTCGTCCTATGGACTAAAACCCTCCGGTTTATATAGACACCGGAGAGGGCTAGGGTTACACAGAGTCGGTTACAATGGTAGGAGATCTACATATCCGTATTGCCAAGCTTGCCTTCCACGCCAAGGAAAGTCCCATCCGGACACGGGACGAAGTCTTCAATCTTGTATCTTCATAGTCTTGGAGTCCGGCCAATGATGATAGTTCGGCTATCCGGACACCCCCTAGTCCAGGACTCCCTCAGTAGCCCCTGAACCAGGCTTCAATGACGACGAGTCCGGCGTGCATATTGTCTTCGGCATTGCAAGGCGGGTTCCTCCTCCGAATAATCCATAGAAGATTTTGAACACCAGGAGTGTCCGCTCTGCAAAATAAATTCCACATTCCACCGTAGAGAGAATAATATTCACACAAGTTCAATCTGCTGACGTATTTCGCGGCATGACGTCACACCATGGCCAAGCCTTAGTCGAATCGTTTTTATTGTCCCACCTCAGCGCGTTTAGCAAAGCGGTTTCCTTGGCACGTCTTGTCAAAGCAGAGATCCTGTCCCCTTATTCCGGGATTCTCATCAATACGGACGTGGGTAACCCAACCACGCCATTGATCGCGGCGCTTGGGAGATAAGCGAGTTTTACCAGGCTGGTGGGGACGCATAGTTTTGTCCGCCCATATATAAGGGGATAAGAATCCACCCTTTTACCTACGCCTTCTTCCTCCTTTGCTTATCCATCTCCACGCACTCGAGCTCCAGTGCCCAAGCCCGCACATCTCACCTAAACCTTCTCCAACCATGTCCAAAGCGGGAGGCAAGTGGATGGCCTCCTCCGTCATGGGGGGGCACATCAAAAAGCTGCGCAAGGCCGGATACTTGTCCAGCGATATCACGCACCGGCTCGGCAGCTCGTCCCCACCCCCAGGCCCCATGAGAGGGTGGTATTCCTTCCCCATTTCCTCCACGGACTGGGCGTCCCACTCCACCCCTTTGTCCGGGGGCTCATGTTCTACTATGACTTGGATTTCCATGATCTGGCTCCGAATTTTATCCTCAACATCTCGGCGTTTATCGTCGTGTGCGAGGCTTTCCTCTGCATCTAGCCCCACTTCGGCTTATGGCTAAAGACTTCTAATGTCAAGCCGAAGGTAGTGGGCGTTCGCCAAGTGGAGTGCGGAGGCGCCATGGTGGGCAAGGTGCCCAACGTCATCTGGCTCGAGGGCGCCTTCGTGGAAACCATCAAAGGGTGGCAATCGGGGTGGTTTTACATCACCGAGCCACGTGACCCTGAATGGGCAGCAGCCCCCGAATTCAGATCTGGCATTCCCACACGGCTCACCTCCTGGAAAGAGAAGGGCCTGTTATGGGGCGATTCAGAAGAGCTGACGGGACTCCAATCCTGTCTCCAAACCCTAGTGAACAAGAAGCTCAAGCTTGTTAACGTAATCTAGGTCATGCTCATCCGCCGGATTCTCCCCTGCCAATAGCGGGACTTCAACTTGTGGGAGTTCAATCCGGCACAGCACCAGACTTTGAGCGGGCTCTTCGACACTACGTACGAAGAGGCCTGGAGGGTGCTGTTCAAGGGCGCCGAGGCTCCCGCATCCGCTACCGAAGATCACGGATCCAGCTCGCAGCGTCAGGCTGGTGAGGTAAGCTATACTATCCTTTATAGGACACTTGCTTTCCATAGTTTGACTCTATGTGGGATCTAAACTCCCATTACCTTTAACAGGCCTGGCAGAAGACATCCAGACAGGTTAACAGGGCTGCTGGTCCCAGCGCCTTATGTGGTGCCGGAGAATAAGACCAAGAAGAAGGCCATGGGAACCCGGAGGAGTTCCCGGCGCCAGGTGTTATCGGATTCATCATCCGATGACTCTGAGGCGGACTCCTCCCACGAAGACGAGGAGGAGAAGAAAGAGGCCTCTCCCCCAGCGGGGGGAGAGAAGAAGAGGAAGGCTTCCCCAACGGGGGAGGCCGAAGGGTCCAAGAAAGGAAGGACCCTTCCCCCGGACTGTTCCACCAACGCCGACGACGGCGACGAGGAGTGGCCCTCGAGGGCCAAGCCCCTGGCGAGATCGTAAGTGTCCGGACTCCTGAATAACTCATAATTTTTATTTTTGTCGCATCGTGTCTTCTAACGCCGCATACAACTGTAGTCCGCCCAAGGACGATCTCCCCGCTTCGTCGAGCGGGTCCTTGGGTTCGTCAGATGTGAATAGCGCTTCACTTCCGACCGCCTCCTCCCCCCGCGATGCAGACGACGCCGAGGTAGGGTCCCAGAAGGGGACCCGCCAGGAGGAGGAGGCCCCGGAGGTGCCGCAGGGCAACCTCCCGGACTTCGGACCGGACTCCGCACCGAAACCTTTCGTGGTTCCGGAGTCCGGCGGGCGGACCCTTCGTAAGAAGGGCAAGACTGTGGCGCCGGTGACCTCCGTCCAACTGGAGGCGCCAGATAATTTGCTGGAGGCGCTCGACGGCGCTTCCATCGATGAGGAGCACTACACTGTTATAAGTGCGGTGATTCAGAAAGTTCGGTCCGCCAAGAGCGGGCTGACCAAAGCCTGCACCAGCCTTCTAACGGGCTTTGAGGTAAGGGTTTTAAGACATGTGAAATAGTACGACATAGATAGTAGCCCCTGATGCTCAGTTCGGTGTTCGCAAAGAAAAGCTGAACTGAGGATCTAAAAAGATATACGCAGGAGTCTAACATAAATATGTCAATATGCGAATGCAGACAGTGCTGCTCACCTCTGCCGCACTGACTGCGAAGGTCAATTCCTTGTAGCAGAGTCTCGAGCGGTCCGAGATCGAGCTCGGCCGTGCCAAGAAGCAGCTCGAGGACAAGGAAGGTAAGTAACACCTTATTAAAGTTTTACCTTATAGAAAAGGATTTGGTTGCAAAAAGAAAAAATGACAGGAATAACGTGGGTACTCCAGGGGCTGCGAACGAGGTGGCGACCCTGAAGGAGGCGGTGTCCGCGGCCGAACGCAATGCGTCCGCGGAACGCGCCGAGCGAGAGAAGCAGGCGGCGCGGGTGGCGGAGGTACGGCAAGAGCTCAAGGCTCTCGTGGAGAAACACGAGAGTTTGGAGCGTGACTCGAAGACTTGAGAGTCCGAGCTCGCGTCGGCTCTTGATAGTGCCAAAGCCGCTAAGGCCGAAGCCCAAAAGGCCCTCCAGGAAATCGAGGTAGTAAAGAAGATAGTGGCGGGTAAGGCATTCTTCATGCAAAGCAAGCATGTAAAAGTGAATTACCTGTTACTTACCCGAATTCGGAGCTCTCCAGGAGCGTTCACAGATCTGCCCTGTAGCGTGTCTGATGCTGCCGCGTTCTACAGAGCCGAGGAGGGGAGCTCGACGGAGAAGGTGTTCTGGTCTCAGTATGTTGAGGCCGTACATCCGGTGCCCCTGAACGACCAGCTAAAGCAGCTGGTTGAGCTCCACAAAGTGGCCGAACAGGCCATGAAGGGCCTCATAGTTCGGTTGTGGCCCAAAGAAGCCAAGCCTGGGAGCTACTTCGGTCTGGTGCGGCGGCTGGTGGACGCCTGTCCATGGGTTGACGTCATCAAGCACTCCGCCTGCATTGAAGGTGCCCGTTGGGCCCTTGCCCGCGCTAAGGTGCACTGGGGCAAGATGGACGCCGAGAAGGTTGTGACGGACGCGCCACCGCCGGGCAAGGAGTATCGCACACCCAGATGTATTATAAGGGTGTCCTGAAGGGTGCCCGCATTATTGCGGGTGAATGCTCCAAAGATGTAATTTTTGAGTAGACTCGCATTTTGTTATCCTGTGCGCTGAAAACTTTGTTCATATGCGCTAAGCAACGCTTGTTAATTTAAAATATTACCTTCTGTGCGGCCGTTTATCAAATCTGAGAGATGGCAAGTCGTTGGCTTCGGCCCCCATGCCACGAGTGCTGGGGTGTTCGGGATAAACTTAAGCGCTCTTGTTCCCATGTTTGGGTCCATCTAGGGAGGCGCTCAACACAACGAACGAGACAATCAGACTTATAATGCTTGAACACTCTCACTTAGCCATAGAATTCTATAATTTTAAATTTCGGCGAAGCCCCTAGTGTTCGGAAGGCCGAATTTGGGGCGCTATCCACGCCTAGGCCGGACAAAGCCGGTTCCTCGCTCTAAGCAGCATAAGCCTTTAGGGACTCAAAAAAACCTCTCGAACAGCGACCGGCTCTCGCCCCATCATGACGGTCAGTTTTAACTTTCTCCACTGAGGTGCTCGCCCAGCTCAACTGGGGCACAATCGCAGTGGTTCTCCCAGCGCTACCTTAGCCGATATAACGGAACGTAAGGTACCAAAACATGGGAGCCGGGCAAACCCAACTATTGACCCAAGACATGATTCGGAGCCGATGCATATAATGCTATAAGTTCGGGGTGCCGCACTTGTGAAAGTGTTCGGACTTATCACACCATAATTTGGGGAACTTAAGCCCCTGGTGTATTTGGCCATACCAAAGCGTACCGGTGCAACATGTCATAAGTGAACATATATAAAAAGGAATGCAATGATAGGCAAAAAGCGATGCATTGTTTATTCAAAAAATACCGCAATGAATGCAAAACGATACAAATAGTGCGATAAGCAAGGGGTGGGACTATTTAACATGTCCCCTTCCAGGGGTAGGCTGCGGAATGGTGTATAAAACAGGTATAATGCTCGTAATGGAGACCACCTGGATACTCGTCGTAGCTTTTCTCCTTCCCTGGCTGTTGCATCGTGAGTTCGGCAGGTCTACTACCGGACAGGGCTTCTGGGAAACGGAGTCCTGAGGGTAAGAAAAAAAAAGAAAGAAAAGAAGGATGACACATTTGGGAGCCCCTGGTGTGGTTGAGCCGCACTCTAGGCCTGCCGTGGTCGTGCCCCTCCCCCTATTCCCATGGTATCTCCAGAGCGTAGTGATGTACGCGTGGTACTGGTTTCGCGATTTTTCGAGGGCTGGGGTTGGGGCCGCATTGCTACGCGTGCTCGGAACGTGCTAGGTGGTCTTGTTGTAGGTTACTCCGGGACGGTGTCCGGTCGCTTAACAGCCGGACTCGAGAATTGCCTTAAGAGGCTACTCTGTACTTCCGCCGCGAGAGCCGCTGCATGCTCCTCCATTCGGAGAGAGCGTTCAGTGTTTCCGTTGACTGTGATGACTCCTCGAGGGCCTGGCATCTTGAGCTTGAGGTATGCGTAGTGCGGCACTGCATTGAACTTTGCAAATGTGGTTCGTCCGAGCAGTGCATGAAGCCGCTGCGGAACGGGACTATGTCGAAGATTAACTCCTCGCTTTGGAAGTTATGCGGGGATCCGAAGACCACTTCAAGTGTAACTGAGCCTGTACAATTGGCCTCTACACCTGGTATGACGCCTTTGAAGGTCGTCTTTGTGGTTTTAATCCTTGAGGGGTCTATGCCCATCTTGCACACTGTATCCTGATAAAGCAGGTTCAGGCTGCTGCTGCCGTCCATCAGGACTCTAGTGAGGTGAAATCCATCGACGATTGGGTCTAAAACCAATGTGGCGAATCCGCCATGGAGGATGCTAGTGGGATGGTCCCTTCGATCAAAAGTGATCGGGCAGGAGGACCACGGTTAGGACTTTGGGGCGACTGGCTCCATCGCGTATATGTCCCTGAGCGCACGCTTTCGCTCCCTTTTGGGTATGTGGGTTGCGTATATCATGTTCACTGTCCTCACTTGTGGGGGGAAACCCTTCTGTCCTCTATTGTTCGGCGGCCGGGTCTCTTCCTCGTCATTGCTATGCAGCCCCTTGTCATTGTTTTCTGCAGTTAACTTGCCTACCTGCTTGAACACCCAACAATCCCTGTTGGTGTGATTAGCTGGCTTTTTGGGGGTGCCGTGTATCTGGCACGAGCGATCGTGTATCCGATCCAAATTGGACGGGCCCGGAGTAGTTCTTTTGAATGGCATTTTCCGCTGACCGGGTTTAGAGCCTCTGAATCCGGCGTTGACTGCCGTATCTTCAGTATTTTCGCCATTAATGCGGCGCTTGTGCTTATTGCGACGCGACCTGCCATTGCTGTCCTTGATATCCGGACTACCAGAATTTTTGGTGAGGTTGTTACTGCGGGCTAGCCAGCTGTCCTCTCCCGCACAGAAGTGGGTCATGAGTGATGTGAGGGCTGCCATTGATTTTGGCTTTTCCTGTCATAGGTGCCGGGCAAGCCACTCGTCGCGGATGTTATGTTTGAAGGCTGCAAGGGCCTCCGCATCCGGACAGTCGATGATTTGATTTTTCTTGGTTAAGAACCGTGTCCAGAATTGTCTGGCCGACTCGTCTAGCTGCAGAATTATGTGGCTTAGGTCATCAGCGTCTGGTGGTCGCACATATGTGCCCTGGAAGTTATCAAGGAATGCGGCTTCCAGGTACTCCCAACACCCAATTGATTATGCTGGCAAGTTGTTGAGCCAATGCCAAGCTGGTCCTTTAAGCTTGAGTGGGAGGTATTTGATTGCGTGAAGATCATCACCGCGGGCCATGTGGATATGAAGGAGATAGTCTTCAATCCAAACCGCGGGATCTGTTGTGCCATTGTAGGATTAAATGTTCACGGGTTTGAACCCCTCGGGGATTTGATGATCCATTACTTCATGTGTGAAGCATAGTGGGTGTGCGGCGCCTCTGTATTGGGCTATATCACGACGTAGCTCAAGCGAGCTTTGTCTATTGTGTTCGGCCCGGCCGGAATTGTTGTATCCGGTGTGACGGTTGTCGTCGCGTATCGTGGGGCGCCCACGCGATTCATAGATCGATCTTGATTGTCTTGCCTTATCCACCAATATGTCTCGCAAGTCCGGCGCATTCCCCTGTGGCTTTGTACTTTTCGAGTGATGCCGGGGTGCGGCTTTAGTGGAGGGCCTAGAGGCCTCTCTGTCGCGGCCACGAGGTGGCCAGTCGGCCGTATTGTGCGTTGGTGATGTAGGTTTATATGCTTCCTCCTCTAATCGGGGCAGCAACTTGCGTTTGGGGTAGCTTTTTGAGGGGCATTTGAGTTCGTACTCTTCGGCCGCAAGGACTTCAGTCCATCTGTTAGCTAGCAAATCTTGGTCAGCTCTAAGCTGTTGGTGCTTTTTCTTGAGGCTGCTTGCCATGGACATGAGCCTGCGTTTAAAATGCTCTTGTTCGACGGGATCCTCAGGCACGACGAATTCGTCGTCATCGAGGCTTGCCTCGTCTCCGGAGGGAGGCATGTAATTATCATCCTCTACCTCTTTGTCTACCGCTCTCTCATGAGGGCTGGCTTCTCCATCCTCCTCTGCTGAATCTTGCTGGAGGGGGTTGTCTTCGGCACTGTCCGGGGTGTTATTACCTCCGGTGCCAGAATCTCCATTCTTGCTGTGGCGGGATTTTGAGCGGCGCCACTGACGCCGGCGCTTAGGCTGTTTTTTGGAGGGGTCATCCTCCGCTATTCCATCGCCATTCCCATCCTTTGGGATGTCCACCATGTATATGTTGTATGACGAGGTGGCTTTCCAGTGCCCTGTGGGCGCTGGTTCTTGGTCGTCTCTGGCATCGTCGTCCATACCGTTGATGTCTTCGAAGTCGAAATCTAGCATGTCGGTTAAGTCATCGACAGTGGCTACGAAGTGGGTGGTGGGTGGGGTTTGAATTTCTTTGTCGTCCGCATCCCAACCGTCCTGGCCGTAATCCGGCCAAGGCTCTCCTGATAAAGAGAGGCACTTTAGCGAATTCAGGATGTCGCCGAAAGGCGAGTGTTGAAAGATGTCCGCAGTGGTGAACTCCATGATCGGCGCCCAATCGGGTTCGATTGGCGAGAGCGCGGAAGGTTCGGGGTCCGGAGAAGAGTCCGGCACCTTGGAGTCACAAGCTTCACAAGGGATAGGGTCGGTATTCGGCTCCATCGCCGTAGCAGCCCCCGAGGCGGTGTCTAGCCACCCATCCTCGATCGCCGCAGTCGGCTCCGAGTTAAGGGTCGGAGCGGACTCTTGTGCGGCCTCCAGGGCACTATCCGGCAGCAGAGCTAAATCATGCCCATCATGATAGTGCGGCACGCTCGGCTGTGGCTCGAATCCGTCGAAGATCAAGTCTCCGCGGATGTCGGCCGTATAGTTCAAACTTCCAAAAATTTGACCTGATGGCCAGGGGCGTAGCTTTCGATCTGCTCCAGATGGCCAAGCGAATTGGCCCGCAGTGCAAAGCCGCCGAATACAAAGATCTGTCCGGGAAGAAAAGTCTCACCCTGGACCGCGTCGTTGTTGATAATCAAAGGAGCCATCGGGCCTATGGGTGACGAGACAGAGGAACTCTCAATGAAAGCACCAATGTCGGTGTCAAAACCGGCGGATCTCGGGTAGGGGGTCCCGAACTGTGCGTCTAGGCGGATGGTAACAGGAGACAAGGGACACGATGTTTTTACCCAGGTTTGGGCCCTCTCAATGGAGGTAAAACCCTACTCCTGCTTGATTGATATTGATGATATGGGTAGTACAAGAGTAGATCTACCACGAGATCAAGGAGGCTAAACCCTAGAAGCTAGCCTATGGTATGATTGTTGTTCGTCCTATGGACTAAAACCCTCCGGTTTATATAGACACCGGAGAGGGCTAGGGTTACAAAGAGTCGGTTACAATGGTAGGAGAGCTACATATCCGTACTGCCAAGCTTGCCTTCCACGCCAAGGAAAGTCCCATCCGGACACAGGACGAAGTCTTCAATCTTATATCTTCATAGTCTTGGAGTCTGGCCAATGATGATAGTTCGGCTATCCGGACACCCCCTAGTCCAGGACTCCCTCAGGCGTACCAGCCGGAAAGCTCTTGGGCTTCATTGTATCCGGTAGAGGAATTGAAGCAAACCCAGCCAAGATCCGAGCTCTGTCACAATTGGATATCCCAAAGGACCTTAAACAAATACAAAAATTGACGGGATGCACGGCGGCTTGAAGCCGCTTTATCTCCCGTTTAGGAGAAAAGGCATTACCCCTTTATCGCCTCCTTCGACGCACCGAACACTTCGAGTGGATGGAGGCCGCCACGGCCCGACTAGAAGAAATAAAAGCCATATTGGTAACAAACCCGGTCCTGGCCGCGCCCAACATGGGCGAACCAATGCTATTATATATCACGGCAACTCATCAAGTGGTGAGCGCGGTGCTCGTTGTCGAACGAGAAACGGACGGACACAAGTTCCCCCTACAAAAACCCGTTTACTACGTGTCCACCGTCCTGACTCCATGCAAGTCACGGTACCCGCATTATCAAAAGATAGCTTACACGGTGTTCAAGGCATCCCGGAAGCTACAACACTACTTTCAAGAGTGTTCGATAACAGTAGCCTCCGAAGTACCTCTTAATGACATTATAAACAACCGCGACGCAACGGGCCGGATTGCCAAATGGACCATTGAGCTCCTCCCGTTCGACATAACCTATAAGCCACGGCGAGCTATTAAGTCGCAAGTTTTGGCCGACTTCGTCGCCGAATGGACTGAAGCCGAACTCCCTAAAGAGTAAGGGGCATATTCCAACTAGATCATGCACTTCGACGGCTCCAAAATGTTGTCTGGGCTGGGGACTGGCGTCGTTCTGACGTCCCCAACTGGAGATACGGTTCAATACATGCTCCAGATAATGTATGCGGACTCCAACAACGCAGCCGAATACAAGGCCCTTCTACATGGCCTCCGGATGGCAGTCTCCATGGGCATTCAACGCCTAGAGGTGCATGGGGATTCGAACCACACGATATCCCAAATAAATGGAGACTTCGATGCCAAGGATCCGAAAATGGCAGCTTATCACAACGCCATCCTAAAAATGTCAGCTCGGTTTGAGGGGCTCGAATTTCACCATATAGCCCGGGATAACAACCAGGCAGCAGATGTATTGGCACGCATTGGCGCAAAGCGTGATGACGTCCCTCCCAACATCTTCCTAGAGAGGCTGTTCAAGCCATCCGTACTATGGGAGGGGGAATCCAGAAATACAAACCCAGATCCAACCGCACTGCCCGACACCGAACATTCTAACACAATGGGTGGTTCTGCCAATGAAGTAACATCCTCAGCCCACGTAATAATGGCAGTAATTGCCCTGTGGAAGGAACCATTCCTAGCCTACCTAACTAGGCAGGAACTTCCCGAGGACCAAAACGAGGCCCGCTGCATAGTGCGGCGATCTAAAGCCTATAAGGTCCGTGAGGGAGAGCTTCACAAGAAAAGCACAACCGGAGTCCTTCAAAGGTGTATCTCCGAAGAGGAAGGGCGGAACCTTCTGACTGAAATTCATGCTGGACTCGGCGGGCACCACGCTGCAGCCCGGGCCCTTGTAGGCAAGGCCTTCCGTACAGGATTTTATTGGCCGACGGCCCGGGCAGATGCTCAGGACTTAGTCCAACGATGCGTCGGTTGCCAGCTCTTTGCTAATCAAAGCCACATGCCACCCACCGCCCTCAAAACTATACCCATAACCTGGCCCTTCGCGGTCTAGGGGCTTGACATGGTTGGACCCCTTAAAGGAGGAACCCACAAGCAAAAATACCTATTGGTCATGGTGGATAAATTCACCAAATGGATAGAGGCCAAACCTGTTAAGACGGCCGAATCCGGACCGGTGATAGACTTCATATCAGGGATCGTACAATGTTACGGCGTCCCCCATAGCATCATCACTGACAACGGCACAAACTTTACGGCCGATGAGGTTAAACTCTGGTGCAAAAACATGGGCATCAAGCTCGACTACGCTTCAGTCTATCACCCTCAAACTAACGGTCAAGTCGAGCGAGCAAATGGTCTAATCATGAGCGGCATCAAACCCAGATTAGTGCAGTCCCTCAAGGAATCTAACACGCACTTGGTAGAGGAGCTCGACTCCGTACTCTGGGGGCTACGGACCACTCCGAATCGCACCACCGGATTTACACCATTCTTTATGGTATACGGCACAGAGGCAGTTCTGCCCTGTGACATAATTCATGACTCCCCTCGCGTGCACATGTACGAAGAAAGAGAAGCCGAGCTCGATCGGCAGGACAGTTTGGATCCATTGGAGGAGGAGCGTGACGTGGCAAAAGCCCGTTCCGCATTATATCAACAGCAAGCTCGAAGATATCAAAGCAGAGAAGTACGGGCCAAAACTTACAACGTTGGCAAGTTAGTTCTATGCCTACTGGACAAGAAAAAGGACAAACTCAAGCTCAAATGGGAAGGTCCCTTTATCATCGACCAAGTCCTGACCGGTGGAGCGTACCGTGTGCGAGAAGCATCGGATAACCGACTCGAGCCGAACCCATGGAACACAGCCTGTCTCCGAAGATTCTATGCCTAGTGCCGGATTCTGAGTTCGTCTCCTTCCTCCGTCTATATTTTACATATTAGCTGTCTTTTGTTTCTCTCCTTCTCCCTCCTTTCCTACTACAGCCTTTGAAAGCTTGTTTGCACATTGTTCGCACACACTTGACGCGCTATCCACGCTCATTATACCTGGGGGCTTCTTTAACAGAAGCTTATTTATACGGGCTTCATGCCCAACACATGTGTCATACTTCCGCATGAACCTTTTATTCACCATTATATGCATCGATATGACTTAAGTTTTGGCCAAGCTGGGTTGCCTGGCTCCTGTGCTTACCCCTACGTTCTCGATTGTTCGGCTAGGCGGTAAAGGGAGCACCTCTGCGATTGTTACTGCCAGGTCAGCCGGATGTGTACCTCAGACTAGGTGAAGCCGAAAGCTAGAATTCTTAAGGTAATATTCGGTCAGTGAACTAAAAGATGATTTCTTACCTTTTTTTTATCTGCCCTAGATGTTTTTCTGCTTTTTTCGCAGTCCGGACATGCACTTTAGGGCATGCCTCCTAGGGAAAGGAACCCCTAATGGAACTATTCTCCCTAGAAGATGTTTCTTACTAACCATGTAATATAACATAACTAGTTGGGCACTTGTCTGATAAAGCACTAATGACCCCTACGCCTGGTCTCCATGCATGCCCTGGTTCTTATATAACCGCGAGGGTATTCGGACACACTCTGTACTATTGGGTCCCGAGGTTGAAGCGAAAGGGTCCGCTATGGCAAACGATCTACAATCCAGCTAGAAGGCATTTTACATGTCATCTTAAATTACATAGTCAACTTGACTGGGCATATTCCTCTTCAATGCCATCCAGCAGGTTGTCTAGTTTACAGTCTTGTTGGGAATACTTTGCAGCCAATTCTACTTGGCCATACACTAAGCTCACAGGGATCTCCTTCCCATCGGGCCCCGCAGGTCCGACCTCGGCCATGTGGTTTGGGTCAGCCTTCGTATACCGCGTCTTCACCATGGCCCAGGCCTCCCTAGCGCCTTGACGGTAGGCCGATATCTTCCATAAGCGGAAGCGCTGCCGCGCTCCCTGAAGCCTCTCCGGAAGCTCTCCAGGGCCTTCGGGCAGGGAGACAGACAGCCACAAGGCCTGGGCGACGCCTTTCATCACTTGCCGAACTCGTTCGTGCAGTTGCAAGAGCTCGGGAAGAAGGTCACCCGTAGAACCGGGCATTTCCTCTGCAGGACGGCCTCTGAGCATACCTACAGACATAACTCTGTTAGTCGACTTCCTCGCCGAACTCTTTTTTCAAGGTTCGTTCAAGCACTTACTAAAAATGCCGCGTCGAAGCCACCGATTCTCCTTAACGGAGTCAGACAGCTGGGCACGAACATCCTTTAGTTCCTCACCCAGCTGGGTGTTGGCGTCTTGGAGATTATTTTTCTCTTGCCTCACCCTTGTCAGCACATTCTCGCCGGCCTTTAACCGGCGCAAGAGTTGTTGCTTGTCCGGATCTATCCCGGCGCCATCTGCAATATTATTGTCAGACTCATACACATGCCGCACTTCACAAATTACTCATCTTTTGAAGCATATATTACTGGAGGGAGTCTCTTTGGCTTCCCTCGCTGCGGCTAGTGCGGCCTCAAGTTGGGATTTGCATTCCTCCAGCTCCTGGGACAATTGGGTATTCTTTTCCGTAAGATCCTGCACAATAAATGATCCTTAAATCAGTTATTCTAACTATTTCAAGTCTTGGGGGCTACTGGCATATATAACTGTCAAATTTTCTCACCCGTATGTCTTTTACATACTGCTCTGTGGCTCTGGCTAGACCATTTTGAGCGGCACGGAGGTGCGCATCTCCCGAATTGAAGGCATCCAAAGCCTCTGGGGAGAAACATGCGTCACGAAGAACTGTCCGGCGTGCCTGTGATTCATGGCACTCTCCACCTCGGAATTGTTGGCAGATAACCTATTGGCATCCTCTGTCGGAGGGGCATCCGACGCACGCCTCGTGTTCGCCTCCGCTTCTGGACCTGGCTTTGGAGCCTAGCGAGCAGAGGATTGATTGGCAACCTCTCCGGATATAGTCCGGCGAGCGCTCTTCTTCCTGAAAAAGCACGAGCGTTAATATGCCTCCCGGGAATAAAACCTGGGAGCAAGACGACACGCCATACCGTTGCATCGGTGTTTCAATCTGGACTGCACTTCTTTTTGGCTGTTGGGCCTTGCTGTCCCTTGTTGACTGTCCGTCGCAGGCTCGGCCTTCCGCCTCAAGGACTTCCCCTGCGAAACACCATTGGTATACAGTGATCAAAAACACGCACGGATTGGTCATTTTCAAAGTATTGGGACTTCAGTCTCAGTTACCTGCGAGGCGGGAAGTATTCCGGGGTAATCGGCCATAATGGCGACCAAGGCATTATCGATACTCAGTTGGTGGAATACCCCATCGATCAGTTCCACCGATATGTCCGGATCCTCTTGGGAGGTCGGATCGAGGAACCGTTCCGGATCCTCGGGTTGTGGAGGCGGGCTGCTTATATCCTTTACAGCTCGGCGCAGTTCCTGCACCGAAATCACACAATGAGATACTTGACTATGGGAGTATGGATTGGATAGGCAAAAATAAAAGTCTACTTACCCAGCTTGGAGGATTATTCATAGTAAATCCGCCCTGCGGATTGACGTGGAGAAATTCCTCCTCTTCTCCCTTGTACAATGCGGACAAGATCTTCATCAGATCAGCTGTTTGTGCTTTCACTAGTTTTGCATGTGTATGGTGGTCTGAACATTGTAGATTATATCCTATTCCACCTACTTGGGCTGCTTTGAAAACTGCTATGCATACTCGTTGGGTTCCACCATATTATCAACGTGAACTGCTTTAGAAATTGTAGCGTTTAAGACAAGGGAAAAATTCTGTAGAAGAATATTATCAGGAATTACAAACTGGCATGATTAGATGTGGTATTGTTGAGGAGAATGAAGCTATGCTTGCATGTTTTATGGGTGGATTAAATAGAGAAATTCAGACCATTCTAGAGTATAAGGAGTATACTAATATCACTCGTTTATTCCATCTTGCTTGTAAAGCTGAACGTGAAGTGCAGGATCGACAGGCATTGGCACGAACTAACTTTTCTGCAGGTCGACTTTCGTCATGGACACCGCGTGCATCTTCTACTTCCACTGCACCAGGACCTCATTCAGGTGCCACCTACAGCCGTGATACAAGAAAGCAGGCACAACCACCACTATCTGCCAAGAGCGCACCTGCCGGGCCTGCACAAAGCTCTTCTTCTTCCATGGCATCAACAGGGCACACAAGCGATATTATTTGTCATCGTTGTAAGGGAAGAGGTCATTATGCGAGAGAATGCAAATCTCAGCGTGTGATGATTGCTACTGAGGATGGTGGGTATGAGTCCGCTAGTGACTATGATGAGGAGACTTTGGCGCTTATTACAAGTGAAGAACACGGTGGAGCTGATTCTGATCATGAGACGCAATACATGGCTCCTGAAGATGCTGACAGGTATGAATGTTTAGTTGCTCAACGTGTTTTTAGTATGCAGGTCACACAAGCTGAGCAAAATCAGAGGCACAATTTGTTCCATACAAAGGGAGTTGTGAAGGAACGTTCTGTGCGTGTCATCATAGACGGAGGGAGCTGCATCAACTTGTCTAGCATGGAGATGGTGGAGAAGCTATCTATCACCACAAGACCACATCCACATCCTTACTACGTCCAATGGTTCAACAACAGCGGCAAGGTTAAGGTAACACGTACTGTTCGTGTGCATTTTAGTATCTCTACATATGCTGATTATGTTGATTGTGATGTGGTACCTATGCAAGCATGTTCCTTATTACTTGGTCGACCATGGAAATTTGATAAAAATTCTATACACCATGGTAGAAACAATCAATATACTCTATTTCATAAGGATAAAAATATTACTTTGCTTCCTATGACTCCTGATTCCATTTTGAAAGATGGTATTAATAGAGCTAATAAAGCAAAACAGGAGAAAAATAAGAGTGAAAATCAGATTGTGGCAAAAGAATTTGAGCAACAAATCAAGCCTAATAGTAAACCATCTAGTGTTGCTTCCAAAATTAAATTGAAAAGTGCATGTTTACTTGCCACTAAATCTGATATTGATGAGCTAGATTTCAGCAAATCTGTTTGCTATGCTTTTGTGTGCAAAGAGGCATTATTTTCATTTGAGGATGTGCCTTCCTCTTTGCCTCCTACTGTCACTAACATTTTGCAGGAGTTCACAGACGTCTTTCCACAAGACGTGCCACCGGGATTACCTCCCATTCGAGAGATTGAGCATCAGATTAACTTAATTCCCGGTGCATCATTACCCAAGCATGCACCATACTGTACCAATCCAGAGGAGATGAAGGAGATTATGCATCAAGTACAGGAGCTACTCGACAAAGGTTATATACGCGAACCCCTTAGTCCTTGTGCTGTTCCTATTATTCTAGTGCCGAAAAAGGATGGTACATCACGTATGTGTGTTGATTGTAGAGGCATTAATAATATTACTATCCGTTATCGTCATCCTATTCCTAGGCTAGATGATATGCTTGATGAATTGAGTGGCTCTACAATATTCTCCAAAGTTGATTTGCGTAGTGGATACCATGAAATTCGTATGAAATTGGGAGATGAATGGAAAATGACAATTAAAACTAAGTTTGGATTATATGAGTGGTTAGTCATGCCTTTTGGGTTAACTAATGCACCTAGTACTTTCATGAGATTAATGAACGAAGTTATACGTGCTTTTATTGGACGATTTGTGGTAGTTTATTTTGATGATATACTGATTTATAGCAGATCTTTGGTGGAACATTTGGAACATCTACGTGCTGTTTTTATTGCTTTACGTGATGCACGTTTGTTTGGTAACCTTGGGAAGTGCACCTTTTGCACCGACCGAGTATTTTTTCTTGGCTATGTTGTTACTCCATAGGGAATTGAAGTTGATAAAGCCAAGATTGAAGCTATTGAGAGTTGGCCGCAGCCCAAAACGGTCATACAAGTGAGGAGTTTTCTTGGCCTCGCTGGATTCTATAGGCGTTTTGTGAGAGATTTCAGCACCATTGCTGCACCTCTCACTGAGCTTACAAAGAAAGTGAAGGAAATATTCCCTAGAGGCAATAATAAAGTTATTATTTATTTCCTCATTTCATGATAAATGTTTATTATTCATGCTAGAATTGTATTAACCGGAAACATGATACATGTGTGAATTTATAGACAAACATATAGTCACTAGTATGCCTCTACTTGACTAGCTCATTAATCAAAGATGGTTATGTTTCCTAACCATAGAGATAACATCATTAGGAGAATGATGTGATTGACATGACCCATTCTGTTAGCCTAGCACTTGATCATTTAGTATATTGCTATTGCTTTCTTCATGACTTATACATGTTCCTGAAACTATGAGATTATGCAACTCCCGTTTACCGGAGGAACACTTTGGGTGCTACCAAACGTCACAACATAACTGGGTGATTATAAAGGACTACTAGAGGTGTCTCCGCAGGTACATGTTGAGTTGGCATATTTCGAGATTAGGTTTTGTCACTCCGATTGTCGGAGAGCTATCTCTGGGCCCTCCCGGTAAAGCACATCACTATAAGCCTTGCAAGCAATGTGACCAATGAGTTGGTTACGGGATGATGCATTACGTAACGAGTAAAGAGACTTGCCGGTAACGAGATTGAACTAGGTATTGGATACCGACGATCGAATCTCGGGCAAGTAACATACCGATGACAAAGGGAACAACGTATGTTGTTATGCGGTTTGACCGATAAAGATCTTCTTAGAATATGTAGGAACCAATATGGGCATCCAGGTTCCGCTATTGGTTATTGACCGAGAATAGTTCTAGGTCATGTCTACATAGTTCTCGAACCCGTAGGGTCCGCACGCTTAACATTATGATGACAGTTTTATTATGAGTTTATAAGTTTTGATGTACCGAAGTTTGTTCGGAGTCCCGGATGTGATCACGAACATGACGAGGAGTCTCGAAATGGTCGAGACATAAAGATTGATATATTGGACGACTATATTCGGACACCGAAAGTGTTCCGGACGTTTTCAGAGAAAACCGGAGTGCCGGAGGGTTACCGGACCCCCCGGGAGAGTTAATGGGCCACATGGGCCTTTGTGGGAAGAGAGAGGGGCGACCAGGGTGGGACATGCGCCCCCTCTCCCTCTGGTCGGAATTGGACTAGGAGGGGGGGCGCCCCCCTCTTTCCTTCCCCCTCTCCCCCTTCCTTCCCCCTCCTAGTAGGAGTAGGAAAGGGGGAGTCCTACTCCTACTAGGAGGAGGACTCCTCCTCCTGGCGCGCCCCCCTTGGGGACGGCCGGCCTCCCCCCTTGCTCCTTTATATACGGGGGCGGGGGGGGGGGGGGAGGCACCCCATAGACACACAAGTTGATCTACGGATCATTCCTTAGCCGTGTGCGGTGCCCCCCTCCACCATATTCCACCTTGGTCATATCGTCGCAGAATTTAGGCGAAGCCCTGCGCCGATAGAACATCATCATCGTCACCACACCGTCGTGCTGACGGAACTCATCCCCGAAGCTTTGCTGGATCGGAGCCCGGGGATCGTCATCGAGCTGAACGTGTGCTGAACTCGGAGGTGCCGTACGTTCGGTGCTTGGATCGGTCGGATCGTGAAGACGTACGACTACATCAACCGCGTTGTGCTAACGCTTCCGCTT
Organism: Triticum timopheevii; assembly: GCA_963921465.1. Lineage (NCBI taxonomy): Eukaryota > Viridiplantae > Streptophyta > Magnoliopsida > Poales > Poaceae > Triticum > Triticum timopheevii. The sequence goes on along the minus strand of OY997274.1, from coordinate 330,485,504 downwards.
ACGGTCTACTAGGGTACGTGGACAATACTCTCCCCTCTCGTTGCTATGCCATCACGGAATTTTTTTCAAATTACTACATTCCCCAATAGTGGCATCCGAGCCTAGGTTTTATGCGTTGATGTTATATGCACGAGTAGAACACAAGTGAGTTGTGGGCGATACAAGTCATACTGCTTACCAGCATGTCATACTTTGGTTCGGCGGTATTGTGAGATGAAGCGGCCCGGACCGACATTACGCGTATGCTTACGCGAGATTGGTTTCACCGTTACGAGCACTCGTGCTTAAAGGTGGCTGGCGGGTGTTTGTCTCTCTCACTTTAGCTGAATCGAGTGTGGCTACGCCCGGTCCTTGTGAAGGTTAAAACAGCACTAACTTGACGAACTATCGTTGTGGTTTTGATGCGTAGGTAAGAACGGTTCTTGCTAAGCCCGTAGCAGCCACGTAAAACTTTCAACAACAAAGTAGAGGACGTCTAACTTGTTTTTGTAGGGCATGTTGTGATGTTATATGGGCAAGAAATGATGCTATATTTTATTATATGAGATGATCATGTTATATAACCAAAGTTATCGGCAACTGGTAGGAGCCATATGGTTGTCTCTTTATTGTATGAAATGCAAATGCCATGTAATTGCTTTATCACTAAGCGGTAGCGATAGTCATAGAAGCAATAGATGGCGTAACGACAACGATGCTGCGATGGAGATCAAGGTGTCGCGCCGGTGACGATGGTGATCACGACGGTGCTTCGAAGATGGATATCACAAGCACAAGATGATGATGGCCATATCATATCACTTATATTGATTGCATGTGATGTTTATCCTTTATGCATCTTATCTTGCTTTGATTGACGGTAGCATTTTAAGATGATCTCTCACTAATAATCAAGAAGTTCTCCCTGAGTATGCACCGTTGCGAAAGTTCTTCGTGCTGAGACACCACGTGATGATCGGGTGTGATAGGCTCTACGTTCAAATACAATGGGTGCAAAACAGTTGCACACGCGGAATACTCAGGTCATACTTGACGAGCCTAGCATATACAGATATGGCCTCGGAACACGGAGACCGAAAGGTCGAACGTTAATCATATAGTAGATATGATCAACATAGTGATGTTCACCATTGAAACTACTCCATCTCACGTGATGATTGGACATGGTTTAGTTGATTTGGATCACGTGATCACTTAGATGACTAGAGAGATGTCTGTCTAAGTGGGAGTTGTTAAGTAATATGATTAATTGAACTTAAATTTATCATGAACTTAGTACCTGATAGTATTTTGCTTGTCTATGTTTGTTTGTAGATAGATGGCTCGTGCTGTTGTTCCGTTGAATTTTAATGCGTTCCTTGAGAAAGCAAAGTTGAAAGATGATGGTAGCAATTACACGGACTGGGTCCGTAACCTGAGGATTATCCTCATTGGTGCATAGAAAAGTTACGTCCTGGAAGCACCGCTGGGTGCCAGGCCTGCTGCTGATGCAACTGACAACGTTAAGAACGTCTGGCAGAGCAAAGCTGATGACTACTCGATAGTTCAAGGTGCCATGCTTTACGGCTTAGAACCGGGTCTTCAACGACGTTTTGAACGTCATGGAGCATATGAGATGTTCCAGGAGTTGAAGTTAGTATTTCAAGCAAATGCCCGGATTGAGAGATATGAAGTCTCCAATAAGTTCTATAGCTGCAAGATGGAAGAGAATAGTTCTGTCAGTGAACACATACTCAAAATGTCTGGGTATAATAATCACTTGATTCAACTGGGAGTTAATCTTCCTGATGATAGTGTCATTGACAGAATTCTTCAATCACTGCCACCAAGCTACAAGAGCTTCGTGATGAACTATAATATGCAAGGGATGAACAAGACTATTCCTGAGCTCTTCGCAATGCTAAAAGCCGCGGAGGTAGAAATCAAGAAGGAGCATCAAGTGTTGATGGTTAACAAGACCACCAGTTTCAAGAAAAAGGGCAAAGGGAAGAAGAAGGGGAACTTAAAAAAGAATAGCAAACAAGTTGCTGCTCAAGAGAAGAAACCCAAGTCTGAATCTAAGCCTGAAACTGAGTGCTTCTACTGCAAGCAGACTGGACACTAGAAGCGGAACTGCCCCAAGTATTTGGCGGATAAGAAGGATGGCAAAGTGAACAAAGGTATATGTGATATACATGTTATTGATGTGTACCTTACTAATGCTCGCAGTAGTACCTGGGTATTTGATACTGGTTCTGTTGCTAATATTTGCAACTCGAAACAGGGACTACGGATTAAGCGAAGATTGGCTAAGGACGAGGTGACAATGCGGGTGGGAAATGGTTCCAAAGTCGATGTAATCGCGGTCGGCACGCTACCTCTACATCTACCATCGGGATTAGTTTTAGACCTAAATAATTGTTATTTGGTGCCAGTGTTGAGCATGAACATTATATCTGGATCTTGTTTGATGCGAGACGGTTATTCATTTAAATCAGAGAATAATGGTTGTTCCAAAATGGGTTAGGTTGCGGAAGTCGGTGGTGGCTATGAGAATGATATGGTGGGAGGCCTAGGCAAACTTGCCAAATTTTCGAAAATTTGATGGAGTCAAATTGTGTTTGTGGTATTTTTGTGGAAATGGGGATGTCAATAGCTTCAAAACGAGCTAAAGAACGTCAAAATCGGAGTTCGGATGAATTAGTTATGGACAAAACAAAAATCAGCCGAAGTCTGAAACTACAGGTTACGGACGTCCGTAAATGGACGGATGTCCGGCCGTCGGACATCCGGTCGGGTCGGAAATCCGTAAATTCAGCTCGGGTTTGTGGTTCCGGTCGTCCGGGAAAGGTCAGATGTCCGGTGCTTCATGGGGGTCCGGACGTCCGTAAAATGCCGGTCGTCCGGTGGGTCGGGGTCAACGCGAGATCCGAGATCCGGGGCGCGATTTTGGACGGAAAATGGAGATTTCGGGGTCAAAGTTGATGAGATTTCATGGATGTAAGATGGGGAAACTTGGGGAAATGCTAGATCCCCTCGAAACCAAGCAAATCCATGTTTCAGAATCAACAAAACATCATCAAACCAACAAATCACAAAAAAAAATTGGGGCTATTTTTGGTGGGGATTTTCGAATTTTAGGACGAAATCAAGCAAAAGAAGGCTAGAAAATGGTGGGAGGGACTCCAAATACGTGATAAACCTGGCTCTGATACCATATGATACGGGGCTAACCCGGTTTAGGCCGATCTTTCATGTTTCGAGTGGAATCCCTCGAAGGACACAAAGAACATGGGGAAGAATGGGGAGAAATCACAAGGGGAAACACTGAAGAACAAGTCTAATGACACATTCACTAGACAATCAAACACACAAGATCACAAGGTACATGAACAACAAAGGGAAAGATACAAGGTAAAGTTCATCCCAAGTCCAAAGGAGTTGGGGGCTTGAATCCTAGAAGGATCTTCCCATGAAGGGGTCTTGATGATATCCCGCAGGATCTTCCCCTAGATGGAGGTCTTGGCCTCTAATGGAGTAGTGGTCTCTCTCTCTCAAGAGTAGAGATAGGTAGGAGAAAAGCTTACATACAAATGAGCTATCACTTTGCTAACCCTAGAAAGAAGGTAGAGGTGCTCTATTTATAGTCTAAGCCACGAAGGGGTAAGTGGGAGAGGGATACAAGGCCAAAGGCCCGCGGCTGCGCACCCAGGCGTCGGACGTCCGGTGGGGGTCGGCCGTCCGGAAGCTCGGGACGGTCCGGACGTCCGGAAGTCTTCGGACTTCTGTAAATATCGCTCTGTTGTCGGGGCACCGGTCGTCCGGAGGCGCTCGGTCGTCCGTGGCCTGGGAGGTGTCGGACGTCCGATCTCGGTCGGTCGTCCGGTCGCTGTACATCTCGTCGGCAGGTCTCTTGGGCTGGCTGGAGTTCTAGGTGTCGGACGTCCAGCGTAGTCCGGTCGTCTGGGCGCTGTAGGGGTGTCGGACGTCCGGTGGCTTCCGGTCATCCGGTCACTACAGACTCCGCAGCTCCTTCTTCTTCCGTCTTCTCTTCCATGCCTCCCTCGCGGATGGTCCTTGGCGCTTGCACTCCTCCTTGACATCCGTGAACCTCCGACAATACCTATGCATGCACACGGGAGAAGTGCTAAGTAGTACACCATCCTCGAAGGGGTCAAGTGAGCACGTGTAAAGGAGAAGATTCACCTTTATGTATGAGAAGTAGAGGTCGCACGTGTCACTTGCCAAATGGACTCTTGACATGGTGATGACCGTAGGATGCTCCGCATCACCCCTCTGGTCCATGGCCTCCATGGTGGCCGAGGGGCGGGAGCCCCTCCGAGATTGGATCTCCCTCTCTCTTCTCTTCTATTTTGCACTCCCCAGATCTGGCCCTTCTGAGTACTTGTGCATCTGAAACAGACCCTGAATGACAAAGTTATGACTGTTTTAGTGAACACCGGTCCTTTATATGATAGTCCTTGAAAGAACTTCATTTTCCTGTGACGCGTTCTTGCAGCCGCCCCCAAATTTTGTTTCCTCCATAGTGGAGATATTGTTTCCACATATATATTTACTGATGCCAGGAATTCCCCTTTGTTATTGGATGTCACACACGTGCGTTACGACTTGCCACACCGGGAAAACAAGGAGAATAAGGCTTATAGTCACCGTGTTTTCTTAAATTTACAACCAAATGGGATGCCTCTGATCATAGAGCATGTGCAGAATGCAACGTTTGTTCTTACCAGGCGGACTAATGTTTACACTCACCAAACGCTCTCGAATTTCCTTCCAAAGGAGTGCCAGTGGGTTTAGAAACTTGTTTGAAAAATCAGCGATGAATTATGTTCTCTGAATTTCAGGGGCAAAAAGTCCTGCTTAGGGGCCGAATTTGAGGGTCCACGGGCCTCCTTGCGCAAGGAAAGAGTATTTTCTAGATTACCACACTCGTCACAAGTACTTGGAGTACTTGTGCATCTGAAACCGACTACGAATGACAAAGTTATGACCATTTAATGAACACCGGTCCTTTATATGGCAGTCCTTGAAAGAATTTCATTTTCACGTGACACGTTCTTGCGGGTGCCCCCAAATTTTGTGTCACACAGTGGAGATATTGTTTCTACATATATATTGATCGATGCCAGGAATGCCCTCTTGTTATTGGCTGTCACACATGTGCGTTACGACATGCCACATCGGGAAAACAAGGAAAGTAAGGCTTATAGTCGCCGTATTTTCTTGAATTTACAAACAAATGGGATGCCCCTGATCATAGAGCAAGTGCAGAATGCAACGTTTTCTTTACCAGGCAGACTAATGTTTACACTCACCACAATCTCTCGGATTTCCTTCCAAAGGAGTGCTAATGGATTCAGAAACTTGTCTGAAAAGCAGCGGTGAATTATGTTTTTTGAATTTTAGGGGTAAAAAGTCCTACTTCGAGGCTGAAATTGAGGCTCCTCCGTGCCACTTGGCACAAGCAAAGACTATTTAGTAGATTCCCATGCTTGTCGCGAGCATTTTGGGTACTTGTGCATCTGAAACGGACTCCGAATGACAAAGTTATGACATTTTTAGTGAACACTGGTCCTTTAGATTGCAGTCCTTGAAAGAACTTCATTTTCCCGTGTCACGTTCTTTCGGCCGCCCCCAAATTTTGTGTCCTCCATGATTGAGATATTGTTTCCACATATATATTGACCGATTACAGGAATGCCCTCTTCTATTGGCTGTCATACATGCGCGTTACGGCATGCCACAATGCGAAAACAAGGAGAATAAGGATTATAGTCGCTGTATTTTCTTGAATTTACAACCAAACGGGATGCCCCTGGTCATAGAGCATGTGCAGAATGCAATGTTTCTCCATACCAGGCGGAGTAATGTTTACACTCACCAAAATCTTTTGGATTTCCTTCCAACAGAGTGCCAATGGGTTCAGAAACTTGTCTGAAAAGTTGCAGCGAATGATGTTCTTTGACTTTCTGGGGCAAAAAGTCCTGTCAGGGGCAGAATTTGAGGGTCCTCCGGGTCTCTTGGCGCAAGCGAAGAGTATTTTATAGATTCTCACACTCATCGCGAGCATTTTGAGTACTTGTGCATCCGAAATGGACTCTGAATGACAAAGTTATGACTATTTTAGTGAACATTGGTAGATTATACGGTAGTCCTTGAAAGAACTTCATTTTCCCGTGACGCGTTCTTGTGGCCGCCCCCAAATTTTGTGTCCTCCATAGTGGATATAGTTTTCCCACATATATATTAACCGATGCCAGAATGCCTGCTTGTAATTGGCTGTCACACACGTGTGTTACAGTATGTAACACCGGGAAAACACGGAGAATAAGGCTTATAATTGCCGTATTTTCTAGAATTTACAACCAAATGGGATTCCCCTGATCACAGAGCATGTGCAGAATGCAACGTTTATCCTTACCAGGTGGACTAATGTTTATACTCACCAAAATCTCTCCGATTTCCTTCCAAAGGAGTGCCAACGGGTTCAGAAACTTGTGTGAAAAGCAGTGGCGAATTATGTTCTTTGAATTTCAGGGGCAAAAAGTCCTTCTTAGGTGCAGAATTTGGGGGTCCTCCAGGCCTCCTGGCGCAAGAGAAGAGTATTTTCTAGATTCCTACGCTCGTCGTGAGCATTTTGAGTACTTGTGCGTCTGAAACAGACTCCAAATGACAAAGTTATGACCGTTTTAGTGAACACCGGTCCTTTATATGGCAGTCCTTGAAAGAACTTCATTTTCCAGTGAGGTGTTCTGGTTCGCCGGCTTGAAATTTTGTGTCCTCCATAGTGAAGATATCGTTTTCATATATATATTTACCGATGCCAGGAATACCCTCTTGTAATTGGCTGTCGCACATGTGCATTACGACATGCTGCACGACGAAAACAAAGAGAGTAAGGCTTATAGTCGCCATATTTTTTTGAATTTACAACCAAATGGGTTGCCCCGGATCATAGAGCATGCGTAGAATGCAACGTTTGTCCTTTCCAAGCGGGCTAATGTTTACACCCACCATAATCTCTCGGATTTCCTTCCAAAGGAGTGTCAATGGGTTCAGAAACTTGTCTGAAAAGCAGCGATGAATTATGTTCTTTAACTTTCAGGGGTTAAAAGTCCTGCTTCAGGGACAAATTTGAGGGTCCTTTGGGGCTCCTAGCGCAAGCGAAGAATATTTTCTAGATTCCAACGCTCGTTGCGAGCATTTTGAGTACTTGTGCGTCTAAAACAGACTCCGAATGACAAAGTTATGACCGTTTTAGTTAACACCGGTCTCTTATATGGTAGACCGTGAAAGAACTTCAATTTCCCATGACGCGTTCTTGCAGCCGCCCCCAAATTTTGTGTCCTCCATAGTGGAGATATTGTTTACACATATATATTGACCGATGCTAGGAATGCCCTCGTGTTATCGGATGTCACACACGTGCGTTACGGCATGCCACATCGGGAAAACATGGAGAATAGGTCTTACAGTCGCCGTATTTTCTTGAATTTACAACCAAATGGGATGCCTCTGATCATAGAGCATGTGCAGAATGCAACATTTGTCCTTACCAGGTGGACTAGTGTTTACACTCACCTAAATCTCTCGGATTTCCTTCCAAAGGAGTGTTAAGGGGTTCAGAAACTTGTGTGAAAAGCAGCGACAAATTATGTTCTTTGAATTTCAGGGGCTAAAAGTCCTGCTTAGGTGCCAAATTTGAGGGTCCTCTGGGCCTCCTGGTGCAAGAGAAGAGTATTTTGTAGATTACCAGGCTCGTCATGAGCATTTTGAGTACTTGTGCATCTCAAACTGACTACAGATGACAAAGTTATGACCGATTTAGTGAACACTGGTGCTTTATATGGCAGTCTGAATTTCATTATCACGTGGCATGTTCTTTCGGTCGCCCCCAAGTTTTATGCCTGGAATGCCCTCTTGTTATTGGCTCTCACACATGTGTGTTAGGCTATGCCACACCGGGAAAACAAGGAGAATAAGGCTTATAATCACCGTATTTTCTTGAATTTACAACCAAATGGGATGCCCCTTGTTATAGCGCATGGGCAGAATGCAACGTTTGTCCTTACTAGGCAGACTAATGTTTACACTCACCAGAATCTCTCGGATTCCCTTCCAAAGGAGTGCCAATGGATTCTGAAACTTGTATGAAAAGCAGCGGCAAATTATGTTCTTTGAATTTCAGGGGCAAAAAGTCATGTTTAGGGGCCAAATTTGAGGGTCCTCCGGGCCACCTAGTGCGAGCGAAGTGTATTATGTAGTCTCCCACACTCGTCGCGAGCATTTTGATTACTTGTGCGTCTAAAACGGACTATGAATGACAAAGTTATGACTGTTTTAGTGAACACCGGTCCTTTATATGGCAATCCTTGAAAGAACTTCATTTTCCTGTGACGCGTTTTTGTGGCCGCCCCCATATAATGTGTCCTCATAGTGGAGATATTGTTTCCACATATCTATTGACCAATGTCGGGAATGCCCTCTTGCTATTAGCTGTCACACACGTGCGTTACGACATGCCACACTAGGAAAACAAGGAGAATAAGGCTTATAGTCGCCGTATATTCTTGAATTTACAACCAAATGGGATGCCCCTTGTCGGTGTCAAAACCGGCGGATCTCGGGTAGGGGGTCCCGAACTGTGCCTCTAGGCGGATGGTAACAGGAGACAAGGGACACGATGTTTTTACCCAGGTTCGGGCCCTCTCGATGGAGGTAGAACCCTACTCCTGCATGATTGATATTGATGATATGGTTAGTACAAGAGTGGATCTACCACGAGATCAAGGAGGCTAAACCCTAGAAGCTAGCCTATGGTATGATTGTTGTTGTGATGGTTGTCCTACGGACTGAAACCCTCCGGTTTATATAGACACCGGAGAGGGCTAGGGTTACACAGAGTCGGTTACAATGGTAGGAGATCTACATATCCGTATTGCAAAGCTTGCCTTCCACGCCAAGGAAAGTCCCATCCGGACACGGGACGAAGTATTCAATCTTGTATCTTCATAGTCTTGGAGTCCGGATGATGATGATAGTCCGGCTATCCGGACACCCCCTAGTCCAGGACTCCCTCAGTAGCCCCTGATCCAGGCTTCAATGACGACGAGTCCGGCGCGCATATTGTCTTCGGCGTTGCAAGGCGGGTTCCTCCTCCGAATAATCCATAGAAGATTGTGAACGCCAGGATAGTGTCCGGCTCTGTAAAATAAATTTCACATACCACCGTAGAGAGAATAATATTTAAACAAGTTCAATCTGCCGACGTATTTTGTGGCGTGACGTCACACCAGTACCAAGCCTTTACTTGAATCGTTTTTATTATACCACCTCAGCGCGTTCAGCGAAGCGGTTTCCTTGGCACGTCTTGTCGAAGCAGAGATCATGTTCCCCTTATTCCGGGATTCCCATCAATACAGACGTGGGTAACCCAACCGCGCCATTGATTGTGGCGCTTGGGAGATAAGCGAGTTTTACCAGGCCGGTGGGGACACATAGTTTTCGTCCGCCCATATATATAAGGGGATAAGGATCCACCTCTTTTACCTATGCCTTCTTCCTCCTTTGCTTATCCATCTCCATGCACTCGAGCTCCAGCGCCCAAGTCCGCACATCTCACCTCAACCTTCTCCAGCCATGTCCGGAGCGGGAGGCAAGTGGATGGCCTCCTCCGTTACGGAGGGGCACATCAAGAAGCTGCGCGGCGCCGGATACCTATCCAGTGACATCGCGCACCGGCTGCCCGACGAGGGGCAGCTCATCCCCACCCCCAGGCCCCATGAGAGGGTCGTATTTCATCCCCACTTCCTCCGCGGACTGGGCTTCCCACTTCACCCCTTCGTCCGGGAGCTCATGTACTACTACGGCCTGGACTTCCACGATCTGGCGCCCAACTTCATCCTCAACATCTCGGCGTTTATCATCGTGTGCGAGGCCTTCCTCTGCATCCAGCCCCACTTCGGCTTGTGGCTAAAGACCTTCAATGTCAAGCCGAAGGTTGTGCAGGGCAGCCAAGCGGAGTGCGGAGGCGCCATGGTGGGCAAAATGCCCAACGTCACTTGGCTCGAGGGTGCCTTCATGGAATCCATCAAAGGGTGGAAATCGGGGTGGTTCTACATCACCGAGCCGCGTGACCCTAAGTGGGCAGCGGCCCCCGAATTCAGATTGGGCATCCCCATGCAGCTCACATCCTGGAAAGAGAAGGGCTTGCTATGGGGTAGTTCGAAGGAGCTGACCGGACTCCAGTCCTGTCTCCAGACCCTGGTGAACAAGAAGCTTAAGCTTGTCAATGTGATCCAGGTCATGCTCGTCCGTCGGATTCTCCCCTGCCAGCAACGGGCCTTCAATTCGTGGGAGTTTGATCCGGCACAGCACCAGACCTTGAGCGGGCTCTTCGACACGACATACGAAGCTGCCTGGAGGGTGCTGTTCAAGGGTAGAGAAGCCCCCGCATCCGCAACCGAAGATCGCGGGTTCTGCATGCAGCGCCCGGCCGGCGAGGTAAGCTATGTTATCCTTTATGGGACACTCATTTCATTCATAGTTTGACTCTATGTGGGATCTAAACTCCCAATGCCTTTGATAGGACTAGCAGAAGACGTCCGGACAGGTTAACTGTCCGGCTCCCCTTCGAGAAGACCCAGCGGACTCCCGTTTGACGGGGCTGCTGGTCCCGGCACTTTATGTGGTGCCGGAGAAGAAGGCCAAGAAGAAGGCCACGGGAACCCGAAGGAGTTCCCGGCGTCAGGTGATATCGGACTCATCGTCCGATGACTCCGAGGCGGACTCCTCCCATGAAGACGAGGAGGAGAAGAGAGAGGCTTCTCCCCCAGCGGGGGGAGAGAAGAAGAGGAAGGCCTCCCCAACGAGGGAGGCCGAAGGGTCCAAGAAGGGAAGGACCCTTCCCTCGGACAGCTCTGCCAACGTTGGCGACGGCAACGAGGAGTGGCCCTCAAGGGCCAGGCCCCTAGCGAGATCGTAAGTATCCGGACTCCTAGATAATTTATAATTGTTCTTTTTGCCACACGGTGTCTTTCTAATACCGCATACAACCTGTAGTCCGGCCAAGGATGATCTCCCGCTTCGTCCAGTGGGTCCTTAGATACGTCGGATATGGATTCCCTTCCGACTGCCTCAACTCCCCGTGACGCTGACAACGCCGAGGTGGGATCCCGAGAAGGGACCCGCCATGAGGAGGAGGCCCCGGGGGTGCCGCAAGGCAACCTCCCGGACTCTGCACCGGACTCCGCACCGGAACCTGCAGTGGTTCCGGAGTCTGGCGAGCGGCCCCTTCGTAAGAAGGGCATGACTGTGACACCGGCGGCCTCTGTCCAACCAGAGGTGCCAGATAACTTGCTGGAGGCGCTCAATGGCGCTTCCATCGAAGAAGAACACCGCACTATCATGAGTGCGGTGATTCAGAAGGTTCAGCTCGCCAAGAGCGGGTTGACCGAAGACTGCAGCAGCCTTCTAACAGGCTTTGAGGTAAGAATTTTAAGATATGTAATATAATACCGCATAGACAGTAGCCCCTGATGCTCGGTTCGGTGTTCGGAAACAAAAGCCGGACTGAGGATCTAAAAAGATATACGCAGGAGTTCTAAAAAATATGTCAATATGGGATTGCAGGCTACGCTGCTGACCTCTGCCGCACTGACTGCGGAGGTCGGTGCTTTGAAGCAGAGCCTCGAGCGGTCCGAGAGCGAGCTCGGCCGTGCCAAGAAGCAGCTCGAGGACAAGGAAAGTGAGTGACACCATGTTAAATTTGTACCTTACAGAAAAGGATTTGGTTGCAAGAAAAATAACAAGGATAACGTGGGTATTACAGGGGCCACAAATGAGGTGGCAACCCTGAAAGAGGCGGTATCCGCGGCCGAACGCAATGCGGCCGCGGAGCGAGCCGAGCGAGAGAAGCAGGAGGCGCGGGTGGCGGAGGTGCGGCAAGAGCTCCAGGTTCTCATGGAAAAACATGAGGGTTTGGAGCGCGACTCAAAGACTCGAGAGTCCAAGCTTGCATTGGCTCTTGAGAATGCCAAAGCCGCTTAGGTCGAAGCCCACAAGGCCCTCCAGGAAATCGAGGTGTTGAAGAACATAGCGGCAGGTAAGGCATTTTTCATGCAAAGCAAGCATGTGAATGTGAATTACCTATTACTTACCTGAATTTGGAGCTCTCCAGGAGCGTTCGCAGATCTGCCCCGCAGCGTGTCTGATGCCGCCGCTTTCTACCGGGCCGAGGAGGGGTGCTCGACGGAGAAGGTCTTTTGGTCTCAGTATGTTGAGGCCGGACATCTGGTGCCCCTTAGCGACCAGCTGAAGCAGCTGGTCGAGCTCCACAAGGTAGCCGAACAGGCCATGAAGGGCCTCATAGTTTGGCTGTGGCCCAAGGAGGCCATGCCTGGGAGCTACTTCAGCCTGGTGCGGCGGCTGGTGGACGCGTGTCCCTGGGTTGAGGTCGTTAAGCACTCCGCCTGCATTGAAGGTGCCCGTCGGGCCCTTGCCCGTGCAAAAGTGCACTGGGGCAGGATGGATGCTGAGAAGCTGCTGACGGACGCGCCGCCGGCGGGCAAGGAGTATCGTACGCCCGAAATGTATTATAAGAGTGTCCTGAAGGGTGCCCGCATGATTGCGGGTGAGTGCTCCAAAGATCTAATATTTGAGTAGACTCGCATTTTGTTATCCTATGCGCTGAAGACTTTGTTCATATGCGCTAAGCAACGCTTGTTAATTTAAAATATTACCTTCTGTGCGGCCGTTTATCAAATCTGAGAGATGGCAAGTCGTCGGCTTCAGCCCCCATGCCACGAGTGCTGGGGTGTTCGGGATAAACTTGAGCGCTCTTGTTCCCATTTTTGGGTCCATCTAGGGAGGCGCTCAACACAGCGAACGAGGCAACCGGACTTATAATGCTTGAACACTCTCACTTAGCCATAGAATTCTATAATTTTAAATTTCGGCGAAGCCCCTAGTGTTCGGAAGACCAAGTTCGGGGCGCTATCCACGCCTGGGCCGGACAAAAGCCGGTTCCTCGCTCTAAGCGGCATAAGTCTTTAGGGACTCGAAAAGACCTCTCGAACAGCGACCAGCTCTCGCCTTATCATGACGGTCAGTTTTAGCTTTCTCCACTGAGGCGCTCGCCCAGCTCAACCGGGGCGCAATCGCAGTGGTTCTCCCAGTGCTACCTTAGCCGATACAACGGAACGTAAGGTACCAAAACATGGGAGCCGGGCAAACCCAACTATTGACACAAGACATGATTCGGAGCCGATGCATATAATGCTATAAGTTCGGGGTTCCGCACTTGTGAAAGTGTTCGGACTTATCACACCATAGTGTTGGGAACTTAAGCCCCTGGTGTATTCAGCCGTACCAAAGTGTACGGATGCAGCATGTCATAGATGAACATATATAAGAAAGAAATGCAATTATAAGCAAAAAGCGATGCATTGTTTATTCCGGAAATACTGCCATGAATGCAGAACGATACAAATAGTGCGGTAAGCAAGGGATTGGACTATTAAACATGTCCCCCTCCAGGGGTAGGCTGCGGAATGGTGTATTAAACAGATTTAATGCTCGTAATGGAGACCACCTGAGTGTTCGTCGTAGCCTTTCTCCTTCCCTGGCTATTGCATCGTGAGTTCGACAGGTCTACTGCCGGACAGGGCCTCTGGTGAACGGAGTCCTGTGGGTAAGAAAAAAATAAAAAGAGCGACACACTTGGGAGCCCCTGGTGTGGTTGAGCCGCACTCTGGGCCTGTCGTGGTCGTGCCCCTCCCCCTATGCCCATGGTATCTCCAGAGCGTAATGATGTACGCGAAGGACTAGTCTTGGAATTATGCAAGGGCTGGGGTTGGGGCTGCATTGCTACGCGTGCTCGGAACGTGCCAGGTGGTCTTGTTGCAGGTTACTCCGTGCGCATTTGGCCGTGTCCGGTCGCTTAACGGCCGGACTCGAAAATTACCTTAAGAGGCTGCTCTGTACTTCTGCCGCGAGAGCCGCTGTGTGTTCCTCCGTTCGGAGGGAGCGTTCAGTGTTTCCGTTGACCATGATGACTCCTCGAGGGCCTGGCATCTTGAGCTTGAGGTATGCGTAGTGCGGCACCGCGTTGAACTTTGCAAACGCGGTTCGTCCGAGTAGAGCATGATAGCCGCTGCGGAACGGGACTATATCGAAGATTAACTCCTCGCTTCAGAAGTTATCCGGGGATCCAAAGACCACTTCCAGTGTAACTGAGCCTGTAAAATTGGCCTCTACACCTGGTATGACGCCTTTGAAGGTCGTCTTTGTGGGTTTAATCCTTGAGGGGTCTATGCCAATTTTGCGCACTGTATCCTGATAAAGCCGGTTCAGGCTGCTGCCACCGTCCATTAGGACTCTAGTGAGGTGAAATCCGTCGACGATTGGGTCTAAAACCAATGCGGCGAATCCGCCATGGCGGATACTGGTGGGGTGGTCCCTCCGATCAAAAGTGATCGGGTAGGAGGACCATGGGTTGAACTTTGGGGCGATTGGCTCCATCGCGTATACGTCCCGGAGTGCACGCTTCCGCTCCCTCTTGGGTATGTGAGTTGCGTATATCATGTTCACCGTCCGCACTTGTGGGGGGAAACCCTTTTTGTTCTCTATTGTTCGGCGGCCGGGTCTCTTCCTCATCATCGCTATGCAGCCCCTTGTCATTGTTTTCGTCAATTAACTTGCCTGCCTGCTTAAATACCCAACAATCCCTGTTGGTGTGATTAGCTGGCTTTTCGGTGGTGCCATGTATCTGGCAAGAGCGGTCGAGTATTCGGTCCAAATTGGACGGGGCCGGAGTAGTTCTTTTGAATGGCTTTTTCCGCTGACCGGATTTAGAGCCTCTGAATCGGGCGTTGACTGCCGTATCCTCAGTGTTATCGCTGTTAACGCGGCATTTGTTTTTGTTGCGACGCGACCTGCCATTTCGGTCCTTGGTATCCGGACTGCCAGAATTTTTGCTGAGGTTGTTACTGCGGGCTAGCCAGGTGTCCTCTCCCGCGCAGAAGCGGGTCATAAGTGATGTGAGGGCTGCCATGGATTTCGGCTTTTCCTGTCCTAGGTGCCGGGCAAGCCACTCGTCGCGGATGTTATGTTTGAAGGCTGCGAGGGCCTCTGCATCCGGACAGTCGACGATTTGATTTTTCTTTGTTAAGAACCGTGTCCAGAACTGTCTGGCCGATTCGTCTGGCTGCTGAATTATGTGTCTTAGGTCATCGGCGTCTGGTGGTCGCACATATGTGCCCTTGAAGTTGTCAAGGAATGCGGCTTCCAGGTCTTCCCAACACCCAATCGATTCTGCTGGCAAGCTGTTAAGCCAATGCCGAGCTGGTCCTTTAAGCTTGAGTGGGAGATATTTGATGGCGTGAGGATCATCACCGCGGGCCATGTGGATATGAAGGAGATAGTCTTCGATCCAAACCGCGGGGTTTGTTGTGCCATCGTAGGACTCGATGTTCATGGGTTTAAACCCTTCGGGGATTTGATGATTCATTACTTCATCTGTGAAGCGTAGTGGGTGTGCGGCGCCTCTATAGTGGGCTATATCACGACGTAGCTCAAACGAGCTTTGTCTACTGTGTTCGGCCCGGTTTTCGTCGCGTGCCGTGGGGTGCCCACGCGATCCGTAGATCGATCTTGATTGTCTTGCCTTGTCCTCCAATATATCTCGCAAGTCTGAGAGCGTTCCCGTGTGGCTTTGTGCTTTTCAAGCGGTGCCGGGGTACGGTTCTAATGGAGGGCCTAAAGGCCTCTCTGTCGTGGCCACGAGGTGGTCGGTCAGCCGTATTGTGCTCTGGTGATGCAGGTTTATATGCCTCCTCCTCTAATCGGGGGAGCAACTTGCGTTTGGGGTAGCTTTTGGAGGGGCGTTCGAGTTCATACTCTTTGGCCGCAAGGACTTCAGTCCATCTGTCGGCTAGCAGGTCTTGATCAGCTCTAAGCTGTTGCTGCTTTTTCTTTAGGCTGTTCGCCGTGGCCATAAGCCTGTGTTTGGAACGCTCTTGTTCGACGGGATCCTTAGGCACGACGAATTCGTTGTCATCGAGGCTTGCCTCGTCTCCGGAGGGGGGCATGTAATTATCATCCTCTACCTCTTCATCTGCCACTCTCTCTTGAGGGCTGGCTTCTCCGTCCTCCTGTGTTGAATCTTGCTGGAGGGTGTTGTCTTCGGCACTCTCTGGGGTGTTATTACCTTCGGTGCCGGAATCTCCATTCTTGCTGTGGCGGGATTTAGAGCGGCGCCGCTGACGCCGGCGCTTGGGCTGTTTCTTGGAGGAATCTGCCTCCGCTGCTTCTTCGCCATTCCCATCCTTTGGAATGTCCACCATGTATATGTCGTATGACGAGGTGGTCTTCCAGTGCCCCGTAGGCGCTGGTTCTTGGTCGTCTCCGGCATCGTCGTCCATACCGTCGATGTCTTCGGAGTTGTAGTCTAGCATGTCGGTTAGATCTTCGACAGTGGCTACAAAGTGGGTGGTGGGTGGGCTTTGAATTTCTTTGTCGTCCGCATCCCAACCCTCCTGACCGCAATTCGGCTAGGGCTCTCCTGATAGCGAGAGATACCTTAGCGAATTCAGAATGTCGCCAAAAGGTGAGTGTTGAAAGATGTCCGTGGCGATGAACTCCATGATCGGCGCCCAATCGGATTCGATTGGAGGGGGCGCAGGAGATTCGGAGTCCGGCGAGGAGTCCGGCACCTCAGAGTCACGAGCGTCGCAAGGGACAAGGTCAGTATTCGGCTCCATCGCCGTAGAGATTGCAGCCCCCGAGGCGGTGCCTAGCCACCCATCCTCGATCTGCGTGGTCGGCTCTGAATTAAGGATCGGAGCAGACTCATGTGCGGCCTCCAGGGCACTGTCCGGCAGCAGAGCTAAATCATGCCCATCGAGACAGTGCGGCACGCTCGGCTGTGGCTCGAATCCATCGAAAATCAAGTCTTCGCGGATGTCAGCCGTGAAGTTTAGGCTTCCAAATCTGACCTGATGGCCAGGGGCGTAGCTTTCGATCTGCTCCAGATGGCCAAGCGAATACATGAGACAAGGGACACGATGTTTTTACCCAGGTTCGGGCCCTCTCGATGGAGGTAAAACCCTACTCCTGCTTGATTGATATTGATGATATGGGTAGTACAAGAGTGGATCTACCACGAGATCAAGGAGGCTAAACCCTAAAAGCTAGCCTATGGTATGATTGTTGTTGTGATTGTTGTCCTACGGACTAAAACCCTCCGGTTTATATAGACACCGGAGAGGGCTAGGGTTACACAGAGTCGGTTACAATGGTAGGAGATCTACATATCCGTATTGCCAAGCTTGCCTTCCACGCCAAGGAAAGTCCCATCCGGACACGGGACGAAGTCTTCAATCTTGTATCTTCATTGTCTTCGAGTCCGGCCGATGATGATAGTCTGGCTATCCGGACACCCCCTAGTCCAGGACTCCCTCACCCCTAATCATAGAGCATGTGCAGAATGCAATGTTTGTCCTTACCAGTCGGACTAATGTTTACACTCGCCATAATCTCTCGGATTTCCTTCCAAAGGAGTGCCAATGGGTTCAGAAACTTGGCTGAAAAGCTGCAGGAAATTATGTTCTTTGAATTTCAGAAGCAAAAAGTCCTACTTAGGGGCCGAATTTGAGGGTCCTCCAGGCCTCCTGGCACAAGCGAAGAGTCTTTACTAGATTACCATGCTCATCGCGAGCATTTTGTGTACTTGAGCATCCGAAACAGACTCCGATGACAAAGTTATGACCGTTTTAGTCAACATCGGTCCTTTATATGGCAGTCCTTGAAAGAACTTCATTTTCTAGTGACACGTTCTAGCGTGCATGCTTGACATTTTGTGTCCTCCATAGTGGAGATATTGTTTTCACATATATACTGTCCAATGCCAGGAATTCCCTCTTGTTATTGGATGTCACACACGTGCGTTACGGCATGCCGCACGACGAAAACAAGGAGAATAAGGCTTATAGTCGCCATATTTTCTTGAATTTATGACCAAATGGGATGCCCCGGATCATAGAGCATGCACAGTATGCAACATTTGTCCTTACCAGGCGGACTAATATTTACACTCACCATAATCTCTCGAATTTCCTTCCAAAGGAGTGCCAATGGATTCAGAAACTTTTCTGAAAAGCAGCGGTGAATGATGTTCTTTGACTTTCAGGGGCAAAAAGTCCGGCTTAGGGGCCGAATTTGAGGGTCCCCCGAGCCTCTTGTCGCAAGCGAAGACTATTTTCTAGATTCCCATGCTCCTCGCGAGAATTTTGAGTACTTGTGCGTCTGAAACACACTCCGAATAACAAAGTATGACCGTTTTAGTGAACACTAGTCCATTATATGGTAGTCCTTGAAAGAAGTTCATTTTCCCGTGATGCGTTCTTGCGGCCGGCCCCAAATTTTGTGTCCTCCATAGTGGAGATATTTTTTCCACATATATCTTGACGGATGCCAGGAATGCCCTCTTGTAATTGGCTCTCACACATGTGCATTACAGCATGCCACATCGGAAAACAAGGAGAATAAGGCATATAGTTGCCGTATTTTCTTGAATTTACAACCAAATGGGATGGCTCTAATCAAAGAGCATGTGCAGAATGCAACGTTTGTCCTTACTAGGTGGACCAATGTCTACACTCACCAAAATCTCTCAGATTTCCATCCAAAGGAGTGCCAATGGGTTCTGAAGCTTGTATGAAAAGCAGCGGTGAATTATGTTCTTTGAATTTTAGGGGTAAAAAGTCCTGCTTAGGGGCCGAATTTGAGGGTCCTCCAGGCCTCCTGGGGCAAGCGAAGAGTATTTACTAGATTACCATGCTCGTCGCGAGAATTTTGAGTACTTATGCGTCCGAAACAGACTCCGAGTGACAAAGTTATAACCGTTTCAGTGAACATCGGTCCTGTCCTTGAAGGAACTTCATTTTCTAGTGACGCTTCTAGCGCGCATGCTTGAAATTTTGTGTCCTCCATAGTGGAGATATTGTTTTCATATATATATATATATATATATATATATATATATATATATATATATATATATATATATATATATATATATATATATATTGACCGATGCCAGGAACACCCTCTTGTTATTGGCTGTCACACTCGTGCGTTACGGCATGCCGCACGACGAAAACAAGGAGAATAAGGCTTATAGTCACCGTATTTTCTTGAATTTACAACCAAATGGGATGCCCTGGATCATAGAGCATGTGCAGTATGCAACATTTGTCCTTACCAGGCGGACTAATGCTTACACTCACCATAATCTCTTGGATTTCCTTCCAAACGAGGGCCAATGGATTCAGAGACTTGTCTGAAAAGCAGAAGTGAATAATGTTCTTTGACTTTCAGGGGCAGAAAGTCCTACTCAGGGGTCGAATTTGAGGGGCCTACAAGTCTCCTGGTGCAAGGGAAGAGTATTTTCTAGATTCCCATGCTCATGGCGAGCATTTTGAGTACTTGTGCATCTTAAATGCACTCCGAATGACAAAGTTATGACCGTTTTAGTGAACACCGGTCCTTTATATGGTAGTCCTCGAAAGAACTTCATTTTCCCATGATGCGTTCTTGCGGCCGGCCCCAAATTTTGTGTCCTCCATAGTGGAGATATTTTTTCCACATATATATTGACCGATGCCAGGAATGCCTTCCTATAATCGGCATGCCACACCGGGAAAACAACGAGAATAATGATTATAGTCGTTGTATTTTCTTGAATTTACAACCAAATGGGATGCCCCTAATCATAGAGCATGTGCAGAATGCAATGTTTGTCCATACCAGGCGGACTAATGTTTACACTCACCAAATTTTCTTGGATTTATTTCCAAAGGAGTGCCAATGGGTTCAGAAACTTGTGTGAAAAGCAACGACGAATTATGTTCGTTGAATTTTAGCGGCAAAAAGTCCTGCTTAGGGGCCGAATTTGAGTCTCCTCCAGGACTCCTGGCACAAGCGAAGAGTCTTTACTAGATTACCATGCTCATCGTGAGCATATTGAGTACTTGTGCGTCCGCCGAGTGACAAATTTATGACCGTTTTAGTGAACACGAGTCCTTTATATGGCAGTCCTTGGAAGAACTTCATTTTCTAGTGATGCGTTCTAGCGCACATGCTCGACATTTTGTGTCCTCCATAGTAGAGATATTGTTTTCACATATATATTGTCCGATGCCAGGAATGCCCTCTTGTTATTGGATGTCACACATGTGCGTTACGGCATGCCGCACGACGAAAAGAAGGAGAATAAGGCTTATAGTCGTCGTACTTTCTTGAATTTACGACCAAATGGGATGCCCCGAATCATAGAGCATGCGCAGTATGCAACATTTGTCCTTACCAGGCGGACTAATGTTTACACTCACACTAATTTCTCGGATTTCCTTCCAAAGGAGTGCCAATGGGTCAGAACCTTGTGTGAAAAGCAGCGCCGGATGATGTACTTTGACTTTCAGGGGCAAAAAGTCCGGCTTAGGGGCCGAATTTGAGGGTTCCCCGAGCCTCCTAGCGCAGGCGAAGACTATTTTCTAGATTCCATGCTCCTCGCGATCATTTTGAGTACTTGTGTGTCTGAAACGCACTCCGAATGACACAGTTATGACCGTTTTAGTGAACACCAGTCCATTATATGGTAGTCCTTGAAAGAACTTCCTTTTCCCGTGATGCGGTCTTGCGTCCGGCCCCAAATTTTATGTCCTCCATAGTGGAGATATTTTTTCCACATATATATTGATCGAGGCCAGGAATGCCCTCTTGTAATTGGCTGTCACACATGTGCATTACGGCATGCCACACCGGGAAAACAAGGAGAATAAGGCTTATAGTTGCCATATTTTCTTGAATTTACAACCAAATGGGACGCCCCTAATCATAGAGCATGTGTAGAATACAATGTTTGTCCTTACCAGGGGGACTAATGTTTACACTCACCAAAACCTCTCGGATTTCCCTCCGAAGGAGTGCCAATGGGTTCGGAAATTTGTCTGAAAAGCAACGGTGAATTATGTTCTTTGAATTTTAAGGTCAAATAGTTCTGCTTAGGGGCCGAATTTGAGGGTCCTCTAGGCCTCCTGGTGCAAGCGAAGAGTATTTACTAAATTACCATGCTCGTCGCGAGAATTTTGAGTACTCCGAGTGACAAAGTTATGACCGTTTTAGTGAACACCGGTCCTTTATATGGCAATCCTTCAAAGAACTTCATTTTCTAGTGACGCTTCTAGCACGCTTGCTTGACATTTTGTTTCCTCCATAGTGGAGATATCGTTTTCACATATATATTGACCGACGCCAGGAATGCCCTCTTGTTATTGGCTGTCACACACGTGCGTTACGGCACTCCGCACGACAAAAACAAGGAGAATAAGGCTTATAGTCACCGTATTTTCTTGAATTTACAACCAAATGGGATGCCCCGAATCATAGAGCATGTGTAGTATGCAACATTTGTCCATACTAGGCAGACTAATGTTTACACTCACAATAATCTCTTGGATTTCCTTCCAAGGAGGGCCAATGGGTTCAGAAATTGTCTGAAAAGCAGCGGCGAATGATGTTCTTTGACTTTCAGGGGCAAAAAGTCCTACTTAGGGGCCGAATTTGAGGGCCCTCCAGGCCTCCTGGCACAAGGGAAGAGTATCTACTATATTACCATGCTCGTCGCGAGCATTTTGAGTACTTGTGTGTCCGAAACAGACTCCGATTGCCAAAGTTATGACTGTTTTAGTGAACACCGGGCCTTTATATGGCAGTCCTTGAAAGAACTTCATTTTCTAGTGACGCGTTCTTGCGCGCATGCTTGACATTTTGTGTCCTCCATAGTGGAGATATTGTTTTCACATATATATTGTCCGGTGCCAGGAATGCCCTCTTGTTATTGGAGGTCACACACGTGCGTTACGGCATGCCACACGAAGAAAACAAGGAGAATAAGGCATATAGTCGCCGTATTTTCTTGAATTTACGACCAAATGGGATGCCCCGAATCATAGAGCATGCGCAGTATGCAACATTTGTCCTTACCGCGCGGACTAATGTTTACACTCACCATAATCTACCGGATTTCCTTCCAAAGGAGTGCCAATGGGTTCAGAAACTTGCCCGAAAAGCCGCGGCGAATGATGTTCTTTGACTTTCAGGGGCAAAAACGCTGGCATAGGGGCCGAATTTGAGGGTCCTCTGTGCCTCCTAGCACAAGAAAAGAATATTTTCTAGATTCCCATGCTCCTCAAGCATTTTGAGTACTTGTGCGTCTGAAACGCACTCCGAATGACAAAGTTATGACCGTTTTAGTGAGCACTGGTCCCATATATGGCAGTCCTTGAAAGAACTTCATTTTCCCGTGATGCGTTCTTGCGGCCGACCCCAAATTTTGTGTCCTCCATAGTGGACATATTTTTTCCACGTATATATTGTCCAATGCTAGGAATGCCCTTTTGTAATTGGCTGTCACACACGTGCGTTACGACATCCCACACCGGGAAAACAAGGAGAATATGGCTTATTTTCGCCGTATTTTCTTGAATTTACAACCAAATGGGATGCCCCGAATCATAGAGCATGTGCAGTATGCAACATTTGTCCATACCAGGCAGACTAATGTTTACACTCACCATAATCTCTTGGATTTCCTTCCAAAGGAGGGACAATGGGTTCAGAAATTGTCTGAAAAGCAGCGGCGAATGATGTTCTTTGACTTTCAGGGGCAAAAAGTCCTACTTAGGGGCCGAATTTGAGGGCCCTCCAGGCCTCCTGGCACAAGGGAAGAGTATCTACTATATTACCATGCTCGTCGCGAGCATTTTGAGTACTTGTGTGTCTGAAACAGACTCCGATTGCCAAAGTTATGACTGTTTTAGTGAACACCGGGCCTTTATATGGCAGTCCTTGAAAGAACTTCATTTTCTAGTGACGCGTTCTTGCGCGCATGCTTGACATTTTGTGTCCTCCATAGTGGAGATATTGTTTTCACATATATATTGTCCAGTGCCAGGAATGCCCTCTTGTTATTGGAGGTCACACACGTGCGTTACGGCATGCCACACGACGAAAACAAGGAGAATAAGGCATATAGTCGCCGTATTTTCTTGAATTTACGACCAAATGGGATGCCCCGAATCATAGAGCATGCGCAGTATGCAACATTTGTCCTTACCGCGCGGACTAATGTTTACACTCACCATAATCTACCGGATTTCCTTCCAAAGGAGTGCCAATGGGTTCAGAAACTTGCCCGAAAAGCCGCGGCGAATGATGTTCTTTGACTTTCAGGGGCAAAAAGGCTGGCATAGGGGCCGAATTTGAGGGTCCTCTGTGCCTCCTAGCACAAGCAAAGAATATTTTCTAGATTCCCATGCTCCTCAAGCATTTTGAGTACTTGTGCGTCTGAAACGCACTCCGAATGACAAAGTTATGACCGTTTTAGTGAGCACTGGTCCCTTATATGGCAGTCCTTGAAAGAACTTCATTTTCCCGTGATGCGTTCTTGCGGCCGACCCCAAATTTTGTGTCCTCCATAGTGGAGATATTTTTTCCACGTATATATTGTCCAATGCTAGGAATGCCCTTTTGTAATTGGCTGTCACACACGTGCGTTACGACATCCCACACCGGGAAAACAAGGAGAATATGGCTTATTTTCGCCGTATTTTCTTGAATTTACAACCAAATGGGATGCCCCGAATCATAGAGCATGTGCAGTATGCAACATTTGTCCATACCAGGCAGACTAATGTTTACACTCACCATAATCTCTTGGATTTCCTTCCAAAGGAGGGACAATGGGTTCAGAAATTGTCTGAAAAGCAGCGGCGAATGATGTTCTTTGACTTTCAGGGCAAAAAGTCCTACTTAGGGGCCGAATTTGAGGGTCTCCAGCCTCCTGGCGCAAGGGAAGAGTATCTACTATATTACCATGCTCCTCGCGAACATTTTGAGTACTTGTGTGTCTGAAACAGACTCCGATTGCCAAAGTTATGACTGTTTTAGTGAACACCGGGCCTTTATATGGCAGTCCTTGAAAGAACTTCATTTTCTAGTGACGCGTTCTTGTGCGCATGCTTGACATTTTGTGTCCTCCATAGTGGAGATATTGTTTTCACATATATATTGTCCGGTGCCAGGAATGCCCTCTTGTTATTGGAGGTCACACACGTGCGTTACGGCATGCCACACGAGGAAACCAAGGAGAATAAGGCATATAGTCACCGTATTTTCTTGAATTTATGACCAAATGGGATGCCCCGAATCATAGAGCATGCGCAGTATGCAACATTTGTCCTTACCGGGCGGACTAATGTTTACACTCACCATAATCTCCCAGATTTCCTTCCAAAGGAGTGCCAATGTGTTCAGAAACTTGCCCGAAAAGCCGCGGCGAATGATGTTCTTTCACTTTCAGGGGCAAAAAGGCCGGCTTAGGGGCCGAATTTGAGGGTCCTCCGTGCCTCCTAGCACAAGCGAAGAGTATTTTATAGATTCCCATGCTCCTCGCAAGCATTTTGAGTACTTGTGCATCTGAAACGCACTCAGAATGACAAAGTTATGACCGTTTTAGTGAGCACTGGTCCCTTATATGGCAGTCCTTGAAAGAACTTCATTTTCCCGTGATGCGTTCTTGCGGCCGACCACAAATTTTGTGTCCTCCATAGTGGAGATATTTTTTCCACGTATATATTGTCCAATGCTACGAATGCCCTTTTGTAATTGGCTGTCTCACACGTGCGTTACGACATCCCACACCAGGAAAACAAGGAGAATATGGCTTATTGTCGCCGTATTTTCTTGAATTTACAACCAAATGGGATGCCTCGAATCATAGAGCATGTGCAGTATGCAACATTTGTCCATACCAGGCAGACTAATGTTTACACTCACCATAATCTCTTGGATTTCCTTCCAAAGGAGGGCCAATGAGTTCAGAAATTGTCTGAAAAGCATTGGCGAATGATGTTCTTTGACTTTCAGGGGCAAACAGTCCTACTTAGGGGCCGAATTTGAGGGTCCTCCAGGCCTCCTGGTGCAAGGGAAGAGTATCTACTATACTACCATGCTCGTCGTGAGCATTTTGAGTACTTGTGTGTCCGAAACAGACTCCGAACAACAAAGTTATGACTGTTTTAGTGAACACCGGGCCTTTATATGGCAGTCCTTGAAAGAACTTCATTTTCTAGTGACGCGTTCTTGCGCGCATGCTTGACATTTTGTGTCCTCCATAGTGGAAATATTGTTTTCACATATATATTCTCCGGTGCCAGGAATGCCCTCTTGTTATTGGAGGTCACACACGTGCGTTACGGCATGCTCTATTATTCGGGGCATCCCATTTGGTCGTAACATTTGTCCTTACCGGGCGGACTAATCTTTACCGGGCAGTCCTTACCGGGCAGTATGCAACATTTGTCCTTACCGGGCGGACTAATGTTTACACTAACCACAATCTCCCAGATTTCCTTCCACAGGAGTGCCAATGGGTTCAGAAACTTGCCCGAAAAGCAGCGGCGAATGATGTTCTTTGACTTTCAGGGGCAAACAGGCCGGCTTAGGGGCCAAATTTGTGGGTCCTCCATGCCTCCTAGCACAAGCGAAGAGTATTTTCTAGATTCCCATGCTCCTTGCAAGCATTTTTAGTACTTGTGCGTCTGAAACGCACTCCGAATGACAAAGTTATGACCGTTTTAGTGAGCACTGGTCCCTTATATGACAGTCCTTGAAAGAACTTCATTTTCCCGTGATGCGTTCTTGCGGCCGACCCCAAATTTTGTGTCCTCCATAGTGGAGATATTTTTTCCACGTATATATTTTCCAATCCTAGGAATGCCCTTTTGTAATTGGCTGTCACACACGTGCGTTACGACATCCCACACCGGGAAAACAAGGAGAATATGGCTTATTGTCACTGTATTTTCTTGAATTTACAACCAAATGGGATGCCCCTAATCATAGAGCATGTGCAGAATGCAATATTTGTCCTTACCAGGCTGACTAATGTTTACACTCACCAAAATCTCTCGGATTTCCTTCTAAAGGAGCGCCAGTCAGTTCAGAAACTTGTCTGAAAAGTAGCAGCGAATTATGTTCTTTGAAATTTCAGGGGCAAAAATTCCTGCTTAGTGGCCAAATTTGAGGGTTCTCTGGGCCACTTGGCACAAGCCAAGAGTATATTCCAGATTCCCACGCTTCCCGTGAGCATTTTGAGTACTTGTGCATCTGAAACGGATTCCGATTGACAAAGTTATCACTGTTTTAGTGAACACCGGTCCTTTATATGGCAGTCCTTGAAAGAACTTCATTTTCCAGTGACGTGTTCTGGCGTGCCGGCTTGAAATTTTGCGTCCTCCATAGTGGAGATATTGTTTTCACATATATATTGACCAATGCCAGGAATGCCCTCTCGTAATTGGCTATCGCACACGTGCATTACGACATGCTTCACGATGAAAACAAAGAGAGTAAGGCTTATAGTCGCCGTATTTTCTTGAATTTACAACCAAATGGGATGCCCCGGATCATAGAGCATGCGCATAATGCAACATTTTTCCTCACCAAGCGGTCTAATGTTTACACTCACCATAATCTCTCGGATTTCCTTCCGAAGGAGTGCCAATGGGTTCGGAAACTTGTCTGAAAAGCAGCGGCGAATAATGTTCTTTAACTTTCAGGGGTTAAAAGTCCTACTTAAGGGCCGAATTTGAGGGTCCTCTGGGACTCTTAGCGCAAGCAAAAAGTATTTTATAGATTCCAACGCTCGTCGCGAGCATTTTGAGTACTTGTGCGTCTGAAACAGACTCCGAATGACAAAGTTATGACCGTTTTAGTTAACACTGGTCTCTTATATGGTAGTCCTTGAAAGAACTTCATTTTCCCGTGATGCGTTCTTGCGACCACCCCCAAATTTTGTGTCCTCCATAGTGGACATATTGTTTACACATATATATTGACCAATGCTAGGATTTCTGTCGTGTTATTGGATGTCACACACGTGCGTTACGACATGCCACATCGGGAAAACATGGAGAATAGGTCTTATAGTCGTCGTATTTTCATGAATTTACAACCAAATGGGATGCCTCTAATCATAGAGGATGTGCAGAGTGCAACTTTTGTACTTACCAAGTGGACTGATGTTTACACTCATCAAATTCTCTCAGATTTCCTCCAAAGGAGTGCTAATGGGTTCAGAATCTTGTCTGAAAAGCAGTGGCGAATTATGTTCTTTGAATTTCTGGGGCTAAAAGTCCCGCTTAGGGGCTAATTTTTAGGGATCTCCGGGCCTCCTAGTGCAAGAGAAGAGTATTTTCTAGATTACCACGCTCGTCACGAGCATTTTGAGTACTTGTGCATCTAAAACGGACTACAAATGACAAAGTTATGATCGTTTTAGTTAACACCGGTCCTTTATATGGTAGTCCAGAACCTCATTTTCACGTGACGCATTCTTGCGGCTACCCCCAAATTTTATGTCTCCATAGTGGAGATATTGTTTCCACATATATATTAAACGATGCGAGGAATGTCCTCTTGTTATTGGCTGTCACACACGTGCATTACGCTATGCCACACCGGGAAAACAAGGAGAATAAGGCTTATAACCGCCTTATTTTCTTAAATTTACAACCAAATGGGATGCCCCTGGTCATAGAGCATGTGCAGAATGCAACGTTTGTCCTTACCAGGCAGACTAATGCTTACAGTCACCAGAATCTCTCGGATTCCCTTCCAAAGGAGTGCCAATGGATTCAGAAACTTGTATGAAAAGCAATGGTGAATTATGTTCTTTGAATTCCAGGGGCAAAAAGTCATGCTTAAGGGCCAAATTTGAGGGTCCACCGGGCCACCTGGCGCAAGCGAAGACTAGTTTCTAGATTCCCACGCTCGTCACCAGCATTTGAAGTACTTATGTGTCTAAAACGGACTACGAATGACAAAGTTATGACTGTTTTAGTGAACACCGATCCTTTATATGGCAGTCCTTGAAAGAACTTCATTTTCCTGTGACGCGTTTTTGTGGCCGCCCCCATATATTGTGTTCTCATACTGGAGATATTCTTTCCACATATCTATTGACCATAGTCAAGAATATCCTCATGTTATTAGCTGTCACACACGTGCGTTACGGCATGCCACACTGGGAAAAGAAGGAGAATAAGGCTTATAGTTGTCGTATATTCTTGAATGCAATGTTTGTCCTTACAAGTCGGACTAATGTTTACACTCGACATAATCCCTCAGATTTCCTTCCAAAGGAGTGCCAATGGGTTCAGAAACTTGTCTGAAAAGCAACGGCGAATGATGTTCTTTGACTTTCAGGGGCAAAAAGTCCAGCTTAGGGGCCTAATTTGAGGGTCCTCCAGGCCTCCCGGCGCTAGCGAAGAGTATTTACTAGATTACCATGCTCGTCGTGAGCATTCTATGTACTTGTGAGTCCAAAATAGACTCGGAGTGACAAAGTTATGACCATTTTAGTGAACACCGGTCCTTTATATGACAGTCCTTGAAAAAACTTCATTTTCTAGTGACGCGTTCTAGCGTGCATGCTTGACATTTTGTGTCCTCCATAGTGGAGATATTGTTTTCACATATATCTTGATGGATGCCAGGAATGCCCTCTTGTAATTGGCTGTCACACATGTGCGTGACGGCATGCCACACGGGGAAAACAAGGAAAATAAGGCTTATAGTCGTCGTATTTTCTTGAATTTACAACCAAATGGGATGCCCCTAATCACAGAGCATGTGCAGAATGCAAAGTTTATCCTTACCAGGCGGACTAATGTTTACACTCACCAAAATCTCTTGGATTTCCTTCCAAAGGAGTGCCAATGGGTTTAGAAACTTGTCTGAAAAGCAACGGCGAATTATGTTCTTTGAAGGGGCAAAAAGTCCTGCTTTGGGGCCGAATTTGAGGGTCCTCCAAGCCTCTTGACTCAAGCAAAGAGTATTTAATAGATTACCATGCTCGACACGAGCATTTTGAGTACTTGTGCATCCGAAACAGACTCCGAGTGACAAAGTTATGACCGTTTAGTGAACACCGGTCCTTTATATGGGAGTCCTTGAAAGAACTTCATTTTCTAGTGACGTGTTCTAGCGTGCATGCTTGACATTTTGTGTCCTCCATAGTGGAGATATTGTTTTCACATATATATTGACCGATGCCAGGAATGCCCTCTTGTTATTGGCAGTCACACGCGTACGTTACGGCATGCCGCATGACAAAACAGGGAGAATAAGGCTTATAGTCACCGTATTTTCTTGAATTTACAACCAAATGGGATGCCCCGAATCATAGAGCATGTGCAGTATGCAACATTTGTCCATACCAGGCAGACTAATCTTTACACTCACCATAATCTCTTAGATTTCTTTCCAAAGGAGTGTCAATGGGTTCAGAAACTTGTCTGAAAAGCAGCGGCGAATGCTGTTTTTTGACTTTCAGGGGCAAAAAGTCCTGCTTAGGGACCAAATTTGACGGTCCTCCGGGCCTCTAGGCACAAGCGAAGAGTATTTTCTAGATTCCTATGTTCGTCGCGACCATTTTGAGTACTTGTACATCTGAAACAGACTCTGGATGACAAAGTTATGACCGTTTTAGTGAACACCGGTCCATTATATGGTAGTCCTAGAAAGAGCTCCATTTTCCCATGACCCGTTCTTGCGGCCGTCCCCAAATTCTGTGTTGTCTCGGATTTCCTTCCAAAGGAGTGCCAATGGGTTCAGAAACTTGTCTAAAAAGCAGCGGAGAATTATGTTCTTTGAATTTCAGGGAGACAAATTCCTCCTTAGGGGTAAAATTTGAGGGTCCTATGGGCTTCCTGGCGCAAGCGAAGAGTATTTTATAGATTCCAACAATTGTCGCGAGCACTTTGTCTACTTGTGTGTCTGAAACAAACTCCGAATGACAAAGTTATGACCGTTTTAGTGAACACCGGTCCTTTTATATGGTAGTCCTTGAAAGAACTTCATTTTCTCGTGACACATTGTTGTGGCCGCCCACAAATTTTGTGTCCTCCACAGTGGAGATATTGTTTCCACATATATAATGATCGATGCCAGGAATGCCGTCTTGTTATTGGCTATCACGCACCTGCATTACGGCATGCCACACCGGGAAAACAAGGAGAATAGGGCTTATAGTCGACGTATTTTCTCGAATTTACAACCAAATGGGATGCCTATGATCATAGAGAATATCCAGAATGCAATGTTTGTCCTTACCAGGTGGACTAATGATTACACTCACCAAAATCTCTCAGATTTCCTTCCAAAGGAGTGCCAATGGGTTCATAATTTTTTTTGAAAAGCAGCGGCGAATTATGTCTTTGCATTTCAGAGGCAAAAAGTCCTGCTTAGAGGCGAAATTTGAGGGTCCTCCGGGCCTCCTGGCGCAAGCGAAGAGATTTTTCTAGATTACCACGCTTGTCACGTGCATTTTGAGTACTTGTGCGTCTGAAATGGACTAAGACTGACAAAGTTATGACCGTTTTTGTGAACACCGGTCCTTTATATGGCAGTCCTTGAAAGAACTTCATTTTCCAGTGACGTGTTCTGGTGCGACGGCTTGAAATTTTGAGTCCTCCATAGTGCAGATATTGTTTTCACATATATATTGACAGATGCTAGGAATGCCCTCTTGTAATTGGCTATCACACACGTGCGTTACGGCATGCCGCACGACGAACACATGGAGAGTAAGGCTTCTATCGCCTTATTTTCTTGAATTTACAACCAAATGGGATGCCCCGACTCATAGAGGATGCGCAGAATGCAACGTTTGTCCATACCAGGTAGACCAATGTTTACACTCACCATAATCTCTCGGTTTTCCTTCCAAAGGAGTGCCAATGGGTTCAGAAACTTGTACGAAAAGCCGCGGCGAATAATGTTTTTTGACTTTCAAGGGCAAAAAGTCCTTCTAATGGCCGGAATTTGAGGGTCCTCCAGGCCTCCTAGAGCAAGCGAAGAGTATTTTCTAAATTCCCAGGCTTGTCACGAGCATTTTGAGTACTTGTGCGTATGAAACAAACTCCGAATGACAAAGTTATGACCGTTTTAGTGAACACCGGTCCTTTATATTGTAGTCCTTGAAAGAACTTCATTTTCCCGTGACTTGTTCTTGTGGCCGCCCCCAAATTTTGTGTCCTCCATAGTGGAGATATTGTTTCCACATATATACTGACCGATGCCAGGAATGCCCTCTTGTTATTGGCTGTCACACACGTGCATTAGGGCATGCCACACCGGGAAAACAAGGAGAATAAGGCTTACAGTCGCCGTATTTTCTTGAATTGACAGCCAAATGGGATGCCTTTGATCATAGAGCATGTGCAGAATGCAACATTTGTCCTTACAAGGCGGACTAATGTTACACTCACCAAAATCTCTCGGATTTCCTTCCAAAGGAGTGCCAATGGGTTCAGAAACTTGTTTGAGAAGCAGCGGCGAGTTATGTTCTTTGAATTTCAATGGCAAAAAGTCCTACTTAGGGGCCGAATTTGAGTGTCCTCCAGGCCTCCTGGTGCGAACGAAGAGTATTTTCTAGATTCACAAGCTCGTCGCGAGTATTTTGAGTACTTGTGCATCTAAAACAGACTTCGAATGGCAAAGTTACGATCGTTTTAGTGAACACTGGTCCTTTATATGGCAGTCCTTGAAAGAACTTCATTTTCCTGTGACGCATTCTTGTGGCCGCCCCCAAATATTGTGTCCTCATAGTCCACATACCTATTGACCGATGCCAGGAATGCCCTCTTACTATTGGTTGTCACACACGTGCGTTAGGCATGCCACGCTGAGAAAACAATTAGAATAAGGCTTATAGTCGCTGTATTTTCTTGAATTTTCAACCAAATGGTATGCCCCTGATCATAGAGCATGTGCAGAATGAAACATTTGTCCTTACTAGGCGGACTAGTGTTTACGCTCACCATAATCTCTCGGATTTCCTCCAAAGGAGTGCCAATGGGTTCAGAAACTTGTCTGAAAAGCAGCAGCGAATTATGTACTTTGAATTTCAGGGGCAAAAATTCCTCCTCAGGGGTCAAATTTGAGGGTCCTACGGGCCTCCTGATGCAAGCGAAGAGTATTTTCCAGATTACCCATGACGCATTCTTGCGGCCGCCCCCAAATTTTGTGTCCTCCATAGTGGAGATATGGTTTCCACATATATATTGACTGATGCAAGGAATACCCTCTTGTTATTGGCTGTCACACACGTGCATTACGACATGCCACACCGAGAAAATATGGAGAATAAGGCTTATAGTCGCCATATTTTCTTGAATTTACAACCAAATGGGATGCCTCTAATCATAGAGCATATGCAGAATGCAACATTTGTCCTTACCAGGTGGACTAATGTGTACACTCACCAAAATCTCTCGGACTTCCTTCCATAGGAATGCCAATGGGTACAGATACTTGCCTGAAAAGCAGCGGCGAATTATGTTCTTTGCATTTCAGGGGCAAAAAGTCCTACTTAGATGCCAAATTCGAGGGTCCTCCGGGCCTCCTGGCGCAAGCGAAGAGTTGTTTTCTAGATTACCACGCTCGTCACGTGCATTTTGAGTACTTGTGCATCTGAAATGGACTATAAATGACAAAGTTATGACCATTTTTGTGAACACGGGTCCTTTATATGGCAGTCCTTGAAAGAACTTGATTTCTAATGACGTGTTCTGGTGCGACGGCTTGAAATTTTATGTCCTCCATAGTGGATATATTTTTTTCACATATATATTGACCAATCCTAGGAATGCCCTCTTGTAATTGGCTGTCACACGTGCGTTACGGCATGACACACGACGAAAACAAGGAGAGTAAGGCTTCTATCGCCGTATTTTCTTGAATAAACAACCAAATGGGATGCCCCGACTCATAGAGCATGCACATAATGCAATGTTTTTTCTTACTTGGCGGACTAATGTTTACACTCACAAAAATCTCTCGGATTTCCTTCCACAGGAGTGCCAATGGGTTCAGAAACTTGTGTGAAAAGCAGCGGCGAATTATGTTCTTTGCATTTTGGGGGCAAACAGTCCTGCTTAGAGGCCAAATTTGAGGGTCCTTCGGGCCTCCTTTAGGAAGCGAAGAGTTTTTTCTAGCTTACTACGCTCATCACGTGCATTTTGAGTACTTATGTGTCTGAAACGGACTATGAATGACAAAGTTATGATCGTTTTTGTGAACACCGGTCCTTTATATGGCAGTCCTTGAAAGAACTTCATTTTCCAGTGACATGTTCTGGTGCACCGGCTTGAAATTTTGTGAACTCCATAGTGGAGATATTGTTTTCACATATATATTAACCGATGCTAGGATTGCCCTCTTGTAATTGGCTGTCACACACGTGCGTTACGGCATGCCGCACAACGAAAACAACGAGAGTAAGGCTTCTATCGCCGTATTTTCTTGCATTTACAACCAAATGGGATGCCCCGGCTCATAGAGCATGCGCAGAATGCAATGTTTGTCCTTACCAGGCGGACTAATGTTTACACTCACCATAATCTCTCGGATTTCCTTCCAAAGGAGTGCCAATGGGTTAAGAAACTTGTCCGAAATGCAGCGGTGAATAATGTTCTTTGACATTCAGGGGCAAAAATTCCTGCTAATGGGCCGAATTTGATGGTACTCCGGGCCTCCTAGCACAAGTGAAGAGTATTTTATAGATTCCCACACTCGTCACGAGCATTCTGATTACTTGTGCATATGAAACAGACTCCAAATGACAAAGTTATGACCGTTTTAGTGAACACCGGTCCTTTATATGGTAGTCCTTGAAAGAACTTCATTTTCCCATGACGCGTTCTTGTGGCCGCCCCCAAATTTTGTGTCATCCATAGTGGAGATATTGTTTCCACATATATATTGACCGATGCCAGGAATGCCCTCTTGTTATTGGCTGTCACACACGTGCATTACGACATGCCACACCGGGAAAACAAGGAGAATAAGGCTTATAGTCGCCGTATTTTTTTGAATTTACAAACAAATGGGATGCCTCTGATCACAGAGCATATGCAAAATGCAACGTTTGTCCTTACCAAGCGGACTAATGTTTGCACTCACCAAAATATCTCGGATTTGCTTCCAAAGGAGTGCCAATGGGTTCAGAAACTTGTCTGAAGAGCAGCAGCGAATTATGTTCTTTGCATTTCAGGGGCAAAAAATTCCTGCTTAGAGGCCAAATTTGAGGGTCCTCT
Organism: Triticum timopheevii; assembly: GCA_963921465.1. Classification (NCBI taxonomy): domain Eukaryota; kingdom Viridiplantae; phylum Streptophyta; class Magnoliopsida; order Poales; family Poaceae; genus Triticum; species Triticum timopheevii. Next base: position 330,451,281 of record OY997274.1, on the reverse strand, counting down.
GGCCTCCTGGTGCAAGCGAAGAGTTTTTTCTAGAGTACCACGCTCGTCACGTGCATTTTGAGTACTTGTGCATCTAAAACGGACTACAAATGAGAAAGTTATGACCGTTTTTGTGAACACCCGTCCTTTATATGGCAGTCCTTGAAAGAACTTCATTTTAACGTGACGCGTTTTGGCGGCTGCCCCCAAATTTTGTGTCTCCAAAGAGATACTGTTTCCACATATATATTGACCAATGCCAGGAATGCCCTCTTTTATTGGCTGTCACACATGGCGTTACGACATGCCACACAGGGAAAGCAAGGAGAATAAGGCCTATAGTTGCCGTATTTTCTTGAATTTACAACAAAATGGGATGCCCCTGATCATAGAGCATGTGAAGAATGCAACGTTTATCCTTACCAGGCAGACTAATGTTTACACTCACGAGAATCTCTCGGATTTCCTTCCAAAGGAGTGCCAATGGATTCAGAAACTTGTGTGAAAAGCAGCGACGTATTATGTTCTTTGAATTTTAGGGGCAAAAAGTCTTGTTTAGGGGCCAATTTTGAGGGTCCTCCGGGCCACCAGGCGCAGGCAAAGAGTATTTTCTAGATTCACATGCTCGTCGCGAGCATTTTTGGACTTGTGCGTCTGAAACGGACAACGAATGACAAAGTTATGACCGGTTTTTGTGAACAACGGTCCTTTATATGGCATTTCTTGAAAGAACTTCATTTTCCCGTGATGCATTCTTGTGGCCGCCCCTAAATATTGTGTCCTCATAGTGCAGATATTGTGTCCACATATCTATTGACCGATGCCAGGAATGCCCTCTTGTTATTGGCTATCACACATGTGCGTTAGGGCATGCCGCACGGCTAAAACAAGGAGAATAAGACTTATAGTCGCCGTATTTTCTTAAATTTACTACCAAATGTGATGCCCCAGATCATAGAGCTTGCGTATGCAACGGTTGTCCTTACCGGGCGGACTAATGTTTACACTCATCATATTCTCTTGGTTTCCCTTCCAAAGGAGTGCAAATGGGTTCAGATACTTGTCTGAAAAGCAGCGGCAAATGATGTTCTTTCACTTTCAGGGGCAAAAAGTTATTAGTGGCTGAATTTGAGGGACATTCGAGCCTCCTGGTGCAAGCCAAGAGTATTTTCTAGATTCCCACATTCATCGCGAGCATTTTGAGTACTTGTGCATCTGAAACGGACTCTGGATGACAAAGTTATGACCATTTTAGTGAACACTGGTCTATTATATGGTAGTCCTCGAAAGAACTTCATTATCCCGTCATGCGTTATTGCGGCTGCTCCGAAATTTTGTGTCCTCCATAGTGGAGATATTTTTTCCACATATATATTGACAAATGCCAGAAATACCCTCTTGTAATTGGCTGTCACACACGTGCGTTACGGCATGCCACACCGGGAAAACAGGGAGAATATGGCTTATAGTTGTCGTATTTTCTTGAATTTAAAACGAAGTGGGATGCCCCTGAACATAGAGCATGTGCAGAATGCAATGTTTGTCCATACCAGGCGGATTAATGTTTACCCTCACCACAATCTCTCGAATTTCCTTCCAGAGGAGTGCCAATGGGTTCAGAAACTTGTCAGAAAAGCATCGGCGAATTATGTTCTTTGAATTTCAGGGGCAAAAAAGCCTTGCTTAGGGGCTGAATTTGAGGGTCCTCCGGACCTCCTGGGACAAGCGAAGAGTATTTCCTAGATTCGCACGCTCGTCGTGAGCATTTTGAGAACTTGTGCCGAAACGGACTACAAATGACAAAGTTATGACCGTATTTGTGAACACCAGTCCTTTATATGGCAGTCCTTGAAAGAACTTTATTTTCACGTGATGCGTTCTTGCAGCTGCCCCCAAATTCTGTGTCCTCAAAGTGGATATATTGTTTCCTCATATAGATTGACAGATGCGAGGAATGGCCTCTTGTAATTGGCTATCACACATGTGCGTTACGGCATGCCACACCGGGAAAACAAGGAGAATAAGGCTTATAGTCGCCGCATTTTCTTGAATTTACCACCAAATGTGATTCCCCTAATTATAGAGCATGTGCAGAATGCAACATTTCTTTTTACCAGGCAGACTAATATTTACACTCACCAGAATCTCTCGGATTTCCTTTCAAAGGAGTGCCAATGGATTTAGAAACTTGTCTGAAAAGCAGCGGCGAATTACATTCTTTGAATATCAGGGGCAAAAAGTCCTGCTTAGGGGCCGAATTTGAGGGTCCTCCGGGTCACCTAGCGCAAGCGAAGAGTATTTTCGAGATTCCTAGGCTCGTCGCGAGCATTTTGAGTACTTGTGCGTCTGAAACGCACAACAAATGACAAAGTTATGACCGTTTTAGTGAACATCGGCCCTTTATATGGCACTCACTCAAAGAACTTCATTTTCCTGTGACTCATTCTTGTGGCCGCCCCAAACATTGTGTCCTCATAGTGGAGATATTGTGTCCACATATTGACCGATGCCAGGAATGCCCTCTTGTTATTGGATGTCACACACGTGCATTACGGCATGCCACACAGGGAAAACAAGGAGAATAAGGCTTATAGTTGCCGTATTTTCTTGTATTTACAACCAAATGGGATGCCCCTGATCATAGAGCATGTGCAGAATGCAACGTTTGTCCTTACTAGGCGGTCTAATGTTTACGCTCACCATAATCTCTCGGATTTCCTTCCAAAGGAGTGCCAATGGGTTCAGAAACTTGTTTTAAAAGCAGCGGCAAATTATGTTCTTTGAATTTCGGTGGCAAAAAGTCCGCCTTAGGGGCCAAATTTGAGGGTTCTGCGGGTCTCCTAGCACAAGCGAAGAGTATTTTCTAGATTACCACGCTCGCCGTGAGCATTTTGAGTACTTGTGCATCCGAAACAGACTCCGATTGACAAAGTTATGACCGTTTTAGTGAACACCGGTCCATTATATGGCAGTCCTTGAAAGAACTTCAATTTCTAGTGACGCGTTCTGGCGCGCCGGCTTGACATTTTGTGTCCTCCATAGTGGAGATATGGTTTTCACATATATATTGACCGATGCCAGGAACCCACTCTTGTTATTGGCCGTCACACACGTGCGTTACGGCATGCCACAAGGCGAAAACAAGGAGAATAAGGCTTATAGTGCCGTGTTTTCTTGAATTTATAACCAAATGGGATGCCCCGGATTATAGAGTGTGCGCAGTATGCAACGTTTGTCCTTACCAGGCGGACTAATGTTTACACTCACCATAATCTCTCGGATTTCCTTCCAAAGGAGTGCCAATGGGTTCAGAAACTTGTCTGAAAAGCAGCGGCGAATTATGTTCTTTGCATTTCTGGGGTAAAAAGTACTGCTTAGGTGCCGAATTTGAGGGTCCTATGAGCCTCCTGGCACATGCAGCGACGTAGCAAGCTGGGAAGTAGAGCTAAGGCGGTTTCGAAGGAAGATATACCTGAAGGTCGTCGGGATGTGGATAGGTGGGCGGCGGGAGGCCGGATCCGCCCACACTAGGGCAACGACGAAGGGATCGGAGGACCTCCCGTGCCAGCGCTCTGCCAGAGATAACGGTGTGGCCGGCAGTGGGTCTCCTCCCTCGCTGTCGATGACAGCCTAAACGCTGCCCCTCCTCCCCTTCATCGGTGGAGGGGGATACGTCCGGATCTGTAACCAGCGGTGAGGATAGAAAGACAATGTTTTTTGAAGGGAGAAAGACAATGTTACCACCCCTATCTTATTTAGATCTGGAGAGGATGCGAGTGTGTGAATAGAGAAACCCTAGCAAGCAAGCACGGAGGCTTCGGCCTATATATATGTAGTGGGGTAGTTTTCCATTTTCACTCCATCAAAACAATCGTTTAAAATTGTGTACTACGTGCGAGGTCGCCGTTTTTTAGTTGTTGATTGTTTTTTGAGATACCTACCCGCTTGTTCCAAGTGATGTTACGTTGTGCCAGGTCACACTTTGTATCGTTCAAGTCTGGTACAAGTCCCTCCATTAAATGAACAACCACTCCCTCGTAAAAATTGTGAACAAGCCCACGGCTAAAATTTTCGGAAACGTGGGTTGCCCCAACATGCATTATTATTTATGTTTTCTACTCCCTCCGTTCCTAAATATAAGTCTTTTTTATTAGCCACACCTAAGACAAGACTTTTTTTATTAGAAGTGAACCCCACATGTCATAGACACAAAAAGTGTGGCAAGATTCCCTTAGGCAAGCCAAAGTGTGTCTAACAATTTGAGCAACTCAAGTTAGGCAAGTGTGGCAAATGTGGGAAAAATAATGTGGCAACATAAGACAAACATAGTCACAATCCAAATAGCCCCGTAATTTTTTGTGACATGCATGAAAATTAGGTTAGTTAAATTTATATTCAAAATTTGGCAAGGTGCATCAAATCAACACATGCAAGTATCAAAAGGAAAGTCACGACATGCATGCATGCGTTGTATTCCCTCCGTTTCCAAATATAAGTCTTTTTAGAGATTGCAATAAGTGACTACATATGAAGCAAAATATGTCTACATACATCCGTATGTTGTAGTCCATTTGAAATGTGTAAAAAGACTTATATCGAGTGCAGTGCTTTGATGTGTCGCGTCAACTCGTACAAGACCAAGAAGTTTGATTACTACAACGCCCTCTCCCTCGCGGACCGAGCTCCAGTGCCTTAACTGCACCTGCCTTTGGCTGCATGACAGGTGGGCCAACCACCGGTTGGGCCCACCTGTCATAGACGCAAAGGCAGGAGCAGTAAGACAATGAAGCTGTGTCCCTCCCTCGCGCATGAGTGTGGTGGCTGGCGGGACTAGTAGAAGCTTTCGCTACATGCTATCCCTCCCGCACGAGGTGGACGGACATGCAGCAGTGGATTCGATACTGTAGAAGTATGAGTAACATCATTGTTCGTCTTCTCGAAGAGGTGAAGAGCCAAGCGCAACCTGAACGTGGCCGTTGTGAACGCTCGCGTGGTGCAGTGGCTTGGAGCACACATATAGCCAGGCTCTTGCATGAGACAAAATTGCTATTTGAGCCCACTATTGTAGTACTAGTACTTGCTAGTATAGCCCTATAAACCGGAAAGGAGTATTTGCCTTTCTAGAGATTTCAACAAGTGACTAGACTACACCACGTGCAGTACTCCCTCCCTTCCGGTTTATAGGGCTCAAATCACAAATCTCATGAACCAAGGCATTTTGCGATTGGAGGAATGTATCTCGTACTTTACAAAACTACCATAATTAAACTCATGCATTAGTTACGCAGTTCTCTCATTTTCCTCTCCGCCTTGGTCGCGGTGCACAATATTGAGCACTCCTATATGACTAGCCGCCCTATCTACATGGGGACATCAAAGCATCCGGGCCCGCGTGCCATCCACCAAATCACAGCGAGGTGCTATAGTCGAGACTCACCGGTCACCCCGGTGCGGCCGTCATGACCCGTCATATCACAAAACCCACACCTTTACCAGCAGTGGTAAAGTGGCCTCGAAGTTGGACTGGACGAAGCAACCATCATTTCACTAGAACGCTCGTTGAAGCCCTTTCTCCCCTTTCTTGAAGAAAACCTCACTCCAGGATACTCACTTCTGCCATTTTTCTTCTGTACCGATGAAGGAAAGGTGGGCGAATCAGTGATGCTGCTATATTTTCATTCCAAGAATCTTCATTTTGCAAAGCACCGACCGATTCTCACAACCTATTCTTTTCTTGTTTTCATTGCGATTGTGGTTTCCTTTCGATTGCTTTTTGTTCTGGTTGATTGATGGATCCTGGAGCACTAGGCAAAGAGTTGCCGGTGTACAACCCACTGGAGACGCGATCTCCAGGAAGCGAGCACCGACCAACAAGTTGACCATGTTGGCGGGCCAACCCATGGAGATGAAGAACTCCAAGAAACAAGCACTGGCCAAAGAGTTGACGACGTTGGCGGACGAACTCCTCAAAGAAAGTTGGAAGAATAGCAAGGGCCCCACCGTGCCTACCCCAGAAACTCTGATGGCCACCTATGCGAGGCTCAAGGCTGAGTTTGAGGAGATAGTCGCCGTTGAGCAGCAGTATTCCCCTGGTAAGGTGATGGCCCCCATCGAGGATGAGGAGATGGCCCCCGGAGGGATGGGATCCCCCGGTGAGCTGCACAAGGTAAAAAATAATGGCTTATTACCATAGTTGTGGTTTTTGATTATTTGCAATGTGCTTGCTAATATGTTAGGGTTGTGCAGGTGCCGGTGGACGTCCTTGATGATTCCGATGTCGCGGCCTGTCCTGTGGACAACGCCACAGAGATCATTTTCGATGTCGCAGTCCGTCCTGTTGGCATCGCGCCGGTGATCGATTCCGATGCCGCTGTCCATCCTGTGGACATTGCCCTAGTGATCGATTCCGATGTCGCGGTTAGTCCTACGGACATCACCCCACAGATCGTTTCCCATGCTGCTGTCCATGCTGTGGTCATTGCCCGAGAGATCGATGACAAGAAATAGTTGGTCACGCTAATCCTTCAGGCCAGTTTGCACTGCCCTGTGTTTAATTACCAGAACGATGCGTGTTAACAAAGCATCTTAGGGCTAGTGCACTGTCTTGTGTGGGCGGTACTTGCTACTTTTGTTTGGTAGTGAATCATGCGAACCCTCTCCGAGTTATGGAAACAGATGTATCCTCACCAACTTTTGATGTAATATATGGCATGCTTAGATCTAAGTTTGAACTGTTTATCATATCAGCAGGGCTTGTTTGATGATTCTTGGTGTTAGTAGGCTAGCTACTGTGCGAGCTATAGTACTTGCAAAAGACTCACCAAAGAGAAACGTTGGGGCTGATGAGCTCGTGGTACGCTTATACTTATATGTCGTCGATCGACCAATAGCACAAGCTCCTAAAATTGTAGGCTTAGTCGACACGGATACATTCAGGCCTCATTTGGTTCATAGGGTAGGAAAATCGCAGCAGAAGTACAGAGATGTACAACACAAAATCATAGCAGTACAGAGACGTACTCCCTCCGTTCCAAAATAGATGACCTATAGGCGGGCTAGTTTGGCCTAGTGGTTTTTTTTTGAGGATGGCCTAGTAGGTTTCAGTGATATGACGTGGTACTGTGCTGTCCAGTCTTCGCGTGTGGTAGCAGTATTGCGGGTACATTAAGTTTTCTTGAAGAAGCGAAATTCAACGAAGTCATGATGGTTCCTTCGTCCGCCCAACTTACAGTGCGAAAGGTTGGGTGATGTCTACTACGCAACCTTCTCCTTGTAGACGTTGTTGGGCCTCCAAGTGCAGAGTTTTGTAGGACAGTAGCAAACTTCCCTCAAGTGCATGACCTAAGGTTTATCAATCCGTGGGAGGCGTAGGATGAAGATGGTCTCTCTCAAGCAACCCTGCAACCAAATAACAAAGAGTCTCTTGTGTCCCCAACACACCCAATACAATGGTAAATTGTATAGGTGCACTAGTTCAGCGAAGAGATGGTGATACAAGTGCAATATGGATGGTAGATATAGGTTTTTGTAATCTGAAATTATAAAAACAGGCAAGGTAACTAATGATAAAAGTGAGCGTAAATGGTATTGCAATTCTAGGAAACAAGGCCTAGGGTTCATACTTTCACTAGTGCAAGTTCTCTCAACAATAATAACATAATTGGATCATATAACTATCCCTCAACATGCAACAAAGAGTCACTCCAAAGTCACTAATAGCGGAGAACAAACGAAGAGATTATTGTAGGGTACGAAACCACCTCAAAGTTATCCTTTCTGATCGATCTATTCAAGAGTCTGTAGTAAAATAACACGAAGCTATTCTTTCCGTTCGATCTATCATAGAGTTTGTACTAGAATAACACCTTAAGAGACAAACCAACCAAAACCCTAATGTCACCTAGATACTTCAGTGTCACCTCAGGTACCCGTGGGCATGGTTATACGCTATGCATCACACAATCTCAGATTCATCTATTTAACCAACATAAAGTACTTCAAAAAGTGCCCCAAAGTTTCTACCAGAGAGTCAAGACGAAAACCTGTGCCAACCCCTATACATAAGTTCATTGAACCCGCAAGTTGATCACCAAAACGTACATCAAGTAGATCAAGTGAATATCCCATTGTCACCACAGATAAGCATGACAAGACATACATCAAGTGTTCTCCAATCCTTAAAGACTCAATCTGACAAGACAACTTCAAGGGGAAAACTCAATTCATCACAAGAGAGTAGAGGGGGAGAAACATCATAAGATCCAACTATAATAGCAAATCTCGTGATACATCAAGATTGTGCCAAATCAAGAACACGAGAGAGAGATAGATAGAGAGAGAGAGAGAGAGAGATCAAACACATAGCTACTCGTACATACCCTTAGCCCCGAGGGTGAACTACTCCCTCCTCGTCATGGAGAGCGCCGGGATGATGAAGATGGCCACCGGTGAGGGATCCCCCCTACGGCAGGGTCCTGGAATAGGGTCCCGAGAGGTTTTTGGTGTACAGAGGCTTGCGGCGGCGGAACTCCCAATCTATTGTGCTCCTTGATGTTTTTAGGGTATATGGACATATATAGGCGAAAGAAGTCGGTCAGGGGAGACACAAGGGGCCCACGAGGGTGGGGGTGCGCCCAGTGGGTAGGTCGCTCCTCCCTGCCTTGTGGCCTCCTCGTTGCTTCCCTGACGTATACTCCAAGTCTCCTAGAATTCTTCTGTTCCAAAAATAACTCTCCCAAAGGTTTCATTCTGTTTGGACCCCGTTTGATGTTCCATTTCTTTGAAACACTGAAATAGGCAAGAAAACAACAATTTAGGCTGGGCCTCCGGTTAGTAGGTTAGTCCCAAAAATGATATAAAAGTGTGGAGTAAAGCGCATAAACGTCCAAAACGGGTAATATAATAGCATGGAACAATAAAAAATTGTAGATACGTTGGAGACGTATCAAGCATCCCCAAACATAATTCCTGCTCGTCCTCGAGTAGGTAAATGATAAAAAAAGAATTTTTGATGTGGAATGCTACCCAGCATATTTCTCAATGTAATTTTCTTTATTGTGGCATGAATGTTCAGATCCAAATGATTCAAGATAAAATTTCATAAAACATAAAAATAGTAATACTTCAAGTATACTAACAAGTAATCATGTCTTATCAAAATAGCATAGCCAAAGAAAGCTCATCCCTACAAGATCATATGGTAAGGCCATGCTTCATTTTCATCACATAAAATACTCCCATCATGCACAACCCCGGTTTCAGCCAAGCAATTGGTTCATACTTTTTAACGCGCTTCAGATTTTTTGAACTCTTACACAAGACATGAGCGCAAGCCGTGGACATAGCACTATATGTGGAATAGGGTGGTGGTTGTGAAGACAAAAAGGGAGAAGATAGTCTCACATCAACTAGGCGTATCAACGGGCTATGGAGATGCCCATTAATAGATATCAATGTGAGTGAGTAGGGATTGCCATGCAACAGATGCACTTAGAGCTATAAATATATGAAAGCTCAACAAAAGAAACTAAGTGGGTGTGCATCCAACTTACTTGCTCACGAAGACCTAGGGCATTTTGAGGAAGCCCATCATTGGAATATAAAAGCCAAGTTCTATAACGAAAGATTCCCACTAGTATATGAAAGTGACAACATAGGAGACTCTCTATCATGAAGATCATGGTGCTACTTGGAAGCACAAGTGTGGAAAAAGGATAGTAACATTGTCCCTTCTCTCTTTTTCTCTCATTTTTATTTTGGTGGGCTTCTTTGGCCTCTTTTTTTATTTGGGCTTCTTTGGCCTCTTTTATTTTTATAAAGTCCGAAGTCTCATCCTGACTTGTGGGGGAATCATAGTCTTCATCATCCTTTCCTCACTTGGGACAATGCTCTAGTAATGAAGATCATCACACTTTTATTGATTTACAACTCAAGAATTAACGTGAATGCCTCCAGCGGTGTACCGGGATATGCAATGAACAAGAGTGACATGTATGAAAAATTATGGAGGTGGCCTTGCCACAAATACGATGTCAACTACATGATCATGCAAAGAGCAATATGACAATGATGGAGCGTGTCATAGTAAACGGAACCGTGGAAAGTTGCATGGCAATATATCTCGGAATGGCTATGGAAATGCCATAATAGGTAGGTATGGTGGCTGTTTTGAGGAAGGTAAATGGTGGGTGCATGATACCGGCGAAAGTTGCGCGGCATAATAGAGGCTAGCAATGATGGAAGGGTAAGAGTGTGTATAATCCATGGACTCACATTAGTCATAAAGAACTCATATACTTATAGCAAAATTTATTAGCCCTCGAAGCAAAGTACTACTACGCATGCTCCTAGGGGAAGGGTTGGTAGGAGTTAACCATCGCGCGATCCCGACCTCCACACATAAGGAAGGCAATCAAATGAGCACCCCATGCAACAAATTTGTCACACAACGTTTACCATACGTGCATGCTCCGGGACTTGCGAACGTCTACACAAGTATTTCTCAATTTCATAATTACCCAACTAGCATGACTCCAACATTACCACCTTTATATCTCAAAACAATTATCAAGTATCAGTTTTATCATAGTATTTAATGCACTCTATATGATAGTTTTTATTATACCCAACTTGGATGCCCATCATATTAGGACCAATTTTATAACCAAAGCAAATACCATGCTGTTCTAAAAGACTCTCAAAATAATATAAGTGAAGCATGAGAGATCAAAAATTTCTATAAAATAAAACCACCGCCGTGCTCTAAAAAGATATAAGTGAAGCACTAGTGCAAATGACAAACTACTCCGAAAGATACAAGTGAAGATCAATGAGTAGTCGAATAATTGTGCAACTATGTGAAGACTCTCTAACATTTAAGAATTTCAGATCTTGGTATTTTATTAAAACAGCAAGCAAAACAAAACAAAATGAGATTTCGAGGATAGCACACATTATGTGAAGAAGCAAAAACTTAGGTTCAACCGATACTAACCAATAATTGTTGAAGAAGAAAGGTGGGATGCCTACGGGGGCATCCTGATGTAGGGTAGAACCCTAGGATGGATCTTTTCACACTTGGAGGGGGAAAAGGAAAGAAACAACAAGAACACAAAGAGGCAATCACTCCAACAATTCCCGATTACACATCCACTAGGGTAACAACACAAGATCCACAAATCACAAAAACAATCAAAGGAAAGATACAATGGCAAAGTTCATCCCAAATCCAAGGGAGATGGGGTCTTGAAAGTAGTCTTCTCCTTGTGGAGGTCTTGAAATCCACAAGGATTCTTCCCTAGGGGGTCTTAATCCTCCAAGAGGGATGGTGAAGGAGCAAAGCTCACAAATATCTCATCTAATACTTTGCTAACCCTAAACATGGTCCTTGGTACGGAATATATAGCCTTGGGGTCGAAGGAGATGAAGAGGAGCCGAAGATGCCATCTCAGCCGGCCATCCTGGGAGGCCCGTGCGCACGGGGTAAGTTGGGCCCGTGCGCATGGGGGTCCCATGGGCACGGTACAGGCCCGTGCGCATGGGGTGCTCCAACATCAACTTCATGGGAGGCCCGTGGGCATGGGGTCTCGGGGGCCCGTGCGCACGGGGTCGCCTGGAGCTTCCTGTGCTGCTGTTGTTGTCCTTCATCTTGTTTCGCATGGCCTTGGGGTGGTCCTCCTTCTCCTTGTTGATGCTCCCGAGATTCTTGGTGATGCTACTCTTCATACCTAAGGAGGCATAGCATATCTTGGTGAGGTAGTAAACATATTCCATTTGTGTCCATATGCAAGTCTAGTAGGAAGGAGTTCACCTCGATTTCCAAAGCACGTGCTCTAGCTCTTGTCATGGGTCCTCGTGGGGTTGGATGTGTCGGTGTAGAGTCCATGGGGATGATGGAAGGATGCTCCGCATCATCTCCCCTCCCTTGGGAAAGATCCGACCTCGGATCAAAATCTTCATCACCATGGTAAGGTGAGAGGTCTTTGACGTTGAAGATGTCGCTCACGTTGTACTTGTCTCGTGGGAGTTCAATCTTGTAGGTGTTGTCATTGTAGCATGCTAGCTCCTTGAAGGGTCCATCGGCTCGAGGGAGAAGTTTGGACTTGCGTTCGTTGGGGAAGCAGTCCTTGCGAAGCTGTAGCCACACGAGATCGCCTATGTTGAAGATCATGGGTTGCTTGTTGACGTTGAGCTTGGTCGCTAGTCGATGTACTTGGCGCTCGATGGTGTTCCTTCTATCTTCATGCATCTTCTTGATGTAGCTTGCTCATGCACTTGCATCCATGTTGGTGCGTTCTTGTATAGGAAGAGGTAGAATGTCCAATGGCGACAACGGGTTGAAGCCGTAGACGATCTCGAAGGGGGACTTGCCGGTAGCCCAATGTCTTGCACAGTTGTAGGCATACTCGGCGATGGGTAGACACGCCTCCCACTCCTTGATATTCTTCTTGATCAACACTCGAAGTAGAGTGGATAGTGTCCGGTTCGTCACCTTCGTTTGGCCGTCGGTTTGAGGATGGTATGCGGATGAGAACAAGAGCTTGATTCTGAGCTTGGCGCATAGCGTCTTCCAAAAGTAACTCAAGAACTTGACATCGCGGTCGGACATGATTGTCTTTGGTACTCCATGGAGGCGCAAGATTTCCCTAAAAAAGAGATTTGCAACGTGTGAAGCATCGTCTATCTTGTTGCACGGAATGAAGTGTGCCATCTTAGAAAATTGGTCCACAACAACAAACACAGAATCCTTTCCACTTTGAGTTCTAGGCAAACCAAGTACAAAATCCATGCTAATGTCTTCCGAAGGTTGATAAGGAATAGGAAGAGGCATGTAAAGACCATGAGATTGAGCTTTAGACTTAGCTTTGCGACATGTTGAGCATCTTGTGGTGAAGCGTAAGACGTCACGGAACATCTTGGGCCAAAAGTAGTTCTTGGAGAGCATGGCGAATGTCTTGTCGCGTCCAAAGTGTCCCATGAGTCCGCCTCCATGAGCCTCTTGCAAAATTAGCAAACGAAGAGAAGACTCAGGAATGCATAGTTTGTTAGCTCTCATAAGGTAACCATCCTTGATGTAATATTGTTCCCAAGAAGTATGCATCAAACACTTAGCATAAGGAATAGCAAAAGATGGATCGTTAGCATACAAGTCTTTTACGTGCTCAAAGCCAATGACATTCAACTCAAGTTTGGTGAAAAGCGTGAACATGCGTGAAAGAGCATTCGCAACTACATTTTCCTTACCCTTAATGTACTTGATCACATATGGGAAAGAATCAATAAATTCACTCCATTTGGCATGACGCTTGTTCAACTTAGTTTGACCTTTTAAGTACTTAAGCGTTTCATGATCGGTATGGATGACAAACTCATGAGGTCTAAGATAATGTTCCCACACATGTAGCACACGCACTAAAGCATACAATTCTTTGTCATAGATGGGATAGTTAAGTTGAGCACCGGAGAGTTTTTCACTAAAATATGCAATGGCTCGTTTTTCTTGCATCAAAACTCCGCCAACTCCGGTACCGCTTGCATCACAATGAACCTCAAAAGTTTTTCAAAATTGGACAAAGAAAGAATCGGAGCATGAGTAAGCAAAGACTTGAGATCATCAAAAGCGGTGGATTGCAAAGATCCCCAAAGATAAGGAGCGTTTTTCTTACGCAAAGCATGAAAAGGAGTGGCAATAGTGCTAAAGCCTTTCACAAAGCGACGATAAAAACCTGCTAGACCAAGAAAACTACGCACTTGTTGCAAATTGGTGGGTTGGGGCCAAGTTTTAATTGCTTCAATTTTAGATTCATCAACATGGACACCCTTTAAAGATACAACAAAACCCAAGAAAACCACTTTGTCAACACCAAATATGCATTTTTTCAAGTTAGCATAAAGATGTTCCTTGCGAAGGGTTTACAAAATAGCCCTAACATGATTAAGATGCTCTTTCATGGTTTTGCTAAACACAAGAATATTATTGAAGTAAACCACAACAAAGACTCCAATATAAGGGCGAAGCACATAATGCATGAGACGCAGGAAAGTACCGGGAGCCTTCGATAAACCCATAGGCATGACTAACCACTCATATAAGCCAAATTTGGTTTTGAAAGCAGTTTTCCATTCATCACCCTCCTGAATGCGGATTTGATAATAGCCACTTTTAAGATCAATTTTTGAGAAAAAGTTGGCTCCACTAAGTTCATCAAGCATATCATCTAACGAGGAATGGGATGCCTATAGCGAACGGTAATAGCATTTATGGGTCTACAATCGGAACACAAGCGATAGCTACCATCTTGCTTGGGCAAAAGTATAATGGGAATGGCACAAGGGCTTAAGCTTTCACGTACATGACCGTTGTCGATTAGTTGTTGTACTTGCCGTTGAATTTCCTTTGTCTCGTCGGGGGCGACGCGGTAGGGAGCCTTGTTTGGAAGAGGAGCACCCGGGATGAGGTCGATTCGATGCTCAATGCCTCGAAGAGGAGGGAGACTCGGAGGTAGCTCATTGGGGAAAACATCTTGAAATTCGTGCAAAAGAGATTGAAACACCAAAGGTAGCTCGTGAGGGGTGTTAGTTTTAGGTTCTCCATCCTTGCACACAAGGACAAAGTGCATCACACTCGATGGGTTCTCACACTGTCACGCCCAAGATGCGACCCTATCCTAAAGGAACTCGAAGGTCCCACCAAGGATAGAAGCGCATCTTGAAGACGCTTTTGCAAGGTGGATATCATTACATCAACATTACATAATAGAGGGGATACGTCCAATACATACAATGTCACATGAATACAACAATACAACAGACAAGAACAACATCCGACTACGGATGAATCGTAAACAGAAACTCAAGCAATATCCACCCTGCTAGCCCAGGCTGCCGACCTGGAACCTATCCCCTGATCGAAGAAGCAGAAGAAGAACTCAAAGCAAGCAAGCATCGCTCTCGCGTCATGATCATCGCATAACCTGTACCTGCAACTGTTGTTGTAGTAATCTGTGAGCCACGAGGACTCAGCAATCCCATTACCATGGGTATCAAGACTAGCAAAGCTTAATGGGAAAGGAAGGGGTAAAGTGGTGAGGTTGCAGCAGCGACTAAGCATGATATGGTGGCTAACATACGCAAATGAGAGCGAGAAGAGAAACAAAGGAACGGTCGTGAAGCTAGCAATGATCAAGAGGTGATCCTGAACTCCTACTTACGTCAGACATAACACAGAAACCGTGTTCACTTCCCGGACTCCGCCAAAAAGAGACCATCACGGCTACACACGCGGTTGATGTGTTTTAATTCGGATCAAGTGTCAAGTTATCTACAACCGGACATTAACAAATTCCCATCTGCCACATAACCGCGAGCACGGCTCTCGAAAGTTTATACCCTGCAGGGGTGTCCCAACTTAGCCCATGATAAGCTCCCGCGATCAACGAAGGATATACCTTCTCCTAGGAAGACCCGATCAGTCTCGGAATCCCGGTTTACAAGACATTTCGACAATGGTAAAACAAGACCAGCAAAGCCGCCCGATGCGCCAACATCCCGATAGGAGCTGCACATATCTCGTTCTCAGGGCAACACCGGATAAGTCAAGCTACGAGTAAAACCAGACCTCGAGTTTCCCCGAGGGGGCCCCGCAGGCTGCTCGGTTCGGACCAGCACTTAGAGAAACACTGGCCCAGGGGGGCTAAAATAAAGATGACCCTCGAGAGAGCGACTCCCAAGGGAAAAGTAGGTGGTGGTGAGGCAAATGGTAAAACCAAGGTTGGGCCTTGCTGGAGGAGTATTATTCAAAGTGAACTGTCAGGGGGGTCCCATAAATCACCCGACCGCGTAAGGAATGCAAAATTCGGGAACATAACACCGGTATGACGGAAACTAGGGCGGCAAGAGTGGAACAAAACACCAGGCATAAGGCCGAGCCTTCCACCCTTTACCAAATATATAGATGCATTAATAATATAAGAGATATAGTGATATCCCAACATAACCCTGTCCACCATGGAGCAATCTTCAACTTCACCTGCAACTAACAACGCTATAAGAGGGGCTGAGCAAAGCGGTAACATAGCCAAGCAATGGTTTGCTAGGAAGGGTGTCAAAGGTTAGAGGTTCATGGCAATTTGGGAGGCTTGAAGAGTAAATGATAGGTAACGCAGCATAGCGATAGAACGAAGCAACTAGCATAGCAATGATAGTAGTGAGATCCAGGGTAGCGGTCATCTTTCCTGAAATCCCGCTAGGAAGAAGAACGAGTCCATGAAGAAGACGAATGGGAGTAGTCGAACGATTCCTCACAATCGCAACATTACCGGAACTAAGAAGCAACACCGGAAGAAACAAACAACATGGTAAATGCACAAGCATAAACATGGCATGATGCACAAACAAGTATGATGCATGTCCAGTTTAATGAGGCATGGCATGGCAAACAACACTACAAGTTAAGTGGAGCTCAATATGCAACGAGTTGCATATTGACGAAACACCACAACAATCATTTAGTTCATCTCGTTTAAGCTACTCAACAATATTAAACGTTGTTAAACATGGAAAAGGATGTAACAAAAGTAAACTAAATATTTAGGCAAGTTTAAATAAGGCCGGATCAACAAACAACAATTTCGGAAAATCCTCATATGCAATTTATGAATTTGGTACTGTTCTGCCCTAAACATATTTTATTGTTGTTAAACAGGAAAATAAAGTCCACCATGTTAAACTAGGCATTTTCCACCCCATTTGCATATAAAGTTTATTTAAAATGGAGCTACGGTTAATTAGTTATGAAATAAATCATTTTAGCATGACATTTAAGCAAACAACATTTTAAGCATTTTAAACATGGATGAAAGTGGCAAATTATGAAACTAGATGAAAAACTAAGCATTTTACATATATAAATTATTTACAAAAGATGCATGGTTTGTGAGTAATTAAATGCATGAACTAGGAGGGTTTTTCTGTAAAACAGTTAAATTACTGGATAAAGTGAAATTCGCAGAACTGGAAAAAAACAAGACATGGGCCAGATTTGCTGGGCACTGGGGCGCTCACCATGGGCCATGGCCCAGATTGGAGGAGAGGCCAAAGCAGGCCAGCTGGCGCTGGGGACTTGGCGCTCCCGAGGCCACGCGGCTGGGCCGGATCTAGCGAAAGGGAGGTGACTCAGGCGCGTGCGGTCGGTCGTGGGGCTTGACGCGGTCAACACGAGCGAGGAGTGGGACGAGGCGCTGGTTCAGGCGAGCGAAGAAGAGGCCGGTGACGCCATGGACTTGCGAAGGTGAAGCATCTCCGGCAAGGGGAGGATGGGGCAAAGGCGACCTGTTCCGGCGGCGGGGACGCGGTGCCTCGCCGGATCTGGCGGAGACGGTGACGAACAGAGCAGGGCGGCGGCGGGAGCTGCAAGGCCATGACGGGGAAAAAATTCAGAGAAAAACAGAGAGGAAAGGTGGAAGGAGGGAAGGAGGCGGGGCATGGCGCTTGACCCGTGGCTGCCGGAGTCGCGCTCGCCGGCGCGGAGGAGGAGGCCAGGGCGGCGAGGTCCTGGAGACCCTGGGCTTGGGCGCTCGGCCTAAGGAGCTCGGATGGCGGCGTCCATAGCGGCGAACAGAGAAGGCTTGGACGAGGAAGTAGGGGCTCGCGAGGGGTGCTCGGGGTTGCGGAGGAGGAGCGGTGACGCGGCAAGGCTACGGTGGAGTAGTGGATCGACCAGGAGGAGCTGCGGCTTGCTGTGCATGAGCTCCGTCTCGAGGGGCTCCTGCTCGGGCACGAGCGTGGAGACGTGGGTCTACGGCCAGAGGAGGTCGTCGGCTGCGATGGCGCGAGGGGATGAGGCCGAGCGCTCCTGCTCGGGACCTCGAGCAGCTTCAGGGAGCAGGGCAGGGGAGGCGGAGCTCGAGCATGGCGTCCATGAGGTTTTCTGTGGGCAAAGGAAGAGAGAGCGGAGAGATTAGAGAGAGAGACGGTGAGATGGAGAGGGAAAAAGAGAGGGCTTGGGCGCGAGACGGGCGACCTGGCAACACGCTCCGGCGAGGCGGAGTTGACGAGGCAGCGGCTGGAGTGAGGGCGTCGGGGAGGCAGGAGGCCTCGGGTGGAGTGGATCGAGGAGGGGATGGTTTGGTTGGCTGGACTGAAATCG
Source organism: Triticum timopheevii (assembly GCA_963921465.1). Classification (NCBI taxonomy): domain Eukaryota; kingdom Viridiplantae; phylum Streptophyta; class Magnoliopsida; order Poales; family Poaceae; genus Triticum; species Triticum timopheevii. Next base: position 330,433,157 of record OY997274.1, on the reverse strand, counting down.
AGGAGGAGGGGATGAGGAGCTTCACGCGTTGGCTCGGGTTCGATCCCGAGGAAGGAGGAGGCTGGTCGGTGGATGGATTGGGCAGGAGATGAAAACGAGGAGGTGGCGGCGGATGGGACGGATAGAATGGATGGGACGGATAGAGCTAGGGTTTGACTGCTTAAATAGCTAGGTGGACTAGGCTAGGGACTATTTGGTCCCTCCGATCGTAATCGGACGGTCGAGAAAACAGGCTAGGGAAGCTCAAATAAGAAAACAGAGATGTTTTATAGATGTTTGGGAATGAACTGAATCCAACGATGATGACTGAGCAGGTCGGGTTCGGGACAACTTTCGGACGCGCGCGAGGGGTTTGAGTATTGTGCAAAGAGGATCAACTGGTCGGGCAACAACAGAATGGTTGGTCTGAGAAAGGTCAACAGAGACGAGGAAGAAGCGGCAACTAACAACGGATGCACGTTTTATGAAAACATGCAGATGCAATGCGCATGATGCTATGAGATGAAATGCAAGACATGAACACAATGCAAAACAAACAACAAAAACCCAACCACGAAGGAAATATCATATCGCAAGGAAATATCATATCGCATCTCCGGAAAAGGCAAGAGTTGGAGTTACAAATATGGAAAGTTGTATCCGGGGCGTTACAACACTCCCCCACTACGAGAGGATCTCGTCCCGAGATCTAGGATGGCACCGGAGGAAAAAGAAAGAGGAAGATAAGAGGTAAAACTAAGTTGCTTCTTCAACAAACGAGTGAAACCATGAACCTTGAGGTGTTAAAAAGTTGAAAGAAAGAACACAACGGAGTTGAACACAATTGAGAGCACTGCGGTAGAAAAATAGAAACAAGGAACACCATTTGAACCTTGGAGGTTGAAAGACATAAGAAAAGGGTTACGATGGACAAGAAGTACAAGCAAGCACTCCGGTTGAAACGAGATGTACAAGGAAAGATAAAGATCAATTACGCAACACTCCTGTTGGAATTGGGAGAAATAGAATATGAACTTGGCAGAATGAAAGCACTTGTATGAGACTCTGGTTAAAAGAGGAATGATAGCCACAACACTCCGGTTGAAAAGAGATGCAAGACTTGATAAGATGAAAAGAACTTGAAGAGATGACACAACACTCCGGTTAAATGGATAAGCATGAAAAGAACACGATCCTCACAATCCGAGATGATGAGTGAAGAGAGCAACATCACCATGCCTCCGGAAGAAAGAATAGAAGATAGATCATTGGAATAACATAATGGAGTAGAAAATGCCAACTTGTTCCACAAATGAGCTTGGAAAGCACCCTTCCAAGAAGGCTAAAACGGAGTTGTTGGAAAACCAACAACGAAAAGATAAGCTTGTAGTGGGCTTATGGAAACATCTCAAAATTATGAGGTGAGCTTCTGCCACCAACGGAAACAAATGATTGGATTGATATCAACAAGGAGACGAGAAACTTATTTCACCGGGACGACAAATGAAGAACTTGGGTCATTTATAAGCACCATAAATAGCAACAATCCTTAGGGAAAGCTTTAGGTGAGATATAACCCAAGATAACTCCAATGAAGAGATTGATGGATTTAAATACCTCATTCTTGACAACATGTGAAACATGAAGCACGAGGAGGAATTGGCAAGGATGACATAACACCACCTCAAAAGATAAGGTAGAAAGAATTGCACTTCGGAATGCAAGAAGAAGAATACTTGAGCTCCTCAAAGCAAAACATGTGTTGAACACCATGTTTATTTTAGAGTATAGCTTGGCGGGTCAAAACTTCAAGAGAAATCTTGAAGAACAATTGAAGAATGAAAGGAGTCGTTGATGAACCACCATGTAGAGCCTCAATGAAGAACTCCGGTAATAAAAGGATGATAAAAAGAAAGAGAAGTTGAAAAACACAAGGTGTAGCCTTGCAATGATTTAGATGGAGCTTTGCGACGAGATAATTGAGAGAGCTTGGAACTCCGAAAAGAAAGATGAACATCTTAGAACCGAGAATGTGATATGATGAACAAACACCGAAAAGAAGAGATTAATCAACTTGGATGAAACAAGAATAAGAATTATGTTATGCGTATCCTTCACCAATTTAATTGATGATAAGCAACGGATTTGGCACACTACTTATTCTTTTGCAAGGATTGAAGAGAGATATAGCGCCAACTTGAAGAAGGTATCGATGGAACCACTGGTGGGATTTGGAAACAACGAATGAATTGAGATGATAACAAAGGAAGTGAAATCTCGAACGAACCACCGTAAGAATTGAAAATGAACGTAGCAAAGGCACAATTCACCGGGAAGAATTGGAAAACGAATGAAGATACTTGAGGGGATTTAGATACATGAGAACGAAGAGATCATGAACTGATTAGAGGGTATTTGAACGATGCACCGGTAAGATTTGGTGAACGATAGATACACGCTGAGAATGAAGAATTATGACATGATGGTCTTCGCAGGAAAGGAATGGAAAACAACTCATGAAATGCTCCGGATGGGTGAAAAGAATTCCCACAATGGAAAACAATTATGAGAGGATGGCATCAAACTTGAACTACGCATCTTTGGAAGAACGGGCAAGGATTTAAGAGGAACTCTTCTTCGGTCTTCAAAATCCAAGAATGACGAGGAGAAACAACACCAAAATTGCTAAGATACTCCGGGAGAATGAAAAACAAAGAGGAAAGGTTGAGGCAACAATGAAAATGATTTGAAATCGATCTTGGAAAGGCATCTGACTGATGGTATCCATTCTTACGTCAAACACGAAGAGAATTAGGAATGGCTCCGGAATAATTAGAAGAGTCAGGTAAGATCCTGGGAAAAGACCTGTGGGTTAGGGCCCACTCGAAAGAAACATCATTGAAGGATTGCTTGAAATAGAGATTGCACCGGTAGAATTAAATAGCTTGAATGATAGAAAAACCTTGAAGTAACTTGAACGGATTGAGAATGGAAACACAAGTCTTGTGAGATATCTTCAGCACTCCAGAACAAATGAATAGGAATAAGTGAATGATTAAGGTGTGCATCGGCACGATAAAGCATTAGAAACAAGGAAAGGAATCTGATGAATATCGAAAGCTTGAATTGTATCCACCGGAGAAGAAACAACAATGAAGGATGATGAACTTGAAACTTGTGAGCATCTTCACGAGGGGTCACCGGATCAGAACATTGATTGAAAAGAGTGAAGTGACTTCACATGAATAAATGGATACTTGATTAAAATAAATGAGTCCTTGAAGAAAAGGGTGGGAGGATGGGGGAAAACAAAGACAACTTGGGATCAACGAAACAAACACCGTTGAGAAAACTTTGGATTGATCTTGCGGATGGGGAGAATGATGGGATCATATCGAAGAGAAGCGCACCGGTTGGAAAAGAATTAACATGACAACCTCAATGATAAAAAAGGATTAGTATTCACATAGCAATATGAGAACACCATTTAGGAAAGGTATGGATTCAACATTTGACTTCGAAGCAACTCGAATACCACAATTAAAACAAAACAAAGGATTTGGCTTGCAGAATAAGCCGGAACAAACATATGATAGAGATTCCGTCCAAAGTTTTCATGGTGGGGCCCACACGGGCTCAATCGTACAGCACCATCATGTGCAAGGCAGTGCACATGACATACGAAGTGTCCCCGAATCGGCATAGCCAAGGATTCTTTAAGACACAACGAGACCACTGTAAAACCAACCGTGGATAGGCGGACCACTAGACGTCTAACTCCAATCTCATATCATACATCTGTCGGAAAGATATTCTAGGAGCTACTTGAATTCCCACCTATAAACTCCCAAAACTTTCTGGTTATGCAATCTGGTGTTGGGGATACAGGGGAAGCAATATATCTCACCCAAACTAACAATCCCTACATCCAGCTGTATCCATCCATCAACACATAACCAAGAAAACTCCGGAAATCATGTACCTCAACCTTCGAAAAGCATCCGTTATACGAGCTATGGCAATACTCCCGAACTCCCCAGTACTGGGTGGCATCGAGGTTATCTCACCAACAACTGCATAAAAGAGATTTTCGATGTCGGCAAAACTCAGGTATTCCAGAACTGCAACGATAAAATTATGACGACAACACCTTGGAGCTCAACTCCTCGGGACACTACCACAACCCCTAAATGTCAGGAGGCACCAAGAACAATGTTCTCGTCATAAGAATATCGGAACGATCCCAAGATACCCGCGTGATCCTAAAAACAATTTAGTGAAATTTGAGGAGAGGAAAGACAAAACATCTACGTCAGGAGACCTCACCAGAGCGACGAAGGGGCTGAGGAGTAAAAAGAATCCTACTCTCCGATATATATAATCCTAAGACTCAAAATAGTTTTTTTTCTAGACTCAACAACGACCAACAATCAAGGGGGCTCCTATGGTCGGTCGAGACTCTGATACCAACTTGTCATGCCCAAGATGCGACCCTATCTTAAAGGAACTCGAAGGTCCCACCAAGGATAGAAGCGCATCTTGAAGACGCTTTTGCAAGGTGGATATCATTACATCAACATTACATAATAGTGGGGATACATCCAATACATACAATGTCACATGAATACAACAATACAACAGACAAGAACAACATCCGACTACGGATGAATCATAAACAGAAACTCAAGCAATATCCACCCTGCTAGCCCAGGCTGCCGACCTGGAACCTATCCCCTGATCGAAGAAGCAGAAGAAGAACTCAAAGCAAGCAAGCATCGCTCTCGCATCATGATCATCGCATAACCTATACCTGCAACTGTTGTTGTATTAATCTGTGAGCCACGAGGACTCAGCAATCCCATTACCATGGGTATCAAGACTATCAAAGCTTAATCGGAAAGGAAGGGGTAAAGTGGTGAGGTTGCAGCAGTGACTAAGCATGATATGGTGGCTAACATACGCAAATGAGAGCGAGAAGAGAAACAAAGGAACGGTCGTGAAGCTAGCAATGATCAAGAGGTGATCCTGAACTCCTACTTACGTCAGACATAACACAGAAACCGTGTTCACTTCCCGGACTCCGCCGAAAAGAGACCATCACGGCTACACACGCAGTTGATGCGTTTTAATTCGGATCAAGTGTCAAGTTATCTACAACCGGACATTAAAAAATTCCCATCTGCCACATAACCGCGGGCATGGCTCTCGAAAGTTTATACCCTGCAGGGGTGTCCCAACTTAGCCCATGATAATCTCTCGCGATCAACGAAGGATATACCTTCTCCCAGGAAGACCCGATCAGTCTCGAAATCCCGGTTTACAAGACATTTTGACAATGGTAAAACAAGACCAGCAAAGCCGCCCGATGCGTCGACATCCCGATAGGAGCTGCACATATCTCGTTCTCAGGGCAACACCGGATAAGTCAAGCTACGAGTAAAACCAGACCTCGAGTTTCCCCCAGGGGGCCCCGCAGGCTGCTCGGTTCGGACCAGCACTTAGAGAAGCACTGGCCCGGGGGGGCTAAAATAAAGATGACCCTCGAGAGAGCGACTCCCAAGGGAAAAGTAGGTGGTGGTGAGGCAAATGGTAAAACCAAAGTTGGGCCTTGCTGGAGGAGTTTTATTCAAAGCGAACTGTCAGGGGGGGGTCCCATAAATCACCCGACCGCGTAAGGAACGCAAAATCCGGGAACATAACACCGGTATGACGGAAACTAGGGCGGCAAGAGTGGAACAAAACACCAGGCATAAGGCCGAGCCTTCCACCGTTTACCAAATATATAGATGCATTAATAATATAAGAGATATTGTGATATCCCAACATAACCCTGTCCACCATGGAGCAATCTTCAACTTCACCTGCAACTAACAACGCTATAAGAGGGGCTGAGCAAAGCGGTAACATAGCCAAGCAATGGTTTGCTAGGAAGGGTGTCAAAGGTTAGAGGTTCATGGCAATTTGGGAGGCTTGAAGAGCAAATGATAGGTAAGGCAGCATAGCGATAGAACGAAGCAACTAGCATAGCAATGATAGTAGTGAGATCCAGGGTAGCGGTCATCTTGCCTGAAATCCCTCTAGGAAGAAGAACGAGTCCATGAAGAAGACGAACGGGAGTAGTCGAACGAATCCTCACAATCGCAACATTACCGGAACTAAGAAGCAACACCGGAAAGAAACAGACAACATGGTAAATGCACAAGCATAAACATGGCATGATGCACAAACAAGTATGATGCATGTCCAGTTTAATGAGGCATGGCATGGCAAACAACACTACAAGTTAAGTGGAGCTCAATATGCAACGAGTTGCATATTGACGAAACACCACAACAATCATTTAGTTCATCTCGTTTAAGCTACTCAACAATATTAAATGTTGTTAAACATGGCAAAGGATGTAACAAAAGTAAACTAAATATTTAGGCAAGTTTAAATAAGGCCGGATCAACAAACAACAATTCCGGAAAATCCTCATATGCAATTTATGAATTTGGTACTGTTCTGCCCTAAACATATTATATTGTTGTTAAACAGGAAAATAAAGTCCACCATGTTAAACTAGGCATTTTTCCACCCCATTTACATATAAAGTTTATTTAAAATGGAGCTACGGTTAATTAGTTATGAAATAAATCATTTTAGCATGACATTTAAGCAAACAACAGTTTAAGCATTTTAAACATGGATGAAAGTGGCATATTATGAAACTAGATGAAAAACTAAGCATTTTACATATACAAATTATTTACAAAAGATGCATGGTTTGTGAGTAATTAAATGCATGAACTAGGAGGGTTTTTCTGTAAAATAGTTAAATTACTGGATAAAGCGAAATTCGCAGAACTGGAAAAAAACAAGACATGGGCCAGATCTGCTGGGCACTGGGGCGCTCACCATGGGCCATGGCCCAGATCGGAGGAGAGGCCAAAGTAGGCCGACTGGGCGCTGGGGACTTGGCGCTCCCGAGGCCACGCGGCTGGGCCGGATCTAGCGAAAGGGAGGTGACTCAAGCGCGTGCGGTCGGTCGTGGGGCTTGACGCGGTCAACGCGAGAGAGGAGTGGGACGAGGCGCTGGTTCAGGCGAGCGAAGAAGAGGCCGGCGAGGCCATGGACTTGCGAAGGCGAAGCATCTCCGGCAAGGCGAGGATGGGGCAAAGGCGACCCGTTCCAGCGACGGGGACGCGGCGCCTTGCCGGATCTGGCGGAGACGGTGACGAACAGAGTAGGGCGGCGGCGGGAGCTGCAAGGCCATGACGGGGAAAAAATTCAGAGAAAACAGAGAGGAAAGGTGGAAGGAGGGAAGGAGGCGGGGCATGGCGCTTGACCCGTGGCTGCCAGAGTCGCGCTCGCCGGCACGGGGGAGGAGGCCAGGGCGGCGAGGTCCTGGAGACCCTGGGCTTGGGCGCTCGGCCTGAGGAGCTCGGATGGCGGCGTCCATAGCGGAGAACAGAGAAGGCTTGGACGAGGAAGCAGGGGCTCGCGAGGGGTGCTCGGGGTTGCGGAGGAGGAGCGGGGACGCGGCAAGGCTACGGTGGAGTAGTGGATCGACCGGGAGGAGCTGCGGCTTGCTGTGGATGAGCTCCGTCTCGAGGGGCTCCTGCTCGGGCACGAGCGTGGAGACGTGGGGCTGCGGCCAGAGGAAGTCGTCGGCTACGATGGCGCGAGGGGACGAGGCCGAGTGCTCCTGCTCGGGACCTCGAGCAGCTTCAGGGAGCAGGGCAGGGGAGGCGGAGCTCGAGCATGGCGTCCATGGGGTTTCCTGTGGGCAAAGGAAGAGAGAGCGGAGAGATTAGAGAGAGAGACAGTGAGATGGAGAGGGAAAAAGAGAGGGCTGGGGCGCGAGACGGGCGACCTGGCAACACGCTCCGGCGAGGTGGAGCTGACGAGGCAGCGGCTGGAGAGAGGGCGTCGGGGAGGCAGGAGGCCTCGGGTGGAGTGGATCGAGGAGGGGATGGATTTGGTTGGATGGACTAAAATCGAGGAGGAAGGGATGAGGAGCTTCACGCGTTGGCTCGGGTTCGATCCCGAGGAAGGTGGAGGCTGGTCGGTGGATGGATTGGGCAGGAGATGAAAACGAGGAGGTGGCGGCGGATGGGACGGATAGAGCTAGGGTTTGACTACTTAAATAGCTAGGTGGACTAGGCTAGGGACTATTTGGTCCCTCCGATCGTAATCGGACGGTCGAGAAAAACAGGCTAGGGAAGCTCAAATAAGAAAACAGAGATGTTTTATAGATGTTTGGGGATGAACTGAATCCAACAATGATGACTGAGCAGGTCGGGTTCGGGACAACATTCGGACGCGCGCGAGGGGTTTGAGTATTGTGCAAAGAGGATCAAACGGTCGGGCAACAACAGAATGGTCGGTCTGAGAAAGGTCAACAGAGACGAGGAAGAAGCGGCAACTAACAACGGATGCACGTTTTATGAAAACATGCAGATGCAATGCGCATGATGCTATGAGATGAAATGCAAGACATGAACACAATGCAAAACAAACAACAAAAACCCAACCACGAAGGAAATATCATATCGCAAGGAAATATCATATCGCATCTCCGGAAAAGGCAAGAGTTGGAGTTACAAATATGGAAAGTTGTATCCGGGGCGTTACACACACACTTCTCTCATCTCACTTTTTGTGGCAAATAGTATGAGGTTTTACTCTCTAGGCAAAGAGGCGCTCAAGTTTGGCTTGTGGCTGTCACTCACTTTTGGGTGGCTCACTTTCTCACTCTTCTCTCCATGATGGTTGGCTTGCTTGTCGGCTATCACTTGCATGGAGACATAGGTCGTAGCACATATTCCTTCCCTTTCATCTTGAAGCTATAGTGATTGGTACGCCCATTGTGGATGACACCACGGTCGAATTGCCATGGTCGACCAAGAAGGAGGTGGCAAACGGTCATTGGGACCACATCACACTCCAAAGTGCCCTCATATGCACCAATTTTGAAGGAGACTTGGACCGTATGCTCAAATCGTATAGTGCCGGAGTCACTTGGCCATTGAACCTTGTAGGGGTGCGGGTGCTTCTTCTTGACCAATTGAAGCTTGGAGCATAGTTCTTCACTTGCCAAGTTGTGGAAACTACCTCCATCGATGATGACCTTGATGGACCTTCCATTGATGCCGGCCTTGGCGTGGAAGATGTGGCATCGTTGGTCTTCTTCTTGTTGATGTTGAAGAATCAAGACCTTGGAGACAACGAGAGCGGGGCTCGTATCTTCGTCACAAAAGACTTGATCATCTTCATCCTCGTTCATGCGTCGGTGCATGGCCACTTGCTCAAGAGCTTCCATTTCATCTTCACTCATTGAGTCGTAGGTGCCATCGTCGTTGAGGATCATGGTGCACTTGTTTGTGCATTCATAGGACTTGTGGCCTCGGCCGCCGCAAGTGAAACATTTGAAGGAGCTTGTCTTGACGGTCTCGTCGGTCGGAGTAGATGAAGAAGCACGCGGCTTGAAGTTCCTTGTAGTAGGAGGAAGATGACTTGAACTTGCCGACGTTTTCTTCTAACTTGACTTGTCATTGTTGCTTGGAGAAGGCTTGGTTGATGTAGATGTTGGAGGAGTTGTTGAAGCTTGGATGTTGGAGAAGCTGTATGTCTTGGATGAGTACTTGGCGTACTTGAAGTCATCTTGCACTTGACGTTCCGCCTTTGTAGCTTGATGCACGAGCTCAATGAGGTTGGAGTAGGGTTGGAAGTCGGCGATCTTCTTGATTGGGTGATTGAGTCCATTCAAGAATCGTGCCATTGTTTGCTCATCATCTTCCTTGACATTGGCTCGAATCATGGCGATCTCCATTTCCTTATAGTATTCTTCAACACTCTTTGTTCCTTGCTTGAGGAATTGTAGCTTCTTGAAGAGATTGCGGTTGTAGTAGGTGGGAACAAATGGTGCTCGCATGACATCCTTCATTTGGGCCCAAGTGGTGATTGGAGGTTCACCTCTTGCTTGTCGGCGCTCAAGGACTTGTTCCCACCATATGAGCACATAATCTTGGAACTCAAGTGATGCCATAGCGATCTTCTTCTCTTCCTCATAGTTGTGCAAACAAAATATTTTGTCGACCTTCAATGCCCATGAGAGGTATTCTTCCGGATCATTGCTTCCATTGAACTTGGGCATTGTGAATTTGAGCTTTCCATAGCGTTGCTCTTCATTATATTGTTGTCGATGGTGATGATGACGCCCTTGATGCGGAAGGTAATCATCCTCATATTGCTCTTGGCATGGAGGAAATCCATGATCAACTTGCTCTTGTTGAACTTGAGGTTGAGGTGGAGCTTGAAGAGCTTGTGGAGGAGCTTGAGGAACTTGACGCTGCACACGTGGTTGGTAGTTCCTCTCTTGGATTTCTTCTCGAAGAGCTTCCTCTTGATTGCGCCGTTCGCGGTTGCGGTTGGCGATGGCTCGACTTGATTCTTGAAGGTCACATTGCGCCTCAAGAGCTTGCGCTTCACGTTGTTGTTGTTGAAGACGTTGAGCCTCGGCGTCTTGTTCCTCTTGGTGTAGACGCGCTCGTTCTTCCTCTTGGCGCCGTAGTCGTTGTCGTTCTTGAGCATGAGCAAAAGCATCTTGGTTTGATTGAGGACGAGGAACTTGCTCATCGACTTGCTCTTGTGAATGCTTGACGTGTAGCGGGTTGCTAGATGCATGACGGTCTTGACGCGTGGCTCGTCGAAGAATGTTCGATGACGGTGTACTTGAGCTGGAAAAGGTGTCGTCGGAGTGTTGACTAGAGTGGCTTCGTCTTGAGTAGGAAGAAGTTGAAGGAGGCCGGTTGACCAACAAAGCTCGGATCTCGTCCATTCTTGCATCGTTCTCTTGCTTGTGCGCGTCAAGCTTGTTGTCGAAGTAGTCTCGTGTACGTTGCTCAGAGAATCGCAAGTCGGTGGCGAGGTTGTTGATGTGGTCGTTCATTGCTTGTTGCTCTTGATGTAGCGCTCGTTGTGCACCAAAGAGGTGGCTCTTGGTGACGAATGATGACATGTCGTCGTCTTGCTCGATGAAGAGTGGGTTGGTAGAGGAACTTGGCCTATCCATCATATGAAAGTGGTGGTGAGTAGGAAAATGAGAGAACAAAACCAAAGTTACCTTTGCCGAAGATTGTGGATGTAACAAGTACGATCCCACGTGATGTTACAATAGGGGAATTGGTACCGGGAATTGTTTCTCACACCTACAATTAAATGGTCTATGGAGGAGCTTGGTTAGGAAAGGCACAGATAATTCAAGCAAATGTTAGTAAAGATGTTGATAAAGTTGAGAAGATTCACAAATGGCCAACAAGACAAATAGATCAACCTCCAAATATAACACGAGAAACACACACACGGAAGATAAATGGGATCCGCACAACCAAGGGGTGAGCTCAAAGATGCTACGGATACTAGAGAGACGCTAGCTTGATTTCACTAATGGGCTAGATACGCTAGTGCACCAACCTAATAGATAAATCACTCATCTCACTATCCCAAGTATGCTTATGTATGTAATGACCAAGATGATGCATGAATGCTAAGGCTCGATGCTATTGCTTATAAGCTCTTTGCTTCTCTTCTCTTTTGCTTAAAAGCTTTTTTTTTTTACTATGCCACGATGCTTGATATACGAGCCACACAATGAGGTAACAAGTAGTAAATGCACGGGATGGACGGAACACTAAATGGTGCACTAAGGCGTGGCCCGGCAATACTCAATAAGCTAGTCTCGATGGGTAAGCTACGCAAAAGGGCTCGAAGCTATCAAGTTAATGGAAAGGGAGTACAAGGTGTCGTCGAGGTTACTGTCCTTGCTTACGGTAGTGATGAAGATGATCTTGTCGAAGCCGATGTGTTGTCCGAGTCGATGATCGGTGGCAATGATGACGATACCAACTCGTGCCTAAGTAGCCGAAACACCTTAGGACACGAGAGAAACCGCGACCCAACACTCAAACAAACACGTGGAATGGTGCGGAAGAACACAAGAGGTGGTGGGGAAAGAAATGGGGAAAAATAGAAAATGGCCAAAGCTCCTTGGATAGCCCGTGCGCACGGGGTAAGTGAGGCCCATGTGCACGGGGTCTCGTGTGCATGGGGTCTCGGGGGCCCGTGTGCACGGTGTCTCCTATGAGCAGACGAACTGCTCGGATCCCGTGGTGATTTCCAAGTTTTTGGCCAAATTCAAACGGTGGAAGGGTGGGGATGAAGGTGGAGGGGTAGATCCACTTGCCAAACACCAAATTCGTGGATCAAAACAACCAAATCTCACAAGATCAACAAGTTGCAAGAAAATTTTTTGGGGCTATTTTTGGTGGGGATTTTCGGATTAGGATGAAAAACAACAAAATCAAGCTAGAAAGTGGAAGGTAGAGACTCCAAGATGTAAATCAACCTGGCTCTGATACCAAGATGATGTAGGGTAGAACCCTAGGATGGATCTTTTCACACTTGGAGGGGGAAAAGGAAAGAAACAACAAGAACAAAGAGGCAATCACTCCAACAATTCCCGATTACACAGCCACTAGGGTAACAACACAAGATCCACAAGTCACAAACACAATCAAAGGAAATATACAATGGCAAAGTTCATCCCAAATTCAAGGGAGATGGGGTCTTGAAGGTAGTCTTCTCCTTGTGGAGGTCTTGAAATCCACAAGGATTCTTCCCTAGGGGGTCTTGATCCTCCAAGAGCGAAGGTGAAGGAGAAAAACTCAAAAATATCTCATATAATACTTTGCTAACCCTAAACATGGTCCTTGGTACAGAATATATAGCCTTGGGGTCGAAGGAGATGAAGAGGAGCTGAAGATGCCATCTCAGCCGGCCATCCTGGGAGGCCCGTGCGCACGGGGTAAGTTGGGCCCGTGCGCACGGGGGTCCCATGGGCACGGTACATGCCCGTGCGCACGGGGTGCTCCAATGTCAACTTCCTGGGAGGCCTGTGGGCACGAGGTCTTGGGGGCCCGTCCGCACGGGGTCGCCTAGAGCTTCCAGTGTTGCTGCTGTTGTCCTTCATCTTGGTTCGCATGGCCTTGGGGTGGTCCTCCTTCTCCTTGGTGATGCTCCTGAGCTTCTTGGTGATGTTCCTCTTCATACCTAAGGAGGCATAGCATATCTTGGCGAGGTAGTAAACATATTCCATTTGTGTCCATATGCAAGTCTAGTAGTAAGGAGTTCACCTCGGTTTCCAAAGCACGTGCTCTAGCTCTTGTCATGGGTCCTCGTGGGGTTGGATGTGTCGGTGTAGAGTCCATGGGGATGATGGAAGGATGCTCCGCATCACATCCCCAAGCTTTAGATGCTTGAGACTTCTTCAAATATTAATTAGGGATGCCTTGGGCATCCTCAAGCTTGAGATTTTGTGTCTCCTTAATTCCTTTTATACCACGGCTTCCGTACATCTTAAAAACTTCATCCCCACAAAACTCAACAACAACTCGTGAGATAAGTTAGTATAAATCAACGCAATAACCTTCTCATTATCTACTGTAACAAATCACTAAAATTATTATTCAACATTGCATACTAAATGCCTCTGCATATTTAATACTCCTATCCTCAAATAGAATCATTAAACAAGCAAACATATGCAAACAATGCAAACATAACAGCAATCTGCCAAAACAGTACAGTCTATAAAGAATGCAAGATTAATCATACTTACCTAACTCCAAAGATTATGAAAAAAATACTACACTGTAGAAAATTTATCATAGATTATTTTGCAAAAAATTTCAACAATTATCATATTCTGACTTTTCTAGGGAATGTTTGCAACATCGATAAACTTTCTGTTTTCAAACAGCAACAAGTATACTTGCAAAATAAGCATGGTAAAGGCTATCTTTGATATTTTTATTGAAAATATAGATGCAAAACATTATTCAGCAAGAAAATACTAACAAAATAAAATGACGCTCCAAGCAAAACACATATCATGTGGTGAATAAAAATATAGCTCCAAGTAAAGTTACCGATGAACGAAGACAAAAGAGGGGATGCCATCCGGGGCATCCCCAAGCTTAGGCACTTGGTTGTCCTTGAATATTACCTTGGGATGCCTTGGGCATCCCCAAGCTTAGGCTCTTCGTTGTCCTTGAATATTACCTTGGGATGCCTTGGGCATCCCCAAGCTTAGGCTCTTGCCACCCCTTATTCCATAGTTCATCGAATCTTTACCCAAAACTTGAAAAATTCACAACACAAAACTCAACAGAAAACTCGTAAGCTCCATTAGTATAAGAAAATAAATCACCACTTAGGTACTGTTATGAACTCATTCTAAATTCATATTGGTGTAATATATACAGTATTCCAACTTCTCTATGGTTCATACCCTCCGATACTACTCATAGATTCATCAAAATAGGCAAACAACACATAGAAAACAGAATCTGTCAAAAATAGAATAGTCTGTAGTAATCTGTAACCCTCGAATACTTTTGTAACTCCAAAAATTCTTAAATAAATTGGTGGACCTCAGGAATTTTTCTATTAATTATCTTCAAAAATAATCAACCTAAAAGCACTCTCTAGTAATAAAATGGCAGCTAATCTGGTGAGCGCTAAAGTTTCTGTTTTTTACAGCAAGATCATAAAGACTTCACCCAAGTCTTCCCAAAGGTTATACTTGGCACAAACACTAATTAAAACATAAAACCACATCTAACCAGAGGCTAGATGAATTATTTATTACTAAACAGGAGCAAAACCAAAGAACAAAAGTAAAATTGGGTTGCCTCCCAACAAGCGCTATCGTTTAACGCCCCTAGCTAGGCATGATGATGAAAATGATGCTCGCATAAAAGATACGAATTGAAACATAAAGAGAGCATCATGAAGAATATTACTAACACATTTAAGTCTAACCCACTTCCTATGCATAGGGATTTTGTGATCAAACAACTTATGGGAACAATAATCAACTAGCATAGGAAGGCAAAACAAGCATAACTTCAAAACTTTAAGCACATAGAGAGGAAACTTGATATCATTGCAAATCCTACAAGCATATATTCCTCCCTCATAATAATTTTCAGTAGCATCATGAATGAATTCAACAATATAACCTGCACATAAAGCATTCTTTTCATGATCTACTTGCATAGAAATTTTACTACTCTCCACATAAGCAAGTTTATTCTTTATGGCATACGTATCATCACAATAATCATCATAAATAGGAGGCATGCTTTCATCATAATAAATTTTCTCACCAAAACTTGGGGGACAAACAATATCATCTTCATCAAACATAGCTTCCCCAAGCTTGTGGCTTTGCACATCATTAGCATCATGGATATTGTAGGAATTCATACTAACAACATTGCAATCATGCTCATCATACAAAGATCTAGTACCAAACATTTTATAGACTTCTTCTTCTACCACTTGAGCACAATTTTCCTTTCCATCATTCTCACGAAATATATTAAAAAGATGAAGCGTATGAGGCAAACTCAATTCCATTTTTTGTAGTTTTCTTTTATATACTAAACTAGTGATAAAACAAGAAACTAAAAAATTCGATTGCAAGATCTAAAGATATACCTTCAAGCACTAACCTCCCCGGCAGCGGCGCCAGAAAAGAGCTTGATGTCTACTACGCAACCTTATACTTGTAGATTTTATTGGGCCTCCAAGTGCAGAGGTTTGTAGGACAGTAGCAAATTTCCCTCAAGTGGATGACCTAAGGTTTATCAATCCGTGGGAGGCGTAGGATGAAGATGGTCTCTCTCAAGCAACCCTACAACCAAATAACAAAGAGTCTCTTGTGTCCCCAACACACCCAATACAATGATAAATTGTATAGGTGCACTAGTTCAGCGAAGAGATGGTGATACAAGTGCAATATGGATGGTAGATATAGGTTTTTGTAATCTGAAATTATAAAAACAGCAAGGTAAGTAATGATAAAAGTGAGCATAAACGGTATTGCAATGCTAGGAAACAAGGCCTAGGGTTCATACTTTCACTAGTGCAAGTTCTCTCAACAATAATAACATAATTGATCATATAACTATCCCTGAACATGCAACAAAGAGTCACTCCAAAGTCCCTAATAGCGGAGAACAAACGAAGAGATTATTGTAGGGTACGAAACCACCTCAAAGTTATCCTTTCTGATCGATCAATTCAAGAGTTTGTAGTAAAATAACATGAAGCTATTCTTTCCGTTCGATCTATCATAGAATTCGTACTAGAATAACACCTTAAGACACAAATCAACCAAAGCCCTAATGTCACCTAGATACTCCAATGTCACCTCACATATCCATGGGCATGATTATACGCTATGCATCACACAATGTGAAATTCATCTATTCAACCAACACAAAGTACTTCAAAGAGTGCCCCAAAGTTTCTACCAGAGAGTCAAGACAAAAATGTGTGCCAACCCCTATGCATAAGTTCATTGAACCCGCAAGTTGATCACCAAAACATACATCAAGTAGATCACGTGAATATCCCATTGTAACCACAGATAAGCACGACAAGACATACATCAAGTGTTCTCCGATCCTTAAATACTCAATCGGACAAGACAACTTCAAGGGGAAAACTCAATTCATCACAAGAGAGTAGAGGGGGAGAAACAACATAAGATCCAACTTGATGTAGGGTGGAACCCTATGTGGACGATCTTTCACGTTTGGAGTGGATCCTACGGGGAACTCGATGAACGAGTGGAAGAACACAAGGAAAAAACACGGGGAGGAACGAGAGAAACTCAACCGACAAGTAATTGATCACACAAGGGCTAGATCACTGAACACATGAGGTAGCACAAGATTCAAAATCAACAAAGGAAAGATACAAAGGTAGCCGTTCTTCTCCATGAGGAGGTCTTGATTGTTTTCCCTTGAAGGGGTCTTGAATCCGCTTGGGGGATCTTCTCCAAAGAGGTCGTGAGCTCCGAGGAGAAGTAACCAAGTGGATGAGCAAGGCTCTCACACAAAATATGAGCTAAACCATCGCTAACCTTATCTAGGAGGAGGTGGAGGAGTATATATAGTCTAGGTCCACGAAGGGTAAGTGGCTTCGGCCCAACACACGGGCGGACGCACAAGCGTCGGACGTCCGACAGGTACCGGACGTCCGGTGGCTCGCGAGGGTCCGGTCGTCTGGTGCAGGTCAGACGTCCGGCGTTTTGGCTCTGGATAGGTGGGGTCGGACGTCCGGTCGGCGTCGGTCATCCGGGTGCTGTTGAGTGTCGGACGTCCGGTGTCTGGCGGTCGTCCGGGCGCTGTAGGTTGCCTCGGCTGTGGTTGATCTGGCTGGTGGAGTCTCCAGGCATCGGACGTCCGGAGATCGTCGGTTGTCCGGTGGCTGTCGGTCGTCCGAGCGCTGTAGCTTCCCAGCAGCTCTTCCTCTTGTTCCTCGCGCTTGGTGTCCTCGCTGTCTTGTCCAATGCTCGTAGCTGTTCCATGGCCTCCCTCTTGGTTCCTGGACATGCATAGCACATACGTTTGAGGTAGTAGCCATGTCTCACATGTGGAGAGTGAAGGTTCAGAGAGGAGCGAGTACACCTTGTGTCCAATGGTGTATCTTCGAGGTCTCGTCATATGTCCTCTTGGGGTTTGGAGAGTAGTCGGAGTGTACATGGGGATGAACGTGGGATGCTCCGCATCATCTCCCTCCCCCTTGGGAAAGATCCTCATCACCATGGAAACGGTTGTCGTAGACCGACTTGTAGTTGGACAAAGTTGAAGACATGGCGCAATCCAAGTAGTCCAAGGTGTCGCCGGAGTGATAGACATGCAAAAAGAGCAAACACAAGCAACACTCGGAAATACAATGGTTAGCGCACACAAAGTGTCCATCATGTAAGAGTGAGTCCGTGCGGCAAGATTGGTCGTGACAAAGCGCATGAAGCTTGTCAAGATGATCTAGAATGAGAGGCAAAGCATTCATGGGAGGAAATGCAATCATTTTGCACACAAATTGATTGTAAATATGATCAATGCAACCACGGTGCAAAATGATGTCATAGTGAGACGGTTTATCAATAGCATGAATATGGCAATGGATGCTCAACATGTGTATGTTATCATGCAATTGATGGTGGACAATATGATCATGATGTATGAATATGCCATCAAGGTAGATCACAACAAATTTGCTAAGGAAGTGCACAAGCTCATATATCATGGATGACATGGAAATAGATGCAACAAGACAAGCATAATGTGAGTCAATCCATGCATGGGGTGCAAACTTGTGGTGACTATGATATGTCCATCGAGCATGACATGTATGAGCACAATCAACAAATATGGAGGTGTTGGTGTACCAAAGCTCGATGTCGAGGCATGAGTGGAGTTCCGAAGGTGCATCCAATAAGTGCGAGCGCTCCTCAATGTGAAGGTCCATGTAGCCAATCTCCAATGTCGCTCCTCCATTCACGAGATGTATCATGTAGACAAGAATAAGAAAACAACAATGAAAGAGTGACCCATCCAATATGCGTATTTGAGGATGGCTCAAAGAGAAGGAGGTCACCTTTAGGAGTTTCTCAAGGATGATGGAGTCGCGCATCTTGTATGCCTTCACATAACCAATATGTCTCGTGGTGGTACCGCCTTGTAAATCCTTTAAAATGAAAGAACATGACAAACACTTGGAAAAACAAATGAGGTTAGTGAAATGGCGAAACCAATCATTCGTGTGGTAAGATACCCAAAAGTGTATGTATCATGCTCATCATAAGAAATGACAAGGGAGTATTGCATAGTATGGAGGCATATGATGCGAGAACAACCAAATGCAATAGGCTCAATTAAACAAGCATGCATCACAAGTAAGGTGTTAAAGTCTCCAAGATCAATAAGCATAGTATGGTTGCACTCAATACAAGTGCATATGAAAGAGGCAACTAATGGACACAAGAGACAATGATCAAGATATATCATGTGAGAGGCATGAGCATATATGTCATCAACCCAAGAAAGCGAGTAAGAGTGGAACATGGGTGATGCAACCAAGCAAGCAATCATAGCAATCAAGTCAAGCAAGCTAGTAGTGCAAAGATGCAACATACTAGGAGAAATCATGGCAAGCATGTCATTGGTGCAAATAGTAGGCATGAATAATTCACATGTCATAGCACAAGCATGAAAGCAAGATATGAGGAAAGTAGGTTCATGGTTTTGGCAAGAAGTCCTATGTAAATAGCAATGTAACATCATGACTCTCCCAACACAAGGATCAACAATAGTATGAGGCACATGATAAACATGGCAAAAGCAACAAGGATCTCCATCAAGCATGCAAATACACATAGGAGTATCATAATGGTGAATCATGGGTAGATGCAAGCAAGGGTCACAATTGCATGGTAAAGGCATAGGAGCAAAAATAACATGCAAAGTGAACACGATAGTATGGGCATAAGGTGACAAGTGGTAAATAGCCCATAGTCGTGTGAGACCCAAGTAGAAGAGATGCGCGTAGTCCTTGCGCAAAGGGAACAGTGGTAAGGATAGTCCACGGGATCCCAAAGCATCGTTGCTCTCAAGAGCTCGTTTCATCAACTCTTGGGATTCAGAGGTTGACAAGTATATGTGAGTACCTACACAAAACAAAGGCAAAGGAAAAATTGTGTGTGCATGGTATATGTACACATCATCCATCATGATGCGCACATGCATGTGTCGGTTAGCACAAATTAGCCAATGCTCAAATAAATGAGATGCGTGATATAGAAACATGTCATCCATCATGAGAGGTTTGTTATTATTTATCGGAGACTCAAAGGATGTAATGCATCATGAGAAATATCTAGAGCATTGTTATTCATGGAATGCATAAGGTGCACGCAATTATGGGGATCATGCAAAGTATGGAATGCATCAAAATCTCCTAATATGTATGAGGAAACTATGGGGGTCTCCTCATGAGCATGAGTAGCAACATCATATGGAGAATATTGACAACATCCAAAACAATGCATATTTGGGACAATGTGATCATGGCATGACATAGTAGATGAATTGCGCAAATCATGTAAAGGAAGCATGGCAATATCATCACATGAAAAACAAAATCCAATGACCATCATCTCGTCATCTATGCCATAAGTGCAAATGGGATTTATTTTAATGGGGCATGCATAGTTACTATGTTGAGATTGAAATGATGCAATATGGGAGATCTCACTCATAGCATATGACAAGTTCAAAGGATTGTCAAACATGATGTGACCAAAAGAATTTTCACATGATATCCTATGGAGCATAGCATCACAACTAGGCAACTCAACATGCTCATCATCATATTCATCATAAATAGGTAAGTCAAGGCATGAAGCATGGGAATAGGTGGGTCAACATCATGGGAGCAATCGATGGTAAGAGAGTCCACTAGTGGGACAAGAGAAGCACCATCACCTATGTTACCGTTGGAGCATCGCTCATGTGTTGTAGGTGAGGTGTTGAAGATCGTCTCGTTGTCATCTTCATCTTGATGGAACCATGTGGGGGGTGCATCATCGTCCACCATGGCCATCGGTTTTCCCTTTGGAGGGATGGACTCGTCGAGGATAGGCATGTCGTCATGTAGGAGACCTAGCACCAAAGAAGAAAAAACACTAGGAGTAGAGGTTAAGTCGTTAGGAATCATAGTGGCCTCACATGCCGTGTCAACTACCTCACTTACTATGTGTTGTGGCTCACTCACTCCCACAAGGATGCTCTCACTCATATGGTTGGTGGAGTCACTCAAATGGCGCTCAACCTCACATAAGATGTGTGGCATGCTCTCATGTGTGGGGCTAGTGGTGGTCACACTCATCCTCTCATAGGAAATTCTCTCAATGTCACGTATGGTGGAGTCACTCATGTCACTTATGTGGTGGTGGCTCTCCTTACATGGCACTTTGGGCATCTCGACATATGTGGGTGTCGGAGAGATGTAGGTGCAAATGTCTCCATGCTCAACTCCTATCGCCGTGGTCGAAGAGGATGGCCCTTGCTCGACCTTCTTTTCACCGTCTTGTTGTTGGAGGCCCATATGATGTGGCACCTCGTAGCTCGTCTCCATGACCGAAGGGAGTTTCCCATGCTCGGCCATCTTCCTTGAGGGGCTTCCGAAGATGGAAGTGTTACCCTCGCTCGTAGGTAGTCGCCTTGGACTTGATGAAGTCGTTGTAGTCGTACTCGTGGGAAGTAGATGAAGATGCCGTACGTCCAAAGGCGAAGATGCCTTGACAACACTTGGTGAAGATGCCGAAGTGGTTGATGTAGCCGTAGCACCGTCTTGGTGGTGGTCGTCTCGCGGTCTTCTTTTGTGCTCTTGAAGCTTGGACTTGGCGTGAAGTAGGGCTTGTTGGGACTTGTGCACTTGCGCTTGTGGAGCATCTTCATGATGATGATGTCAGTGTCGTGCTTGAGCTCGTAGAAGATGTCGTTCGTCGTCGTCGTGCATATGATGCTTGGAGGTGACTTGCCCTTCATGATGATGTTGATCACGAACGTGATGGTGGTCGCCATGTAGATGTTGACGAGGATGATTTCCACTTGCATCGTTTCCACGCTCCGAAGACTTGTGTCTTGAATGTCGCCGCCTTGAAGATGACGACGGGGAAGAAGACTTGTTCAAGGCTCTAATCTCCTCCATCCTTGCATCTTGCTCCTCTTTATGTGCAGAAAGCTTCTTGTCGATGTAGTCCCTTTTCCTTGCTTCGGAGTGATGAATGTCGATGGAGATGTTCTCGATGCGCCGTCGCAATCTTGATTGTGCGCCTTGCATTTGTCGTTGAAGATCGAAGATGGACGCTTTGTTGATGTAGTTGTTCACGCCGTCGTTGTTGTCGTAGACCGGAGATGAAATGCCTTGCCTATCCATCACAAGACTCGAGCAAATATGAGTGGGAGAAAGAGAAGAACTTATACCAATGTACCTTGACCGATGTTGACGATGAATCAAGTTCACTCAAATGCGGACAATGAAATAGCACTATTGGTACCAATCCTTGTCGGTTCTCACAACTACACAAGAAAAAGCTTATGGTGGAGCTCGGTGAGGATAGTGGCACAAAAATTTGATGCAAAATGTTAGCAAGAGTCAATAATGTTGAAAGAGATTCACAAATTCGCAAGTGAAACAAATGGACCAATAGCAAAGAATGGCACACGGAAACACACACACGGATAGATAAATGGGGTCATGCAACCAAAGAATGAGCACAAAATGTGGAATCCACAGAAAACGCTCGTATTGCACAACTCAAGAGAGACGCTAGCATGATTGCTCAATAGGCAGATACGACACTTGTGCACAACCTATAAGATGCAAAATGGATAAGCTTTGTATCCCAAGTATGTTATGTATGTATGGTTCCCGGTGTTTCTCTCACGATGATCCAAGATGATCAGATATGACAATCTTATGTGCAATGTGGTATGATGCTATGGCACTTGCTTACAAGCTTCTTTGCTCTCTTTCTTTTGCTTAAAAGCTTTATTTCTTTTTTTTCTATGGACACTTTTGCACAGTGCACAAACCAAGATAGCAATTGTGTATATGCGGAAACAAACTTGTGACACAAGATATGATACCGATATATGCACCACAATGGTATTGTATGTATGCAATGGGAAGTATGATCACTAATGTGCACAAGTAACGTTGCCGCAATACTCAAATGGCTAGTCTCGATAGGCAAGTAACGCAAAATGGGCTAGAGGTTATCAATGCAATGGCAAAGGAATATACAATGGAGTCGTCGAGGTTACCGTCCTTTGCGATGATGAGTGGCGGTGTTCTTGATGTAGATACCAAGATGATGGAGACTCGTCCCTAAGTAGCCGAAACACCTTAGGAAACGGAAAAACCACGAACTCAAAATCTCAAATGACAAATGTCAAATGGTGGTAGCGGAAATCGGTGGTGGTTTGCACTTGGCAATGCGGAAGTGGGATGATGGGCTATACACGTGTAGAAGTTGAAGTTGCCGTCCCTAAGTAGCCGAAACACCTTAGGAGACACAAGCCACAACTCAAACAACTATTGGGTTAAGTTGGGGGTGGTGGAAGTGTATGGTGGGCACGCCTATGCGGAAGTGGTGGTGGTGGTTGATGAAGAAGCAGCCGTCCCTAAGTAGCCAATACACCTTAGGAGACTCGAATCACTACTCAAGCAACCACTAATGCTATGGTGAACAAAATGGGTTAGGTTGCGGAAGTTGGTGGTGGCTATGCGGATGATATGGTGGAGGGCCTAGGCAAACTTTCCAAATTTTCGAAAATTTGATGGAGTCAAATTGTGTTGGTGGTATTTTTGTGGGAAGGGGGATGTGAATAGCTTTAAAACGAGCTAAAGAACGTCAAAATCGGAGCTCGTATGAATTAGTTATGGACAAAACAAAAATCAGCCGAAGTCTGAAACTACAGGTTATGGACGTCCGTAAATGGACGGATGTCCGGTCTCGGACGTCCTGGAAGGTCGGAAATCCGTAAATTCAGCTCGGGTTAGGGGTTCCGGTCGTCTGGGAAAGGTCGGACGTCCGGTCGTTCCTGGGGCTCCGGACGTCCGTAAAACGCCGGTCGTCCGGTGGGTCGGGGTCAACGCGAAATCCGAGATCCGGGGCGCGATTTCGAGCGGAAAATGGAGATTTCGGGGTCAAAATTGATGAGATTTCGTGGATGGAAGATGGGGAAACTTGGGGAAATGCTAAATCCACTCGAAACTGATAGAGGCGAGGGTCCCGATCTTTCGATGAGATGATAACTATCGATTTGGTGGAGTCGACTTTGACGATCCGACTACAAACGTGCACGATGTTGTGCCTTCGCAATCTCTAAACCAATCTCCTGAGGGTACTGACGATGCCGGAAGCACGATCAGCCTGACCGCGAAGGTCTATTCCTGCAAGCAATCAAAGAACAAGCAAGAATATGATAGAGCAATCTGAATATTGCAAATATTCATGAAGTATTGATAATGGTGGGGATCCGTAAGTGGTCTTAGTCTGGTCGTTGGACACAAACGAAGTACACGAAGTTGCGTTGGCTAACTTTTAACTAAACAAATCATAAAAAAAAGCTACTAGATGGATCTACTTATATAGGAGCAAGGGCTGGCGGCCAAGGAGGTGGGAGGACGTCCCAAGGCAGCCTAAAATTAACCCTAGGTCGTACAAGGCCAATGGGCCCAAGTGGAGGTGACGTAACACCTTTGGACTTGTAGTTTGACTCGGATTCTGCTACAGCGTCAGATAGTTTCGTCCATAACTCAACGCTCCAGACGGATTTTAAGGTGATTCCTATTAGCTTGGAAAGAGCATGAAATGTACATTCCAACAAAAAAGAATCACCCAATTTGGAGTCCGGATGAAAGAGTTCTTGGCGTTTTGAATCAGGTGTGTCTGTGCAGTCCGAATCTGTGTCCAGAACGTGAGAGACTTGGACTCTATCTTCTCTTGGGCCAAAAGTAACGTGAGAGAACTTTTTTAACAGAAAGTAAACATCTCTTTCTCCCTTATCTTCATATGTGGATTGTACAAATGTCCCATACACCTGCAATTAGACAAAACACAAAAGTGTGTGAAGTATTTTTTCTTCTAGATGACATAAATAGGCTGCTGAATACTTTGCACTAGAAATCACCTGACAAATATGCATGTATGCAATATTTGTGGTCGTATCCAAGGTAGTCATGTCCTCATCATCCTCCCCTTCTTGAAAACAAAGCCGTCCTCGGCGTTGCTTAATCTTAAATGTGGCTAACAAAAGAGACAATGTGTACATGTTGTATATGAATATGTCATCCATTTTTACTTCCCTTTGTTTTTGCACATATGACACATGTATGCATGAGTAACTTTCATAGTTCATAAAATATGAAGCCAAAATATTATCACAGGAAGTAGAAGGCATGAAAATAGTGCAACTCAGTTTGCACATATACGTGAAGCTCTTCTTCATTTCAAAAGATTGACAATGTTCATCATTAAACCATCCCAACATTGGTGAATAAACCTTACTTGCATCAAATTTACATGCTACGACATGCTTAAATAAGCAAACATGCAATAAGTCATTCGACACAGAATCATCACCAAGATTAGAAGTCATATCAAAATGATTAAAATTGATTCTTTTGCATCAATAGTTAATTCAATGGGTGCACTGAAAATTGTTGGTATTTCAGTTGTTTGATCACATGATGCATTCATGACAGTATCAAGATTCTCTAAAATAGGTGATGTGCTCAAATCACCAGGTAACTCAACACATGATGCATTCAAGTTAACTAGGGTTGCATTATTCTCATGTGAAGTTATATCATCAATACCTTTACTGTTACCTTGTCGCAAAGATGTAGCTGATGTTGGTACGGACATTGACAATGCACCATACTCTTGAGATGATGTTGCACTCACAATCCGAGGTGGGGCTGCTCTAGTAGGTGCAACGGTGGAGGAACCAACCGGCGGTGGTGAGCATGAACTGTAATAGTAGTTGTTGTAGTCACCCAATTCATTCTCCTATATCTGTCTCTCAAAGGTACAAGCGCGAACATACATACCAGTAATGCAACGAGGGATATAGTGAAATCTTGCACGGATATCATGGTTGAAACCACCAAAAAATCTATCCATTGTATCATCGTCAGATTCTTTATGTCAATGATGCATATAAGATTTGAACTCTTGGTAGTAAGCATGAATAGTGTTACTGCCTTGTTTTAATTGTTCCAATTTGCGAAGCAATTCATGATGATAGTAAGGAGGAAAAAAGTGTTGTCTCATTACAGCTTTCAAAACTTTCCAAGTTGTGGGTTGGTTATCAATGTTTTTTCTTACAATGTATACTCCACCAAACAGAAGCAAAACCAGTAAATGCTCTAGTGGTAGCTCGTACTCTCTCAAGTTCAGAAAAATCACGATGACTAAAAACTTCTGCTAATTCAAGCTCCCAAGCTAGATAAATAGGAGGATTAAATCTACCCTCAAATGATGGTAAAGACATAACCTGACCATATGCTTGTGTGTGTTGTCCCAACTCTCGTGATGGTGAAGATGTGTCTGTCATCCAAGAACTTCTATCTCCGGAACCTGTCATGATTAGTAGAAACAAGGAACAAAATTTGAGAATAATGTTCCTATGAACTACTAGGATGTGGTTGTAAAATTCTCACAGTAAAGCAAATATCAATATCTTACAAGTTCTTACCATGCGGCAGGTGGTGACAGGTAACTAGCGGTGTCAAGTAACTCTGAAGATTGTGTAAAGCGATTGCCAGGGGAACGTATGTATACACGATGTAGAAGTATGTGGAGCTGGGTTGGCTATATATGGTAGCAAATTTTTTTTAGCAATAATCAATTCAAAGATGCAATGTTGAATAAACGCTTAATGACGGTACTGTGCTGGTCCTAGGCTAGACCGGACTAGAGACGCGAGCCTAGAATACTAATGAGGTCACGGTGTAGCACAACTAGCATCGATGAAGGATACAAAATAGCTCTGGACAGCAAGATATAAGTGAAGATCACAACGGCAGTGAAGATAATCATGAAAAACAATTGCCAAGCAGGATAGACAACGACGCTCTCCAACTTTCCTCTTGAAAAGTTTGAGCTAATTTTCTAATAAATTTTCAAAGAATGCTACTAACTCAAGCTTTCCAATACAAAAAGAATCACTCAATTCCGAATTCACATGAGGAGTCAAAGAATTCTAAAAGTAGCCTGAAAATTTGAACAAGCTGTGTTCACGAACTTCGAAGGGCAAAAAGACCTAATTAGAAGCTGATTTTGAGGTGTCAAATATTGAACTTTCTTCTGCAAGTATTTTGATGCGGCTCGTTGCTAGCTTTTATTTTAGTACTCGCCGAGCCAAAACGGACTTCGTATGAGGAAGTTATGCCTGTTTTACTAAACAGTGCGCAAAACAGATTCCAATCCGAATTCAACTACGAGATTGAGTCTAGATAGAGCCGAATTTTGTTTTTTTTTCTTCTCTTTTTTTCCTCACACTTTTTTTTCTTGTTCTTTCTCTCTTATTTTCCTCTGACTTTTTTTTACTTTTTTTTCTCCTTTTTTTCTCTGTTTTTTTTCTCTCTCCCTCTTTCCAAAACAAACTAGATAAGATGCAAATTGGATCAAGCGAAGATGTGAACGACCTCAACTATGATTATGACCATGAACGGTGGGTAGGACGTGGTGGAAATTGATGGATGGTATGGTGGACAGTGGAAGGGATAACGATGCAGTGGCGACGTGACTAATGTGAAGAGAATTCCAAACTCTAAACGAACTAGACACTAAGACCAGCCACTCGACTCGACGATGCAACCGATAATTCAATACTACATACAATGAAAAGAAAATTGCAAAGGCCCAGACGGGCTTGGACAAAGGATGAATAGATCTAACTTTTTTAGTGGCTTTTTCTTGGACAATAGGTAAGAAAATAAATCTAATCTAGGGAAAACTGGAAATTCTCACCGAGTAACCTGAAAACTGATACCACTTGATAGAGTCAAGGGTCCCGATCTTTCGATGAGATGATAACTATCAATTTGGTGGATTCGACTTTGACGATCCGACTACAAACGTGCACGATGTTGCGCCTTAGCAATCGCTAAACCAATCTCCTGAGGTTACTGACGATGCCGGAAGCACGATCAGTCTGACCACGAAGGTCTATTCGTGCAAACAATCGAAGAACAAGAAAGAATATGATAAAGCAATCTGAATATTGCAAATATGGATGAAGTATTGATAATGGTGGGGATCCGTAATTGTCTTAGTCTGGTCGTTGGACACAAACGAAGTACACGAAGTTGCGTTGGCTAACTTTTAACTAAACAAATCTCAAAGAAAAAGCTACTACATGGATCTACTTATATAGGAGCAAGGGCTGGCGGCCAAGGAGGTGGGAGGATGTCCCAAGGCAGCCTAAAATTAAACCTAGGTCGTACAAGGCCAATGGGCCCAAGTGGAGGTGACGTAACACCTTTGGACTTGTAGTTTGACTCGGATTCTACTGCAGCATCAGATTGTTTTGTCCATAACTCAATGCTCTGGACGGATTTTAAGGTGATTCTAATTGGCTTGGAAAGAGCATGAAATCTACTATCCAACAAAAAAAGAATCACCCAATTTGGAGTCCGGATGAATGAGTTCTTGGCATTTTGAATCAGGTGTGTCTGAGCAGTCTGAATCTGAGTCCAGAACGTGAGAGACTTGGACTCTATCTTCTCTTGGTCCAAAAGTAACGTGAGAGAGCTTTTTGAACAGCAAGTAAACATCTCTTTCTCCCTTATCTTCATATGTGGATTGTACAAATGTCCCATACACCTGCAATTAGACAAAACACAAAAGTGTGGGAAGCATTTTTTTTCTGGATAACATAAATAGGCTATTGAATACTTTGCACTAGAAATCACCTGGCAAATATGCATGTATGCAATATTTTTGGTCGTATCCAAGGTAGTCATGTCCTCATCAGAAACCAAGCAAATCCATGGATCAAAATCAACAAACCATCATCAAACCAACAAATCACAAAAAAATTTGGGGCTATTTTTGGTGGGGATTTTCGAATTTTAGGACGAAATCAAGCAAAACAAGGATAGAAAACGGTGGGAGGGACTCCAAATACGTGTTAAACCTGGCTCTGATACCAAGATGATGTAGGACGGAACCCTATGTGGACGATCTTTCACGTTTGGAGTGGATCCTACGGGGAGCACGACGAACGAGCGGAAGAACACAAGGAAAAAACACGGGGAGGAACGAGAGAAACTCAACCGACAAGTAATTGATCACACAAGGGCTAGATCACCGAACACATGAGGTAGCACAAGATTCAAAATCAACAAAGGAAAGATACAAAGGTAGCCGTTCTTCTCCGTGAGGAGGTCTTGATTGTCTTCCCTTGAAGGGGTCTTGAATCCGCTTGGGGGATCTTCTCCGAAGAGGTCGTGAGCTCCGAGGAGAAGTAACCAAGTGGCTGAGCAAGGCTCTCACACAAAATATGAGCTAAACCATCGCTAACCTTATCTAGGAGGAGGAGGAGGAGTATATATAGTCTAGGTCCACGAAGGGTAAGTGGCTTCGGCCCAACACACGGGCGGACGCACAGACGTCGGATGCCCGACAGGTACGGGACGTCCGGTGGCTCGCGAGGGTCCGGTCGTCCGGTGCAGGTCGGACGTCCGGCATTTTGGCTCTGGACAGGTGGGGTCGGACGTCCGGTCGGCGTTGGTCGTCCGGGCGCTAGTGAGTGCCAGACGTCCGGTGTCTGGCGGTCGTCCGGGCGCTGTAGGTTGCCTCGGCTGCGGTCGATCTGGCTGGTGGAGTCTCCAGGCGTCGGACGTCCGGAGATCGTCGGTCGTCCGGTGGCTGTCGGTCGTCCGAGCGCTGTAGCTTCCCAGCAGCTCTTCCTCTTGTTCCTTGCGCTTGGTGTCCTCGCTGTCTTGTCCAATGCTCGTAGCTATTCCATGGCCTTCCTCTTGGTTCCTGGACATGCATAGCACACACGTTTGAGGTAGTAGCCATATCTCACATGTGGAGAGTGAAGGTTCAGAGAGGAGCGAGTTCACCTTGTGTCCAATGGTGTATCTTCGAGGTCTCGTCATATGTCCTCTTGGGGTTTGGAGAGTAGTCGGAGTGTACATGGGGATGAACATGGGATGTTCCGCATCACAACTATAATAGCAAAGCTCGCGGTACATCAAGATTGTGCCAAATGAAGAACACGAGAGAGAGAGAGAGATCAAACACATAGCTACTGGTACATACTCTCAGCACCGAGGGTGAACTACTCCCTCCTCGTCATGGAGTGCATCGGGATGATGAAGATGGCCACCGGTGAGGGATCCCCCTCCGGCAGGGTGCCGGAACAGGGTCCCAAGAGGTTTTTGGTGGCTACAGAGGCTTGCAGCGGTGGAACTCCTGATCTATTGTGCTCTTCGATGTTTCTAGTGTATATGGACATATATAGGTGAAAGAATTCGGTCAGGGGAGCCACGAGGGCGCCATGAGGGTGGGGGCACACCCAGGGGGTAGGGCGCCCCTCCCTACCTCGTGGCTTCCTCGTTGCTTCCCCGACATATACTCCAAGTCTCCTGGATTGATCCCGTTCCAAAAATAACTCTCCCGAAGGTTTCATTCCGTTTGGACTCCGTTTGATATTCCTTTTGTTCGAAACACTGAAATAGGTAAGAAAACAACAATTCGGGCTAGGCCTTCGGTTAGTAGGTTAGTCCCAAAAATGACATAAAAGTGTAGAGTAAAGCCCATAAACATCCCAAGCGGGTAGTATAATAGCATGAAACAATCAAAAATTATAGACACGTTGGAGACGTATCATTTGGCCTACGATACGATCGGGGTAGACCAGGATAATTTTGTGCATGGCAGGTGGACCAGGATGGTCGACGTCCCACATGTCGGCGAATGAAAGTATTCTTTCTGATATAGAGGATGAGCAACGAGTATTCATTGTTAATTTTTGATGAAAGCTATTGTCTCCACTGTTACGACGGAGGAGTGTGAAACATGGTAGCCCAGTGAACATGGCTTGTGCACCACTCCCTCCTTCCTCATGTAATACTACCATACTGTTGACTATAAGGTTGACTATAAGGTTAAAACTTTTTCTCACTTTCTCTCTATCTATTTCCTCTCAAATGTTTTTTACCTTTCTTTTTTAGACACAATTGTTTTTTATGCCTCTTTTTTTAGAATTAGTTTTTTATACCTAGGAGCATGTGTAGAGACGGGATCTTGCAGAGCCCACTCCTTGACTTTGTCAATGCCTCTCTCTCCTCCACATAAGCAAGCTTGTAGCCCAGTATTTTGCTGGTACTACTTGCTATGCATGCATGCGGCGGGCAGCTGGCATCTGAGGGGCCAGGGCAGTCAGAGCGGGCTTGGAAGCGGTCCGGACTCCCACATGGCCCACCTCACATTATTACCATATATTTCTTTGAGTCTGTGCGCGGGGGCGGGCGATTTCTTCTCCCTCCTTCATCTCTCTCTTCTCAGCCGACGACCACCAAGCGATTAGATTTCGGCTATCAACGGTTTATTCAATTGCAGTCCCACATGTCAGCGAAACTGCAAGACAACGTGTGTCCCCTCTAGTGTGCAGCGTGCAAGCCGGACTGTCGGGGGTGCGACGCGTATGAGTCGTAAGTGTGTTGCCTTTTCCTTTAGAACTTGCAAAGCGTAACATTTTCGCGCTATCGATCGATAGAAGTCCAGAACAAAGTGATGAGGGCGGTGCTTTCCCGCTCGTTAGGCGGGCTAGTTTGAGTGATATGACGTGCTACAGTGTCGTCCACTTGCTCCATTTTTATGTAAGCAAGAGTTTACACTCTTGCGTGGGAGGAGTGCGAAACACCGCAGATCTGATTTTGATCGAGGGATAACTGTTCCCTGCCAAATAATGGAGCACTGGTAGCGATTTATAGCATGATAGTTAGGGCATCTCCAGCGCTGGCCCACAAATTTACACCGGCATCTGTCCGAGGACACTGATGGATGCCATCCGATGCTGCCCGCATACCTTTCGACAACTATATGAACTAACCAGACGAAATTCGTGCAAACAAAGCAAATTTCAAATTAACCGGACAAAATTCATTACATTTCGAAATTTTTTCCAACAAACTGGACGAAATTCATTACATATTTCGCACAAACTGTACTAAAACCTACTGTAAACCTAATCTACACGATCGCCGGTGCCCGACCACCATGTCCGGCCATGAACCCGAGAAAGCCGGCCATTGCCTTTGCCTCCTCCTCATCCGCCTCGATAACCTCCTCCTCCGGAGCGCAAGGTTCTGAAGATTTCTGCCTCCACGTCGCCGTCAAGCGGCTAATCGGCCACCGATGTTTACCCCACCAAGCTTGGTGTTGACTGAGTGGAGTAGCGGTGGCCTTCCTAGGACCAGAGCAGCGGCGACCTACCGTGTACTACTCTTCCTCGCTGCCGGCTGCGCCCGCGCACGCGCGCTGGCTGCGTGGTCGTGGCGGCGGAGGGCGGCCGGGGAGGGGGGGTGCCGGCGATCTCCCTCCTGCGACAGTACGTCGAAGAGAGCTTTGGAGCGCGCCCGGAGCGGAGCCGCCGATGTCCCTCGTCTGCTCCTGCGATAGTACGTCCAAGAGAGCTTCGGAGCGCCAGGAGGCCATGGTTGGAGTGGTGCCGACAGAAGGAAGGGACCGGAGGAGAATGAGTGTGGGTCTTTGGCTATGGCTGGGAGTTGGGGCTCAAGTTAATATAGCGGGCGAATGGCAATGAGCCGCGGTAGACGGATGGATGGCTGGCACTGGAGTAGGTTCATCGGGCGTGAATGTGGACGCTGCTTCAGTGACTTAACTACAGGTGCATTGGGTTACTGACATGTGGTCCCAACGCGCATCTGGCCCGCATGTCAGTGACACACCAACTGCACCTGCAGTTAAGTTCGGCGAATACGGCATTGACGTTCTGGAGAGATGGTGACCATTTCAGGCGGGAAGCGCGCGCTAGCAATGGAAGGGGTTTTGGTAGGCCAGGGCGGCCAGACGCTGGCGTGATGGTAAATTGTGAACTCATGGATGACGAGCCTTTGAAGCATATGTGGCACATATTGACAACCAGGCGTCCATGCAACCGCTCTTGTCGCCAGCTAGCCTTTGACGACCACCATTAGACACCACACAACCATGCATAACTTACGAATAATGGACGAATCGACCAGACACACATTTGTGTGTAGTGGCACTAAGATCGGTCGCTCATGATAGTACATACTCTGTACCATAGTACCCTCTCTAGCTAGGCTGTTTTATAGATTGTCGTTGTGATGGACGATATACATGAGCAAGGCGCTCCGAGTATGACCGTTGGTGTTGAGCCAGGTGAATACATGCTCGGCGTTCGCGTAGGCCTCGATCAAACATCTAAACAGTAATGTCAGGCACCGCCGGGGCACGCAGGTGATGGGCTCACCGTTTGCGTTGCGCCGTGAGTAGGACTTTGATTGAGAGGGCGACGTGCATGCATTAGCATGCTTTGACAGCGTGAGCGTGAGCGTTTGACGCAAAGTATTTCATTTTCATTTGGTTGACGAGTGTGCGTTGCGGTGACGAGTCTGTCGTTTGATTCCCCACATATGCATAATTTTGGTTTTTATATCTTTCTCCACTGATAGGTAGGCCCGCATAGATAGATAAAGAACACGAGCTGATGAGGCGCATGCAGACTGTTTGACTGGTCAATAAAAACAATACAGAGCTATACGCTAAGCCAGTGACCGTATAATCACCAAATCTCGTGTACAATGATCAAAGTGAGCTATCAAGACAAGTTCGATGACCGCCAATGCATTTTACTCGGTAATAAAAGACCAGGATTGAAGGGGAATCCAAATTTCCTTCGTCTTCTGTCCTTGAGCTCTTGACAAACCAATGCATTATATGGTTGTCCGGCCACTCCACCCCAGAGCTCTCACCAAGCATCGTTCATGCCACCGTGCCACACACTAACTGGTAAGGAAGCAACGACATCCCGCCACGCCGAGTTCCTCGCCGCCCACGACTGTACACAAAATGGTAGGGAAGCGATGGCATCCTGCCGTGCCGAGTTCATCGCCGCTCGCGACCTCACACCTATGTGGGAGGAATTTGAAGCTACCAAGGCCGAATGTGATAGAGGCGGAGGTGTCCCGATCTTTCAATGAGATGATAACTATCGATTTGGTGGAGATGACTTTGACGATCCGACTACAAACGTGCATGACGTTGAGCCTTAGCAATCGCTAAACCAACTCTGAGAGGTTATTGACCATGCCGGAGCACAATCAACCTGACCACGAAGGTCTATTCCTACAAGCAATCGAAGAACAAGCAAGAATATGATAAAACAATCTGAATATTGTGAATATATATAAAGTATTGATAAAAGTGGGGATCCATAAGCGGTCTTGGTCTGGTCGTTGGACACAAACTAAGTACATGAAGTTGCAATGGCTAACTATTAACTAAACAAATCCCAAGGGAAAAGCTACTAGATGGATCTACTTATATAGGAGCAAGGGGTGGCGGCCAAGGAGGTGGGAAGACGTCCCAAGGCAGCCTAAAACTAACCGTAGGTCGTACCAGGCCAATGGGCCCAAGTGGAGGTGACGTAACACCTATGGACTTGTAGTTTGACTCGGATTCTGCTGCAGCATTAGATTGTTTCGTCCATAACTCAACATTCCGGATGAATTTGAAGGTGAATCCAATTGCGTTGGAAAGTTCACGAAATCTAATTTCCAACAAAGAAAGAATCACCCAATTTGGAGTCCGGATGAAAAATTTATTGACGTTCTGAGTCAGGTATGTCTGTGTAGTCCGAATATGAGTCCAGAACGTGAGAGACTTGGACTCTATCTTCTCTTGGGCCAAA
This sequence comes from Triticum timopheevii, assembly GCA_963921465.1. Taxonomy (NCBI): domain Eukaryota; kingdom Viridiplantae; phylum Streptophyta; class Magnoliopsida; order Poales; family Poaceae; genus Triticum; species Triticum timopheevii. The sequence continues at coordinate 330,398,787 of OY997274.1, read as the reverse complement.
AGTGACGTGAAAGAACTTTTTGAATAGCAAGTAAATTCCTTTTTCTCCCTTATCATCATATGTGGATTGTACAAATGTCCCATACACCTGCAATTAGACGTGGCACAAAAGTTTGTGAAGTATTTTTGTCGTGGATGACATAAATAAATTATTGCATAGTTCATCGCCGCTCGCGACCTCACACCTATGTGGGAGGAATTTGAAGCTGCCAAGGCCGAATGTGATAGAGGCGGGGTGTCCCGATCTTTCGATGAGATGATAACTATCGATTTGGTGGAGACGTCTTTGACGATCCGACTACAAACGTGCACGACGTTGCGCCTTAGCAATCTCTAAACTAATCTCCTGAGGTTATTGACCAAGCCGGTGCATGATGAACCTGACCACGAAGGTCTATTCCTGCAAGCAATCGAAGAATGAGCAAGAATATGATAAAAGCAATCTGAATATTGTGAATATGTATGAAGTATTGTTAAAGGTGGGGATCCGAAAGTGGTCTTGGTCTGGTCGTTGGACACAAACGAAGTACACGAAGTTGAGTTGGCTAACTTTTAACTAAACAAATCCCCCTTATCTTCATATGTGGATTGAACAAATGTCCCATACACCTACAATTAGACATGGCACAAAAGTCTGTGAAGTATTTTTGTCCTGGATAACATAAATAAATTATTGCATAGTTTGCATTGGAAATCACCTCACAAATATATATGTATGCAATATTTTTGGTCATATCCAAGGTAGTCATGTCCTCATCATCCTCCCCTTCTTGAAAACAAAGACGTCCTCGGCGTTGCTTAATCTGAAATGTGGCTAACAAAATAGACAAGGTGTACATGTTGTATATGTATATGTCATCCATTTTTACTTCACTTGATTTTTGCACATATGACACTTGAATAGATGAGTAACTTGCATAGTTCATAAAATCTAAAGCCAAAACATTATCACAAGAAGTAGAAGGCATGAAAATATTGCAACTCGGTTTGCACATATAAGTGAAGCTCTTATTCATTTCAAAGATTGACAATGTTCATCATTAAACCATCCCAACATTGGTGAATAAACCTTACTTGCATCAAATTTACATGCTATAACATGCTTAAATAAGCAAACATGCAATAACTCATTCGACACTGAATCATCACCAAGATTAGAGGTCATATCAAAATGACTAAACATTGATTCTTTTGCATCAACAGTTAATTCAATGGGTGCACTCAAAATTGTTGGTATTTCAGTTGTTTGATCACATGACGCATTCATGACAGTATCAAGATTCTCTAAAATAGGTGATGTGCTCAAATCACCAGGTAACTCAACACATGATGGATTTAAGTTAACTAGGGATGCATCATTGTCATGTGAAGTTATATCATCAATACCTTTACTGTTACCTTCTCGCAAAGACGTAGCTGATGTAGGTACGGATGTTGACAATGCACCATACACTTGAGATGATGTCGCGCTCACAATCTGAGGTGAGGCTGCTCTAGTAGGTGCAACGGTGGAGGAACAAAACGGCGGTGGTGAGCATGAACTGGAATAGTAGTTGTTGTAGTCACCCAATTCATCCTCCTGTACCTGTCTCTCAAAGGTACAAGTGCGAACATACATACCAGTAATGCAACAAAGAATATAGTGAGATCTTGCACGGATATCATGGTTCAAACCACAAAAAAATCTATTCATTGTATCATCCTCAGATTCTTCTATGTCACAATGATGCATATAAGATTTGAACTCTTGGTAGTAAGCATGAACAGTGTTACTGCCTAGTTTTAATTATTCCAATTTGCGAAGCAATTCACGACGATAGTAAGGAGGAAAAAATTGTCGTGTCATTACAGCTTTCAAAACTTTCCAAGTTGTGGGTTGGTTATCAATGTTTTTCTTACAATGTACACTCCACCAACCAGAAGCAAAACCAGTAAATGCTCTAGTGGTAGCTCGTACTCTCTCAAGTTCAGAAAAATCATGGTGACTAAAAACTTTTTCTAATTCAAGCTTCCAAGCTAGATAAATAGGAGGATTAAATCTACCCTCAAATGATGGTAAAGAGATAACTTGACCATATGCTTGTGTGTGTTGTCCCAACTCTCGTGATGGTGAAGATGTGTCCATCGTCCAAGAACTTCTATCTCCGGAACCTGTCATGATTAGTAGAAACAACAAACAAAATTTGAGAATAGTGTTCCTATGAACTACTAGGATGTGGTTATAAAGTGCTCACAGTAAAGCAAATATCAATATCTTACAAGTTTTTACCATGCGGCAGGTGGTGACAGGCAACCAGCAGTGTCAAGTAACTCTGAAGATTGTCTAAAGCGATTGCCAGAGGAACGTACGTATAGACGGTGTAGAAATATGTGGAGCTGGGTTGGCTATATATGGTAGCAAAAAATTAGCAATAATCAATTCAAAGATGCAATGTTGAACAAACGCTCAACGACGGTACTGTGCTGGTCCTAGGCTAGACCGGACTAGAGACGCGAGCCTAGAACACTAATGAGGTCAGGGCGTAGCAGAACTAGCATCAATGAAGGATACTAAGTAGCTCTGGACAACAAGATATAAGTGAAGATCACAATGGCAGTAAAAATAATGATGAAAAATAACTGCCAAGCAGGATATACAATAGATCTCTCCAACTTTCCTCTTGAAAAGTTTGAGCTAATTTTCTGACAATTTTTTTCAAAGAATGCTACTAACTCAAGATTTCCAATGCAAAAAGAATCACTCAATTCCGAGTTGATATGAGGAGTCAAAAAATTCTAAAACTGGCTTGAAAACTAGAACAAGCTGTGTTCGCGAACTTCAGATGGCAAAAAGACCTATTTAGAAGCCGATTTTGAGGTACCAAATATTGAACTAGCTTCTGAAACTATTTGGATGCGGCTTGTCACTAGCTTTAATTTGGGTACTCGCGGAGCCAAAACGGACTTCGTGTGAGAAATTTATGCCTGTTTTACTGAACAGTGCGCAAAACAGATTCCAATCCGAATTCAACTACGAGATTGAGTCTAGATAGATCCGATTTTTTTGCCTTCTCTTTTTTTCCTAACACTTTTTTCTTTTTCTTTCTCTCTCTTTTTTTCTATGACTTTTTTTTTACTTTTTTTCTCTTTTTTCTCTGTCTTTTTTTTCTCTCTCTCTCCCTCTTTCCAAAATAAAATAGAGAAGATGCAGATTGGATCAAGCGAAGATGTGGATGACCTCAACTATGATAAAGACAATGAATGGTGGATAGCACGTGGTGGAAATTGATGGATGGGTTGGTGGACAACGGAAGAAATAAGGATGCAGTGGCGGCGTGACTAATATGAATAGAACTCGAAACTCTAAATGAACTAGACACTAAGACCAGCAACTCGACACGACGATGCAACCGATAATTCAATAATGCATACAATGAATTTTTTTTGCAAAGGCTCAGACTGGCTTGGACAAAGGATGAATAGATCTAACTTTTTTTTGTGTGGCTTTTTCTTGGACAATAGGTAAGAAAATAAATCTAATATAGGGATAACTGGAAATTCTCACCGAGCTCTGATATCATTTGATAGAGGCGGAGGTGTCCCGATCTTTTGATGAGATGATAACTATCGATTTGGTGGAGACAAATTTGACGATCCGACTACAAACATGCACGACGTTGCGTCTTAGCAATCGCTAAACAAACCCCGAGAGGTTATTGACCACGCCGGAGCACGATCAACCTGACCACGAAGGTCTATTCCTGCAAGCAATCAAAGAACAAGCAAGAATATGATAAAGCAATCTGAATATTGCGAATATATATAAAGTATTGATAAAAGTGGGGATCCATAAGCGGTCTTGGTCTGATCGTTGGACACAAACGAAGTACACGAATTTGCAATGGCTAACTTTTAACCAAACAAATCCCAAGGGAAAAGCTACTAGATGGATCTACTTATATAGGAGCAAGGGGTGGCGACCAAGGAGGTGGGAAGACGTCCCAAGGCAGCCTAAAACTAACCGTAGGTCGTACCAGGCCAATGGGCCCAAGTGGAGGTGACGTAACAGCTTTGGACTTGTAGTTTGACTCGGATTCTGCTGCAGCATTAGATTGTTTCGTCCATAACTCAACATTCCGGATGAATTTGAAGGTGAATCCAATTGGGTTGGAAAGTGCACGAAATCTATTTTCCAACAAAAAAGAATCACCCAATTTGGAGTCCGGATGAAAAAGTTATTGACGTTTTGAGTCAGGTATGTCTGTGTAGTCCGAATGTGAGTCCAGAACGTGAGAGACTTGGACTCTATCTTCTCTTGGGCCAAAAGTGACGTGAAAGAACTTTTTGAACAACAAGTAAATTCCTCTTTCTCCCTTATCTTCATATGTGGATTCTACAAATGTCCCATACACCTGCAATTAGACATGGCACAAAAGTTTGTGAAGTATTTTTCTCCTGGATGACATAAATAAATTATTGCATAGTTTGCATTAGAAATCACCTCACAAATATACATGTATGTAATATTTTTGGTCGTATCCAAGGTAGTCATGTGCTCATCAGAATGGGCGGTGGAGCAAGAGGTGGCCAAAGCCGCATAGAGGGAGCGGAAAAGTCAGAAAACACTTACGAAAAGAGAGGCCCGCCGCCGCAAGAAAGAAGAGGACGCACGCGCTGCTGCGGAGAGGTCGGCGGAGATCCAAGCACGATGGGGTACCGCCAACAAAGCCGGGAAGGAGAACGACGGCGTCTATCCAGCATGTGAGAAGTAGTAGTACTAGTAGTTAGTGTGTATGTTTGTGTCTAAGTACGATCACATACATTAGAGCAAATTACCAGTACATTAGCCTAGACTCAATTGAAAAATTCCTATCCTATGCATCAAATGGCATCTGTTTCTCTATAAGAATTGAGATGCATGTCATCTCACTTACTATGATTTTCATATTCCTATAAAATTCCTATCCTATAAATGAAAGGAGGCCTCTGTTGGAGTAACTACTGTGCTAGCAGTACTGCTGGTACAGTAGTTTTCTTCAAGAAGCGGAATTCAACGAAGTCATGATGGTTCCTTCGTCCGAGCAACTTCAAAGTGGGAAAGGTTGGGCTTGTGATTTGACGGCTCATTAGTCATTATTACTACGGCGCGACGACCGGGGTGACTCTCCCTTTGAGTTCTGCGTGTATGGCAAGTGGACCAGGATGGTCGACGTCCCACATGTTGGCGAATGGAAGTATTCTTTGCGATATCGAGGAGCAAGGAAACCGCATGGTATAGTATCACTGCTGATTGGTTCTCGAAAAAATAGTATCACTGCTAATTTATATTTACTTTTTATTTCTGATGAATGCTAGCGTTTCAACTCTTACGACAAAGAGTGCTAAACACGTCACGTGCTGGATGTCCCACAAGTCAGTGAAAGGAGTGGGACAAGAACAGCGTGGTAGAGCCCAGCGCAAAAAAACAGCGTGGTAGAGCGTCTCCACTTCTTCCACTTCTGGGTCGAAGACCACACGTAGTAGTACTAGTGGTATGAACGATACAAAGTGTGACCTGGAGAGAAAGACACGTCTAGTTGGAAGGCCTCGGGGCATACACCTAAACAAATATTAAATCTAATATGTGCCTCCAACTAATATAGTAGTATTAGAGTACTTAGGCACGTACTCCATAACATCACCGTGCACTGCACGTACAACATTTAGTGGTACTCCCTCCGTTCCAAATTACTCGTCGTGGTTTTAGTTAAATTACTCGTCATGGTTTTAGTTCAAATTTGAACTAATGCCACGACGAGTAATTTGGAACGAAGGGAGTACGTAGTAAGAGACAAATGCTGCCCAAGAGTTCCCTCTCGACCCACTTTTGGGTCTTTGGTAGAGTGTATGGAGGGTGCATGAGTCCACACTAGTTTAGCACAAATACACTAGAAGCATGCATGAAGAGGGGTGTTGAGTTGAGCATGCATGAAGAGGGAACAACTATGCTGAGACGAGAACGCAACCAAACACACCCTATATGCCATGCATGTTCATACCATTTGTGCCTTTCTACTTCACTTACTGCGCTACATTACTCAGGTTCATACGTCCACTCCTGGTTACATGTCCATCTCGTAGTTCTAGTCCCACGGGTTCTTCATATAGATGGAATGATCCTTGCATGACACATGCACCTTGATGCTAGATGTCTCGCATGTTGGCAAAAGGATGAACAAAGCTCACGTAAAAAATAGAGTTGAAGAACATATATTCTCGACGACCGAGAAGGATCAAGGAACCTCGTGGTGGAGCGTCTGCACTCATAATATTTTATATTATTCAGCGATATAAAATCAACCAATCATCTCCACAGTGGACTGGAAGAGTACCAAACACGGCAGCCCAGTGTAGTTGCATCATACTAGTACATGGCTAACCCACGCTATCACCATGTTTCTTGGCTTCCATGCGACACCTATCTCTTGTAATCCAGTAGCCAGTATCGCTTCTCCCTCCTCGTCTCTCTCAAAGTGCGGCGGGCTCGCGTTTTTGCCATCTATTGAGGTCGGTTAACTCATCACATGTTAGCGACATGCCAAGAGCATTCTAAAAAAATTCCTTTCACGTTCTGTTTTCAAAAAGAAAAAAAATCCTTTCACGTACGAATTTGACTGTATGCTTTGAGCAACTTGCATGTCCTATACTGCTCCTATTTGGATACTCTAACTTAGCTAGAGGTTAGACTAACTCATGACTAACCCCGAACTAACTGTAGCCAAAGAGGTGTTTGGGTGACAGGATTAGTGATGTAGGGCGGAACCCTATGTGGACGATCTTTCACGTTTGGAGTCGATCCTACGGAGAAACACGAAGAACGCGCGGAAAACACAAGGGAGAACACGGGGAGAAACGAGGGAATCACTAAACCGACAAGTAATCGATCACACAAGGGCTAGATCATCGAAAGCATAAGGTAATGCATGATCCAAAATCAACAAGGGGAGGATACAAAGGGAACCGTTCTTCTCCGTGAGGAGGCCTTGATTGTCTTCCCTTGAAGGGGTCTTGAATCCGCTTGGGGGATCTTCTCCGAAGAGGTCGTGAGCTCCGAGGAGAAGTAACCAAGTGGATGAGCAAGGCTCTCACACAAAATATGAGCTAAACCAATGTTAACCCTAAAACGTACCGGATGAGAGAGTATACATAATCAAAGGGCAAAGGGGTACATGGGTCATGGCCCAAAGGAGTTGCGCGCAGGCAGAGGGCGCCAGATGTCCAGGCGACGGGCCGGATGTCCGGGCACTCACGAGGTGCCGGATGTCCGGGCTAGAGGGGCCAGATGTCCGGGCTAGTGGAGTTGACTCTTCTGTTCACTGGATGGGTGATGCCGGATGTCCACTCAGAGGGGCCGGATGTCCGCGGCTTCGGGAGGCGCCAGATGTCCGGGGCGAACGCCGGATGTCCGGGCTGTCGGGGCAAGCTTCTGTGCTCCCTGGACGCCAGTGCTGGATGTCCGGTATTCAGGCCGGATTTCTGGTGGGGGCCAGATGTCCGGGTTGGACGCCGGATGTCCGGTCCCTATAGCTTCTTCTGCAGATGCCTGGCCTTGTGGATCTCCAGGAGCCGGATGTCCGGGGTCCTGGCCGGATGTCAGGTTCCTGGAGGCTGTTCTTGCCTTCTTCCATTGGTTCTCTTCTTCCATGGACTTGGGGTCTTGACCATCTTCATGTGCATCCTCGGGAGGGTCCTCTTGGTACCTAATCATGCACAACATTCCGGATTGATGTAGTAGCCATGTCTCGAGAGGATCATATGAGATATCATTAAGGAGAGAAGTCACCTCGGTCTCGAGAGCTCTAGCATGTGCTCTAGTCATGGGTCCTCTTGGGGCTTGGTGAGGCGATGGAAGGTCCATGGGGATGACCGAAGGATGCTTCGCATCATCTCCCCCCCCCCTTGGGAAAGATCCGACCTCGGATCGAAATCCTCATCACCGTGGTACGGGGAGAGATCAGAGACATTGAAGATGTCGCTCACGTTGTACTTGTCGCGTGGGAGATCGATCTTGTAAGCGTTGTTGTTGTAGCGTGCTAGCACCTTGAAGGGTCCGTCGGCTCGAGGGAGAAGCTTGGACTTGCGTTCATTGGGGAAGTGGTCCTTGCGAAGGTGTAGCCACATGAGGTCTCCAATGTTGAATATCATGGGATGCTTGTTGACGTTGAGCTTGGTCACGAGTCGTTGTACTTGACGCTCGATGGTGTGCCTTGTATCTTCATGCATCTTCTTGATGTAGCTTGCACGGGCGCTTGCGTCGAGGTTGGTGCGCTCTTGTAGAGGAAGAGGTAGAATGTCCAATGGGGACAACGGGTTGAAGCCGTAGACAACCTCAAAGGGGGACTTGCCGGTCGTCGAATGTCTTGCATGGTTGTAGGCGTACTCGACGATGGGTAGACACTCCTCCCACTCCTTGATGTTCTTATTGATCAACACGGGAAGTAGAGTGGAGAGTCTACGGTTTGTCACCTCCGTTTGGCCGTCAGTTTGAGGATGGTATGCGGATGAGAACAAGAGCTTGATTCCGAGCTTGGCGCATAGGGTCTTCCAAAAGTAACTCAAGAACTTGACGTCGCGGTCAGAGACAATTGTCTTTGGTACTCCATGGAGACGCAAGATTTCCCTACAAAAGAGATTTGCAACGTGTGAAGCATCGTCTATCTTGTTGCAAGGGATGAAATGTGCCATCTTAGAAAATCGGTCCACAACAACAAACACGGAATCCTTGCCATTTTGAGTTCTAGGCAAACCAAGTACAAAATCCATGCTAATGGCTTCCCAAGGTTGATAAGGAATAGGAAGAGGCATTTAAAGACCATGGGATTGAGCTTTAGACTTAGCTTTGCAACATGTAGAGCATCAGGTGGTGAAGCGTGAGACGTCGCAGAACATCTTGCGCCAAAAGTAGTTCTTGGATAGCGTGGCGAAAGTCTTGTCGCGTCCAAAATGTCCCATGAGTCCGCCTCCATGAGCCTCTTACAAAAGGAGGAAATGAAGAGAAGACTCGGGAATGCATAGTTTTTTATCTCTCATAAGATAACCATCCTTGATGTAATATTGTTCCCAATATGTATGCGTCAAACATTTATCCTAAGGAGTTTCAAAAGATGGATCATTAGCATACAAGTCTTTTATGTGCTCAAAGCCAATAACATTCAACTCAAGTTTAGTGACAAGCGTGCATATGCGTGAAAGTGCATCGGCAACTACATTTTCCTTACCCTTAATGTACTTGATCACATAGGGAAAAGATTCAATAAATTCACTCCATTTGGCATGACGCTTGTTCAACTTAGTTCGACCTTTTAAGTACTTAAGCGTTTCATGATCGGTATGGATGACAAACTCATGAGGTCTAATATAATGTTCTCAAACATGTAGCACGCGCACTAAAGCATACAATTCTTTTTCATAGATGGGATAGTTAAGTTGAGCACCGAAGAGTTTTTCACTAAAATATGCAATGGCTCGTTTTTCTTGCATCAAGACTCCGCCAATTCCGGTACCACTTGCATCACAATGAACCTCAAAAGTTTTGTCAAAATTGGGCAAAGCAAGAATCGGAGCATGAGTAAGCAAAGACTTGAGCTCAATAAAAGAGGTGGATTGCAGAGATCCCCAAACAAAAGGAGCATTCTTCTTACTCAAAGCATGCAAAGGAGCGGCAATAGTGCTAAAATCTTTCACAAAGCGACGACAAAAACCTGCGAGACAAAGAAAATTACGCACTTGTTGCAAATTGGTGGGTTGGGGCCAAGTTTTAATTGCTTCAATTTTGGATTGATCAACATGGACACCCTTGGAAGATACAACAAAACCCAAGAAAACCACATTGTCAACAGCAAATGTGCACTTTTTCATGTTGGCATAAAGACTTTCCTTGTGAAGGGTTTGCAAAACAGCCCTAGCATGATTAAGATGCTCTTTCATGGTTTTGCTAAACACAAGAATATCATCAAGTAAACCACAACAAAGACTCCAATATATGGGCGAAGCACATAATGCATGAGACGCGCGGAAGTACCGGGTGCCTCCGATAAACCCATTGGCATGACTAGCCATTCGTATAAGCCAAATTTGGTTTTGAAAGCAGTTTTCCATTCATCACCCTCTTGAATGCGGATTTGGTAATAGCCACTTTTAAGATCAATTTTTGAGAAAAAGTTGGCTCCACTAAGTTCATCAAGCATATCATCTAAGCGAGGAATGTTATGCCTATAGCGAACGGTAAGAGCATTTATAGGTCTACAATCGGAACACAAGCGGAAACTTCCATTGGGCTTAGGCACAAGTATAACCGGAACGGCACAAGGGCTTAAGATTTCACGTACATGACCGTTGTCGATTAGTTATTGTACTTGCCGTTGAATCTCCTTGGTTTCTTCGGGATTGACACGGTATGGAGCTTTGTTTGGAAGTGGCGCTCCGGGGATGAGATTGATTCGAAGCTCAGTGTCTCGTAGAGGAGGTAGACCCGGAGGTAGCTCATCGGGGAAAACATCTTGGAATTCCTGCAAAAGAGATTGAAACACTAAAGGTAGCTTGTGAGAGGTGTTAGTTTTTGGTTCTCCATCCTTGCACACAAGGAAAAAGTGCATCATACTCGATGGGTTCTCACACACTTCTCTCATCTCATTTTTTGTTGCAAATAGTATGAGGTTTTTCTCTCTAGGTGAAGAGGCGCTCATGTTTGGCTTGTGGCTCTCACTCACTTTTTGGTGGATCACTTTCTCACTCTTCTCTCCATGATGGGTGGCTTGCTTGTTGGCTATCACTTGACTGGGAGACATAGGTCGTAGCACATATTCCTTCCCTTTGATCTTGAAGCTATAGTGATTGGTACGCCCATTGTGGATGACACCACAATCGAATTGCCATGGTCGACCAAGAAGGAGGTGGCAAACGGTCATTGGGACCACATCACACTCCAAAGTGTCCTCATATGCACCAATTTTGAAGGAGACTTGGACCGTATGCTCAACTCGTATAGTGCCGGAGTCACTTAGACATTGAACCTTGTAGGGGTGCGGGTGCTTCCTCTTTACCAATTGAATCTTGGAGCATAGTTCTTCACTTGCCAAGTTGTGGCAACTACCTCCATCGATGATGACCTTGACAGACCTTCCATTGATGCCGGCCTTGGTGTGGAAGATATGGCATCGTTGGTCTTCTTCTTGTTGATGTTGAAGTGTCAAGACCTTGGAGACAACAAGAGCGGGGCTCATATCTTCATCACAAAAGACTTGATCATCTTCATCGTCGTTCACGCGCCGGTGCATGGCCACTTGCTCAAGAGCTTCCATCTCCTCATCACTCATGGAGTCATATGTGCCATCGTCTTTGAGGATCAAGGTGCGCTTGTTTGTGCATTCATAGGACTTGTGGCCTCGGCCGCCGCAAGTGAAACACTTGAAGGAGCTTGTCTTGATGGTCTCGTCAGTCGGAGTAGATGACGAAGCATGCGGCTTGAAGTTGCTTGTAGTAGGAGGAAGACGACTTGAACTTGCCGAATTTTTCTTGTAACTTGACTTGTCGTCGTTGCTTGGAGAAGGCTTGGTTGATGTCGAAGTTGGAGTGGTTGTTGAAGATTGGTTATTGGAGAAGCCGTAGGTCTTGGATGAGTACTTGGCGTACTTGAGGTCATCTTGCACTTGACGTTCCGCCTTTGTAGCTTGATGTACGAGCTCAATGAGGTTGGAGTAGGGTTGGAAGTCGGCGATCTTCTTGATGGGATGATTGAGTCCATTCAAGAATCATGCCATAGTTTGCTCATCATCCTCCATGACATTGCCATAGTTTGCCAGTGGAGTTAACTCTTCTGTTCACTGGATGGGTGACGCCGGATGTCCGCTCGGAGGGGCCGGATGTCCGCGGCTTCGGGAGGCGCCGGATGTCCGGGCTGTCGGGGCAAGCTTCCGTGCTCCCTGGACGCCAGTGCCGGATGTCCGGTATTTAGGCCGGATTTTCGGTGGCGTCCGGATGTCCGGGACGGACGCCGGATGTCCGGTCCTTGTAGCTTCTTCTGCAGATGCCTGGCCTTGTGGATCTCCAGGGGCCGGATGTCCGGGGTCCTGGTCGGATGTCCGGTGCCTGGAGGCTGTACTTGCCTTCTTCCATTGGTTCTCTTCTTCCATGGACTTGGGGTTTTGACCATCTTCATGTGCATCTTCGAGAGGGTCCTCTTGGAACCTAATCATGCACAACATTCCGGATTGAGGTAGTAGCCATGTCTCGAGAGGATCATATGAGATATCATTAAGGAGAGAAGTCACCTCGGTCTCGAGAGCTCTAGCACGTGCTCTAGTCATGGGTCCTCTTGGGGCTTTGTGAGGCGATGGAAGGTCCATGGGGATGACTGAAGGATGCTCCGCATCAGTTAGATTGACAATAAATGCACTTGATGGAGAGAGAAAAGTGAATTTTCAGTGGTCCCAATGAGAACTATGTCCAGTTAGCACCTCTTGGGTGGGATAGTTTTATGGTGGGTTCGGTGCAACTTGCTCCAATTTAAACCCTCATGCTTGGATACTTTAGGGCTATTTGAGCCCCAACTAGCTCAAACTAACTCTAACCCATGGATCCAAACAGGGCCTATGGCCAGCCTCGACGCGGAGCAGTCGCGCGCACCAGGAAGCGACGTTCTCTCGGCCGTCGCGCCGCTTGAAAGCCGGCGCCAGTGAGAGGTCGCCTCCGCTCTTGCTGGGCATTAATGCGGCACCGACGCTCTAGGGCGATGCTGACCGTTTCACGCGGGAAGCGCGCGCTGGCAAGGGAGTATAGGTTTTGAACAGTTTCAGGTGTAGTACTGGTAGTTTGCAAAACTACTTAACTATTGCACTCAGTTTCCTAAGAAATTGTGGTAAAAAACGTTACTCCACAACATGCTTCCCTTCTCCTTCCTCTTCCAACGCCCGCGCACGTCCGTGGGAAGCGACCGGTCAACCCTTATATAGTAGTGCTAGCACAAAAAGATGCATGCATGACTACTAAAATTTCCAGATTAAAGCGCCGCTCCGGCGGGAGTATGGCATATGTTGTTACCTTCGGCCGGGCCATGGCTACCGGGTGACGGTGACCAGAGAAGAGGTGGCGGGAGGGGAATGAATGCAGCTACTATTTGGGTTCGCCGTCCGGCTTAAATAAATGCGCAGCATCCCGTGTACCCGCGGGTGCACAGATTGTAGCATACGTGTCTGCTCAAGTGGGCGTCACGTAACTTGTGTGTTTGTGTGTGTGTGAGATTCTGAGAGATAGAGTGCATGTGTGCGACTCTGCTCTTCGGACATGTACTCAACCTTTTGCATCGGGATATAAGTATAATGGTATTTACTTTAGCTAGTGATTTACGTGGCCATGTTAACGTGGTTGTGTAAAAAAATGTCACTTCCTGCTCGTGATTTGTGTTATATAATTACAAGCAAGATGCTCGTGCATTGCACGGAACATCAATATGCATTTTTTTTACAAAACACATGTTGTGATTGACCCATGCAGGAGTAATCGCATGTGTAAAAACTAATGATATCTCGAGAATTTTATCGGAAAACTGGTATCTCGAGAATGTCATCGAAAAAATGAAAGATGAGAGATAAGGTGAGGAGGAGTGGAGCGTGGTGGGGACTGGTCGTCGGAATGGCAGAGGCATGGGGATGGACGTTGTCGGCAGGCGGCAGCGGCCACCATGCTAGATTGTTCCAGAGACTTTCTTTTTTAATTGCTCAGCAATGAGGTTGTGGGAGATAAGGATGTGGAGAGAGGTGCGAGTATCTTTGGTAAAATTATCATAGTTTGCTTTCTATTCGTCAGATATAGATCAGACGGTCTATATTACAAGATGGCAGGCACACCATCATTGCCAACTCGGTTTTATATAAGGGTACAGATGGTAAGTTTGTTAACTACTAAAGTAAAAGTGGAATTTTTCCATGTTATATAAGTAAATTAAGGTGATTGTTTATCATACGGGTAAGGTTGGATGAAGGGTGGTAGGAAACAAATGCTCCGCCTAGAGCATGTGTGTGTGAGATGGAGTCTTAGTGTGTGTGTGTGTGTGTTTGTGTGTGTGTGTGAGAGAGAGAGAGAGAGAGATGGAGTCTTAGTGTGTGTGTGTGATGGAGTCTGTGTGTGTGTGTGTGTGTGTGTGTTTGTGTGTGTGTGGGTGGGTGGGTGGGTGGGTGCGTGTGTTTGTGTGTGGGTGTGTGTGTGTCGCGGGGTCCTCGGTGGCGGATGTAATTTAAGTGTGCATGGCTTCATCATAGAGAGGTGATGTGTATGGCAGAGGCCTCCAATGATGGGGTTCGAGAGAGAAAATGCCCGTAGGGAGGGAAGAGAAGGTGTGTGCGCGTGAGAGGAGTCGACATCGAGAGAACATGTTTGTTCGAGAGACACCGAGGAAGACTACTATATATCGATGGTGCATGTAGGCGGGAATTAAACGAAGGGATGGTCTTATTGGTTTCGGGGATATAGGGGAAGAGTGAGAGGGGGGTGTAGCTAGAAGGAGATTATTAAGTGTGAGTATGTGTTTGATCCATACAGGAGGAAGTTATGTGCACACAAGAAGAGAACGATTCGATGTGGCGTTAGGGTTGAGGGTAATTAACTACGTATGGAGACCTAGAGACCTTGAACATGCATGTTTGAGAGGTATACATGTATACGTGGGATGTGTGTGCGTGTGCATGCGCATGATCGAGATAAAAGAAAGAATACATAAGTCATAAGATCAACGACATGGGAGAGACGGATCGGTATGACAATATGCATGCATGTGAGAATGCAGGGAAGAAGGCCCGTCAATTAAGCATGTGTTTTTGTCTTTAAGAGATAGTGGCGTGGGCTGGAGCATGCATCTATGGCAAGCAGAGGGAGTGAGGGACAACGATTGTGCAAAAGAGATCAACCTATAAATGCATATGTATGGAGAGACATATATAGTGTGGGTGATAGGAAGCAAGACTGCGTGCGAGAAAGAAATGTTGACAGACAAACTACAAATAGATACAGAGATGGAGATGCTAGCTAGAGGGACATCCACTAGTTTGAGTGTCGGAGATGACCGCCGAGTGGTTCAGAGTGTGAAGTTATGTGTGTGTGAGAGAAAGATAAAAAGAGGGCACTTGACTGCATGTAGAGAGAAACATATGTAGTGTGCGTGATACGAAGCAAGAGTGAGGGCGAGAAAGAAGGTTGATGGAGAAACAGATAAATAGAAAGATAAAGATGCTAGCTACTGTGCGTTAGAGATAGGTGTCGAGTAGATCAGAAGGTTGAGTTATGTGTGTGGGTGTGAGAGAGATAGAGAGAGGGTGCATGTGAGTCACATACAAAAAAATATCAGAGAGAAATGAGATCCCGAGAGACGGAGTTTTGTGTCTGCGAGAGAGAAAGATATTTCATAACGAGAGTGATAGCTAGAGAGACATATGAGGGAACTCAAGATATCTTTAGGGAGTGTGTGTGTCTCTGAGTGACATACAAGAGAACAGTGGAGAAATATGAGACTCTGGGGGACAGAGTTTGTGTTTGTGTGTGAGAAAGAGATATTTAAGAGGAAGAGTCGTAGGTTGTCATAACTAAGGAGTGAAAGACATCTCTGTATGAGGGGTGTGCGAGTGGCACACAGGGGAATAGTAGAAATAAATGAGACCCCGGGAGACAAAGTTTTCTGTTTGTGTGAGAGAAAGAGATTCCACATGGAGAATCATAGTTAGAGACACATAGCAGGGAGCGAGATATACTTAGAGAGAGATAGAGTGATGAAGGTCGAGGGAGAGAGTACTGTCAGTGTCTTACAAAGATAAAAGATCATTATCGACATACAGGTAGCACGAGAGATACCCGAGATACGATGAACGCGTATAGGTCTAGAGAGATAGTGATAGAGGCAAAGGTGTCCCGTCTTTCAATGAGATGATGGATTTCGCTTTGGTGGAAGTCGACTTTGATGATCCGACTACGAACGTGCGAGGACGTCGCGCCTTAGCAATCGCTAAACCAACTCCGAGAGGTTATTGACCACGCCGGAGCACGATCAACCTGACCACGAGGGTCTGTTTCCTGCGAGCAAACGAAGAACAAGCAAGAAACTGAGATTGCAATCTGGATATTGCGAATATAAGATGAAAGCTTTATTGATCAAGGTGGGGTTCTGTGACGCCTTTGTCTGGTCGTTGAACACAAACGAAGTACGCGAAGTTGCAGCTATGGCGAACTTTTAATCTAAACAAAACCCAAAGTCTAAACGACGCCCTAAGGGCTGTATATATGGGGGAAAGGAGGGAATTTCGTGGCCCTTGAGGGTGGGGTCCGAAACCAACCCTAACTCTTGTTTCCCCACACATGCGGACTCTAAAAATAGCCTATACTTAAGTATTTCGAAATTACATGGGCCTGGCCCAATAATAAGGTGACGCAGCACCTAGAATAGCTTATGGACGAATATTATGAAGTGGCATCTTGTATATTTCGTCCAAGGCTTCATGCACTCCTTATGGTGGCTTCAAAGTCCTGAAATCATCACTTGTAACTCCGTTCTTGATCCCCTTGCGCATGCCATCAACTCCATGCGTGTTCTTGCTCCAATGTTCATCCTTCTCCAAGCTAGGCCCTTCATTTGTAAGCAATACAAATGTATCCAATTTAGGCAGCAGCATATTCTTATGAACATTAGAATCATTACCAAGAAACGAAAGTACCTGGTAATTTAATTGGCGTGCACGAGCTCTAGTAATTGGTCCCGTATATGTAACAGTAGGGGCTGTGGGTGTAACAATGGTATTGATGTCCTCATCATCCTCCCCTTCTTGAAATGAAGTCATCCTCGACGGAAGCTCATCTTCCTCACCCAAATAAAGCTTCAAATCTGCAATGTTAAAAGTGGGACTAACCCCAAAATCTGCAGGTAGCTCAAGTTTATATGCATTATCATTTATTTTCTCTAACACCTTAAAAGGACCATCAGCACGTGGCATTAGCTTTGATTTGCGCAAATTAGGAAATCTATCTTTACGCAAATGTAACCAAACAAGATCTCTAGGTGCAAACACAACATGTTTTCTACCCTTATCTCCAGCAAGTTTATATTTAGCATTCATACGCTCAATGTTTTCCTTAGTTAACTCATGCATTTTTTAAATCAATTCAGCACGTTCTTTAGCATCAAAATTAACCTTCTCCGAAGATGGAAGAGGCAACAAATCAATAGGTGCACGAGGTAGGAAACCATACACAATTTCAAAAGGGCACATCTTAGTAGTAGAATGCAATGAACGATTATAAGCAAATTCAATATGAGGCAAGCATTCTTCCCACATTTTCTTATTATTCTTCAAAACAGCCCTAAGCATAGTAGACAATGTTCTATTGACTACTTCACTTTGTCCATCAGTTTGGGGGTGACAAGTAGTACTAAATAGCAGTTTAGTCCCCATCTTAGCCCATAAACATCTCCAAAAGTGGCTACGAAATTTAGTATCACGATCTGAAACAATAGTATTTGGCACACCATGCAAGCGAATAATTTCACGAAAGAACAAATCAGCAACATTAACAGAATCATCGCTTTTATGACATGGTATAAAGTGTGCCATTTTCGAGAATCTATCCACGACAACAAATATGCTATCCCTCCCCTTCTTTGTTCGAGGTAAACCTAAAACAAAGTCCATAGATATATCCTCCCAAGGAACACTAGGTACAGGCAAAGGCATATATAAACCATGAGGATTGAGTCGTGACTTAGCTTTTTGACATGTAGTGCAGCGAGCAACAAAACGCTCAACATCCCGTCTCATCTTTGGCCAAAAGAAATGTGTAGCAAGTACGTCCTCCGTCTTCTTCACGCCAAAGTGTCCCATTAATCCTCCCCCATGCGCCGCCTGCAACAGCAAAAGACGAACGGAGCTAGCTGGAATGCATAGCTTGTTAGCACGAAACACAAATCCATCGTTAACGACAAACTTGTTCCACATTCTTCCTTATTTACAATTCTGCATTACATCTTTAAAATCAGCATCATGCACATATTGATCTTTGATGGTCTCCAAACCAAATATTTTGAAGTCAAGTTGTGAAAGCATAGTATAGCGACGAGACAATGCATCAGCAATAACATTTTCTTTTCCCTTCTTGTGTTTAATGACATAAGGGAAAGTCTCAATGAATTCAACCCATTTAGCATGTCTACGATTCAGTTTAGCTTGACTTTTAATATGTTTCAAAGATTCATGATCAGAATGTATAACAAATTCTTTGGGCCATAAATAATGTTGCCATGTTTCTAAAGTCCGAACAAGAGCATATAATTCTTTATCATAAGTAGAATAATTCAGACTAGGCCCACTCAATTTTTCAGAAAAGTATGCAACAGGTTTGCAATCTTGTAATAACACACCTCCTAATCCAATTCCACTAGCATCACATTCAAGCTCAAAAGTCTTATTAAAATCAGGAAGTTGGAGTAAAGGAGCATGTGTCAACTTATCTTTCAATACCGAGAAGGCTTCTTCCTGTGCGGTACCCCAAATAAAAGGCACATCTTTCTTTGTAAGCTCATTGAGAGGTGCAGCAATGGTGCTGAAATCTCTCACAAAACGCCTATAGAATCCAGCGAGGCCAAGAAAAGTCCTCACTTGTGTGACCGTTTTGGGCTGCGGCCAACTCTCAATAGCTTCAATCTTGGCTTTATCAACTTCAATTCCCTGTGGAGTAACAACATAGCCAAGAAAAGATACTCGGTCGGTGCAAAAGGTGCACTTCCCAAGGTTACCAAACAAACGTGCATCACGTAGAGCAATAAAAACAGCACGTAAATGTTCCAAATGTTCTTCCAAAGATCTGCTATAAATCAGTATATCATCAAAATAGACTACCACAAATCGTCCAATGAAAGCACGTAAAACTTCGTTCATTAGTCTCATGAAAGTACTAGGCGCATTAGTTAACCCAAAAGGCATGACTAACCACTCATATAATCCAAACTTAGTTTTAAATGCTGTTTTCCATTCATCCCCCAATTTCATACGAATTTGATGGTATCCACTACGCAAATCAACTTTGGAGAATATTGTAGAGCCACTCAATTCATCAAGCATATCATCTAGCCTAGGAATAGGATGACGATAACGAATAGTAATATAATTAATGCCTCTACAATCAACACACATACGCGATGTACCATCCTTTTTTGGCACTAGAATAATAGGAACAGCACAAGGACTAAGGGATTCGCGTATATAACCTTTGTCGAGAAGCTCTTGTACTTGACGCATAATCTCCTTCGTCTCCTCTGGATTGGTACGGTATGGCGCACGGTTTGGCAGTGAAGCACCGGGAATTAAGTCAATTTGATGCTCAATCCCGCGAATAGGTGGTAATCCCGGTGGCACGTCTTGTGGAAAGACGTCAGCGAACTCCTGCAAAATGTTAGTGACAACAGGAGGCAAAGAGGAAGGCACGTCCTCGAATGAAAATAATGCCTCTTTGCACACAAAAGCATAGCAAACATATTTGCTCAAATCTAGATCATCAATATCAGATTTGGTGGCAAGTAAACATGCACTTTTCAATTTAATTTCAGAAGCAACACTAGATTGTTTATTATTATTAGGCTGCATTTGTTGCTCTAATCTGATTTTCACTCTTAGTTTTCTCCTGTTTTGCTTTATTAGCTCTATTAATATCATCTTTCAAAATGGAATCAGGAGTCATAGGAAGCAAAGTAATATTTTTATCCTTATGAACAAGAGTATACTGATTTTTTCTACCATGGTGAATATAATTTTTATCAAATTGCCATGGTCTACCAAGTAATAAGGAACATGCTTGCATAGGTACCACATCACAATCAACATAATCAGCATATGTAGAGACACTAAAATGTACACGAACAGTACGTGTTACCTTAACCTTGCCGCTGTTGTTGAACCATTGGATGTAGTAAGGATGTGGATGTGGTCTTGTGGTGAGAGATAGCTTCTCCACCATCTCCATGCTAGCCAAGTTGTTGCAACTCCCTCCATCTATGATCACGCGAACAGAACGTTCCTTCACAACTCCCTTTGTA
Source organism: Triticum timopheevii (assembly GCA_963921465.1). Taxonomy (NCBI): domain Eukaryota; kingdom Viridiplantae; phylum Streptophyta; class Magnoliopsida; order Poales; family Poaceae; genus Triticum; species Triticum timopheevii. The sequence continues at coordinate 330,378,708 of OY997274.1, read as the reverse complement.
TGGAACAAATTATGCCTCTGATTTTGCTCAGCTTGTGTAACCTGCACACTCAAAACACGTTGAGCAACTAAACATTCATACCTGTCAGCATCTTCAGGAGCCATGTATTGCGTCTCATGATCAAAATCGTCTCCACCGTGTTCGTCACGTGTAATAAGAGCCAAAGTCTCCTCATCATAGTCACTAGCGGACTCATACCCACCATCCTCAGTAACAATCATCACACGCTTAGATGGGCATTCTCTCGCATAATGACCTCCACCCTTGCAACGTTGACAAATAATATCATGTGTTTGCCCTGTTGATGCCATGGATGAAGAAGAGCTCTTTGCAGGCCCAGAAGGTGTGCTCTTGGCAGATAGTGGTGATTTTGCCTGCTTTATTGTATCACGGTTGGAGGTGGCAGCCGACGGAGGCACCGGTGTAGCAGAACGTGTGGAAGTAGATGATGCACGTGGTGTCCATGATGAAGGTCGACCTGCAGAAAAGTTAGTCCGCGCCAATGCCTGTCGATCCTGCACTTCACGTTCAGCTTTACAAGCAAGATGGAATAAACGAGTGATATTAGTATACTCCTTATAGTCTAGAATGGTCTGAATCTCTCTATTTAATCCACCCAGAAAACGTGCAAGCATAGCTTCATTCTCCTCAACAATACCACATCTAATCATGCCAGTTTGTAATTCCTGATAATATTCTTCTACAGAATTTTTTCCTTGTCTTAAGCGCTGTAATTTTTGAAGCAATTCACGTTGATAATATGGTGGAACCCAACGAGTACGCATAGCAGTTTTCAAAGCAGCCCAAGTAGCGGGAATAGGATATAATCTACAATGTTCAGACCACCATACACATGCAAAACTAGTGAAAGCACAAACAGCAGCAGCAACCCGTCTCTCCTCGGGATATTGTAAACATGTAAAACGTTGTTCAGTTTCTAACTCCCAAGTAAGATATATATCAGGAACATATCTACCCTCAAATGGTGGAATATTCAATTTTAGTTTAGGAATATGGACATCATCTCGTACCTGAGGTGGTGGTGCAGGCCTACCATTACGAATATATACCTGACGTCGACCTGGTGGTGGTGGTGCTGGTGGCTGCACGTAGTGCTGATTTTGATCAACCTCATCGTCATAATCGCCCGCATACTCATCATCCTCCTGGGTACCAGCAGCAGCAGTAGCAGGGGCCAAAGAAGCATCAACAACATGAACAGCAGCACCAGAAGTTTGGCCATCCTCAATAGGAACACACTTCGCTCGTCCATACTGATTCGAAAGGATGCGTTGTTGTTGTTGTTGTTGTTGTTGCAGAGGTGCGATAGGTGCAGCCGGCGGTGGTGGTGGAAAACGCGCGAGCAATTCATTAAACTTGCTATCAAGCTTTGTTTCGAACGTCTTCTCAATGCCATCTATCTTTTCCATGGCCTCGTCAAACCTGTTTAGCACATCTTGCACCTGTCCACTCATCATTTGCTGAAATTTATCATGTAGCTATTTGTTCGTCAGGTTGTCCCAATCAGTCTCATCAGCTTGTGATCCTACCATGGTTAGCAGCAAATAGAAACGGACAAGAATATGATCCTACAGACTACTACGAAGTGGTGGTGGTGTATCACAAACCCGTCAAGCAAATCTCAAATTCTTACCAGTTCTTACCCAGCAGCAGGTGGTGATCAGCAACCGTTGTAGTCAAAACTCTCAAAGCTTGGATATAGCGATTACCAGGGAGAATCAAACGCACGACGTAGATGTATGTGGAGCTGGGAAGGCTTATAATATGGTAGCAAAAGGGGTAAGCAATAATCAATTCAGAGATGCAAAGTTGAATAAACGCTCAACGACGGTACTGTGCTGGTCCTAGGCTAGACTGTGCTAGAGACGCGAGCCTAGAACACCAACAAAATCACGGCGCGGTACGTAAACAAGGGAGGAGCACACTCTGAATTTTTTTTTCTCTTCTTTTTTTTGCACTTTTTTCCTCTTTTTTTTTGCTCCGCAACAATTTTTTTTCAAAAAAGTCTACAAATGGTCTAAAAACTGCCTAGCCAGAATTTTCCAGACTTAGTTTTTTTTGAAACTGGAACTATTTTTCTTCTGCGGGTGGCTCGGAAGTTGGGGAGTCCTTCTCTGTCACGACTCGGAGTATCGCGTGATCTGGAAATCGAGAACAATGCAACAATTACTGGACTCGGACTAGGACTGGTGGCGGAGACGAATCTGGTGGAACTTGGACTGGTGGCGGAGATGAATCTGGTGGAACACGGACAGGTGGCGGATATATGTTGCAGGTGAACTCGGATTGGCGTGATGGCGGCGGATATGTGGTGGCGTATATGGATTCGGATTGGCGGTGAATATGTGTTGGTGGTATATGGCAACAGCGACGTGACAACCTGTGAACAGAACTCGAAACTCTAAAAGACTAGACGCTAAGACCAGCAACTTGACACGACGATGCAACCGCAAATTCAACAAAGCAAATACAGAAAAGATTATGCAAAGGCTCAGATTGGTTCGGATGGGATGAACTAACCCTAATTTTTTTTTCTTGGCTTTTTCGTGGACTACAGGTATGAAGAACAGACTCGATCTAAACTACGAAAAACTGTAAAATCTCACCGAGCAACCTGGAAATCTGATACCACTTGATAGAGGCAAAGGTGTCCCGTCTTTCGATGAGATGATGGATTTCGCTTTGGTGGAAGTCGACTTTGACGATCCGACTACGAACGTGCGAGGACGTCGCGCCTTAGCAATCGCTAAACCAACTCCGAGAGGTTATTGACCACGCCGGAGGACGATCAACCTGACCACGAGGGTCTGTTTCCTACGAGCAAACGAAGAACAAGCAAGAAACTGAGATTGCAATCTGGATATTGCGAATATAAGATGAAAGCTTTATTGATCAAGGTGGGGTTCTGTGGCGCCTTTGTCTGGTCGTTGAACACAAATGAAGTACGCGAAGTTGCAGCTATGGCGAACTTTTAATCTAAACAAAACCCAAAGTCTAAACGACGCCCTAAGGGCTGTATATATGGGGGAAAAGGAGGGAATTTCGTGGCCCTTGAGGGTGGGGTCCGAAACCAACCCTAACTCTTGTTTCCCCACACATACGGACTCTAAAAATAGCCTATACTTAAGTATTTCGAAATTACATGGGCCTGGCCCAATAATAAGGTGACGTAGCACCTAGAATAGCCTATGGACGAATATTATGAAGTGGCATCTTGTATATTTCGTCCAAGGCTTCATGCACTCCTTAAGGTGGCTTCAAAGTCCTGAAATCATCACTTGTAACTCCGTTCTTGATCCCCTTGCGCATGCCATCAACTCCATGCGTGTTCTTGCTCCAATGTTCATCCTTCTCCAAGCTAGGCCCTTCATTTGTAAGCAAAACAAATGTATCCAATTTAGGCAGCAGCATATTCTTATGAACATTAGAATCATTACCAAGAAACGAAAGTACCTGGTAATTTAATTGGCGTGCGCAAGCTCTAGTAATTGGTCCCGTATATGTAACAGTAGGGGCTGTGGGTGTAACAATGGTATTGATGTCCTCATCATATAGTCCTATATAAGCATGAGTGATAGCTATACGAGATGAATATCTGGATTAAAGGGGATTCAAATATCATAACGCAAATTGGTGTATCAAACATGCATATTCATTTGAAATTGGGGACACGTGTAATGTTATATAGTTTATCAATATTGGTGATCCATAGATTCTTTAATTAGAAACAATGCATGGTTTATATGCAATTAATGTCTAAACGGGATTACACTATATGTTGCGTGTGTGAAACACATTATACATGTTTGAGAAGTAAAAAAACCCGCATGAAACACACATTAATTGGAGACAGTTAGCGAGGAATGCATACATTGGATTTCAACATAAAGTGGTTTCAAATATTTGAAAATACAAATTGATGGATACAACCTTATGAATCTGAGATCATGCCATTTGTAAACCATATTTATGTATAAAGGGTGTTGTGCTTTTGAAAATATATACAAAAAATGATGTATATAGAATTTTATTCCAATCTAAAATGGATCCCGCCCGGAAAAAATAGAATACAAACGGGATTTGATTGAGTTGGCACGGTAAATGTGCACTCTGCAAAATTTGAATGAAGTGGGGAAAGTCGCAGTAACCGCCCGAAACGAAAATCTGTGAGATGGAAATTACTACTGCCTATCCCTGCCACTCAAAGCCTATGTGCTCGATTTCTATAGGTTTCGATAGGAGTAGGTTTGTAATTTCACTCAAACGTGACATAACCGCCTCTCACCCGGATTCATACACGTTGGGCGCCAAAACACAGTGTGTCCTCGGCCGAAATCGACTCCCTTCCCGATTCATACACGATGGGCGCCAAAAACAAACTCTCGATCAGCAAATATTCGGTGTATGCGAGATTACCGTCCTATCCCCAACCGACTAATATTGCTGTGATGTAGGAAATTTGAAACGGGGGCTAAGTTTGTAAATTTCCTCGCATTTGAGACAAGCGCGCCCTGAAGACATGGTTGCCCCCTTCCTCTCTACCTCCATTTCCCCATTCGTACTCCGTGGGAGCCAAAACACCCTCTCCACCCCAGCCTCCACCGTCCCCCAACCCATCCACCGCCATCCTCCTCCACCATGCCGGAGCTGATACCCCGACGCCGCCATCCATTACAAGAGATCAACCTCTCTCATCCACGGCTTCGCACCGGGATCCTTGCATCCCGTCCTCTCGCTTCATCCCTGCCATCGTCCACCTTGCCGGCGCCGCTCCTACGACTGATAGGGGAAAAGGTGTCCCGATGTTTGGATGAGATAGCAATCGTTTTCTGTGGGAGTCGACTTTGACAATCCGACTAAGAACGTGCGAAGACGTCACGCCTTAGCAATCGCTAAACCAACTTCCGAGGGGTTATTGACCACGCCGGAGCATGATCAACCTGACCACGAGGGTCTACTTCCTGCGAGCAAACGAAGAACAAGCAAGAAACTGAGATTGCAATCTGGATATTGCGAATAAAAGAGGAAAGCTTTATTAATGAAGGTGGGGTTCTATGACGCCTTGGTCTGGTCGTTGAACACAAATGAACTACGCGAAGTTGCAGCTATGGCGAACTTTTAATCTAAATAAAACCCAAAGTCTAAACGATGCCCTAAGGGTTGTATATATGGAGGAAGAGGGGGGAATTTCGTGGCCCTTGGAGGAGGGGTCCGAAACCAACCCTAACTCTTGTTTCCCCACACATACGGACTCTAAAAACAGCCTATACTTAAGTATTTCGAAAATACATGGGCCTGGCCCAATAATAAGGTGACGAAGCACCTAGAATAGCCTCTAGACAAAATTTATGAAGTGGCATCTTGTATATTTTGTCCAAGGCTTCATGCACTTCTTATGCTGGCTTCAAAGTCCTGAAATCATCACTTGTAACTCCGTTCTTGATCCCCTTGCGCATGCCATCAACTCCATGCGTGTTCTTGCTCAATTGTTCATCCTTCTCCAAGCTAGTCCCTTCATTTGTAGGCAAAACAAATGTATCCAATTTAGGCAGCATCATATTCTCATGAACATTAGAATCATTACCAAGAAACGAAAGTACCTGGTAATTTAATTGGCGTGCGCGAGCTCTAGTAATTGGTCCAGTATATGTAACAGTAGGGGCTGTGGGTTTAACAATGGTATTGATGTCCTCATCATCCTCCCCTTCTTGAAATGAAGTCGTCCTCGACGGAAGCTCATCTTCGTCACCCAAATAAGGCTTCAAATCTGCAATTTTAAAAGTGGGACTAACCCCAAAATCTGCAGGTAGCTCAAGTTTATCTGCATTATCATTTATTTTCTCTAACACCTTAAAAGGACCATCAGCACGTGGCATTATCTTTGATTTGCGCAAATTAGGAAATCTATCCTTACGCAAATGTAACCAAACAAGATCTCCAGGTGCAAACACAACATGTTTTCTACCCTTATCTCTAGCAAGTTTATATTTAGCATTCATACGCTCAATGTTTTCCTTAGTTAACTCATGCATTTTTAAAATCAATTCAGCACGTTCTTTAGCATCAAAATTAACCTTCTCCGTAGATGGAAGAGGCAACAAATCAATAGGTGCATGAGGTAGGAAACCATACACAATTTCAAAAGGGCACATCTTAGTAGTAGAGTGCAATGAACGATTATAAGCAAATTCAATATGAGGCAAGCATTCTTCCCACATTTTCTTATTATTCTTCAAAACAGCCCTAAGCATAGTAGACAATGTTCTATTGACTACTCCAGTTTGTCCATCAGTTTGGGGGTGACAAGTAGTACTAAAAAGCAGTTAAGTCCCCAACTTCGCCCATAAACATCTCGAAAAGTGGCTAAGGAATTTAGTACCACGATCTGAAACAATAGTATTTGGCACACCATGCAAGCGAATAATTTCCCGAAAGAAAAAATCAGCAACATTAACAGCATCATCGCTTTTATGACATGGTATAAAGTGTGCCATTTTCGAAAATCTATCCACGACGACAAATATGCTATACCTTCCCTTCTTCGGTTGAGGTAAACCTAAAACAAAGTCCATAGATATATCCTCCCAAGGAACACTAGGTACAGGCAAAGGCATATATAAACCATGAGGATTGAGTCGTGACTTAGCTTTTTGACATGTAGTGTAGCGAGCAACAAAATGCTCAACATCCCGTCTCATCTTTGGCCAAAAGAAATGTGTAGCAAGTACGTCCTCCATCTTCTTCATGCCAAAGTGTCCCATTAATCCACCTCCATGCGCCTCCTGCAACAACAAAAGACGAACAGAGCTAGCAGGAATGCATAGCTTGTTAGCATGGAACACAAAGCCATCGTTAATAACGAACTTGTTCCATGTTCTTCCTTCTTTACAATTCGGCATTACATCTTTAAAATCAGCATCGTGCACATATTGATCTTTGATGGTCTCCAAACCAAATATTTCGAAGTCAAGTTGTGAAAGCATAGTATAGCGACGAGACAAAGCATCAGCAATAACATTTTCTTTACCATTCTTGTGTTTAATGACATAAGGGAAAGTCTCAATGAATTCCACCCATTTAGCATGTCTACGATTCAGTTTAGCTTGACTTTTAATATGTTTCACAGATTCATGATCAAAATGTATAACTAATTCTTTGGGCCATAAATAATTTTGCCATGTCTCCAAAGTCCGAACAAGAGCATATAATTCTTTATCATAAGTAGAATAGTTCAGACTAGGCCCACTCAATTTTTCAGAAAAGTATGCAACAGGTTTGCCATCTTGTAACAACACACCTCCTAATCCAATTCCACTAGCATCACATTCAAGATCAAAAGTCTTATTAAAATCAGGAAGTTGGAGTAAAGGAGCATGTGTCAACTTATCTTTCAATACCGTAAAGGCTTCTTCCTGTGCGGTACCCCAAACAAAAGGCACATCCTTCTTTGTAAGCTCGTTGAGAGGTGCAGCAATGGTGCTGAAATCTCTCACAAAACGCCTATAGAAACCAGCGAGGCCAAGGAAACTCCTCACTTGTGAGACCGTTTTGGGCTGCGGCCAACTCTCAATAGCTTCAATCTTGGCTTATCAACTTCAATTCCCTGTGGAGTAACAACATAGCCAAGAAAAGATACTCGGTCGGTGCAAAAGGTGCACTTCCCAAGGTTACCAAACAAACGTGCATCACGTAGAGCAATAAAAACAGCACGTAAATGTTCCAAATGTTCTTCCAAAGATTTGCTATAAATCAGTATATCATCAAAATAGACTACCACAAATCGTCCAATGAAAGCACGTAAAACTTCGTTCATTAGTCTCATGAAAGTACTAGGTGCATTAGTTAACCCAAAAGGCATGACTAACCACTGATATAAACCAAACTTAGTTTTAAATGCTGTTTTCCATTCATCACCCAATTTCATACGAATTTGATGGTATCCACTACGCAAATCAACCTTGGAGAATATTGTAGAGTCACTCAATTCATCAAGCATATCATCTAGCCTAGGAATAGGATGACGATAACGAATAGTAATATTATTAATGCCTCTACAATCAACACACATACGCGATGTACCATCCTTTTTAGGCACTAGTATAATAGGAACAGCACAGGGACTAAGAGATTCGCGTATATAACCTTTGTCGAGCAGCTCCTGTACTTGACGCATAATCTCCTTCGTCTCCTCTGGATTGGTACGGTATGGTGCACGGTTGGGTAGCGATGCACCGGGAATTAAGTCAATTTGATGCTCAATCCCTCGAATAGGTGGTAACCCCGGTGGCACGTCTTGTGGATAGACGTCAGCGAACTCCTGCATAATGTTAGTGACAGCAGGGGGCAAAGAGGAAGGCACGTCCTCGAATGAAAATAATGCCTCTTTGCACACAAAAGCATAGCAAATAGATTTGCTAAAATCTAGCTCCTCAATATCAGATTTGGTGGAAAGTAAACATGCACTTTTCAATTTAATTTCAGAAGCAACAGTAGATGGTTTATTATTAGGCTTAATTTGTTGCTCAAATTCTTTTGCCACAATCTGATTTTCACTCTTATTTTTCTCTTGTTTTGCTTTATTAGCTCTATTAATATCATCTTTCAAAATGGAATCAGGAGTCATAGGAAGCAAAGTAATATTTGTATCCTTATGAACAAGAGTATACTGATTGTTTCTACCATGGTGTACAGAATTTTAATCAAATTGCCATGGTCCACCAAGTAATAAGGAACATGCTTGCATAGGTACCACATCACAATGAACATAATCAGCATATGTGGAGGTACTAAAATGCACACGAACAGTACATGTTAACTTAACCTTGCCGCTGTTGTTGAACCATTGGATGTAGTAAGGATGTGGATGTGGTCTTGTGGTGAGAGATAGCTTCTCCACCATCTCCATGCTAGCCAAGTTGTTGCAACTCCCTCCATCTATGATCACGCGAACAGAACGTTCCTTCACAACTCCCTTTGTATGGAACAAGTTATGCCTCTAATTTTGCTCAGCTTGTGTAACCTGCACACTCAAAACACATTGAGCAACTAAACATTCATACCTGTCAGCATCTTCGGGAGCCATGTATTGCGTCTCATGATCAGAATCATCTCCATCGTGTTTTTCACGTGTCATAAGAGCCAAAGTCTCCTCATCATAGTCACTAGCGGACTCATACCCACCATCCTCAGTAGCAATCATCACACGCTGATCTTTGAATTCTCTCACAAAATGTCCTCTTCCCTTACAACGACGACAAATAATATCACTGGTGTGCCCTGTTGATGCCATGGAAGAAGACAAACTCTGTGCAGGCCCGATAGGTGTGCTCTTGGCAGATAATGGTGGATGTGCCTGCTTCCTTGTATCACGGCTGGAGGTAAAAACTGATGGAGGTGTCGGATAGAATTTGTGGAAGTAGAGGATGCACACGGTGTCCATGATGAAGGTCGACCTGCAAAAAAGTTCGTCCGTGCCAATCCCTGTCGATCCTGCAATTCATGTTCAGCTTTACAAGCAAGATGGAATAAACGAGTGATATTATTATAATCCTTATACTCTAGAATGGTCTGAATCTCTCTATTTAATCCACCCAAAAAACGTGCAAGCATAGCTTCATTCTCCTCAACAATACCACATCTAATCAAGCCAGTTTGTAATTCCTGATAATATTCTTCTACGGAATTTTTTCCTTGTCTTAAGCGCTGTAATTTTTGAAGTAATTCATGTTGATAATATGGTGGAACCCAACGAGTACACATAGCAATTTTCAAAGCAGCCCAAGTAGCTGGAACAGGATATAATCTACAATGTCCAGACAACCAAACACATGCAAAGCTAGTGAAAGCACAAACAACAGCAGGAACACGTCTCTCCTCAGGATATTGTAAACATGTAAATCGTTGTTCAGTTTCTAACTCCCAAGTAAGATATATATCAGGAACATATCTACCCTCAAATGGTGGAATATTCAATTTTAGTTTAGGGAGATGGTCATGATCTCGTACCTGAGGGGGAGCTCTAACATTGCCATTATTTGCATGTGGACGACCTGGTGGTTGTGGTGCTGGTGGTTGCACGTAGTTCTGATTTTGATCAACCTCATCCTCGTAAGCTCCCGCATAATCATCCTCCTCCCCATCAGCAGCAGGAGCCACAGAATTATCAACAACAGCACCAACAGTTTGGCCAGGCTGAAGAGGAACACGACTCTCTCGGCGGAGGGCAGTTTCGCGATGTGGAGGTAGTCATTGTTGTTGTTGTTGTTGCAGAGGTGCGGCAGGTGCAGCAGGTGGTGGAAGACGCGCAAGCAGTTCATTAAATCTGTTATCGAGCTTTGTTTCGAACGTCTTCTCAAGGCCAGTGATCTTCTCCATGGCCTCTTCAAAATTGTTCAGCACATCTTGCACCTGTTCAGTCATCATTTGCTGAAACTCATCATGAAGCTCCTTGTTCGTTAAGTTCTCCCCGTCAATCTCGTCGGCTTGTGATCCTGGCATGGTTAGCAGCAATAGAAACACACAAGAATATGATCCTACAGACTACTAACAAGTGGTGGTGGTGGTGGGTGTCACAAATCCGTCAAGCAAAACTCAAATTCTTACCAGTTCTTACCCAGCAGCAGCCGGTGATCGGCAACCGATGTGGTCAAAACTCTCAAAGCTTGGATAAAGCGATTACCAGGGAGAGTCAAACGCATGATATAGATGTATGTGGAGCTGGGAAGGCTTATAATATGGAAGCAAAAATGGTCAGCCATAATCAATTCAGATATGCAAAGTTGAATAAATGCTCAACGACGGTATTGTGCTGGTCCTAGGCTAGACCGCACTAGAGACGCGAGCCTAGAACACTAACAAAATCACGGCGCTGCACGTAAACAGGGGAGGAGCACACTCTGATTTTTTTTTCTTTTTTTCACTTTTTTTTCACTTTTTTTCCTCTTTTTTTTGCTCCGCAACAATTGTTTTTCGAAAAAGTCTACAAATGTCCTAAAAACTGCCTATCCAGAATTTTCTAGACTTAGTTTTTTTTGAAACTGGAACTATTTTTCTTCTGCGGATGGCTCGAAAGTTGGGGAGTCCTACTCTGTCACGACTCGGAGTACCGCGTGATTTGGAAATCGAGAACAAAGTAACAATTACTGGACTCGGACTAGGACTGGTGGCGAAGATGAATCTAGTGGAAACTCGGACTGGAGGCGGATAGATGCCGGGCGGTGGAACACGGACTGGTGGCGAATCTGTGATGGAGGTGGACTCGGATTAGCGTGATGGCGGTGGATATGTGGTATATGGGAGCGGCGATGACGATGGTGGTATATGGCAGCGGTGATGACGATGGTGGTATATGGCAGCGGTGATGACGATGGTGGTATATGGCAGCGGTAATGATGATGGTGGTATATGGCAGCGGTGATGACGATGGTGCGGCGGCGGCGTGACAACTTGTGAGCAGAACTCGAAACTCTAAAGGACTAGACTCTAGGACCAGCAACTTGACACGGCGATGCAACCGCAAATTCAACAAAGCAAATACCAAAAAGATTATGCAAAGGCTCAGATTGGTTCGGATAAGATGAACTAACCCTAATTTTTTTTGGCTTTTTCATGGACTATAGGTATGAAGAACAGACTCAATCTAAACTACGAAAAACTATAAAATCTCATCGAGCAACCTGGAAATCTGATACCACTTGATAGGGGCAAAGGTGTCCCGATGTTTCGATGAGATAGCAATCGTTTTCTGTGGGACTCGACTTTGATGATCCGACTACGAACGTGCGAAGACGTCGCGCCTTAGCAATTGCTAAACCAACTTCCGAGGGGTTATTGACCACGCCGGGGCATGATCAACCTGACCACGAGGGTCTATTTCCTGCGAGCAAACAAAGAACAAGAAAGAAACTGAGATTGCAATCTAGATATTGCGAATAAAAGAGGAAAGCTTTATTAATGAAGGTGGGGTTCTGTGACGCCTTGGTCTGGTCGTTGAACACAAACGAAGTACGCAAAGTTGCAGCTATGGCGAACTTTTAATCTAAACAAAACCCAAAGTCTAAACGACGCCCTAAGGGCTGTATATATGGAGGAAGAGGGGTGAATTTTGTGGCCCTTAGAGGAGGGGTCCGAAACTAACCCTAACTCTTGTTTCCCCACACATACAGACTCTAAAAACAGCTTATACTTAAGTATTTTGAAAATACATGGGCCTGGCCCAATAATAAGGTGACGCAACACCTAGAATAGCCTCTAGACGAAATTTATGAAGTGGCATCTTGTATATTTCGTCCAAGGCTTCATGCACTCCTTATGGTGGCTTCAAAGTCCTGAAATCATCACTTGCAACTCCGTTCTTGATCCCCTTGCGCAGGCCATCAACTCCATGCGTGTTCTTGCTCCAATGTTCATCCTTCTCCAAGCTAGGCCCTTCATTTGTAAGCAAAACAAATGTATCCAATTTAGGCAGCATCATATTCTCATGAACATTAGAATCATTACCAAGAAACGAAAGTACCTGGTAATTTAATTGGCGTGCGCGAGCTCTAGTAATTGGTCAAGTATATGTAACAGTAGGGGCTATGGGTGTAACAATGGTATTGATGTCCTCGTCAACATCCGTCTCATCCACCGTGCCCTGCCGCCACCGTCTACCCTCCTAAATCTGCTTCCACACCGCCGATAGCCATCGCTACCACAGCACCGTCAAATTCTCAGCAGATGCATACACGGTGCCGCACCAGAGGCGGTACTCTTTCGTATATGCTCAACTTATTTATCGCAGCAAGAAAATAGATCGCCACTGCTTTACTCTGATTTCTTGTCCATCACTTACTTGCTAGTTGAAAGCAAACATTGGTTGCAAAGTTGCCTTTGTCTGGTTTGCACCTTCAGATCCGCCATGGAACGCTCAACACTATTGATGCGGAGCATCCCACGATCATCCCCATGGACGCATCTACATCCCCTACAACACCACTTGGACCTATGACTCGAGCACGTGCAAGAGCTCTTGAAACCGAGGTGAATTCACTCCTCTCACATCTTCCTTTCGATTCACACGAGACGTGGTTACTACCTCAAACGGAAACGCTATGCATTCTCAGGTACCAAGGAGTTAACCATGGAGAAGTTAGGAAGCCAGGAGAAGCGGAAGACATGCATGAAGACGGAGAGGAAAAGCGCCAAGTCCCAGACTGGCCGGATGATCCGGACGGCAGCCCGGACGATCCGGACCCTGGTCCGGACGATCCGGCTAACTCGACCCGAAGACACCCGAAGCTCCCACCTGAAGCCGGCTCATCCGGACCACGTCCCGGATCATCCGGACCCTGCCTGGACGTCCGGACCCCCAGCCGGACATCCGGACCTGCACCGCCACCAGCCGCATCTCCAGCTCATCCGGGCCTCCACCCAGATCATCCAGACCAGCCCGGATCATCCGGACCCACCCCCGGATCATCCGGTTGATACGTCCATTCTGCATCATGCTTTTATATCGATATTTATTGCATTATGGGCTGTTATTCACGTTATGTCACAATACTTATGGCTATTCCCTCTTATTTTACAAGGTTTACATGAAGAGGGAGAATGCCGACAGCTGGAATTCTGGGCTGGAAAAGGAGCAAATATTGAAGGACTATTCTGCGCAACTCCAAAAGTCTTGAAACTCCACGGAATACCTTAAAATAAATAAAGAAAAATCGTCGCCAAAGATGAAGGCCAGGGGGTCCACACCCAGCTCACGAGGGTGGGGGGCTCGCCCAGGGCAAATATTGAAGGACTATTCTGCGCAACTCCAAAAGTCCTGAAACTCCACGGAATACCTTAAAATAAATAAAGAAAAATCATCGCCAAAGATGAAGGCCAGGGGGTCCACACCTAGCTCACGAGGGTGGGGGGCGCGCCCCTCCCCCTGGGCGCGCCCCCTACCTCGTGGGCCCCCTGGTGGCTCTCCGACGCCCATCTTCTCCTATATGAAGTCTTTCGATGAGAAAAAAATAATAATCAACCTTTCGGGACGAGACTCCGCCGCCACGAGGCGGAACCTTGGCGGAACAAATCTAGGGCTCCGGCAGAGCTGTTCTGTCGGGGACACTTCCCTCCGGGAGGGGGAATTCATCACCATCGCCATCACCAACGCTCCTCTCATCAGGAGAGGGCAATCTCCATCAACATCTTCACCAGCACCATCTCGTCTCCAAACCCTAGTTCATCTCTTGTATCCAATTCTTGTCTCCAAGTTCGGGATTGGTGCTAGTAGGTTGCTAGTAGTGTTGATTACTCCTTGTAGTTCATGGTAGTTGGTTTATTTGGTGGAAGATCATATGTTCAGATCCTTTATGCACATTATATCCCCTCTGATTATGAACATGAATATGCTTTGTGAGTAGTTACGTTTGTTCCTGAGGACAAGGGAGAAGTCTTGCTATTAGTAGTCATGTGAATTTGGTATTCGTTCGATATTTTGATAAGATGTATGTTGTCTAACCTCTAGTGGTGTTATGTGAACGTCGACTACATAACACTTCACCATTATTTGGGCCTAGAGGAAGGCATTGGGAAGTAATAAGTAGATGATTGGATGCTAGAGTCACAGAAGCTTAAACCCTAGTTTATGCGTTGCTTCGTAAGGGGCTGATTTGGATCCATATGTTTCATGCTATGGTTAGGTTTACCTTAATACTTTTGTTGTAGTTGCGGATGCTTGCAATAGAGGTTAATCATAAGTGGTATGCTTGTTCAAGCAAGAACATCACCCAAGAACCGGTCCACCCACATATCAAATTATCAAAGTACCGAACGCGAATCATATGAGCGTGATGAAAACTAGCTTGACGATATTCCCATGTGTCCTCGGGAGCGCTTTTCCTATTATAAGAGTTTGTTCCGGCTTGTCCTTTGCTACAAAAAGGATTGGGCCACCTTGCTGCACTTTATTTACTTTTGTTACTTGTTTCTCGTTACAATTTATCCTATCACAAAACTATCTGTTACCACTTATTTCAGTACTTGCAGAGAATACCTTGCTGAAAACCACTTATCATTTCCTTCTGCTCCTCGTTGGGTTCGACACTCTTACTTATCGAAAGGACTACGATAGATCCCCTATACTTGTGGGTCATCAAGACTCTTTTCTGGCGCCGTTGCCGGGGAGTGTAGTGCCTTTGGTAAGTGGAATTTGGTAAGGAAAAATTTATATAGTGTGCTGAAATTTTCTGTCACTTGTTACTATGGAAAGTGAATCTCTGAGGGGCTTGTTTGGGGTATCTTCACCCCGTCCAGTAGAGCAAAGATTTGCTCCTCAACCTACTGAACCTATTGAAAATGAAACTCCTTTTCAAATTCCTTCGGGTATTATGGAAAAACTGCTGGCTAATACTTTTACAGGAGATGGAACAAAGCATCCTGACGAGTATCTACGCTATTTGGATGATATTTGTGGATTATTTAAGCTTGCAGGTATACCCGATGATGTTGTTAAGAAGAACGCCTTCCCTTTATCTTTGAAGGGAGACACATCGACATGGTATAGGCTATGTGATGATACAGATCATGGAACTATAAAAGAGTGAAATTGGAATTTCATCAAAAGTATTACCCTATGCATCTTATTCATCGTGATCGCAATTATATATATAATTTTTGGCCTCGTGAAGGAGAAAGCATCGCTCAAGCTTGGGGGAGGCTTAAATCAATGTTATATTCATGCCCCAATCATGAGCTCCCAAAATTGACAATTCTCCAGAATTTTTATGCTCGGCTTTCTCATAATAATCAAACCATGCTCAATACTTCTTGTGCTGGCTCCTTTATGATCAAGACTATTGAATTCAGATGGAATTTATTGGATAGAATTAAACGCAACTCTGAAGATTGGGACCTCGACGAAGGTAAGGAGTCAGGTATGACACCTAAGTTTGATTGTTTTAAATCTTTTATGGATACCGATATTTTCCGTAAGTTTAGCACTAAATATGGACTTGACTCTGAGATAGTAGCTTCTTTCTGTGAATCTTTTGCTACTTATATTGATCTCCCCAAGGAGAAGTGGTTTAAATATCATCCTCCCATAGAAGTAAAAGTAGCTGCACCTATTAAAGTTGAAGAAGAAACCATCACTTATAATGATCCTATTGTTCCTACCTCTTATGTTGAGAAACCACCTTTCCCTGCTAGAGTAAAGGATCATGCTACAGCTTCAACTGTTGTTCGTAAAAGCAATACTAGAACTTATACACCTCCCGAGCAAGTCAAAGTAGAACCTAATATTGCTATTGTTAAAGATCTCTTGTCCAATAATATTGATGGGCATGTCATTGAATTCTCTGGTGAAACTGCTAGAATTGCTAAAACCTGTGATAGAGATAAACATAGACCCGTGGTAGGCGTGCCTGTTATTTCTGTTAAAATAGGAGATCATTGTTATCATGGCTTATGTGATATGGGTTCTAGTGCTAGTGTTATACCCATCGACTTATATAAAGAAATTATGCATGATATCGCACCTGCTGAGTTAGAAGATATTGATGTTACAATTAAACTTGCCAATAAAGATACTATATCTGCAATGGGAATTGTTAGAGATGTTGAAGTCTTGTGTGGGAAAACCAAATATCCCGCTGATTTTCTTGTTCTTGGTTCTCCACAAGATAGCTTTTGTCCCATTATATTTGGTAGACCCTTCTTGAATACTGTTAATGCTAAGATAGACTGCGAAAAGAATGTTGTTACTATTGGCTTGGATGATATGGTTCATGAGTTTAATTTCTCTAAATTTAGTAAACAACATCGTGAGGAAGAATTGCCTAGTAAGGATGAAATTATTGGTCTTGCTTCTATTGCTGTACCTCCTAGTGATCCTTTAGAACACTATTTGCTAGACCATGAAAATGAGATGTGCATGAATGAAAGAAGGAAAATAGTTGAAGTATTCTTTAAATAGAAACCTATTCTGAAACACAATTTGCCTGTTGAAATCCTAGGGGATCCTCCTCCACCCAAGGGTGATCCCGTGTTTGAGCTTAAACCGTTGCCTGATAGTCTTAAGTATGCTTGTCTTGATGAACAGAAAATATATCATGTTATTATTAGTGCTAACCTTTCATAGCATGAAGAAGAAAGATTATTGAAAACTCTGAAAAAGCACCGTGCCGCTATTGGATATACTCTGGATGATCTTAAGGGCATCAGTCCCACTCTATGTCAACATAAAATAAATTTGGAAGCTGATGCCAAACCAGTTTGTGATCCTCAACGACATTTGAATCCTAAAATGAAAGAAGTGGTAAGAAAGGAAATACTCAAGCTTCTGGAGGAAGGTATAATTTACCCCGTTGCTGATAGTCAGTGGGTAAGTCCTGTCCATTGTGTCCCTAAGAAGGTAGGTATTACTATTGTCCCTAATGATAAAGATGAATTGATCCCGCAAAGAATTATGACAGGTTATAGGATGGTAATTGATTTCCACAAATTAAATAAAGCTACTAAGAAAGATCATTACCCCTTACCTTTTATTGATCAAATGCTAGAAAGATTATGCAAACATACGCATTATTGCTTTCTAGATGGTTATTATGGTTTCTCTCAAATACCTGTGTCGGCTAAAGATCAATCAAAGACTACTTTTACATGCCCTTTTGGTACTTTTGCTTATAGACGTATGCCTTTTGGTTTATGCAATGCACCTGCTACCTTTCAAAGATGCATGATGGCTATATTCTCTGATTTTTGTGAAAAGATTTGTGAGGTTTTCATGGACGACTTTTCCGTCTATGGTTCCTCTTTTGATGATTGCTTGAGCAATCTTGATCGAGATGTGAAGAAACTAATCTTGTCTTGAATTGGGAAAAGTGTCATTTTATGGTTAATGAAGGTATTGTCTTGGGGCACAAAGTTTCTGAAAGAGGTATTGAAGTTGATAAAGCCAAGGTTGATGCTATTGAAAAGATGCCATGTCCCAAGGACATCAAAGGTATAAGAAGTTTTCTTGGTCACGCCGGATTTTATAGGAGGTTCATTAAGGACTTCTCAAAAATCTCTCGGCCTCTGACTAATTTATTACAAAACGATGTACCATTTGTCTTTGATGATGATTGTGTAGAAGCATTTGAAATACTTAAGAAAGCATTAGTCTCTTCACCTATTGTTCAGCCACCTAATTGGAATTTACCCTTTGAAATTATGTGTGATGCTAGTGATTATGTTGTAGGTGTTGTTCTAGGGCAAAGAGTTGATAAGAAATTAAATGTTATCCATTATGCTAGTAAGACTCTAGACAATGCTCAAAGAAATTATGCTACTACTGAAAAGGAACTCTTAGCAGTTGTGTTTGCCTGTGATAAATTCAGACCCTATATTGTTGATTCTAAAGTAACTATTCACACCGATCATGCTGCTATTAAATATCTTATGGAAAAGAAAGATGCTAAACCTAGACTTATTAGATGGGTTCTCTTGCTGCAAGAATTTGATTTGCATATTGTTGATAGAAAAGGAGCTGAGTACCTAGTTGCACACAACTTATCTAGGTTAGAGAATGTTCTTGATGACCCACTACCTATTGATGATAGCTTTCCTGATGAGCAATTAAATGTCATAAGTACTTCTTGTAGCACTCCGTGGTATGCTGATTATGCTAATTATATTGTTGCTAAATTTATACCACCTAGCTTCACATATCAACAAAAGAAAAAGTTCTTTTATGATTTGAGACATTACTTTTGGGATGACCCACATCTTTATAAAGGAGGAGTAGATGGTGTTATTAGACGTTGTGTCCCTGAGCATGAACAGGAATAGATCCTACGCAAGTGTCACTCCGAAGCTTATGGAGGACACCACGCTAGAGATAGAACTGCACATAAGGTATTGCAATCTGGTTTTTGTTGGCCTACTCTCTTCAAGGATGACCGTAAGTTTGTTTTGTCTTGCGATGAATGTCAAAGAATTGGTAATATCAGTAGACGTCAAGAAATGCCTATGAATTATTCACTTGTTATTGAGCCATTTGATGTTTGGGGCTTTGATTATATGGGACCTTTTCCTGGCTCTATTGGATATACACATATTTTAGTTGCTGTTGATTACGTTACTAAGTGGGTAGAAGCTATTCCAACTAGTAGTGCTGATCATAACACTTCTATTAAAATGCTTAAGGAAGTTATTTTTCCGAGGTTTGGAGTCCCTAGATACTTAATGACTGATGGTGGTTCACACTTTATTCATGGTGCTTTCCGTAAGATGCTTGCTAAATACGATGTTAATCATAGAATTGCATCTCCTTATCACCCGCAGTCTAGTGGTTAGGTAGAGTTGAGCAATAGAGAGCTCAAATTAATTTTGCAAAAGACTGTCAATAGGTCTAGAAAGAATTGGTCCAAAAAATTGAATGATGCATTATGGGCCTATAGAACTGCGTACAAAAATCCTATGGGTATGTCTCCGTATAAAATGGTTTATGGAAAAGCATGTCATTTACCTCTTGAATTAGAACATAAGGCATATTGGGCTATCAAAGAGCTCAATTATGACTTCAAACTTGCCGGTGAGAAGAGGTTGTTTGATATTAGCTCACTTGATGAATGGAGAACCCAAGCTTATGAAAATGCCAAGCTGTTTAAAGAAAAAGTTAAAAGGTGGCATGATAAAAGGATACAAAAGCGTGAGTTTAATGTAGGTGACTATGTATTGCTATACAACTCTCGTTTAAGATTTTTTGCAGGAAAACTTCTCTCCAAATTGGAAGGTCCTTACATTATCGAGGAAGTCTATCGTTCCGGTGCCATAAAAATCAACAACTTCACAGGCACAAATCCGAAGGTGGTAAACGGTCAAAGAATCGTAACCCCAGAGGCACATTATATCTCAAGTAATCCCATAAATGTTGAAACCAATATTATTGAAACCGTAACCCCGGAGGAATACATAAGGGACACTTTCCAGAACGTTCCAGACTCCGAAAAGGAATAGGTATGTGGTACGGTAAGTAAACCGACCCCAAAACAATTTTTGAAGCAATATTTCTCCGTTTTGGAATATTTAGAAAAATAGAAAAATAAGTAGCAGTCCGGGGAGGACACGAGGCCTCCACGAGGGTGGAGGGCGCGCCCTGCCCCCTGGGCGCGCCCCCTACCTCGTGAGCACCTCATGTGCCCTCCGGACGCCGTTTTCTTGCAGGAGACGTATTTTGGTCAGTAAAAATTCATTATATATTCTCCCGAAGGTTTTGACGACCGTATCACACAAATATCCTCTGTTTTCATTTCGAGCTGTTTCCATTGCAAATTTGAGGATTTCAGAGACTCGATCATCCTTCTATGAGGGTGAGCCTATGCCATGGAAGGTGGACGACAAGCTTCCATCATGAACAACACCTCCACCGCCAACAAAAAAGAAGGAGATATAATCACATGGGTATGGGCACTCCCCTTGGCAACTGCCAAGCTTGGGGGAGGTGCCCCGGTATTGTATCACCATCACAACTCCTATCTTTACCGTTTTTGTTAGTTCGATCCTATTAGTAGTATCTTGATTTAGTAGAATAAAGTCATGGCACAATCGAGTTTTGAGTTTTGCTTTATGATCCCTCTATGCAATCGAGTCCGTGAGCTATATATAATAAAGATTAGTGTTGAGTCAAGGGCTTGATTACTTTGCCATGATCTTGGGTGAATAAAGAAAAGAATAAAAAGAAACAAAGAGTTTATATTGATCTTAGTGAAAGTAATGACTCCACATAGAAAGAGTATGATGATTAAAAGTTGTTGGGAGTTGGCAAATATAGCTTTGGTCATCATTGCAATTAATAGGAAGTAATAAGGAGAGAGAGGTTTCACATATAGATATATTATCATTGACATCTTTTATGATTGAGAGCACTCATGAAAATATGACATGCTAAAGAGTTGATGTTGGACAAGGAAGACAACATAATGAGTTATGTTCTCTTACATCTGAGATAAAGTATGTTGTCATGGTTCCTCTAACATGTAGAGCTTGCCTTTCCCCCTCATGCTAGCCAAATTCTCAGCACTAAGTAGAAATACTACTTGTGCTTCCAAATACCCTTAAACCATTTTTGCCATGAGAGTCCACCATATCTACCTATGGATTGAGTAAGATCCTTCAAGTAAGTTGTCATCGGTGCAAGCAATAAAAATTGCTCTCTAAATATGCATGACTTATTTGTGCGGAGAAAATAAACTTTGCACGAACTTGTTGTGGATGCAATAAAAGCGACGGACTGCATAATAAAGGTTCACATGCAAGGGGCAATGTAAAGTGATGTTCTTTTGCATAAGATTTTGTGCATCAACCTTAAACGCGCATGACAACCTCTGCTTCCCTCTGCGAAGGGCCTGTCTTTTATTATTATCCTCTACCCTATGCAAGAGTCACGGTGATCTTCACCCTTCCTTCTTTTTATTTTATCCTTTGGCAAACTCAGCATGTTGGAAAGAACATGATATATATATATATATCTAATTGGATGTGGGGGAGCATGAATTATTATTGTTGACATTACCCTTGAGGTAAAAGGTTGTGGGGCAAAACTACAAGCCCCTATCTTTCTCTGCGTCCGATTAAAACTCCGTAACCACAAGTATCGCGTGAGTGTTAGCAATTATGAAGGACTAAGTGATAGTTGAGTATGTGGACTTGCTTTTAAGCTCTGACATAGACTCTTTCCGATGTTATGATAAATTGCAATTGCTTCAATGACTGAGGGTATAATTTGTTGGTGCTCAATAAGGTTTATGATTCATACTTTGGCTTTGTGAAAAGATCATCACTTGAACATAAGTAATCATATGACAAATCTATATATGTTGCTGTTATGAAAATAATCATGATGCCTTCATGTCTGTATTTTATTTTTATCGACGCCTCTACTTCTAAACATGACGACATATTTATTGTTTTCAGCTTTTCGCTTGAGGACAAGCGAGGTCTAAGCTTGGGGGAGTTGATACGTCCATTCTGCATCATGCTTTTATATCGATATTTATTGCATTATGGGCTGTTATTTCACGTTATGTCACAATACTTATGGCTATTCTCTCTTATTTTACAAGGTTTACATGAAGAGGGAGAATGCCGGCAGCTAGAATTCTGGGCTGGAAAAGGAGCAAATATTGAAGGACTATTCTGCGCAACTCCAAAAGTCCTGAAACTCCACGGAATACCTTAAAATAAATAAAGAAAAATCGTCGCCAAAGATGAAGGCAAGGGGGTCCACACCCAGCTCACGAGGGTGGGGGGCGCGCCCCTCCCCCCTGGGCGCGCCCCCCTACCTTGTGGGCCCCCTGGTGGCTCTCCGACGCCCATCTTCTCCTATATGAAGTCTTTCGATGAGAAAAAAATAATAAGCAACCTTTTGGGACGAGACTCCGCCGCCACGAGGCGGAACCTTGGTGGAACCAATCTAGGGCTCCGGCAGAGCTGTTCTGCCGGGGACACTTCCCTCCGGGAGGGGAATTCATCACCATCGCCATCAACAACGCTCCTCTCATCGGGAGAGGGCAATCTCCATCAACATCTTCACCAGCACCATCTCATCTCCAAACCCTAGTTCATCTCTTGTATCCAATTCTTGTCTCCAAGTCCGGGATTGGTGCTAGTAGGTTGCTAGTAGTGTTGATTACTCCTTGTAGGTTATGCTAGTTGGCTTATTTGGTGGAAGATCATATGTTCAGATCCTTTATGCACATTATATCCCCTCTGATTATGAACATGAATATGCTTTGTGAGTAGTTACGTTTGTTCCTGAGGACAAGAGAGAAGTCTTGCTATTAGTAGTCATGTGAATTTGGTATTCGTTCGATATTTTGGTAAATGTATGTTGTCTAACCTCCAGTGGTGTTATGTGAACGTCGACTACATAACACTTCACCATTATTTGGGCCTAGAGGAAGGCATTGGGAAGTAATAAGTAGATGATGGGTTGCTAGAGTGACAGAAGCTTAAACCCTAGTTTATGCGTTGCTTCGTAAGGGGCTGATTTGGATCCATATGTTTCATGCTATGGTTAGGATTACCTTAATACTTTTGTTGTAGTTGCGGATGCTTGCAATAGAGGTTAATCATAAGTGGGATGCTTGTTCAAGTAAGAACAACACCCAAGCACCGGTCCACCCACATATCAAATTATCAAAGTACCGAACGTGAATCATATGAGCGTGATGAAAACTAGCTTGATGATATTCCCATGTGCCCTCGGGAGCGCTTTTCCTATTATAAGAGTTTGTTCTAGTTTGTCCTTTGCTACAAAAAGGATTGGGCCACCTTGCTGCACTTTATTTACCTTTGTTACTTGTTGCTCGTTACAATTTAACATATCACAAAACTATCTGTTACCACTTATTTCAGTACTTGCAGAGAATACCTTGCGGAAAACCGCTTATCATTTCCTTCTGCTCCTCGTTGGGTTCGACACTCTTACTTATCGAAAGGACTACGATAGATCCCCTATACTTGTGGGTCATCACCGGCCAGCGCATGCACGCACGTGTTGGGCTGAGCCCATGTGCCCCTTCGCCCCCCTAGCCTATATATACGACTCCTCCTCCTCACCTCGAGACTTAGCATTGTGATAGCTCATTTAGAGATAGAGCTCTGCTCATCCGTACCGGATCTACTCCACATGAGGGACCGTGCCTCTTCGGAGAAGATCCATTCGGATTCAAGGCCTCCATCCGGAGAAGATAATCAAGACCTCCTCACGGAGAAGAACGGTTACTCGTGTATCGTCCGTTGTTGACTTTGTATCTCGTGCTACTCATGCTTTCGGTGATCTAGCACTTGTGTGATTGATTACTTGTCGGTGTAGTGATTCTTTCGTTCCTCCCCGTGTTTTCCATTGTGTTTTTCTCGCGCTCTTCATGTTTCCCCGTAGGATCCTCTCCAAACGTGAAAGATCGGCCCCCTAGGGTTCCGCCCTACATCATCATGGTATCATGAGCCACGTTGATCACGTTTTTGGAGCCCCTACCCCGTGTTTTCTAGCTTGATTTTGTTGATTTCGTCCTAAATCCGAAAATCCCCACCAAAAATAGCCCCAAACTATTTTGTGATTTGTTAGTTTTGATGATGATTTGTTGATTTTGATCCGTCGATTCAGTGTGTAACTCGTGGATCTTGCTTTTCCCCACCTTCTCCCCATCGAAATCCATCCAAAATCCGCGAAATCGTCGAAATTCTCGCCGTTTCGTGTTCATCCCGAGCAGTTCCTGATCGCGTTTGACCCGCCCGGATCATCCGGACCCTGACCCGGATCATCCGGACGCGCCCGGATCATCTGGCTTCCTCTACCGAAATTGCATTTTTGCAGTTCTCCACCACCACCACCTACGCCTACGCACCTCCCCACTTCGACCACCACAACTTTCACCTGCCAAACCCCCACAACACACCCTCCATACCACCATTCGACTTTGGGTTCGAGAATTTGAGTTGTGATTTCCCATGTCCTATTGTGTTTCAGCTATTTAGGTACGGTACGACATAACATCACCAACGCTAATCTTCGTCGACTACTCATCTTCGCTATGGACGGTAACTTCGACGACATCTTTGTCATACCTTGCAATTGCATTGATAACCAACATACCCCATCTTTTGCGTAGCTTACCCATCGAGACTAGCCGTTGAGTATTGCTGGCAACGTGACTTGTGCACATTAGTGATCATACCATACCATACATACCATATCATCTCTTGTGTCACAAAGTTATCATCGCATATACAATTGCTATCTTGGTTCGTGAAGTATCGCATGAGAAAAGAGCTCAAAAGTGAAAGAGCCAACCAAGCTTTTAAGCAAAAGAGAAGATAAGCAAAGAGCTTATAAGGAAGAACCATAGCATCATACTACATTAAGATTGTCATACTCGATCATCTTGGATCATAACACCGAAATACCATACATATAGCATACTTGGGATAGAGATCGTTGCATTTTTGCCTAGTAGGTTGTGCACAAGCTCCGTATCCGCCTACTGTGCAATCGTGCTAGCGTGTCTCAAGTATTGTGCAACAAGAGCTTTTTCGTGGACTCCAAATTTTGGCTCAATTTTAGTTCGCACAATCCCATTATTCTATTTGCGTGTGTGTTTCCGTGTTCCACTACTTGCTTGGTCTACTTGTTGCATTTGCGAATTTGCGAATCTTTTTCAACATCTTTGAGTCAAACTAACGATTGCAATCAATTTTATGCCTCCTCACCAAGCTCCACCATAAGCTTTTACTTGTGTAGGTGTGAGAACCGACAATGATTGGTACCAATAGTGCTATTTCATTGTCCGCATTTGAGTGAACTTGATTCATCGTCAACATCGGTCAAGGTACATTGGTATAAGTTCTTCTCCTTCTACCACTCACACTTTTGCTTGGAATGATGGATAGGCCGAGTACTTCTACCAACCCACTCTTCATCGAGCAAGACGACGACATGTCATCATACGTCACCAAGAGCCACCTCTTTGGTGCACAACGAGCGTTGCATCAAGAGCAACAAGCAATGAACGACCGCATCGACAACCTCGCCACCGACTTGCTACTCTCCGAGCAACGTACAAGAGACTACTTCGACAACAAGCTCGACGCGCACAAGCAAGAGAACGATGCAAGAATGGACGAGATCTGCGCCTTGTTTGTGAACTGGCCTCCTTCTACATTGTCATACACAAGACGGAGCCACTCAAGTCGACACTCCAACGACTCCTTCTCCGGTTCAAGTACACCGTCATCGAACACTCTTCGACGAGCCGCGTGACAAGACCGTCATGCATCTCTCAACCCACTACACGTCAAGCATTCACAAGAGCCAGTCGATGAGCAAGTCCCTCATCCTCACTCAAACAAAGACGCTTTTGCTCAAACTCAAGAACGACAACGTCTTCGCCGCCAAGAAGAAGAGGAACGAGCGCGTCTACACCAAGAGCAACAAGACACCGAGGCTCAACGTCTTCAACAACAACAACGTGAAGCGCAAGCTCTAGAGGTGCAATGTTCCATTCAAGAATCAAGTCGAGCCATCGCCAACCGCAACCGCGAACGGCGCAATCAAGATGAAGACCTTCGAGAAGAAATCCAAGAGAGGAACTACCAACCACGTCTGCACAGTCAAGTTCCTCAAGCTCCTCCACAAGCTCGTCAAGCTCCACCTCAACCTCAAGTTCAACAAGATCATGGACTTCCTCCAAACCAAGAGCAACATGTGGATGATTACCCTCCACGTCAAGGGCGTCATCACCACCATCGCCAACAACACAATGAAGAGCAACGCTATTGAAAGCTTAAATTCACCATGCCCAAGTTCGATGGAAGCAATGATCCTGAAGAATACCTCTCATGGGCATTGAAGGTCTACAAAATCTTTCGTTGGCACAACTATGAGGAAGAGAAGAAGATCGCTATGGCATCACTTGAGTTCCAAGACTATGTGCTCATATGGTGGGAACAAGTCCTTGAGAGCCGACAAGCGAGAGGTGAACCTCCAATCACCACTTGGGCTCAAATGAAGGATGTCATGCGAGCACATTTTGTGCCAACCTACTACAATCGCGACTTCAAGAAGCTACAACTCCTCAAGCAAGGAACAAAGAGTGTTGAAGAATACTACAAGGAAATGGAGATAGCCATGATTCGAGCCAATGTCATGGAAGATGATGAGCAAACAATGGCATGATTCTTGCATGGACTCAGTCATCCCATCAAGAAGATCGCCGACTTCCAACCCTACTCCAACCTCATTGAGATCGTGCATCAAGCTACAAAGGCAGAACGTCAAGTGCAAGATGACTTCAAGTACGCCAAGTACTCGTCCAAGACCTACGGCTTCTCCAACATCCAAGCTTCAACAACTCCTCCAACATCTACATCAATCAAACCTTCTCCAAGAAACGACGACAAGTCAAGTTACAAGAAAACTTCAGCAAGTTCAAGTCGTCTTCCTCCTACTACAAGCAACTTCAAGCCGCGTGCTTCTTCATCTACTCTGACCGATGAGACCGTCAAGACAAGCTCCGTCAACTGTTTCACTTTCGGTGGCCGAGGCCACAAGTCCTATGAATTCACAAACAAGCGCACCATGATCCTCAACGATGATGGCACATATGACTCCATGAGTGATGAGGAGATGGAAGCTCTTGAGCAAGTGGCCATGCACCGGCGCGTGAACGAGGATGAAGATGATCAAGTCTTTTGTGATGAGGATTCGAGACCCGCTCTCATTGTCTCCAAGGTTTTGATTCTTCAACATCAACAACAAGAAGACCAAAGATGTCACATCTTCCACACAAAGGCCGTCATCAATGGACGGTCCGTCAAGGTCATCATCGACGGAGGTAGTTGCCACAACTTGGCAAGTGAAGAGCTATGCTCCAAGCTCCAATTGGTCAAGAGGAAGCACCCGCACCCCTACAAGGTTCAATGGCTAAGCGACTCCGGCGCTATACGAGTTGAGCATACGGTCCAAGTCTCCTTCAAAATTGGTGCATATGAAGACACTTTGGAGTGTGATGTGTTCCCAATGACCGTTTGCCACCTCCTTCTTGGACGACCATGGCAATTCGACCGTGGTGTCATCCACAACAGGCGCACCAATCACTATAGCGTCAAGATGAAATGGAAGGAATATGTGCTACAACCTATGTCTCCTAGTCAAGTGATATCCGACAAGCAAGCCACCCATCGTGGAGAGAAGAGTGAGAAAGTGATCCACCCAAAAGTGAGTGAGAGCCACAAGCCAAACTTGAGCGCCTCTTCGCCTAGAGAGAAAAACTTAGTCCTATTTGCCACAAAAAGTGAGATGAGAGAAGTGTGTGAGAACCCATCGAGTGTAGTTCACTTTGTCCTTGTGTGCAAGGATGGCGAACAAAAAACTAACACCTCTCACGAGCTACCTTTAGTGTTTCAATCTCTTTTGCAGGAATTCCAAGATGTTTTCCCCGATGAGCTACCTCCGGGTCTTCCTCCTCTATGAGGCATTGAGCATCGAATCGACCTCATCCCCCGAGCGCCACTTCCAAACAATGCTCCATACCGTGTCAATCCTGAAGAAACCAAGGAGATTCAACGGCAAGTACAACAACTAATCGACAACGGTCATGTACGTGAAAGCTTAAGCTCTTGGGCCGTTATGGTTATACTTGTGCCTAAGCCCGATGGAAGTTTCTGCTTGTGTTCCGATTGTAGACCTATGAATGCTATTACCATTCTCTATAGGCATCCCATTCATCGCTTAGATGATATGCTTGATGAACTTAGCGGAGCCAACTTTTTCTCAAAAATTGATCTTAAAAGTGGCTATTATCAAATCCGCATACAAGAGGGCGATGAATGGAAAACTGCTTTCAAAACCAAATTTGGCTTATTTGAGTGGTTAGTCATGCCTATGGGTTTATCAGAGGCTCCTGGTACTTTCGTGCGTCTCATGCATTATGTGCTTCGCCCTTATATTGGAGTCTTTGTTGTGGTTTACTTCAATGATATTCTTGTGTTTAGCAAAACCATGAAAGAGCATCTTAATCATGTTAGGGTTATTTTGCAAACCCTTCGCAAGGAATGTCTTTATGCTAACTTGAAAAATGCACATTTGGTGTTGACAAAGTGGTTTTCTTGGGTTTTGTTGTATCTTTAAAGGGTGTCCATGTTGATGAATCTAAAATTGAAGCAATTAAAACTTGGCCCCAACCCACCAATTTGCAACAAGTGCATAGTTTTCTTGGTCTTGCGGGTTTTTATCGTCGCTTTGTGAAAGACTTTAGCACTATTGCTGCTCCTTTGCATGCTTTGAGTAAGAAGAATGCTCCTTTTGTTTGGGGATCTTTGCAATCCACCGCTTTTGATGAGCTCAAGGCATTACTTACTCATGCGCCAATTCTTGCTTTGCCCAACTTTGACAAAACTTTTGAGGTTCATTGTGATGCAAGTGGTACCGGAATTGGCGGAGTTTTGATGCAAGAAAAACGAGCAATTGCACATTTTAGTGAAAAACTCTCCGGTGCTCAACTTAACTACCCCATATATGACAAAGAATTGTATGCTTTAGTGCGTGTGCTACATGTTTGGGAACATTATCTTAGACCTCATGAGTTTTTCATACATACCGATCATGAAACGCTGAAGTACTTAAAAGGCCAAACTAAGGTGAACAAGCGTCATGCCAAATGGAGTGAATTTATTGAATCTTTCCCCTATGTGATCAAGTACATAAAGAGTAAGAAAAATGTAGTGGCGGATGTAATTTCACGCATATGCATGCTTGTCACTAAACTTGAGTTGAATGTTATTGGCTTTGAGCACATAAAAGACTTGTACGCTAGTGGTCCATCTTTTGCTAGTCCTTATGCTAAGTGTTTGACGCATACTTCTTGGGAACAATATTATATCAAGGATGGTTATCTTATGAAAGCTAACAAACTATGCATTCCCGAGTCTTCTCTTTGTTTGCTCCTTTTGCAAGAGGCTCATGGAGGCGGACTCATGGGACATTTTGGACGAGATAAGACATTCGCCATGCTCTCCAAGAACTACATTTGGCCCAAGATGTTTCGAGACGTCTCACACTTCAGCACACGATGCTCTACATGTCGCAAAGCTAAGTCTAAAGCCCAATCTCATGGTCTTTACGTGCCTCTTCCTATTCCTTACCAACCTTGGGAAGACATTAGCATGGATTTTGTACTTGGTTTGCCTACAACTCAAAATGGAAAGGATTCCGTGTTTGTTGTTGTGGACCGATTTTCTAAAATGGCACATTTCATTCCTTGCAACAAGATAGACGATGCTTCACACATTGCAAATCTCTTTTCTAGGGAAATCTTGCGACTCCATCGAGTACCAAAGACAATCATATCCAATCATGATGTCAAGTTCTCGAGTTACTTTTGGAACACCCTATGCGCCAATCTCGGAATCAAGCTCTTGTTCTCATCCGCATACCATCCTCAAACCGACGGCGACACGGAGGTGACGAACCGGAATCTCTCCACTCTACTTCGCATGTTGATCAAGAAGAACATCAAGGAGTGGGAAGCATGTCTACCCATCGCCGAGTACGCCTACACCCGTGCAAGACATTCGACTACCGGCAAGTCCCCCTTCGAGGTCGTCTACGGCTTTAACCCGTTGTCACCTTTGGACATTCTACCTCTTCCTCTACAAGAGCGCACCAACATGGATGCGAGTGCATGAGCAAGCTACATCAAGAACATGCATGAGGATACAAGGAACACCATCGAGCGCCAAGTACAACGACTAGCGAGCAAGCTCAACGTCAACAAGCAACCCATGATCTTCAACATAGGCGATCTCATGTGGCTACACCTTCGCAAGGACCGCTTCCCCAACGAACACAAGTCCAAACTGCTCCCTCGAGCCGATGGACCCTTCAAGGTGCTAGCACGCTACAACAACAACGCTTACAAGATCGACCTACCAAGTGACAAGTACAATGTGAGCGACATCTTCAACGTCAAAGACCTCTCGCCTTACCATGGTGATGAAGATTTCGATCCGAGGTCAGATCTTTCCCAAGGGGGGGAAGATGATCCAAAGCATCCCACGATCATCCCCATGGATGCATCTACATCCCCTACAACACCACTTGGACCTATGACTCGAGCATGTGAAAGAGCTCTTGAAACCGAGGTGAGTTCACTCCTCTCACAACTCCCTTTCGATTCACATGAGACATGCTTACTACCTCAAACGGAAACACTATGCATACTCAGGTACCAAGGAGTTAACCATGGAGAAGTTAGGAAGCCAGGAGAAGCGGGAGACATGCGTGAAGACGGAGAGGAAAAGCGCCAAGTCCCAGACTGGCCGGATGACCCGGACGGTGCCCCGGACGATCCGGACAGAGCCCGGACGATATAGACCCTGGTCCGGACGATCCGTCTAACTCGACCCGAAGACACCCAAAGCTCCCACCTGAAGCCGGCTCATCCGGACCACGTCCCAGATCATCCGGACCCTGCCCGGACGTCCGGACCCCCAGCCGGACATCCGGACCTGCACCGCCACCAGCCGTGTCTCCAGCTCATCCGGGCCTCCACCCGGATCATTCGGACCAGCCCGGATCATCCGGACCCACCCCAGATCATCCGGCCAGCGCCTGCGCGCGCGTGTTGGGCTGAGCCCATGTACCCCTTCGCCACCCTAGCCTATATATAGGACTCCTCCTCCTCACTTCGATACTTAGCATTATGATAGCTCATTTAGAGATAGAGCTCTGCTCATCCGTACCGGATCTACTCCATGTGAGGGACCGTGCCTCTTCGGAGAAGATCCATTGGGATTCAAGGCCTCCATCCGGAGAAGACAATCAAGACCTCCTCATGGAGAAGATCGGTTACTCGTGTATCGTCTGTTGTTGACTTTGTATCTCGTGCTACTCATGCTTTCAGTGATCTAGCACTTGTGTGATCGATTACTTGTCGGTGTAGTGATTCTCTTGTTCCTCCCCGTGTTTTCCCTTGTGTTTTTCCCGTGTTCTTCGTGTTTCCCCGTAGGATCCTCTCCAAACATGAAAGATCAGCACCCCTAGGGTTCCGCCCTACATAAACTATAATCCCAATGCTTATGGTTTTCCCCTTTTATATTCCTTACTAGTTAAATCACAGTAGACTAAATTTCAAAATTGGACCAGTCGACTTTTTGGAGCTCGTCGGAGTTTGCCAGTGCGAATGAAGGGGCTCGGGTGGGGACGGTGGTTGTGTGGGGGGGCGGTGGTGGGGCCTCGCCAAACGAAGAAAACTCGACGCAGATGGGGGCGGGGGTGGGGGGTGGGGGTGGCGGAGGAACACAGGCGGTGGGGGCCGATGGTCCGGCCGGCGGCCCGTGCGGTGTTCTGTATGGGAAGAATCAGAGACGAGGAAGAAGAAGGGTTAGGAGACGTAGGATCTTCATCCAACCGCCTGAATGGTCGACTGACCCAAATGACAAAAGTCACGCGACATGCATGCAGACATGCCATTATATTCAGTACCATCATCGTACCTGCTTAGCACTGCTCTTGAACCCATCAAGCTAAACAACGTGCCACTTATAATTCTAAACTTTGCTCAAGTACGAATCTGATGTGATGCTGATATTACTAAAACAAATAACATTCCATTGGTCAGCTAATGTTCCTACTTTACTTTCGAAAAGCACGTGCACCACATATAGAGAGACAGCAGGGAGTTGCTTTCTTAATGCGCTCTGGTTCATCATGTGTGGGCACTGCGAACGAACATTTTATTATCCAAAATCTGCTTGCTCTTCTTTAGCATGTTCCTCTTCCGTTCTTGTTTAATAAGTACTCTCTCCGTTCCTAAATACAAGTCTTTGTATAGATTCCACCATGGACTACATATGGTGCAAAATGAGTGAATCTACACTCTAAAATGTATTTGGATACACCTGTATGTGATCCATAGTGGAAATCTCTACCAAGACTTATATTTTGGAACGGAGGGAGTATGATAGTAGTATAGTATGTTCCTTGTAGTGAAGATGAGCAGGGACATTTGCAGTGTAGAGGTCTATATGGTTGGTTGTGATGGACACTTTGAACTCTTCGGGCCTCTTTGATTCGTAGGATTTTGTAAACATGGGAATAGGATTTGTAGTGGCAAGCCCACTTGAATCCTACAAGAATAGCAAGGAAATGCGGGGAGCTGTGTCGCCATTGAGAGTTACACTTATATTAATAGTACCGCACCTTCAGTTGAAGAGAGCTGGTATCCGAAGCCTTTCTAGCCGTACCGACAATACTAGCACATATATTCCAACAAGTTCCACTTTGCTAATTTTACTCTGATGCTTAAGGTTTTCCCGTTATATCTACACTATGATCTGTGTAGCTGCTTTGTGTCACACTAGCAGCAGTCCACTCTTGAAGCTAAACACTGCAAAGACTTACAAAATTGGCACCAAGGCATTGAGTGCCATTCTGGATGCAATGAAACTCATACGCTCCCCACCTATTGACTCTTGTTCAGAATATGATCCTAATGACTCTTGTTCAGAATTGCCACATATCGAGAGACAACATGGAATTGCATTTCTTTGGGCACTGTGATTCATCATGAATAGGCAACCAACATTGTATGCAATGAAGCGGAACCTCAAGAATATGCTTCTTGTTCTGTTCTTTAACATGTTCCTCTTCTGTTATTCTGTATTTAGTATGTACAATATGTTCCTTGTCAGGAAGGGGAGCAGGGACATCTGCAGTCAACAGCTGATAGAGCTGGCCTGTACGTGATCGATAGGCTTTCAATTACTAGCGGCAATACAACACCGTATTTTCAAGCCAGTTCCACTTTCCCGATTTATATATCGTGGTTATGGTGTACCCCTTTTATGTACACGATGATTTACCTAGTTGTTGTGTGCTCTTGTTATCATGGTTTTGCAATAAACTCTCTATACAATATATTATGAACCTATCATCTGCCAACTATCCTTAATTCTGGAGCCTATCATCTGCCAACTATCCTTAATTCTGGAGAATATGATGCTGCCTAAATTGGATACATTTGTTTTGCTTACAAATGAAGGGCCTATCTTGGAGAAGGATGAACATTGGAGCAAGAACAAGCATGGAGATGATGCCATGCGCAAGGGGAACAAGAATGGAGTTACAAGTGATGATTTCAGGACTTTGAAGCCACCATAATGGGTGCATGAAGCCTTGGACGAAATATACAAGATGCCATTCATAAATTTCGTCCCGAGGCTATTATAGGTGCTGCGTCACCTTTTTATTGGGCCAGGCCCATGTAATTTCGAAATACATAAGTATAGGCTATTTTTAGAGTCCGTATGTGTGGGAAAACAAGAGATAGGGTTGATTTCGGACCCCTCCACCAAGGGCCACGAAATTCCCCCTCTCTTCCTCCATATATACAGCCCTTAGGGCACCGTTTAGACTTTGGGTTTTGTTTAGATTAAAAGTTCGCCATAGCTGCAACTTCGCGTACTTCGTTTGTGTTCAACGACCAGACAAAGGCGTCACAGAACCCCACCTTGATCAATAAAGCTTTCATCTTATATTCGCAATATCCAGATTGCAATCTCAGTTTCTTGCTTGTTCTTCGTTTGCTCGCAGGAAACAGACCCTCGTGGTCAGGTTGATCGTGCTCCGGCGTGGTCAATAACCTCTCGGAGTTGGTTTAGCGATTGCTCAGGCGCGACGTCCTCGCACGCTCGTAGTCGGATCGTCAAAGTCGACTTCCACCAAAGCGAAATCCACCATCTCATCGAAAGACGGGACACCTCCGCCTCTATCAAGTGGTATCAGATTTCCAGGTTGCTCGGTGAGATTTTACAGTTTTTCGTAGATTAGATCGAGTCTGTTCTTCATACCTACAGTCCACGAAAAAGCCACAAAAAAAATTAGGGTTAGTTCATCATATCCGAACCAATCTGAGCCTTTGCATAATCTTTTTAGGGTTTTTGCTTTGTTGAATTTGCGGTTGCATCGTCGTGTCAAGTTGCTGGTCTTAGAGTCTAGTCTTTTAGAGTTTCGAGTTCTGGTCATAAGTTGTCACGCCGCCGCCGCACCATCATCATCGCCCATCTACCACTTTTGCTTATCCGCCACCGCTCTGAATCCATATCCATATACCACCACCAATCCGTATCCATATACCACCACCAATCTGTATCCATATACCACCACCGCTACCATATACCACCACCGCTGCCATATACCACAACCATATATCCACCACCAATCCGAGTTCTTCTCATATTAGGTTTGTTCTTGAGATCAATCTAAATTCCGATTCGTGTTTCCTTGCCTGCGTAGGTCTCGAAAAAAAAATTTCACCCCCGGGCAGTTTTTAGGCCAAAATTTTCACGGGCAAATTTTTTTTTTCCGTATCCTATTTTTAGGCTTTTCTGAGTCTTTCGAGCCACATGCCATCATAGTGATTTTTTGGTCGCACTTTTTCGTCGTCGCTGCCCTGATTTCCGAAAAAAAAGTGAAATGTTTTTTCGTGCCCATCCTATCAGTTTGACGAGGGAAGAGTTTTGAGACACTCGCCATTATAGTGATTTTTCGCAAAAAAAAGAGGAGCGCAAAAAAAGAAAGGAGCGCAAAAAAAAGAGCGAAAAAAAAGAGTTCCAGAGTGTGCTTTTCCCTTGTTTACGTGCCGCGCCGTGATTTTGTTGGTGTTCTAGGCTCGCGTCTCTAGCACAGTCTAGCCTAGGACCAGCACAGTACCGTCGTTGAGCGTTTATTCAACTTTGCATCTCTGAATTGATTATTGCTGACCCTTTTTGCTACCATATTATAAGCCTTCCCAGCTCCACATACATCTATGTCGTGCGTTTGACTCTCCCTGGTAATCGCTCTATCCAAGCTTTGAGAGTTTTTGACTATAACGGTTGCTAATCACCGCCTGCTGCTGGGTAAGAACTGGTAAGAATTTGAGATTTGCTTGACGGATTTGTGACACCCACCACCACCTCTTGTTAGTAGTCTGTAGGATCATATTCTTGTGTGTTTCTATTGCTGCTAACCATGCCAGGATCACAAGCCGACGAGACTGACTGGGAGAACATGACGAATAAGGATTTGCATGATAAATTTCAGCAAATGATGAGTGGACAGGTGCAAGATGTGCTAAACAGATTTGAAGAGGCCATGGAGAAGATAGATGGCATGGAGAAGACGTTCGAAACAAAGCTCGATAACAAGTTTAATGAATTGCTCGCGCATCTTCCACCACCACGACCCGCTGCACCTAACGCACCTCTCCAACAACAACAACAACAACAACGCATCCTTTTGAATCAGTATGGACGAGCGAAGCGTGTTCCTATTGAGGATGGCCAAACTTATGGTGCTGCTGTTCATGTTGTTGATGCTTCTTTGGCCCCTGCTACTGCTGCTGCTGGTACCCAGGAGGATGATGAGTATGCAGGCGATTATGAGGATGAGGTTGATCAAAATCAGCACTACGTGCAGCCACCCGCACCACCACCACCAGGTCGACCTCAGGTATATATTCGTAATGGTAGGCCTGCACCACCACCTCAGGTACGAGATGATGTCCACATTCCTAAACTGAAATTGAATATTCCACCATTTGAGGGTAGATATGTTCCTAATATATATCTTACTTGGGAGTTAGAAACTGAACAACGTTTTACATGTTTACAATATCCCGAGGAGAGACGGGTTGCTGCTGCTGTTTGTGCTTTCACTAGTTTTGCATGTGTATGGTGGTCTAAACATTGTAGATTATATCCTATTCCCGCTACTTGGGCTGCTTTGAAAACTACTATGCATACTCGTTGGGTTCCACCATATTATCAACGTGAATTGCTTCAAAAATTACAGCACTTAAGACAAGGAAAAAATTCTGTAGAAGAATATTATCAGGAATTACAAACTGGCATGATTAGATGTGGTATTGTTGAGGAGAATGAAGCTATGCTTGCACGTTTTCTGGGTGGATTAAATAGAGAGATTCAGACCATTCTAGACTATAAGGAGTATACTAATATCACTCGTTTATTCCATCTTGCTTGTAAAGCTGAACGTGAAGTGCATGATCGACAGGCATTGGCGCGGACTAACTTTTCTGCAGGTCGACCTTCATCATGGACACCACGTGCATCATCTACTTCCACACGTTCTGCTACACCGGCGCCTCTGTCGGCTGCCACCTCCAACCGTGATACAATAAAGCAGGCACAATCACCACTATCTGCCAAGAGCACACCTTCTGGGCCTGCAAAGAGCTCTTCTTCATCCATGGCATCAACAGGGCAAACACATGATATTATTTGTCGACATTGCAAGGGTGGAGGTCATTATGCGAGAGAATGCCCATCTAAGCGTGTGATGATTGTTACTGAGGATGGTGGGTATGAGTCCGCTAGTGACTATGATGAGGAGACTTTGCCTCTTATTACACGTGACGAACACGGTGGAGACGATTCTGATCATGAGACGCAATACATGGCTCCTGAAGATGCTGACAGGTATGAATGTTTAGTTGCTCAACGTGTTTTGAGTGTGCAGGTTACACAAGCTGAGCAAAATCAGAGGCATAATTTGTTCCATACAAAGGGAGTTGTGAAGGAACGTTCTGTTCGCGTGATCATAGATGGAGGGAGTTGCAACAACTTGGCTAGCATGGAGATGGTGGAGAAGCTATCTCTCACCACAAGACCACATCCACATCCTTACTACATCCAATGGTTCAACAACAGCGGCAAGGTTAAGGTAACACGTACTGTTCGTGTACATTTTAGTATCTCTACATATGCTGATTATGTTTATTGTGATGTGGTACCTATGCAAGCATGTTCCTTATTACTTGGTAGACCATGGCAATTTGATAAAAATTCTATTCACCATGGTAGAAACAATCAGTATACTCTTGTTCATAAGGATAAAAATATTACAATACTTCCTATGACTCCTGATTCCATTTTGAAAGATGATATTAATAGAGCTAATAAAGCAAAACAGGAGAAGAATAAGAGTGAAAATCAGATTGTGGCAAAAGAATTTGAGCAACAAATGAAGCCTAATAATAAACCATCTAGTGTTGCTTCTGAAATTAAATTGAAAAGTGCATGTTTATTTGCCACCAAATCTGATATTGATGAGCTAGATTTCAGCAAATCTGTTTGCTATGCTTTTGTGTGCAAAGAGGCATTATTTTCATTCGAGGACGTGCCTTCCTCTTTGCCCCCTGCTGTCACTAACATTATGCAGGAGTTCGCTGACGTCTTTCCACAAGACGTGCCACCGGGATTACCACCCATTCGAGGGATTGAGCATCAAATTGACTTAATTCCCGGTGCATCGCTACCCAACCGTGCACCATACCGTACCAATCCAGAGGAGACGAAGGAGATTATGCGTCAAGTACAGAAGCTGCTCGACAAAGGTTATATACGCGAATCTCTTAGTCCTTGTGCTGTTCCTATTATACTAGTGCCTAAAAAGGATGGTACGTCACGTATGTGTGTTGATTGTAGAGGCATTAATAATATTACTATTCGTTATCGTCATCCTATTCCTAGGCTAGATGATATGCTTGATGAATTGAGTGGCTCTACAATATTCTCCAAAGTTGGGTGATGAATGGAAAACAGCATTTAAAACTAAGTTTGGTTTATATGAGTGGTTAGTCATGCCTTTTGGGTTAACTAATGCGCCTAGTACTTTCGTGAGACTAATGAACGAAGTTTTACGTGCTTTCATTGGACGATTTGTGGTAGTCTATTTTGATGATATATTGATTTATAGCAAATCTTTGGAAGAACATTTGGAACATTTACCTGCTGTTTTTATTGCTCTACGTGATGCACGTTTGTTTGGTAACCTTGGGAAGTGCACCTTTTGCACCGACTGAGTATCTTTTCTTGGCTATGTTGTTACTCCACAGGGAATTGAAGTTGATAAAGCCAAGATTGAAGCTATTGAGAGTTGGCCGCAGCCCAAAACGGTCACACAAGTGAGGAGTTTTCTTGGCCTCGCTGGATTCTATAGGCGTTTTGTGAGAGATTTCAGCACCATTGTTGCACCTCTCAATGAGCTTACAAAGAAAGATGTGCCTTTTCTTTGGGGTATCGCACAGGAAGAAGCCTTTACGGTATTGAAAGATAAGTTGACACATGCTCCTTTACTCCAACTTCCTGATTTTAATAAGACTTTTGAGCTTGAATGTGATGCTAGTGGAATTGGATTAGGAGGTGTGTTATTACAAGATGGCAAACCTGTTGCATACTTTTCTGAAAAATTGAGTGGGCCTAGTCTGAATTATTCTACTTACGATAAAGAATTATATGCTCTTGTTCGGACTTTAGAAACATGGCAACATTATTTATGGCCCAAAGAATTTGTTATACATTCTGATCATGAATCTTTGAAACATATTAAAAGTCAAGCTAAACTGAATCATAGACATGCTAAATGGGTTGAATTTATTGAGACTTTCCCTTATGTCATTAAACACAAGAAGGGAAAAGAAAATGTTATTGCTGATGCATTGTCTCGTCGCTATACTATGCTTTCACAACTTGACTTCAAAATATTTGGTTTGGAGACCATCAAAGATCAATATGTGCATGATGCTGATTTTAAAGATGTAATGCAGAATTGTAAAGAAGGAAGAATGTGGAACAAGTTTGTCGTTAATGATGGATTTGTGTTTCGTGCTAACAAGCTATGCATTCCAGCTAGCTCCGTTCGTCTTTTGTTGTTGCAGGAGGCGCATGGAGGAGGATTAATGGGACACTTTGGCGTGAAGAAGACGGAAGATGTACTTGCTACACATTTCTTTTGGCCAAAGATGAGACGGGATGTTGAGCGTTTTATTGCTCGATGCACTACATGTCAAAAAGCTAAGTCACGACTCAATCCTCATGGTTTATATATGCCTTTGCCTGTACCTACTGTTCCTTGGGAGGATATATCTATGGACTTTTTTTTAGGTTTACCTCGAACAAAGAAGGGGAGGGATAGCATATTTGTTGTCGTGGATAGATTCTCGAAAATGGCACACTTTATACCATGTCATAAAAGCGATGATGCTGTTAATGTTGCTGATTTGTTCTTTCGTGAAATTATTCGCTTGCATGGTGTGCCAAATACTATTGTTTCAGATCGTGATACTAAATTTCTTAGCCACTTTTGGAGATGTTTATGGGCTAAGTTGGGGACTAAACTGCTTTTTAGTACTACTTGTCACCCCGAAACTGATGGACAAACTGAAGTAGTCAATAGAACGTTGTCTACTATGCTTAGGGCTGTTTTGAAGAATAATAAGAAAATGTGGGAGGAATGCTTGCCTCATATTGAATTTGCTTATAATCGTTCATTGCATTCTACTATTAAGATGTGCCCTTTTGAAGTTGTGTATGGTTTCCTACCTCATGCACCTATTGATTTGTTGCCTCTTCCATCTTCGGAGAAGGTTAATTTTGATGCTAAACAACGTGCTGAATTGATTTTAAAAATGCATGAGTTAACTAAGGAAAACATTGAGCGTATGAATGCTAAATATAAACTTGCTAGAGATAAGGGTAGAAAACATGTTGTGTTTGCACCTGGAGATCTTGTTTGGTTACATTTGCGTAAGGATAGATTTCCTGATTTGCGCAAATCAAAGCTAATGCCACGTGCTGATGGTCCCTTTAAGGTGTTAGAGAAAATAAATGATAATGCATATAAACTTGAGCTGCCTGCAGATTTTGGGGTTAGTCCCACTTTTAACATTGCAGATTTGAAGCCTTATTTGGGTGAGGAAGATGAGCTTCCGTCGAGGACGACTTCATTTCAAGAAGGGGAGGATGATGAGGACATCAATACCATTGTTACACCCACAACCCCTACTGCTACATATACGGGACCAATTACTAGAGCTCGCGCATGCCAATTAAATTATCAGGTACTTTCATTTCTTGGTAATGATTCTAATGTTCATGAGAATATGATGCTGCCTAAATTGGATACATTTGTTTTGCTTACAAATGAAGGGCCTAGCTTGGAGAAGGATGAACATTGGAGCAAGAGCAAGCATGGAGATGATGCCATGCGCAAGGGGAACAAGAATGGAGTTACAAGTGATGATTTCAGGACTTTGAAGCCACCATAATGGGTGCATGAAGCCTTGGACGAAATATACAAGATGCCACTTCATAAATTTCGTCCCGAGGCTATTATAGGTGCTGCGTCACCTTTTTATTGGGCCAGGCCCATGTAATTTCGAAATACATAAGTATAGGCTATTTTTAGAGTCCGTATGTGTGGGGAAACAAGAGATAGGGTTGATTTCGGACCCCTCCACCAAGGGCCACGAAATTCCCCCTCTCTTCCTCCATATATACAACCCTTAGGGCACCGTTTAGACTTTGGGTTTTGTTTAGATTAAAAGTTTGCCATAGCTGCAACTTCGCGTACTTCGTTTGTGTTCAACGACCAGACAAAGGCGTCACAGAACCCCACCTTGATCAATAAAGCTTTCATCTTATATTCGCAATATCAAGATTGCAATCTCAGTTTCTTGCTTGTTCTTCGTTTGCTCGCAAGAAACAGACCCTCGTGGTTAGGTTGATCGTGCTCCGGCGTGGTGAATAACCTCTCAGAGTTGGTTTAGCGATTGCTAAGGCGCGACGTCCTCGCACGCTCGTAGTCGGATCGTCAAAGTCGACTTCCACCAAAGCGAAATCCACCATCTCATCGAAATACGGGACACCTCCGCCTCTATCAGTACTTGTGCCAGATTATATTAATGCACGCACCATATTACAGCACACATGAGCTCTCTCATCAGAATCCAGTGATAGCACACAAGTGTTTACAGGGGCGCCCCTATACTAGAATATCCTCTGCATTACAAAGATAATCTCACAACTATTTATGTTTTCATGGTTCTCAGATATTATACGTAATTACAATGAATATCAGAATCCACGCATCAGAAGAATATTGTGGAACACTGCAATGACTTACAAAATTGGCACCAAGGCATTGAGTGCCATTCTGGATGCAATGAAACTCATACGCTCCCCACCTGTAGATTATTGTTCAGAATATGATCCTAATGACTATTCTAACCTCGAGGAGTCAAAGGAAGATGGCCTCTCATGTTCACCCATCAAGGTGCCTATTCTAATTTGGCAAGGTTTTATTGATTGCGCGTATCTTGCATATGTTGTCTTGCATTTCTTCTACTTTGTTGCACCGCCATTTGCTTAGTTTACTCATCATATATGTCGAGATGCCATGCCCATCCATTATCAATACATATTCCATCTGTCATCATACCATGTTTTTCCACTCAAATGCTGTTCTTGTGCATCAGACATCAAAAAGGAAGAGGGTGATTGCCGAACCTGAAGGAGCACCAGCAAAGTCCTTGAAAAACGTGGTTGTGCTGGAGAAATCAGACAACACCCCACTTATATTGGTTGTACAACCAGTGACACAAAACGTAGGACCGACTCCAGCAGACTGTACCGATACTTCACTGGCCACACCACTAGCCCCACCACACAGGACCTACACTCCAGCAAAAGGTATGCCGATTTCAGTTGCCATAGCACCAGCCGAACCACAGAAAAATCCCACTCTAGCAAAAAGTACAGCAAGTCTACCGGCCGAAGTCCTATCCCAACTGCAGATACGGCTAATTCCTATAGATTGGAACCCCATTCCAGTAATTACCAGCTTAAAAGATAATGCTTTCAATGTTGTTAGGGACTACGTGCATATATTCCCATCATGGGAGGATTATAGTGAAGACGCACACCATTTTCACCTCTTCTTGTCCCACTTACGTGTAAGTGCTATTATTCATGGTGATTATTTTCCTGTTTTCTGCTGATTGAACACATCAATAATTTACATTACATTTCTATAAGTAGCTGAGGGTCAATCTGGATAGTCATGACGAGGAAAGCTTGCTTGCGCTTTTCATGGAAGCATTGCAGCAGTATTGATGTTACCTGAGGAAATCACACTTCGATGGCAAGTCTACAAATGAATTTCTGGTGAAGTATCCTGTGCTAAATTTAGAAGACATTGAATGGAAAAACCTTGTTATGCACTGGTCTTGTTCCGAGGATGAGGTACTGTCTATGATATCGCATGACAATTTGAACTTCTACTTTTCTGCATGTGCCTTATGGATCTTTTCTGCAGGAAATCTGCTCGAAAAAGAATTCCGGTTTGAAAAGGACGTCAGGAAATCGCAAATATGCTGCCCGCTGCTTTGCTCTTGTTAGTACATGTTGTCCTATATCACTGTACTTACATACATACCTGGTTCATTATGTGACAGCAATATGCATGATAGCTTGCTTATCAATTGTTCGCTCCAAATTATCTGATCTGTATGAATGGTTACATTAGTGTAGAATATATCCAATGCCAATGAAATTTTTTAGCTCTCCATTGTTCTTGTAAGTACCTGCCGTCCTTTATCAGTGTACTTATATTGATAGGTAGTTGTTCATGTACCATCACTTTGCAGCTTATTTTCCTTTGCCCTCCTTTTTCTACACATAAGGTCTATATTTAATCTTACCATAAGGTTGGATAACACCGATGGTAATGAAGAAGTTTAGCTCTGCATTGCTCTTGGTTGTACCTTTTGCCTGTATCGATGTACTTACATTTATAACTACTTGGTTATGTAGCATCACTCTTCATCTTATCTTGAA
Organism: Triticum timopheevii; assembly: GCA_963921465.1. Taxonomy (NCBI): domain Eukaryota; kingdom Viridiplantae; phylum Streptophyta; class Magnoliopsida; order Poales; family Poaceae; genus Triticum; species Triticum timopheevii. Next base: position 330,335,496 of record OY997274.1, on the reverse strand, counting down.
TATTCTCCATTTTTTCTTATATTGTCACATCTATATTTACTCTTAACAAAATGTAGAATAAAGGCAATGCTTATGAAGAAGATTATGTGGTAAACTTCTTGAATTGCCCCCCCCCCCAACATCATGGACAAGGGCTTTATAGAGCCTGCCTTCACTAATAATGTAAGTTTGTCCTTCTCAAGCCTTCAAACTTTGTTGTGTATATTTGGTTAGGCATGACTGCAACAGCTTTTTATTTTTGGTGTTTGCATAAAATTGCATGTTTAAAGTTTATTATGTAGTTCATAAACAAAAGTTTGTCCTTCTCACTTTAAGTTTTCAGTTGTACAACCAAGTTCCTTCTTTATACCATGTAAATTAAACTATACAGAGCAAGTGATCTTATTTTGCCAATCTGAAATGGGATAAATTGACAGCACACTAACCATTGATACTTATGAGTTCCTAATCTGTAATCCTGTGGTGTTGTGAAGCCGCCAACTCCTTCACAATGACATTTCCTGCCATGTCTTGACCTGAAATACCATATTGTGTTAATGCTATTTTAAACTGTGTCACTTTATTCGTCAGTAAGAAATTTGATGAATTGTCAGCACTAATACTTATATGTGCAAAACCGGTCATCTGTCTACTTCTTTATCTTTCAGAGTAAGAAGGATATAAGTGTCAAACAAGTGCAGTCTCATCAGCTTGCTCAGCTGCTTGCGCTGCAGCTCCGAGTAGGGCTAACCTTTCTTGAACTCTATTGAAGTGCTATCGGTTTTGTATATTATTTTGTCGGCATGTTTAATTGCACTGGTGGCGATCCTTGATGCCCAGTGTATGTAATCTGCTGTCTGCTTGTGCTTTATTATCATAGTGGCGAACTTTGATGCCAGTGGATTTAATATGCCGTAATTTCTTTATTTTATAGTCTAGTTTTTTTTCTTATTCACTATGCTGCAGTTATTTTACTGAATATATATATATATCTTGTCTTTGCAGGAAACCGACCAAACCGTTAAATTACGGTACATAATCGGGCCGTCATGCAAATCACTATGTATGATCCCCATCATGGGCCCCGTCATCTTGGTCCATTAACAGGCCTAAATGTAAACTGGCCCACTAGTAGATTCGGGCCTTTAATAGGCCGAGTAAACCGCCGGCCCTATTTTCCCAAGAAAACTCAATGGGGTTTTAGGAGGCTAAAAAGTAGGTTGGGTCTAAAAAGTGCCAAACAGCTCACGGGCCGGCAGCAGGCCGAAATAGACCCCAGCCCATGATGTGCCAATGAAATCATGGGCTTATAACAGGACAAAATTGTCTTGGTCCTTGTTTGGCCCAATCAGATTATTGGCTGTGAGCAGGCCGGATGCAAACGGGGCCGTAGTTAGGCCCAACTATATGACGGGCTTTTAACAGGCCGAAATATATACAGGGCCGAAATGTTAATCGGGCCTTTAATAGGTCGAAACTAATATCAGGCCAAATTACTAAATGGGCCTTTATCTAGTGGGCCCAAAAGCATAGCGTCCAGTTGACGGGCCGAATCTGATATGGGCCATAATTTAGCCGAAAGCCTCAAAGGGCCGGACCTGATCTGGGCCGTAATTTGGCCCAGAACGTGGTAGGCTTTTAACGGGCCGGATCTCATATGTGCCTTTATTAGACCCGGAACATGGCAAGCTGTTAATGGACCGGATCAAATATGGCCCGACATTTGGCCCAAAACATGGCAGCCTGTTAATGGGCCGGCCTACTAGTGTCATAAAATCTTTTGGGCCTTCAGCTGGGCTGGCCCATTATGGTCGACGAAATCTCGTGGGCCTTTAGCTGGGCCGGCCCATTATGGTCTGCAAAATCTTGTGGGCCTTTAGCTGGGTCGGCCAATTATGGTCCGCAAAATTTCACGGGCTTTTAGCTGGGCCAGCCTATTATGGCCCGCAAAATCTTGTGGGCCTTTAGCTGGGCCGGCCCATTATGGTCCGCAAAATCTCGTGGGCCTTTTGCTGGGCCGGCCCATGATGGACTGCAAAATCTTGTGGGCCTTTAGTGGGGCCGGCCCATTTAAACTTTATGGGCCACTTTTGGGCTGGTCCACATGTCCACATTTCATAAGCGCATCTCGCCCATTGGATGAGTGACACCTGTGCCAACGGGGAGCTGACACGTGTTTCCTCCAGCCAATGATGATTTTACACGTGGAAAATCCCCATTGGTCCGGGCTGTTAACGGGTTATCGGATCCAAAACCGGACCCGATAGCTTAACGACGTTCCGTTACGCTGGATGCCATTTGTTGGTCACCCTTGACGAAAGCACTTCTATGACGCACGATTTTTCGTCATGGAAGTGGACACTTCCGTGATGATAATTTTGGTAATGTCATGAAACACTTCTACGACAACACAGGTATGACTATCTTGATTCTGTCATAAAATAGTCATGGATGTACATGCATGACAGAAAACGTGACCTACTGTGACAAACACGTATCATCACGGAAGTGTATTTTTTTTGTAGTGAGGGCACGTGCTCATGCAACATGTGGGTTCAAAACTTCACATGTTGTCGTAGTCAGCTTGCCCATTTCTTTTCTTTACTTTTCTCTAAGAATTACTCCCACCATAAACTAATATAAAGAGTTTTAGATCACTACTTTAGTGATCTAAACACTCTTATAGGGAGTACAAGCCTGCCCTGTACATGAATAAATCTTGGTTGCTACACTTACATACGTGGTAGGACATGGTGTCCAATCTCCATTTAGTTCCAAATTATGTGTTACCGAAGAAAACACGTGGTTCATTTTTAAATTAAATTAGTGAAACCATCATGGAGCTAATTAGTCACATTGAACACTCTTTTCTACTGGCAAAAAATGAACATTTTGTTCTGATATATTTGCAAAAAGATATATTGATAATCTCACATGTTATTCTCAACTATCGAAATGTTGATTTATTACTAATTTGAGCATGCACAATGCTTGATAAGACAGTTTTATCTTAAGACTGTCACGTAATCTAGAGGAGACATCAAAATATGTTGTAGTTGGTTAATTTTAGTCTTATCTTTGATAAAACGATATTTCTAAATGTTTGGTGAGACATAATGTTGGTAAGAGATCATCTATTAATCAAGAGAAGACATGCATTTTCTTATGGCCTCTCTCATCTACCTCATCATTTATCCTACATGGTAGTCCAATGATAATACCATTACGAACATGTAAAACCGGTTACCATTATTTTCGTAAGTTGGTTGTAATGTTACCTGCAATTAAATAATATAAAATGTGTAATAAGGTGTAACATCATCTCTATATCATTGGGAAAAAAACATCTATAGGTTTGGCATGTGTATTTTAATTAGGTATATGTTTCTGTATGATAATTGATGTGCAATGCTGAAACACATCATACATCGCCCACATCATGAATTCATCATATTCCTCAGCCTCCGTGCGACACCTAGTTATAGTATATATCCAGCAGCTGCATTGCTTCTCGCTCCTCGTCCTTATAGCAAGCTGACTGTACCTTATTATAATTGCCATTTGAGCAAAGGGCCTCCCTAAGCCCGCATTAATTTCATGGGCATGCTTCTTTCTACTCAATGTTGCGTGCACTTTGAGCATGTTGGCAACTCCACTGCTAGCTTGCTGGCTCATCTTGCAATTAACGCTGACACATTGTAGCACTCCTGCAAGGCCCAGAGGTTAATTTGAGAACAAGTACACAAAGATTAATTTGACATACATGACTAATAAGTTGACAGAAGTCATATCACTTTTTTTGAAACATGTCGTCAAGTAACGCGATAGACCTTAGGTTAACATGTGTTTAGAAATTGTTCATCTTGGAATTGACGTTCACACATTGCAACACTCCTGCAAGGCCCGAAGGTTAATTTGAGAACAAGTACACAAAGGTTAATTTGACATACATGACTTATAAGTTTCACAGAAATCATATCACTTTTTTGGAAAACATTTAATTGCGTTGAATGTATATAATGCTTCGTCCTATTAGTTGAAATAACCTCGAGATCCATGTTTTGGAAACATGTTGTAAAGTAACGGGATAGACCTTCATTCAAGCCAATCAACATGTGTTGAAAAAATAAAAAAATTCAAAAAGTAATGAGATAGACCTTCTTCAAGCCAATCAACATGTGTTAAAAAAAGTCAAAAATTTGAAAACAAGGAGCTCGAGGTTACTTCAACTAATATTATGGAGCACAATATACATTCAATGCAATTAAATGTTTATAGTGATCCATCAAATCAGTTAATTTAACATCGAGCCCACTTCCCATCCGGTGACCCATCTGATGACTACTCCAGTCTCAGCACACTTAACTTGGGAGTTCTGTTAGATGAGCTATTGGTAGGGAAGCTAGTCCTTGCTGCTGTAGGATCCTTCTTTGCATCCTATATTGCACACCTGGATGACCGCCTATTCCCACCCAATGGTCAATGCCACGCCCACCATGAATGTAGAAGCTTCCCTCCCTTGTCTAGCTAGTTCGCGCATTTCCCCCTGTTTTTTCCGCCTGCCCACCTAGCCCACATATACATCCGGTCACGTGTGATGACCACAGTAGCTATCCACTCAGTTTGTATGTTAAAAAACCGTGCAAACACAGCCGATTATACTGTGAGTAGGTGACCATGCGCTTGGCTCTTCACCTCTTCCGGAATACGAACAATGATGATGGTACTACAGTATATATGTACTTCTAGCAATCTGACACCGAATGACTACTGCATGTCCATCGCTTGTACTATAAAGCCCACTATAATTGTAAGCAGAAGCTTCTCCTCGTGCTACGAGCAACCACGTGCGCGTGGGCGAGGGAGAGGGTGTAGCAAGCAAGCTTCTCGTCGTTCTACGAGTTGACAGGACACATCAAAGTTACTTATTTAGTCCATGGTTACCACCCAGCGCTCCGTCTACATACATGATTCACGTGCCATCGAGGAGAAAAATTATTGTATAGTGCGTGCCATCAAAGTGCACGACTCACTTACACACTGCTTATCTCCATTTTCTTCCATGACACGTGCACCTTGATCCCGCATGTTTGCAAAAGGATGAACAAAGCTCACGTAAAAAAAGAGTGGAAGAACATAGATTCCCAACGACCGAGAAGGAGCAAGGAACCTCGCGGTGGAGCGTCTGCACTCATAATATTTTATATTATTTAGCGATATAAAATCAACCAAATCTCTCGTCTAGCTGGTTCGCGTGTTTTCTCCTTTTTTTGCCACCTGCCCACCTATAGAACCGCCTCGCAACAGACAATTCCTCTCCAAACACCTAGGGAGGCAGTTGAACCGAACAAGTCTAATTTCTTTTTAGTGGGTACATTGACATGGCATCGAAAGGGTGTGATAGCTGACTCTGGCAAAATAATTGACTACCACGTTGGCATACACGAGCATGGGGCCTACTTGTCAGCATGCTAGACGGAGGAAGGAACACAAGACATAATGGAGCGCAGCGGAAGGGTGCGAATCAATTGGCTCACGTGTGATGACCACTCGAGCAATCCACTCAGATTGTATTACGTTAAAAAATTCATGCAAACACAGCCGATTATACAGTGAGTAGGTAACCGTGCGCTTGGATCTTCGCCTCTTCTGGAAGTCAAACAATGATGATGGTACTACAGATACTCCTACTTTTGGCAATCTGATACTGAATGAACTGCTGCATGTCCACCGCCTGTATTAAGCACACTATCGTAAAGCAAAAGCCTCTCCTCGTCCTACAAGCCACCGCACGTGCGTGAGCAACGGAGAGGTCGTACTAGTAGTAAGCAAAGCTTCTCCTTGTTTATTTCAAAAAAAGCTTCTCCTCATTTGCGAGTTGATGGGACACATCAAAAGTAGTGTATTAGTCTCCAAAAAGGGCTGACCATGTCCATGGCTACCATCCCTTGCTCCGTCATTCAGTGCGTGCACGATTAACATTCCATTGAGAAAATAATGTTACGTACATGCCATCAAATAGAATAACTTGATTTATAAAAAATGCGTCACCACGTCATGATCGAACTTTGATTCGTCCCCGCGTGGTTCCCATGAATAACTACTACAGTTGCCAAATTATCTGGTGAGCTGCCTCTTCGTAGAGAAATGAGCTCACCGTATACCCGCGCATGAGTATTAGGGAAAGTGGCAAAGAGTACCCATGTTGGTGCCTGCACCTCTTCTCTTCGTGCTCGTATTCCTTTTAAACACGGCAGCCCAGTGTAGTTACATCATACATGGCTAACCCATGCTATCACCATGTTTCTTGGCCTCCATGCGACATCTAGCTCTAGTAATCCACCAGCTTGTATCGCTTCTAGCTCCTCGTCTCTCTCATAGTGTGGCGGGCTGGCGATTTAGGTCAGTTAACTCATCACATCTTAGCGACATGCCAAGAGCATTCTAAAAAATTACTGTACTCCATTGTTATGCCAAGAAGAGGAAGCGCTTTGACCGACGGACCAAACGAGACATGCATGCCATGCCATGAATGGGTCTAGTTTCTCGTTTTGAACTTGTTTGGTGTAATAGTCACACTTTGGTTTTTACTATTGATACAAGATTTTATAGTGTATTCTTTTAGGTTGCCTTTGACTATTGATAATATTTTATGTAATTTTAAAATTATATCAATCGAAGATCCTTTCACATTCTATTTTAAAAAAAGATCCTTTCACGTACGAATTTGACGGTATGCTTTGAGCAACTTGCATGTCCTATACCGCTCCTGTTTGGATACTCTAACTTAGCTAGAGGTTAGACTAACTCATGACTAACCCTGAACTAACTCTAGCCAAAGAGGTGTTTGGATGACAGGGTTAGATTGACAATAAATGCACTTGATGGAGAGAGAAAAGTAATTTTTCAATGGGCCCCACAAGAACTAGCTCCAATTAGCACCACTTGGCTAGCGGGATAGAGATCCAATTAGCACCTCTTGGGTGGGATAGTTTTTTTGGTAGGCTTGGTGCAACTAGCTTCAATTTCCCTACTCTTATAAAAAAGAGTTGGTGATGATGGTGTGCCTGCAATCCTACAATATAGGTCGTCCGATTTAAATCTGACGGATAGGAAGGAAGCAATGGCAATTTTGCAAAAAGATACCCACACCCCTCTCCACATTTGCAAATAAGGCCTTCCCTCGTTCATCCTTTTCTCCCACAAGATAAACTACTCATAAAAATGCATCTTGATGTTCCATGCAACGCATGGGCATCTTGCTAGTAACCCTCATGTTTGGATACTTTAGGGCTATTTGAGCTCCAACTAGCTCAAACTAACTCTAACCCATGGATCCAAATAGGGCCAAAGTTAGTCTCAGAAAACACATTAAGCCCTATATACATGGACAGATGGAGTACATGATACTAGCAAATGCTCACCATTAGTAGTAGTTCGTTGGTTGGTTTCGATTTTTGATTCAGTTGTTGTGCTGCTTCCGTCCAATATTCGCGTGCGGTTTTTTCTAGAATAATAAAAAAGAGGTAGTACTTACTGTGGGAAAGGTGAAGTGATGGTTGTTGCGCCCGAACAACTTGTTACTCTGGGAATATTGGAGTAGCAGCGGATTCAACAAAGAGAGAAATGATGGTTGCTTCGTCGGAGCAACTTACTGTGGCGAAGGTGGGGCTATGTGATTTGACCGCTCACTAGTCATTATTACTGTGGCGCAACGACCGGAGTGAATCTTCCCTGCAGTTGTGCACTGCATATTGCTGCATGGCAGGTGGAGCCGAATGAAGGATGTCCCACATGTCGGCAAAACAAAGTTGAATAGTTTCTGGCATTGCTATCAATCCTTCAGGATTTGTTTATATGTACGCATAATTTTCTAGCATGAGGCTGGTCATAGTGGGGAGTAAATTTGACTACTAACATGCATATGTTACTAGTCTATGTTACTACCTTCATAGTGGGTAGTAAACATATGGATGGCAACATGTAAGTCTTCATTAATTAAGATATAGACTCATTTTACCTCGAGGTGTGTTATGTTACAGTAACATATTATGTTACCACAAGCATCTCTTTCGTCATTAACTCCATGCCACATAAGCAATTTTTTCTGGGGATATGGTATGTTACTACCTAAGTTACTCCCACTATGGCTAGCCTAATGAAATTATACTATGATGCTATGAAGGTTTCAAATTAGGATTCATGTGTCCTCTTGCCTCAATATTGTCTTGTTACATCATTCCATCATCAAATACAAATGAAACAACCATGGTTGCTAATGCATCTAGATCAGCGCCAATATTCACATCACAACTGAAGACAAAGTTGTGAGAAGGTGTACAAATAAAGAAAAATATATAATTGATCAATGTTGTTCGTAGGCATGGCTCCATTTCCTGGGCACAATGTTCATTGGTTGGCAGCTAGCTTCACCCAGCTCTGTAGCCAAAAAAGTAGTTTATGGAGGAAAATCACAATCCAATCATTTTGCGCAGCTCCACTAAAATCGAGCTGATCATCCCTGTTTGCAAAGATATTCAGTCAGTGTGATTAGAATAATAGTGGAACCAGATGATGAAACATAAAACACACTAATAGAAGCCGATCGCCTCTACGATCTCTCTTTAGGACCAACTACTTGTTGCAGAAGATTAGGCACGGAGTCAGATGAGGAGGATAGAAAAACCAATCTCCCTTTCTGCAGTCCCACATAAATGTAAAAATGTTGCCCGTGTGACATTTTGGTGGAACTGCACAAAATACTCTTAAGAAAAAAGTGATGTGTGCAGTTCACCAAAAGGTCGCAATAGCAACAAGGTGAAATGGATAGCCCTGTTTGCAAAAGGAGGTAGAAAGGAAAAAATTACTTCCCAATACCACGAGTTGAAGACACATACGCCGACAAAAAAGAAGCATATTCCATGTAATAAGGGTGTCCGGGAAAACGACACCTATGGGATCACAAGGATCCCTTCTACGGTTGGCAAGGAGAGAGCTCTGCGAAGAGCAGGTCTAGTGATCAGCGCGAGGGATTTTTACCTAGGTTCGGGCCGCAATGATGCGTAAAACCCTAGTCCTGCTTGAGTGTATATTCTGTGTTCTTGAGTTCTCGAACTAGCTGCGATGCATGCCTAGTCCAAAAAGTCTGAATCCTCCAACTCCTCGGGCCTCCTTTTATATGTCAAAGGGGTTGCCACAGTGGCACACAGGAGGTGGAAAGTATCTACAGTGCTCAAACTTATCGCTTGTCACCGTAGGACAAACGCATTTAATGCGCTGCCTACATACCATCTTACTTTATCGGGAACGGTAACAGAAGCCGTCCCGTCCGTCACCGCCCCTCCTTGCCTTGACACATGTCCAGGTTGATGAGGCATGCAACACTAGGCTGGCTGGCTGCTGCTGTGCTGGCGCTGTAGTAGAACCTCCACGATATGTATGCCGCCACGCAGGCGTCTGCTTGGTTGGCAAGCTGGCCATCACGCTGGAGTGGTCGTGAGGTGGCGAGAAACCTTGTCGGGAGCGGGCCTGGCTGTGGCCCCGCAACTGCCCCGGCAAGAGTCTTGCCGAGGCCTTGCAGTCATCCCCGGCAAGGGCCTTGCTGGGGGGGGGGTTCGTCCTCTGGTCCCACATGGACCTGCAGGCCATTAGTCTTCACAAAGATCTGCATGCTACTATGCACGCGCCCCTGAGCCATGGCCTTGATGTTGTCGATGATGTTAGTGCTCTCAGCCTCAAGGGTGATAGCCTTGCTGGTGCTTCACGGGCTGCCTCGGGAAGGGCCTAGCGGGGGCTACGCAAGCCGCCCCAACAAGGGTATTGCCGGGGGAGGTCCAGCTTATCCTCTGTTCTTTGTTCACTGTCTTGAATGTTTGTCTTTCTAGTCTTGTGTTTTGTCCTTCTGCTGCTCTGCCAAGCCCTGCCGCAGGCGTGGCTATGACTGCCCGTGCACAAGTAAGGGGTACAGAAGAGCCCATACTTTTGTACACCGATAGGATCCCCCGGGCCTGGGACACACATAAGCGTGAAGCATTGTTGGGCCAAGCCCAACACACTGCGCCGGCGTGCGTGGCAGGGTTTAACCGCTGTAAATTTCTCGTCAGTTGCGCTTCCCCATGACCCGCATTGAGTGCGTGACGTGGGGGTCGTGCATTGGACAGTTGCAGCATGCCTGTGTCATCTCGTGGTAAATGGTAAAGAGGCGGCCCACGCCTTACCCATAAAAAGAGGAATCCGCAGGGGCGCTGCTCATTTACCCTCTGCGCCCTTCCTAATCCAGGAACCGCCGCTCCCCTCTTCTTCCTTGAGCGCAAACTAGAGCTTCTCGCCTCTGCTCGCCACCGCCGCGCTTCCATTGCTTCTTGATCCCTAACCACTTCTCAAGCGCCATGGCGCCCAAGGCAAGCAAGGTCAAGGGAGCGGCCAAGGCCGCCGAGGGGAAGGAGGTGCTGGAGAGCGAGCTGGTGAAGCTGTGGAAGAAGCACACCCTCTTCGTCTTGATGGTCGACGCCGGGGCATCCTCTCATAGTCATCATCCCCCTCCCTTCGTCAAGCCAGGTCCAGACAAATACCCTTGCTTCGTCAATTACTTCTCCTGCAGGCTTTGCCCCCTTTCTCTGATATCTTCAACGACATCATGCACGGCCTTCTTTGCCCACCTCTGCGGGGGCTTCATCGGGGTGCATTCCAACATGGCGCTCTTCCACCACTATTTCGTTCCTCGCATCCAGGCAGGGGGTGCCATCTCCGACCGCGTCACTTGGATCCCAAGGGATTTGAGCAAGGGTACGTACCTGGAGGATTCCATCAAGGATAAGTGAGACGAATGGCGGGGCCGACAGTGCTGGATCGAGGAGAAGGATCCGCAGGAGTTCTGCCAGGTCCATCGGAAGCTGCCAGTCCGTGGAAATGACTGGGAGAGCTCGACGCCGATGATGAGAAGCTCACAGTCTCCACCACCAGGATCCATCACCTCACCTCTGCCGGGCTTATGCTTGAGATGATTGGCACCGATTTCATCCACCGCCACATTGCTCCTCTACACAAAAAGGGGAGACCGGCCTGGGATTTCAAGAATGCGACAGACATCATGAGGCTTCGCCTTGGCCTGAATTACAACTTTACGGTGATTCAGCAAGCGCATCTCTGCCAGAGGCTTTTCCAGCTTAAGGTTGACAAGACCGGCAAGGCCGAGAAGTCCGACAAGGCTGCCAAGACCGGCAAGGTCAACAATCCGTTCAGGTTGCCAGCGGGGGTGGTCCCGTTGAGCAACAACTCTTGCCTGACCGCCATCATTGCCATGATGCCGGTGTTCAACGTGCACGGCCCCGACTCGACCTGGGTTGAGCCAAAAGCAGAGCTGGTGCAGAAGTTCGTCGACAACCTGTCGGAGACGTACGTCCCTGCTAAGCCGCATCTCATCCGCCCTACCACCGCAAAAGAGGTGGCGTACATTGCTGCCAGGGCAGAGTAGGAAGCACTTGCCGAGGAGGCCAGCAGCCTCGGCACCATGGAGGATGAGGCCGAAGAGGCCGAAGAGGAGAAGAAGTTTGCTGAGTGGACGGGGTCTGCCGAGGAGGCCAGCGGCGCCAGCACCAGGGCTCCCCTTGCCGAGGAGGCGGCTGAGGAGTTGGCCAAGGAGGAATCTGACACGAATGAGCTGTCGGCCCCAAAGAAGAAGCGCGTCCTGCGGCGGGCCGGCTCTGGCGAGCCTGTCCCGCCTGGCATGGCCACGCCGCGGCAAGAGGCCTAGGCCATCCCATGCGCCAGAGGAGGCGTGCAGTCACCGAGGCGGTGAAGGAAGCTGGAGCATCGAAGAAGGCTGCAGCCACTGCCTCCTCCTCAACCAAGCGCGCCGCCTCCTCCTCCTCGACCAAGTGGCCAAGGACCCCATCTCCTCCTCCCCCTTTTACGGACACCGTCCCGGTGGCCTATTTTGACCTCGGGTCCTTTAGCCCAAAGAGGAAGAGGAGGCCAGAAGAGGAAGATGAGTAAGCACCTTGCCTCCCCATCCATTTCCCGATCCTTTATCTAGATCATTTTATCTTAACTTGATCTTTTCTTCACAGCGACATGGAGACATTGGCTCAGAGGGTGGCAAAGAGGGCCAAGACTTCAATGGGGGACGAGCCCCTGGCAAGCACTCCACGTGCGCCGGGGATGATCGTAATCATCCCGGATACTATCCCTCAATGCAGCCCCCCACTCCAGCCCCCAGCGTAAGTTTGTTGCTCATTTTCCGCTGGCGGGCGTTGGAAGTGTGTATTTTCAGTGCTGATCTTGCTGGGTTCGCAGGAGGAGAGCGGCAAGAGGAGGAGCCGCTGAGGGTCACCCCTAAGACGCCGCTCCCGTCAACTACGCCACCCAGGGGGGCATCCCCGGCAAGGGCACACACCGACAAGCCCATGCACCTGGAGGAAGAGGTGGTGGGCACACGCGTTGGTGGCTCCGTCCCGACAACGAACATTACCGGGGAGGGAACCACTTCTTCCCAGCTTGTCACAGGTAAGCCGCTTGCCTCCCGCCCGTTTCCAGCTTTGCCACGCGATTTTCTTTCTTTTCTTTGCTCTAAACTTTGATTTTTGGCTTCGCTTCATTCTTCCTTTTGGTTTCTAGACCCACCTTCGACGGACCAGATGGAGGTCGACACTGTCATCGAGGAGATCACCAAGGATGCCGAGGCTGGGGCCACCAAAATTGCTGCCGAGGAGGCCACCAAGGGGTCTGCCGAGGAGGCTGTCAAAGGGCCTGCTGGGGAGGCCGGCAAGGCCGCCGCTGAGGAGGCCACCAAGGAGACCGCCGGGGAGGAGGTGGTCGATGACCAACCCTCTTCGTCTACAGCCACTGGCCCCGCCCCGAGCAAGTACTTAACGGTGGGAGATGATCTGTTCGTCAGCCTCCCAGGGGCGGCAAGCACCGGAGCACCAGCCGAAGGAGATGTGTTCGACGACGAGGTTCTTACCGCTTTGGGCTCCAAGTTGTTGATGAACCGAGCCCCAGCAGCGACACCTCCAAGGAAGACCAACACCTCCAGGCCATGAGTGTGTTGCCCAGATGCAAGTCTGGTTCGCCGAGGCCCGACATGATCTGAAGGCCATCCAAGGCCAGCTGGGCGAGCGCGAGCGAGAGCTCCTCCTGAAGCAGGACAACTTTGACAAGGCCCAGGAGGTGGCGAAAGCACATGCCGCCAAGGACGAATCTGATGAGACGCAGCGCCGCATCCTGCTTGACGCCCAAGAAGAGGACCTGGTCACCCGTGAATAGGCGCTTGCCGCCAAGCTTCGTGCCAAGGACGAATAGGTCAAAAAGCTTGCCACGCAGCGGACCCAACAGCTGGAGTAGAAGCACAGAGATGCACTTGTTGCTTTGGCCCTGGACCATGCTGGCAAGCTAAAAGAGGCCGTTGACGGTGCTGAGGCAGCAGAGGCTGCCAAGAACGAGCTGGCCGGCAAGGTGGAGAAGTTGGAGCTAGAGCTGGGGGAGCTGAAGAAGGAGATCTTGAAGCTGAAGAAGGACAGATACATGACTACCCACACCTTGTCGGAATTGCAGGTCACCATCTCCGACAAGACCAAACTACTCTCCGAGGCCAACAACTCCATCGCCGATCTGAAGCTAAAGCTGGAGACCTTGGAGAGGACGCTTTTGGAGACCAGGGCCCGTGAGAAGACCCAGATCAAGGATCTCATGGATGAGAGGCTGCTGCTGCAGAATGCTGCTGTGATGAGGACATGACTACATTGGATACAACCAAAATAATTGCATACATATATATTTGTGAGGTGATTTCTAATGCAAACTATGCAATAATTTATTTATGTCATCCAGGAAAAAAATACTTCACATACTTTTGTGCCATGTCTAATTGTAGGTGTATCGGACATTTGTTCAATCCACATATGAAGATAAGGGGGATTTGTTTAGTTAAAAGTTAGCCAACGCAACTTCGTGTACTTCGTTTGTGTCCAACGACTAGACCAAGACTGCTTTCGGATCCCCACCTTTATCAATACTTCATACATATTCGCAATATTCAGATTGCTTTTATCATATTCTTGCTCGTTCTTCGATTGCTTGCAGGAATAGACCTTCGTGGTCAGGTTGATCGTGCACCGGCTTGGTCAATAACCTCAGAAGATTGGTTTAGCGATTGCTAAGGAGCAACGTCGTGTACGTTTGTAGTCAGATCGTCAAAGTCGTCTCCACCAAATCGATAGTTATCATCTCATCGAAAGATCGGGACACCCCGCCTCTATAAAGTGGTATCAGTTTTCAGGTTGCTCGGTGAGAATTTCCAGTTATCCCTAGATTATATTGATTTTCTTACCTATTTTCCAAGAAAAAGCCACAAAAAAAGTTAGGTCTATTCATCCTTTGTCCTAGCCAGTCTGAGCCTTTGCAATTTTCTTTTCATTGTTTGCATTATTGAATTATAGGTTGCATCGTCGTGTCGAGTTGCTGGTCTTAGTGTCTAGTTCGTTTAGAGTTTTGAGTTCTGTTCACATTAGTCACGCTGCCGCTGCATCGTTATCCCTTCCGCTATCCACCATCCATCCATCAATTTCCACCATGCGCTACCCACCGTTCATTGTCAAAATCATAGTTGAGATAGTTCACATCTTCGCTTGATCCAATCTGCATCTTATCTAGTTTGTTTTGGAATTAGGGAGAGAGAAAAAAATGAGAAAAAAAGTAAAAAAAGTCAGAGAAAAAAATAGAGAAAGAAAAAGAAACAAAATTGTGAGGAAAAAAAGAGAGAAGAAAAAAACAAAATTCGGATCTATCTAGACTCAATTTCGTAGTTGAATTCGGATTGGAATCTGTTTTGCGCACTGTTCAGTAAAACAGGCATAACTTCTTCATACGAAGTCTGTTTTGGCTCCACGAGTACTCAAATGAAAGCTAGCGACGAGCCGCATCTAAATAGTTGCAGAAGCTAGTTCAATATTTGGCACCTCAAAAACATATGATAAATAGGTCTTTTTGTCTTCCGAAGTTTGCGAACACAGCTTGGCTGTTGCTTCTCATCATTATCTTTACTGCTATTGTGATTTTCACTTATATCTTGCTGTCCAGAGCTACTTCATATCCTTTATTAATGCTAGTTGTGCTCCGTCGTGACCTCATTAGTGTTCTAGGCTCGCATCCCTAGTATGGTCTAGCCTAGGACCAGCACATTACTGTCGTTGAGCATTTCTTCAACATTGCATCTCTGAATTGATTGCTAATCTTTTGCTACCATATACTTAAGCCTTCCAAGCTCCACATATTTCTACACCGTGTTTACGCACTTTCCCCTGGCAATCGCTTTACTCAATCTTCAGAGTTATTTGACACCGCTGGTTGCTGATCACCACCAACTGCATTGTAAGAACTTGTAAGATATTGAGACTTGCAATACTGTGAGCGTTTCACCATCACTTCCTAGTAGTTCATAGGAACATTTTTTTGGATTATGTTTCTTGTTTCTACTAATCATGACATGATCCAGAGTCAATTCATGGGCTTTATCGATCGTGGGAGACGTGCCACCACCTTTGCAAATACCACAACCGTCATGAGAGGTGCACAAACATCCAAATGCACATGATCAGGTTAATGTATCTATCCCACCATTTAATGGCCGTTTTAGACCAGCTTTATATATTGAATGGGAGTTCGAGATAAAAAATATATTTGCTTCCCATAATTTTGATGAACATAAAAAGGTTAAGGTTGCGGTTGGTTCTTTCACTGGTTATGCTTTGGTTTCGTGGAGTGAATATTGTCGGTTACACCCTGATTATATACCTACTACTTGGGATGATTTGAAACTTGCCGTGCGACATACTTTCGTCCCTGCTTATTATACTCGTGACATGATTAAGAAGTTGCAACATTTAAAACAAGGAAGTGACACTGTAACAAAATATTATGATGATTTACAAACTACCTTGTTGCATCCCTCTTTATAAGAAAGTGAAGATGATTTTATGGATAGATTTTGGGGAGGATTAAACCGTGACATTCAAGAGATACTAATTCATGAAGAGTGTTATCCTATGGACCATTTGTTTTGTCTTGCTTGCAAAGCTGAACAGGAAATAAAACGACATGTTGGCCATGAGGAGAACAAGCGCACGATGCACATTCCAAGAGTTGATATGATTGTTCATTCAACTACTAGGCATACTATAACAACCACATCCGTTGTTATGAGGACTACATCACGTCCACCGTGTGACACATCTCTCCCGAGAGTGGCTATATCATCTGAGTTGATCATAAGAGGTAATGACAAAGGTACTGATCTTCCATCTCTACATGAGACTGATGAATGCCTTGTCAATTTGAATGCACCATCTGATGAGCTACCCACTACTTTGATCACACCCCCTATTTTAGAGGACTATGTTGATAATTTGACTTTTCCATGTGATCAAACAACTGAAATACCAACAATTTTGGGTGCACCCACTGAATTAACTGTTGATGCAAAAGAACCAATGTTTAATCATTTTGATATGACCTCTAATCTTGGTGATGATTCTGTGTCCAACGACTTATTGCATGTTTGCTTATTTAAGCATGTTGTAGCATGTAAATTTGGTGCAAGTAAGGTTTATTCACCAATGTTGGGATGGTTTAATGATGAACATCTTCAATCTTTCAAAATGAATAAGAGCTTCACTAACATGTGCAAACTGAGTTGCAATATTTTAATGCCTTCTACTTCTTGTGATAATTTTTTGGCTTTAGATTTTGTGAACTATGAAAGTTACTCATATATGCATGTGTCATATGTGAAAAAATCAAGGGAAGTAAAAATAGATGACATATAAATATACAACATGTACACCTTGTCTCTTTTGTTTCCACATTTCAGATTAAGCAACGCCGAGGACGTCTTTGTTTTCAAGAAGGGGAGGATGATGAGGACATGACTACCTTGGATACGACCAAAAATATTGCATACATATATATTTGTGAGGTGATTTCTAATGCAAACTATGCAATAATTTATTTATGTCATCCAGGACAAAAATACTTCACAGACTTTTGTGCCATGTCTAATTGTAGGTGTATGGGACATTTGTTCAATCCACATATGAAGATAAGGGGGATTTGTTTAGTTAAAAGTTAGCCAACACAACTTCGTGTACTTCGTCCGTGTCCAACGACCAGACCAAGACCGCTTTCGGATCCCCACCTTTATCAATACTTCATACATATTCACAATATTCATATTGCTTTTATCATATTCTTGCTCGTTCTTCGATTGCTTGTAGGAATAGACCTTCGTGGTCAGGTTCATCGTGCACCCGCTTGGTCAATAACCTCAGGAGATTGGTTTAGCGATTGCTAAGGCGCAACGTCGTGCACGTTTGTAGTCGGATCGTCAAAGTCGTCTCCACCAAATCGATAGTTATCATCTCATCGAAAGATCGGGACACCCCGCCTCTATCACACTGCCACCCACAACGATCTTGTGGCCGACACGAAGCTCTGGACCAGCCGCCTTGTGGATGTTGCGGAGAGGCTCACCACGCAGCTGTCCATCATGGGTATGCCAAGCTTCAGGTTCTCCCGGGAGGTGAAAATGACCGAAAGTGCCAGGCTGACCCTGTTCTTCAAGTGCATCCTCGATGCCCTGGTGCTGCTCCACTCCAATTGAGCAACTTATCTGGCCGAGGAGGCCCGGAAGCTTTGCCGGGGCGTCTTGACCAAGGTGCTCACCAAGGTGGCGTACTGGAACCCTAGTGTCGACTTCGCCAACACGCTCGAAAGCTTGCCGGAGGATGCGGACCTCCAGGCGCTCGAAGAGCGTATCGAGCCCATCATCAGATGCGTTGGCGGGTTCAAGCGGCTGGAGGGCCAGCGCCGGCATTAACTGCTCCATTTCTTATCGCCGCTGTGAGTTCATACCCAAGACAATTTTATCTTAAGTCAGAATTGCAGCAACCACTGATGTAATATAACTTCGTTGTGCTTCGAACTGAATGCATGTTATTTTCCTGTTTGATTTCTCTTTGTATGTATTACACCCTATGCTTAGTTGCATATGCTTGTCGGCCTGTTAACCCTGGCCGCGGTGCTTTGAGAAACAGATCCTTAGTAGCCTGCTGGGGGTGTCGCTGCCAGGCAAGCCACCTTGCCGTTCTTGGCCCAGCCACTTGAGCTACTGAGCGGACTCGAAACAGAACATGGGCGGTGCCAATAGTGGAAGGGTTCCTTTGCGTGCAGGTTTTCATACAAAACCAAAACCATTCGAGGGAAATAACCTTACAAAAAGGAAATCACTCAAGGTATGGCGTGACTTAGCTTTTTGTTGTTGCGCGGATCGTCATTGCGGCTGCACACGATACCATTCGCATGTCTGCTGGTACCAGGACAACGTAGATGGTCTTGATCTCCTCCACCACCAGTGTCTGCCACGTTGCCTGTCCATGCTGGCATGGGCGGACCGGCTCCAGACGAACCAACCGCCCCAATCATCTTCTTCTTCAGAGCCATGGAGATGAAGAAACTGCTGCACTAACTACTAGACCAGGTTTTCACAACTTCAGCCCCCCTACCTGGCGCGCCAAAGATGTCGGGGAAAACGACACCTATGGGATCACGAGGATCCCTTCTATGGTTGGCGGGGAGAGAGCTGTGCAAAGAGCAGGTCATGAGCGCGAGGGATTTTTACCCAGGTTGGGGCCGCAATGATGCGTAAAACCCTAGTCATGCTCGAGTGTATATTCTGTGTTCTTGAGTTCTTGAACTAGCTGCGGTGCATGCCCAGTCCAAAAGGTCCGAATCCTCCCTCAGTATGCCTCGGGCCTCCTTCTATATGTCAAAGGGGTTGCCACATCGATACACAGGAGGTGGATAGTATCTCGAGTTTTCAAACTTATCGCTTGGCACCGTAGGACAAACGCATTAAATGCGTGGCCTACGTGCCCTCTTACTTTATCGGTGCCGGTAACAGAAGCCGTCTCCTCCGTCGCCGCCCCTCCTTGCCTTGACACGCGTCTAGGTTGACAAGGCATGAAACGCTAGGCTGGCTAGCTGCTGCTGTGCTGGCGCAGTGGTAGAGCCTCCACGAACATATGCATGGCGCCACGCAGGCGTCTGCTTGGTTGGCAAGCTGGCCGTCGCGCTGGAGTGGTCGTGAGGTGGCGAGAAACCTTGTCGGGAGAAGGCCTAGCTATGGCCCCGCAACTGTCCCCGACAAGAGTCTTGCCGAGGCCTCACAGTCATCCCCGGTAAGGGCCTTGCCGGGAGGCTTTGTCCTCTGGTCCCATGTGGACCTGCAGTCCATTAGTCTTCACAAAGATCTGCATGCTACTACGCACGCGCCCCTAAGCCATGACCTTGATGTTGTGGATGATGTCAGAGCTCTCAGCCTCAAGGCTGATAGCCTTGCTGGTGCTTCACAGGCTGCCCCGGCAAGGGCCTTGCCGGGGCAAAGCAAGCCGCCCCAGCAAGGGTATTGCCGGGGGTGGTCCAGCTTGTCCTCTGCTCTTTGTTCACTGTCTTGAATGTTTGTCTTTCTAGTCTTGTGTTTTGTCCTTCTGCTGCTCTGCCAAGCCCTGCCACAGGCGTGTCTACGACTACCCGTGCACAAGTAAGGGTTATAGAAGAGCCCATACTTTTGTACACCAAGAAAGGGAAAGATAGCAGCATGGTGGTTTATCAAAATCGGTTTGAGGACGAGATTGCAAGATGGAAAGTAGGCCGGCTGAGATACGTTTTAAGCAAACAACTAAAGAAGATCCACATGCAGGATTTTCCACTTGAAACAACGTGGTAAAATGGGCAGTGGAGAAAGGCCGGGGGAAGCTGTACCTGAGGGTCGTCGGGATGTAACTAGGAGGGCGCCGGCGGCCGGGATCATCTCATACTGCGGCAGCGAGCTTGTGGTGAAGGCCCTACCGCACCGGAGCTTGGTTAGAGAGAACGGCGGGTATCACAGTTCGGGACGTGCTGCCTCAACACCATCGAACAGAGAAACGATGCACATCTTCCCTTTCCACCGCGGACGGGATGCGGCCGGATCAGTGACAAACGGTGAGAGAGAGAGAGAGAGGCCACCGCCATTGTGTGAGATAGTGTCACGAGAGACAAACCCCGACAGCCAGGCTCCATTGTATATAGTGGAGTGGATTTTTCTTTTTTCCCGATGACAATCGATTCATATTTTGTACATGCCATTGAGGAATATAACTTTATTTAATACTAATGCGTCAAGTCAAACTATGTTCCGTCTACGCGTGGTACAGGACCCTCCTTTGAGTAAGCAACCGCTACA
The DNA here is from genome assembly GCA_963921465.1 of Triticum timopheevii. Lineage (NCBI taxonomy): Eukaryota > Viridiplantae > Streptophyta > Magnoliopsida > Poales > Poaceae > Triticum > Triticum timopheevii. The sequence goes on along the minus strand of OY997274.1, from coordinate 330,315,242 downwards.
CAAGTCAAATTATCATGTGGGCTGCCTTTTCGTGCAGAAATGAACTTGATGCGGAACATGCCACGATCATCCCCATGGACGCATCTATGTCGCCTACAACACCACTTGGACCTATGACTCGAGCACGTGCAAGAGCTCTTGAAACCGAGGTGACATCACTCCTCTCACAACTCCCTTTCGATTCACATGAGACATGGTTACTACCTGAAATGGAAACGCTATGCATACTCAGGTACCAAGGAGTTAACCATGGAGAAGCTAGGAAGCAAGGAGAACCGTAAGCGGAAGACGTGCGTGAAGATGGAGAGGAAAAGCGCCAAGTCCCAGACTGGTCGGACGATCCAGACGGCGGCGCGGACGATCGGACAGAGCCCGGACGATCCGGACCCTAGCCCGGACGATCCGGCTAACTCGCCCCGAAGTCACCCGAAGTTACCACCTGAAGCCGGATCATCCGGACCCCGTCCCGGATCATCCGGATCCTACCCGGACGTCCGGACCCCCAGCCGGACATCCGGCCCTGCACCGCCACCAGCCGCGCCTCCAGCTCATCCGGGCCTACACCCGAATCATCCGACTCCACCCCCGGATCATCCGGCCAGCGCCTGCGCGTGCGTGTTGGGCTGAGCCCATGTACCCCTTCGCCCCCTAGCCTATATATAGGACTCCTCCTCCTCACTTCGAGACTTAGCATTGTGATAGCTCATTTTGAGACAGAGCACTACTCATCCGTACCAGATCTACTCCATGTGAGGGACCATGCCTCCTCGGAGAAGATCCTTTCAGATTCAAGGCCTCCATCCGGAGAAGACAATCAAGACCTCCTCACAGAGAAGAACGGTCACTCGTGTATCGTCCGTTGTTGACTCTATATCTCGTGCTACTCGTGCTTCGATGATCTAGACCTTGTGTGATCGATCTCTTGTCAGTTGAGTGTTTCTGTCGTTCGCCCCCGTGATTTCCTCGTGTTCTTCCGCGCGTTCTTTCGTGTTCCTCGTAGGGATCCTCTCCAAACATGAAAGATCAGCCCCTAGGGTTCCGCCCTACATCATCTTGGTATCATGAGCCACGTTGATCACGTTTTTGGAGCCCCTACCCCGTGTTTTCTAGCTTGATTTTGTTGTTTTTGTCCTAAATCCGAAAATCCCCACCAAAAATAGCTGCCAATTTTTTTGTGATTTGTTGGTTTTGATGATGATTTGTTGATTTTGATCCGTGGATTCAGTGTGTAACTCATGGATCTTGCTTTCCCCACCTTCTCAACCTTGAAATCCATCCAAAATCCGCGAAATCGTCAAAATTCTCACCGTTTTCGTGTTCATCCCGAGAAGTTCCCGATCACGTTTGACCTACCCGGATCATCCGGACCATGACCCGGATCATCCGGACGTGCCCGGATCATCCGGCTCCTGGCCCGGATCATCCGGCTCCTGGCCCGGATCATCCGGCTTCCTCTGCCGAACCTGCATTTTTGCAGTTCTCCACCACCACCACCTATTCCTATGCACCCCCCCACTTCGACCACCACCACTTTCACCTGCCAAACCCCCACGACACACCCTCCGTACCAGCATTCGACTTTGGGTTCGAGAATTTGAGTTGTGATTTCCCGTGTCCTATAGTGTTTCGGCTATTTAGGTACGGTGCGACATAACATCACCAACGCTCATCTTCGTCGACCACTCATCTTTGCTATGGACGGTAACTTCGACGACATCTTTGTCATACCTTGCAATTGCATTGATAACCATCATACCCAATCTTTTGCGTAGCTTACCCATCGAGACTAGCCATTGATTATTGCCGACAACATGACTTGTGCACATTAGTGATCATATCATACCATACATACCATATCATCTCTTGTGTCACAAAGTTGTCATCGCATACACAATTGCTATCTTGGTTCGTGAAGTATCGCATGAGAAAAGAGCTCAAAAGTGAAAGAGCCAACAAAGCTTTTAAGCAAAAGAGAAAGATAAGCAAAGAGCTTATAAGCAAGAACCATAGCATCATACTACATTAAGATTGTCATACTCGATCATCTTGGATCATAACACCGAAATACCATACATATAGCATACTTGGGATAGAGATTGTTTCATTTTTGCCTAGTAGGTTGTGCACAAGCTCCGCATCCGCCTATTGTGCAATCGTGCTAGCGTCTCTCAAGTATTGTGCAACAAGAGCATTTTCGTGGATTCCTCATTTTGGCTCATTTTTGGTTTGCACAATCCCATTATTCTATTTGCGTGTGTGTTTCCGTGTTCCACTTCTTGCTTGGTCTACTTGTCGCATATGCAAATTTGCGAATCTTTTTCAACATCTTTTAGTCAAACTAACAATTGCAATCAATTTTGTGCCACCATCCTAACCAAGCTCAACCATAAGCTTTTAGTTGTGTAGGTGTGAGAATCGACAAGGATTGGTACCAATAGTGCTATTTCATTGTTCGCATTTGAGTGAACTTGATTCATCGTCAACATCGGTCAAGGTACATTGGTATAAGTTCTTCTCTTCTTACAACTCACAATTTGCTTGGAATGATGGATAGATCGAGTACTTCTACCAACCCACTCTTCATCGATCAAGACGATGACATGTCATCATACGTCACCAAGAGCCACCTCTTTGGTGCACAACGAGCGTTGCATCAAGAGCAACAAGCTATGAACGAACGCATCGACAACCTCGCCACCGACTTGCGACTCTCCGAGCAACGAACCAAGGACTACTTCGACAACAAGCTCGACGCGCACAAGCAAGAGAACGATGCAAGGATGGACGAGATCCGCGCCTTGTTGGTGAACCGTCCTCCTTCTACATCGTCATACTCAAGATGGAGCCACTCAAGTTGACACTCCGACGACTCCTTCTCCGCTTCAAGTACATCATCATCGAACACTCTTCGACGAGCCGCGCGTCAAGACTGTCATGCATCTCACAACCCGCTACACGTCAAGCATTCACAAGAGCAAGTCGATGAGCAAGTCCCTCGTCCTCACTCAAACAAAGACGCTTTTGCTCAAGCTCAAGAACAACAACATCTTCGTCGCCAAGAAGAAGAGGAACGAGCGCGTCTACACCAAGAGCAACAAGACGCCAAGGCGCAACGTCTTCAACAACAACAACGTGAAGCGCAAGGTCTTGAGGCGCAACGTGCCCTTCAAGAATCAGGTCGAGCCATCGCCAACCGCAATCGCGAACGGCGCAATCAAGAGGAAGCCCTTCAAGAAGAAATCCAAGAGAGGAACTACCAACCACGTGTGCACCATCAAGTTCCTTAAGCTCCTCCACAAGCTTGTCAAGCTCCACCTCAACCTCAAGTTCAACAAGAGCAAGTTGATCATGGACTTCCTCCAAACCAAGAGCAACATGAGGATGATTACCCTCCACGTCAAGGGCGTCATCACCACCATCACCAACAACACAACAAAGAGCAACGCTATGGAAAGCTAAAATTCACCATGCCCAAGTTCAAAGGAAGCAATGACTCCAAAGAGTATCTTTTATGGGCATTGAAGGTCGACAAAATCTTTCGTTTGCACAACAATGAGGAAGAGAAGAAGATCGCTATGGCATCACTTGAGTTCCAAGACTATGTGCTCATATGGTGGGAACAAGTCCTTGAGCGCCGACAAGCGAGAGGTGAACCTCCAATCACCACTTGGGCTCAAATGAAGGAAGTCATGCGAGCACGTTTTGTGCCAACCTACTACAACCGCGATCTCTTCAAGAAGCTACAACTCCTAAAGCAAGGAACAAAGAGTGTTGAAGAATACTACAAGGAAATGGAGATAGCCATGATTCGAGCCAATGTCACGGAAGATGATGAGCAAACAATGGCACGTTTCTTGAATGGACTCAATCATCCCATCAAGAAGATCGCCGATTTCCAACTCTACTCCAACCTCATTGAGCTAGTGCATCAAGCGACCAAGGCGGAACGTCAAGTGCAAGATGACTTCAAGTACACCAAGTACTCATCCAAGACCTAGGGCGTCTCCAACAACCAAGCTTCAACAACTCCTCCAACATCTACATCAACCAAGCCTTCTCCAAGCAACGACGACAAGTCAAGTTACAAGAGAACTTCCGCAAGTTCAAGTCGTCTTCCTTCTACTACAAGCAACTTCAAGCCGCGTGCTTCTTCATCTACTCCGACCAATGAGACCATCAATACAAGCTCCTTCAAGTGTTTCACTTGCGGCGGCCGAGGCCACAAGTCCTATGAATGAACAAACAAGCGCACTATGATCCTCAACGACAATGGCACCTACGAATCCATGAGTGATGAGGAGATGGAAGCTCTTGAGCAAGTGGCCATGCACCAGCGCGTCAACGAGGATGAAGATGATCAAGTCTTTTGTGATGAGGATTCGAGCCCCGCTCTCGTTGTCTCCAAGGTCTTGACTCTTTAACATGAACAAGAAGAAGACCAAAGATGCCACATCTTCCACACTAAGGCCGGCATCAATGGAAGGTCCTTCAAGGTCATCAGCGATGGAGGTAGTTGTCACAACTTGGAAAGTGAAGAACTATGCTCCAAGCTTCAATTGGTCAAGAGGAAGCACCCGCACCCCTACAAGGTTCAATGGCTAAGTGATTCCGGCACTATACGAGTTGAGTATACGGTCCAAGTCTCCTTCAAAATTGGTGCATATGAGGACACTTCGGAGTGTGATGTGGTCCCAATGACCATTTGCCACCTCCTTCTTGGTCGACCATGGCAATTCGACCGTGGTGTCATCCACAATGGGCGTACCAATCACTACAGCTTCAAGATGAATCTTAAGGAATATGTGCTACGACCTATGTCTCCTAGTCAAGTGATAGCCGACAAGCAAGCCACACATCATGGAGAGAAGAGTGCAAAAGTGACCCACCAAAAAGTGAGTGAGAGCCACAAGCCAAACTCGAGCGCCTCTTCGCCTAGAGAGAAAAACCTCATACTATTTGCCACAAAAAGTGAGATGAGAGAAGTGTGTGGGAACCCTTCAAGTGTGATGCACTTTGTCCTTGTGTGCAAGGATGGGGAACCAAAAGCTAACACCTCTCACGAGTTACCTTTAGTGTTTCAATCTCTTTTGCGGGAATTTCAAGTGTTTCACTTGCGGCGGCTGAGGCCACAAGTCCTATGAATTCACAAACAAGCGCACCATGATCCTCAACGATGATGGCACCTACGACTCCATGAGTGATGAGGATATGGAAGCTCTTGATCAAGTGGCCATGCACCAGCGTGTGAACAAGGATGAAGATGTTCAAGTCTTTTGTGATGAGGATTCGAGCCCCGCTCTCGTTGTCTCCAAGGTCTTGACTCTTCAACATCAACAAGAAGAAGACCAAAGATGCCACATCTTCCACACTAAGGCCGGCATCAATGGAAGGTCCGTCAAGGTCATCATCAATGGAGGTAGTTGGGACAACTTGGCAACTGAAGAACTATGCTCCAAGCTTCAATTGGTCAAGAGGAAGCACCCGCACCCCTACAAGGTTCAATGCCTAAGTGACTCCAGCACTATACGAGTTGAGCATACGGTCCAAGTCTCCTTCAAAATTGGTGCATATGAGGACACTTTGGAGTGTGATGTGGTCCCAATGACCGTTTGCCAGCTCCTTCTTAGTCGACCATGGCAATTCGACCATGGTGTCATCCACAATGGGCGTACCAATCACTATAGCTTCAAGATGAAAGGGAAGGAATATGTGCTACGACCTATGTCTCCTAGTCAAGTGATAGCCGGCAAGCAAGCCACACATCATGGAGAGAAGAGTGCAAAAGTGACCCCCCCAAAAGTGAGTGAGAGCCACAAGCCAAACTTGAGCGCCTCTTCGCCTAGAGAGAAAAACCTCATACTATTTGCCACAAAAAGTGAGATGAGAGAAGTGTGTGAGAACCCTTTGAGTGTGATGCACTTTGTCGTTGTGTGCAAGGATGGGGAACCAAAAGATAACACCTCTCACGAGTTACCTTTAGTGTTTCAATCTATTTTGCAGGAATTTCAAGATGTTTTCCCCGATGAGCTACCTCCGGGTCTACCTCCTCTTCGAGGCATTGAGCATCGAATCGACCTCGTCCCCGGAGCGCCACTTCCAAACAAAGCTCCATACCGTGTCAATCCCGAAGAAACTAAGGAGATTCAACAGCAAGTACAACAACTCATCGACAACAGTCATGTACGTGAAAGCTTAAGCCCTTGTGCCATTCCCGTTATACTTGTGCCTAAGCCAGATGGAAGTTTCCGCTTGTTCTCTGATTGTAGACCTATAAATGCTATTGCCGTTCACTATAGGAATCCCATTCCTCGCTTAGATGATATGCTTGATGAACTTTGCGGAGCCAACTTTTTCTCAAAAATTGATCTTAAAAGTGGCTATTATCAAATTTGCATTCAAGAGGGCGATGAATGGAAAACTGCTTTCAAAACCAAATATGGCTTATATGAGTGCTTAGTCATGCCTATGGGTTTATCGGAGGCTCCCGGTACTATCGTGCGTCTTATGCATTATGTGCTTCGCCCTTATATTGGAGTCTTTGTTGTGGTTTACTTCGATGATATTCTTGTGTTTAGCAAAACCATGAAAGAGCATCTTAATCATGTTACGACTATTTTACAAACCCTTCGCAAGGAACGTCTTTATGCAAACATGAAAAAATGCACGATTGGTGTTGACAAAGTGGTTTTCTTGGGTTTTGTTGTCTCTTCCAAGGGTGTCCATGTTGATGAATCTAAAATTGAAGAAATTAAAACTTGGCCCCAACCCACCAATTTGCAACAAGTGCGTAGTTTTCTTGTTCTTGCGGGTTTTTATCGTCGCTTTGTGAAATATTTTAGCACTATTGCCGCTCCTTTGCATGCCTTGAGTAAGAAGAATGCTCCTTTTGTTTGGGGATCTTTCCAATCCACCGCTTTTGATGAGCTCAAGTCTTTGCTTACTCACGCTCCGATTCTTGCTTTGCCCAATTTTGACAAAACTTTTGAGGTTCATTGTGATGCAAGTGGTATCGGAATTGGCGGAGTTTTTGATGCGGAGCATCCTTCCATCATCCCCATGGACTCTACATCAACACATCCAACCCCACAAGGACCTATGACTCGAGCACGTGCAAGAGCTCTTGAAACCGAGGTGACATCACTCCTCTCACAATTCCCTTTCAATTCACATGAGACATGGTTACTACCTCAAACGGAAACGCTATGCATACTCAGGTACCAAGGAGCTAACCATGAAGAAGCTAGGAAGCAAGGAGAACCGGAAGCGGAAGACATGCATGAAGACGGAGAGGAAAAAGCACCAAGGCCCAGGATGGCCGGACGATCCGGACGGCGGCCCGGACGATCCGGACAGAGCCCGGACGATCCGGACCCCGGCCCAGACAATCCGGCTAACTCACCCGAAGACACCCGAAGCTCTCTCCTGAAGCCGGATCATCCGGACCCAGTCCCGGATCATCCGGACCCTGCCCGGACGTTCGGACCACCAGCCGGACATCCGGCCCTGCGCCGCCACTAGCCGGGCATCCAGCTCATCCGAGTCTCCACCCGGACCATCCGGACCAGCCCGGATCATCCGGCCCCTCCTCCGGATCTTCCGGCCAGCGCCTGTGCGCGCGTGTTGGGCTGAGCCCATGTACCCCTTCACCCCCTAGTCTATTTATAGGACCCCCTCTCCTCACTTTGAGACTTAGCATTGGATTATCTCATATTTGTGTGAGAGCCTTTGCTCATCCACTTGGATACTTCTCCTCGGAGATCACGACCTCTTCGGAGAGGATCCCCCAAGCGGATTCAAGACCCCTCTTTAGGGAAGAACATCAAGGCCTCCTCTCGGATAAGAACTGTTCCTTTGTATCCTTACCTTTGTTGACTTTGGACCTCGTGGATCTCTTATGTGTGTGGTGATCTAACACTTGTGTGATCGATTCCTTGTTGGTTGAGTGATTCTCTCTCGTTTTCCCCGTGTTTTCCCTTTGTGCTTCCCCGTGTTCTTCGTGATTCCCCGTAAGATCCACTCCAAACGTGAAATATCGATGCTATAGGGTTCCACCCTACATCATATGGTATCATGAGCCACGTTGATCACATTTTTGGAGCCCCTACCCCGTGTTTTCTAGCTTGATTTTGTTGTTTTCGTCCTAAATCCGAAAATCCCCACCAAAAATAGCCCCAATTTTTTTTTGTGATTTGTTGGTTTTGATGATGTTTTGTTGATTCTGATCCGTGGATTCGGTGTGTAACTCGTGGATGTTGCTTTTCCCCACCTTCTTCCCCTCGAAATCCATCCAAATTCCGCGAAATCGTCGAATTTCTCGCCGTTTTCGAGTTCTTCCCGAGCAGTTCCCGACCGCGATTGACCTGCCCGGATCATCCGAACCCTGACCCGGATCATCCGGACACGCCTGGATCATCCGGCTCCTGGCCCGGATCATCCGGCTTCCTCTGCCGAAACTGCATTTCTGCAGTACTCCACCACCACCACCTACGTCTACATACCTCCCCACTCCAACCACCACCACTTCCACCTGCCAAAACCCCACGACACAACCTCCGTACTACCATTCGACTTTGGGTTCGAGAATTTGAGTTGAGATTTCCGTGTCCTATTGTGTTTCGGCTATTTAGGTGCGGTGCGACATCAACAACTAACGCTCATTTTCGTCGACTACTCATCTTCGCTACGGACGGTAACTTCGACGACATCTTTGTCATACCTTGCAATTGCATTGATAACCATCATACACCATCTTTTGCGTTGCTTACCCATCGAGACTAGCCATTGAGTATTGCCGGCAACGAGACATGTGCACATTAGTAAGCATACTCCATATCATACATACCATCGTGGTGCATATCTCGGAATCAACTTGTGTGTCACAAAGTTGTCATCGCATACACAATTGCTATCTTGGTTCGTGAAGTTTGCATAAGAAAAGGGCTCAAAAGAGAAAGAGCCACTCAAGCTTTTAAGCAAAGAGGAAAGATAAGCAAAGAGCTTATAAGCTAGAAGCATAGCATCATACTACATTAAGATTGTCATATAAGATCATCTTGGATCATAGCACCGAAATACCATACATATACCATACTTGGGATAGAGATCGTTGCATTTTTGCCTAGTAGGTTGTGCACAAGATCCGTATCCGCCTATTGTGTAATCGTGCTAGCGTCTCTCTAGTATTGTGCAACAAGAGCATTTTCGTGGATTCCACATTTTGGCTCACTTTTGGTTTGCACAATCCCATTTATCTATTTGCGTGTGTGTTTCCGTGTACCACTACTTGCTTGGTCTACTTGTTGCATTTGCGAATTTGCGAATCTTTTTCAACATTCTTGAGTCAAGCTAACGATTGCAATCAATTTTGTGCCACCATCCTAACCAAGATCCACCAAAAGCTTTTACTTGTGTAGGTGTGAGAATCGACAAGGATTGGTACCAATAGTGCTATTTCATTGTCCGCATTTGAGTGAACTTGATTCATCTTCAACATCGGTCAAAGGTACATTGGTATTAGTTCTTCTCCTTCTACCACTCTCAATTTGCTTGAAATGATGGACAGGCCAAGTACTTCTACAAACCCACTTTTCATCGAGCAAGACGACGACATGTCATCATACGCCACCAAGAGCCACCTCTTTGGCGCACAACGAGCTCTACATCAAGAGCAACAAGCAATGAACGACCGCATCGACAACCTCGCCACCGACTTGCGACTCTCCGAGCAACATACAAGAGACTACTTCGATAACAAGCTCGACGCGCACAAGCAAGAGAACGATGCAAGAATGGACGAGATCCGCGCCTTGTTGGTGAACCGGCCTCCTTCTACATCGTCATACTCAAGACGGAGCCACTCAAGTCGACACTCCGACGACTCCTTCTCTGGCACAAGTACACCGTCATCGAACACTCTTCGACGAGCCGTGCGTCAAGACCATCATGCATCTCGCAACCCGCTACACGACAAGCATTCACAAGAGCAAGTCGATGAACAAGTTCCTCGTCCTCAATCAAACCAAGTAGCGTTTGCTCAAGCTCAAGAACGACAACGTCTTCGTCGCCAAGAAGAACAAGAACGAGCGCGTCTACATCAACAACAACAAGACACCGAGGCTCAACGTCTTCAACAACAACAATGAGAAGAACAAGCTCTTGAGGCGGAACGTGCCCTTCAAGCATCAAGTCGAGCTATCGCCAACCGCAATCGCGAAAGGCGCAATCAAGAGGAAGCCCTTCGAGAAGAAATCCAAGAGAGGAACTACCATCCGCGTGCGCAACGTCAAGCCCCACAAGCTCCTTCACAAGAACGTCAAGCTCCTCCTCCAACCTCATTGAGCTCGTGCATCAAGCTACAAAGGCGGAACGACAAGTACAAGATGACTTCAAGTACGCCAAGTACTCCTCCAAGACATACGGCTTCTCCAACAACCAAGCTTCAACAACTACTCCAACTTCGACATCAACCAAGCCTTCTCCAAGCAACGACGACAAGTCAAGTTACAAGAAAACTTCCACAAGTTCAAGTCGTCTTCCTCCTACTACAAGCAACCTAAAGCCGCGTGCTTCATCATCTACTCCAACCGATGAGACCGTTAAGACGAGCTCCTTCAAGAGTTTCACTTGCGGCGGCCGAGGCCACAAGTCCTATGAATGCACCAACAAGCGCACCATGATACTCAACGACGATGGCACCTACGACTCAATGAGTGAAGATGAAATGGAAGCTATTGAGCAAGTGGCCATGCACCGGCGCGTGAACGAGGATGAAGATGATCATGTCTTTTGTGATGAAGATACGAGCCCCACTCTTGTTGTCTCCAAGGTATTGACTCTCCAACATCAACAAGAAGAAGACCAACGATGCCACATCTTCCACACAAAAACCGGCATCAATGGATGATCCGTCAAGGTCATCATCGATGGAGGTAGTTGCCACAACTTGGCAAGCGAAGAACTCTGCTCCAAGCTTCAATTGGTCAAAAGAAGCACCCGCACCCTTACAAGGTTCAATGGCTAAGTGACTCCGGCACTATACGAGTTGAGCATACGGTCCAAGTATCCTTCAAAATTGGTGCATATGAGGATACTTTGGAGTGTGATGTGGTCCCAATGACCGTTTGCCACCTCCTCCTTGGTCGGCCATGGCAATTCAACTGTGGTGTCTTCCACAATGGGCGTACAAACCACTATAGCTTCAAGATGAAAGGAAAAGAATATGTGCTACGACCCATGTCTCCTAGTCAAGTGATAGCTGACAAGCAAGCCACCCACCAAAGAGAGAAGAGTGAGAAAGTGAGCCACCAAAAAGTGAGTGAGAGCCACAAGCCAAACTTGAGCGCCTCTTCGCCTAGAGAAAAAAACCTCATACTATTTGCCACCAAAAGTGAGATGAGAGAAGTGTGTGAGAATCCTTCGAGTGTGATGCACTTTGTCCTTGTGTGCAAGGATGGAGAAACAAAAACTAACACCATTCACGAGCTACCTTTGTTGTTTCAATCTCTTTTGCAGGAATTTCAAGATGTTTTCCCCGATGAGTTACCTCCGGGTCTACCTCCTCTACGAGGCATTGAGCATTGAATCGACCTCATCCCCGGAGCGCCACTTCCAAACAAAGCTCCATACCGTGTCAATCCCAAAGAAACCAAGGAGATTCAACGACAAGTACAACAACTAATCGACAACGCTCATTTACGTAAAGCTTAAGCCCTTGTGCCGTTCCCGTTATACTTGTGCCTAAGCCCGATGGAAGTTTCCGCTTGTGTTACGATTGTAGACCTACAAATGCTATCACCGTGCGCTATAGGCATCCCATTCCTCGCTTAGATGATATGCTTGATGAACTTAGTGGAGCCAACTTTTTCTCAAAAATTGATCTTAAAAGTGGCTATTATCAAATCCGCATTCATGAGGGTGATGAATGGAAAACTTCTTTCAAAACCAAATTTGGCTTATATGAGTGGTTAGTCATGCCTATGGGTTTATCGGAAGCTCCCGGTACTTTCGTGCGTCTTATGCATCATGTGCTTAGACCTTATATTGGAATCTTTGTTGTGGTTTAATTCGATGATATTCTTGTGTTTAGCAAAACCATGAAAGAGCATCTTGATCATGTTAAGCTTGTTTTGCAAACACTTAGAAAGGAAAGTCTTTATGCAAACTTGAAAAAAATGCACTTTTGGCATTGACAAAGTGGTTTTCTTAGGTTTCGTTGTCTCTTCCAAGGGTGTCCATGTTGATGAAACTAAAATTGAAGCAATTAAAACTTGGCCCCAACCCACAAATTTGCAACAAGTGCGAAGTTTCCTTGGTCTTGCAGGTTTTTATCGTCGCTTTGTGAAAAACTTTAGCACTATTGCAGCTCCTCTGCATGCTTTGAGTAAGAAGAATACTCCTTTTTTTGGGGATCTTTGCAATCCAACGCTTTTGATGAGCTCAAGTCTTTGCTTACTCATGCTCCGATTCTTGCTTTGCCCAATTTTGACAAAACTTTTGAGGTTCATTGTGGTGCAAGTGGTACCGGAATTGGCAGAGTTTTGATGCAAGAAAAACGAGCCATTGCTTATTTTAGTGAAAAACTCTCCAGTGCTCAACTTAACTATCCCGTATATGACAAAGAATTGTATGCTTTAGTGCGTGTCCTACATGTTTGGGAACATTATCTTAGACCTCATGAGTTTGTCATCCATACCGATCATGAAACGCTTAAGTACTTGAAAGGTCAAACTAAATTGAACAAGCGTCATGCCAAATGGAGTGAATTTATTGAATCTTTCCCATATGTGATCAAGTACATTAAGGGTATGGAAAACGTAGTTGTCGATGCACTTTCACGCATATGCACGCTTGTCACCCAACTTGAGTTGAATGTTATTGGCTTTGAGCACATAAAAGATTTGTATGCTAGTGATCCATCTTTTGCACCTCATTATGATAAATTCTTGACACATACATCTTGGGAACAATATTACCTCAAGGATGGTTATCTTATGAGAGCTAACAAACTATGCATTCCCGAGTCTTCTCTTCGTTTGCTCCTTTTGCAAGAGGCTCATGGAGGCGGACTCATGGGACATTTTGGACGCGACAAGACTTTCGCCACGCTCTCCAAGAACTACTTTTGGCCCAAGATGTTTCGAGACGTCTCACGCTTCACCACCCAATGCTCTACATGCCGCAAAGCTAAGTCAAAAGCCCAATCTCATGGTCTTTACATGCCTCTTCCTATTCCTTATCAACCTTGGGAAGACATTAGCATGGATTTTGTACTTGGTTTGCCTAGAACTCAAAATGGAAAGGATTCCGTGTTTGTTGTTGTGGATCGATTTTCTAAGATGGCACATTTCATTCCTTGCAACAAGGTAGATGATGCTTCACATATTGCAAATATATTTTGTAGGGAAATCTTGCACCTCCATGGAGTACCAAAGACAATCATCTCCGACCGCGACGTCAAGTTCTTGAGTTACTTTTGGAAGACTCTTTGCGCCAAGCTCGGAATCAAGCTCTTGTTCTCATCCGCATACCATCCTCAAACCGACGGCCAAACGGACGTGACGAACCGAACTCTCTCCACTCTACTTCGCGTGTTGATCAAGAAAAACATCAAGGAGTGGGAAGCATGTCTACCCATCGCCGAGTACGCCTACAACCGTGCAAGACATTCAACGACCGGCAAGTCCCCCTTCGAGGTCGTCTATGGCTTCAACCCATTGTCCCCATTGGACATTCTACCTCTACCTCTACAAGAGCGCATCAACATGGATGCGAGTGCACGAGCAAACTACATCAAGAAGATACATGAGGATACAAGAAACACCATCGAGCGCCAAGTACAACGACTAGCGACTAAGCTCAACATCAACAAGCAACCCATGATCTTCAACATAGGCGATCTCCTGTGGCTACACCTTCGCAAGGAACGCTTCCCCAACGAACGCAAGTCCAAACTTCTACCTCGAGCCGATGGACCCTTCAAGGTGTTAGCACGCTACAACAACAACGCTTACAAGCTCGACCTACCAAGCGACAAGTACAACGTGAGCGACACCTTCAACGTCAAAGACCTCTCGCCTTTCCATGGTGATGAAGATCTTGATCCGAGGTCGGATCCTTTCGAAGGGAGGGGATATGATGCGGAGCATCCTTCCATCATCCCCATGGACTCTACATCAACACATCCAACCCCACAAGGACCTATGACTCGAGCACGTGCAAGAGCTCTTGAAACCGAGGTGACATCACTCCTCTCAAAATTCCCTTTCGATTCACATGAGACATGGTTACTACCTCAAACGGAAACGCTATGCATACTCAGGTACCAAGGAGCTAACAATGAAGAAGCTAGGAAGCAAGGAGAACCGGAAGCAGAAGACATGCATGAAGACAGAGAGGAAAAAGCACCAAGGCCCAGGATGGCCGGACGATCCGGACGGCGGCCCGGACGATCCGGACAGAGCCCGGACGATCCGGACCCCGGCCCGAACAATCCGGCTAACTCACCCGAAGACACCTGAAGCTCTCTCCTGAAGCCGGATCATCCGGACCCAGTCCCGGATCATCCGGACCCTGCCCGGACGTCCGGACCACCAGCCGGACATCCGGCCCTGTGCCGCCACCAGCTAGGCATCCAGCTCATCCGAGCCTCCACCCGGACCATCCGGCCCCTCCTCCGGATCATCCGGCCAGCGCTTGTGCGCGCGTGTTGGGCTGAGCCCATGTGCCCCTTCGCCCCCTAGTCTATTTATAGGACCCCATCTCCTCACTTTGAGACTTAGCATTGGATTAGCTCATATTTGTGTGAGAGCCTTTGCTCATCCACTTGGATACTTCTCCTCGGAGATCACGACCTCTTCGGAGAAGATCCCCCAAGCGGATTCAAGACCCCTCTTTAGGGAAGAACATCAAGGCCTCCTCTCGGAGAAGAACGGTTCCTTTGTATCCTTACCTTTGCTGACTTTGGACCTCATGGATCTCTTATGTGTGTGGTAATCTAGCACTTGTGTGGTCGATTCCTTGTGGGTTGAGTGATTCTCTCTTGTTTTCCCCGTGTTTTCCCTTTGTGCTTCCGCGTGTTCTTAAGTTTCCCCGTAGGATCCACTCCAAACGTGAAAGATCGACGCTACAGGGTTCCACCCTACACCAGTTTTGATGCAAGAAAAACGAGCCATTGCATATTTTAGTGAAAAACTCTCCGGTGCTCAACTTAACTATCCCATATATGACAAAGAATTGTATGCTTTAGTGCGTGTGCTACATGTTTGGGAACATTATCTTAGACCTCATGAGTTTGTCATACATACCGATCATGATACGCTTAAGTACTTAAAAGGTCAAACTAAGTTGAACAAGCGTCATGCCAAATGGAGTGAATTTATTGAATCTTTCCCCTATGCGATCAAGTATATTAAGGGTAAGGAAAATGTAGTTGCGGTTGCACTTTCACACATATGCACGCTTGTCACTAAACTTGAGTTGAATGTTATTGGCTTTGAGTACATAAAAGACTTGTATGCTAATGATCCATCTTTTGCTAATCCTATGCTAAATGTTTGATGCATACATCTTGGGAACAATATTACATCAAGGATGGTTATCTTATGAGAGATAACAAACTATGCATTCCTGAGTCTTCTCTTCGTTTGCTCCTTTTGAAAGAGGCTCATGGAGGCGGACTCATGGAAAATTTTGGACGCGACAAGACTTTTGCCACGCTCTCCAAGAACTACTTTTGGCCCGATGTTCCGCGACGCCTCACGCTTGACCACCCGATGCTCTACATGTCACAAAGCTAAGTCTAAAGCTCAATCTCATGGTCTTTACATGCCTCTTCCTATTCCTTATCAACCTTGGGAAGACATTAGCATGGATTTTGTACTTGGTTTGCCTAGAACTCAAAATGGAAAGGATTCCGCGTTTGTTGTTGTGGACCGATTTTCTAAGATGGCACATTTCATCCCTTGCAACAAGATAGACGATGCTTCACACATTGCAAATCTCTTTTGTAGGGAAATCTTGCGCCTCCATGGTGTTCCAAAGACAATCGTCTCCTACCGTGAAGTCAAGTTCTTGAGTTACTTTTGGAAGACGCTATGCGCCAAGCTCGGAATCAAGCTCTTGTTCTCATCCGCATACCATCCTCAAATCTACGGCCAAACGGAGGTGACGAACCGGACGCTCTCTACTCTACTTCGTGTGTTGATCAAGAAGAACATCAAGGAATGGGAAGCATGTCTACCCATTGCCGAGTACGCCTACAACCATGCAAGACATTCGACTACCGGCAAGTCCCCCTTTGAGGTCGTCTACGGCTTCAACCCGTTGTCACCATTGGACATTCTACCTCTTCCTCTACAAGAGCGCACAAACATGGACTCGAGTGCACGAGCAAGCTACATCAACAAGATGCATGAGGATAAAAGGAACACCATCGAGCGGCAAGTACAACGCCTAGCGACCAAGCTCAACGTCAACAAGCAACCCACGATCTTCAACATAGGCGATCTCGTGTGGCTACACCTTCGCAAGGACCGCTTCCCCAACAAACGCAAGTCCAAACTTCTCCCTCGAGCCGATGGGCCCTTCAAGGTGCTAGCACACTACAACAACAATGCTTACAAGATCGACCTACCAAGCGACAAGTACAACATGAGCAACATCTTCAACGTCAAAGACCTCTTGCCTTACCATGGTGATGAAGATTTCGATCCGAGGTCAGATATTTCCCAAGGGGGGGGGAGATGATGCGGAGCATCCCATGATCATCCCCATGGACGCATCTACATCCCCTACGACACCACTTGGACCTATGACTCGAGCACGTGCAAGAGCTCTTGAAACCGAGGTGACATCACTCCTCTCACAACTCCCTTTCGATTCACATGAGACATGGCTACTAACTCAAACGGAAACGCTATGCATACTCAGGTACCAAGGAGTTAACCATGGAGAAGCTAGGAAGCAAGGAGAACCGGAAGCGGAAGACATGCGTGAAGACGGAGAGGAAAAGCGCCAAGTCCCAAATTGGCCGGACGATCTGGACGGCGGCCCGGACGATCCGGACAGAGCTCGGACGACCCGGACCCCGGCCCGGACGATCCGGCTAACTCGCCCCGAAGACACCCGAAGCTCCCACCTGAAGCCGGATCATCCGGACCCCGTCCCGGATCATTCAGACCCTGCCCGGACGTCCAGACCCCCAGCTGGACATCCGGCCCTGCACCGCCACCAGCCGCGCCCCCAGCTCATCCGGACCTCCACCCGGATCATCCGGACCAGCCTGGATCATCCAGCTCCACCCCCGGATCATCCGGCCAGCGCCTGCGCGCGCGTGTTGGGCTGAGCCCATGTACCCCTTCGCCCCCCTAGCCTATATATAGGACTCCTTCTCCTCACTTCAAGACTTAGCATTGTGATATCTCATTTTGAGATAGAGCACTGCTCATCCGTACCGAATATACTCCACGTGAGGGACCATACGTCCTCGGAGAAGATCCTTTCGGATTCAAGGCCTCCATCCGGAGAAGACAATCAAGACCTCCTCATAGAGAAGAACGGTTACTTGTGTATCGTCCGTTGTTGACTTTGTATCTCGTGCTACTCGTGCTTCGATGATCTAGACCTTGTGGGATCGATCTCTTGTCAGTTGAGTATTTCTCTCGTTCGCCCCAGTGATTTCCTCGTGTTCTTCCGCACGTTCTTCATGTTCCTCATAGGGATCCTCTCCAAACGTGAAAGATCGGCCCCTATGGTTCCGCCCTACATCAGAACTCCACCGTGTACCCACGCGGGTGTGGCCGGGAACGAGATGTGAGTAGTGCGTCGTGTGTGCACCTCTTCTTTAGGTGCAGGTACGTACATGGGTGGGTGTGAGAGAGATGGTTTGTGCGAAACAGAGGCAATATGTCGATTATATCTCAATCAAAAAATGTAACATATGCAATGTGTGAGAAATAGAGTCATCGATATATCATATATAAAGGGAGCGATCCATGAGAAGATAGTGGAGGGATCATCGGCGTGAGATATCAATAGAATCAATAACAGGGATGAAGTGTGTGGGTGCGCGATCGATATAGAGTGCCATCGAATTTGTGTTTGCCCACGTCAAAGATACAGGGCTGATGGCCTACTGGAATGTGAGAGGGCAGAGGTGTAGTTTTCTCTATGGCATGGATACCTACCTACAACGTTCGACTATCAGTGTGGGGGGGGGGGGGAGGGGGAGGGGGCTGTGACCTAACTATAGAGAGGTAGATCGACTAGTATATGTGTGGAGAAGGAGAGAGACCTAGCTATGTATTGAGGAAGATTGATCAGATCCATGTACATGTGTAGCAAAGGAATAAGGTTGGGAGAAAGACAAAGGTGGAGTGTCGGAGGGTTGTTGGTGGAGTTGCTTCTCACAAATGGTGGGAGAGGCCTGCTAGACAAACGGAGGGTACGAGTGCAATATCAATAAGAGAGGGGATGTCTGTCTGTCTATGCACGTGCGTGTGAGAGACGGGTCGGAAGATATGCAAGGATGATGAGGGGGCGATATGGTTGTGGTAAGCTGACGTAACTACATAAGAAGATCAATGGTCGTGTGTCTGAGAAAGGGAGAGACATAACTAGTGAGGTAAGTCGATTGTTGCGTGGGGAAAAAGAATTATAGTCGACCTAGCTATATGTAGGGAGATCGTTACATATACCTGCATGCATGTGTTAGAAGCAAATAAGGTCTGGAGAGACGGACATGTGGAGAGGGGTGCGGCTAGGAGGTGGTGCAAGAGGCCTACTATGTCGTGGGGGAAGGAGTGTTTGAGTATGAGATCTATGAAAAGAGTGGCGGGAGTGTGCACATGTATTGGACATAGGGGGGCATGTACGGTGAGAAGAGAAGAGGGGAAGTGTGTGTTTGTGGTAGGCACACTTGGCTACAGAGGTATATCGACTGGTGAGTGCCAGAAATAAGGAGCCGGGCGGCCTACACACACCGTGGGTGAATGACCTAATGAGAAACGAATGTGCACAATGGAGGGGACGCTGTGGGAGGGTCAGAGGGGGCGGGCGTGTGCATGCACGATAGAAAGTTAGCACTAGCTAGCTACAAAGAGAAGAGGATCGTGAAGGTGTAAAAGACAAATAGAGATCATAATTCATTATAAAAAAGTGGATTCAGATATTTGAAGAACATATCATAGTGTTTTAAACCGACACATGCATGAATGAATATATATAATGGTGATACACATGGTGTGGTTATTAACATGTTATACTACATATAATATATAGAACATTGATTATAATTTGGGATAATGTATGGCTTTTGCAACTCAGGGCTAAATACTTGTCATAATGTAGGGGGCAGGGCACTATACCTTGTGTGATAAACATGGTGTACGTATGGAACATGGTTTAGATCATGAGTATCTAGTTAGTACATCAAATGTACTATTATTTGGAATCAACATTAAGTGTGTTCAAAAATTTGAATTAGAGTTCATATCTATCTCTATTGTAATCATGTGGTGTGTTGTAAAGATACTACATGAATGATGGTTTAAGTTGGCAACAATCATGATTGTAGACAAATAGAGAAACGAATTCAAATTCAGTTTGAATTGCAGTGGTAGTATAGACATTTGGAATGCACTAAAATGTTGGTATGAGTAGGTTACATGCATTATACAGACAACGAAAAAATTTAATTGGACATAACATGGATTCATACGTAGCTTTGAATAGCATTTGTATAGTAAAACATGACAAGACTCTCTCTTTGTGTGGTGTGAATAGCTTTATTTTTATTCATTTTTTCGTTGAGGGAAGTGCAAATTAATTTGGTACGTACAATATTACACGTTAGAATTTCCCTAAAATTCAACCCGTGCCTTGTTGTATCCCGAAAATTCAGATATCGTGCTCCCAAAACTCGCGCCTTCACAACACGCGTCTTGCTATCCCGAAATTACAACGCGCCCGAAAACTCCCTCCAGCTACCAAATCCCGACACGCGAAATCCCCCTTATGACCCTGAGCCATAAGGGCCGCTAGTTCAAATTGGTGGGGGTACTTTTGTAACACACCCTATATTTTGGACAAGCGCGTCCCTAAGTCAAGGTTCCCCCCTCCCATCGCCTCCTTTTTCACGTTCAAAATCCTAGGCCGCCATAACCTCTCTGCTCCAGCCGCGAAACCCCACCCTCCTCCGTCCGCCACCTCACCGCTGCCCATCCGGAGCTTCTTTTCCGATGACGTCGTCCACCACAACAGCTCTACAACCCTCACCCATTTCCCTGGATGAGGATCCGTCGTCCCGCCGGTTCAGCCGTCCCTTCCTCCACCTCCAAGGAGCTGCTTCGACGATCGCCTCATCTATCGCGGCTGCTCCATCCCCACATTGCCGCCTTAACCTGCTCCACCGGAACCACACCATCCTCACCGACTCCTCGGACGAAGCCGAGGCCTACCTGGTGCCACCAAAGAGGTTGTACACTCATCGCATCGCACCTTCTCCTTAACTCGACCTCCCGGCGCCGACGATGCTCCATACCATACCCCCATGGCGCGACTACCTCGAAGCCGGCACCGCGGGCGACATCTCCACAGCGGCTCTCCCCCAGCGCGAGGCCCGTTTGGCGGCGCCATCCATACCAGCCGGATATCCTGCTGCTCCGGCTCTCGCTCGCTCGCTCGCTGCTACTGCTCCAGCTCTCGCTCGCGCTGCTGTTACTGCTCCGGCCCTCGCTCGCTCGCTCACGCTGCTACTGCTCTGGCCCTTGCTCACTTGATCGCGCTGCTGCTGCTGCTCCGCTCTCCCCCTCGCTCCTGGTGCTGCTCTGCTCTTGCTCTCGCTGGCACTGCTGATCCTGGTATACGGGCTGCTGCAGCTACACGAGTTGCTGCTCTAGCTCTACTTCTCGCTGCTGCTCCAACTGATGTCTGCTACTGTGTTCCCCGTTGATTGCCTGCTGATTTAGATCACTGTTTCTCTACTACTAGTGCTCGGACGGCCTAAACTACATGTGAAGTGCCTCTCTACTACCAGTGCATTCAGCTTCAACAGTAACATTCAGATTCCATAGTAAATTTTAGTTTCGACAGTTAAGTCCAGAGTCAACAATTTTTACCTCAGGTGTTTTTTGGTGATGTAAATTTTACATCTATCAATTTTTGGTAATGTATTTAACATCATCTATTGGAGATGCTATTAGAATCCCCCTTGAGATTAACGATGTCTGTCTTGTACTGCTTCAGTCTCGACGTCTTACGGCTCACCGCAGCTGTTCCAACGACGGGACCATCCATCACAACAAAGCAGTGCCCTGGACGCCGTCTACAGATTCATCATATCTTCCTGCACACCTCCGACAGCCACCTCTACCTCAACTTCTTCGGCGACCAATCCAATGATGCCGAGGTCGACACGACTACAGCAAAGACGTTGTGCACTTCTCGCATCACTTATTACTCTACATTCATGTCCATCCATTACGGCTATTTTGGTTCAAAGGAAAAACGGAAGGAAAAACATAGCAATAGAAAATTTTCCTATGGCACTCTACTATTCAATTATTCGTGCATTTTGTTGAAAGGAATGGAGCAAAACATCCACTTGGACCTACTTTTCAAAATCCTATGCATGAAAACAAGACCAAGTGCATTAGTGGCAGAATAACATTCTAACTACACACGCTTTCATATGGTTTCACTTTAATTTGGCCATGTCTCTTTGCATTCCTTTGCTCTTCCAATTCCTGTGAACCAAACACCCAAGTTGACAGAAATCCTGTGTTGCCAAATGCTCTATTTCCCACGTGCATTCCTATCCTATTTTGGTGTTTTCCTATCCCCGCGTTTTCAGAATCTTGCAAGCCAAAGGAGCCCTTACAAAATTACTTCAGTTATAGGTAGGTGTCGAAGAAAACTTTGTGTGGTATGTCCTGCTCCTGTCGCGACGTCGTCCACCTCACCTGAGTTGCTCCATCGACAGAAGCATCCACCAAACTAGACATCACTACTCCTGACCGTCTTTCGCCGCCTCAGATCTCCTTCCCAACCGGTGGCACCCACCGCAACGGCATTACCATCATCGACTCAGCAGATGAACCTGAGGAGTACATGGGTCCACAAGAGAGGTCGCACTCTTTTGTTTCTACTTATATTAGGCATTGCTTAATATTACCTACTACTTTATCGTCCTGTTCACCTCTTAGACTCCAAGTCAGGTCCAAATTAATGTCCAAACTTGAGTTTTAAAATTAGTTGTGGGGCACATATCGAGGCAGGAATGAATAGTATCTCTGTCTATTATCTAGCACATATTGAGGCAGCAATGAATAGTATATCTGCCTATGTTGTTCATCTTGGGTGGGAAAGAAATAGTAAAGCAATCTTGATGTCTTTTTATTAAATTAAAGCTATCATCAGCCTGCTATCATTGTTTTTGGATCCATCCGCTGGTTGTTACCATCACTCTAGATTTCTGCATGCTCTCCTTACATAATCTCACTATATTTTTCATATGCATGTCGGATATTTTACACAGTCATGCTGAACATGTAGAGAAAAATAGAAGAATTTTGCGCGGCAATACAATGTCATGCAGACATCGCTCCATGGTGGGTTCAATGGCAACCCCCCCCCCCTCCCCAGATTGTAATCCAGAGGAAGATATCTGTTCTAAGGCGGATTCAGATGCAGCAGACCACTCCTATTTACCCCCCAAGGTGTTTGCTCTAGCTTGGCATGATGATGTTAGTCATATCATGCATATGTTGCCTTGTAGTGCCTACGGTCAGCATCATATATGTCATCTACTTAGTTTAGACATGTTCTATAATGCCACCTGTTTAGTTTCTATATCATAGATGGGAATTATGCAGTCTCATCTCTTTTAGCCAGCCATAATATATGTGAAATATGCAATGACATCCTGTTTAACCAGGCATCATATATTTGAATGATATCTTGCCCATCCTTTTCTTCGTTACATTTCCATTTGTCGACAATGTTTGTACATTAAACTACTCTTCCTGTGAATCAGCCATTTGAGTGGGTGATGGAAAAATCTGAGTGAAAAGAAGGTCTTCAGAGCAGACAATGCTACCTGTCGAAGCAGATCTCTTGCTGGGTCCTCATAGCTCCTCAGAGATGGATTCAGAGACAGATGACCAGTCCTATTCCCCCACCGGTATGTATGCTCTAACTAGGCATGGTTATACTGCTCATATCATGCATATGGTGTCTCGCATTGCATAGTTTAGACATCATATACGCAATATTCAACACCATGTTCTTAGTTCAGACATCATATATGCGAATGCCCTCAGCTTAGCATATAAATCAGATATGTGAATTAAATCTTGTGATCCTGATTACTTAGATAACATGTATGTGAATTATGTCATGCGAACCTGTTTACTAAAGACATCATATAATTATCTCATGCCATCGTGTTTAGTTAGTCATCATATCTTTGAATTATGTCATGCTATGCTATCCAGTTTAGATAGACATCATATATGTGAAATTATGTCATGCTATCCTTTTTAGTTAAACAATATACATGTCAACTATTTCATGCCCTCTTTTTTCCACACTATCTATTGCATCTGTCTCTCATACAATGCATGTACATTCAACTATGTTTCCTGTTTATCAGCCATTTGAATTGGAGCGGGTGATGGCAGTATCTAGCGGAGTAAAAACACGATCTTCAAATAAAACAGTGCTACCTCTTGGTGGAGATAGCATCCCGGTTGTACATGCACGAGAACCAACCCTACCACACATAACCCAGACTCTCGCAGATTGTACCCGTATTGCGATGGACAGAGAACCACTTCACCGAATCTAACCCCAACCCCAGCTGATAGTAACCCAGTTCCTGTTGACACAACACCATATCCACCACAAAGCTCCCAAATAAGAGCAGTTAGTAAGGCAGCTCTAGTGCCCAAAGCGCCAACACTACCACGACGAACCCCAACTCCACTAGTTAGTACACCTATTCTTGTGGAGGAAGGACAACCAGCCATTTGTAGTTTAGCATCTATCACGTTGATGTTATTAAATCCTATGTGCGTATCTTCCCATCATGGAAATATTATATTGAAGATGAAGGAAAATGCCAGTTGGAGGTGTTTGTCCAGGAGTTATGTGTAAGTAATGTTATTCATGGCAATTACTTTGCTTTGTCCCATACATTCTACCTCCATGATGGTTATAATACAACAAATTTTCCCATCCTTCTCTATAGAGAAGGACCGATTTGGGAACTCAGGATGAGGTAACCTGTGCTAATAGTTTTGCTGTCTTCAAGAATGCTTGGTGGCAATATCAGAATTACATGAAGAAAACATACTTCAGTGGCAAAGAAACTCATCAAATTCCCTTACGTTCTCCTGAGACACATTTACTAGACGATGACTGAAACGCCTTGTTGTGTATTGGTCCCGAACCAAGAATGTGGTAAGGTCTATGAGCTCATTTTTTATTCTGAAGTACTATATGCTTGCGTCTAACTGTACTCTGTTCATGTAGAACAAGTGCTTAAACCTGAAGAACAACTGTTCTCATTTAAGTTTCCATTGCTATCATGCATACTGCTTGCTCTTGTATCATTGTATTTACTCATATAAAGTTATTTTAAATTGAAGGATCCAATCGAAACTCCAATGGCACAACATGTATGTTTATGCATGTTTCTTTAACAGGTTTGCTCTTATAAATAGCTTTGTTGATTTCAATTTCAATTGTGTATACAGTTGACTTCTCATATCATGCACATTACTAGCATCACAACAGAGCCAATAGTGTTGTTGTACATGTAGACCCATGGTACCCATATGAAATCTTGTTGTGCCGTGTAGTTTCCCATGCTTTGTATTCTTTCAGTGCTGTTTGTCTTGAACTGATATGATTTGAACCATGTCTCTATTTTGATTTGGCAAGACAATGCAGTGACCATAGGACATAGCTATATGTTTGTTTGATGCTTTTATTATGTACTACTAATAGAAGACTTGGTAGTTTAATCTTGTCCACCTAACTAATGAACTGGTTCACCGAAATGAGTTTCGTATACTAGTAGATGCTAAACCTATTATGTGTCTGCTTGTTTCTTCTTTTAGAATGCTGACAGAATATTGGGGAAGAGGGCCTTATTAAGCAATGGTAAAGGAAGTAATACAGATAAGGTTCAGGATAGTGAGACATCCTTGTTGGTCTCCAACAAAGCTGATAAAACAACTAAGGAAAACTATCTTGAAGACAGTGAGACAACCCCAAAGTCTTGTCTTAGTTTAGTGTTCGAGTTACTGGCCACTACCGCTGGCACAAGCTATTCAAACTCACTGTCTAAATTAGTTTAGTTTCTTGAGTCTCAACTACAAGCTGAAAGACATCGATCAGCTGTGCTGTGACAAGAAGCCGACGGACTGCAGAAGTCCATGGAGCATTCAGATGCATACTTTCTGGTGCAACAACAAGCATTGGAGGATTTTAGTGCCAAACAGGACATAGCTAATAAGCTTGCTAAGCTTATTGCCAGCATGGTGGATACCCAGGATAACGTTTCTTGAGCTCTTCTGAAGTTGTTTCAGTTATGGACTTGTTTTGCTGTCGCGTTTATTTGCGCTGTTGGACAATTTACACATCCAGTGTATGTAATATGCTGCTTTGTTCCCTATATTTGCACTGGTGGCAAACTTTGATGCCTAGTGGATTTACTATGTGTAATAGCCATAATAGCCTAGCGTTAGTTGCTTGCTTATTTATTTCCTTATTGTCTTGTTTAGTTGTTTTCTTGTAGTCACTGCAGTTATTTTTCCACATTTTTCTAGTAGCCAGAATAACCTATTTCTATAACCAGGCCACAATAACCATGGCAACACATGGACTGGTGTAACCATGGTCCTGCTACCTTTTGTAGTGACCATTGCCCTCCACGGGTTGTACGATCCATGGGCCTTCTACGTGTCGTAGGATCATGGGCTTATGGGCTGATGAGGACATCAATACCATTATTACACCCACAGCCCTTACTGTTACATATACTGGACCAATTACTAGAGCTCGGGCACGCCAATTAAATTACCAGGTACTTTCGTTTCTTGGTAATGATTCTAATGTTCATGAGAATATGATGCTGCCTAAATTGGATACATTTGTGTTGCTTACAAATGAATGGCCTAGCTTGGAGAAGGATGAACATTGGAGCAAGAACACGCATGGAGTTGATTGCATGTGCAAGGGGATCAAGAACGGAGTTACAAGTGATGATTTCAGGACTTTGAAGCCACCATAAGGAGTGCATGAAGCCTTGGCCGAAATATACAAGATGTCACTTCATAAATTTCGTCAAGAGGCTATTCTAGATGCTGCGTCACCTTATTATTGAGCCAGGCCCATATATTTTCGAAATACTTAAGTATAGGCTGTTTTTAGAGTCCGTATGTGTGGGGAAATAAGAGTTAGGGTTGGTTTCGGACCCCTCCTCCAAGGGCCACGAAATTCCCCCCCTCTTCCTCCATATATACAGCCCTTAGGGCGTCGTTTAGACTTTGGGTTTTGTTTAGATTAAAAGTTCGCCATAGCTGCAACTTTGCGTACTTCATTTGTGTTCAACGACCAGAAAAAGGCGTCACAGAACCCCACCTTCATCAATAAAGCTTTCCTCTTATATTCGCAATATCCAGATTGCAATTTTAGTTTCTTGCTTGTTCTTTGTTTGCCTGCAAGAAACAGACCTTCGTGGTTAGGTTGATCGTGCTTCGGCCTGGTCAATAACCTCTTAGAGTTGGTTTAGCGATTGCTAAGGCGCAACGTCCTCGCATGTTCGTAGTCGGATCATCAAAGTCGACTTCCACCAAAGCGATATCCATCATCTCATCGAAAGACGGGACACCTTTTCCTCTATCAAGTGGTATCAGATTTCCAGTTTGCTCGGTGAGATTTTACAGTTTTTCATAGTTTAGATCGAGTCTGTTCTTCATACCTATAGTCCACGAAAAAGCCAAAAAAAATTAGGGTTAGTTCATCCCATCCGAACCAATCTGAGCCTTTGCATAATCTTTTCTGTATTTGCTTTGTTGAATTTGCGGTTGCATCGTCATGTTAAGTTGTTGGCTTAGCGTCTAGTCCTTTAGAGTTTCGAGCTCTGTTCACAGGTTGTCACATCGCCGCTGCCATATATCACCACCGCATCATCATTGTCGCTGCTACCATATCATCATCATCATCATCGTCGCTGTCACCACCGCATCATCATTATCGCCTCTACCAACTTTGTCACCGCTGTCATATACCACCACCACATATTCACCGCCAATCCGAGTCCATATACGCCACCACATATCTGCCGCCATCACACCAATCCGAGTCCACCTACAACATATATCCGCCACCAGTCCGAGTTCCACCAGATTCATCTCCGCCACCAGTCCGAGTTCCACCAGTTTCATCTCCGCCACTAGTCCTATTCCGAGTTTAGTATTTTGTTACTCTGTTTTGGATTTCCAGATCACGCCATACTCCGAGTCATGAAAGAGAAGGACTCCCCAACTTCCGTGCCACCCGTAGTAGAGAAATAGTTCCAAACTCAAAAAAAAACTAAGTCTGGGAAATTCTGGCTAGGCAGTTTTGAGACCATTTGTAGACTTTTTCGAATAAAAATTGTTGCGGAGCAAAAGAAAAAAAAAGAAAAAAATTCAGAGTGTGCTCCTCCCTTGTTCACGTGTCGTGCTGTGATTTTGCTGGTGTTCTAGGCTCGCGTCTCTAGCACAGTCTAGCTTAGGACCAGCACAGTACCGTCATTGAGCATTTATTCAACTTTGCATCTCTGAATTGATTGTTGCTGACCCTTTTTGCTACCATATTATAAGCCTTCCCAGCTCCACATACATCTACATCATGCGTTTGACACTCCCTGGTAATTGCTCTATCCAAGCTTTGAGAGTTTTGACTACAACGGTTGCCGATCACCGCCTGCTGCTGGGTAAGAACTGGTAAGAATTTGAGATTTGCTTGACAGATTTGTGACACCCACCACCACCTCTTGTTAGTAGTCTGTAGGATCATATTCTTGTGTGTTTCTATTGCTGCTAACCATGCCAGGATCACAAGCCGACAAGACTGACTAGGAGACCATGACGAATAAGGAGTTGCATGATAAATTTCAGCAAATGATGAGTGGACATGTGCAAGATGTGCTAAACAGATTTGGAGAGGCCAGGGAGAAGATAGATGGCATGGAGAAGACATTCGAAACAAAGCTCGATAACAAGTTTAATGAATTGCTCGCGCGTCTTCCACCACCACCACCGGCTGCACCTAACACACCTCTACAACAACAACAACAACAACGACGACTACCTCCACGTCGCGAAACAGCCCTCCGCCGAGCGAGCCGTGTCCCTCTTGCGCTTGGCCAAACTGTTGGTGCTGCTATTGACACTTCTGTGGCTCCTGCTGCTGATGCGGAGGAGAATGATTATGTGGGAGATTACAAGGATGAAGTTGATCAAAATCAGAACTACGTGCAACCACCAGCACCACAACCACCAGGTCGTCCACATGCAAATAATGGCTATGTTAGGGCTCCCCCTCAGGTACGAGATCATGACCATCTCCCTAAACTGAAATTGAATATTCCACCATTTGAGGGTAGATATGTTCCTGATATATATCTTACTTGGGAGTTAGAAACTGAACGACGATTTACATGTTTACAATATCCTAAGGAGAGACGTGTTCCTGCCGCTGTTTGTGCTTTCACTAGCTTTGCATGTGTTTGGTGGTCTGAACATTGTCGATTATATCCTGTTCCAGCTACTTGGGGTGCTTTGAAAACTACTATGCATACTCGTTGGGTTCCACCATATTATCAACGTGAATTAGTTCAAAAATTGCAGCGCTTAAGACAAGGAAACAATTCTGTAGAAGAATATTATCAGGAATTACAAAATGGCTTGATTCGATGTGGTATTGTTGAGGAGAATGAAGCTATGCTTGCACGTTTTATGGGTGGATTAAATAGAGAGATTCAGACCATTCTAGAGTATAATGATTATAATAATATCACTAAGTTATTCCATCTTGCTTGTAAAGCTGAACGTGAAGTGCAGGATCGACAGGCATTGGCACAACTAACTTTTCTGCAGGTCGACCTTCATCATGGACACCACGTGCATCATCTACTTCCACTGCACCATCACCTCCTTCAGGTGCCACTTCCAACCGTGATACAAGAAAGCAGGCACAACCACCACTATCTGCCAAGAGCACACCTGCCGGGCCTGAACAAAGCTCTTCTTCTTCCATGGCGTCAACAGGGCACACAAGTGATATTATTTGTCGTCGTTGTAAGGGAAGAGGACATTTTGCGAGAGAATGCAAATCTCAGCTTGTGATGATTGCTACTGAGGATGGTGGGTATGAGTCCGCTAGTGACTATGATGAGGAGACTTTGGCTCTTATTACACATGAAGAACACGGTGGAGATTTTCCTGATCATGAGACGAAATACATGGCTGCTGAAGATGCTGACAGGTATGAATGTTTAGTTGCTCAATGTGTTTTGAATGTTTAGATCACACAAGCTGAGCAAAATCACAGGCACAATTTGTTCCATACAAAGGGAGTTGTGAAGGAACTTTCTGTGCGCGTCATCATAGATGGAGGGAGCTGCAACAACTTGGCTAGCATGGAGATTGTGGAGAAGCTATCTCTCACCACAAGACCACATCCACATCCTTACTACATCCAATGGTTCAACAACAGCAGCAAGGTTAAGGTAACGCGTACTGTTCGGTGCATTCTAGTATCTCTACATATGCTGATTATGTTGATTGTGATGTGGTACCTATGCAAGCATGTTCCTTTTTACTTGGTAGACCATGGCAATTTAATAAAAATTCCGCACACCATGGTAGAAACAATCAGTATACTCTTGTTCATAAGGATACAAATATTACTTTGCTTCCTATGACTCCTGATTCCATTTTGAAAGATGATATTAATAGAGCTAATAAAGCAAAACAGGAGAAAAATAAGAGTGAAAATCAGATTGTGGCAAAAGAATTTGAGCAACAAATGAAGCCTAATAATAAACCATCTGGTGGTTCTTCTGAAATAAATTGAAAAGTGCATGTTTACTTGCCACCAAATCTGATATTGATGAGCTAGATTTTAGCAAATCTGTTTGCTATGCTTTTGTGTGCAAAGAGGCATTATTTTCATTCGAGGACGTGCCTTCCTCTTTGCCCCCTACTGTCACTAACATTTTGCAGGAGTTCGCTGACGTCTTTCCAAAAGACGTGCCACCGAGATTACCACCTATTCGAGGGATTGAGCGTCAAATTGTCTTAATTCTCGGTGCATCGCTACCCAACCGTGCCCCATACCGTACCAATCCAGAGGAGATGAAGGAGATTATGCGTCAAGTACAGGAGCTGCTCGACAAAGGTTATATACGCGAATCTCTTAGTCGTTGTGCTATTCCTATTATACTAGTGCATAAATAGGATGGTACGTCGCGTATGTGTGTTGATTGTAGAGGCATTAATAATATTAGTATTCGTTATCATCATCCTATTCCTAGGCTAGATGATATGCTTGATAAATTGAGTGGCTCTACAATATTCTCCAAAGTTGACTTGTGTAGTTGATACCATCAAATTCGTATGAAATTGGGAGATGAATGGAAAACAACATTTAAAACTAAATTTTGTTTATATAGTGGTTATTCATGCCTTTTGGGTTAACTAATGCACCTAGTACTTTCATGAGACTAATGAACGAAGTTTTACGTGCTTTCATTGGACGATTTATCGTAGTCTATTTTGATGATATACTGATTTATAGAAAATCTTTGGAAGAACATTTGGAACATTTACGTGCTGTTTTTATTGCTCTACGTGATGAACATTTGTTTGGTAACCTTAGGAAGTGCACCTTTTGCACCGACCGAGTATCTTTTCTTGGCTATGTTGTTACTCCACAGGGAATTGAAGTTGATAAAGCCAAGATTGAAGCTATTGAGAGTTGGCCGCAGCCCAAAACGGTCACACAAGTGAGGAGTTTCCATGGCCTCGCTGGTTTCTATAGGCGTTTTGTGAGAGATTTCAGCACCATTGCTGCACCTCTCAACGATCTTACAAAGAAGGATGTGCCTTTTGTTTGGGGTACCGCGCAGGAAGAAGCCTTCATGGTATTGAAAGATAAGTTGACACATGCTCCTTTACTCCAACTTCCTGATTTTAATAAGGCATTTGAGCTTGAATGTGATGCTAGTGGAATTGGATTAGGAGGTGTGTTATTACAAGTTGGCAAACCTGTTGCATACTTTTCTGAAAAATTGAGTGGGCCTAGTTTGAAGTATTCTACTTATGATAAAGAATTATATGCTCTTGTTCGAACTTTAGAGACATGGCAACATTATTTCTGGCCCAAAGAATTTGTTGTACATTCTGATCATGAATCTTTGAAACATATTAAAAGTCAAGCTAAACTGAATCGTAGACATGCTAAATGGGTGGAATTCATTGAAACTTTCCCTTATGTCATTAAACACAAGAAGGGTAAAGAAAATGTTATTGCTGATGCTTTGTCTCGTCGCTATACTATGCTTTCACAACTTGACTTCAATATATTTGGTTTCGAGACCATCAAAGATCAATATGTGCATGATGCTGAATTTAAAGATGTATTGCAGAATTGTAAAGAAGGTAGAACATGGAACAAGTTCGTCGTTAATGATGGATTTGTGTTTTGTGCTAACAAGCTATGCATTCCAGCTAGCTCCGTTCGTCTTTTGTTGTTGCAGGAGGCGCGTGGAGGAGGACTAATGGGACACTTTGGCGTGAAGAAGACGGAGGATATTCTTCCTACACATTTCTTTTGGCCAAAGATGAGACGGGATGTTGAACGTTTTGTTGCTCGCTGCACTACATGTCAAAAAGCTAAGTCACGACTCAATCCTCATGGTTTATATATGCCTTTGCCTGTACCTAGTGTTCCTTGGGAGGATATATCTATGGACTTTGTTTTAGGTTTACCTCGAACAAAGAAGGGGAGGGATAGCATATTTGTTGTCGTGGATAGATTTTCGAAAATGGCACACTTTATACCATGTCATAAAAGTGATGATGCTGTTAATGTTGTTGATTTGTTCTTTCGGGAAATTATTCGCTTGCATGGTGTGCCAAATACTATTGTTTCAGATCATGATACTAAATTCCTTAGCCACTTTTGGAGATGTTTATGGGCTAAGTTGGGGACTAAGCTGCTTTTTAGTACTACTTGTCACCCCCAAACTGATGGACAAACTGAAGTAGTCAATAGAACATTGTCTACTATGCTTAGGGCTGTTTTGAAGAATAATAAGAAAATGTGGGAAGAGTGCTTGCCTCATATTGAATTTTCTTATAATCGTTCATTGCATTCTACTACTAAGATGTGCCCTTTTGAAATTGTGTATGGTTTCCTACCTCGTGCAGCTATTGATTTGTTGCCTCTTCCATCTTTGGAGAAGGTTAATTTTGATGTTAAAGTACATGCTGAATTGATTTTAAAAATGCATGAGTTAACTAAGGAAAACATTGAGCGTATGAATGCTAAATATAAACTTGCTGGTGATAAGGGTAGGAAACATGTTGTGTTTGCACCTAGAGATCTTGTTTGGTTACATTTGCGTAAAGATAGATTTCCTAATTTGCGCAAATCAAAGCTAATGCCACGTGCTGATGGTCCTTTTTAGGTGTTAGAGAAAATAAATAATAATGCATATAAACTTGAGCTACCTGCAGATTTTGGGGTTAGTCCCACTTTTAACATTGCAGATTTGAAGCCTTATTTGGGTGAGGAAGATGAGCTTCCGTCGAGGACGACTTCATTTCATCAATACCATTGTTACACCCACAGCTCCTACTGTTACATATACTGGACCAATTACTAGAGCTCGCGCATGCCAATTAAATTACCAGGTACTTTCGTTTCTTGGTAATGATTCTAATTTTCATGAGAATGTGATGCTGCCTAAATTGGATACATTTGTTTTGCTTACAAATGAAGGGCCTAGCTTGGAGAAGGATGAACATTGGAGCAAGAACATGCATGGAGTTGATGGCATGCGCAAGGGGATCAAGAACGGAGTTACAAGTGATGATTTCAGGACTTTGAAGCCACCATAAGAAGTGCATGAAGCCTTGGACGAAATATACAAGATGCCACTTCATAAATTTCATCTATAGGCAATTCTAGGTACTGCATCACCTTATTATTGGGCTAGGCCCATGTATTTTCGAAATACTTAAGCATAGGTTGTTTTTAGAGTCCGTATGTGTGGGGAAACAAGAGTTAGGGTTGGTTTCGGACCCCTCCTCCAAGGGCCACGAAATTCCCCCTCTTCCTCCATATATACAGCCCTTAGGGCGTCGTTTAGACTTTGGGTTTTGTTTAGATTAAAAGTTCTCCATAGGTGCAACTTTGCGTACTTCGTTTGTGTTCAACAACCAGACAAAGGCGTCATAGAACCCCACCTTGATCAATAAAGCCTTCCTCTTATATTCGCAATATCCAGATTGCAATCTTAGTTTCTTGCTTGTTCTTTGTTTGCCTGCAGGAAACAGACCTTCGTGGTCAGGTTGATCGTGCTCCGGCGTGGTCAATAACCTCTCGGAGTTGGTTTAGCGATTGCTAAGGCGCGACGTCCTCACACGTTCGTAGTCGGATCGTCAAAATCAACTTCCACCAAAGCGATATCCATCATCTCATCGAAAGACAAGACACCTTTGCCTCTATCATGAGCCGTAGGATCCATGGGCCTTCTACGGGCCATAGGATCCATGGGCCTTGTACGGGTGATGTCTACTAGACAACCTTCTTCTTGTAGACATTGTTGGGACTCCAAGTGCAGAGGTTTGTAGGACAGTAGAAAATTTCCCTCAAGTGGATGACCTATGGTTTATCAATCCGTGGGAGGTGTAGGATGAAGATGGTCTCTCTCAAACAACCGTGCAACCAAATAACAAAGAGTCTCTTGTGTCCCCAACACACCTAATACAATGGTAAATTGTATAGGTGCACTAGTTTAGCAAAGAGATGGTGATACAAGTGCAATATGGATGATAGATATAGGTTTTGGTAATCTGAAAGTATAAAAACAACAAGGTAACTAATGATAAAAGTGAGCACAAACGATATTGCAATGCTAGGAAACAAGGCATAGGGCTCATACTTTCACTAGTGCAAGTTCTCTCAACAACGATAACATAATTAGATCATATAACAATCCCTCATCGTGCAACAAAGAGTCACTCCAAAGTCACTAATAGCAGAGAACAAACGAAGAGATTATTGTAGGGTACGAAACCACCTCAAAGTTATCCTTTCTAATCGATCTATTTAAGAGTCCGTAGTAAAATAACACGAAGCTATTCTTCCCATTCGATCTATCATACAGTTCGTACTAGAATAACACCTTAAGACACAAATCAACCAAAACCCTAATGTCACCTAGATACTCCAATGTCACCTCAAGTATCCGTGGGCATGATTATACGATATGCATCACACAATCTCAGATTCATCTATTCAACCAACACAAAGTACTTCAAAGAGTGCCCCAAAGTTTCTACCGAATAGTCAAGACGAAAACGTGTGCCAACCTCTATGCATAAGTTCACAAGGTCACCGAAACCGCAAGTTGATCACCAAAACATATGTCAAGTAGATCACGTGATATCCCATTGTCACCACAGATAAGAACATGCAAGACATACATCAAATGTTCTCAAATCCTTAAAGACTCAATCCGATAAGATAACTTCAAAGGGAAAACTCAATCCATTACAAGCGAGTAGAGGGGGAGAAACATCATAAGATCCAACTATAATAACAAAGCTCGCGATACATCAAGATTGTGCCAAATCAAGAATACGAGAGAGAGATCAAACACATAGCTACTGGTACATACCCTCAGCCCCAAGGGTGAACTACTCCCTCCTTGTCATGGAGAGCCGGGATGATGAAGATGGCCACTAGTGATGGATTCCCCCTCCGGCAGGGTGCCAGAACGGGCTCCCGAGAGGTTTTTGGTGGCTACAGAGGCTTGCGGCGGCGGAACTCCCGATCTATTGTGCTCCTCGATGTTTTTAGGGTATATGGGCGAAAGAAGTCGGTCAGGGGAGCCACGAGGGGCCCACGAGGGTGGGGGCGTGCCCAGGTGGTAGAGTGCGCCTCCCTGCCTCGTGGCCACCTCGAAGCTGCCCTAACGTCTACTCCAAGTCTCCTCGATTGTTTCCGTTCCAAAAATAACTCTCCTGAAGGTTTCATTCCGTTTGGACTTTGTTTGATATTCTTTTTCTTCGAAACACTGAAATAGGCAAAAAAAACAATTCGGGCTGGGCCTCCGGTTAGTAGGTTAGTCCCAAAAATGATATAAAAGTGTAGAGTAAAGCCCATAAACATCCAAAATGGGTAATATAATAGCATGGAACAATCAAAAATTATAGATACGTTGGAGACATATCAACGGGCCATAGGATCCATGGGCCTTCTATGGGCCGTAGGATCCATGGGCCTTCTACGGGCCGTATAATCGTTTCACCAAACATGGGCCATACTATTCGTGGACCAATAACGGTCTGCGAAATGGGCCGTAAACGGGCTAGAGTGGAAATCGTACGTTTTATGGCCCGACCATAATGGGTTAACGGGCCAAAAACAGGCCGACTGTAACCACAGGCTGAATTTGGCCCACAAACGGAATAGGCCAGTAACGGGCCGAGTAATCGAATTCTGGAAATGAGCCCGAGAATAAATGGGCCCTTAGAAGGCCTAAAGTTAACATGGGCTGGAAATGGACGACGGAATAATAGGCCATTAATGGGTCTAAAGCGATACACTCTTCATAATGGGTCAGTTTCATCTTGGGCCTTTAATGGGCCTAGAGTTACAAAGGGCCACCTATGGGCCCAAAGACGTCATGGGCCATACATGGGCCGGAAATTACAATGGGCTAGAATCATATTGGACGACCCAGATGACGCTACTGGGCCAAATTCCGGTAGGCCGTAACGGGCCGTGAGTTAGCGGGCTGTAAATAGGCTTTATGCGAACAGGCCACTAACAGGCTTTTCGTGGGCCGGCCCACTACCTTTTGACCAAGTCAAACAGGCCGGGATTTTCACCGGAATGGGCCTCTTTTGGGTCGTGCCCCATGTCGATGTATCATAGGCGCCTTCTGTCCAATGAGTGGATGATATCTGTCCCAACAGTGAGCCGACACGTGGTTCCTCTGGCCAATGAGAAATTTACACGTGGAAAATCCCCATTGGTCGTGGCTGTTAGCGGGTTATCGGATCAAAAACCGTACCCGATAGCTTAACAGCGAGCCGTTAAGGTGGATGCCACGTGTCAGTCACCCTTGACGAAAGCACTTCCATGACGCACGGTTTATCATCATGGAAGTGGACACTTCCGTGATGATAATTTTGGTAATGTCATGGAACACTTCTACGACAGCACATGTATGCCTATCTTGATTCTGTCATAAAATCGTTATGGATGTACATGCATGACAGAAAACGTGACCTACTATGACAAACACGTATCATCACGGAAGTGTATTTTTTTGTAGTGATGCAACACTGGGAAAACAAGGAGAATAAGGCTTATAGTTGCCGTATTTTCTTGAATTTACAACCAAATGGGATGCCCCTGATCATAGAACATGTGCAGAATGCAACATTTGTCCTTATCAGGCGGACTAATTCTTACACTCCCCAAAATCTCTCGGATTACTGTCCAAAGGAGTGCCAATGGGTTCAGACACTTGTCTAAAAAGCAGCGGCGAAATATGTTCTTTGAATTTCAGGGGCAAAAAGTCCTGCTTAGGGGCCGAATTTGAGGGTCCTCCGGGCCTCCTGGTGCAAGCGAAGAGTATTTTCTAGATTACCATGCTCATCGCGAGCATTTTGAGTACTTCTGCGTCCATAACAGACTCCGAGTGACAAATTTATGACCGTTTTAGTGAACACCGGTCCTTTATATGCCAGTCCTTGAAAGAACTTCATTTCCTAGTGACGCGTTCTAGCGCGCCGGCTTTACATTTTGGGTCCTCCATAGTGAAAATATTGTTTTCACATATATATTGATCGATGCCAGGAATGCCCTCTTATTATTGGCTGTCACACACATGCGTTACGGCATATCGCACGGCGAAAACAAGGAGAATAAGGCTTATAGTCGCTGCTTTTCTTGAATTTATAACCAAATGGGATGCCCCGGATCATAGAGCTTGTGCAGTATGCAACATTTGTGCTTACCAGGCGGACTAATGTTTACACTCACCATAATCTCTCGGATTTCCTTCCAAAGGAGTGCCAATGGGTTCAGAAACTTGTCTGAAAAGAATTGGCGATTGATGTTCTTTGACTTTCAAGGGCAAAAAGTCCTGCTTAGGGTCTGAATTTGAGGGTCCTCCGGGCCTCCTAGTGCAAGCAAAGAGTATTTTCTAGATTCCCATGTTCGTCACGAGCATTTTCAGTACTTGTGCGTCTGAAACGGACTCCGGATGACAAAGTTATGACCGTTTTAGTGAACACCGGTCCATTATATGGTAGTCCTTGAAAGAACTTCATTTTCCCGTGACGCGATGTTGCGGCCACCCCCAAATTTTGTGTCCTCCATTGTGGAGATATTTTTTCCACATATATGTTGATCGATGCCAGGAATGCCCTCTTGTAATTGGGTGTCACACACGTGCATTACGGCATGCCACACCGGGAAAACAGGGAGAATAAGGCTTATAGTCGACGTATTTTCATGAATTTACAACCAAATGGGATGCCACTAATCATAGAGCATGTCCAGAATGCAACATTTGTCCTTACCAGGTGAACTAATGTTTGCACTCACCAAAATCTCTTGAATTTCCTTCCAAAGGAGTGCCAATGGGTTCAGAAACTTGTCTGAAAAGCAGCGGCGAATTATATTCTTTGAATTTCAGGGGCAAAAAGTCCTGCTTAGGGCCCGAATTTGTGGGTCCTCCGAGCCTCCTGGCGCGAGCGAAGAGTATTTTCTAGATTCCCATGCTCGTTGTGAGCATTTTGAGTAATTGTGTGTCTAAAACGGACTACGAATTACAAAGTTGTGACTGTTTTAGTGAACACCAGTCCTTTATATGGCTGTCTTTGAAAGAACTTCATTTTCCCGTGATGCGCTCTTGCGGCCGCCCCCAAAATTTATGTACTCCAGAGTGGAGATATTTTTTCCACATATATATTGACCGATGCCAGGAATGCCCACATGTAATTGGCTGTCACACATGTGCGTTACGGCATGCCACACCGGGAAAACAAGGAGAATAAGGCTTACAGTCGCCGTATTTTCTTGAATTTACAACCAAATGAAATGCACCTGATCATATAGCATGTGCATAATGCAACATTTGTCCTTACCAGGCGGACTAATTGTTACAATGACCAAAATATCTCAGATTTCCTTCCAAAGGAGTGCCAATGGGTTCAGAAACTTGTCTTAAAAGCAGCGGCGAATTATGTTCTTAGAATTATAGGGGCAAAAAGTCCTGCTTAGGGGCCAAATTTAGGGTCCTCCGAGCCTCCTGGCGTAAGCAAAGAGTATTTTCTAGATTCCCATGCTCGTCGTGAGCATTTTGAGTACTTGTGCATCTGAAACGGACTCTGAATGACAAAGTTAAGACTGTTTTAGTGAATACCGGTCCTTTATATGGTAGTCCTTGAAAGAACTTCATTTTCCAGTGACGTGTTCCGGGGCGTCGGCCTGAAATTTGTGTCCTCCATAGTGGAGATATTGTTTTCACATATATATTGACCAATGCCAGGAATGCCTTCTTGTAATTGGCTATCACACATGTGCGTTACGGCATGCCGCATGGCGAAAACAAGGAGAGTAAGGCTTATAGTCGCCGTATTTTCTTAAATTTACAACCAAATGGGATTCCTCAGATCATAGAGCATGCGCAGAATTCAACGTTTGTCCTTACCAGCCGGACTAATGTTTACACTCACCATAATCTCTCGGATTTCCTTTCGAAGGAGTGCGAATGAGTTCAGAAACTTGTCTAAAAAGCATCCGCGAATAATATTCGTTGACTTTCAGGGGGAAAAACTCCTACTTAAGGGCCTAATTTGAGGGTGCTCCAGGCCTCCTAGCGCAAGTGAAGAGTAATTTCTAGATTCCCACGCTCGTCGCAAGCATTTTGAGTACTTGTGTGTCTGAAACAGACTCCAAATGACAAAGTTATGACCGTTTTAGTGAACACCGGTCCTTTATATGGTAGTCCTAGAAAGAACTTCAATTTTCCGTAACGCATTCTTGGGGCCACCCCCAAATTTTGTGTCTTCCATAGTGGAGATATTGTTTCCACATATATATTGACCAATGCCAGGAATGCCCTCTTGTTATTGGCTGTCATACACGTGTGTTACGGCATGCCACACTGGGAAAACAAGGAGAATAATGATTAGCACATCAATACCATTGTTACGCCCACAGCCCCTACTGCTACATATACTGGACCAATTACTAGAGCTCGCGCACGCCAATTAAATTATCAGGTACTTTTGTTTCTTGGTAATGATTCTAATGTTCATGAGAATATGATGCTTCCTAAATTGGATACATTTGTTTTGCTTACAAATGAAGGGCCTAGCTTGGACAAGGATGAACGTTGGAGAAAGAACAAGCATGGAGATGATGGCATGCGCAAGGGGAACAAGATCGGAGTGACAAGTGATGATTTCAGGACTTTGAAGCCACCATAATGGGTGCATGAAGCCTTCGACAAAATATACAAGATGCCACTTCATAAATTTCGTCCCAAGGCTATTCTAGGTGCCGCGTCACCTTATTATTGGGCCAGGCCCATGTAATTTCGAAATACATAAGTATAGGCTATTTTTAGAGTCCGTATGTGTGGGGAAATAAGAGATAGGGTTGATTTCGGACTGTCACGCCCAATATGCGACCCTATCCAAAAGGAACTCGAAGGTCCCACCAAGGATAGACCCGCATATTGAAACGCTTTTGCAAGGTGGATATCATTACATCAACATTACATAATAGATAGGGATACATACAAGAGGCATACAATGCCACACGAATACAACAATATATCATCCATAAGGTCAATATCCGACTACGGATGAAACACAAACAGAAGCTCAAACGACATCCACCCTGCTAGCCCAGGCTGCCGACCTGGAACCTATCCCCTGATCGAAGAAGAAGAAGAACTCCAAAACAAGTAAACATCGCTCTCGCGTCAAGATCATCGCATAACCTGTACCTGCAACTATTGTTGTAGTAATCTGTGAGCCACGAGGACTCAGCAATCCCATTACCATGGGTATCAAGACTAGAAAAGCTTAATGGGAAAGGAAGGGGTAAAGTGGTGAGGTTGCAGCAGCGACTAAGCATGATATGGTGGCTAACATACGCAAATGACAGCGAGAAGAGAAACAAAGGAACGGTCGTCAACTAGTAATGATCAAGAAGTGATCCTGAGCTCCTACGTCAATCATAACACAGAAACCGTGTTCACTTCTCGGACTCCGCCGAGAAGAGACCATCACGGCTACACATGCGGTTGATGCATTTTAATTCGGATCTGGTGTCAAGTTATCTACAACCGGACATTAACAAAATTCCCATCTGCCACATAACCGCGGGCACGGCTCTCGAAAGTTTATACCCTGCAGGGGTGTCCCAACTTAGCCCATGATAAGCTCTCGCGATCAACGAAGGATATTCCTTCTCCCAGGAAGACCCGATCAGTCTCGGAATCCCAGTTTACAAGGCATTTCGACAATGGTAAAACAATACCAGCAAGACCGCCCGATGTGTCGACAATCCCGATAGGAGTTGCACGTATCTCGTTCTCAGGACACACCGGATAAGCTAAGCGTACAGGTACCGACGTAACCCAAGTTGCCAAGGGATGGTCCCGCACGGTGCTCTAGTTTGGACCAACACTTAGACAAGCACTGGCCTGGGGGGGCTATAGTAAAGATGACCCTTGGGTTAATTCCTCCCAAGGGAAAGGTAGGTGGTGGTGAGGCAAATGGTAAAACCAAGGTTGGGCCTTGCTGGAGGAGTTTTATTCAAAGCGAACTGTCAAGGGGGTCCCATAAATCACCCGACCGCGTAAGGAACGCAAAATCCGGGAACATAATACCGGTATGACGGAAACTAGGGCGGCAAGAGTGGAACAAAACACCAGGCATAAGGTCGAGCCTTCCACCCTTTACCAAGTATATAGATGCATTAATTAAATAAGAGATATTGTGATATCCCAACATAACCCTGTCCATCATGGAGCAATCTTCAACTTCACCTGCAACTAACAACGCTATAGGAGGGGCTGAGCAAAGCGGTAACATAGCCAAACAACAGTTTGCTAGGAAGGGTGTCAAAGGTTAGAGGTTCATGGAAATTTGGGGAGGCTTGAAGAACAAGTGATAGGAAACGCAGCATAGCGGTAGAACGAAGGAACTAGCATAGCAATGATAGTAGTGAGATCCAGGGTAGCGGTCATCTTGCCTGAAATCCCGCAAGGAAGAAGAACGAGTCCATGAAGAAGACGAAGCCATGAAGACGAACCAAGCGTAGATGAACAAATCCTCACGATCGCAATGAAACGGGAACTATCGAGAAGAAGCACACAATATAGTAAAAACACCACACATGAACAAGACATGATGCACAACAAGCATGATGCATGACAAATCTAGATGAGGCTACTCATGGCAAGAGATGATGCATACAAGAGCAACACATCAAGGCAAGTTTAAATGAGGCCGAAAATAACATATAACAATTTCGGCAAGTCCTCATATGCAAGTTTCAATAAACCTTATGTTCAAGTTGTTAAACAGCAAGTTAAGATGCACCAAGATGAACTACACGAAATTCTAGTCAAGTTACATATAAAGTTCATTAGATTTGGAGCTACGGCCTAGAAGATATGAGCAAAACAAGTAAAAACATGGCTTTGATGCAAAATGCATACAAACATCAAGAAAACACCTCAAAACAAGGATGCAACATGATAATATGAAACTACATGCAAAATCAAGCAAGTTTCATATAGAGCACACTCAAAACGGAGCAACGGTTCAACACATACACTCTAAACATGATATAACAACAATCTGACCAAAACAGCAACTAGGCATATTGCAAGCATCAAAACAAGCTACAGCATCTCAACGTAATAACAAAAGGTATGGGCATGAAGTACAGGTAAAGCATGACAAAACATGAACACTGAGCTATCTCTAGAAACAACTAGAACATGATCAAAAGGACATGGCAAGAATGCAAATAATAACAGTTTCAGACTTAACAGAAAATAACATCAGGTTGCAATGTTTAGAGCTATCAAACAACATTCTACAGGAACTTATCATGGCAAACAATGGCATGGCATGCTACTAATGAATACATAGAATAAAAGTCCTTTACTGACCAAGAGCCAAAAAGGATCAGAAGATATGATGGCACCCATGTAAACATAGCAAGTTATATGACAGATTCATACATGGCAGGAACAACAATAAGTAGGAATGTTGGTGAGCTTGAACCACTCACCACAGAGCAATACATGGCATGAAAAGGCAACCAACAGAAAGAATAAGTGATTATGAAGCTAAACATGGCAATAGCAAGTTCATAGCATGCTTGGATCACTAACAATAATCATGGCAACATTGAACTTAATGTTAACAGGCTGACAGCAATATTATTTAGCAGTTTTGAGGGCAAGATAACGACATGTTATAGCAGGCTATAAATACAACCATGGGCATGAATGGATATATCATGACATGTACAACAAAACATCCTTAGTGAACATCTCCAGATTATGCATAGAATGACTTGTAGCAGCAGGTTAACATAGCAACAAAATGTAACAGAATCAGCCTAGCAAAACAGCAACAACAAGTACACTACTTAAGAAGCTCGATGCACTCACTACAAGACCCACAAAATTACATGGATGGCACCACTGTGAAGATGGCATGACATAGTTCAAAACACATGTAGACATCAACCTCATAGGATGCACACATCATACATGGCAGAAATGACCAATGAGCATGTTCTGTTAACAGACAGCAGATAACATCACATAGCACTCTTACAACTATGATTCAGGCATCACGATGGACTCAAATGAACATGGTGCAATGGAATGAAATGAAGTACTCATCGATACGAACAATTTGACATATTACACGCACAAAACGGAGCAGTATACTAGGACATATGACCGGTCAAACATGGCATCAGAATGTAAGAAACTGGGGACTTAGGAAAAATCGGGAGGGGGAGAAAGTCAACCTCTTCGGATCTCAGATCTGGATCGGACGGAGCGGTTCCCGAGGCAGGGTGCGGACTTGCCGGAGAGGAGGGAGGTGGCCGGAGGAGGAGGCCGGCGGCGACAGGGGCGCGGTGGAGGAGGGGGAGGCCACCGGCGGCGGCGGACGACGGCAAAGGCGGCGCAGGACGGGCCGCGAGGCGGCAGCGGAGGTCAGCGACGGCGGCGGAGGTGCGCGACGGCACGATGGCGTGGCCCGGCGAGCACGGGGCCCGGGCGCCCGCGGGGCGGCGATGGCGGCGCCCCGGGCCGGGGAGGGCCCGCGATGGGCCGCGGCGGGCCGGCGGCAGCGGGAGGGCGCGGGGGCCACGTGGAGGTTGGCTGCGGGCGGCGGCGGCGGAGGCGTCCGGCGCGGGCGGACGTGTCCAGCGCGAGGAGGAAGACGAGGCTAGGGTTTGGACTGCGCGAAATATCGGGGGGAGAGCATATATATAGGTAGAGGGAGCTAGGAGAGTCCAAATGAGGTGCGGTTTTCGGCCACACGATCGTGATCAAATGACCGAGAGCATGGAGGGGAGTTTGCTGAGTTTTGGGCCACTTTGAAAGGGGTGTTGGGCTTCAAAGAGAAGGGGGCTTTTACGGTTACCCGGTTAACCGTTGGAGTATCAAACGACCTCCAATTGGCACGAAACTTGACAGGCGGTCTACCGGTGCTATACCAAGGCCGCTTGGCAAACCTTGGGCCATTCCGAGAAAGTTTAACACCTGCACATGAAAAGAGGCAAAAGGGGGACGCCGGAGGACATAGGAGTGCCGGATTGCAAAACGGACAACGAGGAAAATGCTCGGATGCATGAGACGAACACGTATGCAAAATGAGATGCACATGAGGACATGATAAAATGCAACACGCAAGCAAATGACATGGCACCGACGGCGAATAACTGGTAGACACCTGGCGCATCGGATCCGGGGCGTTACATGGACCCCTCCACCAAGGGCCACTAAATTCCCCCCTCTTCCTCCATATATACAGCCCTTAGGGCACCGTTTAGACTTTGGGTTTTGCTTAGATTAAAGTTCACCATAGCTGCAACTTCGCGTACTTCGTTTGTGTTCCACGACCAGACAAAGGCGTCACAGAACCCCACCTTGTTCAATAAAGCTTTCCTCTTATATTCGCAATATCCAGATTGCAATCTTAGTTTCTTGCTTGTTCTTCGTTTGCCTGTAGGAAACAGACCTTCGTGGTCAGGTTGATCGTGCTCCGGTGTGGTCAATAAACTCTCGGAGTTGGTTTAGTGATTGATAAGGTGCGACGTCCTCGCACGTTCGTAGTCGGATCGTCAAAGTCGGCTTCCTCCAAAACGATAGCCACCATCTCATCGAAAGACAGGACACCTTTGCCTCTATCAAGTGGTATCAGATTTCCAGGTTGCTTGGTGAGATTTTACAGTTTTTCGTAGTTTAGATCGAGTCTGTTCTTCATACCTACAGTCCACGAAAAAGCCAAAAAAATTTAGGGTTAGGTCATCATATCTGAACCAGTCTGAGCCTTTGCATAGTCTTTTCAGTATTTTGCTTTGTTGAATTTGCGGTTGCATCG
The DNA here is from genome assembly GCA_963921465.1 of Triticum timopheevii. Lineage (NCBI taxonomy): Eukaryota > Viridiplantae > Streptophyta > Magnoliopsida > Poales > Poaceae > Triticum > Triticum timopheevii. Next base: position 330,270,285 of record OY997274.1, on the reverse strand, counting down.
TCGTGTCAAGTTGCTGGTCTTAGTGTCTAGTCTTTTAGAGTTTCGAGTTCTGGTCATAAGTGGTCACGCCGCCGCTGCACTATCATCATCGCTCCTCCATCTACCACCACCGCTTATCCGCCACCGATCCGTATCCATATATTCGCCACCAGTCCGTGCTTCACCGCCCATCATATACCATCATCACCAGTCCGAGTTCCACCAGATTCATCTCCGCCACCAGTCCTAATCTGAGTCCAGTATTTGTTCCTTTATTTCCGAGTTCCAGATCACGCGATACTACAAGACGTGACCAAGTCTGGAAAATTCTGGCTAGGCAGTTTCTAGACCATTTGTAGACTTTTTCGAAAAAAATTTGTTGCCGAGCAAAAAAAAAGAGGAAAAAAAGTGCAAAAAAAAGAGAAAAAAAATTCAGAGTGTGCTCCTCCCTTGTTTACGTGCAACGCCATGATTTTGTTAGTGTTCTAGGCTCGCGTCTCTAGCACGGTCTAGCCTAGGACCAGCATAGTACCGTTGTTGAGCGTTTATTCAACTTTGCATCTCTAAATTGATTATTGCTGACCTTTTTTTGCTACCATATTATAAGCCTTCCCAGCTCCACATACATCTACGTCGTGCGTTTGACTCTCCCTGGTAATCTCTCTATCCAAGCTTTGAGAGTTTGGACTACAACGGTTGCCGATCACCACCTGCTGCTGGGTAAGAACTTGTAAGAATTTGAGATTCGCTTGACGGATTTGTGACACCCCACCACCACCATATTCCAGTAGTCTGTAGGATCATATTCTTGTTTGTTTCTATTGCTGCTAACTATGGCAGGAACACAAGCCGACGAGATTGACTGGGAGAACATGACGAACAAGGAGCTTCATGATAAGTTTCATCAAATGTTGGGTCAACAGGTGGAAGACGTGATGGCCAGCTTTGGAAAGGCAATGCAGAAGATGGATGACATTGAGAAGTCAATTGACACCAAGTTGGATGCCAAGTTTGATGAGTTACTCAAACGTCTCCCGCAACAACCTCTACACCGCGATACAGTAGGGCGAGCACAGCGTGTTCCTATTGAGCCAGGACAAAATTCTGGTGCCGCTGCTACTGCTGTTGGTGCTTCTGTAGCTCCTGTTGTTACTGCAGAGGTGGAGGAATATTACGAGGATGAGGTTGATCAAAACCAGAACTACGTGTAGCCACCAACACCACCACCAGCAGGTCGACCTCAGGTATATATTCGCAATGGTAGGCCTCCACCACCACCTCAGGTACGAGATAATGACCATATTCCGAAAATGAAATTGAATATTCCACCATTTGAGCGTAGATATGTTCCTGATATATATCTTACTTGGGAGTTAGAAACTGAACAACGTTTTACATGTTTACAATATCCCGAGAAGAGATGGGTTGCTGCTGCTGTTTGTGCTTTCACTAGTTTTGCATGTGTATGGTGGTCTGAACAATGTAGATTATATCCTATTCCAACTACTTGGGCTGCTTTGAAAACTGCTATGCGTACTCGTTGGGTTCCACCATATTATCAACGTGAATTACTTCAAAAATTGCAGCATTTAAGACAAGGGAAAAATTCTATAGAAGAATATTATCAGGAATTATAAACTGGCATGATTAGATGTGGTATTGTTGAGGAGAATGAAGCTATGCTTGCACGTATTATGGGTGGATTAAATAGAGATTCAGACCATTCTAGAGTATAATGAGTATACTAATATCACTCGTTTATTCCATCTTGCTTGTAAAGCTGAACGTGAAGTGCAGGATCGACAGGCATTGGCGCGAACTAACTTTTCTGCAGGTCGATCTTCATCATGGACACCGCGTGCATCTTCTACTTCCACTGCACCAGCACCTCCATCAGGTGCCACCTACAGCCGTGATACAAGAAAGCAGGCACAACCACCACTATCTGCCAAGAGTGCACCTGTCGGGCCTGCAAAGAGCTCTTCTTCTTCCATGGCATCAACAGGGCACACAAGTGATATTATTTGTCGACGTTGTAAAGGAAGAGGTCATTATGCGAGAGAATGCAAATCTCAGCGTGTGATGATTGCTACTAAGGATGGTGGGTATGAGTCTGCTAGTGACTATGATGATGAGACTTTGGCCCTTATTACAAGTGAAGAACACGGTGGAGATGATTCTGATCATGAGACGCAATACATGGCTCCTGAAGATGCTGACAGGTATGAATGTTTAGTTGCTCAACGTGTTTTGAGTGTGCAGATCACACAAGCTGAGCAAAATCAGAGGCATAATTTGTTCCATACAAAGGGAGTTGTGAAGGAACGTTCTGTGCGTGTAATCATAGATGGAGGGAGCTGCAACAACTTGGCTAGCATGGAGATGGTGGAGAAGCTATCTCTCACCACAAGACCACATCCACATCCTTACTACATCCAATGGTTCAACAACAGCGGCAAGGTTAAGGTTACACGTACAGTTCGTGTGCAATTTAGTATCTATACATATGTTGATTATGTTGATTGTGATGTGGTACCTATGCAAGCATGTTCCTTATTACTTGGTCGACCATGGCAATTTGATAAAAATTCTGTACACCATGGTAGAAACAATCAGTATACTCTTGTTCATAAGGATAAAAATATTACTTTGCTTCCTATGACTCCTGAGTCTATTTTGAAAGATGATATTAATAGAGCTAATAAAGCAAAACAGGAGAAAAATAAGAGTGAAAATCAGATTGTGGCAAAAGAATTTGAGCAAAAAATGAAGCCTAATAGTAAACCATCTAGTGTTGCTTCTCAAATTAAATTGAAAAGTGCATGTTTACTTGCCACTAAATCTGATATTGATGAGCTAGATTTTAGCAAATCTGTTTGCTTTGCTTTTTGTACAAAGAGGCATTATTTTCATTCGAGGACGTGCCTTCCTCTTTGCCTCCTGCTGTCACTAACATTTTGCAGCAGTTCGCTGATGTCTTTCCACAAGACATGCCACCAGCATTACCTCCCATTCGAGGGATTGAGCATCAGATTGACTTAATTCCCGGTGCATCATTACCCAACCGTGCACCATACCGTACCAATCTAGAGGAGACGAAGGAGATTATGCGTCAAGTACAGGAGCTGCTCAACAAAGGTTATATACGTGAATCCCTTAGTCCTTGTGTTGTTCCTATTATTCTAGTGCCGAAAATGGATGGTACATCACGTATGTGTGTTGATTGTAGAGGCATTAATAATATTACTATTCGTTATCGTCATCCTTTTCCTAGGCTAGATGATATGCTTGATGAATTGAGTGGCTCTACAATATTCTCCAAAGTTGATTTGCGTAGTGGATGCCATCAAATTCGTATGAAATTGGGACATGAATGGAAAACAACATTTAAAACTAAGTTTGGATTATATGAGTGGTTAGTCATGCCTTTTGGGTTAACTAATGCACCTAGTACTTTCATGACATTAATGAACAAAGTTTTACGTGCTTTCATTGGACGATTTGTGGTAGTTTACTTTGATGACATATTGATTTATAGCAGAACTTTGGAGGAACATTTGGAACATTTACGTGTTGTTTTTATTGCTCTACGTGATGCATATTTGTTTGGTAACCTTGGGAAGTGCACCTTTTGCACCGACCGAGTGTCTTTTCTTGGCTATGTTGTTACTCCACAGGGAATTGAAGTTGATAAAGCCAAGATTGAAGCTATTGAGAGTTGGCCGCATCCCAAAACGGTCACACAAGTGAGGAGTTTTCTTGGCCTCGCTGGATAATATAGGCGTTTTGTGAGAGATTTCAGCACCATTGCTGCACCTCTCAATGAGCTTACAAAGAAAGATGTGAGTTTTGTTTGGGGTACCGCATAGGAAGAAGCCTTCATGGTATTGAAAGATAAGTTGACACATGCTCCTTTACTCAAACTTCCTGATTTTAATAAGACTTTTGAGCTTGAATGTGATGCTAGTGGAATTGGATTAGGAGGTGTGTTATTACAAGATGGCAAACCTGTTGCATACTTTTCTGAAAAATTGAGTGGGCCTAGTTTGAATTATTCTACTTATGATAAAGAATTATATGCTCTTGTTCCGACTTTAGAAACATGGCAACATTATTTATGGCCCAAAGAATTTTTTATACACTCTGATCACGAATCTTTGAAACATATTAAAAGTCAAGCTAAACTGAATCGTAGACATGCTAAATGGGTTGAATTCATTGAGACTTTCCCTTATGTCATTAAACACAAGAAGGGAAAAGAAAATGTTATTGCTGATGCATTGTCTCGTCGCTATACTCTGCTTTCACAACTTGACTTCAAAATATTTGGAGACCATCAAAGATCAATATGTGCATGATGCTGATTTTAAAGATGTAATGCATAATTGTAAAGAAGGAAGAATGTGGAACAAGTTCATCATTAATGATGGATTTGTGTTCCGTGGTAACAAGCTATGCATTCCAGCTAGCTCCGTTTGTCTTTTGTTGTTGCAGGAGGCGCATGGAGGAGGATTAATGGGACACTTTGGCATGAAGAAGACGGAGGACATCCTTGCAACACATTTCTTTTGGCCAAAGATGAGACAGGATGTTGAGCGTTTTATTGCTCGCTACACTACATGTCAAAAAGCAAAGTCACGACTCAATCCTCATGGTTTATATATGCCTTTGCCTGTACCTAGTGTTCCTTGGGAGGATATATCTATGGACTTTGTTTTAGGTTTACCTCGAACAAAGATGGGGAGGGATAGCATATTTGTTGTCGTGGATAGATTCTCGAAAATGGCACACTTTATACCATGTCATAAAAGCGATGATGCCGTTAATGTTGCTGATTTGTTCTTTCGTGAAATTATTCGCTTGCATGGTGTGCCAAATACTATTGTTTCAGATCGTGATACTAAATTTCGTAGCCACTTTTGTCGATGTTTATGGGCTAAGTTGGGGACTAAACTGCTTTTTTGTACTACTTGTCACCCACAAACTGATGGACAAACTGAAGTAGTCAATAGAACATTGTCTACTATGCTTAGGGCTGTTTTGAAGAATAATAAGAAATTGTGGGAGGAATGCTTGCCTCATATTGAATTTGCTTATAATCGTTCATTGCATTCTACTACTAAGATGTGCCCTTTTGAAGTTGTGTATGGTTTCCTACCTCGTGCACCTATTAATTTGTTGCCTCTTCCATCTTCGGAGAAGGTTAATTTTGATGCTAAACAATGTGCTGAATTGATTTTAAAAATGCATGAGTTAACTAAGGAAAACATTGAGCATATGAATGCTAAATATAAACTTGCTGGAGATAAGGGTAGAAAACATGTTGTGTTTGCACCTGGAGATCTTGTTTGGTTACATTTGCGTAAGGATAGATTTCCTGATTTGTGCAAATCAAAGCTAATGCCTCGTGTTGATGGTCCTTTTAAGGTGTTGGAGAAAATAAATGATAATGCATATAAACTTGAGCTACCTGCAGATTTTGGGGTTAGTCCCACTTTTAACATTGCAGATTTGAAGCCTTATTTGGGTGAGGAAGATGAGCTTCCGTCGAGGACGACTTCATTTCAAGAAGGGGAGGATGATGAGGACATCAATACCATTGTTACACCCACAACCCCTACTGCTACATATACTAGACCAATTACTAGACCTCGCGCACGCCAATTAAATTATCAAGTACTTTCGTTTCTTGGTAATGATTCCAATGTTCATGAGAATATGATGCTGCCTAAATTGGATAAATTTGTTTTGCTAACAAATGAAGGGCCTAGCTTGGAGAAGGACGAACATTGGAGCAAGAACAAGCATGGAGATGATGGCATGCGCAAGGGGAACAAGAACGGAGTTACAAGTGATGATTTCAGGACTTTGAAGCCACCATAATGGGTGCATGAAGCCTTCGATGAAATATACAAGATGCCACTTCATAAATTTCGCCCCGAGGCTATTCTAGGTGTTGCGTCACCTTATTATTGGGCCAGGCCCATGTAATTTCGAAATACATATGTATAGGCTATTTTTAGAGTCCGTATGTGTGGGGAAACAAGAGATAGGGTTGATTTCGGACCCCTCCACCAAGGGCCACGAAATTCCCACCCTCTTCCTCCATATATACAGCCCTTAGGGCACCGTATAGACTTTGGGTTTTGTTTAGATTAAAGTTCGCCATAGCTGCAACTTCGTGTACTTCATTTGTGTTCAACGACCAGACAAAGGCGTCACAGAACCCCACCTTGATCAATAAAGCTTTCCTCTTCTATTCGCGATATCCAGATTGCAATCTTAGTTTCTTGCTTGTTCTTCGTTTGCCTGCTGGAAATAGACCTTCGTGGTCAGGTTGATCGTGCTCCAGTGTGGTCAATAACCTCTCGGAGTTGTTTTAGAGATTGCTAAGGCGCGACGTCCTTGCACGTTCGTAGTCGGATCATCAAAGTCGACTTCCTCCAAAATCATAGCCACCAACTCATCGAAAGACGGGACACCTTTGCCTCTATCAAATAAGGCTTATAGTCGTCGTATTTTCTTGAATTTACAACCAAGTGGGATGCTTCTCATCATAGAGCATGTGTAGAATGCAACATTTGTCCTTACCAGGCGGACTAATGTTTACACTCACCAAAACCTCTCGGATTTCCTTCCAAAGGAGTGCCAATGGGTTCAGATACTTGTTTGAAAAGCAATGACGAATTATGTTCTTTGAATTTTAGGGCAAAAAGTCCTTCTTAGGGGCCGAATTTGAGGGTCCTCCGGTCCTCCTAGTGCAAGAGAAGATCATTTCCTAGATTACCATGCTCGTCATGAGCATTTTGAGTACTTGTGCATCTGAAACGGACTACGAATGACAAAGTTATGACCGTTTTAGTGAACACCGGTCCATTATATTGCAGTCCTTGAAAGAACTTCATTTCCACATGATGCCTTCTTGCGGCTGCCCCCAAATCTTGTGTCTCCATAGGGGAGATATTGTTTCCACTTACATATTGACTGATGCCAGGAGTACCCTCTTGTTATTGGCTGTCACACTTGTGCGTTACGACATGCCACACCGGGAATAAGGAGAATAAGGGTTATAGTCGCCGTATTTTCTTGAATTTACAACCAAATGGGATGCCCCTGATCATAGAGCATGTGCAGAATGCAACATTTGTCCTTACAGGGCAGATTAATATTTACACTCACCAGAATCTCTCGGATTTCCTTCCAAAGGAGAGCCAATGGATTCAGAAATTTGTTTGGAATGAAGTGGCAAATTATGTTCTTCAAATTTCAGGGTCAAAAAGTCCAGCTTAGGGGCCAAATATAAGGGTCCTCCAGGCCACCTGGCACAAGCGAAGAGTATTTTCTAGATTCCCATGCTCGTCGCGAGCATTTTGAGTACTAGTGTGTCTGAAACGGACTCCGAATGACAAAGTTATGACCGTTTTAGTGAACACCGGTCCTTTATATTGCAGTCCTTGAAAGAACTTCATTTTCCCGTGTCGTGTTCTTTCGGCCGCCCCCAAATTTTGTGTCCTCCATACTAGAGATATTGTTTCCACATATATATTGGCCGATACCAGGAATGCCCTCTTCTTATTGGTTGTCACACACGTGCGTTACGACATGCCACACCAGGAAAACAAGGGGAATAAGGCTTATAGTCGCCATATTTTCTTGAAGTTACAACAAAATGGCATGCCCCTGGTCACAAAGCATGTGCAGAATGCAACGTTTGTCCTTACTATGCAGACTAATGTTTACGCTCACAAAAATCTCTCATATTTCCTTCTAAAGGAGTGTCAATGGGTTCAGAAACTTGTCTGAAAACCAAAGGCGAATGATGTTCTTTGACTTTCAAGGCCAAAAAGTCCTGCTTAGGTGCCTAATTTGAGGGTCCTCCAGGCCTCTTGGTGCAAGCAAAGAGTATTTTCTAGAATCCCACACTTGTCGCGAGCATTTTGAGTACTTGTGTGTCTGATACAGACTATGAATGACAAAGTTATGACCCTTTTAGTGAACACCGGTCCTTGATATGGAAGTCCTTGAAAGAACTTCATTTTCCCGTGACGCGTTCTTGTGGCCGCCCCCAAATTTTGAGTCCTCATAGTGGAGATATTGTGTCCACATATCTATCAACCGATACCAGGAATGCCCTCTTATTATTGGTTGTCACACACATGTGTTACAGCATGCCACACTTGAAAAACAAGGATAATAAGGCTTATAGTCGCCATATTTGCTAGAATTTACAACCAAATGGGATGCCCCTGATTGTATAGCATGTGCAGAATGCAAGATTTGTCCTTACCAGGCGGACTAATGTTTACACTCACCAGAATGTCTCGGATTTCTTTCCAAAGGAGTGCCAATGGGTTCAGAAACTTGTCTGAAAAGTAGCGCCGAATTATGTTCTTTGAATTTCAGGGGCAAAAAGTCCTGCTTAGGGGCCGAATTTGAGGGTCCTCTGGGCCTCCTAGCACAAGCGAAGAGTATTTTCTAGATTCCCACGCTCGTCGCGAGCAGTTTGAGTACTTGTGCACCTCAAATAGACTCCGAATGACAAAGTTATGACCGTTTTAGTGGATACTGGTCCATTATATGGCAGTCCTTCAAAGAACTTCATTTTCCAGTGAAGCTTTCTGGCGCACCGGCTTGACATGTTTTGTCCTCCATAGTGGAGATATTGTTTTCACACATATATTCATAGATGTCAGGAATGCCCTCTTGTTACTGGTTGTCACACTCGTACGCTGCGGCTTGCCGCACGACGAAAACAAGGAGAATAAGGTTTATAGTCACCATATTTTTTGAATGTACAACCAAATGGGATGCCCCAGATCATAGAGCATGCGCAAAATGCAATATTTGTCCTTACTAGGTGGACTAATGTTTACACTCACCGTAATATCTCGATTTCCTTCCAAAGGAGTGCCAATGGGTTCAAAAACTTGTCTGAAAAGCAGCGGCGAATGCTATTCTTTGACTCTGAGGGAAAAATTCCTGCTTTGGAGCCGAATTTAAGGGTCCTTTGGGCCTCCTAGCACAAGGAAAGAGTATTTTCTAGATTCTCACGCTCGTCGCAAGCATTTTGAGTACTTGTGTGTCTGAAACGGACTCCGAATGACAAAGTTATGACCGTTTTAGTGAATACCAATCCTTTATATGGTAGTCCTTGAAAGAAGTTCATTTTCCCATGACATGTTCCTGAGGCCGCCCCCAAATTTTGTGACCTCCATAGTGGATATATTTTTTCCACATATATATTGACTGATGCCAGGAATGCCTGCTTTTATTGGCTGTCACACACGTGCGTTACGGCATGCCACACCGGGAAAACACGGACAATAAGGCTTATAGTCTAATAGAGGCGAGGGTCCCGATCTTTCGATGAGATGATAACTATCGATTTGGTGGAGTCGACTTTGATGATCCGACTACAAACGTGCATGACGATGCGCCTTAGCAATCGCTAAACCATCTCTGCGATGTTATTGACAATGCTGGAAGCACAATCAACCTGACCACGAAGGTCTATTCCCACAAGCAATCGAAGAACAAGCAATAATATAATAAAAGCAATCTGGATATTGTGAGTATATATGAAGTATTGATAAAGGTGGGGATCCGTAAGCGGTCTTGGTCTGGTCATTGGACACAAACGAAGTACACGAAGTTGCAATGGCTAACTTTTAACTAAACAAATCCCAAAGAAAAAGCTAATAGATGGATCTACTTATATAGGAGCAAGGGGTGGAGGACAAAGAGGTGGGAGGACATCCCAAGGCAGCCTAAAACTAACCCTAGGTCATAAAAGGCCAATGGGCCCAAGTGGAGGTGACGTAACACCTTTGGACTTGTTGTTTGACTCGGATTCTGCTGCAGCGTCAGATTGTTTCGTCCATAACTCAAAGCTCGGGACGGATTTTAATGTGATTCCAATTGGGTTGGAAAGAGCATGAAATCTACTTTCCAATAAAAAAAGAATCACCCAATTCGGAGTCCGGATGAAAGAGTTCTTGGCGTTTTGAATCAGGTGTGTCTGTGCAGTCTAAATCTGAGTCCAGAACGTGAGAGACTTGGACTCTATCCTCTCTTAGGCCAAAAGTGACGTGAGAGAACTTTTTGAACAGCAAGTAAACATCTCTTTCTCCCTTATCTTCATATGTGTATTATAAAAATGTCCCATACACCTGCAATTAAACATGACACAAAAGTTTGTGAAGTATTTTTTGTCCTGGGTGACATAAATAAATTATTGCATAGTTTGCATTAGAAATCACCTCACAAATATACATGTATGTAATATATTTGGTTATATCCAAGGTAGTCATGTCCTCATCATCCTCCCTTTCTTGAAAACAAAGCCGTCCTCGGTGTTGCTTAATCTGAAATGTGGCTAACAAAAGAGACAAGGTGTACAAGTTGTATATGTATATGTCATCCATTTTTACTTCCCTTGATTTTTGCGCATATGACACATGTATACATGAGTAACTTTCATAGATCATAAAATATAAATCCAAAATATTATCATAAGTAGATGGCATGAAAATATTGCAACTCAGTTTGCACATATAAGTGAAGCTCTTATTCATATCAAAAGATTGACAATATTCATCATTAAACCATCCCAACATTGGTAAATAAACCTTACGTGCATCAAATTTACATGCTACAACATGCTTAAATAAGAAAACATGCAATAAGTCCTTTGACATAGAATGATCACCAAGATTAGAGGTCATATCGGAATGATTAAACATTGGCACAATTGTTTTAAAATTTATTTGATCCAAATCTGATTTATTTCCTGAGTCACATGGTTATTTGACATCAATAGTTAATTCAATGGGCGCACTCAAAATTGTTGGTATTTCAGTTGTTTGATCACATGACCCATTCATGACAGTAACATGATTCTCTAAAATAGGTGACATGCTCAAATCAACAGGTAACTCAACACATGATGTATTTAAGTTAATTAGGCATGCATCATTCTCATGTGAAATTATATCATCAATACCTTTACTGTTACCTTGTCACAAAGATGTAGCTGATGTAGGTATGGACAATGGCAATATACCATAACCTTGAGATGATGTCACACTCACAATCTGAGGTGTGGCTACTCTAGAAGGTGCAACAATGGAGGAATCAACCGATGGTAGTGAGCATAAATTGGAATAGTAATTGTTGTAGTCACCCAATGCATCCTCCTGTAACTGTCTCTCAAAGGTACAAGTACGAACATACATAGCAGTAATGCAACGAGGAATATACTGAAATCTTGCCTGAATATCATGGCTCAAACCACCAAAAAATCTATTCATTGTATCATCCTCAGATTCTTCTATGTCACAATGATGCATATAAGATTTGAACTCTTGGTAATAAGCATGAACAGTGTTGTTGCCTTGTTTAAATTGTTTAAATTTGCGAAGCAATTCACGATGATAGTAAGGAGGGAAAAATTGTTGTCTCATTACATCTTTCAAATCTTTCCAAGTTGTGGGTTGGTTATCAATGTTTTTCTTACAATGCACACTCCACCAAACAGAAGCAAAACCAGTAACTGCTCTAGTGGCAGCTCGTACTCGCTCAAGATCAGAAAAGTCATGGTGACTAAAAACTTGTTCTACTTCAAGCACCCAAGCGTGATAAATAGCAGGATTAAATCTACCCTCAAATGACGGTAAAGAGATAACCTGACCATGTGCTTGTGTGTGTTGTCCCAACTCTCGGGGTGGTGAAGATGTGTCCATCGTCCAAGAACATCTATCTCCGGAACCTGTCATGATTAGTAGAAACAAGAAATAAAATTCGAGAATAATGTTCCTATGAACTACTAGGATGTGGTTGTGAAGTGCTCACAGTAAAGCAAATATCAATATCTTACAAGTTCTTACCATGCGGCAGGTGGTGACAGGCAACCAGCGGTGTCAAGTAACTCTGCAGATTGTGTAAAGCGATTGCCAGGGGAACGTACGTATACACGGTGTAGAAATATGTGGAACTGGGTTGGCTATATATGGTAGCAAAAAAAGTAGCAATAATCAATTCAAAGATGCAATGTTGAATAAACGCTCAACGACGGTACTGTGCTGGTCCTAGGCTAGACTGGACTAGAGACGCGAGCCTAGAACACTAATGAGGTCATGGCATAGCATAACTAGCATAAATGAAGGATACTAAGCAGCTCTGTACAGCAAGATATAAGTGAAGATCACAACGGCAGTGAAGATAATGATGAAAAACAACTACCAAGCAGGATATACAACAACTCTCCAACTTTCCTCTTGAAAAGTTTGAGCTAATATTCTGATTAATTTTCAAAGAATGCTACTAACTCAAGCTTTCCAATGCAAAAAGAATCACTCAATTCCGAATTGATATGCGGAGTCAAAGAATTCTAAAATTGGCCTGAAAAATTGGAACAAGCTGTGTTCACGAACTTCGGAGGGCAAAAAGACCTATTTACAAGCCGATTTTGGGGTGTCAAATGTTAAACTAGCTTCTATAACTATTTAGATGCGTCTTGTCGCTAGCTTTAATTTGAGTACTCACGGAGCCAAAACGGATTTCGTATGAGGAAGATACATCTGTTTTACTGAACAGTGCGCAAAACAGATTCCAATCCGAATTCAGGTACGGGATTGATTCTAGATAGATCTGAATTTTTTTCTTCTCTCTTTTTTTCTCACACCTTTTTATTTCTTGCTTTTTCTCTTACTTTTTTATTATTTTCTCTCTCTCTTTTTTTCCGTCTTTTTTTCTCTCTCTCTTTCCAAAACAAACTAGATAAGATGCAGATTGGATCAAGCGAAGATGTGAACGATCTCAACTATGATTATGACAATGAACGGTGGCTAGCACGTGTGGAAATTGATGGATGGGTGGTGGATAGCGGAAGGGATAATGATGCAGCGGCGGCGTGACTAATGTGAACAGAACTCGAAACTCTAAACTAACTAGACACTAAGACCCAACAACTCGACACGACGATGCAACCGATAATTCAATAATGCAAACAATGAAAAGAAAATTGCATAGGCTCGGACTGGCTTGGACAAAGGATGAATAGATCTAACTTTTTTTGTGGTTTTTTTCTTGGACCATAGGTAAGAAAATAAGTCTAATCTAGGGAAAACAGGAAATTCTCATCGAGCAACCTGAAAACTGATACCACTTGATAGAGGCGAGGGTCCCGATCTTTCGATAAGATGATAACTATCGATTTGGTGGTGTCGACTTTGATGATCCGACTACAAACATGCACGATGTTGCGCCTTAGCAATCACTAAACCAACTCTGAGAGGTTATTGACAATGCCGGAAGCACAATCAACCTGACCACGAAGGTCTATTCCTGCAAGCAATCGAAGAACAAGCAAGAATATGATAAAAGCAATCTGGATATTGCGAGTATATATGAAGTATTGATAAAGGTGGGGGTCCGTAAGCGGTCTTGGTTTGGTCGTTGGACACAAACAAAGTACACGAAGTTGCAATGGCTAACTTTTAACTAAAAAATCCCAAATAAAAAGCTACTAGATGGATATACTTATATAGGAGCAAGGGTTGGCGACCAAACAGGTGGGAAGACGTCCCAAGGCAGCCTAAAACAAACCCTAGGTCGTACAAGGCCAATGGGCCCAAGTGGAGGTGACGTAACACCTTTGGACTTGTAGTTTAACTCGGATTCTGCTGCAGCGTCAGATTGTTTCGTCCATAACTCAACGCTCCGGATGGATTTTAAGGTGACTCCAATTGGTTTGGAAAGAGCATGAAATCTACTTTCCACCAAAAAATGAATCACCCAATTCGGACTCCGGATGAAAGAATTCTTGGCGTTTTGAATCAGGTTTGTCTATGCAGTCCGAATCTGAGTCCAGAACGTGAGAGACTTGGACTCTATTTTCTCTTGGGCCAAAAGTGACGTGAGAGAACTTTTTGAACAGCAAGTAAACATCTCTTTCTCCCTTATCTTCATATGTGTATTGTACAAATGTCCCATACACCTGCAATTAGACATGACACAAAAGTTTGTGAAGTATATTTGTCCTGGGTGACATAAATAAATTATTGCATAGTTTGCATTAGAAATCACCTCACAAATATACATGTATGTAATATATTTGGTCATATCCAAGGTAGTCATGTCCTCATCATAGTCGCCGTATTTTCTTGAATTTACAACCACATGGAATGCCCCTGATCATAGATCATGTGAAGAATGCACCGTTTGTCCTTACCAGGCGGACTAATGTTTACACTCACCAAAATCTCTTAGATTTCCTTCAAAAGCAGTGCTAATGTGTTCAGAAACTTGTTTGAAAATCAGCGGCAAATTATGTTCTTTGAATTTCAGGGGCAAAAAAGTCCTGCTTAGGTGCCGAGTTTGAGGGTCCTTCGGGCCTCCTGGCGCAAGCGAAGAATATTTTCTAGATTTCCATATGACAATTAATGACAAAGTTATGACCGTTTTAGTGAACACCGATCCTTCATATGACAATCCTTGTAAGAACATCATTTTCCAGTGACGCGTTCTGGCGCGCCGCCTTGAAATTATGTGTTCTCCACAGTGGAGATTGTGTTTTCACATACATAATGACCGATGCCAGGAATATAGTCTTGTTATTGGTTGTCACACACGTCCGTTACGGCATGCCGCACAGTGGAAACAAGGAGGATAAGGCTTATAGTCGCCGTATTTTCTTCAATTTACAACCAGATGGAATGCCCCAGAGCCTAGAGCATGTGCAGAATGCAACGTTTGTCCTTACCAGGCGGACTAATGTTTACACTCACCATAATCTATCAGATTTCCTTCCAAAGGAGTGCCACTTGGTTCAGAAACTTATCTAAAAAGCAGCGGGGAATGACGTTCCTTTACTTTTAAGGGCAAAAAGTCCTACTTAGATGCCGCATTTGAGGATCCTCCGGGCCTTCCGGCGCAAGAGAAGAGTAATTGCTAGATTCCCATGCTCGTCGCGAGCATTTTGAGTACTTGTGCATCTGAAACGGACTCTGAATGACAATGTTTTGACCGTTTGAGTGAAAACCAGTCCCTTACATGGCAGTCCTTGGAAGAACTTCATTTTCCTGTGATGTGTTCTTGCGGCTGCCAAATTTTGTGTCTCCATAGTGGAGATATTCTTTCCACATATATATTGGCTGATGCCAGGAATGCCCTCTTGTTATTGGCTATCACACACGTGCGTTACAGCATGCCACACCGGGAAAACAAGGAGATTAAGGCTTATAGTCGTGCCCTCTTGTCTTGCTTAGAGGCCGAATTTGAGGCTCCTCCAGGCCTCCTGGCGCAAGCCAAGAGTATTTTCTAGATTTCCACACTCGTCACGTGTATTTTGAGTACTTGTGTGTCTGTAACGGACTCTGAATGACAAAGTTATGACCGTTTTAGTGAACACCGGTCCTTTATATGGCAATCCTTTAAAGAACTTCATTTTCCAGTGACGCATTCTGGAGCGCCGCCCCCATATTTTGTGTCATATAAAGGACCGGTGCCCAGAATGCCCTCTTGTCATTGGCTGTCACACAGGTGCGTTACGGCATGCCACACCGGAAACGAGGAGAATAAGGATTATAGTCGCCATATTTTCTTGAATTTACAACCAAATTGGATGCCCCTAATCATAGAGCATGTGCAGAATGCAACGTTTATCCTTACCAGGCAGACTAATGTTTACACTCACCAGAATGTCTCGGATTTCCTTCCTAAGGAGTGCCAATTGGTTCAGAAACTTGTTTGAAAAGCAGCGGCGAATTATGTTCTTTGAATTTCATGGGCAAAAAGTCCTCCTGAGGGCCGAATATGAGAGTCCTCTGGGTTTCCTAGCGCAAGGGAAAATTATTACCTAGATTCCCACGCTCGTCGCGAGCATTTTGTGAACTTGTGCGTCTGGAACGGACTCCGAATGACAAAGTTATGACCGTTTTTGTGAACACCGGTTCTTTATATAGCAATCCTTGAAAGAACTTCATTTTCGAGTGATGCGTTCTGGCGCACTGGCTTGAAATTTTGTGTCCTTCATAGTGGAGGTAGTGTTTTCACATATATATTGACCGATGCCAGGAATGCCATCTTGTTATTGGTTGTGACACACGTGCCCTATGGCATGCCGCACGTCGAAAACAAGGAGAATAGGGCTTATAGTCGCCATATTATCTTGAATTTACATCCAAATGTGATAGAGGCAAAGGTGTCCCGTCTTTTGATGAGATGATGGATTTCGCTTTGGTGGAAGTCGACTTTGACGATCCGACTACGAACGTGCGAGGACGTCGCGCCTTAGTAATCGCTAAACCAACTCCGAGAGGTTATTGACCACGACGGAGCACGATCAACCTGACCACGAGGGTCTGCTTCCTGCGAGCAAACGAAGAACAAGCAAGAAACTAAGATTGCAATCTAGATATTGCGATTATAAGATGAAATCTTTATTGATCAAGGTGGGGTTCTGTAACGCCTTTGTCTGGTCGGTGAACACAAACGAAGTACGCGAAGTTGCAGCTATGGCGAACTTTTAATCTAAACAAAACCCAAAGTATAAACAGTGCCCTAAGGGCTGTATATATGGAGGAAGAGGGGGAATTTCGTGGCCCTTGGTGGAGGGGTCCGAAATCAACCCTATCTCTTGTTTCTCCACACATATACGGACTCTAAAAATAGCCTATACTTATGTATTTCGAAATTACATGGGCCTGGCCCAATAATAAGGTGACGCAGCATCCAGAATAGCCTCGGGACGAAATTTATGAAGTGGCATCTTGTATATTTCGTCCAAAGCTTCATGCACCCATTATGGTGGCTTCAAAGACCTGAAATCATCACTTGTAACTCCGTTCTTGTTCTCCTTGCGCACGCCATCATCTCCATGCTTGTTCGTGCTCCAATGTTCATCCTTCTCCAAGCTAGGCTCTTCATTTGTAAGCAAAACAAATTTATCCAATTTAGGCAGCATCATATTCTCATGAACATTAGAATCATTACCAAGAAACGAAAGTACCTGATAATTTAATTGGCGTGCGCGAGCTCTAGTAATTGGTCCAGTATATGTAGCAGTAGGGGTTGTGGGAGTAACAATGGTATTGATGTCCTCATCATCCTCCCCTTCTTGAAATGAAGTCGTCCTCGATGGAAGCTCATCTTCCTCACCCAAATAAGGCTTCAAATGTGCAATGTTAAAAGTGGGACTAACCCCAAAATCTGCAGGCAGCTCAAGTTTATATGCATTATCATTTATTTTCTCCAACACCTTAAAAGGACCATCAACACGAGGCATTAGCTTTGATTTGCGCAAATCAAGAAATCTATCCTTACGCAAATGTAACCAAACAAGATCTCCAGGTGCAAACACAACATGTTTTCTACCCTTATCTCCAGCAAGTTTATATTTAGCATTCATACGCTCAATGTTTTCCTTAGTTAACTCATGCATTTTTAAAATCAATTCAGCATGTTGTTTAGCATCAAAATTAACCATCTCCGAACATGGAAGAGGCAACAAATCAATAGGTGCACGAGGTAGGAAACCATACACAATTTTCAAATTGGCACATCTTAGTAGTAGAATGCAGTGAACGATTATAAGCAAATTCAATATGAGGCAAGCATTCTTCCCACATTTTCTTATTATTCTTCAAAACAGCCCTAAGCATAGTAGACAATGTTCTATTGACTACTTCAGTTTGTCCATCTGTTTGGGGGTGACAAGTAGTACTAAAAAAAGTTTAGTCCCCAACTTAGCCCATAAACATCTCCAAAAGGGGCTAAGAAATTTAGTATCACGAGCTGAAACAATAGTATTTGGCACACCATGCAAGCGAATAATTTCATGAAAGAACAAATCAGCAACATTAATAGCATCATCGCTTTTATGACATGGTATAAAGTGTGCCATTTTCGAGAATCTATCCATGGCAACTACTATGCTATCCCTCCCCTTCTTTGTTCGAGGTAAACCTAAAACAAAGTCCATAGATATATATCCTCCCAAGGAACACTAGGTACAGGCAAAGGCATATATAAACCATGAGGATTGAGTTGTGAATTTGCTTTTTGACATGTAGTGCAGCGAGCAACAAAGCGCTCAACATCCCGTCTCATCTTTGGCCAAAAGAAATGTGTAGCAAGTACGTCCTCTGTCTTCTTCACGCCAAAGTGTCCCATTAATCCTCCTCCATGCGCCTCCTGCAATAACAAAAGACGAATGGAGCTAGCTGGAATGCATAGCTTGTTAGCACAGAACACAAAACCATCATTAACGATGAACTTGTTCCATGTTCTACCTTTGTTACAATTCTGCAATACATCTTTAAAATCAGCATCATGCACATATTGATCTTTGATGGTCTCCAAACCAAATATTTTGAAGTCAAGTTGTGAAAGCATAGTATAACGACGAGACAATGCATCAGCAATAACATTTTCTTTACCCTTCTTGTGTTTAATGACAGAAGGGAATGTCTCAATGAATTGAACCCAGTTAGCATGTGTACGATTCAGTTTAGCTTGAATTTTAGTATGTTTCAAAGATTCATGATCAGAGTGTATAACAAATTCTTTGGGCCATAAATAATGTTGCCATGTTTCTAAAGTCCGAACAAGAGCATATAAATCTTTATCATAAGTAGATTAATTCAGACTAGGCCCACTCAATTTTTCAGAAAAGTATGCAACAGGTTTGCCATCTTGTAATAACACACCTCCTAATCCAATTCCACTAGCATCACATTCAAGCTCAAAAGTCTTACTAAAATCAGGAGGTTGGAGTAAAGGCACATGTGTCAACTTTTCTTTCAATACCGTGAAGGCTTCTTCCTGTGCGGTACCCAAAGAAAAGGCACATCTTTCTTTGTAAGCTCATTGAGAGGTGCAGCAATGGTGCTGAAATCTCTCACAAAACGCCTATAGAATCCAGCGAGGCCAAGAAAACTCCTCACTTGCGGCCAACTCTCAATAGCTTCAATCTTGGCTTTATCAACTTCAATTCTCTGTGCAGTGACAACATAGCCAAGAAAAGATACTCGGTCGGTGCAAATGGTGCACTTCCCAACGTTACCAAACAAACGTGCATCACGTAAAGCAATAAAAATATCACGTAAATGTTCCAAATGTTCCTCCAAAGATCTGCTATAAATCAGTATATCATCAAAATAGACTACCACAAATCGTCCAATAAAAGCACGTAAAACTTTGTTCATTAATCTCATGAAAGTACTAGGTGCATTAGTTAACCCAAAAGGCATGACTAACCACTATATAATCCAAACTTAGTTTTAAATGCCGTTTTCCATTCGTCTCCCAATTTCATACAAATTTGATGGTATCCACTACGCAAATCAACTTTGGAGAATATTGTAGAGCCACTCAATTCATCAACCATATCATCTAGCCTAGGAATAGGATGACGATAACGAATAGTAATATTATTAATGCCTCTACAATCAACACACATACGTGATGTACCATCCTTTGTCGGCACTAGAATAATAGGAACAACACAAGGACTAAGGGATTCGCGTATTTAACCTTTGTCGAGTAGCTCTTGTACTTGACGCATAATCTCCTTCGTCTCCTCTGGATTGGTACGGTATGGTGCACGGTTGGGTAATGATGCACCGGGAATTAAGTCAATCTGATGCTCAATCCCTCGAATGGGAGGTAATCCCGGTAGCATGTCTTGTGGAAAGACATCAGCGAACTGCTGCAAAATGTTAGTGACAGCAGGAGGCAAAGAGGAAGGCACGTCCTCAAATGAAAATAATGCCTCTTTGCACACAAAAGCATAGCAAACAGATTTGCTGAAATCTTGCTCATCAATATCAGATTTAGTGGCAAGTAAACATGCACTTTTCAATTTAATTTCAGAAACAACACTAGATGGTTTACTATTATGCTTCATCTGTTGCTCAAATTCTTTTGCCACAATCTGATTTTCACTCTTATTTGTCTCCTATTTTGCTTTATTAGCTCTATTAATATCATCTTTCAAAATGGAATAGGGAGTCATAGGAAGCGAAGTAATATTTTTATCCTTATGAACCACAATATAATTGTTTCTACCATGGTGTACAAATTTTTTATCAAATTGCCATGGTCGACCAAGTAATAAGGAACATGCTTGCATAGGTACCACATCACAATCAACATAATCAGCATATGTAGAGATACTAAAATGCACACGAACAGTATGTGTTACCTTAACCTTGCCGCTGTTGTTGAACCATTGGATGTAGTAAGGATGTGGATGTGGTCTTGTGGTGAGAGATAGCTTCTCCACCATCTCCATGCTAGCCAAGTTGTTGCAGCTCCCTCCGTCTATGATGACGCGCACAGAAAGTTCCTTCACAACTCCCGTTGTATGGAACAAATTGTGCCTGTGATTTTGCTCAGCTTGTGTGATCTAAACATTCAAAACACGTTGAGCAACTAAACATTCATACCTGTCAGCGTCTTCAGGAGCCATGTATTGCGTCTCATGATCAGAATCAGCTCCACCGTGTACTTCACTTGTAATAAGCGCCAAAGTCTCCTCATCATAGTCACTAGCGGACTTATACCCACCATCCTCAGTAGCAATCATCACACGCTGAGATTTGCATTCTCTCGCATAATGACCTCTTCCCTTACAACGACGACAAATAATATGACTTGTGTGCCCTGTTGATACCATGGAAGAAGAAGAGCTCTGTGCAGACACGGCAGGTGCGCTCTTGGCAGATAGTGGTGGTTGTTCCTGCTTTCTTGTATCACGACTGTAGGTGGCACCTGATGGAGGTGCTGGTGCAGTGGAAGTAGAAGATGCACGCGGTGTCCATGATGAAGGTCGACCTGCAGAAAAGTTAGTTCGCGCCAATGCCTGTCGATCCTGCACTTCACGTTCAGCTTTACAAGCACGATGGAATAAACGAGTGATATTAGTATACTCCTTATACTATAGAATGGTCTGAATCTCTCTATTTAATCCACCCATAAAACGTGCAAGCATAGCTTCATTCTCCTCAACAATACCACATCTAATCATGCCAGTTTGTAATTCCTGATAATATTCTTCTATAGAATTTTTCCCTTGTCTTAAACGCTGCAATTTTTGAAGCAATTCACGTTGATAATATGGTGGAACCCAACGAGTATGCATAGCAGTTTTCAAAGCAGCCCAAATAGTTGGAATAGGATATAATCTACAATGTTCAGACCACCATACACATGCAAAACTAGTGAAAGCACAAACAACAGCAGCAACCCGTCTCTCCTCGAGATATTGTAAACATGTAAAATGTTGTTCAGTTTCTAACTCCCAAGTAAGATATATATCAGGAACATATCTACCCTCAAATGGTGGAATATTCAATTTCAGTTTCGGAATATGGTCATTATCTCGAACCTGAGGTGGTGGTGCAGGCCTACCATTGCGAATATATACCTAAGGTCGACCTGCTGGTGGCTGCACGTAGTTCTGATTTTGATCAACCTCATCCTCGTAATAGTCCTCCACCTCTGCAGTAATAGCAGGAGCTACAGAAGCACCAACAGCAGTAGCAGCGGCACCAGAATTTTGTCCTAGCTCAAAAGGAACACGCTGTGCTCGCCCTACTGTATCGCGGCGTGAAACTGGTGGTGGGAGATATTTGAGTAATTCATCGAACATGGCATCCAACTTGGTGTCAATTGTCTTCTCGATGTCATCCATCTTCTCCATTGCCTTTCCAAAGCTGGCCATCACGTCTTCCACCTGTTGACCCAACATCTGATGAAACTTATCATGAAGCTCCTTGTTCGTCATGTTCTCCCAGTCAATCTCGTCGGCTTGTGATCCTGGCATGGTTAGCAGCAATAGAAACACACAAGAATATGATCCTACAGACTACCGACAAGTGGTGGTGGTGGGTGTCACAAATCCGTCAAGCAAAACTCAAATTCTTACCAGTTCTTACCCAGCAACAGGTGGTGATCGGCAACCGTTGTAGTCAAAACTCTCAAAGCTTGGATAGAGCGATTACTAGGGAGAGTCAAACGCACGAAATAGATGTATGTGGAGCTAGGACGGCTTATGATATGGTAGCAAAAAGGGTCAGCAATAATCAATTCAGAGATGCAAAGTTGAATAAACGCTCAATGACGGTACTGTGCTGGTCCTAGGGTAGACCGTGCTAGAGACGCGAGCCTAGAACACTAACAAAATCATGGCGCGGCATGTAATCAAGGGACGAGCACACTCTGAATTTCTTTTTTCGCTCTGCTCTTTTTGTTTTGCGCTCCTCTTTTTTTTGTGAAAAATCACTATAATGGCGAGTGTCTCAAAACTCTTCCTAGGTCAAACTGACAGGATGGGCACGTAATTTTTTTGACAATTTTTTTTAGAAATCAGGGCAGTGACGACGAAAAAGTGCGACAAAAAATCACTATGATGGCGAGTGTCTCAAAACACTCCCTGGGACCTAAAAATAGGATAGGGAAAAAATATTTTTGGTCGCCGAAATTTTGGCCTAAAAACTGCCCGGGGGTCTCCAGACTCTTTTTCTTTCTTTTTCTTTTTTTTTCGAAACCTACTTAGGCATGGAAACACGAATTGGCAATTAGATGGATCTCGAAAACAAACCTAATATGCAAGGAACTCGGATTGGTGGTGGATATATGGTGGTGGTATATGGCAGCGGTGGTGGTATATGGCAGCGGTGGTGGTAGCGGTGGTAGTATATGGATATGGATCAGTGGTGGTATATGGATACGAATTGGTGGTGGTATATGGATACGGATTCGGAGTGGTGGTGGTAGGTGGCAGGGCGATGATGATGGAGCAGTGGCGGCGTGACAACTTATGACCAGAACTCGAAACTCTAAAAGACTAGACGCTAAGACCAGCAACTTGACGCGACGATGCAACCGCAAATTCAACAAAGCAAAATACTGAAAAGACTATGCAAAGGCTCAGACTGGTTCGGATAGGATGAACTAACCCTAATTTTCTTTTTGTTGTCTTTTTCGTGGACTATAGGTATGAAGAACGGACTCGATCTAAACTACGAAAAACTGTTAAATCTCACCGAGCAACCTAGAAATCTGATACCACTTGATAGAGGCAAAGGTGTCCCGTCTTTCAATGAGATGATGGATTTTGCTTTGGTGGAAGTCGACTTTGACGATCCGACTACGAACGTGCGAGGACGTCGCGCCTTAGCAATCGCTAAACCAACTTTGAGAGGTTATTGACCACGTCGGAGCACGATCAACCTCACCACGAGGGTCTGTTTCCTGTGAGCAAACGAAGAACAAGCAAGAAACTGAGATTGAAATCTAGATATTGCGAATATAAGATGAAAGCTTTATTGATCAAGGTGGGGTTCTGTGACGCCTTTGTCTGGTCGTTGAACACAAACGAAGTACGCGAAGTTGCAGCTATGGCGAACTTTTAATCTAAACAAAACCCAAATTCTAAACGGTGCCCTAAGGGCTGTATATATGGAGGAAGAGGGGGGAATTTTGTGGACCTTGGTGGAGGGGTCCGAAATCAACCCTATCTCTTGTTTCCTCACACATCCGGACTCTAAAAATAGCCTACACTTATGTATTTCAAAATTACATGGGCCTGGCCCAATAATAAGGTGACGCAGCACCCAGAATAGCCTCGGGGCAAAATTTATGTAGTGGCATCTTGTATATTTCGTCCAAGGCTTCATGCACCCATTATGGTGGCTTCAAAGTCCTGAAATCATCACTTTTAACTCCGTTCTTGTTCCCCTTGTGCATGCCATCATCTCCATGCTTGTTCATGCTCCAGTGTTCATCCTTCTCCAAGCTAGGCCCTTCATTTGTAAGCAAAACAAATGTATCCAATTTAGGCAGCATCATATTCTCATGAACATTAGAATCATTACCAAGAAACGAAAGTACCTGATAATTTAATTGGCGTGCGCGAGCTCTAGTAATTGGTCCAGTATATGTAGCAGTAGGGGTTGTGGGTGTAACAATGGTATTGATGTCCTCATCAAAATGGGACACCCCTGATCATTGAACATGTGCAAAATGCAATGTTTGGACCAGGCGGACTAATGTTTATACTCACCAAAATCTCTTAGATTTCCTTCCAAAGCATTGCCAATGGGTTCAGAAACTTGTCTGAAAAGGAGTGGCGAATTATGTTCTTTGCATTTCAGGGGCAAAAAGTCCTACTTAGGGGTCGAATTGGAGGTTCCTCCGGGCCTCCTGGCGCAGCGAAGAGTATTTTCTAGATTCCCAAGCTCATCGCGAGAATTTTGAGTACTTGCGCATCTGAAACGGACTCCGAATGACAAAGTTATTACCGTTTTAGTGAACACCGGTTCTTTATATGGCAATCCTTGAAAGAAATTCATTTTCCAGTGACACGTTCTGGCGTGTCGGCTTGAAATTTTGTGTCCTCCATACTGGAGATAGTGTTTTCACATACATAAAGACTGATGCCAGGAATGCCCTCTTGTTATTGGTTGTCACACACGTGCGTTATGGCATGCCGCACGGCAAAAACGAGGAGAATAAGGCTTATAGTCACCGTATTTTCTTTTATTTACAACCAAATGGGATGCCCCATATCATACAGCATGTGCAGAATTCAACGTTTGTCCTTACCAGGTGGACTAATGTTTACACTCACTAGAATTTCTTGGATTTCTGTCCAAAGGAGTACCAATGGGTTCAGAAACTTGTCTGAAAAGCAGCGGCAAATTATGTTCTTTGAATTTTAGAGGAAAAAGTCCAGCTTAGGTGCTGAATTTGAGGGTATGCCGGGCCTCCTGGTGCAAGCGAAGATTATTTCTAGATTTACACGCTCGTCGCGAGCATTTTGACTACTTGTGCGTTTGAAACGGACTCCGAATGACAAAGTTATGACAATTTTAGTGAACACCGGTTCTTTATATGGCAATCCTTGAAAGAACTTCATTTTCTAGTGACGCGTTCTGGCGTGCCGGCTTGAAGTTTTGTGTCCTCCATAGTGGAGATAATGTTTTCACATATATATTGAACGATGCCAGGAATGCCCTCTTGTCGTTGGTTGTCACACACGTGCTTTACGGCATGCCGCACGGCGAAAAAAGGGGAATAAGGCTTATAGTCGCCATATTTTCTTTAATTTATAACCGAATGGGATGCCCTTGATCATAGAGCATGTGCTGAATGCAACATTTGTCCTTACCAGGCGGACAAAGTTTTACACTCACCACAATCTCTCGGGTTTCTTTCCAAAGGAGTGCCAATGGGTTCAAAAACTTGTCTGAAAAGCAGCAGTGAATTATGTTCTTTGAATTTCGAGGGTAACAATTCCTGCTTAGATGCCCAATTTGAGGGTCCTCTATGCCTCTTAGCGCAAGCGAAGGTTATTTTCTAGATTCCCATGCTCGTCGCGAGCATTTTGAGTACTTGGGCATCTGAAACGGAATCCAAATGACAAAGTTATGACCATTTTAGTGAACATCGGTTCTTTATATGGCAATCCTTAAAAGAACTTCATTTTCTAGTGACGCATTCTGGCGCGCCGGCTTGAAATTTTGTGTCCTCCATAGTGGAGATAGTGTTTTCACATATGTATTGAGTGATGCCAAGAAAGCCCTCTTGTTATATGTTGTCACACACGTGCGTTACGGCATGCCGCACGATGAAAACAAGAAGAATAAGGCTTATAGTCGCCACATTTTCTTTATTTTACAACCAAATGGGATGCCCTGATCATAGAGCATGTGCAGAATGCAACGTTTGTCCTTACCCAGTGGACTAATGTTTACACTCACCAAAATCTCTCGGATTTTCTTCCAATGGAGTGTCAATGGGTTCAGACACTTTTGTGAAAAGCAGCAGCAAATTATGTTCTTTGAATTTCAGGGGCAAAAAGTCCTGCTTAGGGGCTGAGTTTGCGGGTCCTCCTGGCCTCTTGGCGCAAGCAAAGTGTATTTTCTGAATGGCATAGTTATGACCGTTTTAGTGAACAACGGTACTTTATATGGAAGTCCTTGAAAGAACTTCATTTTCCCGTTACGCGTTCTTGCGGCTGCCCCCAAATTTTCTGTCTACATAGTGGAGATATTGTTTCCACATATCTATTGACCGATGCCCAGAATGCCCTCTTGTTATTGGCTGTCACACACGTGCGTTACGACATGCCACACGAGGAAAACGAGGAGAATAAGGCTTATGGTCACCATATTTTTTTGAATTTACAACCAAATGGGATGCCCCTGATCATAGAGCATGTGTAGAATGCAACGTTTATCCTTACTAGGTGGACTAATGTTTACACTCACCAAAATCTCTCGGATTTTCTTCCAATGGAGTGTCAATGGGTTCAGACACTTTTGTGAAAAGCAGCAGCAAATTATGTTCTTTGAATTTCAGGGGCAAAAAGTCCTGCTTAGGGGCTGAGTTTGCGGGTCCTCCTGGCCTCTTGGCGCAAGCAAAGTGTATTTTCTGAATGGCATAGTTATGACCGTTTTAGTGAACAACGGTACTTTTTATGGATGTCCTTGAAAGAACTTCATTTTCCCGTTACGCGTTCTTGCGGCTGCCCCCAAATTTTCTGTCTACATACTGGAGATATTGTTTCCACATATCTATTGACCGATGCCCAGAATGCCCTCTTGTTATTGGCTGTCACACACGTGCGTTACGACATGCCACACGAGGAAAACGAGGAGAATAAGGCTTATGGTCACCATATTTTTTTGAATTTACAACCAAATGGGATGCCCCTGATCATAGAGCATGTGTAGAATGCAACGTTTATCCTTACTAGGTGGACTAATGTTTACACTCATCAGAATCTCTCAAATTTCCTTGTAAAGGAGTGCCAATGGTTTCAGAAACTTGTTTGAAAAGCAGTGGCAAATAATGTTCTTTGAATTTCAGGGGCAAAAAGTCCTACTTAGGGGCCAAATATGAGGGTCCTCCGGGCCTCCTAGCGCAAGGGAATATTATTTTATAGATTCCATGCTCGTAGCGAGCATTTTGAGTAATTGGGCATTGGAAACGGACTCCGAATGACAAAGTTATGACCGTTTTAGTGAACACCGGTTCTTTATATGGCAATCCCAAGAACTTTATTTTCTAGTGACGCGTTCTGGCGCGCCGGCTTGAAATTTTGTGTCCTCCATAGTGGAGATAGTGTTTTCACATATATATTGACCGATGCCTGGAATGCCCTCTTGTTATATGTTGTCACACACGTGCGTTACGGCATGCTGCACAGCGAAAACAAGGAGAATAAGGCATATAATCGCAATATTTTCTTTAATTTACAACCAATTGGGATGCCCCTGATCATAGAGCATGTGCAGAATGCAATGTTTGTCCTTACCAGGGGGACTAATGTTTACACTCACCTAAATCTCTCAGATTTCCTTCCAAAGGAGTGCCAATGGGTTCAGAAAGTTGTGTGAAAAGCAGCGGTGAATTATGTTCTTTGTATTTCAGGGTCAAAAAGTCCTGTTGAGGCCTGAGTTAGAGGGTCCTCTTGGCCTCTTGGCGCAAGCGAAGTGTATTTTCTAGATTTCCATGCTCGTGGCGAGCATTTTGAGTACTTGTGCGTCTGAAACGGACTATGAATGAAATAGTTATGACCGTTTTAGTGAACACCGGTCCTTTATATGGAAGTCCTTGAAAGAACTTCATTTTTCCATTATGCGTTCTCGCGGCTGCCCCCAAATTTTCTGTCTACATAGTGGTGATATTTTTTCCATATATCTATTGACCGATGCTCGGAATGCCCTCTTGTTTTTGGCTGTCACACACGTGCGTTACGACATGCCACACGGGGAAAACGAGGAGAATAAGGCTTATGGGCACTGTATTTTTTCGAATTTACAACCAAATGGGATGCCCTTGATCATAGAGCATGTGCAGAATGCAACGTTTATCCTTACTAGGCGGACTAATGTTTACACTCACCAGAAGCTCTCAAATTTCCTTGTAAAGGAGTGCCAATGGGTTCAGAAACTTGTTTGAAAAGCAGCAGCGAATAATGTTCTTTGAATTTCAGGGTCAAAAAGTCCTACTTAGGGGCCGAATATGAGGGTCCTCCGGGCCTCATGGTGCAAGGGAAGATTATTTTATAGATTCCACGCTTGTAGCGAGCATTTTGAGTACTTGTGCATCTGAAACAGACTCTGAATGACAATGTTAAGACCGTTTTTGTGAACACCGGTTCTTTATATGGCAATCCTTGAAAGAACTTCATTTTCCAGTGATGCGTTCTGGCACACCAGCTTGAAATTTTGTGTTCTCCATAGTGGAGATAGTGTTTTCACAATGTCATCTTGTTATTGGTTGTCACACACGTGCGCTACGGCATGCCGCATGGCAAAAACGAGGAGAATAGGGCGTATAGTTGTCGTATTTTCTTAAATTTACAACCAAATGGGATGCCCCTGATCATAGAGCATGTGCAGAATGCAGCATTTGTCCTTACCAGGCGGACTAATGTTTACACTCACAAAAATATCTCGGATTTCCGTCCAAAGTAGTGCGAATGGGTTCAGAAACTTGTCTGAAAATCAGGGGCGAATTATGTTCTTTGAATTTCAGGGGCAAAAAGTCCTGCTTACGGGCCGAATTTGAGGGTCCTCGGGGCCTCCTGGCATAGCGAAGCATATTTTCTAGATTCCCAAGCTCGTCGCAAGCATTTTGAGTACTTGTGCATCTGAAACGAACTCCGAATGACATAGTTATGACCGTGCTAGTGAACACCGGTCCTTTATATGCCAATCATTGAATGAAATTCATTTTCCAGTGACGCGTTCTGGCACGCTGGCTTGAAATTTTGTGTCCTCCATAGTGGAGATAGTGTTTTCACATATCTATTGACCGATGCCCAGAATGCTCTCCTGTTATTGGCTGTCGCACACGTGCATTACGACATGCCACACGGGGAAAACGAGGAGAATAAGGCTTATGGTCACCGTATTTTTTTGAATTTACAAGCAAATGGGATGCCCCTGATCATAGAGCATGTGTAGAATGCAACGTTTATCCTTACTAGGCAGACTAATGTTTACACTCACCAGAATCTCTCGAACTTCCTTGTAAAGGAGTGCCAATGGGTGCAGAAACTTGTGTGAAAAGCAGCGGCGAATAATGTTCTTTGAATTTCAGGGTCAAAAAGTCCTACTTAGGGGCCGAATATGAGGGTCCTCCGGGCCTCCTGGCGCAAGCGAAGATTGTTTTATAGATTCCACACTTGCAGCGAGCATTTTGAGTACTTGTAAATCTGAAACGGACTACGAATGACAATGTTATGATTGTTTTTGTGAACACCGGTTCTTTATATGGCAATCCTTGAAAGAACTTCGTTTTCCAGTGACCCGTTCTGGCGCACCGGCTTGAAATTTTGTGTCTTCCATTGTGGAGATAGTGTTTTCACATATATATTAACCAATGCCAGGAATGCCATCTTGTTATTGGTTGTCACACACGTGCGCTACGGCATGCCGCACGGCGAAAACAAGGAGAATATGGCTTATAGTCGTCGTATTTTCTTAAATTTACAACCAAATGGGATGCCCCTGATCATAGAGCATGTGCAGAATGCAGCATTTGTCCTTACCAGGTGGACTAATGTTTACACTCACCAAAATATCTCGGATTTCCGTCCAAAGGAGTGCCAATGGGTTCAGAAACTTGTCTAAAAAGCAGCGGCGAGTTATGTTCTTTTAATTTCAGGGGTAGAAAGTCTTGCTTACGGGCCGAATTTGAGGGTCATTAGGGCCTCTTGCCGCAGCGAAGAGTATTTTCTAGATTCCCAAGCTCGTCCAGAGCATTTTGAGTACTTGTGGGTCTGAAACGGATTCTGAATGACAAAGTTATGACCATGTTAGTGAACACCGGTCCTTTATATGGCAATCATTGAATGAACTTCATCTTCCAGTGACGCGTTCTGGCACGCTGGCCTGAAATCTTGTGTCCTCCATAGTGGAGATAGTGTTTTCACATATACAAAGACCGATGGAAGGAATGCCCGCTTGTTATTGGTTGTCACACACGTGTGTTAAGGCATGCCGCGCGATGAAAACAAGGAGAATATGGCTTATAGTCGCCGTATTTTCTTCAATTGACAACCAAATGGGATGCCCCGGATCATAGAGCATGTGCAGAGTACAACGTTTGTCCTTACTAGGCTAATGTTTACACTCACCAGAATCTCTTGGATTTCCTTCCAAAGGAGTGCCAATGGGTTCAGAAACTTGATTGAAAAGCACCGGCGAATTACGTTCTTTGAATTTCAGGGGCAAAATGTCCTTCTTAGGGGCCGAATTTTAGGGTCCTTCGGGCCTCCTGGTACAAGCGTAGATTATTTTCTAGATTCCCACGCTCATCGCGAGCATTTTGTGTACTTGTGCATCTGAAACGGACTCCGAATGACAAAGTTATGACCATTTTAGTGAACACCGGTTCATTATATGGCAATCCTTGAAAGAACTTCATTTTCTAGTGATTCATTCTGGCGCGCCGGCTTGAAATTTTGTGTCCTCCATAGTGGATATAATGTTTTCATATATATACTGACTGATGCCAGGAATGTCCTCTTGTTATTGGTTGTCACACACGTGTGTTACGTCATGCCGCACGCCGAAAACATGGAGAATAAGGCTTATAGTCGCCATATTTTCTTGAATTTACAACCAAATGGGATGCCCCTGATCATAGAGCATGTGCAGAATGCAACGTTTATCCTTACCAGGTGGACTAATGTTTACACTCACCACAATCTCTTGGATTTCCTCCAAAGTACTGCCAACGGGTTCAGAAACTTGTGTGAAAAGCAGCGGCGAATTATGTTCTTTAAATTTCAGGGGCAAAGAGTCCTGCTTAGGGGCCTAGTTTGAGGGTCCTCTGGGCCTCCCGACGCAAGCGAAGAGTATTTTCTAGAGTCCTGCACCGTCACGAGCAGTTTGAGTACTTGTGCGTCTGAAACAGACTCCGAATGAGAAAGTCATGACCGTTTTAGTGAACACCGGTCCTTTATATGACAATCCTTGAGAAAACATCATTTTCTAGTGAAGCGTTCTGGCGCACCGGCTTGAAATTTTGTGTCCTCCATAGTGGAGATAGTGTTTTCACACATATATTGACCGATGCCAGTAATGCCCTCTTGTTATATGTTGTCACACACGTGCGTTACGACATGCCACACGGTGAAAACAGGGAAAATAAGGCTTATACTCTCCATATTTTCTTGAATTTACAACAAAATGGGATGCCCCTCATATAGAGCACGTGCAGAATGCAACCTTTGTCCTTATCAGGTGGACTAATGTTTACACTCACCAAAATCCCTCGGATTTCCTTCCAAAGGAGTGCTATGGGTTCAGAAACTGTGACACCCCAAAAATTTAACCATGTTTTAATTATTAAAATTTTGCCAGAAGTTTAAAATTTTTTGCTCTCTGGATTTTCTGTTGGTTTCAGAACCCCTTTTCTTTAATATTGAGGAGTTTTACCCCAAGTGGAAACTTTCCAAAAATATTATTGGACTTCTATACTCCCTCAATAAAACAATTCTTAATCAGTGGGTTTATTTGCATAATTGTTTTTCCTGAGCTTTATTCTTTCAAAGTGATTTTCGGAGCCTTGTGTGCATGGCCAGTTTTGACATGGTTTTTAGTTAGCGTTGCAAGCTTGGTCTCCTGGCCTAACCCCCTTGTCCATTAGCTTTCTTGCAAACCCTAGCCTAGTCCTGTTAGTTGCCAGCCTCACCCGAGCGCTCTAGACCACCTTGGCATTCTGTCGAGCATGTCGCGTGCGTGCTCTGGGCGTGCCCAGAGCGCACGTTTTGCACGCGCGTGCACCGAGCCGCCGCGTCGCGCCCCTGGCTCTTGCTTGCTCTGCAGAGCCGCGCCCCACCATCGACCACTCGCCAGAACGCGCAAGCTGCCCCTAGTGCCCTACCGCGCCGCCGTCAGAGCCCTTTGGCGGCACGCCGGCGTCCGCAGTGGGCTCTTGCCACGGTCGGCGCCACCCGAGCCGCAGCCGCGCGCCAGCTACCCCTGGAGCAGTCCAAGCTTGTCTGCACGCTCGTCCGCAAGTGCTCGTCGGCGCCACGACGCCCTGCCGCAGCAGAATCGGTCGGCCGACGATCTTATCCTCGGCAGTGGTGGAACCGACCTAGCTACACTATAAATGGTGACCCCGAGCTCCTCCTAGACCGCAGGCAGCCTCAAGCCACTTCCCTAACGCTCCCCTAGCCCGCAATCGACCAGAGGAGGCCGTCTTCCCCGTCTCCGGCCAGCTCGGCCACCGCCGCCCTCCGCTCCGTTTCTTCGCAACCAGGCCCTCCCCCGTCCAGCCAACGCCACCACCCGACTCCCCTTCATCTTGCGGAGCCGCCCAGCTACTCAAACACGATCGTAGGCCACCATAGCTCAAACCCCCTTTTCATCCCGAAGCTATCACCGCCGGGAAGCTCGCCGCCGGCGACTCCCTCCGTCCCCACCTGACTAGCAACCACTGGGAGGACCGCCCTAGATTGGCGGATCCATCCCCACCCTCGGTCTCTCGAATGGTGCCGCCGTTCCCCGGCGAGCGTCGCCGGAGTCCCGCCTCCGCTCGGGCAGAGAAGGAGGAGGGACAGAAGACCAGTCAAACCTGACCAGTGGGCCCGCTGGACCCACTGTCAGTGACCCACGCGCGGTCCATGCTGGATAAGTGGAGGCGTAAAACCAAAATACGCCTTCGACGTGGTCAGTTTTCGAAATGTTTTTCCTTTTTTTGTTTCATTTTAAAAACAGATTTTGAGCAAAACTTTGACTGCCTATAACTTTTTAAATTTGAATCCAAATGAATTGATTCTTTTTCCTACCTCTCTCAAATTCAATCTAGTTTATTTTAAGATTTATTTCAAAAAAATTCAGACAACTTTTTGGTACTGCTTTTGAAACTATATATTGATTCAAAAATATTTTAAATAGGATTTTTGGAGAGAGAAGAAAATTTTCAAAGTTTTGGAATGCACCTGCCTCCCCACAACTTGAAGGCAAGCATTCTGAACTCTGGCATAATATTGTCGTGTGTTGCTTGATACGGTTACAACACCTCTCGTCTCGGAGTGTTCGTTATTTTTTTGTGATGATATGTTCAAACGCACGAGTGCATATGGATGGTTCATGCTGTTGGAGTTTGATATGTTGGGATAGTAGACACCATCATATGCCTCTCATGCATTCCGAAAAGAACCCGGGAAAACCTCTGTCTTGGGTAGACACGAGCTCGTCTCCGGTCGTTGAGATGATTGTGTCCGGTACGGCATAATGAGACATGATGAGTGGTGGTTATGTCTGTTGGTTGAAAACATATTCGTTATGCTAACCATGCAGGGAATACCCAAACCTCCTGAGTCGACCATAGATCGATTCTTCTTCCGGTAACCCCCACACTTGTTTCGTACTACCACTTGTCCCTGCCATAGGTAGGGTGCGGTTCAGTAAGTTGTCAACCCCTTTCTAGCACACACCGTACGGAGGGGCCGGGATGAGGGTACCATGGCCATGGATTAAAGCCAGTCATCCGGTCAGGGGGCATGGGTGTTTCGGTTGTAGCCGAGGGCGTAGCTTCCCCAGTTTGCGCGCGGTATAAATTTTGTGATCCCATGCTAATCGAGGTTGTAGCCTCCCCACATAGAGTTTTTCTTAACGAGTGTCGTGGGTGATTCCAGACATCGATGAGTCAAGCTGGTGTGTGCGGTTGGGCGTGTTTTCAACTGAAAGACCGTGAGCGGAATTAGTCCGGATGGACTAATGGAATCCGTTACTCATGGGTAAAGAGTACATCCTCTGCAGAGATTATATCTATTCGAATACCCGTGTCCATGGTTAAGGACTACAATCTGGGTTGGGTCAAGTGTTGGTCTTAGTGTCGGTCTTCGGAGGAAAAACAACTAAGTCAGAACTTTGATTTTTACTAGTGACATATGAGGATTATGAATATTATTATTGTGGACTAACCATTTCCATTTCTTGATTTATTGAGTATCCCTGGGACGGTTCTACCTCCTGGATATTCACTGTGATCATTCTGTTATAAGCCCTTTATGTGGTGTCGCATAGACGACCGACTGTGGCATCTTTGTTATTTATTTACCATATAATCCCTTTATGTGGTGTCGCATAGACGCCCGACTATGGCATGTTTGTTATTTATTTACCATATAAGCCCTTTATGTGGTGTCACATAGACGCCCGACTGTGGCATGTTTGTTATTTATTTACCATATAAGCCCTTTATGTGGTGTCGCTGAGACTCCCGACTGTGGCATACTTGTTATGCATTTACTCTATAAGCCCTTTATGTGGCATCGCACAGACGCCCGACTGCGGCACGTTTGTTATTTATTTCACTCATGAGTCCTTTCTGTGGTGTCTCTCAGACACCCGACTGAGGCATTCTATTTCTACTCTCTAATTGCATTATTCATGTGTTGCGTGAATAACTTGTTTGCGTGCATCATGGATTTTATTTTATGAATGACATTGTGATCATAGAATATTTCAGAGCATAATTATCGTTTTGTTATATTATACCTATGTTCATAATGTTTGCGAGTACATTCAAAGTACGCACTGGCTTGTCCCTGGCTATTGTCTTGGCCAGATTTCTTGCGCAGAGAGGAGCAACGAGATGACAACCCCGGAACCTAATCAATGCTGATAGCAGCCTCGCGAAGATAGGAGTTAACCTGGTCATCTATTCCTGTGGGAAATGGAGTCCCACAGACGCTGATGACCACAAACCGCTTCCGCCATCAACCACTAGAAACCTTGTGTTGTACTCATAGGATAGAATGGTTTGTACTACATATCATGTACTTTGCTTGGAGTTACTGTATCAAGTTTGTATCTCGCCAGCTAACAGTAATCCTGGGGCTGGTGAGCATAAGGGCCATTTTTCTGGGAAATCAATATCCCGAAATCCGGTCCTGACAGACTTGGTATCAGAGTCAGGCTGACCATTGGCTATCTTAGCCAGGTCAATAAACCTAGGTTAACCAAACCACCAGACCATAACCTAACCCCGGCCAAGCTTCTCGCGTAAGATTGCCCCACAGTGACCCGACACCTTTTGGCAGTTGGTGCCCAACGTACTAGCCTAGCCTGTCGATCACGCGCCAGTGACCAACACCTAAACTGTCTCATTCGCAAGCGTGCGAAGGAAGACTCTGCCCTCTGTTTCTATAAAAAAGGCGTGCTAACCTCAACACAACACAACACAACCTCCTTCTCCAAACCGAGCCATAATGCCTGGCCCCGTCGTGCACAATGAAACCACGGCAAACAACCTTGGAGGATTTGTGACCGTGCTAGCAAACCTCACCCGCTGTGCCTTTGCATTAGAGGAGCCTCCAGAATATGTTGTGTACCAAGGACCCATGAGAGGTGAGAGCCGTCAATTCTGGGCCACTGTACACATCTATGGTAGGGGTCTATCACCAGAACGCCCCTACAGGTTCACCGGAAGGACAACTTCCTTTGAACCACAAGCCATTCAACTAGCTGCTCGAGAGGCTATAGTTCAACTCCGGCACTTGTCGTCCAGAGTTAACTGTCGCTCGTTCTACTACTACCCCAGCCGTGACGGGTATGGTAGGCCACCCCAGGTAGCTTTGTGAAAAATTTGTGGGACTTTACCTGCAGTACCATGAGTGATATCCATCCACCCCAGTATGAGTTGCTCAAATCGAGGATCACCCCATCACCTCGAAGTATTGGGAAGTGGTGCACGTCCCTCCCGCGAATCCAAACCAAGACCCCACGGAAACTTCCTTCGTGGGAAATCCATGTCGACTCCTCACATGGCCATAGAAGCTGCTGCGTATGAGGCACTTACACTCCTTAGATTCGCGGTACCCTATGCCAGCGAGCGGGGGTATTATTATTTCCCGAGTCGTGCAGCCCCCGGAGAAGTAACATCTTTTCCCGGTGAACGAATCGAGAGAGACCCAGTACTGGGCAATCTTGCCCAGTATGTCATCGTGCAAGAGCGTTTGACCCAGCGAGTAATGGGCTATCTCCAGAGCCTCGCCGATCTGAATCCTCAATCGCCATCGGCAGACCATTGAGGCCCAACCAGGAGAGGCACATCCATCAACTGGTCAATCCACTCCCCCCGATAGCAGAAGAGTGTGCCCCGATTCCAGAGACTTTTTCTCAGGACCGTGTCCAATTACCATTATCGTTGTAGATGTCGCTGTTGTGTTTATTGTCCCGACAGTTATCTATGTATTGCAACTTGTGTGTGGTATCCTAAATTTGTGCGATGAATTAAATCGTTAGTTTCAGTCAATGTGAGTGATTTTATTTCGAAAAAAATTCTATTAACTCTTTTCACTCTCATTAAATCCTGAAGTGAGATTTTTTTCTTGGAGTTGTTGCAGCATACATTTCTTCACAACGTAGATTTTTACTTCGCGCAGCACCATAACAGCAGACTCACGACCCCAACCACGCAACCTAGTGCAAATCCACGTGCACATTTTTGCACCAAACTAATTGCCTCCCTAACACCCCACAGTCTCACAGGGAGAGATTTGTGAGTAATTACTCGGGTACAAGTTACCTCCGACACCCTGACAGCAGTTAGCACCTAACACCGCACCTAATCATCGTGATCACCGCCACCGCAGAGAGCTAACACTCGAGCGGCCACATCACGACGATCATCGAGGATCATCACACATAGAAGCACGGAGAGCCCCAGCAATGTCGCCAACCCTCCGCACAACAGGATCACGTACCAGTCCGGTATCACCTCCGCCATTAGAGCCTCGTCTCGAGCTCCTGCAGACAGAAATGGAGGAGAAGGAGAAGCGAGGTCAGATGGAGGAAGAAGAAGGAGCACCACATTTGTTTTATAGCTTGAGACCGATGTACGGTGGGCGAAGTCCACCAGCGCCACTCGTCGCTCGATCGCCGGTGTTCGGAGGCGAATCCGTGAGCAGTGCCGACAGTGCACTGGCCCGCGAGGTGAGTGCACACTGCGCCGACAGCTATCACGCCGCGCACTACCGTAGTACGGCCTAGATGCCCTACGAGCTAGACGTCGCCGATGGAGAAAGCGCGGGAAAGCGCACGGGAGAGAGGAAGAAGAGAGAGCCAGAGGTAGAGGAAGAGACCGACAGTGGGCCCCGGGTCCACCTGTCAGCCACAGAGAGCACTGTGCTCTCGGGTACGAACAGCGTATATTTTCAGTAATTTAGAAGTTTATTCTAAATTTACTGTAACCGATAGAAGAAACTGACCGTAAATTTTTCCACACATCGCTAGTGTGCCACACTGTAGTTTTACACCACTTATTGCCCACTCACTGTAGCTACGTTTTAATTACAAGAGCAAGATGGTTATTTTTGTGATAGTAGGAGTAATTTTTTTTCAAAACAACCATTATCAAATCTCGAGGACGAGATTTCTTTTTAAGGTGGGTAGTGTTGTGACACCCCAAAAAATTAACCATGTTTTAATTATTAAAATTTTGCCACGAGTTTAAAACATTTTGCTCTCTGGATTTTCTGTTGGTTTCAGAACCCCTTTTCTTTAATATTGAGGAGTTTTACCCCAAGTGGAAACTTTCCAAAAATATTATTGGACTTCTATACTCCCTCAATAAAACAATTCTTAATCAGTGGGTTTATTTGCATAATTGTTTTTCCTGAGGTTTATTCTTTCAAAGTGATTTCCAGAGCCTCTTTTGCACTGCAACCATTTGATAAATGCATCAAAAAATTTCACCAAAATTTGGGGATGACATATGATGTCCCTAAGTCACTTTTATGCAAAAACATCTGTTGTTCATTGGACATTTTGGGCTCTACACCAAGTTTCCAAATCTGGTCTAGTGGACAATTTTGCACTACAACCTATTTAAATATTTCCTTAAAACTTCCACCAAAATTAGGGGAGGTCAGTAGGAGTATATTATCCACCTTTATGAAAAAACCCAGTTATGTCCTTTGAAAAATTTGAGTGAATCAACCTCATTTTCATTCTGGTCCAACTTGAGGATTTGTACTGCAACCATATTTTTGCTTGCTCTTTTACCCATGGTTCTTTTTCCTACTTGTAGTCCTTCCTACAAAACCCTTAAGTCCAAGAGCATGAACCCATTGGGATAATTTTGGTCCATGAAATGACAGCCTTTAGTTTCTGCCCAAAACTGATTTTCTCAAATATTTGCACTAACAAGTTTCTTCCCTTGGCAAACTAACCTGGCCACCATCACCTACACCTAAAGAGACCCCAATGTGGAGATTATGACCACTCCAAGAACTGCCTAGGTGCCCTTGGCATTTTGCCAAACACCTTGTGTGCATGGCCAGTTTTGACATGGTTTTTAGTTAGCGTTGCAAGCTTGGTCTCCTGGCCTAACCCCCTAGTCCATTAGCTTTCTTGCAAACCCTATCCTAGTCCTGTTAGTTGCCAGCCTCACCCGAGCGCTCTAGACCACCTTAGCATTCTGTCGAGCATGTCGCGTGCGTGCTCTGGGCGCGCCCAGAGTGCACGTTTTGCACGCGCGTGCACCGAGCCGCCGCGTCACGCCCCTGGCTCTTACCCGGTATGTAGAGCCGCGCCCCACCATCGACCACTCGCCAAAACGGGCCAAGCTGCCCCTGGTGCCCTACAGCGCCGCCGTCAGAGCCCTTTGGCGGCACGCCGGCGTCCGCAGTGGGCTCCTGCCACGGTCGGCGCCGCCCGAGCCGCAGCCGCGCGCCAGCTGCCCCTGGAGCAGTCCAAGCTTATCCGCACGCTCGTCCGCAAGCGCTCGTCGGCGCCACGACGCCCTGCCGCAGCAGAATCGGTCGGCCGGTGATCTTATCCTCGGCGATGGCGGAACCGACCTAGCTACACTATAAATGGTGACCCCGAGCTCCTCCTAGACCGCAGGCAGCCTCAAGCCACTTCCCTAGCGCTCCCCTAGCCCGCAATCGACCAGAGGAGGCCGTCTTCCCCGTCTCCGGCCAGCTCGGCCACCGCTGCCCTCCGGTCCATTTCGTCGCAACCAGGCCCTCCCCCGTCCAGCCAACTCCACCACCCGACTCCCCTTTGTCTTGCGGAGCCGCCCAGCTGCTCAAACACGATCGGAGGCCACCATAGCTCAAACCCCCTTTTCATCCTGAAGCTATCACCGCCGCGAAGCTCGCCGCCGGCGACTCCCTCCATCCCCACCTGACTAGCGACCACCGGGAGGACCGCCTTGGACTGGCGGATCCATCCCCACCCTCGGTCTCTCGAATGGTGTCGCCGTTCCCCGGCGAGCATCGCCGGAGTCCCGCCTCTGCTCGGGCAGAGAAGTAGGAGGGAGAGAAGACCAGTCAAACCTGACCAGTGGGCCTGCTGGACCCACTGTCAGTGACCCACGCGCGGTCCACGCTGGATAAGTGGAGGCGTGAAACCAAAATACGCCTTCGACGTGGTCAGTTTTCGAAACGTTTTTCCTTTTTTCTGTTTTATTTTTAAAACAGATTTTGACCAAAACTTTGACTGCCTATAACTTTTTAAATATGACTCCAAATGAATTAATTTCTTTTTCCTACCTCTCTCAAATTCAATCTAGTTTATTTTAAGATTTATTTCAAAAAAATTCAGACAACTTTTTGTACTGTTTTTGAAACTATATATTGATTCAAAAATATATTAAATAGGATTTTTGGAGAGAGAAGAAAACTTTCAAAGTTTTGGAATGCACCCTGCCTCCCCACAACTTGAAGGCAAGCATTCTGAACCCTGGCATTATATTGTCGTGTGTTGTTTGATACGGTTACAACACCTCTCGTCTCGGAGTGTTCGTTATTTTTTTGTGATGACATGTTCAAACTCACGAGTGCATATGGATGATTCATGCTGTTGGAGTTTGATATGTTGGGATAGTAGTCACCATCATATGCCTCTCATGCATTCCGAAAAGAACTCGGGAAAACCTCTCTCTTGGGTAGACACGAGCTCGTCTCCGGTCGCTGAGACGATTGTGTCCGGTACGGCATAATGAGACATGATGAGTGGTGGTTATGTCTGTTGGTTGAAAACATATTCGTTATGCTAACCATGCAGGGAATACCCAAACCTCCTGAGTCGACCATAGATCGAGTCTTCTTCCGGTAACCCCCACACTTGTTTCGTACTACCACTTGTCCCTGCCATAGGTAGGGTGCGGTTCAGTAAGTTGTCAACCCCTTTCTAGCACACACCGTACAGAGGGGCCGGGATGAGGGTACCATGGCCATGGATTAAAGCCAGTCATCCGGTCAGGGGGCATGGGTGTTTCGGTTGTAGTCGAGGGGGTAGCTTCCCTAGTTTGTGCGCGGTATAAATTTTGTGATCCCATGCTAATCGAGGTTGTAGCCTCCCCACTTAGAGTTTTGCTTAACGAGTGTCGTGGGTGATTCCAGACATCGATGAGTCAAGTTGGTGTGTGTGGTTGGGTGTGTTTTCAACTGAAAGACCGTGAGCCGAATTAGTCCGGATGGACTAACGGAATCCGTTACTCGTGGGTAAAGAGTACATCCTCTGCAGAGATTATATCTATTCGAATAGCCGTGTCCATGGTTAAGGACTATAGTCTGGGTTGGGTCAAGTGTCGGTCTTAGTGTCGGTCTTCGGAGGAAAAACAACTAAGTCAGAACTTTGATTTTTACTAGTGACATATGAGGATTATGAATATTATTATTGTGGACTAACCATTTCCATTACTTGATTTATTGAGTATCCCTAGGACGGTTCTACCTCCTGGATATTCACTGTGATCATTCTGTTATAAGCCCTTTATGTGGTGTCACATAGACGCCCGACTGTGGCATCTTTGTTATTTATTTACCATATAAGCCCTTTATGTGGTGTCTCATAGACGCCCGACTATGGCATGTTTGTTATTTATTTACCATATAAGCCCTTTATGTGGTGTCGCATAGACGCCCGACTGTGGCATGTTTGTTATTTATTTACCATATAAGCCCTTTTTGTGGTGTCGTTGAGACGCCCGACTGTGGCATACTTGTTATGCATTTACTCTATAAGCCCTTTATGTGGCGTCGCACAGACGCCCGACTGCGGCACGTTTGTTATTTATTTCACTCATGAGTCCTTTCTGTGGTGTCGCTCAGACGCCTGACTGAGGCATTCTATTTCTACTCTCTAATTGCATTATTCATGTGTTGCGTGAATAACTTGTTTGCATGCATCATGGATTTTATTTTATGACAGACATTGTGATCATAGAATATTTCAGAGCATGATTATCGTTTTGTTATATTATACCTGTGTTCATAATGTTTGCGAGTACATTCAAAGTACTCACTGGCTTGTCCCTGGCTATTGTCTTGGCCAGATTTCTTGCGTAGAGAGGAGCAACGAGATGACAACCCCGGAACCTAATCAATGGTGATAGCAGCCTCGCAAAGATAGGAGTTAACCTGGTCAGCTGTTCCTGTGGGAAATGGAGTTCCACAGACGCTGATGACCACAAACCGCTTCCACCATCAACCACTAGAAACCTTGTGTTGTACTCATAGGCCAGAATGGTCTTGTACTACATATCATGTACTTTGCTTGGAGTTACTGTATCAAGTTCGTATATCGCCAGCTAACAGTAATCCTGGGGCTGGTGAGCATAAGGGCCATTTTTCTAGGAAATCAATATCCCGAAATCCGGTCCCGACAGAAACTTGTCCGAAAAGCAGCGGCGAATTATGTTCTTTGAATTTCAGCGGCAAAAAGTCCTACTTAGGGGCCGAGTTTTGAGGGTCCTCCTGGCCTTCTGGCGCAAGCGAAGAGGATTTTCTAGATTTCCACGCTCGTGGCAAGCATTTTGAGTACTTGTGTGTCTGAAACAAACTCCGAATGACACAGTTATGACCATTTTAGTAAACACCGGTCCTTTATATGGCAGTCCTTGAAAGAAATTCCTTTTCCCGTGGCGCGTTCTTGCGGCAACCCCCAAATTTTGTGTCTACATAGTGGAGATATTGTTTCCACATATTTATTGACCAATGCCAGGAATGCCCTCTTGTTATTGGTTTTCACACACGTGCGTTACGGCATGCCACACCGGGAAAACGAGGAG
The DNA here is from genome assembly GCA_963921465.1 of Triticum timopheevii. Classification (NCBI taxonomy): domain Eukaryota; kingdom Viridiplantae; phylum Streptophyta; class Magnoliopsida; order Poales; family Poaceae; genus Triticum; species Triticum timopheevii. The sequence continues at coordinate 330,228,243 of OY997274.1, read as the reverse complement.
AATAAGGCTTATAGTCGCCGTATTTTCTTGAATATACAACTAAATAGGATACCCCAGATCATAGAGCATGTGCAGAATGTAACGTTTATCCTCGAGGCGGACTAATGTTTACACTCACCAGAATCTCTCAAATTTCCTTGCAAAGGAGTGCCAATTGGTTCAAAAACTTCTTTGAAAAGCAGTGGCATATTATGTTCTTTGAATTTCAGGGGCAAAAAGTCATACTTACGGGCCAAATAGGATGGTCCTATGGGCCTCCTAGTGCAAGGGAAGATTATTTTCTAGATTCCATGATCGTCGCGAGCATTTTGAGTACTTGTGTGTCTAAAACGGACTCCGAATGACAAAGTTATGACCGTTTTTGTGAACACTTGTTCTTTATATGGCAATCCTTGAAAGAACGTCAGTTTCCAGTGACACGTTCTGGCGCACCGGCTTGAAATATTGTGTCCTCCATAGTGGAGATAGTGTTCTCACATATATATTGACAAATGCCTGGAATGCCATCTTATTATTGGTTGTCACATACGTGCGCTACGGCATGCCGCACGGTGAAAACAAGGAGAATAGGGCTTATAGTCGTCGTATTTTCTTAAATTTACAACCAAATGGGATGCCCCTGATCATAGAGCATGTGCAGAATGCAGCATTTGTCCTTACCAGATGGACTAATGTTTACACTCACCAAAATATCTCGGATTTAGGTCCAAAGGAGTGCCAATGGGTTCAGAAACTTGTCTGAAAAGCAGCGGTGAATTATGTTCTTTGAATTTCAGGGGCGAAAAGTCCTGCTTATGGGCCAAATTTGAGGGTCCTCGGGGCCTCCTGGCGCAGCAAAGAGTATTTTCTAGATTCCCATGCTCGTCACGAGAATTTTGAGTACTTGTGCGTCTGAAACGGACTCTGAATGACAATGGTATGACCGTTTTAGTGAACACCGGTCCTTTATATGGCAATCATTGAATGCACTTCATTTTCCTATGACGCGTTCTGGTGATGCATAGCAACGAGTGGGGAGATTGAGTCCACGTACCCTCATAGACCGAAAGGGGAAGCGTTAGCACAACGCGGTTGATGTAGTCATATGTCTTCACGATCCGACCGATCCAAGTACCGAACGTACGACACCTCCGAGTTCTGCACACGTTTAGCTCGATGACGTCCCACGAACTCCGATCTAGTAGAGCTTTGCAGGAGAGTTTCATCAGCACGACAGCGTGATGACGGTGTTGATGGTGCTACCGACGTAGGGCTTTGCCTAAGCACCGCTACGATATTACCGAGGTTGAATATGGTGAAGAGGGGCAACGCACACGGCTGGGAGAGATCAACAGATCAACTTGTGTGTCTAGAGGTGCCCCTGCCCTCGTATGTAAAGGAGTGGAGGAGGGGGGAGGGCCGGCCCTCCTATGGCGCGCCCTGGAGGAGTCCTACTCCCAACTGGAGTAGGATTCCCCCCTTCCAAGTAGTAGGAGTAGGAGTCAAGGAAAGGGAAAAGAGAAGAGAAGGAAGGAGGGGGCGCAACCCCTCCCCCTAGTCCAATTCGGACTAGGCCTTGGGGGAGGGGAGCGCGCAGCACGGATCTCCTTCCTTTTATTCGGTGCTTTCCTTTTATAAGTCACTACTATTCTTCCTCCCGTCTCTCTTTCCCCTAAAGCCCAATAAGGCCCATATACTCCCCGGCGAATTCCCGTAACTCTTCGATACTCCAAAAAATATCTGAATCACTCAAAACCTTTCCGATGTCCAAATATAGTCGTCAAATATTTCGATCTTTACGCCTCAACCATTTCGAGACTCCTCTTCATGTCCCCGATCTCATCCGGGACTCCGAACTACCTTCAGTACATCAAAACACATAACTCATAATATAAATTGTCACCAAATGTTAAGCGTGCGGACCCTACGGGTTCGAGAACTATGTAGACATGACCGAGACACGTCTCCGTTCAATAACCAATAGCGGAACCTGGATGCTCATATTGGCTCCCACATATTCTACGAAGATCTTTATCGGTCAAACCGCATAACAACATACGTTGTTACCTTTGTCATCGGTATGTTACTTGCCTGAGATTCGATCGTCGGTATCTCAATACCTAGTTGAATCTCGTTACAGGCAAGTCTCTTTACTTGCTCCTTAATGCATCATCCCGCAACTAACTCATTTGTGAGAATGCTTGCAATGCTTTATAGTGATGTGCATTACCGAGAGGGCCTAGAGATACCTCTCCGACAATCTGAGTGACAAATCCTAATCTCGAAATATGCCGACTCAACAAGTACCTTTGGAGACACCTGTAGAGCACCTTTATAATCACCCAGTTACGTTGTGACATTTGGTAGCACACAAAGTGTTCCTCCGGTAAACGGGAGTTGCATAATCTCGTACTCATAGGAACATGTATAAGTCATGAAGAAAGCAATAGCAACATATTAAACAATCAAGTGCTAAGCTAACGGAATGGGTCAAGTCAATCACATAATTCTCCTAATGATGTGATCCCGTTAATCAAATGACAACTCATGTCTATGCACTACAAAAAAATACACTTCCGTGATTTTACGTGTTTGTCACAGTAGGTCGCGTTTTTTGTCATGCATGTACATCCATGACGATTTTATGACAAAATCAAGATAGTCATACCTGTGCTGTCGTAGAAGTGTTCCATGACATTACCAAAATTATCATCACAGAAGTGTCCACTTCCATGACGATAAATCGCGCATCACAGAAGTGCTTTTGTCAAGGGTGACCGACATGTGGCATCCACCGTAACGGAACACCGTTAAGCTATCAGGTCCGGTTTTGGATCTGATAACCCGTTAACAGCCCCGACCAATGGGGATTTTCCATGTGTAAAATCATCATTGGCTGGAGGAAACACGTGCCGGCTCACCGTTCGCATAGATGTCATCCACTCATTGGCCCGAAGGCGCCTATGATACGGTGACACGTGGCACGACCCAACAGAGGGCCATTCCTATGAAAAGGCCGGCCCGTTTGACTTGGTCAAAAGGTGGCGGGCCGGCCCACGGCAAGACTATTAACGGCCTGTTCGCATATAGCCCATTTACAGCCCGCTAAACAAGGGCCCGTTACGACCTCTCCGAATTAGGCCCAGTAGCGTCATCTGGGCCGTCCAATATGATTCCAGCCCGTTTTAACTTTCTGCCCATGTGTGGCCCATGACTTCTTTCGGCCCATATGAGGCCCTTTGTAACTCTTGGCCCATTAACGGCCCGTGGTGAAACTGGCCCGTAATGAACAATGTATCACTTTATACCCATTAACAGCCCGTTATTCCATTGGGCCGTTTCCAGCCCAAGTTATCTTTCGGCCTTCTCAAGGCCCATTGATTCTTGGGCTCATTTGCAGCATTCGGTTACATACGGCCCGTTACTGTCATTTTCTGCTTGTGGGCCAAATTCAGCCCTTCGTTACAGTCGGCCCGTTTGTGGACTGTTAATACGTTGGGCCGTTTTCATGTCAAAAAAAACCAGTTGGGCTGCTTTCATAGAGTAATCAAATACGGCCTATTAATGGCCCGTTATGATCCACGAATAGTACGACCCATGATTCGTGAAATGATGATACGCCCCATAGAAGGCCCATGGATCCTACGGCCCGTATGAGGCCCATGGATCGTACGGCCCATAGAAGGCTCATGGATCGTACGACCCGTAGAAGGCCCATGGACCCTACGCACCCATAGAAGGCCCATGAATCCTAAGGCATGTATAGAAGACCAATGGATCCTACGGCCCGTATAGAAGGCCAATGGATTCTACGGCCGGAAGAAGGCCCATGGATCACACGGCCTGCAAGAGGCCCATGGTTACAACAGTCCGTGTGTTGCCATGATTATTTTGGCCTAGTTACCAAAAATAGGCTATTGTGGCCACTAGAAAAACACAGAAAAAGAACTGCAGTGACTATAAGCAAACAACTAAACAAGACAATAAGGAAATAAATAAGCAAGCGATTAACGCTAGCCTATTACCGCTATTACACATATTACATCCGCTGGGCATCAAAGTTCGCCACCAGTGCAAATATAGGGAACAAAGCAGCATATTACATACACTGGTCATCAAAATTGGCCACCAGTGCAAATAAACGCGGAAACAAAACAAGAGCATAACTGAAACAACTTCAGAAGAACTCAAGAAACGTTATCCTGGGTATCCACCATGCTGGCAATAAGCTTAGCAAGCTTATTAGCTTTGTCCTGTTTGGCGCTAAAATCCTCCAATACTTGTTATTTCAATAGAAAGTATGCATCTGAATGCTCCAGGGACTTCCGCAGTCCTTCCGCTTCTTGTCACAGCACAGCTGATCGATGTCTTTTAGCTTGTAGTTGAGACTCAAGAAACCGAACTGATTCAGACAGTGAGTTTGAATAGCTTGTGCAGGCGGTAGTGGCCAGTAAATCGAACACTAAACAAAGACAGGACTTTGGGGTTGTCTCACTGTCTTCAAGATAGTCTTCCTTAGCTATTTCATCAGCTTTGTTGGAGACCAACAAGGATGTGTCACTATCCTGAACCTTATCTGCATTACTTCCTTTACCATTGCTTAATAAGGTACTCTTCCCCAATATTCTGTCAGCATTCTAATAGAAGAAACAAGTAGACACATAACAAGTTTAACATGTACTAGTATATGAAACTCATTTCGGTGAACCAGTTCATTAGTAAGGTGGACAGGATTAAACTACCAAGTCTTCTATTGCCAAGTACTAGTACATAATAAAAGCATCAAACAAACATATATCTATGTCCTATGGTCACTGCATTGTCTTGCCAAATCAAAATAGAGACACGGTTCAAATCATATCAGTTCAAGACAAAGCAGCAGTGAAAGAATACAAAGCGTGGGAAACTACACGACACAACAAGATTTCAGATGGGTACCACGGGTCTACATGTACAACAACACTATTGGCTCTGTTGTGATGCTAGTAATGTGGATGATATGAAAGTCAACTGTGTACAGAATTGAAATTGAAATCAACAGAGCTATTGATAAGACCAAACCTGTTAAAGAAACATGCTTGAACATACCTGCTGTGCCATCGTTTGGCTCCTTCAATTTAAAAATAAGTTTGTATGAGTAAATACAGTGATACAAGAGCAAAGCAATCATAGTTAAAAAAAGGTGCGCCTAAGCAAGCGCTTAAGTGTGCCTAGGCTCTAGGCGTTGGCAAAATGCATTGCGCATAAGTACGCTTAATCTGTGCATAACTGCGCATAAGCATGCGCTTTGGTCAGTAAAGAGCAAGGCGGTGGCAAAACGCACAATTAACGCCTAGCGCTTTTTTGAACTATGATAGCAATGGAATCTTAAATTAGAACAGTTGTTCTTCAGGTTTAGGCACTTGTTCTACATGACTAGAGTACAGTAACATGCAAGAATATAATACTTAAAAATAGAAAATGAGCTCATAGACCTTACCACATTCTTGGTTCGGGACCAATACAGAACAAGGCATTCCCAGTCATTGTCCAGTAAATGTGTCTCAGGAGAACGTAAGGGAATTTGATGAGTTTCTTTGCTGGTGAAGTACATTTTTCTTCAAGTAATTCCGATACTGCCACCAAGCATTCTTGAAGATAGCAGAGGTATTAAAGCAGGTTACCTCATCCAGAGTTTCCAAATTGGTCCTTCTCTCTAGAGAAAAACGGGAAAATTTGCTGCATTATAACCATCATGGAGGTAGGATGTATGGGACAAAGCAAAGTAATTGCCATGAATAACATTACTTACACATAACTCCTAGACAAACACCTGCAACTGGCATTTTCCTTCATCTTTAGTATAATATTTCCAAGATGGGAAGATACGCACATACGATTTAACAACATTAAATGCGATAGCTGCTAAACTATGACTAGCTGGTTGTGGTTCCTCCAGAGGAATAGGCGTACTGACTGGTGGAGTTGGGGTTCGCCGTGATAGTACTGGCCCTTTGGGCACTGGAGCTGCATTACTAACTGCTCTTGTTTGGGAGCTCTGTGGTGGAGATGGTGATGTGTTAATAGGAACTGGGTTACTATCTGCTGGGGTTGGGGTTAGATTGGGTGAAGCTGGTTCTCTGTCCATCGCAGTAGGGGTACAATCTGCGAGAGTTTGGGTTATGTGTGGTAGGGATGGTTCTTGTGCATGTACAACCGGGGTGCTATCTCCACCAAGAGGTAGCACTGTTTTATTTGAAGGCCGTGTTTTTAGTCCGCTGGATACTGGCATGACCCTCTCCAATTCAAATGGCTGATAAACAGGAAACATAGTTGAATGTACAGACATTGTATGAGAGACAGATGCAATAGATAGTGTGGAAAAAGGCATGAAATAGTTGACATGTATATTGTTTAACTAAAACGAATAGCATGGCATAATTTCACATATATTATGTCTATCTAAACTGGATAGCATAGCATAACATAATTCAAAGATATGATGAATAACTACACAGGATCGCATGTATTAATTCACCTACATGGTATCTAAGTAATAAGGATCGCATCATTTAATTCACATATGTGATTTATATGCTAAACAGAGGGCATTCGATATGATGTCTTAACTAAGAACATGGTGTTGAATATTGTGTATATGATGTCTAAACTATGCAATGCAAGACACCATATGCATGATATGAGCAGTATAACCGTGCCAAGTTTGAGCATACACCTTGGTGGGGGAATAGGACTGGTCATCTGTCTCGGAATCCATCTCTGAGGAGCTATCGGGACCCAACAAGAGATCTGCTTCGACAGGTAGCACTGTCTTCTCTGAAGGCCTTATTTTCACTCCAGATTTTTCCATCTACCACCCAAATGGTTGATTCACAGGAAGAGTAGTTTAATGTACAAACATTGTCGACAAATGGAAATGTAATGAAGAAAAGGATGGGCAAGATATCATTCAAATATATGATGCCTGGTTAACAGGATGGCATTGCACATTTCACATATATTATGGCTGGCTAAAAGACATGAGACTGCATAATTCCCATATATGATATAGAAACTAAATAGGTGGCATTACAGAACATGTATAAACTAAGCAGATGACATATATGATGTCAAAAGTAGGCACTTCAAGGCAACATATGCATGATATGACTAACATCATCATGCCAAGGTAGAGAAAACACCTTGGGGGGTAAATAGGAGTGGTCAGCGGCGTCTGAATCCGCCTCAGAACAGATATCTTCCTCAGGATTACAATCTGGACAGGGGTGGGGAGGGTTTGCCATTGAACCCACCATGGAGCATGTCTGCATGGCATTTTATTGCCGCGCAAAACTCTTCTCTTTTTCTCTATATGTTCAGCATGACTGTGTACAATATCTGACGTGCATACGAAAAAAATATGGTGAGATTATGTAAGGAGAGCCTGCAGAAATTTAGAATGATGGTAACAACCAGTGGATGGATCCAAAAATAATAAAAGAAGGCTGATGCTTGCTTTAAATTAATAAAAAGACAGATGATGATTGCTTTACTATTTGTTTCCCACCCAAGATGAACAACATAGGCATACCCTAGGTGAACCAGATATTGGACAGACATACTATTCATTGCTGCCTCGATATGTGCCCCACAACTAATTTAGAACTCAAGTTTGAACATTAATTTGGACCTAACTTGGAGTCCAAGAGGTGAACAGGACGATAAAGTGCCAGGTAATTTTAAGCAATGCATAACATAAGCAGAAGCAAAAGAGTGCGACCTCTCTTGTGGACCTGTGTACTCCTCAGGTTCATCTGTTGAGTCGATGATGGTGATGCCGTTGCGGTGGGTGCCGGTGGCAGGGAAGGAGATCTGAGGCGGCGAAAGACGGTTAGGAGTCGTGATGTCTAGTTTGGTGGATGCTTCTGTCGATGGAGCAGCTCAGGTGAGGTGGACGATGTCGCGGCAGGAGCAGGACAAACCACACAAAGTTCCCTTCGCTACGTACCTATAACTGAAGTAATTCTGTAAGGGCTCATGATAGATGCAAAGGTGTCCTGTCTTTCGATGAGATGATGGATTTCGCTTTGGTGGAAGTCGACTTTCACGATCCGACTATGAACGTGCGAGGACGTCGCGCCTTAGCAATCGCTAAACCAACTCTGAGAGGTTATTAACCACGCCGGAGCACGATCAACCTGACCACGAGGGTCTGTTTCCTACGAGCAAACGAAGAACAAGCAAGAAACTGAGATTGCAATCTAGATATTGCGAATATAAGATGAAAGCTTTATTGATCAAGGTGGGGTTCTGTGACGCCTTTGTCTAGTCGTTGAAGACAAACGAAGTACGCGAAGTTGCAGCTATGGTGAACTTTTAATCTAAACAAAACCCAAGGGAAAAGCTACTAGATGGATCTACTTATATAGGATCAAGGGGTGGCGGCCAAGGAGGTGGGAGAACGTCCCAAGGCAGCCTAGAACCAACCCTAGGTCGTACAAGGCTCATGGGCCCAAGTGAAGGTGATGCAACACCTTTGGACTTGTAGTTTGACTCGAATTCTGGTGCAATGTCAGATTGTTTCGGCCATAACTCAACGCTCCGGACGAATTTGAAGGTGAATCCAATTGTGTTGGAAAGTGCACGAAATCTACTTTCCAACAAAAAAGAATCACCCAATTCGGAGTCCGTATGAAAGAGTTATTGGCGTTTTGAGTCAAGTATGTGTGTGCAGTCTGAATCTGAATCCGGAACGTGAGAGACTTGGACTCTATCTTCTCTTGGCCCAAAAGTGACGTGAGAGAACTTTTGGAACAACACATAAACTTCTTTCTTCCCCTTATCTTCATATGTGGATTGAACAAATGTCCCATACACCTACAATTAGACATGGCACAAAAGTCTGTGAAGTATTTTTGTTCTGGACGACATAAATAAATTATTGCATAGTTTGCATTAGAAAAATCACCTCACAAATATATATGTATGCAATATTTTTGGTCGTATCCAATGTAGTCATGTCCTCATCGTCCTCCCCTTCTTGAAAACAAAGCCGTCCTCGGCGTTGCTTAATCTGAAATGTGGCTAACAAAAGAGACAAGGTGTACATGTTGTATATGTATATGTCATCCATTTTTACTTACCTTGATTTTTTGCACGTATGACACATGTATATATGAGTAACTTTCATAGTTCATAAAATCTAAAGCCAAAAAATTATCACAAGAAGTAGAAGGCATTAAAATATTGCGACTCAGTTTGCACATATAAGTGAAGCTCTTATTCATTTCAAAAGATTGACAATGTTCATCATTAAACCATCCCAACATTGGTGAATAAACCTTACTTGCATCAAATTTACATGCTACAACATGCATAAATAAGCAAACATGCAATAAGTCATTGGACACAGAATCATCACCAAGATTAGAGGTCATATCAAAATGATTAAACATTAGTTCTTTTGCATCAACAGTTAATTCAGTGGGTGCACTCAAAATTATTGGTATTTCAGTTGTTTGATCACATGGCAAAGTCAAATTGTCAACATAGTCCTCTAAAATAGGTTATGTGATCAAAGTAGTGGGTAGCTCATCAAATGGTGCATTTAAATTGACAAGGCATTCATCATTCTCATGTAGAGATGGAAGATCAGTACCTTTTTCATTACCTCTTATGATCAACTCAGATGATGTTGCCACTCTCGGGGGCGATGTGTCACATGGTGGAGGTGATGTAGTCCTCACAACAACGGATGTGGTTGTCATAGTATGCCTAGTAGTTGAAGGAACAATCATATCAACTCTTGGAATGTGCACCGTGCGCTTGTTCTCCTCGTGGCCAACACGTCGTTTTATTTCCTGCTCAGCTTTGCAAGCAAGACGAAACAAATGGTCCATAGGATAACACTCTTCATGAATTAGTATCTCCTGAATATCACGGTTTAATCCTCCCCAAAATCTATCCATAAAATCATTTTCACTTTCTTCTAAAGAGGAATGCAACAAGGTAGTTTGTAAATCATTATAATATTTTGTTACAGTGTCACTACCTTGTTTTAAATGTTGCAACTTCTTAATCATGTCACGAGTATAATAAGCAGGGACGAAAGTATGTCGCATGGCAAGTTTCAAATCATCCCAAGTAGTAGGTATATAATCAGAGTGTAACCGACCATATTCACTCACCAAAGCATAACCAGTGAAAGAACGAACCGCAACCTTAACCATTTTATGTTCATCAAAATTATGGGAAGAAAATATATTTTTTATGTCGAACTCCCATTCAATATATAAAGCAGGTCTAAAACAGCCATTAAATAGTGGTATAGATACATTAACGTGATCATGTGCATTTGGATGTTTGTGCACCTCTCGTGATGGTTGTGGTCTTTTCAAAGGTGGTGGCACGTCTCCCATGATCGACAAAGCCCATGAATTGACTCTGGATCCTATCATGATTAGTAGAAACAGGAAACAGAATCCAAAAAATGTTCCTATGAACAACTTGGAAGTGGTGGTAAAACGCTCACAGTATAGCAAATCTCAATATCTTACAAGTTCTTACCATGCAGCAGGTGGTGATCGGCAACCAGCGGTGTCAAATAACTCTGAAGATTGAGTAAAGCGATTGCCAGGGGAAAGTGTGTAAACACGGTGTAGAAATATGTGGATCTTGGAAGGCTTAAGTATATGGTAGCAAAAGATTAGCAATAATCAATTTAGAGATGCAATGTTGAAGACACTCTCAACGACGGTACTGTGCTGGTCCTAGGCTAGACCGTACTAGAGACGCGAGCCTAGAACACTAGTGAGGTCACGGCGTAGCACAACTAGCATCAATAAAGTATATGAAACAGCTCTGGAAAGCAAGATATAAGTGAAAATCACAATAGCAGTAAAGATAATGATGAGAAACAACAGCCAAGCTGGATATATCAACAACTTTCTCTCCAACTTTTCTCTGGAAAAGTTTGTGCCAATTTTCTAATAATTGTTCCCAAGAATGGCACTGTGTAACATCCCAAAATTTTAATTTGGAATGTTATACATAGATCATCATTGCATATCATATTTTATTGCATTTTGCCTTGATCCTAGAAATTATACGCAACTCAAGGACCCACGAAGAGAGTTGGGGATTTCGTTATTTTCATATTTGAGTTTTCTCGAATTTTCGAAATAGGATCATTAGATTTTATTTATTTTATCTTCAATTATTTCAATCATAAAAATAAGAGAGAGGGAATGAAAAGACTTTCCCAAAATAAGGAAATAATGAGGATTTAATAAAAGAATCAAATAAGATTTATTTTGGTGTTTTTGCTATTTTATTTGAATTTAGGAAAAATTGCACGATTTTCAAAAATGCATTTTAGGACCCAAAAAATGTTCATCTTGTTCTAAATATTTTATTTGGACGATGAAAATTTATTTTGGTATTTTTAGATTTTTATTTAATTTTCTAGAATTTTTTTTCAGTTCGGCGAAATTATTTAAAAAAACTCCCCGCGCCTGACTGGGCCGAAGCCCAGCCGAGCCAGGCCGGCCCGCCGCGCCACCGCCTCCCCCGCCGTGCCGCCGCCGGACTCGGGAGAGTCCGAGCCGGTGCCGCCGCCCGACCCCCTCCCCCAAGTCGGAGCCGCCGCCGCCTCCCCCCCTTAAATACCCACCCCGAGGCCCCCCTAGAGCCCCGAGCCGAAGCCGCCGCCGCCGCACTCCACGCCGCCGGAGCCGACCCCCCCACCCGCCGCCTCGTGTCGCCGCCGCCGCCGCCTGCAGCCGCCATCGTCGCCGCCGCACCACCCCACCCCGCCGGAGTCGGAGCGCCGCCGCCCGTTGCCAGCCCCGCCGGAGCACCCCGCCCCGCCGGAGGTACCGCCCGAGCCGCCACCGACGCCGGTTTTTTTTTAGAAAAAAACCACTTCGGTTTTTTAAAGAAAACCCTAGTTTTTTATTTTATTAGATCGATTTTACTGGTTTATTTATTTAGCAAGCGTTCACTCGTTCGTTCGTTTTAACGGACGTATCCGTCGTTTAGATCCAGATAACGAACGTTTGTTCGTTAATCTGTTCGTCATTTTTTCTTTTTCTCTGATTTATTCCGCGATTTTTCTGATCGCGATTTCTAATCCAATTTTCGTTTTAGTTTAACTTTTCGCTCGTTTATCGGAATCAGGCGATTCAAGCACCTAGAGTTTCATCTCGAAACCCTCTTTCCGAATAATATACTCAAACAAGTTTTTGCTTCTGTAAAATTTGATCTAGGTCCAGATTAGTAAATGAAGCTTGTTTCTTTCGCCGTTTGAGTTTTGTCTCCGTTTGATTTGATTCTTTTTGCGAACCGGAGTTCTTAAGTTGAGCTTTCTGGTTAGACCTCTTATTTTAGTTTTACCCGTGCATTAGATGAGTACTTATTGTATGCTTGTTTGTTTGTTTGCTTGCAATAGAGTACCCGGATTGCGCCGCTTGCTACTTCGAATCTCTAGGTTTCGCGGATCATCAGCAAGACAAGTAACACTTTGATCATACTTCTTTATTACCCAGTTTTTATGCACTAGATAAATCCTCAAACAATTGCATGATTAGGGTCTGATTAACATGCAGGTTTTGGGAAGTAGATGAGGTAGTAACTATCACCTGTTTTACTATCAAACCTTTGGGAGTTACTTCTATGTTTGCTTATTATGCCATGCTATGCTAGTAGACGTGGATTGGGTGAGTGTATCCATGACAGATGTGAGATTGTTAATTAATGGTTTATTTAAGGTGGCAACTTTAATACACATCTGGGTGAATTGAGGTACCTGGGTATTCCAGGATTGCCTGTTTGTTTCTGGGTGGATTGAGGTACCTGGGTATTCGAGGATTGCCTGTTTGTTTTTGGACCGCCACCTAGGCTCAAACGGATCATAAGATTATTCATGCTAGAAACTTCCGTGTGCAGCCACATGCTATTATGGGCTCTAGCATAGTTGATTAAGTTGTGCGAACTCTTACAGTGGTAGACTAGCAGATGTAGGGGATGTAGGTTGGAACGGTCTACCCATCGTAACGTGCTAGCGCTTCTGAAAGACTATGTCTCGGTCATCCATTTTCTCAAACACCATGAAGTACGAGAATCCCAACGGAGGAGATCGAGTCATGTGGGGAAAAGTGCGCAAACCTTTGCAGAGTGTATAAACTAATCATGATTAGCCGTGTCCCCGGTTATGGACATTTTGAGTATCTAGTACTTGGATTATCATGTGAATCTCATCATGTTACTCTAATTAATATTGTTGGGTTTGTTTACAGATGATGTTACTTAATTGGGATTGAGAATGCTGTCAACCATTCTCAATGTTTAATAACCACCATGATAGTTAAATAAATTTATTCCTTTGCAGTAGGGAAAAACTGGCTTTACACAAAACTGTAACCATAGAGCTTTGCACCAGCCACATATGCATGTAGTATAGCTTTATTCTTTCATTACTCTCTATGTGTTACTTTGCCAGCATATTCCATGTGCTGACCCGTTTTCGGGATGCAACGTTCATGTTGCAGACTTTTCAGACGACGAGTAAGATGACTTAGGATCGTGGTTCTATACTCAGTGATGCCGTTGGAGTTGATGGACTCACTTATCTTCCAAGCCTTCCGCTGTTATCGTTATTAGATGGCCTTAAGCCATATTTATTATAATAAGTTCTCTTGGGAGACATTCGATGTAATAAGTGTGTGATTGCTACTCTGTTATAAATCCTTCATGTACTGTGCATGTCAGCATTACTGATCCAGGGATGACACTGATGCACAGAGATCAGACTGTTTGAGGTCTGGTCGCTACAAGATGGTATCAGAGCACACGCTGACTGTAGGACACGACCACCAAGCAAAAGCCATAGATCACTACTCTCTCTTCTCATTTCTAACTCCTCATCTTTTCTACTCTTCTAGGATGGTGGATGCAAGGAACAAGTTCATGCAACCGGATGAAGATACACCCTTTGGACGACACCTGAAGGAAGTTACCAAGTACCTGAAGATAGGAGTACCAAGCTTCACTGGAACCTACAACGCCAATTTACCTGAAGAGGAGCGCTGGATGATTCAAGTTCAAGTTCCAGGAAGGACGTTCATGCCCATCACTGAGCCCATAGAGTTTTCCTTCGTTGCACCAACGTTGAGTTTAGGAAAGAGCATGGCAGCCCACATCACCATGCGACGGATTGGAGAAGTTTACCACAAGGAGCTTAAGGATACTACCTACCAGATTTGTGGGCGCCGAGATGAGCAATGGGAGATGATCAACACCAGGAAGGACAGATCAATTGCAGCTTTCATCCAGGAGTTAAACCAGCACATTCGACGCCAGGAGAACCAGATGTGCGCAGGCATGATGGATCTGAAGAAGGCCATGACCAAGATCACAGAACTGGAGGAAGAACTCAAGTCTACACACGATGGATATGAGGTGGAAATAGCAACGCTAGTCGAGAAGAATGAAGATCTGAATAAGAAGCTAAGAGTGTTCATGGGATTTCCAGCAACTGGAGAAGACGAAGATTGCACTTGTCCCGAGAACTACATCATCATCGATGACACCGACTCGGACCCGGATGGTAGTGATGATGACTATGTAGATGAAGCTGGAGCAGATAACATGGAGTCTTCATCGGAGTAGTTTTTCTAGCAGACCACCATAACAGTAGTAGTATTTCCCTCCATGTATCTAGTATAGTTGAGCACTTTTGTAACGATAGATAGACCGTTGTATGTCCTTGCTTGTTTGAATGAAGTGTTTTGATTGCAATTTGTCTCATGTGCATATGGGTAGTGTTTTCCCTCTAGACCTCAATCTATTCTGTATTCTCATCTTTTCTAAACCCTCAGATGCCTCCGAGGCATGACAACGGATTTGCTTTCCCACCGGAGCTCACTCAGTTGATCCAGTAGCAGAATGCATTGATGCAAATACTAGTCCAGAATTAGAATCAGGGGAACAACAACAACAACAATCCACCACCGCCACCACATGTTGATCACTTAACTCGTTTCCTTAGGCTGAATCCGCTGGTGTTTTCCAGTAGCACCGAGCCGATTGTTGCAGATGATTGGCTATGCAAGACAGCCAGAGAGTTGACCACTGCAGGATGCACAGATGCAGAGAAGGTGTGATTTGCCGCACATCAGCTTGAGGGACCCGCAGCATCATGGTGGGAGAATTTCACAGCCACCTATCTAGTACACACTGTCACATGGGATCAGTTTCAGCAGGCTTTTTGTACTGCTCATGTTTCAGCCGGAGCTATGGCCATGAAGAAGCATGAGTTTCGCAACTTACGCGAGGGAGGATGTATAGTTGGCCAGTATGTGGATGACTTCAGTAAGCTAGCACGTTATGCCCCAGATGACTGAATGATGAGCTGAGCATGCAGTTGATGGTAGCAAGTTTCAACAACTACCAGGAGTTGGTAGACCGTGCTCTTATGATTGAAGGGAAGCAGCAGCAGATTGAAAACCGCAAGAGGAAGTATGGACAAGGGAAGTACAATTCTGGAGCTCAGCAGAAGCCACGTTTTACCCCGAAGTCGGGAGGACAGTTCCAGCATACCCATGGAGGTGGTAGTTCACACAACCACAATGGTTCCAAGAATGGTAACGGGAATGGAGGAAGTAGTAGCCAGAATCGTTCCAACCCCTCAACACCAGCCAAGAGAGATCTGAGTCAAGTCACTTGCTTTAAATGCCAGAAGTCCGGACATTACGCCAATGAATGTCCTGAAGGCCAGAATGGAAATGGCAATGGAAGCTCTGGGAAGAAGCCAAACCCTTTCAACAGAGGACAGGTGAACCACGTTAGCGTGGAGGAGGTTGAAGCCCAACCAGATGCAGTAATAGGTAAGTTTTTGGTTAAGTCATTTACTGCACTCGTTCTTTTTGATACTGGTGCATCACATTCATACATATCAAGGGGGTTTGTGGATAAGTATAAACTGCCAACCCAAGCCCTCAAGACACCCATGTTAGTAACTTCGCCTGGAGCAGAGTATATGGCCAGGCTATGGCGTGATCGGTTACCATTAAGGATTGGTAACTACGTGTTTCCCTTAGACCTAATAGCATTGGAATCCCAAGGATTGGATGTGATATTAGGCATGGATTGGTTATCGAAGTATGGCGGGAACATTGAATTGTGACAGTAAGACAATTTTACTTACAACGCCAGAAGGGAAGAGGATCAAGTATGTATCCAGACATGAGCCGAAGAGGATGCACATAAATTCCTTATCAGGAGTTGTGCAGGAGGAAGTACCAGTAGTGAAGGACTTTCCTGATGTATTTCCAGAAGAGTTGCCAGGCATGCCACCGGATAGAGACATTGAGTTTCTGATTGAGCTTTTGCCAGGAACAGGGCCGATATCCAACAGACCATACATGATGCTAGTAAAAGATTTGGAGGAGATTAAAAGTCAGATTAAGGAGTTACTGGATAAAGGGTACATTTACCCAAGTTCTTCACCTTGGGGATCACCAGTACTTCTAGTGGAGAAGAAGGACGAATCATTAAGAATGGTTGTTGATTATCGAGGATTGAATGCAGTAACCATCAAGAACAAGTACCCATTGCCAATGATCAATGATCTATTTGACCGATTGCAAGGAGCAAAGGTATTTTCTAAGATCGATTTGTGATCAGGATACCATCAGTTGAAGATTTGAGAGCAGGATATACCTAAGACAACCTTTACCACTAGATACGGGCTGTATGAGTATACCGTTATGTCATTTGGTCTGACTAACGCACCTGCCTATTTGATGAACATGATGAACAAAGTATTTATGGAGTTTCTGGATAAGTTCGTCGTGGTGTTCATTGATGATATCTTGGTCTACTCAAAGAACGAAGAGGAGCATAAGGAGCATTTGCGTTTGGTATTGGAGAAGCTCAAAGAACACCAGTTATACGCCAAGTTCAGCAAATGTGAGTTTTGGTTGAAAGAAGTTTGGTTCCTTGGACATGTGATATCCGGAGAAGGAATAGCAGTAGACCCCACGAAGGTTGTCACCGTGACAAATTGGGTAGCACCAACGACAGTTGGAGAGATCAGGAGTTTTCTTGGACTAGCAGGATACTACCGGAGATTCATTGAGAATTTTTCAAAGATAGCAAAGCCCATGACGGAGTTGTTGAAGAAGGATACCAAGTTCAATTGGACTGAGGAATGTGAGGCCAGTTTCCAAGAATTGAAGGAACGTCTAGTTACCTCACTAGTGTTAATTCTGCCAGATCAGACCAAGGATTACGAGGTGTATTGCGATGCTTAACGTCGAGGACTTGGAGCAGTACTTATGCAGGAGAGGAGAGTTGTCTCATATGTGTCATGACAGCTTAAACCTCATGAGTTGAATTATGCCACACATGATTTGGAGTTAGCAGCCGAAGTGCATTCATTGAAGACATGGAGACATTTTCTTATCGGAAATCATTGTGAGGTGTACAAGGATCACAAGAGTTTGAAATACATTTTCACGTAGAAGGAGTTGAACCTCAGGCAAAGGAGATGGTTAGAGCTCATCAAGGATTATGATATGAGATTGCAGTATCACCCCAGAAAGGCTAACGTAGTAGCCTACGCGTTGAGCCGTAAGAGCCATGTCAATACACTCATGACCGCAGGACTGCCAAAGGAGTTAGCCGAGGACTTTTGCAAACTATGTTTGGAGATAGTTCTGAGAGGCCATGTAGTAGCATTGGTAATTCAGTCAAATTTGATGGATAAGATCAGAGAAGCTTAGAAGACCGACAATGAAATTTCTGAGATAAAGGAGAAGTTGAGCAAAGGAAAAGCTAAGGAATTTTGTGAGGATGAGCACGATACCTTATGGTTTGAAGACCGTGTTTATGTGCCTAATAACCCTGAGATCAGGAAGTTGATTTTGCAAGAGGCCCATGATTCATTGTATTCGATTCACCCAGGTATTACCAAGATGTACCTGGATTTGAAGGAGACTTTCTGGTGGACCGGAATGAACAAAGACATTGCGGAGTATGTAGGAGTTTGTGATGTATGTTAGAGAGTAAAGGCAGAGCATCAGAAGCCAGCAGGATTGTTGCAACCATTGCCGATACCCGAATGGAAGTGGGATAAGCTAGGCATGGATTTCATCATAGGATTACCCAGGACTCGTTCAGGCTATGACTCAATTTGGGTTGTAGTCGATCGTTTGACGAAGGTAGCTCATTTCATTCCATTGAAGACCACTTACACCAGTGCTAAGTTGGCCAAGATATACATGACCAGGATTGTATGTCTGCATGGAGTTCCAAGAAGCATTGTATCAGATAGAGGAACTCAGTTCACCTCAAAGTTCTGGAATCAGTTGCACGAAACCTTGGGTACCAGGCTAGAGTTCAGTACAACTTTTCATCCGCAGACCGATGGACAGACCGAGAGAGTCAATCAGATTTTGGAGGATATGCTGAGAGCTTGTGCACTAGATTATGGATCTAGTTGGGACGACAATTTGCCATATGCAGAGTTCTCCTACAACAACATTTATCAATCCAGTTTGAAGATGGCCCCTTTCGAAGCCCTATACAAAAGGAGGTGCAGAACCCCGTTGTCTTGGGATGAAGTTGGAGACCGTCAGTTGTTTGGACCGGATTTGATTAAGGAGTCTGAACGGAAAGTGAAGTTGATTTGTGACAGGCTTAAGGTAGCCCAGTCCAGGCAGAAATCTATGCAGATTCGAAATGCAAGGAGACCATTTACGAAGTCGGAGATAGAGTCTATCTTCGTGTAGGAAATGTGGTGTAGAAGAGAGTCGTGGCAGAATGTATGAGGCTCGCTCTCAAAAGCTCGAATGGTCAACTCACGTGAAGTGGAAGTCGACACGAAGTCCAAGTATCCTACACATGCACACAAAAAAACAAATAATGTATGTGCATGGTAGATAAACACATCATCCATCGTGATGGTTCTCTTCTCTTGCACATAACCATTAGTAGCCAAAGTGCATGAAGAATATGAAGCAACAATCTCAATATTCATGGCACTAGGCATATGGTGGAAAGAAGGAAGACAAGAATGCTTCACAAGAATTATGTCAAAGTCTCCAAATATATGTGAGAATGCTATGGGGCAATCTCATGAGCAATATTAAGAGCATTGTTGCACTCAATACATGGCAAGTCATCTAGCATGAGAGAGGTAACGCATGGAGATATATGACAAGAAGCAATATGAATCATGTGCAAAGCATATAGATGGTTGTCATCAACCGCATGAAATGAGCAAGTATGAATCATGGGTGATGCGACATAAGCAAGCATAGAGATCAATTCGTGCAAACTAGTGGAGTGAACATGCAACACACTAGAGTAAATCATGGTAATCATGTCATGTGAACAAATAATAGGCATAGAAAATGGACATGATATATCGCAAGCACGAACACAAAGCAAGATGAAAGTAGCATCATAGGAATGTGATGCGGAGCATCCTATGGACATCACCATGTCAAGAGTCCATTTGGCAAGTGACACGTGCCACATCTACTTCATGCATACAAAGGTGAATCATCTCCTTTACACGTGTTCACTTGTACCCTTCGAGGATGATATACTACTTGACCCCTCTCTCGTGTGCATACTTAGGTGTGAGCGGAGCTACACATTCATCATGGGGGAATCCAAGCGCAAGAGAAGAACTACACCATTCAAGACGGAAGCCTGGAGGCGGAGAAGGAAGCACCAAGAAGAAGGCAACATCTCCCAGGCAACCCCGTGCGCACGGGCCCCTCCGACCCCGTGCCCACGGGCCTCCCAGGCTGGCGATCGTGAAGACCCCGTGCGCACGGGCATGTACCGTGCCCACGGGACCCTCGTGTCCACGGGCCTCCCGAACCCCGTGCGCATGGGCTCATGCGTCGGGTCTCTGGATACCCTGTGCGCACGGGCTCCACTTACCCCGTGCACACAGGGCCCCCTGTGCGTGGCTGTTGGGCTTGGACCTTGTATCCCCATCTCGTCTCTATTTACCCCTTCATCCCTTGGACATATATATACTCCCCTTCCTCCTCCATTTAGACTAAGCTAAGATTAGATCTAAACACTAGAGCTTAGCTCATGTACCTCCCCTTGTGGGATTCCTCTTGAGAGAGAGACACTCCATTGGAGTTCAAGGCCTCCATTGGAGAAGATCCCTAGTGGATGAAGACCCCCTTGAGGGAAGGATATATCTAGATCATCAAGCCCTCATCTCTTTCATAGGATTTGGTATGAACTCTACCATGTATCTTATTTCCCTTTGATTGTTCATGTACCTTGTGGATCTTGTGTGTTTGACTGTCTAGTGGATGTGTGATTTGACTTGTTCTTGAGTGTTCCTCTTGTTTTCCCCTCTTTTTTTCATCTTGTTCTTGGGGATTCCCCCTCCAATTCGTGAAAGATCTCCCCATAGGGTTCCACCCTACAACATCTTGGTATCATGAGCCATGGTTTCTCACGAAATTGGAGTCCCCCTCTTAGTTTTCTAGCCTAATTTTGCTTGTTCTCGCCCAATTTCGAAAATTCCCCACAAAAAGAGCCATACCAAGTTTTTTGTGATTTGAAGTTTTTGTGAGTTTTTGTTGATTTTGATCCGTGGATCTAATGTATAGCAAGTAGATCTACCCCCTCTTGCGTCCCCATACCCCAATTTTTCTTTTCCCCATCAAATTTGACAAGAAAATCGCGAAATTTCCGCCTACCCCTTGCCCACGGGCTCCCCACCCCGTGCCCACGGGCCCCCGTGAAGTTCCTGGAGACCTCGTGTCCTCGGTACGTGTACCGTGCGCACGGGACTACGTGTCCACGGGCCCTGGACCCCGTGTGCACGTCCCCCCTACAGCAGCCGCCCGGACTTCACCGTTTTGCCCATAACTTCCACTCCCGAACTCCGATTTGGGTGTTCTTTGGCTCGTTGAAAAGCTAGCGACGTGCCCGAGCTGCTCATCTTGGTTTTACCACCATTTGAATCCATCAAATTTTTTTTTCATTTTGCATCTTTTGCATCGGCCCTCCGCCATAAGTTTCGCACCACCACATATAACTTCCGCAAACTAACCCATTTTGGTTCCTTTGATATTTCTGGTTGTTTGAGTTGTGATTTGAGTCTCCTAAGGTGTTTCGGCTACTTAGGGACAGTTGCATCTTCATCCACCACCGGTGACTTGTATCGGTCCATCAACTACATCCACCACGAGCTTCCACATCGATGACGACCATCCATCCTTTGAGACCATCTTCAACCGGAAGCAAGGCCGGTTACCCCCGACTTCGTGAAAGTTTAAGTGTGACGAAGGTATCCATTCCGTCATAAACTTCTCCTTCCTTGCCATTACATCTTGATAGCCCCACCATCTTTGCAAATACCTTCATACCCATTGAGACTAGCTATCCAAGTATTGCCGGGCTTCGTGAAAACTTGTGCACCATAGTGATACGATCTCATATTGTTGCATCATTGGATATATCATATAGTGCCATTGTTTACTCCCGTGCATATCTTGTGATACTTGTCCCATATTTGTGGTTGAGGCTCATCAATCATAGTGGAAAGGAAGAGAAGAGCAAAAAAAAGCTTTTAAGCAAGAAAGAGAATGATCATAAGCTTATAAGCAAAGAGTTGAGCATGAAAAGAGATACTTGTGCATGGGGATACATGGAATAGGAAACATTGAGCTTGCATACATATAGGTTGGTGCCAAGTAGTGAATCATGCCCAAGTGTGCAATCAAGCTAGCGCTCTCCTAGTGTTTGTGCAACACGCGCTTCATCTTCATTAGGCAATTTTGTATTGCTCATCCCTATAGTTGCACAAGCCCCATTATCCCACCGTGTGTGTTTCTTTATTGCCCTCCTCTATATTTGTGATCACTTGCTTTGCATTTTGAGTCCTTTGTATTTATGTCAACATTTACAATAGCTTGGACTTAAATTTGCATGAAATTTGTGCCACTTGTCCTAACCAAGCCACTCAATAAGCTTTACTTTGTAGGTGTGAGTGAACAAGTCCGGTACCAATTCCAATATTCTTTCATTTCACATTGAGTGATACAAGATACATCCTCAACTTTGGGAAAAGGTAGCTTGGTATTGTTTATCTCATTTCCTACTCACCTTTGCTCGAGTCTTGTGATGGATAGGCAAAGCACATCATCTCCGGTCTACAACAACGACGACGAGTTTGATGCTATGAAGAACTTCATCGACGCCAAGATCGACAAGCGCATGGAGGAGCTCAAGGCCCTCATCAAGAACTGCAAGCCGTCTTCCTCATCTTCGAGAAGACGCTCAAGTGCAAAGACTCCCGAGCTACCATCTCCGGCAAGTACACACAAGCATCGACATCGATAGGACCATGAAGAGCGACCTTCTGGACGAGAGTTTGCTTCTCTACCAACCCCGTGCACACGGGACCCCATGCACATGGCCTCCTGCACCCCCGTGCACACGGGCTCTACATAACCGCGACATCAACTACAAGACTACGGCTTATTCAACACCTTTGGCATCTTCGCCAAGTGACTTCAAGGCATCTTCGCCTTCGGACGTACGACATCTTCACCTACTCCATGAGCTCAAGTCCACTACTCCCTCGAGCTACTACGACATCGACATCGACCATGCAATTCCTTTCTATGGGACTAAAGAACCCGAGGAGTACCTCGAGTAGGAGCACTTGATGGACGACTACCTCAAGCTACATCAAGTTCATCCCGAATATCAAGTGAAGTGCGCCACAAGAAACTTCCACGACTACGCCTCGACATGGTGGCTTCACACACCTTCGGAGAGCTACGAGATGAGTTGGCCCAAGACGAAGAGAGCTTTGCGGCGAGAGTTCGTGCCTCCAACCTACACGGAACAACTTCGACGCCAATTGGAGAACACCATCCAAGGATCCAAGTCCATCGACAAGTACTTCAAGGAGATGAAGATTGCCTTGCAACGAGCCGACGTGGATGACCCCATTTCGATGAAGTTCCATTTCATGATGGGTTTGAACAACGACATCTCCAAGACGATCTTCCTCGAGAACTACAAGTCCCTCGACGACTACTACATTGGTGCTCTCAAGGCGGAATAAGAACTCATGAAGGCCAAGGCTTCTCCGCCCCAAGCACACTTCGCGGTGACCAAGCTCTATGACAAGCATGAGGCTAGTACAACCACGATGTCTAAGCCCGACGAGCTCCAAGATGATGCTCCCAAGTTTGACTTCACCACCATTCCTCTTTGTGGCATTGATGATGCCGAGTCTACTTCGACTATTTTTCAAGACGGTATGGCGACGAGTATGACGACGGAGACCCTCGAGGACAAAGTTTTGGAGGCGAACGACAAGGTGGCAAGTAGGGATGATGTTTCCATCTTTGGAGGCGAGAGTGATGATGTGCGATCTTCGGCCTTTATCCACGGCGATATTGGTGATGTGCCACCTTCGGCCTTCATCCAGGGCAGCGACTACGAGACGGTTGAGCATGGGATTTTCCCTTCGACCACAGCGACGTCCGATGACTTGAGTGACTTTTGCCACCATATTGAGAGTGAGAGTGACGTCACCACTAGCCCCATATATGAGGAGTGACATGTGCCACATCTACTTCATGCATACAAAGGTGAATCATCTCCTTTACACGTGTTCACTTGTACCCTTCGAGGATGGTATACTACTTGACCCCTCTCTCATGTGCATGCTTAGGTGTGAGCGGAGCTACACATTCATCATGGGGAACCCAAGCGCAAGAGAACAACTACACCATCCAAGACGGAAGCCTAGAAGTGGAGAAGGAGGCACCAAGAAGAAGGCAGTAGCTCCCAAGCGACCCCGCACGCACGGGCCCCTCCGACCCCGTGCCCACGGGCCTCCCAGGCTAGTGGTCCTAAAGACCCCATGCGCACGGGCATGTACCGTGCCCACGGGACCCCCGTGTCCACGGGCCTCCTAAACCCCGTGCGCACGGGCTCATGCGTCGGGTCTCTGGATCCCTCGTGCGCACGGGCTCCACTTACCCCGTGCACACAGGGCCCCCTGTGCGTGGCTGTTGGGCTTGGACCTTGTATCCCCATATCGTCCCTATTTACCCCTTCATCCCTTGGACCTATATATACTCCCCTTCCTCCTCCATTTAGACTAAGCTAAGATTATATCTAAACACTAGAGCTTAGCTCATGTACCTCCCCTTGTGGGATTCCTCTTGAGAGAGAGACACTCCATTGGAGTTCAAGGCCTCCATTGGAGAAGATCCCTAGTGGATGAAGACCCCCTTGAGGGAAGGATCTATATAGATCATCAAGCCCTCATCTCCTTCATAGGATTTGGGATGAACTCTACCATGTATCTTATTTCCCTTTGATTATTCATGTACCTTGTGGATCTTGTGTGTTTGATTGTCTAGTGGATGTGTGATTTGACTTGTTCTTGAGTGTTCCTCTTGTTTTTCCCTCTTTTGTTCATCTTGTTCTTGTGGATTCTCCATCCAATTCGTGAAAGATCTCCCCATAGGGTTCCACCCTACAACAGAATGGTGCACGAAGCAAACATGGCAATAACAAGAGATATCTCCACCAAGCTTGCAAATACACATAAATGTACTAGAATTAATCATCATGTGTAATGCAAAGCATGGGTCACAAATGCATGGCAAAGGCATAGTAATGGGCATATCATGCAAAGTGAACATGGAAATATGGGAAAATGATATATAATGGACAATAAGCCATAACCATGTGAGGGCCATGTAGAAGAAATGCGCGAAGTCTTTGCGCGAAGAGAGCAGTGGGAAAGACAATCCATGTGATCCCAAGTCATGGTTGCTCTCTAGAGCTTGTTTTGTCAACTCATGGGATTTCGAGGTTGACAAGTATTCATGGGTACCTACACAAAAGAGACACAAACCAAAGAAATTGTGCACAGGGTAAATGTACACATCATCCATCATGATGTGTATGTGCGCATGTGAATTAGAACAAGATAAGCATCGCTCAAAGAAATTTGATGCATGGTATATGAACATGTCATCCATCATGAAAGAATAGTTATTATATATGAAACGATGGGGATACAAATTTAGAATGCAAGTATATGGCGCATCAATAGCATTTTCATTCAAGGGAAACATATGGTGCACATAATTATTGGGATCATGCAATGGATGGGATGGATCAAAATCTCCTAACATGTATGAGGAAACTATGGGGGTCTCCTCATGAGCAATATCGGAAACATCACATGGAGAAAATGGATAACATCCAAAACAATGCATATCCGAAGCTAGGTGGTCATGGCATGGCATATGAGATAAATGATGCAAAGGGAGCATATCAATATCATCACAAGAAAAACAAATGCCATTAACCATGGGCTTGTCATCTATTCCATAAGTGCAAATTGGGTTTATTTTAATGGCATATGCATAGTCACTATGAAGAGATTGCAAATAAGACATATGGTGGATCTCATGCATAGCATATGACAAGTCGAGCGGATTATCAAACATGATGTGACATAAAGAATTGTCACAAGAAATCCTATGTAACATGGCATCACAACTAATAGACTCCACATGAGAATCATCATATTCATCATAAATGGGCAAATCATCGCATGGTGAAATCATACTAGCATGAAGCATGGTACTAGGTGGATCCACATCATGCAAGCAATCAATGTCAAGAATGTCCACTAGTGGGACTAGAGCATCACCGTCACCTATGTTACCTTTGTCATTCCACTCAAGTGGTGTAGGTGAGGTGGGAAAGACCAAATGGTGGTCATCTTCATCTTGATGGAACCATGTGGGGGGGGTGCATCATATTCCACCATGGCCATCATCTTGTCCAAAGGGAGGACGAAGTCGTCGAGGATCGACGCGTCATTATAAATGGGACCTAGCACCAAATGAGAAGACACAATAGAGGTAGAGGTCAAGTTGTTAGAAATGCAAATGGCCTCACGAGACCTATCAACTATCACACTCTCTCTATGTGGTGGTTCACTCACTCCCTCAAAATAGGTGCACTCAAAGTCGCATATGGTGGAGTCACTCATCTCACTCAAGTGGTGGGGGTTGTGACTCTCCTCACATGGTAATTGGGGCAACTCATCATATATGGGACTAGTGGTGAAGTCACTCTCACTCTCAATATGGTGGCACAAGTCACTCAAGTCATCATATGTTGCCGTGGTCGAAGGGAAAATCCCATGGTCAACCATCTCATCATCGTCGCCATGGATGAAGGCCGAAGATGGCACATCATCACTCTCCTCCATGTCCGAAGGGAAAATCCCATGCTCGATCATGTCGTCGTCATCGCCGTGGATGAAGGCGATGATGGCACATCATCACTCTCGCCTCCAAAGATGGAAGCATTATCCTTGCTCGCCACCTTGTTGCTCGCCTCCAAAGCTTGGTCCTTGAGGGTCTCCGTAGTCATACTCGTCACCGCACCGTCTTGAAAAAGAGTCGTGGTAGACTCGGCATCATCAATGCCACAAAGAGGGATGGCGGTGAAGTCAAACTTGGGACCATTGTCTTAGAGCTCGTCGGGCTTGGACATCTTTGTGGTACTATCCTCATGCTCGTAGTCGTAGAGCTTGCTCGCCGCGAAGTGTGCTTAGGGTGGAGAAGCCTTGGCCGTCATGAGTTCTTGTTCCGCCTTGAGAGCACCAATGTAGTAGTTGTCGAGGGACTTGTGTTATCAAGGAAGATAGTCTGGGAGATGTCGTTGTTCAATCCCATCATGAAGTGGAACTTCATCGAAATGGGGTCATCCACGCCGGCTCATCACAAGGCAATCTTCATCTCCTTGAAGTACTTGTCAATGGACTTGGATCCTTGGATGGTGTTCTCCAATTGGCGTCGAAGTTGTTCCGTGTAGGTTGGAGGCACAAAATCTTGCCGCAAAGCTCTCTTCTTCTTGGGCCAACTCATGTCGTAGTACTCCGAAGGTGTGTGAAGCCACCATGTCGAGGCGTAGTCGTGGAAGTTTCTTGTGGAGCACTTCACTTGATCTTTGGAAGGGACTTGATGTAGCTTGAGGTAGTCGTCCAGCAAACGCTCCCACTCGAGGTATTCCTTGGGTTCTTGAGTCCCATAGAAAGGAATCGCATGGTCGATGTCGAGGTCGTAGTAGCTCGTGGAAGTCGCGGACTGGTGAAGATGCCATATGTCTATAGGCGAAGATGCCTTGAAGTCGCTTGGCGAAGATGCCAAGGGAGATGGTGAAGTCGTTGAGCGGTTGTTGGTGTTGAGCTCTTCACCTTCGTGTTCTTGTTGGTGATGGTGTCAATGCCGATGTGATATTGCCGGAGATGGTAGCTCGGAAGCATGTGCTCTTGAGCGTCTTCTCGAAGATAGGAAGATCGCTTGTAGGACTTGATGAGGGCTTTGATCTCCTCCATTTGAGCTTGCATCCTGGCATCAAAGTTTTCGTTCCTGGCATCGAACTCGTCATTGTTGTAGACCGAAGGTGAAATACCTTGCCTATCTGATAGAGGCAAAGGTGTCCCGTCTTTCGATGAGATGATGGATATCGCTTTGGTGGAAGTCGACATTGATGATCCGACTACGAACGTGCGAGGACGTCGTGCCTTAGCAATCGCTAAACCAACTCCGAGAGGTTATTGACCAAACCGGAGCACGATCAACCTGACCACGAGGGTCTATTTCCTGCGAGTAAACGAAGAACAAGCAAGAAACTGAGATTGCAATCTGGATATTGCGAATATAAGATGAAAGCTTTATTGATCAAGGTGGGGTTCTGCGACGCCTTCGTCTGGTCATTGAACACAAACTAAGTACGCGAAGTTGCAGCTATGGCGAACTTTTAATCTAAACAAAACCCCCAAAGTCTAAACGGTGCCCTATGGGCTGTATATATGGAGGAAGAGGGAGTGAATTTCATGGCCCTTGGTGGAGGGGTCCGAAACTAACTGATGAGGACATCAATACCATTGTTACACCCACAGCCCCTGCTGCTATACATACTGGACCAATTACTAGAGCTCGCGCATGCCAATTAGATTACCAGGTACTTTTGTTTCTTGGTAATGATTCTAATGTTCATGAGAATATGATGCTGCCTAAATTGGATACATTTGTTTTGCTTACAAATGAAGGGCCTAGCTTGGAGAAGGATGAACATTGGAGCAAGAACAAGCATGAAGATGATGGCATGCACAAGGGAACAAGAACGGAGGTACAAGTGATGATTTCAGGATGTTGAAGCCACGATAATGAGTGCTTGAAGCCTTGGACGAAATATACAAGATGCCACTTCATAATTTTCGTCCAAAGGCTATTCTAGGTGTTGCGTCACCTTATTATTGGGTCAGGCCCATGAATTTTCGAAATACTTGAGTATAGGCTGTTTATAAAGTCTGTGTATGTGGGGAAACAAGAGATAGGGTTGGTTTCAGACCCTTTCCCCAAGGGCCACGAAATTCCCCCCTCTTCCTCCATATATACAGCCCTTAGGGCGTCGCTTAGACTTTGGGTTTTGTTTAGATTAAAAGTTCGCCATAGCTGCAACTTCGCGTACTTCGTTTGTGTCCAACGACCAGACAAAGGCGTCACAGAACCCCACCTTGATCAATAAAGCTTTCCTCTTATATTCACAATATCCAGATTGCAATCTCAGTTTCTTGCTTGTTCTTTATTTGCCTGCAGGAAACAGACCTTCGTGGTCAGGTTGATCGTGATCTGGCGTGGTCAATAACCTCTCGGAGTTGGTTTAGCGATTGCTAAGGCGCGACGTCCTCGCAGGTTCGTAGTTGGATCATTAAAGTCGACTTGCACCAAAGGATATCCATCATCTCATCGAAAGACGGGACACCTTTGCCTCTATCAAGTAGTATCAGATTTCTAGGTTGCTCGGTGAGATTTTACAGTTTTTCGTAGTTTAGATCAAGTCTGTTCTTCATACCTATCATCCACGAAAAAGCCAAAAAAATTAGGGTTAGTTCATCCTATCCGAACCAGTCTTAGACTTTGCATAGTCTTTTTAGTATTTTGCTTTGTTGAATTTACGGTTGCATCGTCGCGTCAAGTTGCTTGTCTTAGCGTCTAGTCTTTTAGAGTTTCGAGTTCTGGTCATAAGTTGTCACGCCGCCGCTGCACCATCATCATCGCCCCTGCCACCTACCACCACCGCTCCGAATCCGTATCCATAAACCACCACCAATCCGTATCCATATACCACCACCAATCCATATCCATATACTACCACCGCTGCCATATACCACCACCGCTGCCATATACCACCACCATATATCCACCACCAATCCTATTTCCTTGCATATTAGGTTTGTTTTTGAGATCCATCTAATTTCTGATTCGTGTTTCCTTACCTAAGTAGGTTTCGGAAAAAAAGTCTAGAGACCCCCGGGCCGTTTTTAGGCCAAAATTTCGGCGACCGAAAATATTTTTTCCCTATCCTAGTTTTAGGTCCCAGGGAGTGTTTTGAGACACTCGCCATCATAGTGATTTTTTTTCGCACTTTTTCGTCGTCGCTGCCCTGATTTCCGAAAAAAAATTGTCAAAAAAATTCCGTGCTCATCTTGTCAGTTTGACCTGGGAAGAGTTTTGAGACACTCGCCATTATAGTGATTTTTCGCAAAAAAAAGAGGAGCGAAAAAAAACGCAGAGCACAAAAAAAAGAGCGAAAAAAATTCCAGAGTGTGCTTCTCCCTTGTTTACGTGCAGTGCCGTGATTTTGTTAGTGTTCTAGGCTCGTGTCTCTAACACGTTCTAGCCTAGGACCAGCACAATACCGTCGTTGAGCGTTTATTGAACTTTGCATCTCTGAATTGATTATTGCTGATCCTTTTTGCTACCATATTATAAGCCTTCCCAGCTCCACATACATCTACATCGTGTGTTTGACTCTCCCTGGTAATTGCTCTATCCAAGCTTTGAGAGTTTTGACTACAACGGTTGCCGATCACCGCCTGCTGCTGGGTAAGAACTAGTAAGAATTTGAGTTTTGCTTGACGGATTTGTGACACCCACACCACCACTTGTTAGTAGTCTGTAGGATCATATTCTTGTGTGTTTCTATTGCTACTAACCATGCCAGGATCACAAGCCGACGAGATTGACTGGGAGAACTTAACGAACAAGGAGCTTCATGATAAATTTCAGCAAATGATGACTGAACAAGTGCCAGATGTGCTAAACAATTTTGAAGAGGCCATGGAGAAGATCACTGGCCTTGAGAAGACGTTCGAAACAAAGCTCGATAATAGATTTAATGAACTGCTTGCGCGTCTTCCACCGGTCGCACCTGCCGCACCTCTGCAACAACAACTACTACCTCCACATCACTAAACAGCCCTCCGCCGAGCGAGCCATGTCCTTCTTCAGCCTGGCCAAACTATTGGTGCTGCTATTGATACTTCTGTGGATCCTGCTGTTGATGCGGAGGATGATTATGCGGGAGATTACGAGGATGAGGTTGATCAAAATCAGAACTACGTGCAACCACCAGCAACACATCCACCAGGTCATCCACATGCAAATAATCACAATGGTAGGGCTCTCCCTCTGGTACGAGATCATGACCATCTTCCTAAACTGAAACTGAATATTCCACCATTTGAGGGTAGATATGTTCCTAATATATATCTTACTTGGGAGTTAGAAACTGAACAACGATTTACATGTTTACAATATCCTGAGGAGAGATGTGTTACTGCTGCTGTCTGTGCTTTCACTAGCTTTGCATGTGTTTGGTGGTCTGAACATTGTAGATTATATCCTATTCCAGCTACTTGGGCTGCTTTGAAAACTGCTATGCGTACTCGTTGGGTTCCACCATATTATCAACGTGAATTGCTTCAAAAATTGCAGCGTTTGAGACAAGGAAAAAATTCTATAGAAGAATATTATCAGGAATTACAAACTGGCATGATTAGATGTGGTATTGTTGAGGAGACTGAACCTATGCTTGCACGTTTTATGGGTGGATTAAATAGAGAGATTCAGACCATTCTAGAGTATAAGGAGTATACTAATATCACTCGTTTATTCCATCTTGCTTGTAAATCTGAACGTGAAGTGCAGGATCGACAAGCATTGGCGTGAACTAACTTTTCTGCAGGTCGACCTTCATCATGGACACCGCGTGCATCTTCTACTTCAACTGTACCAGCACCTCCATTAGGTGCCACCTCCAGCCGTGATATAAGAAAGCAGGCACAACCACCACTATCTGCCAAGAGCGCACCTGCCTGTCCTACACAGAGCTCTTCTTCTTCCATGGCATCAACTAGACACACAAGTGATATTATTTGTCGTCGTTGTAAGGGAAGAGGTCATTATGCGAGAAAATGCAAATCTCAGCGTGTGATGATTGCTACTGAGGATGGTGGGTATGAGTCCGCTAGTGACTATGATGAGGAGACGTTGGCTCTTATTACACGTGAAGAACACGGTGGAGATGATTCTGATCATGAGACGCAATACATGGCTCCTGAAGACGCTGATAGGTATGAATGTTTAGTTGCTCAACGTGTTTTGAGTGTGCAGGTCACACAAGCTGACCAAAATCAGAGGCATAATTTGTTCCATACAAAGGGAGTTGTGAAGGAACGTTCTATGCGCATCATCATAGACGGAGGGAGTTGCAACAACTTGGCTAGCATGGAGATGGTGGAGAAGCTCTCTCTCACCACAAGACCACACCCACATCCTTACTACATCCAATGGTTCAACAAAAACGGCAAGGTTAAGGTAACACGTACTGTTCGTGTGCATTTTAGTATCTCTACATATGCTAATTATGTTGATTGTGATGTGGTACCTATGCAAGCATGTTCCTTATTACTTGGTAGACCATGGCAATTCGAAAAAAATTATGTACACCATGGTAGAAATAATCAGTATACTCTTGATCATAAGGATAAAAATATTACTTTGCTTCCTATGACTCCTGATTCCATTTTGAAAGATGATATTAATAGAGCTAATAAAGCAAAACAGGAGCAGAATAAGAATGAAAATCATCTAGTGTTGCTTCTGAAATTAAATTGAAAAGTGCATGTTTATTTGCCACCAAATCTGATGTTGATGAGCTAGATTTCAGCAAATCTGTTTGCTATGCTTTTGTGTGCAAAGAGGCATTATTTTTCTTTTGAGGACGTGCCTTCCTCTTTGCCTCCTGCTGTTAGTAACATTTTGCAGGAGTTTGCTGACGTCTTTCCACAAGACGTGCCACCGGGATTACCGCCTATTCAAGGGACTGAGCATTATATTGACTTAATTCCCAGTGCTTCGCTGCCAAACCATGCACCATACCGTACCAATCCAGAGGAGACGAAGAGAAGCGTTAGCACAACGCGGTTGATGTAGTCGTACGTCTTCACGATCCGACCGATCCCAAGTACCGAACGTACGACACCTCCGAGTTCAGCACACGTTCAGCTCGACGACGTCCCACAAACTCCGATCCAGCAGAGCTTTGCAGGAGAGTTTCATCAGCACGACGGCGTGATGACGGTGTTGATGATGCTACCGATGCAGGGCTTCGCCTAAGCACCGCTACGATATTACCGAGGTGGAATATGGTGAAGGGGGGCACCACACACGACTGGGAGAGATCAACAGATCAACTTGTGTGTCTAGAGGTGCCCCCTGCCCCCGTATATAAAGGAGTGGAGGAGGGGGGAGGGCCGGCCCTCCTATGGCGCGCCCTGGAGGAGTCCTACTCCCACCGGGAGTAGGATTCCCCCCTTCCAAGTAGTAGGAGTAGGAGTCAAGGAAAGGGAAAAGAGAAGAGAAGGAAGGAGGGGGCGCAGCCCCTCCCCCTAGTCCAATTCGGACTAGGCCTTGTGGGAGGGGGGGGGGGAAGCGCAGCATGGATCTCCTTCCTTCTATTCGATGCTTTCCTTTTATAAATCACTTCTATTCTTCCTCCCCTCTCTCTTTCCCCTAAAGCCCAATAAGGCCCATATACTCCCCAGCGAATTCCCGTAACTCTCCGATACTCCGAAAAATACCCGAATCACTCGGAACCTTTCCGATGTCCAAATATAGTCGTCAAATATATCGATCTTTACGTCTCAACCATTTCGAGACTCCTCGTCATGTCCCCGATCTCATCCGGGACTCCGAACTACCTTCAGTACATCAAAACACATAACTCATAATATAAATCATCACCGAACGTTAAGCGTGCGAACCCTACGGGTTCGAGAACTATGTAGACATGACCGAGACACATCTCCGGTCAATAACCAATAGCGGAACCTGGATGCTCATATTGGCTCCCACATATTCTACGAAGATCTTTATCGGTCAAACCGCATAACAACATACGTTGTTCCCTTTGTCATCGGTATGTTACTTGCCCGAGATTCGATCGTCGTTATCTCAATACCTAGTTTAATCTCGTTACCGGCAAGTCTCTTTACTCATTCCGTAATGCATCATCCCGCAACTAACTCATTAGTGACAATGCTTGCAATGCTTTATAGTGATGTGCATTACCGAGAGGGCCCAGAGATACCTCTCCGACAATCGGAGTGACAAATCCTAATCTCGAAATATGCCAACTCAACAAGTACCTTCAGAGACACCTGTAGAGCACCTTTATAATCACCCAGTTACGTTGTGATATTTGGTAGCACACAAAGTGTTCCTCCGGTAAACGGGAGTTGCATAATCTCATACTCATAGGAACATGTATAAGTCATGAAGAAAGCAATAGCAACTTATTAAACAATCAAGTGCTAAGCTAACGGAATGGGTCAAGTCAATCAAAACATTCTCCTAATGATGTGATCCTGTTAATCAAATGACAACTCATGTCTATGCACTACAAAAAATACACTTCTGTGTTGATACGTGTTTGTCACAGTAGGTCGCGTTTTTTGTCATGCATGTACATCCGTGATGATTTTATGACAGAATCAAGATAGTCATACCTGTGCTGTCATAGAAGTGTTCCATGACATTACCAAAATTATCATCACGGAAGTGTCCACTTCCATGACGATAAATCGCGCGTCACAGAAGTGCTTTCGTCAAGGGTCACCGACACGTGGCATCTACCGTAACGGAACACCGTTAAGCTATCGGGTCCGGTTTTGGATCCGATAACCCGTTAACAGCCCGGACCAATGGGGATTTTCCACGTGTAAAATCATCATTGGCTGGAGGAAACACGTGCCAGCTCACCGTTGGCACAAATGTCATCCACTCGTTGGACCGAAGGCGCCTATGGTACGGCGACACGTGGCACGGCCCAACAGAGGCCCATTCCTGTGAAAAGGTCGACCCGTTTGACTTGGTCAAAAGGTGGCGGGCCGGCCCACGGCAAGCCTGTTAACTGCCTGTTCGCATATAGCCCATTTACAGCCCGCTAACCCAGGGCCCGTTACGACCTCTCCGAATTAGGCCCACTAGTGTCATCTAGGCCATCCAATATGATTCCAGCCTGTTTTAACTTTCAGCCCATGTGTGGCCCATGACTTCTTTCGGCCCATATGAGGCCCTTTGTAAATCTTGGCCCATTAACGGCCCGTGGTGAAACTGGCCCGTAATGAACAATGTATCACTTTATACCCATTAACAGCCTGTTATTCCATTGGGCCATTTCTATCCCAAGTTATCTTTCGGCCTTCTCAAGGCCCATTGATTCTTGGGCTCATTTGCAGCATTCGGTTACATACGGCCCGTTACTGTCATTTTCTGCTTGTGGGCCAAATTCAGCCCGTCGTTACAGTCGGCCCGTTTGTGGACTATTAATACGTTGGGGCGTTTTCATGTCAAAAAAACCAGTTGGGCTGTTTTCATAGAGCTATCGAATACGGCCTATTAACGGCCCGTTATGGTCCACTAATAGTACGACCCATGATTGGCGAAATGATGATACACCCCGTAGAATGCCCATGGATCCTACGGCCCGTATGAGGCCCATGGATCGTACGGCCCGTAGAAGGCTCATGGATCATACGACCCGTAGAAGGCCCATGAATCCTAAGGCCCGTATAGAAGACCAATGGATCCTACAGCCCGTATAGAAGGCCAATGGATCCTACGGCCGGAAGAAGGCCCGTGGATCATACGGCCTGCAAGAGGCCCATGGTTACAATAGTCCGTGTGTTGCCATGATTATTTTGGCCTAGTTACCAAAAATAGGCTATTGTGGCCACTAGAAAAACACAGAAAAAGAATTGCAATGACTATAAGCAAACAACTAAACAAGACAATAAGGAAATAAATAAGCAAGCAATTAACGCTAGCCTATTACCGCTATTACACATATTACATCCACTAGGCATCAAAGTTTGCCACCAGTGCAAATACAGGGAACAAAGTAGCATATTACATAAACTGGCCATCAAAATTGGCCACCAGTGCAAATAAACGCGGCAGCAAAACAAGAGCATAACTGAAACAACTTCAGAAGAGCTCAAGAAACGTTATCCTGGGTATCCACCATGCTGGCAATAAGCTTAGCAAGCTTATTAGCTTTGTCCTGTTTGGTGCTAAAATACTCCAACGCTTGCTGTTTCACTAGAAATTATGCATCTGAATGCTCCGGGGACTTCCGCAGTCCTTTCGCTTCTTGTCGCAGCAAAGATGATCGATGTCTTTCACCTTGTAGTTGAGACTCAAGAAACCGAACTGATTCAGACAGTGAGTTTGAATAGCTTGTGCAAGCGGTAGTGGCCAGTAACTCGAACACTAAACAAAGACAGGACTTTGGGGTTGTCTCGCTATCTTCAAGATAGTCTTCCTTAGCTGTTTCATCAGCTTTGTTGGAGACCAACAAGGATGTGTCACTATCCTGAACCTTATCTGCATTACTTCATTTACCATTGCTTAATAAGGTACTCTTCCCCAATATTCTGTCAGCATTCTAATAGAAGAAACAAGTAGACACATAACAAGTTTAGCATGTACTAGTATATGAAACTCATTTCGGTGAACCAGTTCATTAGTAAGGTGGACAGGATTAAACTACCAAGTCTTCTATTGCCAAGTACTAGTAGATAATAAAAGCATCAAACAAACATATATCTATGTCCTATGGTCACTGCATTGTCTTGCCAAATCAAAATAGAGACATGGTTCAAATCATATCAGTTCAAGACAAAGCAGCAGTGAAAGAATACAAAGCGTGGGAAACTACACGACACAACAAGATTTCAGATGGGTACCACGGGTCTACATGTAAAACAACACTATTGGCTCTGTTGTGATGCTAGTAATGTGCATGATATGCAAGTCAACTGTATACAGAATTGAAATTGAAATCAACAGAGCTATTGATAAGAGCAAACCTGTTAAAGAAACATGCTTCAACATACCTTCTGTGCCATTGATTGGATCCTTCAATTTAAAAATAAGTTTGTATGAGTAAATACAGTGATACAAGAGCAAAGCAATCATAGTTAAAAAAAGGTGCGCCTAAGCAAGCGCTTAAGCGTGCCTAGGCTCTAGGCGTTGGCAAAACGCATTGCACATAAGTACGTTTAATCTGTGCATAACTGCACATAAGCATGCGCTTTGGTCAGTAAAGCGCAAGGCGGTGGCAAAACGCACAATTAATACCTAGCGCTTTTTTGAACTATGATAGCAATGGAATCTTAAATCAGAACTGTTGTTCTTCAGGTCTAGGCACCTGTTCTACATGAACAGAGTACAGTAAGACGCAAGAATATAGTACTTAAAAACAAAAAATGAGCTCATAGACCTTACCACATTCTTGGTTTGGGACCAGTACAGAACAAGGCGTTCCCAGTCATCGTCCAGTAAATGTGTCTCAGGAGAACGTAAGGGAATTTGATGAGTTTCTTTGCCGGTGAAGTACGTTTTTCTTCAGGTAATTCTGATACTGCCACCAAGCATTCTTGAAGATAGCAGAGGTATGAGCACAGGCTACCTCATCCTGAGTTTCCAAATTGGTCCTTCTCTATAGAGAAAAATGGGAAAAATTGCTATATTATAACCATCATGGAGGTAGGATGTATGGGACAAAGCAAAGTAATTGCCATGAGTAACATTACTTACACATAACTCCTGGACAAACACCTGCAACTGGCATTTTCCTTCATCTTCAGTATAATATTTTCAAGATGGGAAGATACGCACATACGATTCAACAACATCAAATGTGATAGCTGCTAAACTACGACAAGTTGGTTGTGGTTCCTCCACAGGAATAGGCGTACTAACTAGTGGAGTTGGGGTTCGCCGTGATAGTACTGGCCCTTTGGGCACTGGAGCTGCCTTACTAACTGCTCTTGTTTGGGAGCTCTGTGGTGGAGATGGTGCTGTGTCAACAGGAACTGGGTTACTATCTGCTGGGGTTGGGGTTAGATTGGGTGAAGCTGCTTCTCTGTCCATCGCAGTAGGGGTACAATCTGCGAGAGTTTGGGTTATGTGTGGTAGGGCTGGTTCTTGTGCATGTACAACCAGGGTGCTATCTCCACCAAGAAGTAGCACTGTTTTATTTGAAGGCCGTGTTTTTAGTCCGTTGGATACTGGCATCACCCGCTCCAATTCAAATGGCTGATAAACAGGAAACATAGTTGAACGTACAGACATTGTATGAGAGACAGATGCAATAGATAGTGTGGAAAAAGTCATGAAATAGTTGACATGTATATTGTTTAACTAAAACGGATAGCATGACATAATTTCACATATATGATGTCTATCTAAACTGGATAGCATGGCATAACATAATTCAAAGATATGTTGAATAACTAAACAGGATTGCATGACATAATTCACCTACATGGTATCTAAGTAATCAGGATCACATCATTTAATTCACATATGTGATTTATATGCTAAACAGAGGGCATTTGATATGATGTCTTAACTAAGAACATGGTGTTGAATATTGTGTATATGATGTCTAAACTATGCAATGCAAGACACCATATGCATGATATGAGCAGTATAACCATGCCAAGTTTGAGCATACACCTCCTTGGGGGAATAGGACTGGTCATCTGTCTCTGAATCCATCTCTGAGGAGCTATCGGGACCCAACAAGAGATCTGCTTCGACAGGTAGCACTATCTGCTCTGAAGTCCTTGTTTTCACTCCAGATTTTTCCATCTCCCACCCAAATGGCTGATTCACAGGAAGAGTAGTTTAATGTACAAACATTGTCGACAAATGGAAATGTAATGAAGAAAAGGATGGGCAAGATATCATTCAAATATATGATGCCTGGTTAACAGGATGGCATTGCACATTTCACATATATTATGGCTGGCTAAAAGACATGAGACTGCATAATTCCCATATATGATATAGAAACTAAACAGGTGGCATTACAGAACATGTCTAAACTAAGTAGATGACATATATGATGTCAAAAGTAGGCACTGCAAGGCAACATATGCATGATATGACTAACATCATCATGCCAAGGTAGAGCAAACACCTTGGAGGGTAAATACGAGTGGTCATCGGCGTCTGAATTCGCCTCAGAACAGATATCTTCCTCTGGATTACAATCTAGACAGGGGTGGGGAGGGT
Organism: Triticum timopheevii; assembly: GCA_963921465.1. Lineage (NCBI taxonomy): Eukaryota > Viridiplantae > Streptophyta > Magnoliopsida > Poales > Poaceae > Triticum > Triticum timopheevii. Next base: position 330,189,748 of record OY997274.1, on the reverse strand, counting down.
TTGCCATTGAACCCACCATGGAGCATGTCTGCATGGCATTTTATTGCCGCGCAAAACTCTTCTCTTTTTCTCTATAGTTCAGCATGATTGTGTACAATATCTGACATGCATACGAAAAAAATATGGTGAGATTATGTAAGGAGAGCATGCAGAAATTTAGAGTGATGGTAACAACCAGTGGATGGATCCAAAAATAATGATAGCAGGCTGATGCTTGCTTTAAATTAATAAAAAGACAGATGATGATTGCTTTACTATTTGTTTCCCACCCAAGATGAACAACATAGGCATACCCTAGGTGAACCAGATATTAGACACACATACTATTCATTGCTGCCTCGATATGTGCCCCACAACTAATTTAGAACTCAAGTTTGAACATTAATTTGGACCTGACTTGGAGTCCAAGAGGTGAACAGGACGATAAACTAGCAGGTAATTTTAAGCAATGCATATCATAAGCAGAAGCAAAAGAGTGTGACCTCTCTTGTGGACCTGTGTACTCCTCAGGTTCATTTGTTGAGTCGATGATGGTGATGCCGTTGCGGCCGGCGGCAGGGAAGGAGATCTGAGGCGGCGAAAGACAGTCAGGAGTCGTGATGTCTGGTTTGGTGGATGCTTCTGTCGATGGAGCAGCTCAGGTGAGGTGGACGACGTCGCGGCAGGAGCAGGACAAACCACACAAAGTTCCCTTCGACACGTACTTGTAACTGAAGTAATTCTGTAAGGGCTCATGATAGATGCAAAGGTGTCCCGTCTTTCGATGAGATGATGGATTTCTCTTTGGTGGAAGTCGACTTTGACGATCCGACTACGAACGTGCGAGGACGTCATGCATTAGCAATCGCTAAACCAACTCCGAGAGGTTATTGACCACGCCGGAGCACGATCATCCTGACGACGAGGGTCTGTTTCCTGTAAGCAAACGAAGAACAAGCAAGAAACAGCGATTGCAATCTAGATATTGCGAATATAAGATGAAAGCTTTATTGATCAAGGCGGGGTTCTGTGACGCTTTTGTCTGGTCGTTGAACACAAACGAAGTACGCGAAGTTGCAGCTATGGCGAACTTTTAATATAAACAAAACCCAAGGGAAAAGCTACTAGATGGATCTAATTATATAGGGGCAAGGGGTGGCGGCCAAGGAGGTGGGAGAACGTCCCAAGGCAGCCTAAAACCAACCCTAACTCGTACAAGGCTCATGGGCCCAAGTGAAGGTGATCCAACACCTTTGGACTTGTAGTTTGACTCAGATTCTGGTGCAATGTCAGATTGTTTCGTCCATAACTCAACACTCCGGACGAATTTGAAGGTGCATCCAATTGTGTTAGAAAGTACATGAAATCTACTTTCCAACAAAAAAAGAATCACCCAATTTGGAGTCAGTGTGAAAGAGTTATTGGCGTTTTGAGTCAGGTATGTCTGTGTAGTCCGAATCTGAACCCAGAACGTGAGAGACTTGGACTCTATCTTCTCTTGGCCCAAAAGTGACATGAGAGGACTTTTTGAACAGCACATAAACTTCTTTCTTCCCCTTATCTTCATATGTGGATTGAACAAATGTCCCATACACCTACAATTAGACATGGCACAAAAGTCTATGAAGTATTTTTGTCCTGGATGACATAAATAAATTATTGCATAGTTTGCATTAGAAATCACCTCACAAATATATATGTATGCAATATTTTTGGTCGTATCCAATGTAGTCATGTCCTCATCATCCTCCCCTTCTTGAAAACAAAGCCGTCCTCGGCGTTGCTTAATCTGAAATGTGGCTAAAAAAAGAGGCAAGGTGTACATGTTGTATATGTATATCTCATCCATTTTTACTTCCCTTGATTTTTGCACGTATGACACATGTATATATGAGTAACTTTCATAGTTCATAAAATCTAAAGCCAAAAAATTATCACAAGAAGTAGAAGGCATTAAAATATTGCGACTCAATTTGCACATATAAGTGAAGCTCTTATTCATTTCAAAAGATTGACAATGTTTATCATTAAACCATCCCAACATTGGTGAATAAACCTTACTTGCATCAAATTTACATGCTACAACATGCTTAAATAAGCAAACATGCAATAAGTCATTGGACACAGAATCATCACCAAGATTAGAGGTCATATCAAAATGATTAAACATTGGTTCTTTTGCATCAACAGTTAATTCAGTGGGTGCACTCAAATTATTGGTATTTCAGTTGTTTGATCACATGGCAAAGTCAAATTATCAACATAGTCCTCTAAAATAGGTTGTGTGATCAAAGTAGTGGGTAGCTCATCAAATGGTGCATTTAGATTGACAAGGCATTCATCATTCTCATGTAGAGATGGAAGATCAGTACCTTTGTCATTACCTCTTATGATCAACTCAGATGATGTAGCCACTCTCGGGGGCGATGTGTCACATGGTGGAGGTGATGTAGTCCTCACAACAACGGATGTGGTTGTCATAGTATGCCTAGTAGTTGAAGGAACAATCATATCAACTCTTGGAATGTGCATCGTGTGCTTGTTCTCCTCGTGGATAACACGTCGTTTTATTTCATGTTCAGCTTTGCAAGCAAGATGAAACAAATGGTCCATAGGATAACACTCTTCATGAATTAGTATCTCTTGAATATCACGGTTTAATCCTCCCCAAAATCTATCCATAAAATCATTTTCACTTTCTTCTAAAGAGGAATGCAACAAGGTAGTTTGTAAATCATCATAATATTTTATTACAGTGTCACTACCTTGTTTTAAATGTTCCAACTTCTTAATCATGTCATAAGTATAATAAGCAGGGACGAAAGTATGTCGCATGGAAAGTTTCAAATCATCCCAAGTAGTAGGCATATAATCAGAGTGTAATCGATAATATTCACTCCACCAAACCAAAGAATAACCAGTGAAAGAACCAACCGCAACATTAACCTTTTTATGTTCATCAAAATTATGGGAAGCAAATATATTTTTTATGTCGAACTCCCATTCAATATATAAAGCAGGTCTAAAATGGCCATTAAATGGTGGTATAGATACATTAACCTGATCATGTGCATTTGGATGTTTGTGCACCTCTCGTGACGGTTGTGGTATTTGCAAAGGTGGTGGCACGTCTCCCACGATCGACAAAGCCCATGAATTGACTCTGGATCCTATCATGATTAGTAGAAACAAGAAACAGAATAAAAAAAATGTTCCTATGAACTACTTGGAAGTGGTGGTAAAACGCTCACAATATAGCAAATCTCAGTATCTTACAAGTTCTTACCATGCAGCAGGTGGTGATCGGCAACCAGCGGTGTCAAATAACTCTGAAGATTGTATAAAGCGATTGCCAGGGGAAAGTGCGTAAACACGGTGTAGAAATATGTGGAGCTTGGAAGGCTTAAGTATATGGTAGAAAAAGATTAGCAATAATCAATTTAGAGATGCAATGTTGAAGAAACGCTCAACGATGGTACTGTGCTGGTCCTAGGCTAGACCGTACTAGAGACACGAGCCTAGAACACTAATGAGGTCACGGCGTAGCACAACTATCATGAATAAAGTATACGAAATAGCTCTGGACAGCAAGATATAAGTGAAAATCACAATAGCAGGAAAGATAATGATGAGAAACAACAACCAAGCTGGATATATCAACAACTTTCTCTCCAACTTTTCTCTGGAAAAGTTTGTGCCAATTTTCTAATAATTGTTCCCAAGAATGGCACTGACTCAAGCTTCCAAATGCAAAAAGAATCACTCAATTCCGAGTTGATATGAGGAGTCAGAAAATTCTAAAACTGCCTTGAAAAACTGGAATAAGCTGTGTTCGCGAACTTCGGAGGGCAAAAAGACCTATTTAGAAGCTGTTTTTGAGGTGCCAAATATTGAACTATATTCTCCAACTATATAGATGCGTCTCGTCACTAGCTTTCATTTGAGTACTCGCGGAGCCAAAACGGACTTCGTATGAAGAAGTTATACCTATTTTACTGAATAGTGCGCAAAACAGATTCCAATCCGAATTCAACTACGAGATTGAGTCTAGATAGATCCGAATTTCGTTTTTTTTCTTCTCTCTTTTTTTTCCTTCACACTTTTTTTTCTTTTTCTTTCTCTCTTTTTTGTCTCTGACTTTTTTTTTACTTTTTTCTCCTTTTTTTTCTCTCTCCCTATTTCCAAAACAAACTAGATAAGATGCAGATTGGATCAAGCGAAGATGTGAACGATCTCAACTATGATTATGACAATGAACGGTGGGTAGCACATAGTGGAAATTGATGGATGGGTGGTGGACAACGGAAGTGATAACGATGCAGCGGCGGCTTGACTAATGTGGACAGAACTCGAAACTCTAAACGAACTAGACACTGAGACCAGCAACTCGACACGACGATGCAACCGATAATTCAATAATGCAAACAATAAAAAGAAAATTGCAAAGGCTCAGACTGGCTAGGACAAAGGATGGATAGATTTAACTTTTTTTGTGGTTTTTTCTTGGACAATAGGTAAGAAAATAAAGGTAATCTAGGGATAACTGGAAATGCTCACCGAGGAACCTGAAAACTGATACCACTTGATAGAGGCGAGGGTGTCCCGATCTTTCGATGAGATGATAACTATCGCTTTGGTGAAGATGAATTTGATTCCACTTGATAGAGGCAAAGGTGTCCCGTCTTTCGATGATATGATGGATTTCGCTTTGGTGGAATTCGACTTTGACGATCCGACTACGAACGTGCGAGGACGTCGCGCCTTAGCAATCGCTAAACCAACTCCAAGAGGTTATTGACCACGCCGGAGCACGATCAACCTGACCACGAGGGTCTGTTTCCTGCGAGCAAACTGAGATTGCAATCTAGATATTGCGAATATAAGATGAAAGCTTTATTGATCAAGGTGGGGTTCTGTGACGCATTTGTCTGGTCGTTGAACACAAATGAAGTACGCGAAGTTGCAGCTATGGCGAACTTTTAATCTAAACAAAACCCAAGGGAAAAGCTAATTGATGGATCTACTTATATAGGAGCAAGGGGTGGAGGCCAAGGAGGTGGGAGAACGTCCCAAGGCAGCCTAAAACCAACCCTAGATCGTACAAGGCTCATGGGCCCAAGTGAAGGTGATGCAACACCTTTGGACTTGTAGTTTGACTCGGATTCTGGCACAATGTCAGATTGTTTCATCCATAACTCAACACTCCGAAAGAATATGAAGGTGAACCCAATTGTGTTGGAAAGTGCATGAAATCTAGTTTCCAACAAAAAAAGAATCGCCCAATTCGGAGTCTGTATGAAAGAGTTATTGGCGTTTTGAGTCAGGAATGTGTGTGCAGTCCGAATCTGAATCCATAACGTGAAAGACTTGGACTCTATCTTCTCTTGGCCCAAAAGTTACATGAGAGGACTTTTTGAACATGACATAAACTTATTTGTTCCCCTTATCTTCATATGTGGATTGAACAAATGTCCCGTACACCTACAATTAGACATGGCACAAAAGTCAGTGAAGTATTTTTGTCCTGGATGACATAAATAAATTATTGCATAGTTTGCATTAGAAATTACCTCACAAATATATATGTATGCAATATTTTTGGTCGTATCCAATATATCCATGTCCTCATTAGCTCATTTGGCTTGCATGATTCTTAAAACGCAGGGATAGGAAAAACACCGGAATAAGATAGGAAAATGCACATGGTAAACAGAGCATTTGTAAACACAGGATTTCTGTCAACTTGGGTGTTTGGTTTACAGGAATTGGAAGAGCAGAGGAATGCAAAGAAATATGGCCAAAATAAAGTGAAACCATATGAAAACGTGTACAAATAGAATGTTATTCTGGCACTAATGCACTTGGTCTTGTTTTTATGCATAGAATTTTGAAAAGTAGGTCTAGGTGGATGTCTTGCTTCATTCCTTTCAAAAAAATGCATGAATAATTGAATAGTAGAGTGCCATTGGAAAATTCCCTATTGCTATGTTTTTCCGTTGAACCAAAATAGCCCTAATGGATCGACGTGAATGTATAGTAATAAGTGATGCAACACGTGTACAACCTCTTTGCCGTAGCCGTGTCGACCTCGGCATCATTGGGTTGGTCGTTGAAGAAGTTGCGGCGGAGGTGGCTGTCGAAGGTGTGGAGGAAGATCTGAGGAATCTGTAGACGGCGTCCAGGGCATTGCTCTGTTGTGATGGATCGTTCTGTCGTTGGAGCAGCTCCGGTGAGCTGTAAGACGTCAAGGCTGAAGCAGCACAAGATAGACATCGTCAATCTCATGTGGGATTCTAATTGCATCTCCAATAGATGATGTAAAATGGATGTAAAATTTACATCACCAAAAACCACCTGACTACAATAGATGACGTAAAAACTGTTGACTCTGAACTTAACTGTCGAAACTGAAATTTACTGTGGAATCTGAATGCTACTATCGAAATTGAACGCAATGGTACCAGAGAGGCACTTTGATATAGGATAGAACCCTAGAGGCCCGATCTTTCACGATTGGAGCGGATCCCTACGAGGAACACAAAGAACACAGGGAAGAACGAGAGAAATCACAAGGGGAAACACTGAAGAACAAGTCCAATCACACATCCACCAGACAATCAAACATACTAGATCCACAAGGTACATAAACAACAAAGAGAAAGATACAAGGTAAAGTTCATCTCCACGAGGAGGTCTTGATGATATCCTAGACGGATCTTCCCACGAGGGGGTCTTGATGATATCCCATGGGATCTTCTCCTAGATGGAGGTCTTGGCCTCCAATGGAGTAGTGGTCTCTCTCTCTCAAGAGTAGAGATAGGTAGGAGCAAAGCTCACATACAAATGAGCTATCACTTTGCTAACCCTCAAAATTGGGAGGAGAAGGTTTATTTATAGCCTAGGCAACGAAGGGGTAAGTGAGGGGGAGGAATGGGTACATGGGCCTCGGCCCGGAGGCATGCACGCAGGCAAAGCCCGGATGATCCGGATGGGGGTCCGGATGATCCGGCCATCGTCCAGATGATCCTGGAGGGGGCCTGGATGATCCGGCTTCACACGAGGCCTTCGGGTGTCTTCAGACGCAGCTATTCGGATGATCCGAAGGGGGGCCGGATGATCCGGCTGAGCCCGAATAATCCGGACGGCGGTCCGGATGTCCGGCCTGGCTCCTGCAGCCGCTCCGTCTTCTTCTCCTTTCTTTCGTCTTCTCTTCCATGCTTCCCTCGCGTACGGTGTAGTCGTTCCTTGGCGCTTGCACTCCTCCTTGACATCCGTGAAGTTCCGACAATGCTTATGCATGCACACGGGAGAAGTGTCAAGTAATATACCATCCTCAAAGGGGTCAATTGAGCACGTGTAAAGGAGATGATTCACCCTTGTGTATGCGAAGTAGATGTCGCAAGTGTCACTTGCCAAACGGACTCTTGACATGGTGATGTCCGTAGGATGCTCCGCATCATCGTCTCCCCCTTGGGAAAGATCCAACCTCGGATCGAAAACCAAATCACCATGGGAAAGAGATGTCTTCGCTGTGAAGAAGTGGACGTTCACCAAGTACTCGTCATCTTCAAGCTCGCAATGGGCACTCTCCAATGTCGCACCGTCTTGGGATTCCTTCAAAAAGAGCAAGGACAACAAACATTTGGAAAAACAATGTGGTCAAGTGTTGTCATCAAGCAGAGCATATGGTTTGACAAAGGATTGTAAACATATCAATCGAGCACAAGCAAAGATATCATGAGGACAAGCATGTAAATGGGAGGTAGATATGCAAATATGTGTGGGAAGATAATAAGCATCTACCTCAAAGTCATAGCAAGCATTCACAAATTGCTCAATGAAAGGTCTATGGTAGGCATAAGAATCATTCACAACACCGAATAAAATGAAATGTCTAAACACATGGGTCAAGTGCAAGATGATAGAGGCAAAGGTGTCCCATCTTTCGACGAGATGGTGGCTATCGTTTTGGAGGAAGTCGACTTTGACGATCCGACTACGAACGTGCGAGGACGTGGCGCCTTAGCAATCGCTAAACCAACTCCAAGAGGTTATTGACCATGCCGGAGCACGATCAACCTGACCACGAAGGTCTGTTTCCTGCAGGCAAACAAAGAACAAGCAAGAAACTAAGATTGCAATCTGGATATTGCGAATATAAGAGGAAAGCTTTATTTATCAAGGTGGGGTTCTGTGACGCCTTTGTCTGGTCGTTGAACACAAACGAAGTACGCGAAGTTGCAGCTATGGCGAACTTTAATCTAAATAAAACCCAAAGTCTAAACGGTGCCCTAAGGGCTGTATATATGGAGGAAGAGGGGGGAATTTGGTGGCCCTTGGTGGAGGGGTCCGAAATCAACCCTATCTCTTGTTTCCCCACACATACAGACTCTAAAAATAGCCTATACTTATGTATGTCGAAATTACATGGGCCTGGCCCAGTAATAAGGTGACGCAGCACCTAGAATAGCCTCGGGACGATATTTATGAAGTGGCATCTTGTATATTTCTTCCAAGGCTTCATGCACCCATTATGGTGGCTTCAAAGTCCTGAGATCATCACTTGTAACTCCGTTCTTGTCCCCTTGCGCATGCCATCATCTCCATGCTTGTTCGTGCTCCAATGTCCATCCTTCTCCAAGCTAGGCCCTTCATTTGTAATCAAAACAAATGTATCCAATTTAGGGAGCATCATATTCTCATGAACATTAGAATCATTACCAAGAAACGAAAGTACCTGATAATTTAATTGGCGTGCGCGAGCTCTAGTAATTGGTCCAGTATATGTAGCAGTAGGGGCTGTGGGTGTAACAATGGTATTGATGTCCTCATCACAAGACAATCCAAGCATAACGTGCATAGGGTGTAGTGAAAATGGTGTGGCACTCAACACAATAGAAAGAGAAATTGTTCAACATGTGCGAGGCAATCAAGGCAAGCGTGTGACGAACAATGGGCCATGGCATATGTGAAGCAATGATATTGGTGCAACCAACCATATGATAGTAGCAAGTAGTCCAAGAATTGGATGCAACACAAAAGTTGTATATGTCATGAAGCATGAAAATGTGGCAATCATGGGTGAAAGCAATATCTCGAACATGTGCACAAATGGTGCAAGCAACACATGAAGTATGATCCACAGTATCCAAGCTCAAGAAGGATGTCACCTTGAAAGCTTGTCCTTGTGCATTCTTCACAATGCCGAAGTGGTAGGAAATGTGGTGTAGAAGAGAGTCATGGTAGAATGTATGAGGCTCGCTCTCAAGAGCTCGAATGGTCAACTCACGTGAAGTGGAAGTCGACACAAAGTCCAAGTATCCTACACATGCACACAACAAAACAAATAATGTATGTGCATGGTAGATAAACACATCATCCATTGTGATGGTTCTCTTCTCTTGCACACAACCATTAGTAGCCAAAGTGCATGAAGAATATGAAGCAACAATCTCAATATTCATGGCACTAGGCATAAGCATGCTTCACAATAATTATGTCAAAGTCTCCAAATATATGTGAGAATGCTATGGGGGCAATCTCATGAGCAAGATTAAGAGAATTGTTGCACTCAATATATGGCAAGTCATCTAGCATGAGAGAGGCAATGCATGGAGATATATGACAAGAAGCAATAGGAATCATGTGCAAAGCATATAGATGGTTGTCATCAACCGCATGAAATGAGCAAGTATGAATCATGGGTGATGCGACATACGCAAGCATAGAGATCAAGTCGTGCAAACTAGTGGAGCGAAGATGCAACACACTAGAGTAAATCATGGTAATCATGTCATGTGAACAAATAATAGGCATAGACAATGGACATGATATATCGCAAGCACGAACACAAAGGAAGATGAAAGTAGCATCATAGGAATGTGATGCGGAGCATCCTATGGACATCACCATGTCAAGAGTCCATTTGGAAATTGACACGTGCCACATCTACTTCATGCATACAAAGGTGAATCATCTCCTTTACACGTGTTCACTTGTACCCTTCGAGGATGGTATACTACTTGACCCCTCTCTCGTGTGCATACTTAGGTGTGAGCAGAGCTACACATTCATTATGGGGGAATCCAAGCGCAAGAGAACAACTACACCATCCAAGACGGAAGCCTGGAAGCGGAGAAGGAAGCGCCAAGAAGAAGGCAGCAGCTCCCAGGCGACCCCGTGCCCACGGGCCTCCCAGGCTGGCGGTCCTAAAGACCCCGTGCGCACGGGCATGTACCGTGCCCACGGTACACCCGTGCACGGGCCTCCAGAACCCCGTGCGCACGGGCTCATGCGTCGGGTCTCTGGATACCCCGTGCGCACGGGCTCCACTTACCCCGTGCACACGGGCCCCCCTGTGCGTGGCTGTTGGGCTTGGCCCTTGTATCCCCATCTCGTCCCTATTTACCCCTTCATCGCTTGAACCTATATATATTCCCCTTCGTCCTCCATTTAGACTAAGCTAAGATTACATCTAAACACTAGAGCTTAGCTCATGTACCTCCCCTTGTGGGATTCCTCTTGAGAGAGACACACTCCATTGGAGTTCAAGGCCTCCATTGTAGAAGATCCCTAGTGGATGAAGACCCCCTTGTGGGAAGGATCTATCTAGATCATCAAGCCCTCATCTCCTTCATAGGATTTGGGATGAACTCTATCATGTATCTTATTTCCCTTTGATTGTTCATGTACCTTGTGGATATTGTGTGTTTGATTGTCTAGTGGATGTGTGATTTGACTTGTTCTTGAGTGTTCCTCTTGTTTTGCCCTCTCTTGTTCATCTTGTTCTTGGGGATTCCCCCTCCAATTCGAGAAAGATCTCCCCATAGGGTTCCACCCTACAACATCTTGGTATCATGAGCCATGGTTTCTCACAAAATTAGAGCCCCCCTCTTAGTTTTCTAGCCTAATTTTGCTTGTTCTCGCCCAATTTCAAAAATTCCCCACAAAAAGAGCCATACCAAATTTTTTGTGATTTGAAGTTTTTGTGAGTTTTTGTTGATTTTGATCCATGGATCTGATGTATAGCAAGTAGATCTACCCCCTCTTGCGTCCCCATACCCCAATCTTTCTTTTCCCCATCGAATTTGACAAGAAAATCGCGAAATTTCCGCCTACCCCTTGCCCACGGGCTCCCCACCCCGTGCCCACGGGCCCCCGCGATGTCCCTGGAGACCCCATGTCCTCGGTACGTGTACCATGCGCATGGGACCCCGTGTCCATGGGCCCTGGACCCTGTGCTCACGGCCCTTGGTTTTACCACCATTTGACTCCATCAAAATTTTGTCCATTTTGCATCTTTTGCATCGGCCCTCCGCCATAAGTTTCGCACCACCACATATAACTTCCGCAAACTAACCCATTTTGGTTCCTTTGATATTTCTGGTTGTTGGAGTTGTGATTTGAGTCTCCTAAGGTGTTTCGGCTACTTAGGGACAGTTGCATCTTCATCCACCACCGGTGACTTGTATCGGTCCATCAACTACATCCACCACGAGCTTCCACATCGACGACGACCATCCATCCTTTGAGACCATCTTCAACCGGAAGCAAGGCCGGTTACCCCTGACTTTGTGAAAGGTTAAGTGTGACGAAGGTATCCATTCCGTCATAAACTTCTCCTTCCTTGCCATTACATCTTGATAGCCCCACCATCTTTGTGAATACCTTCATACCCATTGAGACTAGCTATCCAAGTATTGCCGGGCTTCGCGAAAACTTGTGCACCATAGTGATATGATCTCATATTGTTGCATCATTGGATATATCATATAGTGCCATTGTTTACTCCCGGGCATATCTTGTGATACTTGTCCCAATGTGGTTGAGGGTCATCAATCATAGTGAAAGGAAGAGAAGAGCAAAAAAATCCTTTTAAGCAAGAAAGAGAATGATCATAAGCTTATAAGCAAAGAGTTGAGCATGAAAAGAGATACTTGTGCATGAGGATACATGGAATAGGAAACATTTAGCTTGCATACGTATAGGTTGGTGCCAAGTAGTGAATCGTGCCCAAGTGTGCAATCAAGCTAGTGCTCTCTTAGTGTTTGTGCAACACGAGCTTCGTCTTCATTAGACAATTTTTTATTGCTCATCCCTATAGTTGCACAAGCCCCATTATCCCACCGTGTGTGTTTCTTTATTGCCCTCCTCTATATTTGTGATCACTTGCTTTGCATTTTGTGTCCTTTCGATTTATTGCAACATTTACAATATCTTGGACTTCAATTTGCATGAAATTTGTGCCACTTGTCCTAACCAAGCCACTCGATAAGCTTTACTTTGTAGGTGTGAGTGAACAAGTCCGGTACCAATTCCACTATTTTTTCATTTCACATTGAGTGATACAAGATACATCCTCAACTTTGGGAAAAGGTAGCTTGGTATTGTTTATCTCTTTTCCTACTCACCTTTGCTCGAGTCTTGTGATGGATAGGCAAAGCACATCATCTTCAGTCTACAACAACGACGACGAGTTCGAAGCTATGAAGAACTTCATCGATGCCAAGATGGACAAGCACATGGAGGAGCTCAAGGCCCTCATCAAGAACCACAAGCGGTCTTCCTCATCTTCGAGAAGACGCTCAAGTGCAAAGACTCCCGAGCTACCATCTCCGGCAAGTACACACAAGCATCAACATCGACAGGACCATGAAGAGAGACCTTCTGGACGAGAGTTTTTTTCTCTGCCAACCCCGTGCACATGGGCCCTCGACCCCCGTTGAGGGAGTCCTGGACTAGGGGGTGTCCGGATAGCCGAACTATCATCATTGGCCGGACTCCAAGACTATGAAGATAGAAGATTGAAGACTTCGTCCCGTGTCCGGAGGGGACTTTCCTTGGCGTGGAAGGCAAGCTTGGCAATACGGATATGTAGATCTCCTACCATTGTAACCCACTCTGTGTAACCCTAGCCCTGTCCGGTGTCTATATAAACCGGAGGGTTTTAGTCCGTAGGACGAACAACAATCATACCATAGGCTAGCTTCTAGGGTTTAGCCTCCTTGATCTTGTGGTAGATCTACTCTTGTACTACCCATATCATCAATATCAATCAAGCAGGAGTAGGGTTTTACCTCCATCGAGAGGGCCGGAACCTGGGTAAAAACATCGTGTCCCTTGTCTCCTGTTACGATCCGCCTAGACGCACAGTTCGGGACCCCCTACCCGAGATCCGCCGGTTTTGACACCGACATTGGTGCTTTCATTGAGAGTTCCTCTATGCCGTCGCAATCAGGAAGGATGCCTCTTCCCGTCTTTAAAGACGGTACCGTTGCCAAGGGAGCTTTGGCCACCGGCCAAACTATCCGGCTAGGTGGTTTTCTTATGACCGTCTATTCGGTCGCCGCTCCGACAATGACCTCTCGGGTCATCAAAAGCGATCTTCACGTCAACTCAGAATTCACCGAGAAGCTGGTTCCGATGGAGCTCTCCTCCGTAAACGAGTTCTTGGATCGCATCGTCGCCCTGGGAGTCGCTACAGACTACGATCAGATTCGGCTTAAAACCGATCTGAGAGAGATTAACTCTCCCTAGGCTACCCACCACGTTGTTGTGGTAGAGGAACAACACGGGGACTCTTCTTCTATATTAAAGACCAGTTATGTCCGGATTCCTGATCCCTCCATGCCGGATTCCCGCGGAGGGACGGACGCCAATCAAGTACTGAACCTAAAGTCAGGCAGCGGACCAGATTCGTTGGACAACATCCAGCAATCCAAGCTTCCAAATTCGGAAACTTTTCGGCCCTTGAGCCTCAGATTGGGCGGGGTTCCGAACTTAATTCCACCCGCCCACCCAAACACAAGCGATCTATCTCAAATCCGGCAAGAGCCCGCTGAAATAGTACATCATCACTGGGCCAGATTCCTCCTGGTTATGGACAGGATAAAGGACTGCCATGAGGAGAGCGCAATCTCAATTTTCTGCAACAATTGCACGGACAAGGGAATCATGAACGCCATAAGTCGTCATGAAATTACACGCTTTGCCAACCTGGCGTCCATAGTACAAAAGTACTGTGCGATGGAGAGTGCCTGGAAAACCAAAACTATGTTTTGGGACAATCCGGCTCCGAACACAACCCTAGTCCGAAATAAAAGGGTGCATCATGCTCAGGCACCTGGGACAAAAACCAAAAAGCAAAAAACCCCTAAAGGGCACGGAACCGTACTGGAGGGATGGCTCAGCGGACCCTGTAAAATCCATAGTACAGAGGGCGTCACTCCAACACATAGCCTTCGAGCATGTTGGATACTACGGCAGGCGGCCAAAAGTGGCGAAGAGCTTCTAGCCCCGGAGAACCAGCCCAACAGTACCAGTACGGTATTAACAGTCTTCGAGACTTTCGCATCAAATAATATGCGGAAACGAACACTCCGCAGCCTCACCGAAATCTACCAAGTAGCAACAATAAATCCATGGAGCGACACGGCTATCACCTTCAACGCCAGCGACGAACCTAAATTCCGAACAGCCCGAGCACCAGCCGCATTGGTCCTCAGTCCAATAGTGGACGGCTTTCGTCTTACTAAGGTACTCATGGATGGCGGCAGCGGATTAAACCTCATCTACGAGGAAACCCTTCAAAAAATGGAAATAGACTAGAGCCGCATTGAGCGAAGCAGCACAACCTTTAGAGGAATAATCCCTAGTCGGGAAGCACGCTGCACAGGAAAAATTACACTAGACGTGGTGTTCGGCTCGCCGGACAATTACAGGTCCGAGGAGGTCACGTTCCAAGTGGCCCCGTTCAGCAGTGGATATCACGCTTTATTAGGGCGAGAGGCATTCACAATTTTTCAAGCTATACCCCATTACGGGTACATGAAGCTTAAAATGCCCAGACCCAATGGAATCATCACTCTTGTCAGTGATCCGGACATAGCACTCCGCGCCGAAAATAAGACAGCCGCACTAGCCCTAGAGGCACTATCCGAAGCCCTAGCGGCAGAGGAACTCACTGCGCTGCGCTCCACGGTGAACAGGGACGATGTGATACTCGATAAGAGATCCAAGTCGACATCTTTTAATCCAGCGGAGGAAATAGTCAAATTCCAAGTCCATCCAACGGACCCCACAAAGACGGCCTCCATTGGGGCACAATTAAACCCTGATGTAGACGCCGCACTACGAGAATTCCTTCGGGAAAATTGGGACATCTTTGCCTGGCACCCTTCAGACATGCCAGGAATCCCACGCAGGTTGGCAGAACACAGCCTAAATATCCTAAAAGGATTCAAGCCAGTCAAACAAGCTCTTCGGCGATTTTCTGAACCCAAAAGACACGCAATGGGAGACAAGCTAGCCAAACTATTAGAAGCCGGATTCATCAGAGATATAAAACATCCGGACTGGCTAGCAAACCTGGTAATGGTACCAAAAAAGGACAAATCCCGGCGCCTGTGTGTCGATTTTAAAGACCTTAATAAGGCTTGTCCAAAGGATCATTTCCCCCTTCCCGACATCGATCAAATCATGGATGCTACCACAGGGCATGACTCATTGTGCTTCCTCGACACATACTCCGGCTACCATCAAATCAAGATGGCGGAGACAGACCAAGCCGCAACGGCATTCATTACTCCATACGGACCATTCTGCTTCAACACAATGCCCTTTGGGCTCAAAAACGCCAGCGCAACATATCAGCGCATGATTCAGACATGTCTGGCAACCCAGATCGGCAAAACAGTGGAGGCATACGTAGACGATGTGGTCGTCAAGACCAAACATGTCAAAACTCTAGTAGACGATTTGAGGCTCACATTCAACAACCTCCGAGCATATGATATTAAGCTCAACCCGGAAAATGCGTTTTCGGCGTACCAGCCGGAAAGCTCTTGGGCTTCATTGTATCCGGTAGAGCAATTGAAGCAAACCCAGCCAAGATCCGAGCTCTGTCGCAGTTGGATATCCCAAAAGACCTCAAACAAATACAAAAATTGACTGGATGCATGGCGGCTCTAAGCCGCTTCATCTCCCGCTTGGGAGAAAAGGCATTTCCCCTTTATCGCCTCCTCCGGCGCACCGAACACTTCGAATGGACAGATGCTGCCACGGCCGAACTCGAAGAAATAAAGGCCATATTGGCAACAAATCCGGTCCTGGCCGTGCCCAACTTGGGCAAACCAATGTTATTATATATCGCGGCAACACATCAAGTTGTAAGCGCGGTGCTCGTCGTCGAACGAGAAACAGAAGGACACAAATTCCCTCTTCAAAAACTAGTGTACTACATATCCACTGTCTTAACTCCATGCAAGTCCAGGTATCCACATTATCAAAAGATAGCGTACGCAGTGTTCATGGCATCCCGGAAGCTGTGACACTACTTTCAAGAGTGTTCGATAACAGTGGCCTCCGAAGTACCCCTCAACGACATTATAAACAACCGCGACGCGACGGGCAGGATTGCAAAATGGGCCATTGAGCTCCTACCATTCGACATAACTTACAAACCACGGCGAGCTATAAAGTCGTAAGTTTTGGCCGACTTCCTCGCTGAATGGACCGAAGCCGAACTCCCTAAAGAGTACAACGCATACTCCAATTGGATCATGCATTTCGACGGCTCGAAAATGTTGGCCGGCTTGGGGGCTGGCGTCGTCTTGACGTCCCCAACCGGAGACACGGTCCAATACGTACTTCAGATAATGTACACAGACTCCAACAATGCAGCCGAATACGAGGCCCTTCTACATGGTCTCCGAATGGCAATCTCCATGGGCATTCAACACCTAGAGGTCCGCGGGGATTCAAACTTCGCAATATCCCAAGTAAATGGAGACTTTGACGCCAAGGATCCGAAAATGGCAGACTACCGTAACGCCGTCTTAAAAATGTCAGCTTGGTTCGAAGGACTCGAATTCCACCATGTAGCCCGGGATAATAACCAGGCGGCCGATGTGTTGGCACGCATCGGCGCAAAGCGCGACGCCGTCCCTCCAAACATCTTGCTGGAGCGGCTTTTTAAGCCATCCGTGTTATGGGAAGAGGAGTCCGGAAACAACAACCCGGAACCAACAGCACCGCCCAACACTGAACATTTTGACACAATCGGTGGCTCAGCCAATGAAATAACACCCTCAGCCCACGAAATAATGGCAGTGATTGCCCCGTGGACGGAACCATTCCAAGCCTACTTAATTAGGCAAGACCTTCCCGAAGACCAAAACGAGGCCCGCTGCATAGTACGGCGATCTAAAGCCTACAAGGTCCATGAGGGAGAGCTTTATAAGAAAAGCACAACCGGAGTCCTTCAAAGGTGCATCTCCGAATAGGAAGGGCGAAATCATCTGGCTGAAATTCACGCCGGACTCGGCGGGCACCACGCCGCAGCCCGGGCCCTTGCAGGCAAGGCCTTTCGTACAGGATTTTATTGGCCGACGGCCCGGGCAGATGCTCAGGACTTAGTCCAACGATGCGTCGGTTGCCAGCTCTTTGCTAATCAAAGCCACATGCCACCCACCGCCCTCAAAACTATACCCATCACCTGGCCGTTCGCGGTCTGGGGGCTTGACATGGTTGGATACCTTAAAGGGGGAACCCACAAGCAAAAATACCTATTGGTCATGGTGGACAAATTCACCAAATGGATAGAGGCCAAGCCAGGTAAAACGGCTGAATCCGGACCTGTGATAGACTTCATATCTGGGGTAGTACACCGTTATGGCGTCCCCCATAGCATCATCACTGATAACGGCACGAACTTCACGGCCGACGAGGTTAAACTCTGGTGCAAAAATATGGGCATCAAGCTCGACTACGCTTCAGTCTATCACCTTCAAACTAACGGTCAAGTCGAACGAGCAAATGGTCTAATCATGAGCGGCATCAAACCCAGGTTAGTGCGGTCCCTCACGGAATCTAACACGCACTGGGTGGAGGAGCTCGACTCCGTACTCTGGGGGCTGCGGACCACACCAAACCGCACTACCGGATTCACACCATTTTTTATGGTATACGGCACAGAGGCAGTCTTGCCCTGCGATATAATTCATGACTCACCTCGCGTGCGCATGTACGAGGAAAGAGAGGCCGAGTTGGATCGTAGGACAGTTTGGACACCTTAGAAGAGGAGCACGACATGGCAAAAGCTCGTACCGTATTCTATCAGTAGCAGACTCGAAGATATCAAAGCAGAGAAGTACGGGCCAAAACTTACAATGTTGGCGAACTAGTTCTACGCCTCCCGGACAAGAAAAAGGACAAACTCAAGCCCAAATGGGAAGGTACCTTCATCATCGACCAAGTCCTGACCGGCGGAGCATACCGTCTACAGAATGCATCGGACAACCGACTCGAGCCGAACCCATGGAACGCAGCCCATCTCAGAAGATTCTACGCCTACCGCCGGAGTCAGAGTTCGTCTCCTTCCTCCGTCCACATTTTATACTTTAGCTGTCTTTTGTTTCTCTCTTTTTTCCTCCCTTTTTCGTAAAGCCTTTGAGGGCTGATCTGCGCATTGTTCGCACACACTTGACGTGCTACTCGCACTCATTATACCTGGGGGCTTCTTTAACAGAAGCTTATTTATACGGGCTTCATGCCCAACACATGCGTCACACTTCCGCATGTACCTTTTATTCACCATTATATGCATCGATATGACTTAAGTTTTGGCCAAGCTGGGTTGCCTGGCTCCTGTGCTTACCCCTACATTCCCGATTGTTCGGCTAGGAGGTAAAGGGAGCACCTCTGCGATTGTTACTGCCGGGTCAGCCGGATGTGTACCGCGTACTGGGTGAAGCCGAAAGCTAGCATTCTTAAGGGAATATTCGGTCAGTGACTTGAATGATGATTTCTTACTTATTTATTTATCTGCCCCCAGATGCTTTTCTGCTCTTTTCGCAGTCCGGACATGCACTTTAGGGCATGCCTCCCAGGGAAAGGAACCCCTAACGGAACTATTCTCCCTGGAAGATATTTCTTACTAACCATGTAATATAACATAACTAGTTGGGCACTTGTTTGATAAAGCACTAATGACCCCTACGCCTGGTCTCCATCCATGCCCCGGTTTTTACATAACCGTGAGGGTATTCGGACACACTCCGGACTGTTGGGTCCCGAGGTTGAAGCGAAAAGGTCCGCAAAGACAAACGATCTACAATCCGGCTAGAAGACATTTTACATGTCATTTTAAATTACATCGTCAAATTGACTGATTGTACTCCTCTTCAATCCCATCTAACAGGCTGTCTAGTTTACAGTCCCGTTGGGAATACTTCGCGGCCAACTCTACTTGGCTGTACATTAAGCTCATAGGGATCTCCTTCCCATCGGGCCCCACAGGTCCGACCTCGCCCATGTGGTTTGGATCAGCCTTCGTGTAACGCGTCTTCACCATGGCCCACGCTTCCCTGGCGCCTTGACGGCAGGC
The DNA here is from genome assembly GCA_963921465.1 of Triticum timopheevii. NCBI lineage: Eukaryota > Viridiplantae > Streptophyta > Magnoliopsida > Poales > Poaceae > Triticum > Triticum timopheevii. Next base: position 330,170,385 of record OY997274.1, on the reverse strand, counting down.
CGATATCTTCCATAGACGGAAGCGCTGCCGTGCTCCCTGAAGCTTCTCCGCAAGCCCTCCAAGACCCTCGAGTAGGAATACGGACGGCCATAAGTCCTGGACGACGCCGCTCATCGCCTACCGAACACGTTCGTGCAGTTGCAGCAGCTCGGGAAGTAGGTCACCCGTGGAACTGGGCATTTCCTCCGCAGGACGACCTGTGAGCACATACAGACACATTTCTGTCAATCGACTTCCTCGCCAAACTCTTCTTTTCAAAAGAGTTTGCTCAAGCACTTACTGTAATGCCGCGACGAAGCCGCCGATTCTCCTTTACGGAGTCAGACAGCTGGACCCGAACATCTTTTAGTTCTTCGCCCAACTAGGTGTTGGCATCTTGGAGTTTGTTCCTCTCCTGCTGCACCCTCATAAGCACCTTCTCGCTGGCCTTCAGCTGGCGCAGTAGATGTTGCTTGTCCGGATCTAGTCCGGCACCATCTGCAATATTATTGTCAGACTTATACACACGCCGCACTTCATAAACTACTTATCTTTTCGAAGTATGTATTACCAGAGGGGGTCTCTGTGGCTCCCCCTGCGGCGGCTAGTGCGGCCTCAAGTTGGGCCTTGCACTCTTGAAGCTCCTGGCACAGGTGGGTATTCTTCTCCGTAAGATCCTGCATAACAAATGATCCTTAAATCAGTTATTCTAACTATTTTAAGTCTCGGGGGCTACTGGCATATATAACTATTAAAATTCCTCACCCGTATGTCTTTCACATACTGCTCCTTGGCTCTGGTTAAACCATCTCGAGCGGCACGGAGGTGCACGTCTCCCGCATTAAAGGCATTCAACACCTCCGGGGAGAAACACGGGTCACGAAGAACTGTCCGGCGGCGCCTGTGATTCATGGCACTCTCCACCTCCGACCTGGTGGCGGACTGCCTGTCGGCATCCTTCGTTGGAGGAGCATCCGGCTCACGCCTTGTGTTCGCCTCCCCCTCCGAACCAGGCGTTGGAGCTTGGCTGGCGGAGGCTTGATTGGCAACCTCTCCGGGCACAGTCCGGCGAGCGCTCTTTCTCCTGGAAAAATCATGAGCGTTAATATACCTCCCAGGAATCTTTCCCTTAAATACGGTGGTGCGCCATACCGTTGTGGCGATGTTTTGATTCGCGCCGCACTCCTATTCTGCCTACTGTGCCGAACTGACCCTTGTTGGTCAGCCGCCGCGGGTTCGGCTTCCCGCCTTAAAGGCACCTCCTGCGGGGCACCGTTGATATATGGTGGTCAGAAATAAGCATGGATGAGTAATAATGTCAGGACTCCGGTCACAGTTACCTGGGAAGCCGGAGATAAACCGGGGTAGTCGGCCGTAATGGCTACCAAAGCATTGTCCATGCTAAGTTGGTGGAACACCCCATCAACCAGCTCCACCTCTATGTCTGGATCCTCTTCGGAGGCCGGATCAAGGGATCGTCCCGGATCCTCGGGTTGTGGAGTCAGGCTGTGTATGCCCTCTACGTCCCGACGCAGTTCCTGCATCGAAATCACAAAGTAAGACACTTAACTTTGGAAATATGGATCGGATAGATAAACGTCTACTTACCCAGCTCCGAGGGTTATTCATGGAGAATCCATTCAATGGACTCGCGCGGAGGAAGTCCTCTTTCTCCCCTTGTACAAGCCGGACAAGATCTTCACCAGATCGGCAACCGATCCCGGCCCCTTGCGGCCATGACGGGTGGCGTCATCCTCCCCGTTGAAATCCCACATGGGGTGGCCCCTATATTGGAGCGGCTGCACCCCTCGCATGATGCACGTGGCCATGACTCCAATCATGGTCAATCCGGAATGAGCCAGTAACCTTATCCGGCCCATCAGATATTGGACGCCCCTATCATTCTCCCGTTGAGGGCTCTGCGGGCGCCAACCCAGGCGTTTCTTCAGAGGAGCGTTGCTGAACTCCGGGAGGCCGATCCGAACTGGGTCTGGCAGTGGGGTGTCTTCCATATAAAACCATTCCGAAGGCCAGTCTTCAGACGCCTTCTTCGGGGTTCCGGATAGGTATCCGGTCCCGGCGATGCGCCATATTTCGGCTCCGCCCACTTGATATATCGACCCCTCGTGAGAACGGGGTACGAGGCAAAACAATCTCTTCCATAGCGCAAAATGGGCCTCGATGCCCAAGAACAGCTCGCAAAGGGCTACAAAGCCCGTGATGTGCAAGATGGAGGCAGGTGTAAGGTGGTGAAGCTGGAGCCCATAGAACTCCAGGAGCCCCCAGAGAAATGGATGTATGGGAAATCCGAGTCCCCTTATTAGATAAGGGACGAAGCATACCCGCTCTCCTTTGGAGAGATTGGGGACGCTCTCCGCCTGCTTTCCACCCTTGTAGGTGGCCAGTCCGGCTCGAACCGAAACCATGAAGGCTGGGGGAAGGTATCCCTCTGCTTGGCGTGTCACTAGCTCGCTATGCGGGACTGAACATCTCCTCCAATCTCCTGGCTGAGGGCTAGGAGCGCGAGAGGAGGAGCCGCGTTGACTGTCCATGATGGAGTGGATTTTTTTCAGAGGCGCTTCGATGAGTGCTCGCGGAAGGAGGATGGCGTGATTCGGATCTAGATCCTCGCCTCTCTTATAGGCAACTTATTCGTGCAGCTAGGGGTAAAACATAAAAATACCCTGGCTTTTTGCATTCATACGACACATGGAAGAAGGGCCATTATTGGACGTGGAAGCCAAGGAGCGCAACATTTATAAGGAAGCCGGACATTATTCGGCAAGCACATGGAATTTGGAGGAGAACCCGCCTTGCAAAGCCGAAGACAATATATGTGCCAGACTAATCGTCATTGAAGCCTGGTTCGGGGGCTACTGAGGGAGTCCTGGACTAGGGGGTGTCCGGATAGCCGAACCATCATCATTGGCCAGACTCCAAGACTATGAATATAGAAGATTGAAGACTTCGTCCTGTGTCCGGAGGGGACTTTCCTTGGCGTGGAAGGCAAGCTTGGCAATACGGATATGTAGATCTCCTACCATTGTAACTGACTCTGTGTAACCCTAGCCCTCTCCGGTGTCTATATAAACCGGAGGGTTTTAGTCCATAGGACGAACAACAATCATAGCATAGGCTAGCTTCTAGGGTTTAGCCTCCTTGATCTCGTGGTAGATCTACTCTTGTACTACCCATATCATCAATATCAATCAAGCAGGAGTAGGGTTTTACCTCCATCGAGAGGGCCCGAACCTGGGTAAAAACATCGTGTACCTTGTCTCCTGTTACCATCCGCCTAGACGCACAGTTCGGGACCCCCTACCTGAGATCCGCCGGTTTTGACACCGACACCCGTGCACACGGGACCCCGTGCACACGGCCTCCTGCACCCCCGTGCACACGGGCTCTACAGAACCGCGACTTCAACTACAAGACTACGGCTTCTTCAACACCTTTGGCATCTTCGCCAAGTGACTTCAAGGCATCTTCGCTTTCGGACGTACGACATCTTCGCCTACTCCACGAGCTCAAGTCCACTACTCCCTCGAGCTACTACGACCTCGACATCGACCATGCAATTCCTTTCTATGGGACTCAAGAACCCGAGGAGTACCTCGAGTGGGAGCACTTGATGGACGACTACCTCAAGCTACATCAAGTTCATCCCGAAGATCAAGTGAAGTGCGCCACAAGAAACTTCCACGACTACGCCTCGACATGGTGGCTTCACACACCTTCGGAGAGCTACAAGATGAGTTGGCCCAAGACGAAGAGAGCTTTGCGGCGAGAGTTCGTGCCTCCAACCTACACGGAACAACTTCGATGCCAATTGGAGAACACCATCCAAGGATCCAAGTCCATCGACAAGTACTTCAAGGAGATGAAGATTGCCTTGCAACGAGCCGACGTGGACGACCCCATTTCGATGAAGTTCCATTTCATGATGGGTTTGAACAACGACATCTCCAAGACGATCTTCCTCGAGAACTACAAGTCCCTCGACGACTACTACATTGGTGCTCTCAAGGCGGAACAAGAACTCATGAAGGCCAAGGCTTCTCCACCCCAAGCACACTTCGCGGCGACCAAGCTCTACGACAAGCATGAGGCTAGTACAACCACGATGTCCAAGCCCGACGAGCTCCAAGACGATGCTCCCAAGTTTGACTTCACCGCCATTCCTCTTTGTGGCATTGATGATGCCGAGTGTACTTCGACTCTTTTTCAAGACGGCGACGAGTACGACTACAGAGACCCTCGAGGACCAAGTTTTAGAGGCGAATGACAAGGTGGCAAGCAGGGATGATGTTTCCATCTTTCTAGGCGAGAGTGATGATGTGCCATCTTCGGCCTTCATCCACGGCGATATTGGTGATGTGCCATCTTCGGCCTTCATCCACGGCAACGACTACGAGACGGTTGAGCATGGGATTTTCCCTTCGACCACGGCGACGTCCGATGACTTGAGTGACTTTTGCCACCATATTGAGAGTGAGAGTGGCGTCACCACTAGCCCCATATATGATGAGCTGCCCCAATTCCCATGTGAGGAGAGCCACTACCACCACAACTTGAGTGATTTGAGTGACTCCACGATATGCAACATTGAGTGCACCTACCTTGAGGGAGTGAGTGAGCCACCGCCACATAGAGAGAGTGAGATAGTTGATGAGGCATATGAGGCCATTTCAATTTCTAACAACTTAACCTCTACCTCTATTATGTCTTCTCATTTGGTGCTAGGTCACATATATGATGACGCGCCGATCCTCGACGACTTCGTCCTCCCTTTGGACAAGACGACGGCCATGGTGGAATATGATGCAACCCCCACATGGTTCCATCACGATGAAGATGAACACGATTTGGTCTTCCCCACCTCACCTACACCACTTGAGTGGAACGACAAAGGTAACATAGGTGAAGGTGACGCTCTTGTCCCATTAGTGGACGTTCTTGACATTGATTGCTTGCATGATGTTGATCCACCTAGTACCTTGCTTCAGGCTAGTATGATTTCCCCATGTGATGATTTGCCCATTTATGATGAATATGATGATTCTCATGTGGAGTCTATTAGTAGTGATGCCATGTTACATTGGATTTCTTGTGACAATTCTTTAGGTCACATCATGTTTGATCATCCGCTTGACTTGTCATATGCTATGCATGAGATCTCCCGTATGTCTTATTTGCAATCTTATCGTAGTGGCTATGCATATGCCATTAAACTAAACCCAATTTGCACATATGGCATAGATGACAAGCCCATGGTTATTGGCATTTGTTTTTATTGTGATGATATTGATATGCTTCCTTTGCATCATTTATCTAATATGCCATGCCATGACCACCTAGCTTCGGATATGCATTGTTTGCCATGTTGTCCATTTTCTCCATGTTATGCTTCCGATATTGCTCATGAGGAGACCCCCTTAGTTTCCTCATACCTATTAGGAGATTTTGATCCATCCTATGATTTGTATAATTCCCATGATTGTGTGCACCATATGCTCCCCATGAATAAAAATACTATTGTTGTGCCTCACACTTGCTATAAATTGCATCCTAATCATGTTGAACACAATAACTATCATTGCATGATGGATGACATGTTCATATACCATGCCTCAAATTTGTTTGATCATTTCTTATCTTGTGCTAACTCACACGTGCACATACACATCATGATGGATGATGTGTACATTTACCACATGCACAATTTCTTTGGTTTGTGTTTCTTTTGTGTAGGTACCCATGAATACTTGTCAACCTCACAATCCCATGAGTTGACAAAGCGAGCTCTAGAGAGCAACGATGACTTGGGATCACATGGATTGCCTTTCCCACCGCTCTCTTCGCGCAAGGACTTCGCGCATTTCTTCTACATGGCTCTCACATGGTTATGGGTTATATATCACTTCTTCCTTTATGCCCATATTTCCATGTTCACTTTGCATGATATGCTCGTTCCTATGCCTTTGTCATGCATTTGTGACCCATGCTTTGCATTACACATGATGATTGATTCTAGTACTTGTATGTGTATTTGCAAGCTTGGTGGAGATATTGCTTGTTATTGACATGTTCCATCTATGAACCATTCCTATGATGATACTATGATCTTGCTTTGTGTTCGTGCTTGCGATATGTCATGTGCATTGCCTATATCCACTATTTACTCACATGACATGATTGCCATGATTTACTCTAGTGTGTTGCATCTTCGCTACACTAGTTTGCACGACTTGATTGATATGCTTGCTTATGTTGCATCACCAATGACTCATACTTGCTCATTTCATGCGGTTGATGACAACCATGTATATGCTTTGCACATGATTCATATTGCTTCTTGTCATATATCTCCATGTGTTGCCTCCCTCATGCTAGTTGATTTGCCATGTATTGAGTGCAACAATGATTCTCGTCTTGCCCATAAGATTGCCCCCATAGCATTCTCGCATATATTTGGAGATTTTGACATAATTTTTGTGAAGCATGCTTGTCTTACCCCTTTGCACCATATACCTAGTGCCATGAATATAGCCATTGTTGCATCATATTATTCATGCACTTGTGCTTCTAATGGTTATGTGCAAGAGAAGAGAACCATCATGATGGATGATGTGTTTATCTACCATGCGCAAGCGCTCTTTGTTTTGTTGTGTGCATGTGTAGGATACTTGGACTTCGTGTCGACTTCCACTTCACGTGAGTTGACCATTCGAGCTCTTGAGAGCGAGCCTCATACATTCGACCATGACTCACTTCTACACCACATTTCCTACCACTTCGACATTGTGAAGAATGCACAAGGCCATGCTTTCGAGGTGATATCCTTCTATCTCGAGAACACCCAAACCATGAGCATGCATATTGTGGATCATACTTCATGTGTTGCTTGCTCCATGACACTTAGCACACATGCTAGCGATCTTGCTTCGACTTCTCATTACCACATTGCCATGCCCCATGACATATATGCCTTGTGTGTTGCATCTAGTTCTTCACATATGCCATGTCCCTTTGCTTATCGCATGCTTGACTTGATTGCCTCACACATGTTGAACAATTGCTCTTTCCATTGTGTTGAGTGCCACGATATCTTCACTACACCCTATGCACGTTATGCTTGGATTGTCTTGCACTTGCCCCATGTGTTTCGACATTTCACTATATTTGGTGTTGTGAATGACTCCTATGCCTACCATAAACCGTTCATTGAGCACTTTATGCATGCTTGCTATGGCCTTGAGGTAGATGCTTGTTCACATATATTGGCATCTTGACCTCCCATTTGCATGTGTGTTCCCATGATGTACTTGATTGTGCTCAATTTATATGCTCAAATGCCATGACACACTTCTTTGTCAAACCTTGGTTTTGCTCTTGAATGCTTGGTTTTGCTCTTACGACAACCACATTTGTTTTTCCAAGTGCTTGTTATCTTTGCTCCTTTTGAAGCAATTACAAGACAGTGCGACATTGGAGAGTGCCCATTTGGAACTACACGATGACGAATGCTTGGTGATCGTCCACTTCTACACGATGCCATCATCTCTTTCCCATGGTGATTTGGATTTCGACCCGAGGTCGGATCTTTCCCAAGGGGGAGGGTATCATGCGGAGCATCCTATGGACATCACCATGTCAAGAGTCCATTTGGCAAGTGACACGTGCCACATCTACTTCATGCATACAAAGGTGAATCATCTCCTTTACACGTGTTCACTTGTACCCTTCGAGGATGGTATACTACTTGACCCCTCTCTCTTGTGCATACTTAGGTGTGAGCGGAGCTACACATTCATCATGGGGGAATCCAAGCGCAAGAGAACAACTACACTATCCAAGACGGAAGCCTGGAAGTGGAGAAGGAAGTGCCAAGAAGAAGGCAGCAGCTCCCAGGCGACCCCGTGCACACGGGCCCCTCCGACCCCATGACCACGGGCCTCCCAGGCTGGCGCCTGAAGACCCAGTGTGCACGGGCATGTACCGTGTCCACGGGCCTCCTGAACCCCGTGCGCACGGGCTCATGCGTCGGGTCTCTGGATACCCCGTGCGCACGGGCTCCACTTACCCCGTGCACACGGGGTCCCCTGTGCGTGGCTGTTGGGCTTGGCCCTTGTATCCCCATCTTGTCCCTATTTACCCCTTCATCTCTTGGACCTATAGATACTCCCCTTCGTCCTCCATTTAGACTAAGGTAAGATTAGATCTAAACACTAGAGCTTAGCTCATGTACCTCCCCTTGTGGGATTCCTCTTGAGAGAGAGACACTCCATTGGAGTTCAAGGCATCCATTGGAGAAGATCCCTAGTGGATGAAGACCCCCTTGAGGGAAGGATCAATCTAGATCATCAAGCCCTCATCTCCTTCATAGGATTTGGGATGAACTCTACCATGTATCTTATTTCCCTTTGATTGTCTAGTGGATGTGTGATTTGACTTGGTCTTGAGTGTTCCTTTTGTTTTTCCCTCTTTTGTTCATCTTGTTCTTGGGGATTCCCCCTCCAATTCATGAAAGATCTCCCCATAGTGTTCCACCCTACAACAGAATGGTTCACGAAGCAAACATGGCAATTACAAGAGATATCTCCACCAAGCTTGCAAATACACATAAAAGTACTAGAATTAATCATCATGTGTAATGCAAAGCATGGGTCACAAATGCATGGCAAAGGCATAGTACTGGGAATATCATGCAAAGTAAACATGGCAATATGGGCAAATGATATATAATGGACAATAAGCCATAACCAAGTGATGGCCATGTAGAAGAAATGTGCGAAGTCTTTGCGTGAAGAGAGCGGTGGGAAAGACAATCCTTGTGATCCCAAGTCATCGTTGCTCTCTAGAGCTCATTTTGTCAACTCATGGGATTGCGAGGTTGACAAGTATTCATGGGTACCTACACAAAAGAGACACAAACCAAAGAAATTGTGCGCGTGCTAAATGTACACATCATCCATCATGATGTGTATGTGTGCGTGTGAATTAGAACAAGATAAGCATCGCTTAAAGAAATTTGATGCATGGTATATGAACATGTCATCCATCATGAAAGAAAAGTTATTATATATGACACGATGGGGACACAAATTTAGAATGAAAGTATATGGCACATCAATAGCATTTTTATTCAAGGGAAACATATGGTGCACATAATTATTGGGATCATGCAATGGATGGGATGGATCAAAATCTCCTAACATGTATGAGGAAACTATGGGGGTCTCCTAATGAGCAATATCGGAAACATCAGATGGAGAAAATGGATGACATCCAAAACAATGCATATCCAAAGCTAGGTGGCCATGGCATGGCATATGAGATAAATGATGCAAAGGGAGCATATCAATATCATCACAAGAAAAACATATGCCAATAACCATGGGCTTGTCATCTATTCCATAAGTGCAAATTGGGTTTATTTTAATGGCATATGCATAGTCACTATGAAGAGATTGCAAATAAGACATATGGTGGATCTCATGCATAGCATATGACAAGTCAAGCGGATTATCAAACATGATGTGACCTAAAGAATTGTCACAAGAAATCCTATGTAACATGGCATCACAACTAATAGACTCCACATGAGAATCATCATATTCATCATAAATGGGCAAATCATCGCATGGTGAAATCATACTAGCATGAAGCATGGTACTAGGTGGACCCACATCATGCAAGCAATCAATGTCAAGAATGTCCACTAGTGGGACTAGAGCATCACCGTCACCTATGTTACCTTTGTCATTCCGCTCAAGTGGTGTAGGTGAGGTGCGAAAGACCAAATGGTGGTCATCTTCATCTTGATGGAACCATGTGGGGGGTGCATCATATTCCACCATGGCCATCATCTTCTCCAAAGGGAGGACGAAGTCGTCGAGGTTCGGCGCGTCATCATAAATGGGACCTAGAACCAAATGAGAAGACACAATAGAGGTAGAGGTCAAGTTGTTAGAAATGCAAATGGCCTCATGTGACCTATCAACTATCACACTCTCTCTATGTGGTGGTTCACCCTCAAAATAGGTGCACTCAAAGTCGCATATGGTGGAGTCACTCATCTCACTCAAGTGGTGGGGGTTGTGGCTCTCCTCACATGGGAATTGGGGCAACTCATCATATATGGGACTAGTGGTGAAGTCACTCTCACTCTGAATATGGTGGCACAAGTCACTCAAGTCATCATACGTCGCCGTGGTCGAAGGGAAAATCCCATGGTCAACCATATTATCGTCGTCGCCATGGATGAAGGCCGAAGATGGCACATCATCACTCTCCTCCATGACCGAAGGGAAAATCTCATGCTCCATCATCTCGTCGTTATCGTCGTGGATGAAGGCGAAGATGGCACATCATCACTCTTGCCTCCAAAAATGGAAGCATCATCCTTACTCGCCACCTTGTCGCTCGCCTCCAAAGCTTGGTCCTTGAGGGTCTTCGTAGTCATACTCGTCGCGCACCGTCTTGAAAAAGAGTCGTGGTAGACTCGACATCATTAATGCCACAAAGAGGGATGGTGGTGAAGTCGAACTTGGGACCATTGTCTTGGAGCTCGTCGGGCTTGGACATCTTGGTGGTACTATCCTCATGCTCGTAGTCGTAAAGCTTGCTCGCTGCGAAGTGTGCTTGGGGTGGAGAAGCCTTGGCCTTCATGAGTTCTTGTTCCGCCTTGAGAGCACCAATGTAGTAGTCGTCAAAGGACTTGTAGTTCTCGAGGAAGATAGTCTGGGAGATGTTTTTGTTCAATCCCATCATGAAGTGGAACTTCATCGAAATGGGGTCGTCCACGCCGGCTCGTCGCAAGGCAATCTTCATCTCCTTGAAGTACTTGTCAATGGACTTGGATCCTTGGATGGTGTTCTCCAATTGGCATCGAAGTTGTTCCGTGTAGATTGGAGGCATGAACTCTTGCCGCAAAGCTCTCTTCATCTTGGGCAAACTCATGTCGTAGTACTCCGAAGGTGTGTGAAGCCACCATGTCGAGGCGTAGCCGTGGAAGTTTCTTGTGGCGCACTTCACTTGATCTTTGGAAGGGACTTGATGTAGCTTGAGGTAGTCGTCCATCAAACGCTCCCACTCGAGGTACTCCTTGGGTTCGTGAGTCCCATAGAAAGGAATAGCATGGTCGATGTCGAGGTCGTAGTAGCTCGTGGAAGTCGCGGACTTGAGCTTGGGGAGCTTCTCTTGAGTGTAGTCTTGGGGTGCTTGTTGGCGAAGATGCCGTATGTCCGTAGGCGAAGATGCCTTGAAGTCGCTTGGCGAAGATGCCAAGGGAGATGGTGAAGCCGTTGAGCGGTTGTTGGTGTTGACCTCCTGACCTTCACGTTCTTGTTGGTGATGGTGTCGATGCCGATGTGATATTGCCGGAGATGGTAGTTCGGAAGCATGTGCTCTTGAGTGTCTTCTCGAAGATGAGGAAGATCGCTTGTAGGACTTGATGAGGGCTTTGATCTCCTCCATTTGAGCTTGCATCCTGGCATCAAAGTTTTTGTTCATGGCATCGAACTCGTCATTGTTATAGACCGAAGGTGAAATGCCTTGCCTATCTGATAGAGGCAAAGGTGTCCCGTCTTTCGATGAGATGATGGATATCCCTTTGGTGGAAGTCGACTTTGACGATCCAACTACGAATGTGCGAGGACGTCGCGCCTTAGCAATCGCTAAACCAACTCCGAAGGTTATTGACCGCACCGGAGGATGATCAACCTGACCACGAGGGTCTGTTTCCTGCGAGTAAATGAAGAACAAGCAAGAAACCGAGCTTGCAATCTGGATATTGCGAATATAAGATGAAAGCTTTATTGATCAAGGTGGGGTTTTGTGACGCCTTTGTCTGGTCATCGAACACAAACGAAGTACACGAAGTTGCAGCTATGGCGAACTTTTAATATAAACAAAACCCCCAAAGTCTAAACGGTGCCCTATGGGCTGTATATATGGAGGAAGAGGGGGTGAATTTCGTGGCCCTTGGTGGAGGGGTCCGAAACTAACTGACGAGGACATCAATACCATTGTTACACCCACATCCCCTGCTGCTATACATACTGGACCAATTACTAGAGCTCGTGCACGCCAATTAGATTACCAGGTACTTTCGGTTCTTGGTAATGATTATAATGTTCATGAGAATATGATGCTGCCTAAATTGGATACATTTGTTTTGCTTACAAATGAAGGGCCTAGCTTGGAGAAGGATGAACATTGGAGAAGGAACAAGCATGGAGATGATGGCATGCGCAAGGGGAATAAGGTGTTGGAAATATGCCCTAGAGGCAATAATAAAATGGTTATTATTGTATTTCCTTGTTCATGATAATTGTCTATTGTTCATGCTATAATTGTATTAGCTGGAAACCGTAATACATGTGTGAATACATAGACCACAACATGTCCCTGGTGAGCCTCTAGTTGACTAGCTCGTTGATCAATAGATGGTTATGGTTTCCTCACCATGGACATTGGATGTCATTGATAACGGGATCACATCATTAGGAGAATGATGTGATGGACAAGACCCAATCCTAAGCATAGCACAAGATCGTGTAGTTCGTTTGCTAAGAGCTTTTCTAATGTCAAGTATCATTTCCTTAGACCATGAGATTGTGTAACTCCCGGATACGGTAGGAGTGCTTTGGGTGTACCAAACGTCACAACGTAACTGGGTGGCTATAAAGGTGCACTACAGGTATCTCCGAAAGTGTCTGTTGGGTTGGCACGAATCGAGACTGGGATTTGTCACTCTGTATGACGGAGAGGTATCTCTGGGCCCACTTGGTAATGCATCATCATAATGAGCCCAATGTGACTAAGTAGTTAGTCACGGGATCATGCATTACAGAACGAGTAAAGTGACTTGCCGGTAACGAGATTGAACGAGGTATTGGGATACCGATGATCGAATCTCAGGCAAGTAACGTACCGATTGACAAAGGGAATTGTATACGGGATTGCTTGAATCCTTGACATCGTGGTTCATCCGATGAGATCATCGTGGAACATGTGGGAGCCAACATGGGTATCCAAATCCCGCTGTTGGTTATTGGCCAGAGAGCTGTCTCGGTCATGTCTGCATGATTCCCGAATCCGTAAGGTCTGCACACTTAAGGTTCGGTGACGCTAGATTTGTTATGGGAATTAGTGTGCAGCTACCGAATGTTGTTCAGAGTCCCAGATGAGATCCCGGACGTCACGAGGAGTTCCGGAATGGTCCGGAGGTAAAGATTTATATATGGGAAGTCCTATTTTGGCCACTGGAAAATGTTAGGGATTTTTTGGTATTGTACCGGGAAGGTTCTAGAAGGTTCCGGAGTGGGGCCCACCCGCATAGGGGGACCCACATGAACGTGGGTATTGGGGGAAAGGCCCCACATCCCTGGTCAAGGCGCACCAAGATCCCCCCTTAGAAGGAATAAGATCATATCCCGAAGGGATAAGATCAAGATCCCTAAAAAAGGGGGATAACAATCGGTGGGGAAGGAAATGATGGGATTTCTTTCCTCCCACCTTTGGCAACGCCCTAATGGACTTGGAGGGAAAGAAACCAGCCCCCTCCACCCCTATATATAGTGGGGAGGGGCATGGGAGCTTCACCCTTCCCCTAGCGCAGCCCGCTCCCTCCCCAACACCTCCTCCTCCTCCGTAGTGCTTGGCGAAGCTCTGCCGGAGAACTGCAAGCTCCACCACCACGTCGTCGTGCTGCTGGAGCTCGCCCTCAACTTCTCCTCTCCCCTTGCTGGATCAACAAGGAGGAGACGTCCCCGGGCTGTACGTGTGTTGAACGTGGAGGCACCGTTATTCAGTGCTTAGATCGGATTCGGCCGCGATCTGAATCGCTTAGTGAACGACTCCACCGACCGAGTTCTTGCAACGCTTCTGCATCGCGATCTTTGAGGGTATGAAGATGCACTCCCCTCTCACTCGTTGCTAGTTACTCCATAGATTGACCTTCGTGATGCGTAGAAAATTTTGAATTTCTTCTACATTCCCCAACAGTGGCATCATGAGCTAGGTCTATGCGTAGTTTCTATGCACGAGTAGAACCCAAGTAGTTGTGGGCGTTGATTTTGTTCAATATGCTTACCATTACTAGTCCTATCTTGTTTCGACGGTATTGTGGGATGAAGCGGCCCGGACCGACCTTACACGTACACTTACGTGAGAAAGGTTCCACCGACTGACATGCACTTGTTGCATAAGGTGGCTAGCGGGTGCCAGTCTCTCCCACTTTAGTCGGATCGGGTTCGATGAAAAGGGTCCTTATGAAGGGTAAATAGCAATTGGCATATCACGTTGTGGTTTTGGCGTAGGTAAGAAGCGTTTTTGCTAGAAACCTATAGCATCCACGTAAAAAACTTGCAACAACAATTAGAGGACGTCTAACTTGTTTTTGCAGCATATGCTGTGTGATGTGATATGGCCAAACAGGATGTGATGAATGAAATATATGTGATGTATGAGATTGATCGTGTTCGTGATGTATGAGATTGATGTATGAGATTGAACGGGTGTAAGCCAGATTTACACACACGAAACACTTAGGTTGACTTGACAAGCCTAGCATGTACAGACATGGCCTCGAAACACAAGAGACTGAAAGGTCGAGCATGAGTCGTATAGTAGATACGGTCAACATGAAGATGTTCACTGATGATGACTAGTCCGCCTCACGTGATGATCGGACTATGTTCAGGATAATTAAGTTCATCTAATCAAATTATTTGATGAACTCCCACTCAGATAGACATCCCTCTAGTCATCTAAGTGATACATGATCCTAGTCAACTAGAGGGATGTCTATCTGAGTGGGAGTTCATCAAATAATTTTATTAGATGAACTTAATTATCCTGAACATAGTCAAAAGGTCTTTGCAAATTATGTTGTAGCTCGCGCTTTAGTTCTACTGTTTTAGATATGTTCCTAGAGAAAATTTAGTTGAAAGTTGATAGTAGCAATTATGCGGACTGGGTCCATAAACTGAGGATTGTCCTCATTGCTGCGTAGAAGGCTTAAGTCCTTAATGGACCGCTCGGTGTGCTGAACCTCGAACGTCGTCTGTGGATGTTGCGAACAGCTGACATACACGTTTTGATAACTACGTCATAGTTCAGTAATGTTAAACGGTTTAGAATTGAGGCACCAAAGGCGATTTCGAAACGTCGCGGAACCTATGAGATGTTTCGAGGGCTAAAATTGGGATTTCAGGCTCGTGCCCACGTCAAGAGGTATAAGACCTCCGACGAATTTCTTAGCCTGCAAACTAAGGGAGAAAAGCTCAATCGTTGAGCTTGTGCTCAGATTGTCTGAGTACAACAATCACTTGAATTGAGTGGGAGTTAATCTTCCAGATGAGATAGTGATGTTTCTCCAAATTCATTGCCACCAAGATGCTAGAGCTTTGTGATGAATATAACATATCAGGGATAGATATGATGATCCTTGAAATATTCGCGATGTTTGACGCCGCGAAAGTAATCAAGAAGGAGCATCAATTGTTGATGGTTAGTGAAACCACTAGTTTCAAGAAGGGCAAGGGCAAGAAGGGATACTTCATGAAATGGCAAATCAGTTGCTGCTCTAGTGAAGAAACCCAAGGTTGAAACCAAACCCGAGACTAAGTGCTTCTATAATGAGGGAAACGGTCACTGAAGCAGGACTACCCTAGATACTTGGTAGATGAGAAGGCTGACAAGGTCGATAGAAGTATATTGGATATACATTATATTAATGTGTACTTTACTAGTACTCCTAGTAGCACCAGGGTATTAGATACCGGTTCGGTTGCTAATTGTTGGTAACTCAAAATAAAAGCTGCGGAATAAACGGAGACTAGCTAAAGGTGAGATGACAATATGCGTTGGAAGTGTTTCCAAGCTTGATGTGATCAAGCATCGCATACTCCCTCTACCATTGAGATTGGTGTTAAACCTAAATAATTGTTATTTGGTGTTTGCGTTGAGCATAGACATGATTGGATTATGTCTATCGAAATATGGTCATTCATTTAAGGAGAATAATAGTTACTCTATTTACTCGAATAATACCTTCAATGGTCTTGCACCTAAAATGAATGGTTTATTGAATCTCGATCGTAGTGATACACATGTTCATGCCAAAAGATATAAGATAGTGATGATAGCACCACCTGCTTGTGGCACTGCCATTTGAGTCATGTTGGTATAAAACGCATGAAGAAGCTCCATGTTGATGGATCTTTGGACTCACTCATTTTGAAAAGCTTGAGACATGCGAACCACGTCTATTGGTATATACGCATGAAGAAACTCCATGAAGATGGATCATTTGGACTCACTTGATTTTGAATCACTTGAGACATGCAAATCATACCACATGGGCAAGATGACTAAAAAGCCTCGGTTTCAGTAAGATGGAACAAGAAAGCAACTTGTTGGAAGTAATACATTTTGATGTGTGCAGTCTAATGAGTGCTGAGGCACGCAGTGGATATCGTTATGTTTTTACTTCACAGATGATTTGAGTAGATTCTGAGTATATTGACTTGATGAAACACAAATCTGAATTATTGAAAGGTTCAAGTAATTTCAGAGTGAAGTTGAAGATTGTCGTAACAACAGGATAAAATGTCTATGATATGATCATAGAGATGAATATCTGAGTTACAAGTTTGGCACACAATTAAGACATTATGGAAATTGTTTCACAATTAATACCACCTCGAACACCATAGTGTGATGGTGTGTCCGAACATTATGACTGCACCCTATTGGATATGGTGCATACCATGATGTCTCTTATCGAATTACCACTATCGTTTATAGGTTAGGCATTAGAGACAAGAAAATTTTGTTTTTGCCACTCTAGATTTTGCCAATTTTCCTTATGCCACTCTAGATTTTGACATTTCACTTTTGCCACTCTCAGCTTTTGACAATTATCACAATTGCCATTTTGTGGAAAAAGCAAAATAATTTTATTTCATTTTTGCCACTCTTAGATTTTGACAATTATTGCAATTGCCACTCTGAAAATTTTGCTTTTGCCACGGGAATGTCAATTGTGATAATTGTCAAAAACTAAGAGTGGCAAAAGTGAAATGTCAAAATCTAGAGTGGCATAAGTAAAATTGGCAAAATCTAGAGTGGCAAAAACAAAATTTTCCCACTACCACGAAATTCCGTTGAGACGACACCGTATGAACTATGGTTTGGAGAAACCTAGGTTGTCGTTTCTTAAAAGTTTGGGGCTGCGACGCTTATGTGAAAAAGTTTTAGGCTGATAAGCTCGAACCCAAAGCGGATGAATGCATCTTCATAGGACACCCAAAACAGTTGGGTATACCTCCTATCTCAGATCCGGAAGCAAAAGGGATTGTTTCTAGAATCAGGTCCTTTCTCGAGGAAAAGTTTCTCTTGAAAGAATTGAGTGGGAGGATGGTGGAGACTTGATGAGGTCATTGAACCATCACTTCAACTAGTGTGTAGCAGGGCACAGGAAGTTATTCCTATGGCGCCTACACCAATTGAAGTGGATGCTGATGATAGTGATCATGAAACTTCAGATCAAGTCACTACCAAACCTCGTAGGTCGACAAGGATGCGTACTACTTCAGAGTGGTACGTAATCCTGTATTAGAGGTCATGTTGCCAGACAACAATGAACCTACGAGCTATGGAGAAGCGATGGTGGGCCCGGATTCTGATGAATGGCTCGAGGCCATAAAATTCGAAAGAGGATCCATGTATGATAACAAAGTATAGACTTTGGAAGAACTACTCGATGGTCGTAAGGTTGTTGAGTGCGGATGGATTTTAAAAGGAAGACAGACAATGATGGTAAGTGTCACCATTAAGAAAGCTCGACTTGTGGCTAGGATGTTTTCCGCAAGTTCAAGGAGTTGACTACGATGAGACTTTCTCACTTGTAGTGATGCTAAGAGTCTGTTGGAATTATGTTAGCAGTTACTGCATTATTTATGAAATCTTGCAGATAAAATGTCAAAACATTGTTTCCTCGACGATTTTCTTGAGGAAAGGTTGTATGTGATACAACCAGAAGGTTTTGTCAATCCTGAAAAATGCTAACAAGTATGCAAAGCTCCAGTAATCCTTCTAAGGACTGGAGTAAGCATCTCGGAGTTGGAATATACGCTTTGATGAGATGATCAAAGATTTTGGGTTTATACAAAGTTTATGAGAAACTTGTATTTCCAAAGAAGTGAGTGGGAGCACTATATCATTTCTGATGAGTATATGTTGTTAACATATTGTTGATCAGAAATGTTGTAGAATTTCTAGAAAGCATATAGGGTTATTTGAAAAGTGTTTTTCAATGGAAAACCTGGATTAGGCTACTTGAACAATGAGCATCAAGATCTATAAGATAGATCAAAATTCTTAATAGTACTATCAAATGAACACATACCGTGAGAAGATTTTGAAGGAGTTCAAAATAGATCGGCAAAGAAGGAGTTCTTGGCTGTAAGGCGTGAGTATTGAGTAAGACTCAAGACATGACCATGGCAGAAGAGAGAGAAAGGATGAAGGTCGTCCCCTATGCTTTAGACGTAGGCTCCACGGTATGCTATGCTGTGTACCGCACCTAAAGTGTGCTTTGCCATGAGTCAGTCAAGGGGTACAAGTGTGATCCAGGAACGGATCACAAGATAGCGGTCAAGGTTATCCTTAGTAACTAGTGGACTAAGGAATTTTCTCAATTATGGAGGTGGTAAAAGAGTTCGTCGTAAAGGGTTACGCCGATGCAAACTTTGACACTAATCTGGATGACTCTGAGTAATAGACCGGATTTGTATAGTAGAGCAGTTATTTGGAATAGTTCCAAATAGCGCGTGGTAGCTGCATCTGGGAGGTGACATAGAGATTTGTAAAGCACACACGGATCTGAAAGATTCAGACCCATTGACTAATAACCTCTCTCACAAGCGAGATATGATCAAACCCAATGGGTGTTGGATTCATTACAATCACATAGCGATGTGAACTAGATTATTGACTCTAGTGCAAGTGGGAGACTGTTGGAAATATGCCCTAGAGGCAATAATAAAATGGTTATTATTGTATTGCCTTGTTCATGATAATTGTCTATTGTTCATGCTATAATTGTATTAGCTGGAAACCGTAATACATGTGTGAATACATAGACCACAACATGTCCCTGGTGAGCCTCTAGTTGACTAGCTCATTGATCAATAGATGGTTATGGTTTCCTCACCATGGACATTGGATGTCATTGATAACGGGATCACATCATTAGGAGAATGATGTGATGGACAAGACCCAATCCTAAGCATAGCACAAGATCATGTAGTTCGTTTGATAAGAGCTTTTCTAATGTCAAGTATCATTTCCTTAGACCATGAGATTGTGTAACTCCCGGATACCGTAGGAGTGCTTTGGGTGCGTAACCGGGCGGCTATAAAGGTGCACTACAGGTATCTCCGAAAGTGTCTGTTGGGTTGGCACGAATCGAGACTGGGATTTGTCACTCCGTATGACGGAGAGGTATCTCTGGGCCCACTCGGTAATGCATCATCATAATGAGCTCAATGTGACTAAGTAGTTAGTCACGGGATCATGCATTATGGAACGAGTAAAGTGACTTGCCTGTAACAAGATTGAATGAGGCATTGGGATACCGATGATCGAGTCTCGGGCAAGTAACATACCAATTGACAAAGGGAATTGTATACGGGATTGCTTGAATCCTTGACATCGTGGTTCATCCGATGAGATCATCGTGGAACATGTGGGAGCCAACATGGGTATCCATATCCAGCTGTTGGTTATTGGCCAGAGAGCTGTCTCGGTCATGTCTGCATGATTCCCGAACCCGTAGGGTCTACACACTTAAGGTTCGGTGACGCTAGAGTTGTTATGGGTATTAGTGTGTAGTTACCGAATGTTGTTCAGAGTCCCAGATGAGATCCCGGATGTCACGAGGAGTTCCGGAATGGTCCGGAGGTAAAGATTTATATATCGGAAGTCCTATTTTGGCCACCGGAAAATGTTCGGGATTTTTCGGTATTGTACCGGGAAGGTTCTAGAAGGTTCCGGAGTGGGGCCCACCCACATAGGGGGACCCACATGAACGTGGGTAGTGGGGGCAAGGCCCCACACCCCTGGTCAAGGAGCACCAAGATCCCCCCTTAGAAGGAATAAGATCATATCCCGAAGGGATAAGATCAAGATCCCTAAAAAAGAGGGATAACAATCGGTGGGGAAGGAAATGATGGGATTTCTTTCCTCCCACCTTTGCCAACGCCCTAATGGACTTGGAGGGCAAGAAACAGCCCCCTCCACCCCTATATATAGTGGGGAGGCACATGGGAGCTTCACCCTTCCTATGGCGCCGCCCTCTCCCTCCCCAACACCTCCTCCTCCGTAGTGCTTGGCGAAGCTCTGCCGGAGAACTGCAAGCTCCACCACCACGCCGTCGTGCTACCGGAGCTCTCCCTCAACTTCTCTTCTCCCCTTGCTAGATCAAGAAGGAGGAGACGTCCCCGGGCTATACATGTGTTGAACGCGGAGGCACCATTGTTCGGTGCTTAGATCGGATTCGGCCGCGATCTGAATCGCTTAGTGAACGACTCCACCGACTTCGTTCTTGCAACTCTTCCGCATCGCGATCTTCAAGGGTATGAAGATGCACTCCCCTCTCTCTCATTGCTGGTTACTCCATAGATTGATCTTGGTGATGCGTAGAAAATTTTGAATTTCTGCTACATTCCCCAACACAAGAACGGAGTTACAAGTGATCATTTCAGGACGTGAAGCTACCATAATGAGTGCATGAAGCCTTGGACGAAATATACAAGATGCCACTTCATAATTTTCGTGCAGAGGCTATTCTAGGTGCTGCATCACCTTATTATTGGGCTAGGCCCATGCATTTTCGAAATACTTGAGTATAGGCTGTTTTTAGAGTCCGTATATGTGGGAAAACAAGAGATAGGGTTGGTTTCGGACCCCTTCCCCAAGGGCCACGAAATTCCCCCCTCTTCCTCCATATATACAATCCTTAGGGCATCGTTTAGACTTTGGGTTTTGTTTAGATTAAAAGTTCGCCATAGATGCAACTTCGTGTACTTCATTTGTGTTCAACGACCAGACAAAGGCGTCACAGAACCCCACCTTGATCAATAAAGCTTTCCTCTTATATTCGCAATATCCAGATTGCAATCTTAGTTCCTTGCTTGTTCTTTGTTTGCCTGCAGGAAACAGACCTTCGTGGTCAGGTTGATCATTCTCCGGCGTGGTTAATAACCTCTCAGAGTTGGTTTAGCGATTGCTAAGGCGCGACGTCATCGCTCGTTCGTAGTCGGATCGTTAAAGTTGACTTCCACCAAAGCGATATCCATCATCCCATCGAAAGACGTGACACCTTTGCCTCTATCAAGTGGTATCAGATTTCCAGGTTGCTCGGTGAGATTTTACAGTTTTTCGTACTTTAGATCGAGTCTGTTCTTCAGACCTATCGTCCACGAAAAAGCCAAAAAAAAGGGTTAGTTCATCCTATCCGAACCAGTCCGAGCCTTTGCATAGTCTTTTCAGTATTTTGCTTTGTTGAATTTGCGGTTGCATCGTCGCGTCAAGTTGCTGGTCTTAGCGTCTAGTCTTTTAGAATTTCGAGTTCTGGTCATAAGTTGTCACGCCGCCGCTGCACCATCATCATCGCCCCTGCCACCTACCACCACCGCTCCGAATCCGTATCCATATACCACCACCAATCCGTATCCATATACCACCACCGATCCATATCCATATACTACCACCGCTGCCATATACCACCACTGCTGCCATATACCACCACCATATATCCACCACCAATCTGAGTTCCTTGCATATAAAGTTTGTTTTTGAGATCCATCTAATTTCCGATTCGTGCTTCCTTGCCTGAGTAGGTTTCGGAAAAAACAAGTCTGGAGACCCCCGAGCAGTTTTTAGGCCAAAATTTTGGCGACCGAAAATATTTTTTCCCTATCCTAGTTTTAGGTCCCAGGGAGTGTTTTGAGACACTCGCCATCATAGTGATTTTTTGTCGCACTTTTTCGTCGTTGCTGCCCTGATTTCCGAGAAAAAAATTATCAAAAAAATTTCGTGCCCATCTTGTCAATTTGACCTGGGAAGAGTTTTGAGACACTCGCCATTATAGTGGTTTTCCGCAAAAAAAAAGAGGAGCGCAAAAAAAACGCAGAGCACAAAAAAAAGAGCGAATTTTTTTTTCAGAGGGTGCTTCTCCCTTGTTTACGTGCAGCGTCGTGATTTTGTTAGTGTTCTAGGCTCGCGTCTCTAGCATGGTCTAGCCTAGGACCAGCACAGTACCGTCGTTGAGCATTTATTCAACTTTGCATCTCTGAATTGATTATTGCTGATCCTTTTTGCTACCATATTATAAGCCTTCCCAGCTCCATATACATCTACATCGTGTGTTTGACTCTCCCTGGTAACCGCTCTATCCAAGCTTTGAGAGTTTTGACTACAACGGTTGCCGATCATCGCCTGCTGTTGGGTAAGAACTGGTAAGAATTTCAGTTTTGCTTGACGGATTTGTGACACCCACCACCACCACTTGTTAGTAGTCTGTAGGATCGTATTCTTATGTGTTTCTATTGCTGCTAACCATGCCAGGATCACAAGCCGATGAGATTGACTGGGAGAACTTAACGAACAAGGAGCTTCATGATAAATTTCAGCAAATGATGACTGAACAAGTGCAAGATGTGCTGAACAATTTTGAAGAGGCCATGGAGAAGATCACTGGCCTTGACAAGATATTCGGAACAAAGCTTGATAACAGATTTAATGAACTGCTTGCGCGTCTTCCACCGGCTGCATCGGTCGCACCTTTGCAACAACAACAACTACTACCTCCACGTCACGAAACAGCCCTCCGCCGAGCGATTATTATGTGGCTCCTGCTTCAGCCTGGCCAAAATGTTGGTGCTGCTGTTGATAGTTCTGTGGCTCCTGTTACTGATGCGGAGGATGATTATGCGGGAGATTGCGAGGATGAGGTTGATCAAAATCAGAACTACGTGCAACCACTAGCACCACAACCACCAGGTCATCCACATGCAAATAATCACAATGGTAGGGCTCTCCCTCAGGTACGAGATCATGACCATCTTCCTAAACTGAAATTGAATATTCCACCATTTGAGGGTAGATATGTTCCTGATATATATCTTACTTGGGAGTTAGAAACTGAACAACGATTTACATGTTTACAATATCCTGAGGAGAGACGTGTTCCTGCTGCTGTTTGTGCTTTCACTAGCTTTGCATGTGTTTGGTGGTCTGAACATTGTAGATTATATCCTATTCCAGCTACTTGGGCTGATTTGGAAATCGCTATGCGTACTCGTTGGGTTCCACCAAATTATCAACGTGAATTGCTTCAAAAATTGCAGCGTTTGAGACAAGGAAAAATTCTGTAGCAGAATATTACCAGGAATTACAAACTAGCATGATTAGATGTGGTATTGTTGAGGAGAATGAATCTATGCTTGCACGTTTTATGGGTGGATTAAATAGAGAGATTCAGACCATTCTAGAGTATAAGGAGTATACTAATATCACTCATTTATTCCATCTTGCTTGTAAAGCTGAACGTGAGTGCAGGATCGACAAGCACTGGCGCGAACTAACTTTTCTGCAGGTCGACCTTCATCATGGACACCGCGTGCATCTTCTACTTCCACTGCACCAGTACCTCCATTAGGTGCCACCTCCAGCCGTGATACAAGAAAGCAGGCACAATCACCACTATCTGCCAAGAGCGCACCTGCCGGGCCTACACAGAGCTCTTCTTCTTCCATGGCATCAACTGGGCACACAAGTGATATTATTTGTCGTCATTGTAAGGGAAGAGGTCATTATGCGAGAGAATGCAAATCTCAGTGTGTGATGATTGCTACTAGCGATGGTGGGTATGAGTCCGCTAGTGACTATGATGAGGAGACGTTGGATCTTATTACATGTGAAGAACACGGTGGAGATGATTCAGATCATGAGACGCAATACATGGCTCCTGAAGACGCTGAAAGGTATGAATGTTTAGTTGCTCAACGTGTTTTGAGTGTGCAGGTCACACAAGCTGACCAAAATCAGAGGCATAATTTGTTCCATACAAAGTGAGTTGTGAAGGAACGTTCTGTGCGCGTCATCATAGACGGAGGGAGCTGCAACAACTTGGCTAGCATGGAGATGGTGGAGAAGCTCTCTCTCACCACAAGACCACACCCACATCCTTACTACATCCAATGGTTCAACAACAGCGGCAAGGTTAAGGTAATACGTACTGTTCGGGTGCATTTTAGTATCTCTACATATGCTGATTATGTTGATTGTGATGTGGTACCTATGCAAGCATGTTCCTTATTACTTGGTAGACCATGGAAATTTCATAATTTGATAAAATTTCTGTACGCCATGGTAGAAATAATCAGTATACTCTTGCTCATAAGGATAAAAATATTACTTTGCTTCCTATTACTCCTGATTCCATTTTGAAAGATGATATTAATAGAGCTAATAAAGCAAAACAGGAGCAGAATAAGAGTGAAAATCAGATTGTGGCAAAAGAATTTGAGCAACAATAAAGCATCTAGTGTTGCTTCTGAAATTAAATTGAAAAGTGCATGTTTATTTGCCACCAAATATGATGTTGATGAGCTAGATTTCAGCAAATCTGTTTGCTATGCTTTTGTGTGCAAAGAGGCATTATTTTCTTTCGAGGACGTGCCTTCCTCTTTGCCTCCTGCCATCTCTAACATTTTGCAGGAGTTCGCTGATGTCTTTCCACAAGACGTGCCACCAGGATTACCGCCTATTCAAGGGTTTGAGCATCAGATTGACTTAATTCCCGGTGCTTCACTGCCAAACCATGCGCCATACCGTACCAATCCAGAGGAGACGAAGGAGATTATGCGTCAAGTACAAGAGCTTCTCGACAAAGGTTATATACGCGAATCCCTTAGTCCTTGTGTTGTTCCTATTATTCTAGTGCCGAAAAAGGATGGTACATCGCGTATGTGTGTTGATTGTAGAGGCATTAATAATATTACTACTCATTATCGTCATCCTATTCCTAGGCTACATGATATGCTTGATGAATTGAGTGGCTCCACAATATTCTCCAAAGTTGATTTGCGTAGTGGATACCATCAAATTCGTATGAAACTGGGGGCTGAATGGAAAACAGCATTTAAAACTAAGTTTGGATTATATGAGTGGTTAGTCATGCCTTTTGGGTTAACTAATGCACCTAGTACTTTCATGAGATTAATGAACGAAGTTTTACATGCTTTCATTGGATGATTAGTGGTAGTTTACTTTGATGACATATTGATTTATCGTAGATCTTTGGAGGAACATTTGGAACATTTACGTGTTGTTTTTATTGCTCTACGTGATGCACGTTTGTATGGTAACCTTGTGAAGTGCACCTTTTGCACTGACAGAGTGTCTTTTCTTGGCTATGTTGTTACTCCATAGGGAATTGATTATGATAAAGCCAAGATTGAAGCTATTGAGAGTTGGCCGCAGCCCAAAACGGTCACACAAGTGAGGAGTTCTCTTGGCCTCGCTGGAGTCTATAGGCGTTTTGTGAGAGATTTCAGCACCATTGCTGCACCTCTCAATGAGCTTACAAAGAAGGATGTGCCTTTTGTTTAGGGTACCGCACAGGAAGAAGGCTTCACGGTGTTGAAAGATAAGTTGACACATGCTCCTTTACTCCAACTTCCTGATTTTAATAAGACATTTGAGCTTGAATGTGATGCTAGTGGAATTGGATTAGGAGGTGTTTTATTACAAGATGGCAAACCTGTTGCATACTTTTCTGAAAAATTGAGTGGGCCTAGTCTGAATTATTCTACTTATGATAAAGAATTATATGCTCTTGTTCGGACTTTAGAAACATGGCAACATTATTTATGGCCCAACGAATTTGTTATACATTCTGATCATGAATCTTTGAAAGATATTAAAAGTCAAGCTAAACTGAATTGTAGACATGCTAAATGGGATGAATTCATTGAGACTTTCCCTTATGTCACTAAACACAAGAAGGGTAAAGAAAATGTTATTGCTGATGCATTGTCTCATCGCTATACTATGCTGATGTATAGGCTGTTTTTAGAGTCCGTATATGTGGGGAACACAAATCCATCATTAACGACGAACTTGTTCCATGTTCTCCCTGCTTTACAATTCTGCAATACATCTTTAAAATCAGCATCATGCACATATTGATCTTTGATGGTCTCCAAACCAAATATTTTGAAGTCAAGTTGTGAAAGCATAGTATAGCGACGAGACAATGCATCAACAATAACATTTTCTTTACCCTTCTTGTGTTTAATAACATAAGGGAAAGTCTCAATGAATTCAACCCATTTAGCATGTCTATGATTCAGTTTAGCTTGACTTTTAATATGTTTCAAAGATTCATGATCAGAATGTATAACAAATTCTTTGGGCCATAAATAATGTTGCCATGACTCTAAAGTCCGAACAAGAGCATATAATTCTTTATCATAAGTAGAATAATTCAGACTAGGCCCACTCAATTTTTCAGGAAAATATGCAACAGGTTTGCCATCTTGTAATAACACACCTCGTAATCCAATTCCACTAGCATCACATTCAAGCTCAAATGTCTTATTAAAATCAGGAAGGTTGATTAAAGGAGCATGTGTCAACTTATCTTTCAATACCGTGAAGGCTTCTTCCTGTGCGGTACCCCAAACAAAAGGCACATCCTTCTTTGTAAGCTCATTGAGAGGTGCAGCAATGGTGTTGAAATCTCTCACAAAACGCCTATAGAATCCAGCAACGCCAAGAAAACTCCTCATTTGTGTGACCGTTTTGGGCTGGGGCCAACTCTCAATAGCTTCAATCTTGGCTTTATCAACTTCAATTCCCTGTGGAGTAACAACATAGCCAAGAAAATACACTCGGTTGGTGAAAAAGGTGCACTTCCCAAGGTTACCAAACAAACGTGCGTCACGTAGAGCAATAAAAACAGCACGTAAATGTTCCAAATGTTCCTCCAAAGTTCTGCTATAAATCAATATGTCATCAAAGTAGACTACCAAAAATCATCCAATGAAAGCACGTAAAACTTCGTTCATTAATCTCATGAAAGTACTAGGTGCATTTGTTAACCCAAAAGGCATGACTAACCACTCATATAATCCAAACTTAGTTTTAAATGCTGTTTTCCATTCATCCCCCAATTTCATACGAATTTGATGGTATCCACTACGCAAATCAACTTTGGAGAATATTGTAGTGCCACTCAATTCATCAAGCATATCATCTAGCCTAGGAATAGGATGACGATAACGAATATTAATATTATTAATGCCTCTAGAATCAACACACATACACGATGTACCATCCTTTTTCGGCACTAAAATAACAGGAACATCACAAGGACTAAGGGATTCGCGTATATAACCTTTGTCGAGAAGCTCTTGTACTTGACGCATAATCTCCTTTGTCTCCTCTGGATTGGTACGGTATGGTGCACGGTTGGGTAGCGATGCACCGGGAATTAAGTCAATTTGATGTTCAATCCCTCGAATAGGTGGTAATCCCAGTGGTACGTCTTGTGGGAAGACGTTAGCGAACTCCTGCAAAATGTTAGTGACAGCAGGGGGCAAAGAGGAAGGCACGTCCTCGAATGAAAATAATGCCTCTTTGCACACAAAAGCATAGCAAACAGATTTGCTAAAATCTAGCTCATCAATATCAGATTTAGTGGCAAGTAAACATGCTCTTTTCAAGTTAATTTCAGAAGCAACACTAGATGGCTTATTATTAGGCTTCATTGTTGCTCAAATTCTTTTGCCACAATCTGATTTTCACTCTTATTATTCTCCTGTTTTGCTTTATTAGCTCTATTAATATCATCTTTCAAAATGGAATCAGGAGTCATAGAAAGCAAAGTAATATTTTTATCCTTATGAACAAGAGTATACCGATTGTTTCTACCATGGTGGACAATTTTTTTATCAAATTGCCATGGTCGACCAAGTAATAAGGAACATGCTTGCATAGGTACCACATCACAATCAACATAATCAGCATATGTAGAGATACTAAAATGCACACGAATAGTACGTGTTACCTTAACCTTGCCGCTGTTGTTGAACCATTGGATGTAGTAAGGATCTGGATGTGGCTTCTGATGAGAGAGAGCTTCTCCACCATCTCCATGCTAGCCAAGATGTTGCAGCTCCCTCCGTCTATGATGACACGCAAAGAATGTTCCTTCACAACTCCCTTTGTATGGAACAAATTATGAATCTGATTTTGCTCAGCTTGTGTGACCAGCACACTCAAAACACGTTAAGCAACTAAACATTCATACCTGTCAGCGTCTTCAGGAGCCATGTATTGCGTCTCATGATCAGAATCATCTCCACCGTGTTCTTCATGTGTAATAAGAGCCAACGTCTCCTCATCATAGTCACTAGCGGACTCATACCCACCATCCTCAGTAGCAATAATCACACACTGAGATTTGCATTCTCTCGCATAATAACCTCTTCCCTTACAACGACGACAAATAATATCACTTGTGTGCCCAGTTGATGCCATGGAAGAAGAAGAGCTCTGTGTAGGCCCGGCAGGTGCGCTCTAGGCAGATACTGGTGGTTGTGCCTGCTTTCTTGTATCACGGCTGGAGGTGGCACCTAATGGAGGTACTGGTGCAGTGGAAGTAGAAGATGCACGCGGTGTCCATGATGAAGGTCGACCTGCAGAAAAGTTAGTTCGTGCCAATGCTTTTCGATCCTACACTTCACGTTCAGCTTTACAAGCAAGATGGAATAAACGAGTGATATTAGTATACTCCTTATACTCTAGAATGGTCTGAATCTCTCTATTTAATCCACCCATAAAACGTGCAAGCATAGATTCATTCTCCTCAACAATACCACATCTAATCATGCCAGTTTGTAATTCCTGGTAATATTCTGCTACAGAATTTTTTCCCTGTCTCAAACGCTGCAATTTTTGAAGCAATTCACGTTGATAATATGGTGGAACCCAATGAGTACGCATAGCGGTTTCCAAAGCATCCCAAGTAGCTAGAATAGGATATACTCTACAATGTTCAGACCACCAAACACATGCAAAGCTAGTGAAAGCACAAACAGCAGCAGGAACATGTCTCTCCTCAGGATATTGTAAACATGTAAATCGTTGTTCAGTTTTTAACTCCCAAGTAAGATATATATCAGGAACATATCTACCCTCAAATGGTGGAATATTCAATTTCAGTTTAGGAAGATGGTCATGATCTCGTACCTGAGGGAGAGCCCTACCATTGTCATTATTTACCTGGTGGTTGTGGTGTTGGTGGTTGCACGCAGTTCTGATTTTCATCAACCTCATCCTCGTAATCTCCCGCATAATCATCCTCCGCATCAGCAGCAGGAGCCACAGAAGTATCAACAGCAGCACCAACAGTTTGGCCAGGCTGAAGAAGGACACGGCTCGCTCGACGGAGGGCTGCTTCACGACGTGGATGTAGTTGTTGTTGTTGCAGAGGTGCAGCAGGTGCAGCCGGTGGAAGACGCGCAAGCAGTTCATTAAATCTATTATCGAGCTTTGTTTTGAATGTCTTCTTAAGGCTAGTGATCTTCTCCATGGCCTCTTCAAAATTGTTCAGCATATCTTGCACCTGTTCAGTCATCATTTGCTGAAACTTATCATGAAGCTCCTTGTTCGTTAAGTTCTCCCAGTCAATCTCATCGGCTTGTGATCCTGGCAAGGTTAGCAGCAATAGAAACACACAAGAATATGATCCTACAGACTACTAACAAGTGGTGGTGGTGGGTGTCACAAATCCATCAAGCAAAACTCAAATTCTTACCAGTTCTTACCCAGCAGCAGGCGGTGATCGGCAACCGTTGTTGTCAAAACTCTCAAAGCTTGGATAGAGCGATTACCAGGGAGAGTCAAACACACGACGTAGATGTATGTGGAGCTGGAAAGGCTTATAATATGGTAGCAAAAAGGATCAGCAATAATCAATTCAGAGATGCAAAGTTGAATAAACGCTCAAAGACGGTACTGTGCTGGTCCTAGGCTAGACCGTGCTAGAGACCCGAGCCTAGAACACTAACAAAATCACGGCGCTGCACTTAAACAAGGGAAAAGCACACTCTGCAATTTTTTCGCTCTTTTTTTCGCTGCTCTTTTTTTGCGAAAAATCACTATAATGGCGAGTGTCTCAAAACTCTTCCCAGGTCAAACTGACAACATGGGCATGAAACTTTTTGACAATTTTTTTCGGAAATTAGGGCAGCGACGACGAAAAAGTGCGACAAAAAATCACTATGATGGCGAATGTCTCAAAACACTCCTGGGGACCTAAAAATAGGATAGGGAAAAAATATTTTCGGTCGCCGAAATTTTGGCCTAAAAACTTCCCGGGCTCTTTTTTATTTTTTTTATTTTTTTTCCAAAACCTACTCAGGCAAGGAAACACGAATCGGAAATTAGATGGATCTCGGAAAGAAACCTACTACCAAAAGAACTCGGATTGGTGGTGGATATATGGTGGTAGGATATGGCAGCGGTGGTGGTATATGACAGCAGTGGTGGTATATGGATATGGATCGGTGGTATATGGCAGCGTTGGTGGGATATGGCAGCGGTGGTGGTATATGGCAGCGGTGGTGGTATAAGGCAGCGTTGGTGGGATATGGCAGCGGTGGTGGTATATGGCAACAACGATGAAGATGGTGCGGCGGCGGCGTGACAAACTGTGACAGAACTCGAAACTCTAAAGGACTAAACGCTAAGACCAGCAACTAGACACGACGATGCAACCACAAATTCAACAAAGCAAAACCCTAAAAAGATTATGCAAAGGCTCAGATTGGTTCGGATATGATGAACTCACCCTATTTTTCTGTGGCTTTTTCATGGACTGTAGGTATGAAGAACCGACTCGATCTAAACTACGAAAAACTGTAAAATCTCACCGAGCAACCTGGAAATCTGATACCACTTGATAGAGGCAAAGGTGTCCCGTCTTTCAATGAGATAATGGATATCGCTTTGGGGGAAGTCGACTTTGACGATCCGACTACGAATGTGCGAGGACGTCGCGCCTTAGCAATCGCTAAACCAACTACGAGAGGTTATTGACCACGCCGGAGCACGATCAACCTGACCACGAGGGTCTGTTTCCTGCGAGTAAACGAAGAACAAGCAAGAAACTGATATTGCAATCTGGATATTGCGAATATAAGATGAAAGCTTTATTGATCAAGGTGGGGTTCTGTGACGCCTTTGTCTGGTCGTTGAACACAAACGAAGTATGCGAAGTTGCAGCTATGGCGAACTTTTAATCTAAACAAAACCCCCCAAAGTCCTAACGGTGCCCTATGGGCTGTATATATGGAGGAAGAGGGGGTGAATTTCGTGGCCCTTGGTGAAGGGGTCCGAAACTAACCCTATCTCTTATTTCCCCACACATACGGACTCTAAAAATAGCCTATGCTTATGTATTTCGAAATTACATGGGCCTGGCCCAGTAATAAGGTGACGCAGCACCTAGAATAGCCTCTGGACAAAATTTATGAAGTGGCATCTTGTATATTTCGTCCAAGGCTTCATGCACTCATTATGGTGGCTTCAAAGTCCTGAAATCATCACTTGTAACTCCGTTCTTGTTCCCCTTGCGCATGCCATCATCTCCATGCTTGTTCTTGCTCCAGTGTTCATCCTTCTCCAAGCTAGCCCCTTCATTTGTAAGCAAAACAAATGTATCCAATTTAGGTAGCATCATATTCTCATGAACATTAGAATCATTACCAAGAAACGGAAGTACCTGATAATTTAATTGGCGTTTGCGAGGTCTATTAATTGGTCCACTATATGTAGCAGTACGGGCTGTGGGTGTAACAATGGTATTGATGTCCTCATCACTATCCATCACAAGACTCGAGTAGAGGTGAGTAGGAAATGAGATAAACAATACCAAGTTACCTTTTCCCAAAGTTGAGGATGTATCCCGTTTCACTAAATGTGAATGAAAGAATAGTGGAATTGGTACCGGACTTGTTCACTCACACCTATCAAGTAAAGCTTATGGTAGAGCTCGGTGAGGATAGTGGCACAAAAATTTGATGCAAAATGTTAGCAAGAGTCAATAATGTTGAAAGAGATTCACAAATTCACAAGCGAAACAAGTAGACCAATAGCAATGTGGCACACGGAAACACACACACGGATAGATAAATGGGGTCGTGCAACCGAGGAATGGGCACAAAATGTGGAATCTACGGAAAACGCTCGTGTTGCACAACTCAAGAGAGACGCTAGCACGATTGCTCAATAGGCGGATATGACACTTGTGCACAACCTATAAGATGTAAAATGGATAAACTTTCTATCCCAAGTATGCTATTATGTATGGTTCCCGGTGTTTCTCTCAAGATGATTTAAGATGATCGGATATGAAAATCTTATGTGCAATGTGGTAGGATGCTATGGCTATTGCTTACAAGCTTCTTTGCTCTCTTTCTTTTGCTTAAAAGCTTTATTTCTTTTTCTTTGTATGACCACTTTTGCACAATGCACAAACCAAGATAGCAATTGTGTATATGCGGGAACAAACTTGTGACACAAGATATGATACCAATATATGACCACGATGATATGGTATGTATGCTATGGGAAGTGTGATCACTAATGTGCACAAGTCACGTTGCCGGCAATACTCAAATGGCTAGTCTCGATAGGCAAGTAAGGCAAAATGGGCTATGAGTTATCAATGCAGTGGCAAAGGGAACATACAATGGTGTCATCGAGGTTACCATTCTTTGGGATGATGAGAGGTGGTGTTGCCGAAGTCGACTCGTTCCTAGTTAGCCGAAACACCCTAGGAAACGGAAAAACCGCAAACTCAAAATCTCCAAAGGCAAATATCAAATGGTTGTAGTGGAAAGCGGTGGTCGTTTGCGCTCGGCAATGCAGAAGTGGAATGATGGGCTATACACCTGTCGGAGTTGAATTTGCCGTCCCTAAGTAGCCGAAAGACCTTAGGAGACACAAGCCACAACTCAAACAAAATTGGGTTAAGTTGGGGAGGAAGTGTATGGTGGGTAAGCCTATGTGGAAGTGGTGGTGGTGGCTCATGAAGAAGCAATTGTCCCTAAGTAGCCGAAACACCTTAGGAGACTCGAATCACTACTCAAGCAACCACTAATGCTAAGGGCTAGGTTGAGCTTGTTTGAGTTGAACAAGATGGGTTAGGTTGCGGAAGTCGGTGGTGGCTATGTGGATGATATGGTGGAGGGCCTAGGCAAACTTGCCAAATTTTCGAAAATTTGATGGAGACAAATGATGTTGGTGGTATTTTTGCCGGATGGGGGATGTCAACAGCTTCAAAACGAGCTAAAGAATGTCAAAAACGGACTCCGGATGAATTAGTTATGGCCAAAACAAAATTTCAGCCGTGTCAATTTCAGGGTTAATCAGACATCCGGGAGGAGGTCCGGATGATTCGGGCTTGGTCCGGATGATCCGGGAGTACTTCTGGATGATCCGGGTTCGTCAGCTCCGGTTCGGGAATTCGGCCGCGTGGGTTATCCGGACGTCTGGGAGAGGGTCCAGCCGATCCGGGAGGTGTCCGGATGATCCGGGAGAAGGTCCGGATGATCCGGGCAGGTCAAACTGCTCGGGATTTCCTCTCGGGGATGAATTTTTGGGCGGAAATGGATGATTTTCGGGGCAAAATTTGATGGATTTCGTGGATGGAAGGTGGGGTAACTTGGGGAGATGCTAGATCCACTTGAAACCAAGCATATCCACGGATCAAAATAAACAACACATCATCAAACCAACAACTCACAAAAAAATTTGGGGGCTATTTTTGATGGCGATTTTCGGATTTAGGACGAAAACAACAAAATCAAGCTAGAAAACACAGGGTAGGGGCTCCAAAAACGTGATCAACGTGGCTCATGATACCAAGATGATGTAGGGTAGAAACCTAGAGGCCCGATCTTTCATGATTGGAGCGGATCCCTACAAGGAACACGAAGAACACGGGGAAGAACGAGAGAAATAACAAGGGGAAATACTCAAGAACAAGCCCAATCACACATCCACTAGACAATCAAACACACTAGATCCACAAGGTATGGTCTAGGGCGAGACTCTATGTGGACGATCTTTCACATTTGGAGCGGATCCTACGGGGAACACGACAAACGAGCGGAAGAACACAAGGAAAAACACACGAGAGAATCACTAAACCGACAAGTAATCGATCACACAAGGGCTAGATCACCGAACACATAAGGTAGAACAAGATTCAAAACCAACAAAGAAAAGATACAAAGGTAGCCGTTCTTCTCCGTGAGGAGGTCTTGATTGTCTTCCCTTGAAGGGGTCTTGAATCCGCTTGGGGGATCTTCTCCGAAGAGGTCATGAGCTCTGAGGAGAAGTAACCAAGTGGATGAGTAAGGCTCTCACATAAAATATGAGCTAAAACCAATGCTAACCCTAGAAAGGACGAGGGGAAGGTCTATTTATAGTCTAAGCCTTCGAAGGGGTAAAAGAGGGGCGAAACGAGTACATGGGCCACGGCCCGGATACACTGCACACAGGCAGGGCGGTAGTACCGAACCCTCGGGCGGTAGTGCTGCTTGCAGAGCTTCATCGGTAGTACCTCTTTGATGGGCGGTAGTTCTGCTCTGGAGCCGTTCGATCACTTGCGTTTATTGGGTTCGGTGGAAGGAGGGCGGAAGTAGAGCGGTAGTGCTGCTTGGCTGGGTTCAGCGGCAGTACCTCTTGGCGAGGGCGGTAGTACCACTCGTTCCAGGCTGGGATGCTCCTCCTCTTGCTCTCGACGTCCATCTTGTACCGTAGCTTCTTCTAGGTTGGTTCCTTGGTACCTAAGCACACAGAGCATCTCCGTTTGAGGTAGTAGCCATGTCTCAAATGGGTCAAAGGGAAGTTCGACAAGGAGAGAATTAACCTCGAATTGGATGGCACGTGCTCGAGCTCTTGTCATGCGTCCACTTGGAGCTTGTGTAGTCGAAGTAGTGTCCATGGGGATGATCGAAGGATGCTCCGCATCATCTCCCCTCCCTTGGGAAAGATCCGACCTTAGATCAAAATCCTCATCACCATGGTACGGGGAGAGATCTTGGATGTTGAAGATGTCGCTCATGGAGTATTTGTCGCGTGGGAGGTCGATCTTGTAAGCATTGTTGTTGTAGCGTGCTAGCACCTTGAATGGCCCATCGGCGCGAGGTAGAAGTTTGGACTTGCGATCGTTGGGGAAGTGGTCCTTGCGAAGGTGTAGCCACACGAGATCGCCAATGTTGAAGATCATGGATTGCTTGTTGACGTTGAGCTTGGTCGCTAGATGATGTACTTTGCGCTCGATGGTGTGCCTTGTATCTTCGTGCATCTTCTTTATGTAGCTTGCCCGTGCACTCGCATCCATGTTGGTGCGCTCTTGTAGAGGAAGAGGTAGGATGTCCAATGGGGACAACGGGTTGAACCCGTAGACGACCTCGAAAGGGGACTTGCCAGTAGTCGAATGTCTTGCACGGTTGTAGGCGTACTCGGCGATGGGTAGACACGCCTCCCACTCCTTGATGTTCTTATTGATCAACATGCGAAGTAGAGTGAATAGCGTATGGTTCGTCACCTCCGTTTGGCCATCGGTTTGGGGATGGTATGCGGATGAAAACAAGAGCTTGATTCCGAGCTTGGCGCATAGCGTCTTCCAAAAGTAACTCAAGAACTTCACGTCCCGGCTGGAGATGATTGTCTTTGGAACTCCATGGAGGCGCAAGATTTCCCTACAAAAGAGATTTGCAACGTGTGAAGCATCATCTATCTTGTTGCAAGGGATGAAATGTGCCATCTTAGAAAATCGGTCCACAACAACAAACACGGAATCCTTTCCATTTTGAGTTCTAGGCAAACCAAGTACAAAATCCATGCTAATGTCTTCCCAAGGTTGATAAGGAATAGAAGAGGCATGTAAAGACCATGTGATTGAGCTTTAGACTTAGCTTTGCGACACGTAGAGCATCGGGTGGTGAAGCGTGAGATGGCACGGAACATCTTGGGCCAAAAGTAGTTCTTGGAGAGCGTGGCGAATTTCTTGTCGCATCCAAAGTGTCCCATGAGTCCGCCTCCATGATCCTATTGCAAAAGGAGAAAATGAAGAGAAGACTCGGGAATGCATAGTTTGTTAGCTTTCATAAGATAACCATCCTTGATGTAATATTGTTCCCAAGATGTATGTGTCAAACATTTAGCATAAGGAGTAGCAAAAGATGGATCATTAGCATACAAGTCTTTTATGTGCTCAAAGCCAATAACATTCAACTCAAGTTTAGTGACAAGCGTGCATATGCGTGAAAGTGCATCCTCAACTACATTTTCCTTACCCTTAATGTACTTGATCACATAGGGGAAAGATTCAATAAATTCACTCCATTTGGCATGACGCTTGTTCAACTTAGTTTGACCTTTTAATTACTTAAGCGTTTCATGATCGGTATGTATGACAAACTCATGAGGTCTAAGATAATGTTCCCAAACATGTAGCACACGCACTAAAGCATACAATTCTTTGTCATAGATGGCATAATTAAGTTGAGCACCGGAGAGTTTTTCACTAAAATATGCAATGGCTCGTTTTTCTTGCATCAAAACTCCGCCAATTCCGGTACCACTTGCATCACAATGAACCTCAAAAGTTTTGTCAAAGTTGGGCAAAGCAAGAATCGGAGCATGAGTAAGCAAAGACTTGAGCTCATCAAAAGCGGTGGATTGCAAAGATCCCCAAACAAAAGGAGCATTCTTCTTACTCAAAGCATGCAAAGGAGCGGCAATAGTGCTAAAGTCTTTCACAAAGCGACGATAAAAACCCGCAAGACCAAGAAAACTACGCACTTGTTGCAAATTGGTTGGTTAGGGCCAAGTTTTAATTGCTTCAATTTTAGATTCATCAACATGGACACCCTAGGAAGAGACAACAAAACCCAAGAAAACCACTTTGTCGACACCAAATTTGCACTTTTTCATGTTGGCATAAAGACGTTCCTTGTGAAGGGTTTGCAAAACAGCCCTAACTTGATTAAGATGCTGTTTCATGGTTTTTCTAAACACAAGAATATCATCGAAGTAAACCACAACAAAGACTCCAATATAAGGGCGAAGCACATAATGCATGAGACGCACGAAAGTACCGGGAGCCTCCGATAAACCCGTAGGCATGACTAACCACTCATATAGGCCAAATTTGGTTTTGAAAGCAGTTTTCCATTCATCACCCTCTTGTATGCGGATTTGATAATAGCCACTTTTAAGATCAATTTTTGAGAAAAGGTTGGCTCCGCTAAGTTCATCAAGCATATCATCTAAGCGAGGAAAGGGATGCCTATAGCAAACGGTAATAGCATTTATAGGTCTACAATCAGAACACAAGCGGAAACTTCCATCGGTCTTAGGCATAAGTATAACGGGAACGGCACAAGGGCTTAAGCTTTCACGCACATGACCGTTGTCGATGAGTTGTTGTACTTGCCGTTGAATCTCCTTAGTATCTTCGGGGTTGACACGGTATGGAGCTTTGTTAGGAATTGGCGCTCCGGGGATGAGGTCGATTCGATGCTCAATGCCTCGTAGAGGAGGTAGACCCGGAGGTAGCTCATCGGGGAAAACATCTTGGAATTCCTGCAAAAGAGATTGAAACACTAAAGGTAGCTCGTGAGAGGTGTTAGTTTTTGGATCTCCATTCTTGCACACAAGGACAAAGTGCATCACACTCGATGGGTTCTCACACACTTCTCTCATCTCACTTTTTGTGGCAAATAGTATGAGGTTTTTCTCTCTAGGAGAAGAGGCGCTCAAGTTTGGCTTGTGGCTCTCACTCACTTTTGGGTGAATCACTTTCTCACTCTTCTCTCCATGATGGGTGGCTTGCTTGTCGGCTATCACTTGACTAGGAGACATAGGTCGTAGAACATACTCCTTCCCTTTTATCTTGAAGCTATAGTGATTGGTACGCCCATTGTGGATGACACCACGGTCGAATTGCCATGGTCGACCAAGAAGGAGGTGGCAAACGGTCATTGGGACCACATCACACTCCAAAGTGTCCTCGTATGCACCAATTTTGAAGGAGACCTGGACTATATGCTCAACTCGTATAGTGCCGTAGTCAATTAGCCATTGAACCTTGTAGGGGTGCGGGTGCTTCCTCTTGACCAATTGAAGCTTGGAGCATAGTTCTTCACTTGCCAAGTTGTGACAACTACCTCCATCGATGATGACCTTGACAGACCTTCCATTGATGTCGGCCTTTGTGTGGAAGATGTGGCATCGTTGGTCTTCTTATTGTTGATGTTGGAGTCAAGACCTTGGATACAACAAGAGCGAGGCTCGTGTCTTCATCAGAAAAGACTTGATCATCTTCATCCTCGTTCACACGCCGGTGCATGGCCACTTGCTCAAGAGCTTCCATCTCCTCATCACTCATGGAGTCTTATGTGCCATCGTCGTTGAGGATCATGATGCGCTTGTTTGTGCATTCATAGGACTTATGGCCGCGGCCTCCGCAAGTGAAACACTTGAAGGAGCTTGTCTTGATGGTCTCATCGGTCAGAGTAGATGATGAAGCACGCGGCTTGAAGTTTCTTGTAGTAGGAGGAAGAAGACTTGAACTTGCCGAATTTTTCTTGTTGATTGACTTGTCGTCATTGCTTGGAGAAGGTTTGGTTGATGTAGATGTTGGAGGATTTGTTGAAGATTGGTTGTTGGAGAAGCCGTAGGTCTTGGATGAGTACTTGGCACACTTGAAGTCATCTTGCACTTGACGTTCCGCCTTGGTCGCTTGATGCACGAGCTCAATGAGGTTGGAGTAGGGTTGGAAGTCGGCGATCTTCTTGATGGGATGATTGAGTCCATTCAAGAATTGTGCCAATGTTTGCTCATCATCTTCCTTGACATTGGCTCGAATCATGGCTATTTCCATTTCCTTGTAGTATTCTTCAACACTCTTTGTTCCTTGATTGAGGAGTTGTAGCTTCTTGAAGAGATCGCGGTTGTAGTAGGTGGGCACAAAACGTGCTCGCATGACATCCTTCATTTGAGCCCAAGTGGTGATTGGAGGTTCACCCCTTGCTGGTCGGCGCTCAAGGATTTGTTCCCACCATATGAGCACATAGTCTTGGAACTCAAGTGATGCCATAGCAATCTTCTTCTCTTCCTCATAGTTGTGCAAACGAAAGATTTTGTCGACCTTCAATGCCCATGAAAGGTACTCTTCGGGGTCATTGCTTCCATTGAACTTGGGCATGGTAAATTTCAGCTTTCCATAGCGTTGCTCTTCATTGTGTTGTTGGCGATGGTGATGATGACGCCCTTGACATGGAGGGTAAACATCCTCATGTTGCTCTTGGTTTGGAGGAAGTCCATGATCAACTTGCTCTTGTTGAACTTGAGGTTGAGGTGGAGCTTGACGAGCTTGTGGAGGAGCTTGAGGAACTTGATGATGCACACGTGGTTGGTAGTTCCTCTCTTGGATTTCTTCTTGAAGGGCTTCCTCTTGATTGCACCGTTTGCGATTGCGGTTGGCGATGGCTCGACTTGATTCTTGAAGGGCACGTTGCGCCTCAAGAGCTTGCGCTTCATGTTGTTGTTGTTGAAGACGTTGTGCCTCGGCGTCTTGTTGCTCTTGGTGTAGACGCGCTCGTTCCTCTTCTTCTTGGCGACGAAGACGTTGTCGTTCTTGAGCTTGAGCAAAAGCGACTTGGTTTGAGTGAGGATGAGGGACTTGCTCATCCACTTGCTCTTGTGAATGCTTGACGTGTAGCGGGTTTCGAGATGCATGACGGTCTTGACGCGCGGCTCGTCGAAGAGTGTTCGATGACGGTGTACTTGAGCCGGAGAAGGAGTCATCGGAGTGTCGGCTTGAATGGCTCCGTCTTGAATATGAAGAAGTTGAAGGAGGACGGCTCACCAACAAGGCGCGGATCTCGTCCATTCTTGCGTCGTTCTCTTGCTTGTGCGTGTCGAGTTTGTTGTCGAAGTAGTCCTTGGTACGTTGCTCAGAGAGTCGCAAGTTGGTGGCGAGGTTGTCGATGCATTCGTTCATAGCTTGTTGCTCTTGATGCAACGCTCGTTGTGCACCAAATAGGTGGCTCTTGGTGACGTATGATGACATGTCGTCGTCTTGCTCGATGAAGAGTGGGTTGGTAGAAGTACTCGGCCTATCCATCATTCCAAGCAAAATGTGAGTGGTAGAAGGAGAAGAACTTATACCAATGTACCTTGACCGATGTTGATGATGAATCAAGTTCACTCAAATCCGGACAATGAAATAGCACTATTGGTACCAATTCTTGTCGGTTCTCACACCTACACAAGTAAAAGCTTATGGCGGAGCTTGGTTAGGATGGTGGCACAAAATTGATTGCAATTGTTAGTTTGACTCAAAGATGTTGAAAAAGATTCGCAAATTCGCTAATGCAACAAGTAGACCAAGCAAGTAGTGGTACACGGAAACACACACGCAAATAGATAAGTGGGATTGTGCAAACCAAAAGTGAGCCAAAATGTGGAGTCCATGAAAATGCTCTTGTTGCACAATACTAGAGAGACGCTAGCACGATTGCACAATAGGCGGATACGGAGCTTGTGCACAACCTACTAGGCAAAAATGCAACGATCTCTATCCCAAGTATGCTATATGTATGGTATTTCGGTGATATGATCCAAGATGATCGGATATGATAATCTTAATGTAGTATGATGCTATGGTTCTTGCTTATAAGCTCTTTGCTTATCTTTCTCTTTTGCTTAAAAGCTTGATTGGCTCTTTCCTTTTGAGCTCTTTTCTCATGTAGAACTTCATGAACCAAGATAGCAATTGTGTATGCGATGACAACTTTGTGACACACAAGTTGATGCCAAGATATGCACCACTTTGGTATGGTATGTATGCTATGGAGTATGATCACTAATGTGCACAAGCCACGTTGCCGGCAATACTCAAAGGCTAGTCTCGATGGGTAAGCAACGCAAAATATTGCCTATGATGGTTATCAATGCAATTGCGAGATATGACAAAGATGTCGTCGAAGTTACCATCCTTGGCGATGATGAGTCCTTGGCGAAGATGAGCGGTGGTGATGTTGACGTTGAACCGTACCTATATAGCCGAAACACAATAGGACACAGGAACCACAACTCAAATTCTCAAAGACAAAAAGCAGCGGAAAGTTGAGGTGGTCTAGCGGATGATGTGGTGAAAGCCCTAGGCAAAGATGCCAACATTCTGAAAATTAGATGGTGTCCAATGGTGTTGTAGCCTATCTAGGTGGATGGGGGATGTCAATAGCTTCTCAATGAGCTAAAGAACGCGAAAATCGGACTCCGGATATGGAAGTTATGAGGAAAATGGTGAAACTCGGAATGCTAAAACTGCCATGGGCGGTAGTACCGCTCGGATGGGCGGTAGTACCGCTCGTGTCGGGATTTTTCGACTGTTTCAGGCTGAAACAGGGCCTGGCGGTAGTACTGTTTGTGGGGCGGTAGTACCGTTTGTGTTGCTCAGCGGTAGTACCGCTTGGAGGGCGGTAGTACCGCTCGTGTCGGGATTTTTCGCAGATCAAAACGGGGAGCGATTTTGGGGCGGAAAAGGATGATTTCGGGGGCAAAATTGGATGGATTTCGTGGATGGGAAGAGGGGAAACTTCGGGAGATGCTAGATCCACTCGAAACCAAGCAAATCCACGGATCAAAATCAACAAAACATCATCAAACCAAAAAATCACAAGAAAAAATTGGGGGCTATTTTTGGTGGGGATTTTCGGATTTAGGACGAAAACAAAAAAATCAAGCTAGAAAACACGGGGTAGGGCTCCAAAAACGTGATCAACGTGGCTCTGATACCAAGATGATGTAGGGCGAGACCATATGTGGACAATCTTTCACGTTTGGAGCGGATCCTACGGGGAACACGACGAACGAGCGGAAGAACACAAGGGAAAACACACGAGAGAATCACTAAACCGACAAGTAATCGATCACACAAGGCTAGATCACCGAACACATAAGGTAGAACAAGATTCAAAACCAACAAAGGAAAGATACAAAGGTAGCCGTTCTTCTCCGTGAGGAGGTCTTGATTGTCTTCCCTTGAAGGGGTCTTGAATCCTCTTGGGGATCTTCTCCGAAGAGGTCGTGAGCTCCGAGGAGAAGTAACCAAGTGGATGAGCAAGGCTCTCACATAAAATATGAGCTAAAACCAATGCTAACCCTAGAAAGGACGAAGTGAAGATCTATTTATAGTCTAAGCCTTTGAAGGGGTAAAAGAGGGGCGAAACGATCACATGGGCCTCGGCCCGGATACGCTACACACAGGCAGGGCAGTAGTACCGGACCCTCGGGCGGTAGTACCGCTTGCAGAGCTTCAACGGTAGTACCGCTTTGATGGGCGATAGTGCCGCTCTGGAGCCGTTTGATCACTTGCGTTTGTCGGGTTCGGCGGAAGGAGGGCGGAAGTAGAGCGGTAGTGCCGCTTGGCTCGGTTCAGCGGCAGTACCGCTTGGCGAGGCCGGTAGTACCGCTCATTCCAGGCTGGGATGCTCCTCCTCTTGCTCTCAACGTCCATCTTGTACCGTAGCTTCTTCTAGGTTGGTTCCTTGGTACCTAAGCACACAGAGCATCTCCGTTTGAGGTAGTAGCCATATCTCAAGTGGGTCAAAGGGAAGTTCGACAAGGAGAGAATTAACCTCGGATTGGATGGCACGTGCTCGAGCTCTTGTCATGGGTCCACTTGGAGCTTGTGTAGTCGAAGTAGTGTCCATGGGGATGATCGAAGGATGCTCAGCATCAAGGTACATGAACAACAAAGAGAAAGATACAAGGTAAAGTTCATCTCCAAGAGGAGGTCTTGATGATATCCTAGACAGATCTTCCCACGAGGGGGTCTTGATGATATCCCGCAGGATCTTCTCCTAGATGGAGGTCTTGGCCTCCAATGGAGTAGTGGTCTGTCTCTCTCGAGAGTAGAGATAGGTAGGAGCAAAGGTCACATACCAATGAGCTATCACTTTGCTAACCCTCAAAATGGGGAGGAGGAGGTCTATTGATAGTCTAGGCCACGAAGGGGTAAGTGAGGGGGCGGAATGGGTACATGGGCCTCGGCCCGGAGGCATGCACGCAGGCAAAGCCCGGATGATCTGGATGGGGGTCCGGATGATCCGGCCATCGTCCGGATGATTCAGGAGGGGGCTCAGATGATCCGACTTCACACGAGGCCTTTGGGTGTCTTCGGACGCAGTTATCCGGATGATCCGGAGGGGGGGCGGATGATCCGAGTGAGCCCGGATGATCCGGTTGGCGGTCCGGATGTCCGGCCTAGCTCCTGCAGCCGCTCCGTCTTCTTCTACTTTCTTCCATCTTCTCTTCCACGCTTCCCTCGCGGACGGTGTAGTCGTTCCTTGGCGCTTGTACTCCTCCTTGACATGCGTGAAGTTCCGACAATGCTTATGCATGCACACGGGAGAAGTGTCAAGTAATATACCATCCTTGAAG
Source organism: Triticum timopheevii (assembly GCA_963921465.1). Taxonomy (NCBI): domain Eukaryota; kingdom Viridiplantae; phylum Streptophyta; class Magnoliopsida; order Poales; family Poaceae; genus Triticum; species Triticum timopheevii. The sequence goes on along the minus strand of OY997274.1, from coordinate 330,126,789 downwards.
GGGTCAAGTGAGCACGTGTAAAGGAGATGATTCACCCTTGTCTAAGCGAAGTAGATGTCGCACGTGTCACTTGCCAAACAGACTCTTGACATGGTGATGTCCGTAGGATGCTCCACATCACACTTGACATGTAGTTTAGGGAGGGCCTGTATTTCATCTTCAACCTGCACCCCCCCTAAGCCGCCAGCCACCACCGGCCGAGCCGCTGGCCCCAGCGCCGCCTCGCCGCCCCGAAACAACTTCCCACCGCCGCCCCGGCCAACCCTCTAGGCCCCCCGCCCCCCACCCTGAACCCTAAGATAGATAGTGGGGTACCTCTCTGGCGAGCCCCCGTCCCCGCTGCGGGTGGTTCTTCCTTAACTCCGGTGAGCCCCCCAACCCCTAAAACTCGACTGACCTAAAAGTCGAATCAGTCGACTGAAGTGTGGCTAAATCGGAGCAGAGCAGCAACACGAGCGAGGGGTGAGCAGCATCAGTAGCTGGGCGAGCGAGCGAGCATGAGCCGGAGCAGCAGCAGCAGATCCGGCTGGTATGGACGCCGCCGCCGAAGGGGCCTTGCACTGGGGGAGAGCCGCCATGGAGATGTCGCCCGCGGCGCCAGCTTCAAGGTAGCCGCTCCATTGGGGTGCGGGATAGAGCACCGTCGTCGCCGGGAGGTCAAGTTAAGGAGAAGGTGTGATGCGATGAGTGTACAACCTCTTTGGTGGCGCCGAGTAGGCCTCGGCTTCGTCCGAGGAGTTGGTCAGGATGTTGCGGTTCCGGTGGAGCAGGTTAAGGCGGTGCTGTGGTGATGGAGCAGCCATGATAGAAGAGGCGATCGTCGGAGCAGTTCCTTGGAGGTGGAGGTCGGGGCGGCTAAACCGGCGGGATGACGAGATGGACGACGTATCCTCATCCAGGGAGGTGGACGAGGGACGTCGAGCTGTTGCGGTGGACGACGTCGTCGGGGAAGAGGCCCCGACTGGGCAGCGGTGAGGTGGCGGACGGAGGAGGGTGGGGTTTCGCGGCTGGAGCGAAGAGGTTATGGCGGCCTGGGATTTCGAATGGAGAAAAGGGGGCGATGGGAGGGGGTGAAGCATGACTTAGGGACGCGCTTGTCCAAAATGTAGGGTGTGTTACAAAAGTACCCCCACCGATTTGAACTAGCGGCCCTTTCGGCTCAGGATTAGAAGGGTGATTTCGTGTGTCAGGATTTGGCAGCTGGAGAGTGTTTTCGCGCGCGTTGTAATTTCGGGATAGCAAGGCGCGAGTTGTGAAGGCGCCAGTTTTGGGAGCACGATATCTGAATTTTCAGGATATTACAAGACGCGGGTTGAATTTTAGGGACAAGCCTAACGTGTAGTAATATTGTACTTGTACGTACCAAATCAATTCGCACTTCCCTCAACCAAAAAGAAAACGAAAAAATAAAACTATTCACACAACACAAAGAGAGAGTCTTGCCACTTTTTGCTATACAAATGCTATTCAAAGCTACTCCCTCCTTCCATCTATATAGGGCCTAATGCATTTTTTGATGCTAACTTTGACAAAATATTAGAGCAATAATATATGACATGCAAATTACGCAAAGCACACCGTTAAATTCGTCTGTGAAAGGTTCTTTCAATGATATAATTTTAATATTGTGCATGTCATGTACTATTAATCTTGTCAATAGTCAAAGGCGGTCTTAAAAATCTCATTATGCCCTATATAGATGGCAGGAGGGAGTATGAATCCATGTTATGTCCGATTAAATTTTTTCGCTTGCTGTATAATGCATGTAACCTACTCATACCAACATTTTAGTGCATTCCAAATGTCTATACTACCGCTGCAATTCGAACTAAATTTGGATTCGTTTCTCTATTTCAATAAGAATCTACAATCATGATTGTTGCCAACTTCAACCATCATTCGTGTTTTACCTTAATAACACACCACATGATTACTATAGAGATAGATATGAACTATGTGTACTACATGAACTCGAATTCTATTTTTTCAATACACTTGATGTTGATTCCAAATAATAGTACATTTGATGTACTAACTATATATTCATAATCTAAACCATGTTCCATACGTACACTGTGTTTATCACAAAAAGTATAGTGCCCCGCCCCCTACATTATGACAAGTATTTAGACCTGAGCTGCAAAAGCCACACATTGGCACAAATTATAATCAGTGTTCTATGTATTATACGTAGTACTAGCAAGATGCCCATGCGTTCCACATAACATCAACATGATCAAGGGGCCTAATTTGCAAATGTGGAGAGGGGTGTGGGTATCTTTTTTCAAACTTGCCATAGTTTCCTTCCTATCCGCCAGATATAAATCGGATGGCCTATATTGCAGGATGGCAGGCACACCATCATCAACAACTCCGTTTTTTATAAGAGTAGAGATAAAATATATTATATGTAGTATAACATGTTCATAACCACACCATGTGTATCACCATTATATATATTCACACATGCGTCGTTTTAAAACACTATGATAAATTCTTCAAATATCCGAATTCTCTTTTTATAATGAAGTATATATGATCTCTATTTGTCTTTTACACCCACACAACCCACTTATCTTTGTAGCTAGCACTAACTTTCTCTTGTGCATGCACACGCCTGCATCCCTCTCACCCTCCCTCAGCATTCTCTAGCTCCATCGCACAAATTCATCTTTTCACTTTAGGTCGTTCACCAACGGTGTGTGTAGGCCCCCCAGCTCCTTCTTTACGGCACACATCGATCGATATGCCTCTCTAGCCAGGTGTGCCTAGCACAAACACAAGCTTCCCCTCTTATCTTGTCACCGTCCATGCCTCACTCCCACCACTCTTTTCATCGATCTCGTACTCGCACACTCCTTCGCCCTTGATATAGTATGCCTCTCGTACCACCTCCTAGATGCATCCCTCTCTCTCTCTCTCTCTAGCCTTCTCCTCTACCTCATTTTCTTCTAACACACACATGCATGTATACCGATCGATCTCCCAACATATACCTAGATCGACTTTAACTATCCCCCCCATCGGTCGACGTACCTCACAAGTTATGTCTCTCCTTTCTCTAACAAAGGGCAATTGATCTTCCTATGTAGTTACGTCTGCTTACCACAGCCATATAGTCCCCCCTCATCATTCGTGCATGCCTCCTGACTCGTCTCTCACACGCACGTGCACAGACAACAAGCAGCCATCTCCTCTCTCATTGATATTGCGGGCGTGCCCTCCGTTTGTCTAGCAAGCCTATCCCACCATTTGTTAGAAGCAACTCCACTACCACCCCCTCCAACACTCTAGCTCTGTCTCTCTCCCAACCTTATTCCTCTCCTGCACATATGCATGGATGCCGATCGATCTCCCTTAATACATGAGGCAGACCGATCTCCTTAATACATGAGGTAGGCATCTCTCCTCCTCCACACATATACCAGCCATTGTACCTCTATAGTTAATTGGGCCTCCCTCTTCCCCCACCACACACCGATAGTCGAGCGCTACAGGTAGGTATCCATGCCACAGAGACAAACTGCACATGTCCCCTCTCATGTTCCAGTAGGCCAGCCACTCTATATATTTGATGTGGGCACACACAAATTCGATGGCACTCTTTATCGATCGCGCGCGCACACACAGACACATCATCCCTCTCTTCGATTCTATGGACACCTCAAGCCGATGATACCTTCACTCTCTTCTCGTGGATCGCCCCCTCTATATATATGTTATATCCTGGACTCTATTTCACACACATTGCATATGTTACATATTTTGATTGACCCCCCCCCCCAAAAAAAACTCTCAAGAACCCAAACACTATATCTCTCTAGGTTTGTATCTCTCTCACACAACACCACGTAGGTGGTGTATGTATACAAGAAGAGAATAGGTGCACCATGCACGTACTCAAGCTTCTTGCCTAGCCACACCCGCGTGGGTACACGGTGGAGCTCATTTCTTTACGAAATGGCAACCCACATGCTAATTTAAACACATGTAGCGGTTGTTTACCTAGGGAGGTCGTGTACCACGTGTGCACGAAACAAAGTTCGACTAGACGTGTTGCCACATTATTTTTAAGTAAAGTTATAGCGCCCAATGGCACGTACACAGAATATAAAACGATTTTTATGGAGAAAAGGTAGTCCGCTCAACTATATACAATGGAGCCTGCCTGCCTGGTTTGTCGCTCTTCAGAGTATCTCACACAAGGCTGCGGTGGCCTCTCTCTCACAGTTGGTCACTGATCCGACCACATCCCGTCTACCGGGGGAAAGGGAGTGCGGTGGCCTCTCTCTCTCTCACCGTTGGTCACTGATCCGGCTGCATCCCGTCCGCCGGGGGAAAGGGAGGAAGTGCATCGTTTCTTCGTTCGACGGCGCCGAGGTAGCACGTCCCGATCTGCGGTACACACCGTTCTCTCTGACCAAGCTCCGGCGCGGCAGGGCCTACGCCACCTGCTCGCAGATTCCGCCCGCCGCCGCTCACCTAGTTACATCCCGAGGACCTCCAGGTATCCCCCCGGCCTTGCTCCACTGCCCGTCTTCCCACGTCGCTGCATGTGCATCTTCCATAGTTCTTTGCCCAAAACGTAGCTCGTCCGACGTACTTTCCATATTGCAATCTTGCCCTCACACCGTTTTAGACAAACACAACCGTGTTGTTATCTTCCCTTAGGACAAGGAATATGCCTCTTTTTTTTATGTGTCATCAACTGTTATTCGCCAGTAATTGTTTCCTTTCTACCTCTTTTTTGCAAACAGGGCTATCCATTTCACCTCGTTGCTATTGCAACCTTTTGGTGAACTGCACAAATCACCTTTTTCTTAAGAGTGCTTTGTGCAGTTGTACTAAAATGTCAAACGGGCAACGTCTCTACATTTCAGTGCGACTGCACAAAGGGAGATTGGTTTTTCTCTATCCTCCTCATCCAACTCTGAGCCTAATCTTCTCCAACTAGTTAGTCTTAAGAGAGACTGCAAAGGTGACCGGCTTCTATTTGTGTGTTTATTGTTTCATCAGCAGTCCTCTATTATCATAATCACACTTAATATCTTCGGAACAGGGATGCTCAGCTCTATTTTAGTGGAACTGCACAAAATGATCGAAATGTTGCATGCTGCAGACAGCTACTTTTTTTCCCAACATGCCTTGTTGATTTAGACAGAGCTGGGGGGACGTTGCTGCCAATGAAAGCATGGATCAATTTTAATTTAACACCTTCTCACAACTCTGTCTTCAGTTGTGATGTAATTATTAGCTCTGATCTGCTAATAATTGACATGCATTAGCAAGGAAGTTAGTTTTTTATTGTTTCCGAAAGAGCATCGATGGCAAGACACACGAAACAAAAGCTGAAAGCTCACACCATTGTACAATTTTATGTCGCTGGAAAATTATTTGTATAGTACGTCAATTATGTAAACAAATGATGGAAGCTTGATAGCATTGCCAGAAGCCTCTTCAGCATCCGGGTCCATGTGCCATGCAGAAAATAATACTCCTTCGTTCCTAAATATTTGTCTTTTACAAATTTCAAATGGGCATATTTTAGAGTGTAGATTCACTCATTTGCTTCGTATGTGTACTCCCTCCGTTCCTAAATACTCTATTCATCTTTCTAGAGATTTCAACAAGTGACTACATACGGAGCAAAATGAGTGAATCTACACTCTAAAATATGTCTATATACATCTATTTGTAGTAGTCCATTTGAATCTCTAAAAAGACAAATATTTGAGTAGTCACTCGTTGAAATCTCTAGAAAGACAAATACTTCGGAGTATATTTAAGGACCAAGGGGGTAGTGCACAACCGCATGGGAGACTCAGCCCGGTCATTGCGCCGCATTAATAGTGAGTAATGAGCAGTCAAATCATAAACCCACCTTTCCCATTGTAAGTTGCTCGGAAGAAGCAACCATCAATACGATCTTCTTTGAATCCGCTCATACTACTCCATCTGTCATTGTTTATACAGCGCGCTTCAGAAAAAAGAAAAAAATCTATGGGACCAAGGCAACTAGCGATCGGCCTGAAAAATAGCATTGGTAGTTATAGCACGACATCTATTACTAGAGGGAACAATGCGTACACACATGCATGCAGTGCTTCCACCCTGGGTACGCACATGCATGCACTTACTCCACTCCGTAGTAGTATTCCCTCCTTTCCGGTTTATAGTGCTCAATTCAAAAATCTCACCAATCAAGGTAGATGACGAGTGGTGGAATACTAGCCTCTTGTTTGATAGAGTTTCTCGCATCTCGCTCTCTCACCCTCTCCATATGAAAACAAGATGGCAGTGTCCACTCTATCTCTCTCCTCACCGGTGGTCATAGATCCGGCCGAATCCCGTCCGCTGCGGGAGGTGAGGAGGTGCAGCATTGACGTTGTCACCGTCGGTGACGGAGGAAGCCGATGCGCACCGTCCTCTCGGAGCCGGTGCTGGCGCGGACGAAGATCCTCCGCGCCCTTGTTCGCTGCCGTCGTGTGGGCGGATCCTGCCCGCCCGCCTAACGACATCTCGCCCACCTGAGGTATAACTTCTTGTACTGGTCCAGCTCCCCAGGTCGCTGCGTGCGGGTTTTCTTCTATGCGACTACTCCCCAGCTCCCCATGTATAGTAGCTAGGGTTCGTCGGCTGGTCCAACATCACCTACTAGTACTATTATAGAGGAAATGCCACTCAAAAAGTTGTCCTGATTTATGCCTCGGTAGAGTGTTTCGACAAAAAGTAGAAGGTGGTTGTGCGATCATTGTCCATATGGTGGTAGTACTATCACTGGTTAAATGAAGAAATGCTTTTTTTCTCGGGTATCCTGGTTTAGTTCCCATCAAGATAATTATGATGCTTCTGTTTGTTGGTGTACTTTTCACTAATCCTTATTGACAATTGAGATGTCGTTGCTAATCTTGTAAAACAAAGTAACAACATTATATCCCTTTTTTATATTTTTGGAAACTGCGATACGTATGTCCATACCCGGGCATGTGTTCCTCAATTTTGGTGGAACTACACAAAATTGGATGGCCATTGTTGTTCCGCCTCACTGTCCTCTGCCACATGGTTCTTCCTTCCTCGAGCTTGATTACTGAGAAGAAACAGACCACAGTGAGGATTTTTCGAACTTCATAGGTGCCTCACCCAAACTTGATGCCAAATGGACGATGCATCACCATGATGACCTACCGATGCTCATGGTTGCGCCTCATGGTTGCGTCGGCTGGTGAAGCCGATCGATTTTCAATGAAAAACAAGTTGTCTTCCATCAGTGCTCTTTGCTTGTTACGCAGAAAGATGATATCCTTCGTCAGTTCACCTTGGTTGCATTGGAGATGCAGTCGTCTTTCATGTTGGTGCAATTTTATCACACAATTGGCTATGAACCAAATGTTTCCTCGAAGAAGGGTCGATGTTGGTACTAAGAGCATAAGTTTTGTATTGATTTCTAGGCCTTCTCACAACTTTGTCTCCAGCTCCCTTGTAATTTTATTTGTCCAGCTATTAACTTTGATTTAAAAAATGGTGTGGACTAAAAACCCGGATGGACGTAGTAACCTCCATTTTTATTTACTCCACATATTAGATTTGACTGAAGTCAAACTTTGTAATACTCTCAAACCTTTCCGATAATTGAAATTAAAATTCTTTATCTGTACACACTCTCACACGTTTCCGATAATTTGGCGCATGTATGGTTGTTCACATAAGGGAGGGTAGTGTACCGCACGTGAAGGATAGGAAGTGTGACCAGGACGTGTGGGCGTGGATCGTTAGTTCATCGGAAGTAGTAGTAGTTTTCTTCCTGTATGTTAAATAAAGAGTTTCGTTTTGTACTTACACAATTTAAAACGATTGTTATGGAGAGAATAAGAAAACCACTCCACTATATATTAGTCATATACTACCTCCGTCCTGGTTTATAGGTCCCTTTTGTAGTTTGTGCCAAATTTTGACTAAAGATTTAACTAACAAAATGTTAATGCATGTGAAGAAAAATTATCTCATTAGATTCGTATTTGAACGTAATTTTCAAAAATATAATGTTTGGTGACATGCGTGAACATTTTGTTAGTTTAATCTATGGTCAAAATTTGACGGAGGTAGTACATGAGAGTACTATATGGATGCAACTTCATTGACTTAGTGCACCTGCCTTTGGGTTTATGACAGGTGGCCCAAAATGTGGCTGGCTCGCCTGTCATACAGCCAAAAGCAGGTGCAGTGAAGGCACCGGAGCTCATTCCGTACTACAGTGGTATATATATAAGCTAGAGCCTCAGCGCTTGTTCGTTAGGGTTTGCACTCTCCACATTCTCGCCGCACTACATATTTGTATACACGCTGGAGGCTCAGCATTCATTTGCTAGGGTTTGCTATATTCAACGTCTCTCACCCTCTCTTCACCAGATCTAAACAAGACTGCATTGGCCTCTTGTCTCTCTCCCCCCTCATAGCTGGTGAAGGAGGCGTCCGTATCCTGTCGCACCGGGAAGGGGAGGAGGTGCAGCGTTCACTCTATCGCCTTCGGCGAGGGAGTTAATCCACTGCCGGCTGCGATGTTCTCTTTCACCCAACGCCTGTGCGGGAGGGCCACCGACCCCTTCTTCCTCGCTGCCGTACATAGTGTGGGCAGATCCGGCCTCCCGCCGCACGCCTTGCCACATCCAGACGACCCTAAGGTATAAGTTTCTTTGAAACCGTCATTGCTCTAGCTGCATGTGGATCTTTTTCGATCTGTAGTCGAATCTAGGTCTTGGTTCAAAGAGGAAAGAAGGGTGCGGTGGGCTGGAGCAAGAATCTAGGACGTGGTTCAATGAGGAAAGGAGGGACGGAAAGTAGTATAGACTGGCTATCCAGTCGCTTTGTTGGTCGAAAAGGGGAAAAGGGGGTAACCTAGTACACACATCTGTAATGAACCGATCTCTTTCTTGAAAAGGGAAAGAAACTGGGGGGTCGGGTTGTTTGTGCAGGACTAGATTTGTTGCCCTCACATAGGAAAAAGGTTCAAAGAGAACAAATATGGGACCAACGCATATATGCTGCTTGGATACATACTCTGCATCACCCATTTATACATGTGGACGCACATGGTGCCGACATGTCCCACAGCTATTTTGCTGTTGTTAATCTAAGAATGCCGCCAGAAAATTGAAGCAATGCCACTGTTAAAAGTAAATTACATTTTTTAACAAATGTTGTTTTAAGAGAATGTCTCTGTTAATATGAATCAATCCAACCGTTTTAGAAATGCTACTATCCTACTTTGTTTTCCATCCAAGATAAGTTAGATGCTTCTTTTTGTCACTGTTTGTTTCATCCTCCTTTATTGGCAAGTAATTGTTTCCTTTTTTGCCTCTGTTAAAAGAGGGGTATCGATTCAACTTGTTGCTATTGCGACATTTTTCTTCACTACTCGAAACACTTTGGTTGATTTCAGTGCAACTGCACAAAACGAGATTGGATTTCCTATTCGTGTTCGCAGATTTGTAGTTGATCTTGTGAGCGTCATGACAGGTTGGTACTTGCCTTCATCCACATGATCATGCAGTGTGTTTTGAGATGCTGTGCTACTTGTATTGGTACTGTTTTAAATAAATGTTGAATTTAAGCTATTGTATTGCTATCTTTTCCCATTAAGTAGTGAACAAAAATGGTACCAACCCAGACATGATGCTTGTTGCTTTGTTACAACAAACTCTGCATCACCCCCTTTATAAGTAGATGGAAGCACATGGTGTTGTTGCGCCCACTCTCCCCTGGAACTATTTATGCTTTTTGTTAATCTATTGCCGCTGGTAAAATTAAGCAATGCCACTCTCAGAATTAACTACTGAATCTTATTTCAAAACCGCAACACTTGTTAGGGATTGGCGGGATTATCATTTTTGTGGCCACATGTTTCATCCTCCTTTATTAGCCAGTAATTGATTCCTTTTTTGCCTCTATTTAAATAGGGATATCTATTCAACTTGTTGCTATTGCGACATTTTCCTTCGCTACGCGAAACACTTTGCTTGATTTCAGTGCAACTGCACAAAACGAGATTGGATTTCCTATTCGTGTTGGCAGATTCGTATTTTATCCTGGTGTTCTCATGAAAGGTCAGTACAAGCCTTCATCCACATGATTGTGCAGTGTGCTTTGAGATGTTGTGCTACTTGTATTGGTACTGTTTTAAATAAATGTTGAATTGAAGCTATTGTATTGCTGTCTTTTCCCATTAAGTAGTGAACAAAAATGGGACCAACGACCAACCCAGACATGATGCTTGTTGCTTTGTTACAACAAACTTTGCATCACCCCCTTTATAAGTAGATGGAAGCACATATTGTTGTTGCGCCCACTCTCCCCTGGAACTGTTTATGCTTTTTGTTAATCTAATGCCTCTGGTAAAATTAAGCAATGCCACTCTCAGAATTAATTAACTACTGAATCTTAGTTCAAAACTGCAACACTTGTTAGGAATGGTACTATCCTGCTTTGTAGTTCTTTCTACAAGTTTAACCAAGGTATTGTTAAGATAATGTCTCTGTTAAAATGAATCAGTTGCATTGTTTTAGGAATGGTACTTTTCTGCTTTGTCGTTCTTTATACATGTTGAAACAAGGCATTGTTATGATAATGTCTCAGTCAATATGAATGAATCACACTGATGGAGAATTGCTACTCTCCTACTTTGTTTCCCATTAAGATAAGGTAGATCAGTAGATGCTTTTCTTCCGGGAGTACAAGTCATCAACCGTTATTTCTCAGTATTTCTTTCCCTTATACCTACTGTTGCTTACAGGGATATCAAAATTAAAGCTCGGTTTTATTCCGACTTCGATTTTAGTTGAACTGCACAAAAGGAGCCAATGTGTCCAAGGCAAACTACTGCATTACTGGGTCCAGTTGGTCGTTCCACTTTGCAGAAAGAAGCAGTCACTGTTTGCGCTACATTACAGAAGGAATGATTGAGAAGCTTTACAGAGTATTATTAGACGCTAGTGACATGACTAGTCTGCAGAGAGCATTGGCAATTCTACAACATGTGGAGTGCACTGGGCAAAAAGTGCCCAAACAAGTACAAGAAGCTTCGACAGGACTCCATGATCATAGGCATTACATATTTTGAATGAGAAAAGCTTGTCTAAGTTTAATCATTGATGTTAGCAAGAATACGTTAGTTTAATATATTGGAATTGGAAAACCTTGTCAAAATTTGCTCATTGATGTTAGCCAGAAGACATGCATTTGATATTTTTGAGTGGGACGCCCTTGCTGTGAGCAGTGTTGATTGTTTTTCCTATTCCTGTGTTCAGTTTAGAAGTAAATAGTTACTCTACTGAAATATTCCTGTGTTAAGAGTTTGTTCCGAATATTGTCTATGTAATGCCAGGCCTTGTGTTTGATTGCAAAGTTGAGCTTGGAATGTTGTGGCATGCGGCATCACGAGTTGTTCACCGTGCCTCCTGAGAATAATGCTTCGTATTGTTTTGCATGTCGATCTAATGCCAGTAATTTGCTTGTTAAGAAGATCATCCTCTTCTGTTGTTTCCGTGCTTAAGAAGTACATCGTCTTATGTTTCATTCATAGCCTATACGACAAGTCGGGTAGGCTAGACGTAGGGCCCGAGAGGCCCTCACCGTCGTCCTTCGAGTTGTTGTGCTCGCCGTGGCTTCGAGCATTGTTAACATTGTCAACAAACATGAGGATTCGGGAGATGACTTTATTTTGACTGGATGACACTAGGGACGCACTAGGGCCATAGCCGTACGTACGCAAGTGCCATCTTATTATGTACAACTATATTTTTTTTTGCTTCCTCCTGGTTTCCTGACATCACGGTCCCACACCATTGTCAACCTATGTAGTCAATATAAACGAGAGAATTTCACAAGGTGCGGCCGACAGCTGGGACCAAGCAGCTCAAGCAGTATTTGTGTTTTTGAGGCGTAAGCACTGCAGAGTTTTTCTTGGTGATGATTTTGTTGTTGTTCAGAGGAGAGCAGGGTATTAACTGGGCGGGCTGTGGCCCGTCTAGCCCAGGCCAGATATCCAGCCCAGATATTAAATTTTTCAAGATGAAAATGGCTAGCCCAGCTATACGTTTTTTTGAGGAATACCCAGGCAAGGTCAACTTGTTATTCTCCGCCCCGCTGGGCTGCAAATCTTTCCTAGGAGGGATGCATTAGGCTTAACAAGAAAATGGGCTTTAAAAAATAATAATGGGATGTAATTATAAAAACTGGGCAGTAACTATAAAAAAATGCACCAAACACAAAATTAGTTTATAAAATATTATTTATGGATTTTGAAAATCTTAAATTTTCATTGTTGCCTGCAATGTTTCTTTGGATTTTTATGTAATACAAATTTAATCTGACTAGAAATTTTGGAATAAAAATATTTCGGATCCCACCAAAATGTGGGAAATTTTATTGAATTTTGTCTTCAACGGTTGGTTGAAATTATTAATCATTGTACTAGCTGGAAAATGGGCTGTACTTTTAACAAACTGTAAATGGGCTGTAGTAAATTCCATTAGAATTCAAAAATGGGTTGTACATTCTTACAAATCGCAAATGGGCTATAAGTTCTCTGCCACACACTTGTGGGCCTACTAAGTTGACACGTCCCCTAAAAAAATTAGTTGATGTGTATGCAAGGCTTTGTCAATTTATTATAGTCAACACACGGTTCTAGCAGCAGTGGCCGTTGGATGTCTATCCAACGGATGTCGTGCTTCTTCTTCAATCTCGGATATTCTTAGCTTCGGCTACCCAAAAAATGATTCCTCCCCTGACATCTGGGGCACACCATTTCGGAGGCTGACCTATGGGCCTACTAAGTTGGAGCGTACCAAGGGCTTTGTCAACTTAGTCAATATAAACGATTCTAGCTTCAGTGATCGTACGATGTCCATCCAACAGTCGTAGTGCTTCTTCAACCTCTGGTCTTCTTGGTCCAGCCGCCCAAAGAAGTGCCGGTCGTGTCGCCTGCTCCTGCCTCCCGTGGTTGGCTGTGCTGCCGCGGAGGCCTCACCGCCCCCATACTACTTCCACCGCTGGCCAGGCCATCCCTCCACTCACCCACACCCCCTGTTATTCTGCGGCAACGGCAGCGCAGCCGAACCAGTGAACCCTCGTACTCCTCTCAGCGTGGGCATCCACTACCGCGTCTTCCTCGGCTCCGCGTCATCCCCTTCCTACGCCTCGCCATCGTCCACCGCCGTGGTGCTCTCGGCGCGGCGTGGTCAATGTGGTCAATGACCGAATTTCATCGGAAGAATACTGTACGTGAAGAGGCTGACAGCTGGGTCCACGGCAGCCGCAAGGAAGTGCCTCCTTATTACGCGGAAAATAATTATTCCTCCACCTGACAGCAGGGACCCACCGGACGGGCCACCAGTATTTCGCGAAAAAACGTTTGCCCCTGACTGCTAGGACCCACCCGATGGGCCACCTTATTTCGCGAAAAAAATGTTTCCCCCCTGACTGCTGGGACCCACCGGACGGGCCACCGTATTTTGCAAAAAAAAATGTTCCCCCCGCTGTCAGCTCGGACCCACCGGAAGTGCCTCCTTTACACAAAAAATGAATACTCCCCGTGCTAGCTGGGACCCACCTTGGTGGGGGGCTAACTTGTGCGCCTACTAAGTTAATGGGGATGGAGGGCTTTGTCAACTTAGTCAATATGAACGATTCTAGCTCCAGTGACCGTACGATGTCCATCCAACGGCCGTAGTGCTTCTTCAACCTCTGGTCTTCTTGCTCCAGCCGTCCAAAGCAGCGCCGGTTGTGCTGCCTGCTCCTGCCTCCCGTGGCCAGCTGTGCTGCCACGGAGGCCTCACCGCCCCTTACTATTCCCACCGCTGGCCAGGCCCTGCGGCGACAGCACCCTCACACCGCAGCCAAATGAGTGAACCCTCATACTCCTCTACGCGTGGGCATCCACTGCCGCGTCTTCCCCAGCTCCGCGTCATCCCCTTCCTAGGCCTCACCGTCGTCCACCGCCCTGGTGCTCTCGGCGTGGCATGGTCAATGTGGTCAAGGAACGACTTCCACCGGACATGGACTGTCCGTGGAGAGGCTGACAGCTGGTTCCACGGCCGCAGCAAGGAAGTGCCTCCTTATTACGCGGAAAATAATGATACCTTCACCTGACAGCACGGACCCACCGGACGGGCCACTGTATTTCACGAAAAAAACGTTTCCCCCTGACTGCTGGGACCCACCAGCTACATCTTCGCACACAAGGAAGTGTGTCCGGGCAAAAAAACGATTCGCCCCCCTGACTGCTCGGACCCACCAGCTACATCTTCGCACACAAGGAATTGCCTGACAGTCGGGACCCACCGGGCCGAAGCGTACATAGCGTTGTCATTCTAGTCGTGAACATGTACATACATACTGGTAGATGTAGAGGCACACACGTGTCGTAGTAGAGGCTCGCACGTAGCATGTACACGTATGTACAACGGCCAGTGTGCAAGAAAGAAAATACGGCCATGTATGTGTACATACGGGCTGGGTCTCGAATGCCTACTCATGCATACGTACGGCCAGGGCTCGTGTACATGGCTGTGCCGGAAAGGAGAAACAGCATCATCGTCGTGTTCATGGGGAGCCAACCAGCTGGGTCGAAACGGAATGCGTCGTCCTGTTCATCAGGAGGGCTTGGATGGAACAGGCGATGGAAACGAGGCCTGGCGTACCGCAGAACGGAGGAAACGGCCTTGTGTTCGACCGGCCATGTTCGAAACAGGATCCTGTTCATCGGGAGGGGTCTGGCGTACCGCAAAATGGAGGAAACGGACCTCCTACGGTCGAAACGGGGGTCCTGTTGATCGGGAGGGGTGTGGCATACCGCAAAACGGATGAAACGGACTTGTGTTGGAGCGCTACGGTCAAAACAGGGGTCCTGTTCATCGGGAGGGGTGTGGCGTACCGCAAAACAGGACTCCACGGGATAATGTTCATCTCCACCGTCGACCTCCTCAGCCTCCACGGGCTACCGTCGACCTCCTCCAGCCTCCACGGGCTCCTGTTCATCCAGCCTCCACCGCGCGCTACTCCACCGGCTACTATTCAACCACCCCTCCACGGGCACCCCTCCACTGTCTAATTTTCATCCAGCCCTCCACGGGGCCGTCCTGTTTCATCCAGCCTCCACGGGGTCCTGTTCATCCAGCCCCAACCGGCTCGATCGATCAGGGTCCTATTCATCCAGAGGCAACGCCACGGGGTCTTGTTCATCCACCCCCTCCACTCACTGTTCATCCAACCCCCCCCCCCCCCCCCCCGCAACGCTCACTGTTCATCCAGAGGCAACATCGATCGGCTTCACTTAGCAGTAGTAGCGAAGGAATCGCTCGATCGGGTTCAGTTAACAGCCATCGATCGATCGCTCGGGTTCAATAAAGCGTAGCCTGCAGTGCAATTGCTCGGGTTCAGTTGGAGCCCAATGCCTCGCTCGGGTTCAGTTAGAGCCAACACCTCACACACACACGCGTACGTGTACTAGAGAAACGCGCATCGCTCGGCCCCCGACCACCCACCGTAACCGGGAACTCCCCGAAATTTTCCTCGCCCTCACTTCTACCACGGTTTTTTCCGTCATGGACGGCCCAAAGAATGTCATGCAGCTACGTCTCCGGCCCGCCCAGGACGAAAAGCCCACTTTCTGTCACGATTTTTTGTCATAGAAGTAGGAGCCCACCACATCTATGATGATACCGGGTTTTGTCACAATTATCATCATAGAAGTGTCATAAGTATGATAGAAAAAAGTTTCATTCGGCCCAAAATGTCACGGATGTGTCTTTTTTTGTAGTGATGGTTAGGAAACTTAACCATCTTTGACTAACGAGCTAGTCAAGTAGAGGCATACTAGTGACACTATGTTTGTCTATGTATTCACACATGTATTACGTTTCCAGTTAATACAATTCTAGCATGAATAATAAACATTTATCATGAAATAAGGAAATAAATAATAACTTTATTATTGCCTCTAGGGCATATTTCCTTCAGTCTCCCACTTGCACTAGAGTCAATAATCTAGTTCACATCACCATGTGATTTAACACTAATATTCACATCTGCATGTGATTAACTCCCGTAGTTCACATCGTCATGTGACGAACGCCAAAAGGGTTTACTAGAGCCAATAATCTAGTTCACATCGATACGTGATTAACACCCAAAGTGTACTTGATAGAGGCAAAGGTGTCCCGTCTTTCGATGAGCTGGTGGCTATCGTTTGGAGGAAGTCGACTTTGACGATCCGACTACGAACGTGCGAGGACGTCGCGCCTTAGCAATCGCTAAACCAACTCCAAGAGGTTATTGACAACGCCGGAGCACGATCAACCTGACCATGAAGGTCTGTTTCCTGCAGGCAAACAAAGAATAAGCAAGAAACTAAGATTGCAATGTGGATATTGCGAATATAAGAGGAAAGCTTTATTGATCAAGGTGGGGTTCTGTGACGCCTTTGTCTGGTCGTTGAACACAAATGAAGTACCCGAAGTTGCAGCTATGGCGAACTTTAATCTAAACAAAACCCAAGTCTAAACGATGCCTTAAGGGCTATATTTATAGGGAAAAGAGAGGGGATTTTGTCCACCCTTGGCTAGGTGGGACTAAAACACCTCCTAAGTCATTTTCCCTACAATATGGACTCTAAAAATAGATTACATGGGCCTGGCCCAAAATAAGGTGGCGCAACACCAGTAATAAGCTATGGACAAAATTTATGAAAGGCCATCTTGTATATCTCGTCCATCATCTTGTATGTCATCATGGTGGCTTCAAAGTCCGGAAATCTCCAGTTGAACCTCTGTTCTTGTTCTCTTCGCATGCACCTTCATCTCCGTGCTTGACCATGCTCCAATGGTCAACCTTCTTGTCCCTTCTAGGCCCTTCAATTGCAAGCAACAAAAATGTATCTAAGTTAGGCAGCATCATATTCTCATGAACACTAGAAACATCACCAAGAGCTCTAGCAACTGTTCCAAGAGGTAAAACAGTAGGGGATATGGGTGTAACTGTGGTAGCCATGTCCTCATCATCCTCCCTTTCTTGAAAACAAAGCCGTCCTCGGCGTTGCTTAATCTGAAATCTGGCTAACAAAAGAAACAAGGTGTACATGTTGTATATGTATATGTCATCCATTTTCACTGATCTCAGTTGGGGAACATGTGACACAGTTATACAAGAGCACTCTTCAAAAGTCGTGAAATATAAAGCCAATATATTATCACAAGAAGTTAAAGCATGAAAAAATTGCAACTCAGTTTGCACATATAGATGAAGCTCTTATTCATATCAAAAGATTGACAATGCTTATCATTAAACCATCCCAACATTGATGAACCATCACCAAGATTAGAGGTCATATCAAAATGATTAAACATTGGCATAATTATTTTCAAACATATGTCATCCAAATCTGATTTATTCCCTGATAGAGGCGGAGGTGTCCCGATCTTTCAATGCGATGATAACTATCGATTTGGTGAAGACGACTTTGACGATCCGACTACAAACATGCACGATGTTGCGCCTTAGCAATCGCTAAACCAACTCCGAGAGGTTATTGACCACACCGGAGCACGATCAACCTAACCACGAAGGTCTATTCCTGCAAGCAATCAAAGAACAAGCAAGAATATGATAAAGCAATCTGAATATTGCAAATATGGATGAAGAATTGATAATGGTGGGGATCCGAAAGCAGTCTTGGTCTGGTCGTTGGACACAAACAAAGTACACGAAGTTGCGTTGGCTAACTTTTAACTAAACAAATCCCCAAAGTCTAAACGGTGCCCTAAGGGCTGTATATATGGAGGAAGAGGGGGGGGGGGGATTTCGTGGCCCTTGGTGGAGGGGTCCGAAATCAACCCTATCTCTTGTTTCCCCACACATACGGACTCTAAAAATAGCCTATACTTATGTATTTCGAAATTACATGGGCCTGGCCCAATAATAAGGTGACGCAGCACCTAGAATAGCCTCGGGACGAAATTTATGAAGTGGCATCTTGTATATTTCGTCCAAGGCTTCATGCACCCATTATGGTGGCTTCAAAGTCCTGAAATCATCACTTGTAACTCCGTTCTTGTCCCCCTTGCGCATGCCATCATCTCCATGCTTGTTCTTGCTCCAATGTTCATCCTTCTCCAAGCTAGGGCCTTCATTTGTAAACAAAACAAATGTATCCAATTTAGGCAGCATCATATGCTCATGAACATTAGAATCATTACCAAGAAACAAAAGTACCTGATAATTTAATTGGCGTGCATGAGCTCTAGTAATTGGTCGAGTATATGTAGCAGTAGGGGCTGTGGGTGTAACAATGGTATTGATGTCCTCATCATTCCCTGATTCACTTGATTCTTTTGCATCGATAGTTAATTCAATGGGTTCACTCAAAATTGTTTGATCACATGGCAAAGTCAAATCATCAACATAGTCTTCTAAAATAGCTGGTGTGATCAAAGTAGTGGGTAGCTCACCGCATGGTGCATTTAAATTGCCAAGACATTCATCATACTCATGTGGAGGTGGAAGATTAGTACCTTTGTTATTACCTCTTATGATCAACTCAGATGATGTAGGCACTGTTGGTGATGACGTGACGCATGGTGGAGGTGATGTAGTCCTCACAACAACGGATGTGGTTGTCGTAGTATACCTAGTAGTTGAAGGGACAACCGTATCAACTCTTGGAATGTGCATCTCGCGCTTGTTCTCCTTGTGAGCAACACGTCATTTTATTTCCTATTTAGCTTTGCAAGCAAGATGAAACAAATGGTCCATAGGATAACACTCTTCATGAATTAGTATCTCCTGAATGTCATGATTTAATACTCCCCAAAATCTATCCATAAAATCTATCCCCAAAGAGGAATGCAGCAAGGTAGTTTGTAAAGTATCATAATATTTTGTTACGGTGTTACTACCTTGTTTTAAATGTTGCAACTTTTTAATCATGTCACGAGTATAATAAGCAGGAACGAATGTATGTCGCATGGCAAGTTTCAAATCATCCCAAGTAGTAGGTACATCATTAGGGTGTAACTGACAATATTCACTCCACCAAACTATAGCATAACCAGTGAAAGAACCAACCGCAATCTTAACTTTTTTACGTTCATCAAAATTATTGGAAGCAAATATATTATTTATTTCAAACTCCCATTCAATATATAAAGCAGGTCTAAAACGGCCATTAAATGGTGGTATAGACACATTAATCTGATCATGTGCATTTGGATGTTTGTGCACCTCTCGTGACAGTTCTGGTATTTGCATAGGTGATGGCACGTCTCCCACGATCGACAAACCCCATGAATTGACTCTAGATCCTGTCATGATTAGTAGAAAAAAGAAATAAAATCCAAAAATAATGTTCCTATGAACTACTAGGAAGTGATGGGGAAACGCTCACAGTATAGCAAATCAAAGTCTTACAAGTTCTTACCATGCAGCAGGTGGTGACCGGCAACCAGCGGTATCAAATAACTCCAAGAGTTGGATAAAGCGATTGCCAGGTGAATGGACGTATACACAGTGTAGAAATATGTGGAGCTGGGTTGGCTTTATATGTGTGGGCAAAATGCTACAACCACAATAGTTAATGCAAGCTGAAAATTCGCTCAAAGTGGTCGAGTGCTGGTCCTAGGTTAGACTGTGCTAGAGACGCGAGCCTAAGACACAAGTGAAATTCACGCGCAAACGCAAGATGCAGCAAAACTTATAAGCGATGCAGCAACCAGAAAATACTAGCACTAGTATATTTCTTCTCTTCTACCACCAGATAATCCCTCCTTTTTTTTTTCTTCATCCAACCGTACCAAATTAACTTGTCAAACTAGAACTACTAGCATGTATGATATCTCCAAATATTCGGTGTGTCTGCTCTCTCAACTATTTGTTTTTAACCTCTCTTTCTCTTAGGAAACGCCTTCTCTCTCCAAAAAAAATTCCAATCCGGATGTAACTCCCTTTTCTTGTTTCCTTGTTCTTTCCTTCTTTTGCTGAATAAATATATCTAGCGTGTGGAGTTCTTCCCCCGAAAGCTCTTTCCTTGTTTTTATTCCTTTCTTTCCAATTGGCCACGTAACCTTCCAAACTCTCTTTCTTTCTTTTTTTTCTTCTAAACTAACAAGACCAGATCAGTCCACAAAAGCTGGTAGATGCCAAACGCCCTCTGCCTTTCTTTTTTTTTAATTCGGTTCAGATCCAACTTAAATCTACGCAGCACCTTTTTTTTGAAAACCGAACGTGTCAAACAAGGACACAACTTCGAAACAACTAGTATTGCACTAGTTTTTTCTAAAGAATCCCAAACCGAATCAGCCAAGTAACTTCCTTCTTTATCTCCAACATGAGGATCCAAGGCAACAAATCCACGTGCACTTTCTTTCCTTTTTTCTGTCCGATTAGAGTTTCCCTTTATATCTCTCCCTTTGATTCCCTTCCAAAGTCAAACAACCAATCTGGGATGGATCACAGAATCGTGGATCTGAAGGAAACGAAATCAGCGCTCTATATTCTTCTCCTCTTTTCCATACATCAAAGGGATCTCTTCCTTTTTTTTGCTATATTTTTTTCTCTAAGCACATGTCCAGACTTGGAAACCTCCAACCCAACTTGCCTATTCTATCTACTTGAAGTTTGTATATCTTACAAAGTATGCGCCCAACAGTTTTTTTTTCTTTCCTTCCAAACGAGCAAGGAAATATCTGGTTTCCTTCTTTCCTTGTAAATCTCTCTCTTCTCCTTTGGCCGCACCAAACCTGCCCTATTATTCTGCTACTTTTTCTTTTTGCTGATTCGTAATTACTCCCTTCATTCCAAAATTCTTGTTTTAGATTTGTCTAGATACGGATGTATCTAATACTAAAACGTAACTTGATACATCCGTATTTAGACAAATCTAAGACAAGAATTTTGGAAAGGAGGGAGTACCAAACAAGGAGGATTCGGCCTGATCTTTTTTTCTCTCTCTCCTTACTTTCCAAGTACTAGAGTACTACCGACTCCCACCTTGTGCGTAACTCTTCTTTTATATAATTTCCTTATCTCTCTTTCCAAACATACATGCATGCACGTCCAATCATGATGTTTTTTTCCTTCAATATCCAAATGTGCAACTATCTCTCTCTTTTCCTTTGGTCGATCAGGACTTGCCAAAACTGAGTCCAACAAAATCAACAGCAGCAAGATCACCAGAAGGACGTGGCCGACACACACACCCCCCCCCCCCCCCCCCCCCCATCTTTTTTTAAGTAGGCTGATCTGACTTGCCTTTTTTTTCTATCACGGTGGACCAGTCCAAAGAAAATCCAACAAGCGTGAATTACTAGGACTCCACCCCAGGTACACCTTTCCTTGGAACCCAAACCGAATTTGTCCCTTTTTTCTGCTGTTTTTTTATTGTCCAATACCGAATCTGCTATGTAGCTTTTCTTGTACAAGAAACGAATTAGCCAACAACAAATCCAACGCCTAATCTCCACTTCGTTTCTCTTTCTTCTTTCCAAAACGTGAAGATCAACGTTGGCTGCTCCCTGTTTCTGTATCTCTTTGCGTTCCAAGAAAACTTTATGTGCAACCAATAACGCAAGCTTTCGACAATTGCGGATGGAGGTGACAACGGGGATGGAAAAAAATGGTAGCGGAATATGACAATGAGGTGGATGATCGTGTATGTGGATGCGGCGTGAACAAAACGTGACTAGAACTCGAAACTCTAAAAGACTAGATACCAAAACCAGCTACTCGACACATGATGCAACCAAAAATTCAACAATGCAAAAAACTAAGTGATAATGGCAAAAAGGCTCAAACTGTCTCGGACACAGATGAACTAATCTACAGTTTTTTTTGTGGCTTTTTCGTGGACACTAGGTATGAAGAACAGATGCAATCTTGGACTACGAAAACTTGGGAAATCTCACCGAGCAACGTGAAAACCGATACCACTTGATAGAGGCAAAGGTGTCCCGTCTTTCGATGAGATGGTGGCTATCGTTTGGAGGAAGTCGACTTTGACGATCCGACTACGAACGTGCGAGGACGTCGCACCTTAGTAATACCTAAACCAACTCTGAGAGGTTATTGACCATGCCGGAGCACGATCAACCTGACCACGAAGGTCTGTTTCCTGCGGGCAAACGAAGAACAAGCAAGAAACTAAGATTGCAATCTGGATATTGCGAATATAAGAGCAAAGCTTTATTGATCAAGGTGGGGTTCTGTGACGCCTTTGTCTGGTCGTTCAACACAAACGAAGTACGCGAAGTTGCAGCTATGGAGAACTTTAATCTAAACAAAACCCAAGTCTAAATGATGCCTTAAGGGCTATATTTATAGGGAAAAGAGAGGGGATTTTGTCCATCCTTGGCAAGGTGGGACTAAAACACCTCCTAAGTCATTTTCCCTACAATATGGACTCTAAAAATAGATTACATGGGCCTGGCCCAAAATAAGGTGGCGCAACACCAGCAATAAGCTATGGACAAAATTTATGAAAGGCCATCTTGTATATCTCGTCCATCATCTTGTATGTCATCATGGTGGCTTCAATGTCCAGAAATCTCCAGTTGAACCTCCGTTCTAGTTCTCTTCGCACGCACCTTCATCTCCGTGCTTGACCATGCTCCAATGGTCAACCTTCTTGTCCCTTCTAGGCCCTTTGATAGAGGCAAAGGTGTCCCGTCTTTCGATGAGATGATGGATTTCGCTTTGGTGGAAGTCGACTTTGACGATCCGACTACGAACGTGCCAGGACATCGCGCCTTAGCAATCGCTAAACCAACTCCGAGAGGTTATTCACCACGCCGGAGCACGATCAACCGGACCACGAGGGTTTGTTTCCTGCGAGCAAACAAAGAACAAGCAAGAAACTGAGATTGCAATCTAGATATTGCGAATATAAGATGAAAGCTTTATTGATCAAGGTG
This sequence comes from Triticum timopheevii, assembly GCA_963921465.1. Taxonomy (NCBI): domain Eukaryota; kingdom Viridiplantae; phylum Streptophyta; class Magnoliopsida; order Poales; family Poaceae; genus Triticum; species Triticum timopheevii. The sequence goes on along the minus strand of OY997274.1, from coordinate 330,103,834 downwards.
GGGTTCTGCGACGCCTTTGTCTGGTCGTTTAACACAAACGAAGTACGCGAAGTTGCAGCTATGGCGAACTTTTAATCTAAACAAAACCTAAAGTCTAAACAGTGCCGTAAGGGCTGTATATATGAAAGAACAGTGGGGAATTTCGTGGCCTTGGTGGAGGGGTCCGAAATCAACCCTATATCTTGTGTCCCCACACATACAGACTCTAAAATAGCCTATACTTATGTATTTCGAAATTACATGGGCCTGGCCCAATAATAAGGTGCCGGAGCACCTAGAATAGCCTCGAGATGAAATTTATGAAGTGGCATCTTGTATATTTAGTCCAAGGCTTCAGGCACCCATTATGGTGGCTTCAAAGTCCTGAAATCATCACTTGTAACTCCGTTCTTGTTCCCCTTGCGCATGCCATCATCTCCATGCTTGTTTGTGCTCCAATGTTCATCCTTCTCCAAGCTAGGCCCTTCATTTGTAAGCAAAACAAATGTATCCAATTTAGGACAGCATCATATTCTTATGAACATTAGAATCATTACCAAGAAACGAAAGTACCTGATAATTTAATTGGCGTGCGCGAGCTCTAGTAATTGGTCCAGTATATGGAGTAGTAGGGGTTGTGGGTGTAACAATGGTATTGATGTCCTCATCATCCTCCCCTTCTTGAATTGAAGTCGTCCTCGACGGAAGCTCATCTTCCTCACCCAAATAAGGCTTCAAATCTGCAATGTTAAAAGTCGGACTAACCCCAAAATCTGCAGGTAGCTCAAGTTCATATGCATTATCATTTATTTTCTCCAACACCTTAAAAGGACCATTAGCACGAGGCATTAGCTTTGATTTGCGCAAATCAGGAAATCTATCCTAACGCAAATGTAACCAAACAAGATCTCCAGGTGCAAACACAACATGTTTTCCACCCTGATCCCCAGCAAGTTTATATTTAGCATTCATACGCTCAATGTTTTCCTTAGTTACCTCATGCATTTTTAAATCAATTCAGCACGTTGTTTAGCATCAAAATTAACCTTCTCCGAAGATGGAACAGGCAACAAATCAATAGATGCACGAGGTAGGAAACCATACACAATTTCAAAAGGGCACATCTTAGTAGTAGAATGCAATGAACGATTATAAGCAAATTCAATATGATGCAAGCATTCTTCCCACATTTTCTTATTATTCTTCAAAACATCCCTAAGCATAGTAGACAATGTTCTATTGACTACCTCAGTTTGTCCATCAGTTTGGGGGTGACAAGTAGTACTAAAAAGCATTTTAGTCCCCAACTTAGCCCATAAACATCTCCAAAAGTGGCTAAGAAATTTAGTATCACGATCTGAAACAATAGTATATGGCACACCATGCAAGCGAATAATTTCACGAAATAACAAAGCAGCAACATTAATAGCATCATCGCTTTTATGACATGGTATAAAGTGTGCCATTTTCGAGAATCTATCCACGACAACAAATATGCTATCCCTCCCCTTCTTTATTCGAGGTAAACCTAAAACAAAGTCCATAGATATATCCTCCCAAGGAACACTAGGTACAGGCAAAGGCATATATTAACCATGAGGATTGAGTCGTGACTTAGCTTTTTGACATGTTGTGCAGCAAGCAACAAAGCGCTCAACATCCCGTCTCATCTTTAGCCAAAAGAAATGTGTAGCAAGTACGTCCTCTATCTTCTTCACGCCAAAGTGTCCCATTAATCCTCCTCCATGCGCCTCCTACAACAACAAAAGATGAACGGAGCTAGCTGGAATGCATAGCTTGTTAGCACGGAACACAAAACCATCATTAACGACGAACTTTTTTGATGTTCTACCTTCGTTACAATTCTGCAATACATCTTTAAAATCAGCATCATGCACCGATTGATCTTTGATGGTCTCCAAACCAAATATTTTGAAGTCAAGTTGTGAAAGCATAGTATAGCGACGAGACAATGCATCAGCAATAACATTTTCTTTACCCTTCTTATGTTTAATGACATAAGGGAATGTCTCAATGAATTCAATCCATTTAGCATGTCTACGATTCAGTTTAGCTTGACTTTTAATATGTTTTAAAGATTCATTATCAGAGTGTATAACAAATTCTTTGGGCCATAAATAATGTTGCCATGTTTCTAAAGTCCGAACAAGAGCATATAATTCTTTATCATAAGTAGAATAACTCAGACTAGGCCCACTCAATTTTTCAGAAAAGTATGCAACAGGTTTGCCATCTTGTAATAACACACCTCCTAATCCAATTCCACTAGCATCACATTCAAGCTCAAAAGTCTTATTAAAATCAGGAAGTTGGAGTAAAGGAGCATGTGTCAACTTATCTTTCAATACCGTGAAGGCTTCATCTTGTTCGGTACCCCAAAGAAAAGGCACATCTTTCTTTGTAAGCTCATTGAGAGGTGCAACAATGGTGCTGAAATCTCTCACAAAACGCCTATAGAATCCAGCGAGGCCAAGAAAACTTCTCACTTGTGTGACCGTTTTGGGCTGCGGCGAACTCTCAATAGCTTCAATCTTGGCTTTATCAACTTCAATTCCTTGTGGAGTAACAACATAGCCAAGAAAAGATACTCAGTCGGTGCAAAAGGTGCACTTCCCAAGGTTACCAAACAAACATGCATCATGTAAAGCAATAAAAACAGCACGTAAATGTTCCAAATGTTCCTCCAAAGATCTGCTATAAATCAGTATATCATCAAAATAGACTACCACAAATCGTCCAATAAAAGCACGTAAAACTTCGTTCATTAATCTCATGAAAGTACTAGGTGCATTACTTAACCCAAAAGGCATGACTAACCACTCATATAATCCAAACTTAGTTTTAAATGCCGTTTTCAATTCATCTTCCAATTTCATACGAATTTGATTGTATCCACTATGCAAATAAATTTTGAAGAATATTGTAGAGCCACTCAATTCATCAAGCATATAATCTAGCCTAGGAATAGGATGACGCTAACGAATAGTAATATTATTAATGCCTCTACAATCAACACACATACGTGATGTACCATCCTTTTTCGGCACTAGAATAATAGGAACAGCACAAGGACTAAAGGATTCGCGTATATAACCTTTGTCGAGCATCTCCTGTACTTGACGCATAATCTCCTTCATCTCCTCTGGATTGGTACGGTATGGTGCACGGTTGGGTAATGATGCCCCGGGAATTAAATCAGTCTGATGCTCAATCCCTCGAATGGGAGGTAATCCCGGTGGCACGTCTTGTGGAAAGACGTCAGTGAACTCCTGCAAAATGTTAGTGACAGCAGGAGGCAAAGAGGAAGGCACGTCCTCAAATGAAAACAATTCCTCTTTGCACACAAAAGCATAGCAAACAGATTTGCTGAAATCTAGCTCATCAATATCAGATTTAATGGCAAGTAAACATGCACTTTTCAATTTAATTTCAGAAACAACACTAAATGGTTTACTATTAGGCTTCATTCTTTGCTCAAATTCTTTTGCCACAATCTGATTTTCACTCTTATTTGTCTCCTGTTTTGCTTTATTAGCTCTATTAATATCATCTTTCAAAATGGAATCAGGAGTCATAGGAAGCAAAGTAATATTTTTATCCTTATGAAGCAGAGTATAATGATTGTTTCTACCATGGTGTACAGAATTTTTATCAAATTGCCATGGTCGACCAAGTAATAAGGAACATGCTTGCATAGGTACCACATCACAATCAACATAATCAGCATATGTAGAGATACTAAAATGCACACGAACAGTATGTGTTACCTTAACCTTGCCGCTGTTGTTGAACCATTGGATGTAGTAAGGATGTGGATGTGGTCTTGTGGTGAGAGATAGCTTCTCCACCATCTCCATGCTAGCCAAGTTGTTGCAGCTCCCTCCGTCTATGATGACGCGCACAGAACGTTCCTTCGCAACTCCCTTTGTATGGAACAAATTGTGCCTCTGATTTTGCTCAGCTTGTGTGACCTTCACACTCAGAACACGCTGAGCAACTAAACATTCATACATGTCAGCGTCTTCAGGAACCATGTATTGCGTCTCATGATCAAAATCAGCTCCACCGTGTTCTTCACTTGTAATAAGCGCCAAAGTCTCCTCATCATAGTCACTAGCGGACTCATACCCACCATCCTCAGTAGCAATCACCACACGCTGAGATTTGCATTCTCTCGCATAATGACCTCTTCCCTGACAACGATGACAAATAATATCACTTGTGTGCCATGTTGATGCCATCAAAGAAGAAGAGCTCTGTGCAGGCCCGGTAGGTGCGCTCTTGGCAGATAGTGGTGGTTGTGCCTACTTTCTTGTATCACGGCTGTAGGTGGCACCTAATGGAGGTGCTGGTGCAGTGGAAGTAGAAAATGCACACGGTGTCCATGATGAAGGTCGACCTGCAGAAAAGTTAGTTTGCGCCAATGCCTGTCGATCCTACACTTCACGTTCAGCTTTACAAGCAAGATGGAATAAACGAGTGATATTAGTATACTCCTTATACTCTAGAATGGTCTGAATCTCTCTATGTAATCCACCCATAAAACGTGCAAGCATAGCTTCATTCTCCTCAACAATACCACATCTAATCATGCCAGTTTGTAATTCCTGATAATATTCTTCTACAGAATTTTTCCCTTGTCTTAAACACTGAAATTATTGAAGCAACTCATGTTGATAATATGGTGGAACCCAACGAGTACGCATAGCAGTTTTCAAAGAAGCCCAAGTAGTTGGAATAGGATATAATCTACAATATTCAGACCACCATACACATGCAAAACTAGTGAAAACACAAACAGCAGCAACAAGCCGTCTCTCTCGGCATATTGTAAACATGTAAAACGTTGTTCAGTTTCTAACTCCCAAGTAAGATATATATCAGGAACATATCTACCCTCAAATGGTGGAATATTCAATTTCAGTTTAGGAATATGGTCATTATCTCGTACCTGAGGTGGTCATGCAGGCCTACCATTGCGAATATATACCTGAGGTCGACCTGCTGGTGGTAGTGCTGGTGGCTGCACGTAGTTCTGATTTTGATCAACCTCATCCTCGTAATAGTCCTCCACCTCTGCAGTAACAGCAGGAGCTACAGAAGCACCAACAGCAGTAGCAGCGGTACCAGAATTTCATCCTGGCTCAATAGGAACACGCTGTGCTCACCCAACTGTATCGCGGCGTAGAGCTGGTTGTGGGAGACGTTTGAGTAATTCATCAAACTTAGCGTCCAACTTGGTGTCAATTGACTTCTCAATGTCATCCATCTTCTCCATTGCCTTTCCAAAGCTGGCCATCACGCCTTCCACTTGTTGACCCAACATTTGATGAAGCTTATCATGAAGCTCCTTGTTCGTCATGTTCTCCCAGTCAATCTCGTCGGCTTGTCTTCCTGCCATAGTTAGCAACAATAGAAACAGACAAGAATATGGTGGTGGTGGGGTGTCACAAATCCGTCAAGCGAATCTCAAATTCTTACCAGTTCTTACCCAGCAGCAGGTGGTGATCGGCAACCGTTCTAGTCAAAACTCTCAAAGCTTGGATAGAGCGATTACCAGGGAGAGTCAAACGCACGACGTAGATGTATGTGGAGCTGGGAAGGCTTATAATATGGTAGCAAAAAGGGTCAGCAATAATCAATTCAGAGATGCAAAGTTGAATAAACGCTCAACGACGGTACTGTGCTGGTCCTAGGCTAGACCGTGCTAGAGACGCGAGCCTAGAACACTAACAAAATCACGGCGCGGCACGTAATCAAGGGAGGAGCACACTCTGAATTTTTTCTCTTTTTTTCACTTTTTTTTGCACTTTTTTTCTCTTTTTTTTGCTCCGCAACAATTTTTTTTCGAAAAAGTCTACAAATGGCCTAAAAACTGCCTAGCCAGAATTTTCCAGACTTAGTTTTTTGTTTGAAACTAGAACTATTTTTCTTGTATGGGTAGCACGAAAGTTGGGGAATCCGACTTGTTGACGATTCGTAGTATCGCGTGCTCTAGAACTCAAAGATAAAGGAACAAATACTGGACTCGGACTAGGACTGGTGGCGGAGATGAATCTGGTGGAACTCGCACTGGTGACGGTATATGACGGTGGTATATGTGGACTCGGATTGGTGGTGGTATATGAACTCGGATTGGTGGTGGTAAGAAAACTTTATGTGCAACCAATAACGCAAGCTTCCGACAATTGCGGATGGAGGTGACAACTGGGATGGAAAAAAATGGTAGCGGAATATGACAATGAGGTGGATGATCGTGTATGTGGATGCGGCGTGAACAAAACGTGACTAGAACTCGAAACTCTAAAAGACTAGATACCAAAACCAGAACTCGACACACGATGCAATCGAAAATTCAACAATGCAAAAAACTAAGAGATAATGGCAAAAAGGCTCAGACTATCTCGGACACAGATGAACTAATCTACAGTTTTTTTGTGGCTTTTTCGTGGACACTAGGTATGAAGAACAGATGATCTTAGACTCCGAAAACTTGGGAAATCTCACCGAGCAACCTGAAAACTGATACCACTTGATAGAGGCAAAGGTGTCCCATCTTTCGATGAGATGGTGGCTATCGTTTGGAGGAAGTCTCCTTGACGATCCGACTACGAACGTGCGAGGACGTCGCGCCTTAGCAATCTCTAAACCAACTCCAAGAGGTTATTGACCACGCCGGAGCATGATCAACCTGATCATGAAGGCCAGTTTCCTGCAGGCAAACGAAGAACAAGCAAGAAACTAAGATTGCAATCTGGATATTGCGAATATAAGAGGAAAGCTTTATTGATCAAGGCGGGGTTCTGTGACGCCTTTGTCTGGTCGATGAACACAAACGAAGTACGCGAAGTTGCAGCTATGGTGAACTTTAATCTAAACAAAACCCAAGTCTAAACGATGCCTTAAGGGCTATATTTATAGGGAAAAGAGAGGGGATTTTGTCCACCCTTGGCAAGGTGGGACTAAAACACCTCCTAAGTCATTTTCCCTACAATATGGACTCTAAAAATAGATTACATGGGCCTGGCCCAAAATAAGGTGGCTCAACACCAGTAAAAGCTATGGACACAATTTATGAAAGGCCATCTTGTATATCTCGTCCATCATCTTGTATGTCATCATGGTGGCTTCAAAGTCCGGAAATCTCCAGTTGAGCCTCCGTTCTTGTTCTCTTCGCACGCACCTTCATCTCCGTGCTTGACCATGCTCCAATGATCAACCTTCTTATCCCTTCTAGGCCCTTTGATAGAGGCAAAGGTGTCCCGTCTTTCGATGAGATGATGGATTTCGCTTTGGTGGAAGTCGACTTTGACGATCCGACTACGAACGTGCGAGGACATCGCGCCTTAGCAATCGCTAAACCAACTCCGAGAGGTTATTGACCACACCGGAGCACGATCAACCTGACCACGAGGGTCTGTTTCCTGCGAGCAAACAAAGAACAAGCAAGAAACTGAGATTGCAATCTAGATATTGTGAATATAAGATGAAAGCTTTATTGATCAAGGTGGGGTTCTGTGACACCTTTGTCTGGTCGTTGAACACAAACAAAGTACGCGAAGTTGCAGCTATGGCGAACTTTTAATCTAAACAAAACCCAAAGTCTAAACGGTGCCCTAAGGGCTGTATATATGGAGGAAGAGGGGGGAATTTCGTGCCCCTTGGTGGAGGGGTCCGAAATCAACCCTATCTCTTGTGTCCCCACACATACGGACTCTAAAAATAGCCTATACTTATGTATTTCGAAATTGCATGGGCCTGGCCCAATAATAAGGTGACGCAGCACCTAGAATAGCCTTGAGACGAAATTTATGAAGTGGTATCTTGTATATATCGTCTAAGGTTTCATGCACCCATTATGTTGGCTTCAAAGTGCTGAAATCATTACTTGTAACTCCGTTCTTGTTCCCCTTGCGCATGCCATCATCTCCATGCTTGTTCATGCTCCAATATTCATCCTTCTCCAAGCTAGGCCCTTTATTTGTAAGCAAAACAAATGTATCCATTTTAGGCAGCATCATATTCTCATGAACATTAGAATCATTACCAAGTAACGAAAGTACCTGATAATTTAATTGGCGTGCGCGAGCTCTAGTAATTGGTCCAGTATATGTAGCAGTAGGGGTTGTGGGTGTAACAATGGTATTGATATCCTCATCACCCTTCAATTGCAAGCAACACAAATTTATCTAAGTTCGGCAGCATCATATTCTCATGAACACTAGAAACATTACCAAGAAACGACGGTACCTGATAATTTAATTGGCGTATCTGAGCTCTAGCAACTATTCCAAGAGGTAAAACAGTAGGGGATATGGGTGTAACTGTAGTAGCCATGTCCTCATCAGTACTAAGGTGTGATCATGTTTTGCTCGTGAGAGAAGTTTAGTCAACGGGTCTGTCACATTCAGAGTCGTATGTATTTTGCAAATATTCTATGTCTACAATGCTCTGCACGGAGCTACTCTAGCTAATTGCTCCCACTTTCAATATGTATCCAGATTGAGATTTAGAGTCATCTGGATTGGTGTAAAAGCTTGCACTGATGTAACTCTTTACGATGAACTCTTTTATCACCTCCATAATCGAGAAACATTTTCTTAGTCCTTTCTAAGGATATTCTTGACCGTTGTCCAGTGATCTACTCCTAGATAAAAATTGTACTCCTTGCCAAATCCAGAGCAAGGTATAAAATAGGTCTGGTACATAGCATAGCATACTTTATAGAACCTATGACTATGGCATAGGGAATGACTTCCATTCTCTTTCTATTTTCTGCCATGGTCGGGCTTTGAGTCTTACTCAACTTCACACCTTGCAACACAGGCAAGAACTCCTTCTTTGACTGTTCCATTTTGAACTACTTCAAAATCTTATCAAGGTATGTACTCATTGAAAAATCTTATCAAGCGTCTTGATCTATCTCTATAGATCTTGATGCTCAATGTGTAAGCAGCTTTACCGAGGTCTTTCTTTGAAAAACTCCTTTCAAACACTCCTTTATGCTTTCCAGAAAATTCTACATTATTTCTGATCAACAATATGCCATTCAGATATACTTATCAGAAAGGCTGTAGTGCTCCCACTCACTTTCCTGTAAATACAGGCTTCACCGCAAGTCTGTATAAAACTATATGCTTTGATCAACTCATCAAAGCATATATTCCAACTCCAAGATGCTTGCACGAGTCCATGGATGGATCACTGGAGCTTGCACACTTTGTAAGCACCTTTAGGATTAACAAAACCTTCTGGTTGCATCATATACAACTCTTCTTTAATAAATCCATTAAGGAATGCAATTTTGACATCCATTTGCCTAATTTCATAAAATGTGGCAATTGCTAACATGATTCGGACAGACTTAAGCATCAATACGAGTGAGAAAATCTCATCGTATTCAAAACCTTGAACTTGTCGGAAAAAAAATTGTGACAAGTCGAGCTTTGTAGATAGTAACACTACTATCAGCGTATGTCTTCCTCTTGAAGACCCATTTATACAATATGGCTTGACGATCATTGGGAAACTCCACCAAAGTCCACACTTTGTTTTCATACATGGATCCCATCTCAGATTTCATGGCCTCAAGCCATTTCGCGGAATCTGGGCTCATCATCACTTCCTCATAGTTCGTAGGTTCATCATGGTCTAGTAACATGACTTCCAGAACAGGATTACCGTACTACTCTAGTGCGAACTGTACTTTAGAAGACCTACGAGGTTCTGTAGTAACTTAATCTGAAGTTTCATGATCATCATCATTAGCTTCCTCACTAATTGGTGTAGGCGTCACAGAAACTGGTTCCTGTGATGAACTACTTTCCAATAAGGGAGCAGGTACAGTTACCTCATCAAGTTCTACTTTCCTCCCACTCACTTCTTTCGAGAGAAACTCCTTCTCTAGAAAGGATCCAAATTTAGCTACAAAAGTCTTGCCTTTGGATCTGTGATAGAAGGTGTACCCAATAGTCTCCTTTGGGTATCCTATGAAGACACATTTCTCCGACTTGGGTTCGAGCTTATTAGGTTGAAGGTTTTTCACATAAGCATCGTAGCCCCAAACTTTAAGAAACGACAACTTTGGTTTCTTGCCAAACCATAGTTCATAAGGTGTCATCTCAACAGATTTTGATGGTGCCCTATTTAACATGAATGCATACGTCTCTAAAGCATAACCCCAAAACAATAGTGGTAAATTGGTAAGATACATCATAGATCGCACCATATCCAATAAAGTGCGGTTACAATGTTCGGACACACCATTACGCTGTGGTGTTCCATGTGGCGTGAGCTGCGAAACTATTCCACATTGTTTTTAAATGAAGGCCAAACTCGTAACTCAAATGTTCTCCTCTACGATCAGATTGTAGAAACTTTATTTTCTTGTTACGATGATTCTCCACTTCACCCTGGTATTCTTTGAACTTTTCAAATGTTTCAGACTTGTGCTTCATTAAGTAGATATACTCATATCTTCTCAAATCATCTGTGAAGGTCAGAAAATAATGATGCCCGCCACGAGCATCAACACATGTTGGAGCGCATACATCGGTATGTATTATTTCCAACAAGTCAGTAGCTCGTTCCATTGTTCCGGAGAACGGAGTTTTAAGTCATCTTGCCCATAAGGCACGGTTCGCAAACATCAAATGATTCATAACCAAGTGATTCCAAAAATCCATATTTATGGAGTTTCTTCATGCGCTTTACACCGATATGACCCAAACGGCAGTGCCACAAATAAGTTGCACTATCATTATCAACTTTGAATCCTTTGGCATCAATATTATGAATATGTGTATCACTACGATCGAGATCCAAGAAACTATTTCATTGGGTGTTTGACCATCGAAGGTTTTATTCATGTAAACAGAACAACAATTATTATCTGACTTTAAATGAATAACCGTATTGCAATAAACATGATCAAATCATATTCATGCTCAACGCAAACGCCAAATAAAATTTATTTAGGTTTAACACTAATCCCGAAAGTATAGGGAGTGTGCGATGATGATCATACCAATCTTGGAACCACTTCCAACACACATCGTCACTTCACCCTCAACTAGTCTCTATTTATTCTGTAACTTGTTTCGAGTTACTAATTTTTAGCAACTGAACAAGTATCAAATACCTAGGGGGATACTATAAACACTAGTAAGGTACACATAAATAACCTGTATATCAAATATTCCCTTGTTCACTTTGCCATCCTACTTATCCAGGAAATATTCAGGGTATTTCCGCTTCCAGTGACCATTTCCTTTGTAGTAGAAGCACTCAGTTTCAGGCTTTGGTCTAGCTTTGGGCTTCTTCACGGGAGTGACAACTTGCTTGTCATTCTACTTGAAGTTCCCTTTCTTTCCCTTTGCCCTTTTCTTGAAACTAGTGGTCTTGTCAATCATCAACACTTGATGCTCTTTCTTGATTTCTACCTTCGTCGATTTCAACATCACGAAGAGCTCGAGAATCGTTTTCGTCATCCCTTGCATACTATAGTTCATCACAAAGTCCTAGTAACTTGGTGATGGTGACTAGAGAACTCTGTCAATCACTATCTTATCTGGAAGATTAACTCCCACTTGATTCAAGCGATTGTAGTACCCAGACAATCTGAGCACATGCTCACTAGTTGAGCAATTCTCCTCCATCTTTTAGCTATAGAACTTGTGGGAGACTTCATATCTCTCAACTCGGATATTTGCTTGAAATATTTACTTCAACTCCTGGAACATCTCATATGGTCCATGACGTTCAAAACGTCTTTGATGTCCTGATTCTAAGCCGTTAAGCATGGTGCACTAAACTATCAAGTAGTCATCATATTGAGCGAGCCAAACCTTCATAACGTCTGCATCTGATCCTGCAATAGGTCTGTCACCTAGCGGTGCATCAAGGACATAATTCTTCTGTGCAGCAATGAGGATAAACCTCAGATCACGGACCCAGTCCGTATCATTGCTACTATCATCTTTCAACTTAGTTTTCTCTAGGAACACATATAAAACATTGGGAAGCAACAACGCGAGCTATTGATCTACAACATAATTTTCAAAATACTATCAAGACTAAGTTCATGATAAATTAAAGTTCAATTAATCATATTACTTAAGAACTCCCACTTAGATAGACACCCCTCTAATCATCTAAGTGATCACGTGATCCAAATCAACTAAACCATGTCCGATCATCACGTGAGATGGAGTAGTTTTCAATGGCAAACATCACTATGTTGATCATATCTACTATATGATTCACGCTCGACCTTTCGGTCTCAGTGTTCCAAGGCCATATCTGCATATGCTAGGCTCGTCAAGTTTAACCTGAGTATTCTGCGTGTGCAAAATTGTCTTACACCCGTTGTATTTGAACGTAGAGCTTATCACACCCGATCATCACGTGGTGTCTCGGCACGAAGAACTTTCGCAATAGTGCATACTCAGGGAGAACACTTATACCTTGAAATTTAGTGAGAGATCATCTTATAATGCTACTGTCAATCAAAGCAGAATAAGATGTATAAAAGATAAACATCACATGCAATCAAAATATGTGACATGATATGGCCATCATCATCATGTGCCTTTGATCTCCATCTCCAAAGCATCGTCATGATCTCCATTGTCACCAGCATGACACCATGATCTCTATCGTCTTGATCTATATCAATGTGTCATCACATGGTCGTCTCGCCAACTATTGCTCTTGCAACTATTGCTATCGCATAGCGATAAAGTAAAGTAATTATTTGGCGCTTGCATCTTATGCAATAAAGAGACAACCATAAGGCTTCTGCCAATTGCCGATAACTTTAACAAAACATGATCATCTCATACAACAACTTATATCTCATCACGTCTTGACCATATCACATCACAACATGCCCTGTAAAAACAAGTTAGACGTCCTCTACCTTGTTGTTGCAAGTTTTACGTGGCTGCTACGGGCTTAGCAAGAACCGTTCTTACCTACGCATAAAAACCACAACGATATTTCGTCAAGTTAGTGATGTTTTAACCTTCTCAAGGACCGGGCGTAGCCACACTCGATTCAACTAAAGTTGGAGAAACTGACACCCGCCAGCCACCTATGTGCAAAGCACGTCGGTAGAACCAGTCTCGCGTAAGCGTACGCGTAATGTTGGTCCGGGCCGCTTCATCCAACGATACCGCCGAACCAAAGTATGACATGCTGGTAAGCAGTATGACTTGTATCGCCCACAACTCACTTGTGTTCTACTCGTGCATATAACATCTATGCATAAACCTGGCTCTGATACCACTGTTAGAGAACGTAGTAATTTCAAAAAAAATCCTACACACACGCAAGATCATGGTGATGCATAGCAACAAGCGGGGAGAGTGAGTCCACATACCCTCGTAGACCGAAAGCATAAGCGTTAGCATAACGCGGTTGATGTAGTCGTACGTCTTACGATCCGAATGATCCAAGTACCGAACGTACAACACCTCCGAGTTCAGCACACGTTCAGCTCGATGACGTCCCACGAACTCCGATCTAGCAGAGCTTTGCAGGAGAGTTTCGTCAGCACGATGGCGTGATGACGGTGTTGATGATGCTTGCTACGTCTTGAGCTTGCAGTGGTTTTCCTTGAAGAGGAAAGGGTGATGCGTCAATAGTAGCGTAAGTATTTCCCTCAGTTTTTGAGAACCAAGGTATCAATCCAGTAGGAGGCTCCTCAAAAGTCCCACGCACCTACACAAACAAACAAAGAACTCACAACCAACGTAATAAAGGGGTTGTCAATCCCTTCACGGCCACTTGCGAAAGTGAGATCTGATAGAGATAGTATGATAAGATAAATATATTTTTGGTATTTAATATAGATTGGAAAAGTAAAGATGCAAATAAAAGTAGATTGAAAGCTTATATGATAAAAGATGGACCCGGGGCCATAGGTTTCACTAGTGGCTTCTCTCAAGATAGCATAAGTATTACGGTGGGTGAACAAATTACTGTCGAGAAATTGATAGAAAAGCGTATAATTATGAGATTATCTAGGCATGATCATGTATATAGGCATCACGTCCGCACAAGTAGACCGACTCCTGCCTGCATCTACTACTATTACTCCACACATCGACCACTATCCAGCATGCATCTAGAGTATTAAGTTCATAAGAACAGAGTAACGCATTAAGAAAGATGACATGATGTAGAGGGATAAACTCATGCAATATGATATAAACCCCATCTTTTTATCCTCGATGGCAACAATACAATATGTGCCTTGTTGCCCCTACTGTCACTGGGAAAGGACACCACAAGATTGAACCCAAAGCTAAGCACTTCTCCCATTGCAAGAAAGATTAATCTAGTAGGCCAAACCAAACTGATAATTCGAAGAAACTTGCAAAGATAACTCAATCATACATAAAATAATTTAGAGGAGATTCAAATATTTCTGATAGATAAAATTGATCATAAACCCACAATTCATCGGATCTCGACAAACACACCGCAAAAAGAGTTACATCGAATAGATCTCCAAGAAGATCGAGGAGAACGTGGTATTGAGATCCAAAAAGAGAGAAGAAGCCATCTAGCTAATAACTATGGACCCGAAGGTCTGTGGTAAACTACTCACAACTCATCGGAGGGGCTATGGTGTTGATGTAGAAGCCCTCCATGGTCGATTCCCCCTCCGGCGGAGCGCCAGCGAAGGCTCCAAGATGGGATCTCGCGGATACAGAAGGTTACGTCGGTGGAACTAGGTTTTCGTGGCTTGTTCTGATGTTCTCGGAGTACGTGGGTATATATAGGAGGAAGAAGTAGGTCAGTGGCCGCCCGAGGGGCCCACGAGATTGGGGGCGCGCCATATAGGGGTGGGCGCGCCCTCCACCCTCGTGGCCGCCTCGGATGCTTCTTGACTTGCACTCCAAGTCCTCTGGATCACGTTCATTCCAAAAATCACGCTCCCGAAGGTTTCATTGCATTTGGACTCCGTTTGATATTCCTTTTCTTCGAAATACTGAAATAGGCAAAAAAAAACAGCAATACGGGCTGGGCCTCCGGTTAGTAGGTTAGTCCCAAAAATGATATAAATGTGTAAAATAAAGCCCATAAACATTCAAAACGGGTAATATAATAGCATGGAACAATCAAAAATTATAGATACATTGGAGACGTATCAAGCATCCCCAAGCTTAATTCCTGCTCGTCCTCGAGTAGGTAAATGATAAAAAGAGAATTTTTGATGTGAAATGCTGCCTAGCATAATTCTCAATTTAATTTTCTTTATTGTGGCATGAATGTTCAGATCCAAATGTTTCAAAATAAAATTTCATATTGACATAAGAAATAGTAATACTTCAAGCATACTAATCAAGGCAATCATGTCTTCTCAAAATAACATGGCTAAAGAAAGTTATCCCTACAAAATCATATAGTCTGGCTGTTGCTCTATCTTCATCACACAAAGTATTTAATCATGCACAACCCCGATGACAAGCCAAGCAATTGTTTCATACTTAAGTAATCTTAAACTTTTTCAACTTTCACGCAATACATGAGCGTGAGCCATGGACATAGCACTATATGTGGAATAGAATGGTGGTTGTGGAGAAGACAAAAAAGGAGAAGATAGTCTCACATCAACTAGGCGTATCAACGGGCTATGGAGATGCCCATTAATAGATATCAATGTGAGTGAGTAGGGATTGCCATGCAATGGATGCACTAGAGCTATAAATGTATGAAAGCTCAACAAAAGAAACTAAGTGGGTGTGCATCCAACTTGCTTGCTCACGCAGACCTAGGGCATTTTGAGGAAGCCCATCATCGGAATATACAAGCCAAGTTCTATAATGAAAAATTCCCACCAGTATATGAAAGTGACAACACAGGAGACTCTCTATCATGAAGATCATGGTGCTACTTTGAAGCACAAGTGTGGTAAAAAGGATAGTAGCATTGTCCCTTCTCTCTTTTTCTCTCATTTTTTTCTTTTTTCTTTTCTTTTCTTCTTTTTTTCTTTTTTCTTTTCTCTTTTTTTTCTTTTGGGCCTTTCTTTTTTTTAGCCTTTCTCTTTTTTATTTTATTTTTTTAGTCCGAAGTCTCATCCCAACTTGTGGGGGAATCGTAGTCTCCATCATCCTTTTCTCACTGGGACAATGCTCTAATAATGAAGATCATCACACTCTTATTTACTTACAACTCAAGATTACAACTCAATACTTAGAACAAGATATGACTCTATATGAATGCCTCCGGCGGTGTACCGGGATATGCAATAAATCAAGAGCGACATGTATGAAAATTATGAAGGTGTCCTTGCCACAAATACTATGTCAACTACATGATCATGCAAAGAGCAATATGACAATGATGATGTGTGTCATATAAACGGAACGGTGGAAAGTTGCATGGCAATATATCTTGGAATGGCTATGGAAATGCCATAATAGGTAGGTATGGTGGCTGTTTTGAGGAAGGTATATGGTGGGTGCATGGTACCGATGAAGGTTACGCGGTACAAGAGAGGCTAGCAATGGTGGAATGTGAGAGTGTGTATAATCCATGGACTCAACATTAGTCCAAAGAACTCATATACTTATTGCAAAAACCTTCAAGTTATCAGAAACAAAGTATTACGCGCATGCTCCTAGGGGGATAGATTGGTAGGAAAATACCATCGCTCGTCCCCGACCGCCACTCATAAGGAAGACAATCAATAAATAAAATTGTGCTCCAACTTCATCACAAAGCGGTTCACCATACATGCATGCTACGGGAATCACAAACTTCAACACAAGCATTCTTTAAATTCATAATCACCCAACTAGCATGACTTTAAATCCATATCTCAAAACAATTATCAAGTATCAAATTGATTATAGCATCCAATTCACTTCCTATGAACTTTTTATTATACCCAACTTGGATGCCTACCATTCTAGGACAAATTTTATAACCATAGCAAATACCATGCCGTTGTAAAAGACTCTCAAAATAATATAAGTGAAGCATGAGAGATCAACAATTTCTACAAAATTAAGCCACCGCCGTGCTCTAAAAGATATAAGTGAAGCACTAGAGCAAAAACTATCAAGCTCAAAAGATATAAGTGAAGCACATAGAGTATTCTAATAAATTCTAATCGAGTGGGCTTGATGTAGGGCGGAACCCTAGGGGCTGATCTTTCAAGTTTGGAGTGTATCCTACAGAGAAAC
The DNA here is from genome assembly GCA_963921465.1 of Triticum timopheevii. Classification (NCBI taxonomy): domain Eukaryota; kingdom Viridiplantae; phylum Streptophyta; class Magnoliopsida; order Poales; family Poaceae; genus Triticum; species Triticum timopheevii. The sequence continues at coordinate 330,086,636 of OY997274.1, read as the reverse complement.
ACGAAGAACGTGCAGAAGAACACAAGGGGGATCACGGGGAAAAACGAGAGAATCACTCAACCGACAAGAGATCGATCACACAAGGTCTAGATCATCTAAGCACGAGTAGCATGAGATACAAAGTCAACAAGGGGAAGATAAAAAGGGAACCGTTCTTCTCCGTGAGGAGGTCTTGATCGTCTTCTCCGGATGGAGGCCTTGAATCCGAATGGATCTTCTCCGAAGAGGCACGATCCCTCACGTGGAGTAGACCCGGTACGGATGAGCAGAGCTCTATCTCTAAATGAGCTATCACAATGCTAAGTATCAAAGTGAGGAGGAGGAGTCCTATATATAGGCTAGGGGGCAAAGGGGTACATGGGCTCAGCCCAACACGCGCGCGTAGGCGCTGGCCGGATGATCCGGGGGTGGAGCCAGATGATCCGGGCTGGTCCGGATGATCCGGGTGGCGGCTCGGATGAGCTGGAGGCGCGGCTGGTGGCGGTGCAGAGCCAGATGTCCGGCTGGGGGTCCGGACGTCCAGGCAGGGTCCGAATGATCTGGGACGGGGTCCGGATGATCCGACTTCAGGTGGGAGCATCGGGTGTCTTCGGGGCGAGTTAGCCGGATCGTCCGGGCCGGGGTCCGGATCGTCCGGGCTCTGTCCGGATCGTCCGAGCCGCCGTACAGATCGTCCGGCCAGTCTGGGACTTGGCGCTTTTCCTCTCCGTCTTCACGCATGTCTTCCGCTTCCGGTTCTCCTTGCTTCCTAGCTTCTCCATGGTTAACTCCTTGGTACCTGAGTATGCATAGCGTTTCCATTTGAGGTAGTAACCATGTCTCATGTGAATCGAAAGGGAGTTGTGAGAGGAGTGATGTCACCTCGGTTTCAAGAGCTCTTGCACGTGCTCGAGTCATAGGTCCAGGTTGTGTTTTAGGGGATGTAGATGCATCCATGGGGATGATCGTGGGATACTCCACATCATCTCCCCCCCTTGGGAAAGATCCGACCTCGGATCGAAATCTTCATCACCATGGTAAGGTGAGAGCTCTTTGACGTTGAAGATGTCGCTCACGTTGTAATTGTCGCTTGGTAGGTCTATCTTGTAAGCGTTGTTGTTGTAGCGTGCTAGCACCTTGAAGGGTCCATCAGCTCGAGGGAGAAGTTTGGAGTTGTGTTCGTTGGGGAAGCGGTCCTTGCGAAGGGTTAGCCACACGAGATCGCCTATGTTGAAGATCATGGGTTTCTTGTTGACATTGAGCTTGGTCGCTAGTCGTTGTACTTGGCGCTCAATGGTGTTCCTTGTATCCTCATGCGTCTTCTTGATGTAGCTTACTCGTGCACTCGCATCCATGTTGGTGCGCTCTTGTAGAGGAAGAGGTAGAATGTCCAATGGTGACAACGGGTTAAAGGCGTAGACGACCTTGAAGGGGGACTTGCCGGTAGTCGAATGTTTTGCATGGTTGTAGGCGTACTCGGCGATGGGTAGACATGCTTCCCACTCCTTGATGTTCTTCTTGATCAACACACGAAGTAGAGTGGAGAGAGTCCAGTTCGTCACCTCCGTTTGGCCGTCGGTTTGAGGATGGTATGCGGATGAGAACAAGAGCTTGATTCCAAGCTTGGCGCATAGCGTCTTCCAAAAGTAACTCAAGAACTTGACATCACGGTCGGAGACGATTGTCTTTGGGACTCCATGGAGGCGCAAGATTTCCCTACAAAAGAGATTTGCAACGTGTGAAGCATCGTCTATCTTGTTGCAAGGAATGAAAAGTGCCATCTGAGAAAATCGGTCCACAACAACAAACACGGAATCCTTTCCATTTCGAGTTCTAGGCAAACCAAGTACAAAATCCATGCTAATGTCTTCCCAAGGTTGATAAGGAATAGGAAGAGGCATGTGAAGACCATGAGATTGAGCTTTAGACTTAGCTTTGCGACATGTAGAGCATCGGGTGGTGAAGCGTGAGACGTCTCGAAACATCTTGGGCCAAAAGAAGTTCTTGGAGAGCGTGGCGAAAGTCTTGTCACGTCCAAAATGTCCCATGAGTCTGCCTCCATGAGCCTCTTGCAAAAGGAGCAAACGAAGAGAAGACTCGGGAATGCATAGTTTGTTAGCTCTCATATTATAACCATCCTTGATGTAATATTGTTCCCAATATGTATGAGTCAAACATTTAGCATAAGGATTAGCAAAAGATGGATCATTAGCATACAAGTCTTTTATGTGCTCAAAGCCAATAACATTCAACTCAAGTTTAGTGACAAGTGTGCATATGCATGAAAGTGCATCCACAACTACATTTTCCTTACCCTTAATGTACTTGATCACATAGGGGAAAGTTTCAATAAATTCACTCAATTTGGCATGATGCTTGTTCAACTTAGTTTGACCTTTTAAGTACTTAAGCATTTCATGATCGGTATGTATGACAAACTCATGAGGTCTAAGATAATGTTCCCAAACATGTAGCACACGCACAAAAGCATACAATTCTTTGTCGTATATGGGGTGGTTAAGTTGAGCACCGGAGAGTTTTTCACTAAAATATGCAATGGCTCGTTTTTCTTGCATCAAAACTCCGCCAATTCCGGTACCACTTGCATCACAATGAACCTCAAAAGTTTTGTCAAAATTGGGCAAAGCAAGAATCGGAGCGTGAGTAAGCAAAGACTTGAGCTCATCAAAAGCGGTGGATTGCAAAGATCCCCAAACAAAAGGAGCATTCTTCTTACTCAAGGCATGCAATGCAGAGGCAATAGTGCTAAAATCTTTCACAAAGCGACGATAAAAACCCGCAAGACCAAGAAAACTACGCACTTGTTGCAAATTGCTGGGTTGGGGCCAAGTTTTAATTGCTTCAATTTTAGATTCATCAACATGGACACCCTTGGAAGAGACAACAAAACCCAAGAAAACCACTTTTTCAACACCAAACGTGCATTTTTTTCATGTTTGCATAAAGACGTTCATTGCGAAGGGTTTGTAAAACAGTCCTAACATGATTAAGATGCTCTTTCCTGGTTTTGCTAAACACAAGAATGTCATCGAAGTAAACCACAACAAAGACTCCAATATAAGGGCGAAGCACATAATGCATAAGACGCATGAAAGTATCGGGAGCCTCCGATAAACCCATACGCATGACTAACCACTCATATAAGCCAAATTTGGTTTTGAAAGCAGTTTTCCATTCATCGCCCTCTTGAATGCGGATTTGATAATAGCCACTTTTAAGATCAATTTTTGAGAAAAAGTTGGCTCCACTAAGTTCATCAAGCATATCATCTAAGCGAGGAATGGGATGCCTATAGCGAACGGTAATAGCATTTATAGGTCTACAATCGGAGCACAAGCGGAAACTTCCATCTGGCTTAGGCACAAGTATAACGAGAACGGCACAAGGGCTTAAGCTTTCACGTACATGACCGTTGTCGATGAGTTGTTGTACTTGCCGTTGAATCTCCTTAGTTTCTTCAGGATTGACACGGTATGGAGCTTTGTTTGGAAGTGGCGCTCTGGGGATGAGGTCGATTCGATGCTCAATGCCTCGAAGAGGAGGTAGACCTGGAGGTAGCTCATCGGGGAAAACATCTTGAAATTCCTGCAAAAGAGATTGAAACACTAAAGGTAACTCGTGAGTGGTGTTAGATTTTGGTTCCCCATCCTTGCACACAAGGAAAAAGTGCATCACACTCGAAGGGTTCTCACACACTTCTCTCATCTCACTTTTTGTGGAAAATAGTATGAGGTTTTTCTCTCTAGGCGAAGAGGCGCTCAAGTATGGCTTGTGGCTCTCACTCACTTTTGGGGGGGTCACTTTTGCACTCTTCTCTCCATGATGTGTGGCTTGCTTGTCGGCTATCACTTGACTAGGAGACATAGGTCGTAGCACATATTCCTTCCCTTTCATCTTGAAGCTATAGTGATTGGTACGCCCATTGTGGATGACACCACGGTCGAATTGCCATGGTCGACCAAGAAGGATGTGGCAAACGGTCATTGGGACCACATCACACTCCAAAGTGTCCTCATATGCACCAATTTTGAAGGAGACTTGGACCGTATGCTCAACTCGTATAGTGATGGAGTCACTTAGGCATTGAACCTTGTAGGGGTGCGGGTGCTTCCTCTTGACCAATTGAAGCTTGGAGCATAGTTCTTCAGTTGCCAAGTTGTCCCAACTACCTCCATCGATGATGACCTTGATGGACCTTCCATTGATGCCGGCCTTAGTGTGGAAGATGTGGCACCTTTGGTCTTCTTCTTGTTGATGTTGAAGAGTCAAGACCTTGGAGACAACGAAAGCGGGGCTCGAATCCTCATCACAAAAGACTTGATCATCTTCATCCTCGTTCACGCGCCGGTGCATGGCCACTTGATCAAGAGCTTCCATATCCTCATCACTCATGGAGTCGTAGGTGCCATCGTCGTTGAGGATCATGGTGCGCTTGTTTGTGAATTCATAGGACTTGTGGCCTCGGCCTCCGCAAGTGAAACACTTGAAGGAGCTTGTCTTGATGGTCTCATCGGTCGGAGTAGATGAAGAAGCACGCGGCTTGAAGTTGCTTGTAGTAGGAGGAAGACGACTTGAACTTGCCGAAGTTTTCTTGTAACTTGACTTGTCGTCGTTGCTTGGAGAAGGCTTGGTTGATGTAGATGTTGTAGGAGTTGTTGAAGCTTGGTTGTTGGAGAAGCAGTAGGTCTTGGATGAGTACTTGGCGTACTTGAAGTCATCTTGCACTTGACGTTCCGCCTTGGTCGCTTGATGCACTAGCTCAATGAGGTTGGAGTAGGGTTGGAAATCGGCGATCTTCTTGATGGGATGATTGAATCCATTCAAGAAACGTGCCATTGTTTTCTCATCATCTTCCATGACATTGGCTCGAATCATGGTTATCTCCGTTTCCTTGTAGTATTCTTCAACACTCTTTGTTCCTTGCTTTAGGAGTTGTAGCTTCTTGAAGAGATCGCGGTTGTAGTAGGTTGGCACAAAATGTGCTCGCATGACTTCCTTCATTTGAGCCGAAGTGGTGATTAGAGGTTCACCTCTCGCTTGTTGGCACTCAAGGACTTGTTCCCACCATATGAGCACATAGTCTTGGAACTCAAGTGATGCCATAGCGATCTTCTTCTCCTCCTCATAGTTGTGCAAATGAAAGATTTTGTCGACCTTCAATGCCCATGAATTACTCTTCGGGGTCATTGCTTCCATTGAACTTGGGCATGGTGAATTTTAGCTTTCCATAGTGTTGCTCTTTGTTGTGTTGTTGGCGATGGTGGTGATGACGCCCTTGACGTGGAGGGTTATCATCCTCATGTTGCTCTTGGTTTGGAGGAAGTCCATGATCAACTTGCTCTTGTTGAACTTGAGGTTGAGGTGGAGCTTGACGAGCTTGTGGAGGAGCTTGAGGAACTTGACGGTGCACACGTGGTTAGTAGTTCCTCTCTTGGATTTCTTCTCGAAGGGCTTCCTCTTGATTGCACCGTTCGCGATTGCGGTTGGCGATGGCTCGACTTGATTCTTGAAGGGCACGTTGCGCCTCAAGAGCTTGCGCTTCACGTTGTTGTTGTTGAAGACGTTGTGCCTCGGCGTCTTGTTGCTCTTGGTGTAGACGCGCTCGTTCCTCTTCTTCTTGGTGACGAAGACGTTGTCGTTCTTGAGCTTGAGCAAAAGCGTCTTTGTTTGAGTGAGGACGAGGGACTTGCTCATCGACTTGCTCTTGTGAATGCTTGAATTGTAGCGGGTAGCGAGATGCATGACGGTCTTGACGTGTGGCTCGTCGAAGAGTGTTCGATGACGGTGTACCTGAACTGGAGAAGGAGTCGTCGGAGTGTCGACTTGAGTGGCTCCGTCTTGAGTATGACGATGTAGATGGAGGACGGTTCACCAACAAGGCGCGGATCTCGGCCATCCTTGCGTCGTTCTCTTGCTTGTGCGCGTCGAGCTTGTTGTCGAAGTAGTCCTTGGTTCGTTGCTCGGAGAGCCGCAAGTCGCTGGCGAGGTTGTCGATGCGTTTGTTCATAGCTTGTTGCTCTTGATGCAACGCTCGTTGTGCACCAAAGAGGTGGCTCTTGGTGACGTATGATGACATGTCGTCGTCTTGCTCGATGAAGAGTGGGTTGGTAGAAGTACTCGGCCTATCCATCATTCCAAGAAAAATGTGAGTTGTAAGAAGAGAAGAACTTATACCAATGTACCTTGACCGATGTTGACGATGAATCAAGTTCACTCAAATGCGGAAAATGAAATAGCACTATTGGTACCAATCCTTGTCGGTTCTCACACCTACACAAGTAAAAGCTTATGGTGGAGCTTGGTTAGGATGGTGGCACAAAATTGATTGCAATTGTTAGTTTGACTCAAAGATGTTGAAAAAGATTCGCAAATTCGCAAATGCAACAAGTAGACCAAGCAAGAAGTGGAACACGGAAACACACATGCAAATAGAATAATGGTATTGTGCAAACCAAAAATGAGCCAAAATGTGGAATCCAAGAAAATGCTCTTGTTGCACAATACTCGAGAGACGCTAGCACGATTGCACAATACGCGGATACGGAGCTTGTGCAGAACCTACTAGGCAAGAATGCAACGATCTCTATCCCAAGTATGCTATATGTATGGTATTTCGGTGTTATGATCCAAGATGATCGAGTATGACAATCTTAATGTAGTATGATGCTATGGTTCTTGCTTATAAGCTCTTTGCTTATCTTTCTCTTTTGCTTAAAAGCTTGGTTGGCTCTTTCACTTTTGAGCTCTTTTCTCATGTGATACTTCACGAACCAAGATAATAATTGTGTATGCGATGACAACTTTGTGACAAAAGAGATGATATTGTATGTATGGTATGGTATGATCACTAATGTGCACAAGTCACGTTGCCGGCAATACTCAATGGCTAGTCTCGATGGGTAAGCTACGCAAAAGATGGGGTATGATGGTTATCAATGCAATTGCAAGGTATGACAAACATGTCTTCGAAGTTACCGTCCATAGCGAAGATGAGTAGTCGACGAATATGGGGTATGATGTTATGTCGCACCGTACCTAAATAGCCGAAACAAAATAGGACATGGGAAATCACAACTCAAATTCTTGAACCCAAAGTCGAATGGTGGTACGGAGGGTGTGTCGTGGGGGTTTGGCAGGTGAAAGTGGTGGTGGTCGAAGTGGGGGAGTGCGTAGGCGTAGGTGGTGGTGGTGGAGAACTGCAAAAATGCAGTTTTGGCAGAGGAAGCCGGATGATCCGGGCCAGGAGCCAGATGATCCGGGCAGGTCAAACGCGATCGGGAACTGCTCGGGATGAACACGAAAACGGCGAGAATTTTGACGATTTCGCGGATTTTGGATGGATTTCGAGGGGGAGAAGGTGGGGAAAAGCAAGATCCATGAGTTACACACCGAATCCACGAATCAAAATCAAAAAATCATCATCAAAACCAACAAATCACAAAAAAATTTGGGGGCTATTTTTGGTGGGGATTTTCGGATTTAGGACGAAAACAACAAAATCAAGCTAGAAAACACGGGGTAGGGGCTCCAAAAACGTGATCAACGTGGCTCATGATACCAAGATGATGTAGGGCGGAACCCTAGGGGCTGATCTTTCACGTTTGGAGTGGATCCTACGGAGAAACACGAAGAACGCGCAGAAGAACACAAGGGGAATCACGGGGAAAAATGAGAGAATCACTCAACCGACAAGAGATCGATCACACAAAGTCTAGATCATCGAAGCACGAGTAGCACGAGATAGAAAGTCAACAAGGGGAAGATACAAAGGGAACCGTTCTTCTCCGTGAGGAGGTCTTGATTGTCTTCTCCGGATGGAGGCCTTGAATCCGAATGGATCTTCTCCGAAGAGGCACGATCCCTCACGTGGAGTAGACGCGGTACGGATGAGCAAAGCTCTATCTCTAAATGAGCTATCACAATGCTAAGTCTCGAAGTGAGGAGCAGGAGTCCTATATATAGGCTAGGGGGCGAAGGGGTACATGGGCTCAGCCCAACACGCACGCGCAGGCGCTGGCCGGATGATCCGGGGGTGGAGCCGGATGATCCGGGCTGGTCCGGGTGATCCGGGTGGAGGCCCGGATGAGCCGGAGGCCTGGCTGGTGGCGGTGCAGGGCCGGATGTTCGGCTGGGGGTCCGGACGTCCGGGAAGGGTCCGGATGATCCGGGACGGGGTCCGGATGATCCGGCTTAAAGTGGGAGCTTCGGGTGTCTTCGAGGCGAGTTAGCCGATCGTCCGGGCCGGGGTCCGGATCGTCCGGGCTCTATCCGGATCGTCCGGGCCTCTGTCCAGATCGTCTGGCCAGTCTGGGACTTGGTGCTTTTCCTCTCCGTCTTCACGCATGTCTTCCGCTTCCGGTTCTCCTTGCTTCCTAGCTTCTCCATGGTTAACTCCTTGGTACCTGTGTATGCATAGCATTTCTGTTTGAGGTAGTAACCATGTCTCATGTGAATCGAAAGGGAGTTGTGAGAGGAGTGATGTCACCTCGGTTTCAAGAGCTCTTGCACGTGCTCGAGTCATAGGTCCAAGTGGTGTGGTAGGGGATGTAGATGCGTCCATGGGGATGATCGTGGGATGCTCTGCATCAGGGCTTTTCCCAAAAGGTGTGTACAGCAAGGATGATTGTGGTAAACTAAAAAGCAAAAACTAATATCATGCACGATGCTCCAAGCAAAACACATATCATGTGGCGAGTAAAAATATAGCTCCAAGTAAAGTTACCAATGAACGAAGACGAAAGAGGGTATGCCTTCCAGGGGCATCCCCAAGCTTAGGCTTTTGGCTATTCTTGAATATCTTGGGGTGCCAAGGGCATCCCCAAGCTTAGGCTCTTGCCACTCCTTATTCCATATTTCATCAAATCTTTACCCAAAACATGAAAACTTCACAACACAAAACTCAACAGGAAATCTCATAAGCTCTGTTAGTGAAAGAAAGCAAAACCACCACATAAGGTACTGTAATGAACTCATTATTTATTTATATTGATGTTAAACCTACTGTATTCCAAGTTCTCTATGGTTCATACCACTTAATACTAGCCATAGATGCATCAAAATAAGCAAACAACACACGAAAAACAGAATCTGTCAAAAACAGAATAGTCTGTAGAAATCTGTAACCCACGAATACTTCTGGAACTCTAACAATCCTACCAAAATAGGAAGTCCTGGGTAATTTGTCTATTTATCTACATCAAAATGAATCAACGCAAAAGCACGTTTATGTGATTTAACAAAACTAATTTCGTGCGTGCAAAGTTTCTGTTTTTCAGCAGAATCAAATTAACTATCACCATAGGTTATCCTATAGGTTCTACTTGGCACAAACACTAATTAAAACATAAAAACACATCTAAGCAGAAGGTAGATGCAATATTTATTACTAAACATAAACAAAAACAAAAAACACAAATAAAATTGGGTTGCCTCCCAACTAGCGCTATCGTTTAACGCCCCTAGATAGGCATAAAAGCGAGGATAGATCTAAGTAGTGCCATCTTTGGCACTCAATTCATAAGTAGCCCGCATGATAGATTCATAAGGTAATTTAATTTTCTTTCTTGGAAAGTGTTCCATGCCTTTCCTTAATGGAAATTGGAATCTATTATTCCCTTCCTTCATATCAATAATCGTGCCAATCGTTCTAAGGAAAGGTCTACCAAGAATAATAGGGCAAGAAAGATTGCAATCTATGTCAAAAAGATAAAATCTACGGGCACCAAATTTCTATTTGCAACAATGAGAACATCATTGATCCTTCCCATTGGCTTTTTAATGGTAGAATCCGCAAGGTGCAAATTTAAAGAGCAATCATCAAGATCATGAAAACCTAGAATATCACATAAAGTTTTCGGAATCGTGGAAACACTAGCACCCAAATCACACAAAGCATAACACTCATGATCTTTAATATTAATCTTTATAGTAGGTTCCCACTCATCATTAAGTTTTCTAGGTATAGAAACTTCCAAATTAAGTTTTTCATCAAAAGATTGCATCAAGGCATCAATGATATGTTTGGTAAAAGCTTTATTTTGACTATAAGCATGAGGAGAATTCACAACGGATTGCAACAAGGAAATACAACCTTCTAAAGAACAATTATCATAATCAAATTCCATGAAATCCAAGATAGTGGGTTCAATGCTATTTAAAGTCTTGACCTCTCCAATCCCACTTATACCAAATTTAGCATTAAGATCTAAAAACTCCGAATTATTGGGACACCTTTTAACTAAAGTTGACTCATCTCCAGTCCCATCATTATTAAGATTCATAATGTAAACACAAAGATATAATAGGGGACATATCAATAACTTTAAGATCTTCATCATTATTTTCATTGAAACTAGAATAACATGCCTTTATAAAGCAATCTTTCTTAGCACGCAATCTAGCGGTTCTTTCTTTGCACTCATCAATGGACACTCTCATTGCTTTGAGAGACTCATTGATATCATGCTTAGGAGAAGTAGATCTAAGTTTTAAAGAATCAACATCAAGCGAGAGTCTATCAATGTTCCTAGCCAAATCATCAACTTTGAGCAATTTTTCTTCAAGCGAGGCATTAAAATTCTTTTGAGAGATCATAAATTCTTTCACACTATTCTCAAAATCAGAGGCATCTTATTAAAATTACCATAAGAATTATTGTTGGAATTTCCATAATTATTAGAGGAATTACTAAGGAACGGTCTAGGATTAAAGTTTCCTCGATAAGCATTGTTTCCAAAACTGTTCCTACCAACAAAATTCACATCCATAAATTCATTATTATTCTCAATCAAAGTAGACAAAGGCATATCACTGGGATCAAGAGGAGTATTCTTAGTAGCAAACAACTTCATAAGTTCATCCATCTTTCCACTCAAAACATTAATTTCTTCTATAGCATGCACTTTTTGACTAGTAGATCTTTCGGTGTGCCATTGAGAATAATTAGCCATAATATTATCAAGAAGTTTTGTAGCATCTCCTAAAGTGATTTCCATAGACGTGCCTCCCGCGGCCGAATCTAAAAGATTTCTAGAAGCAAAATTCAATCCAGCAGAAATGTTTTGTATGATCATCCATAAATTCAAACCATGAGTAGGGCAATTGTGAATCATTAATTTCATCCTTTCCCAAGATTGGGCAACATGCTCATGATCTAGTTGTTTAAAATTCATAATATTGTTCCTAAGAGTGATGATCTTAGCAGGAGGAAAATACTTAGAGATAAAAGCATCGTTGCACTTATTCCATGAATTAATACTATTCTTAGGCAAAGAGGAAAACCAAACTTTAGCATGATCTCTAAGGGAAAACGGAAATAACTTCAATTTAACAATATCATTATCCGTATCTTTCTTCTTTTGCATATCACACAAATCAACAAAGTTGTTTAGATGGGTAGCGGCATCTTCACTAGGAAGGTCGGCGAATTGATCTTTCATAACAAGATTCAGCAAAGCAGTATTGATTTCACAAGACTCAACATCATTAAGAGGAGCAATCAGAGTACTAAGGAAATCATTATTATTGGTATTGGAGAAATCACACAATTTGGTATTATCTTGCACCATGGCGACAAGTAATCCAACACACAAGCAAACAGAAGAAGGCAAGTGAAAGAGAGGAGAAGATTGGGAAAGAGAGGGCGAATAAAACGGCAAGGGTGAAGTGGGGGAGAGGAAAACGAGAGGAAAATGGCAAATAATGTAAATGCGAGGGAGATGAGTTTGTGATGGGTACTTGGTATGTCTTGACTTGAGTGAAGACCTCCCCGGCAACGGCGCCAGAAATCCTTCTTGCTACGTCTTGAGATTGCGTTGGTTTTCCTTGAAGAGGAAAGGGTGATGCAGCAATAGTAGCGTAAGTATTTCCCTCAGTTTTTGAGAACCAAGGTATCAATCCAGTAGGAGGCTCCTCAAAAGTCCCACGCACCTACACAAACAAACAAAGAACTCGCAACCAACGCAATAAAGGGGTTGTCAATCCCTTCACGGCCACTTGCGAAAGAGAGATCTGATAGAGATAGTATGATAAGATAAATATATTTTTGGTACTTTATATTATAGATTAAAAAAGTAAAGATGCAAATAAAAGTAGATTGAAAGCTTATATGATAAAAGATAGACCCGGGGGACATAGGTTTCACTAGTGGCTTCTCTCAAGATAGCATAAGTATTACGGTGGGTGAACAAATTACTGTCGAGCAATTGATATAAAAGCAAATAATTATGAGATTATCTAGGCATGATCATGTAAATAGGCATCATGTCCGCGACAAGTAGACCGACTCCTGCCTGCATCTACTACTATTACTCCACACATCGACCGCTATCCAGCATGCATCTAGAGTATTAAGTTCATAAGAACAGAGTAACACATTAAGAAAGATGACATGATGTAGAGGGATAAACTCATGCAATATGATATAAACCCCATCTTTTTATCCTCGATGGCAACAATACAATACGTGCCTTGCTGCCCCTGCTCTCACTGGGAAAGGACACCGCAAGATTGAACCCAAAGCTAAGCACTTCTCCCATTGCAAGAAAGATCAATCTAGTAGGCCAAACCAAACTGATAATTCGAAGAGACTTGCAAAGATAACTCAATCATACATAAAAGAATTCAGAGGAGATTCAAATATTTCTCATAGATAAACTTGATCATAAACCCACAATTCACCGGATCTCGACAAACACACCGCAAAAAGAGTTACATCAAATAGATCTCCAAGAAGATCGAGGAGAACATGGTATTGAGATCCAAAAATAGAGAAGAAGTCATCTAGCTAATAACTATGGACCCGAAGGTCTGTGGTAAACTACTCACAACTCATCGGAGGGGCTATGGTGTTGATGTAGAAGCCCTCCATCGTCGATTCCCTCTCCGGCGGAGCGCCGACGAAGGTTCCAAGATGGGATCTCGCGGATACAGAAGGTTACGGCGGTGGAACTAGGTTTTCGTGGCTTGTTCTGATGTTCTCGGGGTACGTGGGTAAATATAGGAGGAAGAAGTAGGTCGGTGGCCGCCCGAGGGGCCCACGAGATAGGGGGCGCGCCCTGTAGGGGTGAGTGCGCCCTCCACCCTCGTGGCCGGCTCGGCTGCTTCTTGACTTGCACTCCAAGTCCTCTGGATCATGTTCATTCCAAAAATCACGCTCCCGAAGGTTTCATTGCATTTGGACTCTGTTTGATATTACTTTTCTTCGAAATACTAAAATAGGCAAAAAAATAGCAATACGGGCTGGGCCTCCAGTTAGTAGGTTAGTCCCAAAAATGATATAAATGTGTAAAATAAAGCCCATAAACACGGGTAATATAATAGCATGGAACAATCAAAAATTATAGATACGTTGGAGACGTATCAATGCTACTGACGCAGGGTTTTGCCTAAGCACCGCTACGATATTACTGAGGTGGAATATGGTGAAGGGGGGCACCGCACACGGCTGGGAGAGATCAATAGATCAACTTGTGTATCTAGAGGTGCCCCCTGCCCCCGTATATAAAGGAGTGGAGGAGGGAGGAGGGCCGGCCCTCCTATGGCACGCCCTGGAGGAGTCCTGCTCCCACCGGGAGTAGGATTCCCCCTTCCAAGTAGTAGGAGTACAAATCAAGGAAAGGGAAAAGAGAAGAGAAGGAAGGAGGGGGCGCAGCCCCTCCCCCTAGTCCAATTCGGACTAGGCCTTGGGGGGGCGCGCAGCCTCCCCTCTCTTTCCCCTAAAGCCCAATAAGGCCCATATACTCCCCGGCGAATTCCCTTAACTCTCGAGTACTCCAAAAAATACCCGAATCACTCGGAACCTTTACGATGTCCGAATATAGTCATCCAATATATCGATCTTTACGTCTCGACCATTTCGAGACTCCTCGTCATGTCCCCGTTCTCATCCGAGACTCCAAACTACCTTCGGTACATCAAAACACATAACTCATAATATAAATCGTCACCGAATGTTAAGCGTGCGGACCCTACGGGTTTGAGAACTATGTAGACATGACCGAGACACGTCTTCGGTCAATAACCAATAGCGGAACCTGGATGCTCATATTTGCTCCCACATATTCTATGATGATATTTATCGGTCAAACCGCATAACAACATACGTTGTTCCCTTTGTCATCGGTATGTTACTTGCCCGAGATTTGATCGTCGGTATCTCAATACCTAGTTCAATCTCTTTACCGGCAAGTCTCTTTACTCGTTCCGTAATACATCATCCCGCAACTAACTCATTAGTAACAATGCTTGCAAGGCTTTATAGTGATGTGCATTACCGAGAGGGCCCAGAGATACCCCTCCGACAATCGGAGTGACAAATTCTAATCTTGAAATATGCCAACTCAACAAGTACCTTTGGAGACACCTATAGAGCACCTTTATAATCACCCAGTTACGTTGTGACGTTTGGTAGCACATAAAGTGTTCCTCCGGTAAACGGGAGTTTCATAATCTCATAGTCATAGGAACATGTATAAGTCATGAAGAAAGCAAAAACAACATACTAAATGATCAAGTCCTAAGCTAACGGAATGGGTCAAGTCAATCACATCATTCTCCTAATGATGTCACCCTGTTAATCAAATGACAATTCATGTCTATGGTTAGGAAACTTAACCATCTTTGATTAACGAGCTAGTCAAGTAGAGGCATACTAGTGACACTATGTTTGTCTATGTATTCACACATGTATTATGTTTCCGGTTAATAAAATTCTAGCATGAATAATAAATATTTATCATGAAATAAGGAATAAATAATAACTTTATTATTGCCTCTAGGGCATATTTCCTTCACAAAAAGTCCTGCTTAGGAGCCAAATTTGAGGGTCCTCCGGGCCTCCTGGCGCAAGCGAAGATTATTTTCTAGATTCCCAAACTCGTCGTGAGCATTTTGTGTACTTGTGCGTATGAAACGGACTCCGAATGACAAAGTTATGACCGTTTAGTGTACACCGGTTCTTTATATGGCAATCCTTAAAAGAACTTCATTTTCTAGTGACACGTTCCCGCGCGCCGGCTTGAAATTTTGTGACCTCCATAGTGGAGATAATGTTTTCACATTATATTGACCGATGCTAGGAATGCCCTCTTGTTATTGGTTGTCACACACGTGCGTTAGGGTATGCCGCACGCCGAAAACAAGGAGAATAAGGCTTATAGTCACCATATTTTCTTGAATTTACAACCAAATGGGATAACCCTGATCATATAGCATGTGCAGAATGCAACGATTGTCCTTACCAGGCGGACTAATGTTTCCAATCACCAGAATCTCTCGGATTTCCTTCCAAAGGAGTGCCAATGGGTTCAGAATCTTGTCTGAAAAGCAGCTTCGAATTATGTTCTGTGAATTTCAACAGGGCGAAATGTCCTCCCGAGGGGCCGAATTTGAGGGTCCTCCTGGCCTCTTGGCGCAAGCAAAGATTATTTTCTAGATTCCCATGCTCGTCGCGGGCATTTTGAGTACTTGTGCATCTGAAACGGACTCCGAATGACAAAGTTTTGACCGTTTTAGTGAACACCGGTTCTTTATAAGGCAATCCTTGTAAGAACTTCATTTTCTAGTGACGCGTTCTGGCGCGCCGGCTTGAAACTTTGTGTTCTCCATAGTGGAGATAGTATTTTCACATTTATATTAACCAATTCCAGGAATGCCCTCTTGTTATATCTTGTCACACACGTGCGTTACAGCATGCCACATGGCGAAAACAAGAAGAATAAGGCTTATAGTCGCCATATTTTCTTGAATTTACAACCAAATGGGATGCCCATAATCATAGAGCATGTGCAGAATGCAACATTTGTCCTTACCAGGTGGACTAATATTTATACTCACCAAAATCTCTCGAATTTCCTTCCAAAGGAGTGCCAGTGGGTTCAAAAACTTGTCTGAAAAGCAGCAACGAATTTTGTTCTTTGAATTTCAGGGGCAAAAAGTCCTGCTTAGGGGCCAAGTTTGAGGGTCCTCCGGGCCTCCTAACGCAAGCGAAGAGTATTTTCTAGATTCCCAGCTCGTCGCGAGCATTTTGAATACTTGTGCGTCTGAAATAGACTCCGAATGACAAAGCTATGACCGTTTTAGTGAACACCGATCCTTTATATGACAATCCTTGAAAGAACATCATTTTCCAATGACGCGTTCTGGCGCGCCGGCTTGAAAATTTGATTCCTCCCTATTGGAGATAGTGTTTTCACATATATATTGACCAATGCCAGGAATGCTGATGTGGGGTAGAACCCTATATGCTCAATATTTCACGATTGGAGGGGATCCTATGAAGAACACGAGCAGAAATCACAAGGGGAAACACGGGAGGAATCACTCAACCAACAAGATTTGGTCACACATGTGGTAGATCCTCGAAACACAAAGAGTGATACACGATTCAAAGTCAACCAAGGACGATGCAAAAGGTCTTCTCCGTGAGGAGGTCTTGAAGGGCCTTCCTGTGAGGGTCTGGAATCCTGTAACACCCCGGATGTAACTTTCCATATTTGTAACTCCAACTCTTGCCATTTCCGGCTATGTGATATATTATTTTCTCCGTGGTTGGGTTTTGTCTTTCATTTTGCATTTTTTTCATGTCATGCATCTCATCTCATAGCATCATGCGCATTGCATCTGCTTGTTTTCATAAAGCTTGCATCTGTTCGTAGTTGCCGCGTTCCCCCCTGCCTTCATTGACCGATCTGAGTCCAACCGGGTTTTTGACTCCCTCTTGTCTGACTGTTTGACCCTCTCTACACTTTGCTCAGACCCCTTGCGCGCGTCCGAAAGTTGTCCCAAACTCGACCAGCTCTGTTGTTACCAATGGGTGCGGATCATCCCCAAACATCTAAAAAACATCTCCGTTTTCTTCAATCCATTCTCGACCGCCCAATTACAATCAAACGGACCGAATACCCCCTAACCTAATCCACCAATATATATAACCAGAGCAAACCCTAGGTGTTGTCCCATCCATCAAATACCCCCCCCCCCCCGGCCCAGTCGGCCGTCGCCACTCTCTTCCTTGGGATTGCTCCCGATCCAAAAATCCTCCAACCAGAGCCCGCACCCGATCCATCGCCCTCCGACCACCTCCCTCGTCTTGCGCGTCCGCCCAATCGAGCTCGCTCATCGCCCCAACCTCTCAACCGGCTGCTGCCACAAGCAGCAGCAACAACCCCGCCCGGAGCTCTCCTACTCGTGCGCCTCCTCCTCGTCCCAGCGGAGCTCCGTCCTCCCGAGCTCCCCCGCAGGCAGCCCCACGCCCGGTTCAGGTGGGATCGAGGCGACCACCTCGTGCACGCCGTGTCGGTGAGTCCAATCGTCGGACTAGCACCACCACCAGGCTGCACCTCTCCTTCCCTTCTCCCCCTACTGTTTTCTCTCCTTCCCTTTGATCTCTCTCACGACCTCCCTCACTCGTCATTTCACAGGAGGAGCTCCGTCTGCGCCATGGATGCCCTGCCTCGCCGGATCCATCCATTCTCCTCGCCCCACGCCCTGGATCCGGTCGATCCGACCTTCCCCATGCCCAAGACCTTGCTGCCCCTTGGCTATGCTCCCGGCCACCGGCGCCCAGCTCACCTCCTCTCCTTCACTCTTGCACGAGCAGGACGGCCCCTCCCTGCTTCGTGTCCATCCAGATCCGGCACTGGCCCGCCGTCTTCGACCTCCCTCTGCGTGCCCGCAAGCTCCATCCGCCACCAGCGCCACAAGTAGCAGCAGCAACCCCGCCCGGAGCTCTCCTAGTCGTGCGCCTCCTCCTGTCCCAGCGGAGCCCCGTCCTCCCGAGCTCCCCCACATGCAGCCCCGCGCCCGGTTCAGGCGGGATCGAGGCGACCACCTCGTGCACGCCGAGTCGGCGAGTCCAATCACGGGACTAGCACCACCACCAGGCTGCACCTCTCCTTCCCTTCTCCCCCTGCTGTTTTCTCTCCTTCCCTTTGATCTCTCTCACGACCTCCCTCTCTCGTCGTTTCACAGGAGGAGCTCCATCTGCGCCATGGATGCCCTGCCTCGTCGGATCCGTCCATTCTCCTCGTCCCGCGCCCTGGATCCGGTCAATCCGACCTTCCCCATGCCCAAGACCTCGCCGCCCCTTCGGTATGATCCCGGCTACTGGCGCCCAGCTCACCTCCTCTGCTTCGCCCCTGCACGAGTAGGACGGCCCCACCCTGCTTCGTGTCCGTCCAGATCCGGCGCTGGCCCGGCGTCTTCGACCTCCCTCTGCGTGCCTGCAAGCTCCATCCGCCAGCAGCGCCTTCGCAGCACCAGCTCGCCGGAGCGCCGTTGTTGCGCTGCACGGGTTCTGCCTCACCCGCCCTGCTTCGTGTCCATCCAAATCCGGCGCTGGCCCGCCGTCTTCGACCTCCCTCTCCGCACGGGTTCTGCCTCACCCGCTCGTCTATGTACGCGAGGGAAACGAGGGGACCTCCTATATGACGCGTTTTGCGTCATGCAACAGCTCGACGTGCAGGGGAGACGCGCTACTGGGCTGGCCCAATCTGATTCCAGTCGCGCGACATAGAAAGGGCATAAAATAAAGACATACGGGATTTGATCCCAGGACCTCATGCTACAGACAGCAAGCCCTTCGCCACTACACCAGACAACAACAGCTGGTTGTAAGAGGTGCAAAATATAATAAGACGGCATAGAAAGTGTTGAGATTTGGAAAACATTTCGTAAAAATTGCAAGCAGTTTTGAAATGCCGTGATTTCACTATATTCTTTTTTTAGAATTGAAGATTTTTTGATATCCCACTTTAAAAATTAAACACGAACAAATCCTGCAAATCCTAAACAGTTTTCTAAAACGCGAACAATTTTTTAAAAGTTTAACCATTTCTGAAAAAACAAACAAATTACGAAAAACGTGAACCTTTCTTCAAATTTCCGAATATTTCTAGAGATCATGAACAAATTTTAAGTTCTGAACAAAAATGGAAAACATGAACATCTTTTGCGTTCGGACCAAAAAAGTTAAAATAGAACATTTTTAAAGCAAACAAAAATTGTACTGTATGAGTTTTTGGAAATGCGAACCAAAAATTTGAAACATGGGAACATTTATTGAAATTCCAAACAAAACGATGAAACCGCAAGCATTATTTTCAGCATGAACATTTTTCTGAATTGGTGAAAAAATCTTCAAAAGAAAAATATTTTTTGAAATTCCGAACATATTGTAAAAACCACGAACTCTTTTTGAATTTGTGAACAAAATTATATAAACAGGAACATTTTTTTGAATTTCGGAACAAAAATTTTGAAACCACGAACATTTTTTGAATTTGTGAACAAATTTTGAAAAACGGGAACATTTTTTGAATATGTGAACAAAATTTGAAAAACAGGAACATATTTTGAAATTCGAAAAAAAAAATGAAACCACGAACATTTTTCGAATTTATGAACAAATTTTGAAAACCAGGGATATTTTGTCAAATTCTGAATAATATTTGATATTTCCAAAAAAGTTGAAAAAGAAAAATAAACTTGAAAAGAAAAAAAAATGAAAAAAAGGAAAAAGAAAAGAAAAAACGAAAAAGAAGAGAAATAGAAAAAAGAAAAACGAAAAATAAACTGAAAAAGAAAAAGTCAGTTCAGGAACCTTCTAGAAGATTCCATAAACCGGAAAGAACCATCCAGGAAACTCTAGAAGGTTCCCAAAACCAGAACTCTGCAAACACGTTAAATGGGCCGGCCCATGACATCGCTTGATCGCCAAGTCTGTGCAAAACGGGGATACTTTGACACAACGAGCGTCCAATAGGAAATTCCGAAAACGAGCGCCTCGCCTCGCGTTGACCGTGCCTCCAACGTGCCAGGCTGCTGCCCAGCAGCGCCCCCCAAGCCCTCTGGTGAGAAGCCAAGATCCAACGCCCTGCCTTGCACTAATGTGCCAGCCAGTTTCAGCCCGCGGATGTTTTTTTCCAGTTCTGGACGATTTGCTATTTATCCATGAGTTACTGTTTTACACAAAAGTCTCTCTAGATCATGCATATAATAACTCCACAACCGTGCATCGGTTTAAAATGATCTATATATGTAAAATGCTTAGAATTGCATCTAGTTTCATAATATGCTATTTTCATCCATGTTAGAAATGTTTAAAATGATGTTTGTTTAAATTTGCTTAAATGCCATGCTAAATGGGGTGGAGAAATATTATTCATAACTAAATAATTGTCGCTTCAATTTTAATAAACTTTATATGTAAATGTGGTGGGGAAATGCATAGATTAACTTGGCGCACTTTGTTTTACTGCTTAACAACATTAAAATTTGGTTTAGGGCAGAACAGTACCAAATTCAAAATATGGACATGAAGATTTTTCAGAATTCTTGTTTGTTGTTTCCAGTCTCATTTAAACTTGCCTAAACAGTTAGTTTACTTATGTTTCACCTCTTGCCATGTTTAACAACATTTAATATTGTTGTGTACCTAAACGAGAGCGAACTAAATAATTGATGTGTTGTTTCGGCAATATGCAACTCGTTGCATATTGAGCTCCACTTAATTTGTAGTATTGTTTGTTGCACTTTGCCATGCCATGCCTCTTTAAACCGGACATGCATTATACTTGATTTTGCATCATGCCATGCTTATGTGATGGTTGTTTACCTTGTTGTTTGCTTCTTTCTAGTTGCGCTTCTCCTTGATAGTTCCGGTAACGTTGCATTTGTGAGGATTCGTTCGACTATGTTGGTTCGTCTACTTCATGGTTTCGATCTTCTTCCTAGTGGGATTTCAGGCAAGATGACCATTACCCTCGATATCACTTCTATCTTTGCTTGCTAGTTGCTTCGTTCTATCGCTATGTTGCGTTACCTATCACTTGTTTACCATGCCTCCCATATTGCCATGTCAAGCCTCTAACCCACCTTCCTAGCAACTGTTGTTTGGCTAAGTTACCGCTTTTGCTCAGCCCCTCTTATAGCGTTGTTAGTTGCAGGTGAAGTTGAAGATTGCTCCATGTTGGAACATGTTTATGTTGGGATATCACAATACCTCTTGTTTGAATTAATGCATCTATATACTTGGTAAAGGGTGGAAGGCTGCCTTTTCCCTGGTGTTTTATTCCACTCCTGCCGCCCTAGTTTCCGTCATACCGGTGTTATGTTCCTTGATATTGTGTTCCTTACGCGGTCGGGTTTATGGGAACCCTTTGACAGTTCGCTTTGAATATAACTCCTCCAGCAAGGCCCAACCTTAGTTTTACATTTGCCTAACAACCTACTAACTTTCCCTTGGGTTTTGACGAGCCCGAGGGTCATCCTTATTTTTAACCCCCCTCCCCCCCCCCCCCGAGGGCCAGTGCTTCTCCAAGTGTTGTTCCGAACCGGGCGATGTCCGGCGCCCCCTAGGCAACCAGGGTCTATGCTAACCCGACATCTAGCCCATCCAGTGTGCCCTGAGAATGAGATACGTGCGACTCCTATCTGGATTTCTCGGCACATCGGGCGGTCTTGCTGGTCTTGTTTTACCATTTTCGAAATGTGTTGTAACCGGGATTCCGAGACTGACCGGGTCTTTCCGGGAGAAGGAATATCCTTCGCTGATCGTGAGAGCTTGTGATGGGCTAAGTTGGGACAGCCCTGCAGGGTATAAACTTTCGAGAGCCGTGCCCGTGGTTATGTGGCAGATTGGAATATGTTAATATCCGGTTGTAGAGAACTTGACACTTAACTTAATTAAAATGCATCAACCGCGTGTGATGGTTTCTTTTCGGTGGAGTCCGGGAAGTGAACACGGTTTGGGTTATGTTTGAACGTAAGTAGTTGCAGGATCACTTCTTGATCACTTTTAGCTTCATGACCGTTGCGTAGCTTCTCGTCTTACTCTTATTTGCATATGTTAGCCACCATATTTGCTTAGCGCTTGCTGCAACTACACCTCATTACCTTATCCTACCCATAAGCTTAAATAGTCTTGATCTTGCGGGTTTTGAGATTGCTGAGTCCTCCTGACTCACAGATACTATCAAAACAGTTGCAGGTGCCGACGATACCAGTGTAGGTGATGCTACCGAACTCAAGTGGGAGTTTGACGAGGTCCTTGGCTGTTACTACGTGTCTTTTCCTGATGATCAGTAGTGGATCCCAGTTGGGACGATCGGGGATCTAGCATTTGGGGTTATCTCATTTTCATTTTGTTTTGTCCGTAGTCGGACTATGTGTGTACTCTGGATGATGTATGAACTATATGATCTTTGTGTGAAGTGGCGATTGTAAGCTAACTCTATTTATCCCTTTCTTGTTCATTACATGGGATTGTGTGAAGATGACCCTTCTTGCGACAAAAACACTATGCGGTTATGCCTCTAAGCCGTGCCTCGACATGTGGGAGATATAGCCGCATCGTGGGCATTACAAATCTGCTTGGGGGATCTTCTCCGAAGAGGTCGTGAACTCTGATGGAGAAGTATCCAAGTCAATGAGCAAAGCTCCACACAAATATGATCTAAACCAATGCTAACCCTAACTAGGAGAAGGAGGAGCTCTATTGATAGTCTAAGTGCAAAAGGGGGCGGAATGAAAGAGTACATGGGCCTCAGGCCTGAAGCGGCGCACACACAGGCAGCGGACGTCCGGTAGGGCTCGGACTTATGCTAATTACGCTCTGTAAATGTGGTACTGGACGTCCGGAGACGGCCGATCATCCTGTCGCCGGTCGTCCGGTCGCTTCGAATTTCCGTTGAAATGCTTCGGGTGTGGAACTGCCAACTGTCCAAGGGGGCCCGGACATCCGCTCGCTGGGAAGTGTTGCTGGACGTCCGGTCCTGGGCGTACATCTGCTCACTGTAGCTTTCGTAGGCTGGGACGTGGGTCGGCTGGGCCTTCAGCCACCGGACGTCCGGTCCTGGTCGGACGTCCGCTGGCTGGAGCGTCAGGCGCCGAATGTCCGGTCCTGGTCAGACGTCCGGTGGATGGAGCTTCTTCGGTAGCTCTTCTTCTTGTCCTTTGTACTCGGTGTCCTTGCCGTCTTGTCCATTGGATGTAGATGTTCCGTGGCCTTCCTCCAAGTACCTGATCACACATAGTGTTTCCGCTTGAGGTAGTAGCCATGTCTCATGTGTAGAAAGTGGTAGTTCGGAAAGGAGCGAGTTCACCTCATCTTTGATAGCCTTTGCTCGAGCTCTTGTCATTGGTCCAACTGGTGTCCTGGGAGATGTAGATACGTCCACGGGGATGATCGTGGGATGCTCCGCATCATCTCCCCCTCCCTGGGAAAGATCCTACCTCGGACCGAAAGCTTCATCACCATGGTATGGCGATAGGTCTTTGACATTGAACATGTCGCTCATGTTGTATTTGTCGCTTGGGAGGTCGATATTGTAAGCGTTGCTGTTTTAGCGTGCTAGCACCTTGAAGGGTCCATCGGCTCGGGGTAGAAGTTTGGACTTGCCTTCGTTGGGGAAGCAATCCTCACGAAGGTGTAGCCACACAAGATCTCCGATGTTGAATATCATGGGTTGCTTGTTGATGTTGAGATTGGTCGCGAGTCGTTGTACTTGGCGCTCGATGGTGTGCCTTGTATCTTCATGCATCTTCTTGAGGTAGCTTGATCGTGCACTCCCATCCATATTGATGCACTCTTGTAGTGTAAGAGGAAGAATGTCCAATGGGGACAATGGGTTGAAACCGTAGACAACCTCGAAGGGGGACTTGCCGGTTGTGGAGTGTCTTGCACGGTTGTAGGCATACTCGGCAATGGGTGGGCACTCCTCCCACTCCTTGATGTTCCTCTTGATCAACACACATAGTAGAGTGGAGAGTGTTCTGTTCGTCACCTCTGTTTGGTTGTCAGTTTGAGGATGGTATGCCGAAGAGAACAAGAGCTTGATTCCGAGCTTGGCGCATAGAGTCTTCCAAAAATAAATCAAGAACTCGACGTCCCGGTACGAGACAATCGTCTTTGGCACTCCATGGAGGCGCTAGATTTCCCTACAAAAAATATTTGCAATATGTGAAGCATCGTCTATCTTGTTGCATGGGATAAAATGAGCCATCTTAGAGAATCGGTCCACAACAAACACGGAATCCTTTCCATTTTGAGTCCTAGGCAAACAAAGTACAAAGTCCATGCTAATGTCTTCCCAAGGTTGATATGGAATAGGAAGTGGCATGTAAAGATCGTGGGATTGAACTTTTGACTTAGTTTTGCGACATGTCGAACGTCGGTTGGTGAAGCGTGAGACGTCGCGGAACAACTTGGGCCAAAAGTAGTTCTTGGAGAGCGTAGGGAATGTCTTGTTGCATCCAAAGTGTCCCATTAGTCCGCCTCCATGAGCCTCTTGCAAAAGGAGCAAACGAAGAGAAGACTCGGGAATGCAAAGTTTGTTAGCTCTCATAAGATAATCATCCTTGATGTGATAGCGTTCCCAAGATGTATGCATCAAACACTTGGCATAAGGAATTGCAAAAGTAGGATCATGCGCATACAAGTCTTTTATGTGCTCAAAGCCAATGTCATTTAATTCAAGTTTAGTAACAAGCATGCATATGTGGGAAAGAGCATCCGCTACAACATTTTCCTTACCTTTGATGTACTTGATGACATAAGGAAAAGAATCAATGAATTCACTCCACTTAGCATGATTCTTTTTCAACTTAGTTTGGCCCTTTAGGTACGTGAGAGTTTCATGATCGGTAAGGATGATAAATTCATTAGGGTGAACATAATGTTCCCATTCACGCAAAACACGCTAAAGCATATAGCTCTTTGTCATAGATGGGATAACTGAGTTGCGCTCCAAAAAGTTTCTCACTAAATTATGCTATGGGTCGCTTCCCTTGCGTTAACACACCTCCTATGTCGTTACCACTAGCATTGCAATGAATTTCAAAAGGTTTGTCAAAATTGGGTAATGCAAGCACGGGAGCATGAGTAAGCAAATTCTTAAGCTCATTAAATGCGGTATCTTCGGATTGTCCCCAAACAAAAGGAGCATTTTTCTTACTCAAAGAATGCAAAGGTGAAGCAATGGTGCCAAAATCCTTCACAAATCTACGATAGAAACCGGCTAAACCAAGAAAACTACACACTTGTTGCAAGTTGGTTGGTTGGGGCCAAGTTTTAATAGCAATGATCTTACATTCACCTACATGAACACCCTTAGAAGACACAACGAAATCCAAGAAAACAAGCTTATCAACACCAAAAAGGCATTTGCCCATATTAGCATAAAGGCACTCTTTCCTAAGGGTTTGCAACACGGTTCTAAGATGGGTGACATAATCTTTTTGGATTTGCCGAAGACAAGAATATCATCAAAATAGACCACAACAAATACACAAATATAGTGATAGAGGAAAGGTGTCCCGTCTTTTGATGAGATGATGGATATCGCTTTGGTGGAAGTCGACTTTGACGATCCGACTACAAACGTGCGAGGACGTCGCGCCTTAGCAATCGCTAAACCAACTCCGAGAGGTTATTGACCACGCCGGAGCACGATCAACCTTACCACGAGGGTCTATTTCCTGCGAGCAAACGAAGAACAAGCAAGAAACTGAGATTGCAATCTGGATATTGTGAATATAAGATGAAAGCTTTATTGATCAAGGTGGGGTTCTGTGACGCCTTTGTCTGGTCGTTGAACACAAACGAAGTACGCGAAGTTGCAGCTATGGCGAACTTTTAATCTAAGCAAAACCCAAAGTCTAAACGACGGCCTAAGGGCTGTATATATGGAGGAAGAGGGGGGGGGGGGATTTCGTGGCCCTTGGGGAAGGGGTCCGAAACCAACCCTATCTCTTGTTTCCCCACACACACGGACTATAAAAACAGCCTATACTCAAGTATTTCGAAAATACATGGGCCTGGCCCAATAATAAGGTGACGTAGCACCTAGAATAGCCTTTGGACGAAAGTTATGAAGTAGCATCTTGTATATTTCATCCAAGGATTCATGCACTCATTATGGTGGCTTCAACGTCCTGAAATCATCACTTGTAACTCCGTTCTTGTTCCCCTTGCACATGCCATCATCTCCATGCTTGTTCTTGCTCGAATCGTCATCCTTCTCCAAGCTAGGCCCTTCATTTGTAAGCAAAACAAATGTATCCAATTTAGGCAGCATCATATTCTCATGAACATTAAAATCATTACCAAGAAACCAAAGTACCTGATAATTTAATTGGCTTGCGCGAGTTCTAGTAATTGGTCCAGTATGTATAGCAGCAGGGGCTGTGGGTTTATCAATGGTATTGATGTCCTCATCATCCTCCCCTTCTTGAAATGAAGTCGTCCTCGACGGAAGCTCATCTTCCTTACCCAAATAAGGCTTCAAATCTGCAATGTTAAAAGTGGGACTAACCCCAAAATCTGCAGGCAGCTCAAGTTTATATGCATTATCATTTATTTTCTCTAACACCATAAAAGGACCATCAACACGTGGCATTAGCTTTGATTTGCGCAAATCAGGAAATCTATCCTTACGCAAATGTAACCAAACAAGATCTCCAGATGCAAACACAATATGTTTTCTACCTTTATCTCCAGCAAGTTTATATTTAGCATTCATTCTCTCAATGTTTTCCTTAGTTAAGTCATGCATTTTTAAAATCAATTCAGCACGTTGTTTAGCATCAAAATTAACCTTCTCCGAAGATGGAAGAGGCAACAAATCAATAGGTGCACGAGGTAGGAAACCATACACAATTTGATGTAGGGTAGAACCCTAAGAGGGATCTTTTCACACTTGGAGGGGGAAATGGAGAGAAACAACAAGAACACAAAGAGGAAATCACTCCAACAATTCCCGATTACACAACCACTAGGGTAACAACACAAGATCCACAAGTCACAAACACAATCAAAGGAAAGATACAATGGCAAAGTTCATCCTAAATCCAAAGGAGGTGGGGGCTTGAAGGTAGTCTTCTCCTTATGGAGGTCTTGAAATCCACAAGGATTCTTCCCTAGGGGGTCTTGATCCTCCAAGAGGGAAGGTGAAGGAGCAAAGCTCACAAATATCTCATCTAATACTTTGCTAATCCTAAACATGGTCCTTGGTACGGAATATATAGCCTTTGGGTCAAAGGAGATGGAGAGGAACGGAAGATGCAATCTCAGCTGGCCATCCTGGGAGGCCCGTGCGCATGGGGGTCCCGTGGGCACGGTACAGGCCCGTGCGCACGGGGTGCTCCAGCGCCAACTTCCTGTGTAGTCCGTGGGCACGGGGTCTCGAGGGCCCGTGCGCACGGGGTCGCCTGGAGCCTCCTGTGCTGCTGCTGTTGTCCTTCTTATTGGTTCGCACGGCCTTGGGGTGGTCTTTCTTCTCCTTGGTGATGCTCCTGAGCTTCTTGGTGATGTTCCTCTTCATACCTAAGGAGGCATAGCATATTTTGGTGAGGTAGTAAACATGTTCCATCCGTGTCCATATGCAAGTCTAGTAGGAAGGAATTCACCTCGGTTTCCAAAGCACGTGCTCTAGCTCTTGTCATGGGTCCTCGTGGGGTCGGATGTGTCAGTGTAGAGTCCATGGGGATGTTGAAAGGATGCTCCGCATCATCTCCCCTCCCTTGGGAAAGATCTGATCTCGGATCAAATCCTTCATCACCATGGAAAGGCGAGAAGTCTTTGACGTTGAAGATATCGCTCATGTTGTACTTGTCTCGTGGGAGTTCAATCTTGTAGGCATTGTCGTTGTAGCATGCTAGAACCTTGAAGGGTTCATCAGCTCGAGGGAGAAGTTTGGACTTGCGTTCATTGGGGAAGCGGTCCTTGCGAAGGTGTAGCCACACGAGATCGCCTATGTTGAAGATCATGGGTTGCTTGTTGACGTTGAGCTTGGTCGCTATTCGGTGTACTTGGCGCTCGATGGCGTTCCTTGTATCTTCATGCAACTTCTTGATGTAGCTTGCTCGTTCACTCGCATCCATGTTGGTGCGCTCTTGTAGAGGAACTGGTAGAATGTCCAAAGGGGACAACGGGTTGAAGCCGTAGACGACCTCGAAGGGGGACTTGCCAGTAGTCGAATGTCTTGCACGGTTGTAGGCATACTCGGTGATGGGTATACATGCCTCCCACTCCTTGATGTTCTTCTTGATCAACACGCGAAGTAGAGTGGATAGTGTCCGGTTCGTCACCTCCGTTTGGCCGTCGGTTTGAGGATGGTATGCGGATGAGAATAAGAGCTTGATTCCGAGCTTGGCGCATAGCGTCTTCCAAAAGTAACTCAAGAACTTGACGTCACGGTCGGAGACGATTGTCTTTGGTACTCCATGGAGGCGCAAGATTTCCCTACAAAAGAGATTTGCAATGTGTTAAGCATCGTCTATCTTGTTGCAAGGAATGAAATGTGCCATCTTAGAAAATTGGTCCACAACAACAAGTACGGAATCCTTTCCATTTTGAGTTCTAGGCAAACCAAGTACAAAATCCATGCTAATGTCTTCCCAAGGTTGATAAGGAATAGGAAGAGGCATGTCAAGACCATCGGATTGAGCTTTAGACTTAGCTTTGCGACATGTCGAGCACCGGGTGGTGAAGCGTGAGACGTCATCGAACATCTTGGGCAAAACGTAGTTCTTGGAGAGCGTGGCGAATGTCTTCTCGTGTCCAAAGTGTCCCATGAGTCCGCCTCCATGAGCCTCTTGAAAAAGGAGCAAACAAAGAGAACACTCGAGAATGCATAGTTTGTTAGCTCTCATAAGATAACCATCCTTGACGTAATATTGTTCCCAAGATGTATGCGTCAAACATTTAGTATAATGAGTGGCAAAAGATGGACCATTAGCATACAAGTCTTTTATGTGCTCAAAGCCAATAACATTCAACTCAAGTTTGGTGACAAGCGTGCACATGCGTGAAAGTGCATCCGCAACTACATTTTCCTTACCCTTAATGTACTTGATCACATAGGGGAAAGATTCAATAAATTCACTCCATTTTGCATGACGCTTGTTCAACTTAGTTTGACCTTTTAGCACTTAAGTGTTTCATGATCGGTATGGATGACAAACTCATTGGGTCTAAGATAATGTTCCCAAACATGTAGTACACGCACTAAAGCATACAATTCTTTGTCATAGATGGGGTAGTTAAGTTGAGCACCGGAGAGTTTTTCACTAAATATGCAATTGCTCGTTTTTCTTGCATCAAAACTCCGCCAATTCCGGTACCACTTGCATCATCATGAACCTCAAAAGTTTTGTCAAAATTGGGAAAAGCAAGAATCGGAGCATGAGTAAGCAAAGACTTGAGCTCATCAAAAGCGGTTGATTGCAAAGATCCCAAACAAAAGGAGCATTCTTCTTACTCAAAGCATGCAAAGGAGCGGCAATGGTGCTAAAGTCTTTCACAAAGCGGCGGTAAAAACCTCCTAGACCAAGAAAACTACGCACTTGTTGCAAATTGGTGGGTTGGGGCCAAGTTTTAATTGCTTCAATTTTAGATTGATCAACATGGACACCCTTGGAAGATACAACAAAACCCAAGAAAACGACTTTGTCAACACCAAATGTGCACTTTTTCATGTTTGCATAAAGATTTTCCTTGAGAAGGGTTTGCAAAACAGCCCTAACATGATTAAGATGTTCTTTCATGGTTTTGCTAAAAACAAGAATATCATCGAAGTAAACCACAACAAAGACTCCAATATAAGGGTGAAGCACATAATGCATGAGATGCACGAAAGTACCGAGAGCCTCTGATAAACCCATAGGCATAACTAACCACTCATATAAGCCAAATTTGGTTTTGAAAGCAGTTTTCCATTCATCACCCTCTTGAATGCGGATTTGATAATAGCCACTTTTAAGATCAATTTTTGAGAAAAAGTTGGCTCCACTAAGTTCATCAAGCATATCATCTAAGTGAGGAATGGGATGCCTATAGCGAATGGTAATAGCATTTATAGGTCTACAATCGGAACACAAGCGGAAACTTCCATCGGGCTTAGGCACAAGTATAACCGGAACTACATAAGGGCTTAAGGTTTCACGTACATGACTGTTGTCGATGAGTTGTTGTACTTGCCGTTGAATCTCCTTAGTTTCTTCGGGGTTGA
Organism: Triticum timopheevii; assembly: GCA_963921465.1. Classification (NCBI taxonomy): domain Eukaryota; kingdom Viridiplantae; phylum Streptophyta; class Magnoliopsida; order Poales; family Poaceae; genus Triticum; species Triticum timopheevii. Next base: position 330,056,628 of record OY997274.1, on the reverse strand, counting down.
CACGGTATGGAGCTTTGTTTGGAAGTGGCGCTCCGGGGATGAGGTCGATTCGATGCTCAATGCCTCGTAGAGGAGGTAGACCCGGAGGTAGCTCATCGGGGAAAACATCTTGGAATTCCTGCAAAAGATATTGAAACACTATAGGTAGCTCGTGAGAGTTGTTAGTTTTAGGTTCTCCATACTTGCACACAAGGAAAAAGTGCATCACACTCGATGGGTTCTCACACACTTCTCTCATCTCACTTTTTGTGGCAAATAGTATGAGGTTTTTCTCTCTAGGCGAAGAGGCACTCAAGTTTGGCTTGTGGCTCTCACTTACTTTTGGGTGGATCACTTTCTCACTCTTCTCTCCATGATGGGTGGCTTGCTTGTCGGCTATCACTTGACTAGGAGACATAGGTCATAGCACATACTCCTTCTCTTTCATCTTGAAGCTATAGTGATTGGTACTCCCATTGTGGATGACACCACGGTCGAATTGCCATGGTCGACCAAGAAGGAGGTGGCAAACGGTCATTGGGACCACATCACATTCCAAAGTGTCCTCATATGCACCAATTTTGAAGGAGACTTGGACCGTATGCTCAACTCGTATAGTGCCGGAGTCACTTAGCCATTGAACCTTGTAGGGGTGCGGGTGCTCCCTCTTGACCAATTGAAGCTTGGAGCATAGTTCTTCACTTGCCAAGTTGTGGCAACTACCTCCATCGATGATGACCTTGACGGACCTTCCATTGAAGCCAGCATTTGTGTGGAAGATGTGGCATCGTTGGTCTTCTTCTTGTTGATGTTGAAGAGTCAAGACCTTAGAGACAACGAGAGCGGGGCTCGAATCCTCATCACAGAAGACTCTATCATCTTCATCCTCGTTCACTCGCCGGTGCATGGCCACTTGCTCAGGAGCTTCCATTTCATCTTCACTCATTGAGTCATAGGTGCCATCGTCGTTGAAGATCATGGTGCGCTTGTTTGTGCCTTCATAGGACTCGTGGCCTTGGCCGCCGCAAGTGAAACACTTGAAGGAGCTTGTCTTGACGGTCTCGTAGGTCGTAGTAGATGAAGAAGCACGCGGCTTGAAGTTGCTTGTAGTAGGAGGAAGACGACTTGAACTTGCCAACGTTTTCTTGTAACTTGACTTGTCGTCGTTGCTTGGAGAAGTCTTGGTTGATGTTGATGTTGGAGGAGTTGTTGAAGCTTGGATGTTGGAGAGGCTGTATGTCTTGGATGAGTACTTGGTGTACTTGAAGTCATCTTGCACTTGATGTTCCGCCTTGGTTGCTTGATGCACGAGCTCAATGAGGTTGGAGTAGGGTTGGAAGTCGGCGATCTTCTTGATGGGATGATTGAGTCCGTTCAAGAAACGTGCCATAGTTTTCTCATCATCTTCCGTGACATTGGCTCAAATCATGGCAATCTCCATTTCCTTGTAGTATTCTTAAACACTCTTTGTTCCTTGCTTGAGGAGTTGTAGCTTCTTGAAGAGATTACGGTTGTAGTATGTGGGCACAAAACGTGCTCGCATGACATCCTTCATTTGAGCCCAAGTGGTGATTGGAGGTTCACCTCTTGCTTGTCGGCGCTCAAGGACTTGTTCCCACCATATGAGCACATAGTCTTGGAAATCAAGTGATGCCATAGCGATCTTCTTCTCTTCCTCATAGTTGTGCAAACGAAATATTTTGTCGACCTTCAATGCCCATGAGAGGTATTCTTCCAGATCATGGCTTCCATTGAACTTGGGCATTGTGAATTTGAGCTTGCCATAGCGTTGCTCTTGATTGTGTTGTTGGCGATGGTGATGATGACGCCCTTGACGTGGAGGGTAATCATCCTCATGTTGCTCTTGGTGTGGAGGAAGGCCATGATCAACTTGCTCTTGTTGAACTTGAGGTTGAGGTGGAGCTTGACGAGCTTGTGGAGGAGCTTGTGGAACTTGACGTTGCACACGTGGTTGGTAGTTCCTCTCTTGGATTTCTTCTCGAAGGGCTTCCTCTTGATTGCGCCGTTCGCGATTGCGGTTGGCGATGGCTCGACTTGATTCTTGAAGGGCACGTTGCGCCTCAAGAGCTTGCGCTTCACGTTGTTGTTGTTGAAGACGTTGAGCCTCAGCGTCTTGTTGCTCTTGGTGTAGACGTGCTCGTTCTTCTTCTTCTTGATGATGAAGATGTTGTCGTTCTTGAGCTTGAGCAAAAGTGACTTGGTTTGATTGAGGACGAGGGACTTGCTCATCGGCTTGCTCTTGTGAATGCTTGACGTGTAGCGGGTTGTGAGATGCATAACGGTCTTGACGCGCGGCTCATCGAAGAGTGTTCGATGACGGTGTACTTGAGCCGGAGAAGGTGTCGTTGGAGTGTCGACTTGAGTGTCTCCGTCTTGAGTAGGAAGAAGTTGAAGGAGGCCGGTTAACCAACAAAGCTCGGATCTCGTCCATTCTTGCATCATTCTCTTGCTTGTGCACGTCGAGCTTGTTGCCGAAGTAGTCTCGTGTACGTTCCTCAGAGAGTAGCAAGTCGGTGACGAGGTTGTCGATGCGGTTGTTCATTGCTTGTTGATCTTGATGTAGCGCTCGTTGTGCACCAAAGAGGTGGCTCTTGGTGACGAATGATGACATGTCGTCGTCTTGCTCGATGAAGAGTGGGTTGGTAGAGGAACTTGGCCTATCCATCATATGAAAGTGGTGGTGAGTAGGAAAATGAGAGGACAAAACCAAAGTTACCTTTGCCGAAGATTGTGGATGTAACAAGTATGATTCCACGTGATGTTACAATAGGGGAATTGGTACCGGGAATTGTTTCTCACACCTACAAGTAAATGGTCTATGGAGGATCTTGGTTAGGAAAGTCACAAATAATTCAAGCAAATGTTAGTCAAGATGTTGATAAAGTTGAGAAGATTCACAAATGGCAAGCAAGACAAATAGATCAACCTCCAAAGATAACACGAGGAACACACACACGGAAGATAAATGGGATCCACACAACCAAAGGGTGAGCTCGAAGATGTCGACCCACTGGAAAAGCTCTTGTCATACGGATACTAGAGAGACGCTAGCTCAATTGCACTAATGGGCTAGATACGCTAGTGCACCAACCTAATAGAGAAACCGCTCGTCTCACTATCCCAAGTATGCTTATGTATGTGATGACCAATATGATGCATGTATGCTAAGGGCTCGATGCTATTGCTTATAAGCTCTTTGCTTCTCTTATCTTTTGCTTAAAAGCTTTTTTTACTATGCCACGATGCTTGATATACGAGCCACACAATGAGGTAACAAGTAGTAAATGCACGGGATGGACAGAACACTGATGGTGCACTAAGGCATGGCTCGGCAATACTCAACAAGCTAGTCTCGATGGGAAAGCTACGCAAAAGGGCTCGAAGCGATCAAGTTAATGGCAAGGGAGTACAAGGTGTCGTCGAGGTTACCGTCCTTGCTTACGGTAGTGATCAAGATGATCTTGTCGAAGCCGATTTGTTGTCCAAGTCGATGATTGGTGGCGATGATGATGATACCAACTCGCGCCTAAGTAGCCGAAACACCTTAGGACACGAGACAAACCACGACCCAACACTCAAACAAACACGTGGAATGGTGCAGAAGAACACAAGAGGTGGTGGGGAAACAAAATGAGGAAAAACAGAAAATGGCCGAAACTCCCTGGATAGTCCGTGCACACGGGGTAGATGAGGCCCTGTGCACGGGGCCCCATGTGCACGGGGTCCCGATGGCCCGTGTGCACGGGGTCCTCTGTGAGCGGACGAACTGTTCTGATTCCGTGGTGATTCCCAAGTTTTGGCCAAATTCAAACGGTGGAAGGGTGGGGACGAAGGTGGAGGGGTAGATCCACTTGCCAAACACCAAATTGGTGGATCAAAACAACCAAATCTCACAAGATCAAACAAATTGCAAGAAAAATTTTGGGGCTATTTTTTTGGTGGGGATTTTTAGATTAGGACAAAAAACAACAAAATCAAGCTAGAAAGTGGAAGGTAGGGACTACAAGATGTGAACCAACATGGCTCTGATACCAAGATGATGTAGGGTAGAACCCTAAGAGGGATCTTTTCACACTTGGATGGGAAAAAGGAGAGAAACAACAAGAACACAAAGAGGAAATCACTCCAACAATTCCCGATTACACAACCACTAGGGTAACAACACAAGATCCACAAGTCACAAACACAATCAAAGGAAAGATACAATGGCAAAGTTCATCCCAAATCCAAAGGAGGTGGGGGCTTGAAGGTAGTCTTCTCCTTATGGAGGTCTTGAAATCCACAACGATTCTTCCCTAGGGGGTCTTGATCCTCCAAGAGGGAAGGTGAAGGAGCAAATCTCACAAATATCTCATCTAATACTTTGCTAACCCTAAACATGGTCCTTGGTACGTAATATACAGCCTTGGGGTCAAAGGAGATGGAGAGGAGCCAAAGATGCAATCTCAGCCGGCCATCCTGGGAGGCCCGTGCGCACGGGGTAAGTTGGGCCCATGCGCACGGGGGTCCCGTGGGCACGGTATAGGCCCATGCGCATGGGGTGCTCCAGCGCCAACTTGCTGTGTAGTCCGTGGGCATGGGGTCTCGGTGGCCCGTGCGCAGGGGGTCGCCTGGAGCCTCCTGTGCTGCTGCTATTGTCCTTCTTCTTGGTTTGCACGGCCTTGGGGTGGTCTTCCTTCTCCTTGGTGATGCTCCTGAGCTTCTTGGTGACGTTCCTCTTCATACCTAAGGAGGCATAGCATATTTTGGTTAGGTAGTAAACATGTTCCATTCGTGTCCATATGCAAGTCTAGTAGGAAGGAATTCACCTTGGTTTCCAAAGCACGTGCTCTAGCTCTTGTCATGGGTCCTTGTGGGGTCGGATGTGTCAGTGTAGAGTCCATGGGGATGTTGGAAGGATGCTCCGCATCACAATTTCAAAAGGGCACATCTTAGTAGTATAATGAAATGAACGATTATAAGCAAATTCAATATGAGGCAAGCATTCTTCCCACATTTTCTTATTACTCTTCAAAACAACCCTAAGCATAGTAGACAATGTTCTATTGACTACTTCAGTTTGTCCATCAGTTTGGGGGTGACAAGTAGTACTAAAAAGCAGTTTAGTCCCCAAATTAGCCCATAAACATCTCCAAAAGTGGCTAAGAAATTTAGTATCACGATCTGAAACAATAGTATTTGGCACACCATGCAAGCGAATAATTTCACGGAAGAACAAATTAGCAACATTAACAGCATCATCACTTTTATGACATGGTATAAAGTGTGCCATTTTCGAGAATCTATCCACGACAACAAATATGCTATCCCTCCCCTTCTTTGTTCGAGGTAAACCTAAAACAAAGTCCATAGATATATCCTCCCAAGGAACACTAGCTACAGTCAAAGTCATATATAAACCATGAGGATTGAGTCGTGACTTAGCTTTTTGACATGTAGTACAGCGAGCAACAAAGCGCTCAACATCCCATCTCATCTTTGGCCAAAAGAAATGTGTAGCAAAGTACGTCCTCCGTCTTCTTCACGCCAAAGTGTCCCATTAGTCCTCCTCCATGCGACTCCTGCAACAACAAGAGACGAACGGAGCTAGCTGGAATGCATAGCTTTTTAGCTCGGAACACAAATCCATCATTAACGACGAACTTGTTCCATGTTCTTCCTTCTTTACAATTCTGCAATACATCTTTAAAATCAGCATCATGCACATATTGATCTTCGATGGTCTCCAAACCAAATATTTTGAAGTCAAGTTGTGAAAGCATAGTATAGCGACGAGACAATGCATCAGCAATAACATTTTATTTACCCTTCTTGTGTTTAATGACATAAGGGAAAGTCTCAATGAATTCAACCCATTTAGCATGTCTACGATTCAGTTTAGCTTGACTTTTAATATGTTTCAAAGATTCATGATCAGAATGTATAACAAATTCTTTGGGCCATAAATAATGTTGCCATGTTTCTAAAGTCCGAACAAGAGCATATAATTCTTTATCATAAGTAGAAAAATTCAGACTAGGCCCACTCAATTTTTCAGAAAAGTAAGCAACAGGTTTGCCATCTTGTAATAACACACCTCCCAATCCAATTCCACTAGCATCACATTCAAGCTCAAATGTCTTATTAAAATTAGGAAGTTGGAGTAAAGGAGCATGTGTCAACTTTTCTTTCAACACCGTGAAGGCTTCTTCCTGTGTGGTACTCCAAACAAAAGGCACATCCTTCTTCGTAAGCTCATTGAGAGGTGCAGCAATGGTGCTGAAATCTCTCACAAAACGCCTATAGAATCTAGTGAGGCCAAGAAAACTCCTCACTTGTGTGACCGTTTTGGGCTGCGGCCAACTCTCAATAGCTTCAATCTTGGCTTTATCAACTTCAATTCCCTATGGAGTGACAACATAGCCAAGAAAAGACACTCGGTCGGTGCAAAAGGTGCACTTCCCAAGGTTACCAAACAAACGTGCATCACGTAGAGCAATAAAAACAACACGTAAATGTTCCAAATGTTCCTCCAAAGATCTGCTATAAATCAATATGTCATCAAAGTAAACTACCACAAATCGTCCAATGAAAGCACCTAAAACTTCCTTCATTAATCTCATGATAGTACTAGGTGCATTAGTTAACCCAAAAGGCATGACTAACCACTCATATAATCCAAACTTAGTTTTAAATGTAGTTTTCCATTCATCCCCCAATTTCATACGAATTTGATGGTATCCACTATGCAAATCAACTTTGGAGAATATTGTAGAGCCACTCAATTCATCAAGCATGTCATCTAGCCTAGGAATAGGATGACGATAACGAATAGTAATATTATTAATGCCTCTACAATCAACACACATACGTGATGTACCATCCTTTTTCGGCACTAGAATAATAGGAACAGCACAAGGACTAAGGGATTCTTGTATATAACCTTTGTCTTGAAGCTCTTGTACTTGACGCATAATCTCCTTCGTCTCCTCTGGATTGGTACGGTATGGCGCACGGTTTGGCAGTGAAGCATCGGGAATTAAGTCAATCTGATGCTCAATCCCTCGAATAGGCGGTAATCCCGGTGGCACGTCTTGTGGAAAGACGTCAGCGAACTCCTGCAAAATGTTAGTGATAGCAGGAGGCAAAAAGGAAGGCACGTCCTCGAATGGAAATAATGCCTCTTTGCTCACAAAAGCATAGCAAACAGATTTGCTGAAATCTAGCTCATAAATATCAGATTTGGTGGCAAATAAACATGCACTTTTCAATTCAATTTCAGAAACAACACTAGATGGTTTATTATTAGGCTTCATTTGTTGCTCAAATTCTTTTGTCACAATCTGATTTTTACTCTTATTCTGCTCCTGTTTTGCTTTATTAGCTCTATTAATATCATCTTTCGAAATGGAATCAGGAGTCATAGGAAGCAAAGTAATATTTTTATCCTTTATGAACAAGAGTATACTGATTATTTCTACCATGGTATACAGAATTTTTATCAAATTGCCATGGTCTACCAAGTAATCAGGAACATGCTTGCATAGGTACCACATCACAATCAACATAATCAGCATATGTAGAGATACTAAAATGCACACGAACAGTACGTGTTACCTTAACCTTGCCGCTGTTGTTGAACCATTGGATGTAGTAAGGATGTGGATGTGGTCTTGTGGTGAGAGAGAGAGCTTCTCCACCATCTCCATGCTAGCCAAGTTGTTGCAGCTCCCTCCGTCTATGATAACGCGCACAGAACGTTCCTTCACAACTCCCTTTGAATGGAACAAATTATGCCTCTGATTTTGCTCAGCTTGTGTGACCTGCACACTCAAAACACATTGAGCAACTAAACATTCATACATGTCAGCGTCTTCAGGAGCCATGTATTGCGTCTCATGATCAAAATCATCTCCACCATGTTTTTCACGTGTAATAAGAGCCAACGTCTCCTCATCATAGTCACTAGCTGACTCATACCCACCATCCTCAGTAGCAAGCATCACACGCTGAGATTTGCATTCTCTCGCATAATGACCTCTTCCCTTACAACGACGACAAATAATATCACTTGTATGCCCAGTTGATGCCATGGAAGAAGAAGAGCTCTGTGTAGGCCCGGCAGGTGCGCTCTTGGCAGATAGTGGTGGTTGTGCCTGCTTTCTTGTATCACGGCTGGAGGTGGCACCTAATGGAGGTACTGGTGTAGTGGAAGTAGAAGAGGCACGTGGTGTCCATGATGAAGGTCGACCTGCAGAACAGTTAGTTCACGCCAATGCTTGTCGATCCTGCACTTCAAGTTCAGCTTTACAAGCAAGATGGAATAAACGAGTGATATTAGTATACTCCTTATACTCTAGAATGGTCTGAATCTCTCTATTTAATACACCCGTAAAACGTGCAAGCATAGCTTCATTCTCCTCAACAATACCACATCTAATCATGCCAGTTGGTAATTCCTGATAATATTCTTCTACAGAATTTTTTCCTTGTCTCAAACGCTGCAATTTTTGAAACAATTCATGTTGATAATATGGTGGAACCCAACGAGTATGCATAGCAGTTTTCAAAGCAGCCCAAGTAGCTGGAATATGATATAATCTACAATGTTCAGACCACCAAACACATGCAAAGCTAGTGAAAGCACAAACAGCAGCAGGAACACGTCTCTCCTCAAGATATTGTAAACATGTAAATCGTTGTTCAGTGTCTAACTCCCAAGTAAGATATATATCAGGAACATATCTACCCTCAAATGGTGGAATATTCAATTTCAGTTTAGGAAGATGGTCATGATCTCGTACCTGAGGGAGAGCCCTACCATTGTGATTATTTGCATGTGGATGACCTGGTGGTTGTGGTGCTGGTGGTTGCACGTAGTTCTGATTTTGATCAACCTCATCCTCGTAATCTCCCGCATAATCATCCTCCGCATCAGCAGCAGGAGCCACAGAAGTATCAACAGCAGCACCAATTGGCCAGGCTGAAGAAGGACACGGCTCTCTCGGTGGAGGGCTGTTTCGCGACGTGGAGGTAGTTGTTGTTGTTGTTGCAGAGGTGCGGCAGGTGCAGCCGGTGGAAGACGCGCAAGCAGTTCATTAAATCTGTTATCGAGCTTTGTTTAGAACGTCTTCTCAAGGCCAGTGATCTTCTCCATGGCCTCTTAAAAATTGTTCAGCACATCTTGCACCTGTTCAGTCATCATTTGCTGAAACTTATCATGAAGCTCCTTGTTCGTTAAGTTCTCCCAGTCAATCTCGTCGGCTTGTGATCCTGGCATGGTTAGCAACAACAAAAACACACAAAAATATGATCCTACAGACTACTAACAAGTGGTGGTGGTGGGTGTCACAAATCCGTCAAGCAAAACTCAAATTCTTACCAGTTCTTACACAGTAGCAGGCGGTGATCGGCAACCGTTGTAGTCAAAACTCTCAAAGCTTGGATAGAGCGATTACCAGGGAGAGTCGAACACACGACATAGATGTATGTGGAGCTGGGAAGGCTTATAATATGGTAGCAAAAAGGGTCAGCAATAATCAATTCAGAGATGCAAAGTTGAATAAACGCTCAACGACGGTACTGTGCTGGTCCTAGGCTAGACCGTGCTAGAGACGCGAGCCTAGAACACTAACAAAATCACGACGCTGCACATAAACAAGGGAGGAGCACGATCTGAATTTTTTTCTCTTTTTTTTTAATTTTTTTTGGCAATTTTTTTCCTCTTTTTTTTTGCTTCGCAACAATTTTTTTTCAAAAAAGTCTACAAATGGTCTAGAAACTGCCTAGCCAAAATTTTCCAGACTTAGTTTTTTTTGAAACTGGAGTTATTTTTCTACTGCGGGTAACACGAAAGTTCGGGAGTCCTTCTCTGTCACGACTCGGAGTATGGCGTGATCTGAAAGTCGAAAACAAAGCAATAAATACTGGACTCGGACTATAACTGATGGCGGATATGAATCTGGTGGAAACTCGGACTGGTGGCGGAGATATGTAGTGCGGTGGAACACGGACTGGTGACAAATCTGTGATGGAGGTGGACTTGGATTATCGTGATGGCGGTGGATATGTGGTAGATGGCTGTGATGATGACGATGGTGGTAGATGGCAGCGGTGATGACGATGGTGGTATATGGCAGCGGTGATGACGATGGTGGTATATGGCAGCGGTGATGATGATGATGATGCGGCGGTGGCGTGACAGCCTGTGAACAGAACTCGAAACTCTAAAGGACTCGACACTAAGACCGGCAACTAGACACGACGATGCAACCGCAAATTCAACAACGCAAATACAGAAAAGATTATGCAATGGCTCAGACTGGTTCGGATATGATGAACTAACCCTAAAAAAATTTGGCTTTTTCGTGGACTATAGGTATGAAGAACAGACTCGATCTAAACTACAAAAACTGTAAAATCTCACCAAGCAACCTGGAAATCTGATACCACTTGATAGAGGCAAAGGTGTCCCGTCTTTCGATGAGATGATGGATATCGCTTTGGTGGAAGTCGACTTTGACGATCTGACTACGAACATGCGAGGACGTCGCGCCTTAGCAATCGCTAAGCCAACTCCGAGAGGTTATTGACCACGCCGGAGCATGATCAACCTGACCACGAGGGTCTGTTTCCTGCGAGCAAACGAAGAACAAGCAAGAAAATGAGATTGCAATCTGGATATTGCGAATATAAGATGAAAGCTTTATTGATCAAGGTGGGGTTCTGTGATGCCTTTGTCTGGTCGTTGAACACAAACGAAGTACGCGAAGTTGCAGCTATAGAGAACTTTTGATCTAAACAAAACCCAAAGTCTAAACGACGCCCTAAGGGCTGTATATATGGAGGAAGAGGGGGGGGGGGAATTTCGTGTCCCTTGGGGAAGGGGTCCGAAACCAACCCTATCTCTTGTTTCCCCACACATACGGACTCTAAAAACAGCCTATACTCAAGTATTTTGAAAATTCATGGGCCTAGCCCAATAATAAGGTGACGCAGCACCTAGAATAGCCTTTGGACGAAAGTTATGAAGTAGCATCTTGTATATTTTGTCCAAGGCTTCATGCACTCATTATGGTGGCTTCAACGTCCTGAAATCGTCACTTGTAACTCCGTTCTTGTTCCCCTTGCACATGCCATCATCTCCATGCTTGTTCTTGCTCCAATGGTTATCCTTCTCCAAGCTAGGCCCTTCATTTGTAAGCAAAACAAGTGTACCCAATTTAGGCAGCATCATATTCTCATGAACATTAGAATCATTACCAAGAAACGAAAGTACCTGATAATTTAATTGGCATGCGCAAGCTCTAGTAATTGGTCCAGTATGTATAGCAGCAGGGGTTGTGGGTTTGTCAATGGTATTGATGTCCTCATCATATAGGGTCGAAGAACAAAGTGCATGACTCTCATGAAAGTACCGGGTGCTTCGGATAAACCCATTCGCATAACTAGCCATTCATGTAAGCCAAATTTGGTCTTAAATGCGGTTTTCCATTCATCACCTTCTTGGATGCGTATAGTAGCCACTCCTAAGATAAATCTTAGAGAAGATGGTGGCTCCACTAAGCTCATCAAGCATATCATCTAGGCGTGGAATAGGGTAACGATATGTAACGGTGATAGCATTGATGCGATGGCAATGGGAACACATGCGATAAGTGCCATCTTTCTTAGGAACAAGGATAACTGGTACGGCACAAGGGCTCAAACTTTCATGTACATGACTATTGTCGATGAGTTGTTGTACTTGCCGTTGGATCTCCTTAGTTTCCTCGTAGTTGACACGATATGGAGCCTTGTTAGGTAGAGGTGATCTGCGGATGAGGTTGATTCGTTGTTCGATGCCTGGTAGTGGAGGTATTCCCGAAGGTAGCTTGTCGGGGAAAACATCTTGGAATTCCTGCAAAAGAGAAGACAATACTAAAGGTAGATTGTGAGAGGTGTTAGTTTATGGTGCCTCGTCCTTGCACAAAAGGACATAGTGCATAACACTTGATGGGTTCTCACACATTTCTCTCATCTCACTTTTGGTGGAAAATAGGACTAAGTTCTTCTTGTTGCTCATCATGGAGGCACTTGATTTTGGCTTGTGGCGCTCACTCTCTTTGTGGTGGTTCGCTCTCTCACTCTTTTCTCCATGATGGGTGGCTTGCTTGTCGGTGATTACTTGACTTGGAGACATAGGTCGTAGCACATACTCCTTTCCTTTCATCTTGAAGCTATAGCGATTGGTACGCCCGTTGTGGATGACGCCTCGGTCAAATTGCCATGGTCGACCAACGAGGAGGTGGCAAATGGACATCGGGATGACATCACACTCCAAAGTGTCTTCATATGCTCCTATCTTGAAAGAAAATTGCACCGTATGCTGGAGTTGGATAGTGCCGGAGTCGCTTAGCCATTGGACCTTGTAAGGGTGTTGATCCTTCCTCTTGACCAATTGGAGCTTGGAGTATAGTTCTTCACTTGCCAAGTTATGGCAAATCCCTCCATCGATGATGACCTTGACGGACCTTCCATTGATGTCGGCCTTGGTGTGGAAGATGTGGCATCTTTGGTCTTCGTCTTGTTGATGTTGAAGAGTCAAGACCTTGGAGACAACGAGAGCGGGGCCCGAATCCTCATCACAAAAGACTTGATCATCTGCATCTTCGTTCACGCGCTGGTGCATGGCCACTTGCTCAAGGGCTTCCATTTCCTCTTCACTCATGGAGTCATAGGTTCTGTCGTCATTCAGTATCATGGTGTGCTTGTTGGTACACTCAAAGGACTTGTGGCCTCGGCCGCCGCATGTGAAACACTTGATGGAACTTGTCTTGACGGTCTCATCAGTTGGACTAGATGATGAAGCTTGTGGCTTGAAGTTCCTTGTAGTAGGAGGAAGACTTGACGTTGTCGAAGTTTTCTTGTAAATTAACTTGTCGTCGTTGCTTGTAGATGGCTTGGTTGAGGTAGAAGGTGTTGGAGTCATTGAAGATTGGGTGTTGGAGAAGCCGTAGTTCTTGGAAGAGTACTTGGCGTACTTGAAGTCATCTTGCACTTGACGTTCCGCTTTGATAGCTTGATGCACTAGCTCAATGAGGTTGGAGTAGGGTTGGAAGTCAGCAATCTTCTTGATGGGATGATTGAGGCCATTCAAGAAACGGGCCATAGTTTTCTCATCATCTTCCGTGACATTGGCTCTTATCATGGCAATCTCCATTTCCTTGTAGTATTCTTCAACGCTCTTTGTTCCTTGCTTGAGGAGTTGGAGTTTCTTGAAGAGGTCGCGGTTGTGGTATGTTGGCACGAAGCGTGCTCGCATGACATCCTTCATTTGATCCCATGTGGTGATTGGTGGTTCACCTCTTGCTTCTCGGTGCTCAACGACTTGTTCCTACCATATGAGCACATAGTCTTGGAACTAAAGGGATGCCATAGTGATCTTCTTCTCTTCCTCATAGTTGTGCAAGCGAAAGATCTTGTCGACCTTCAATACCCATGGAAGGTACTCTTTAGGATCATTGCTTCCATTGAACTTGGGCATGGTGAACTTGAGCTTGCCATAGCGTTGCCCTTCGTTGTGTTGGGGTCGGGTATGATGATGACGCCCTTGACGTGGATGATTGTCAACCTCATATTGCTCTTGGCTTGGAGGATTTCCATAGTCATCATGCTTTTGGTGAACTTGAGGTTGTGGAGGAGCTTGTCGAGCTTGTGGAGGAGCTTGAGTAAATTGATGATGCACTCTTGCTTGGTAGTTTCGCTCTTGAATTTCTTCGCGAAGTGCTTCCTCTTGATTGCGTGTATCTTGGTTGCGGTTGGCGATGGCTCGACTTGACTCTCGATGGGCATGTTGTGCCTCAAGTGCTTGTGCTTCATGTTGTTGTTGTTGAAGACGTTGAGCCTCGGCATCTTATTCGTCTTGGTGTTGTCGCGCTCGCTCTTCCTCTTGGTGACGTTGATGTTGCCTTTCTTGGGAATGATTGTCGTGTAGAGGATTGTGAGTTTCTTGACGGTCTTGGTGCGCAGCTTGATGTAGAGTGTTCGATGTCGGTGTACTTGAGGCGGAGAGGGTGTCATCGGAGTGTCTACTCGAGGGGCTCCGTCTTGAGTATGACGGAGTGGTAGAAGAGCGGTTTACAAAAAAGGCATGAATCTCATCCATTATTGCATCGTTCTCTTGTTTGTGTGCGTCGAGCTTGTTGTCAAATTATTCTCTTGTTCATTGCTTGGAGAGTCGCAAGTCGGTGGCGAGATTGTTAATGCGGTCGCTCATTGCTTGTTGTTCTTGATGCAAAGCTCCTTGTGCACCGAAGAGGTGGCTCTTGGTGACATAGGATGACATGTCGTCGTCTTGCTCGATGAAGAGTGGGTTGGTAGAAGAACTTGGCCTATGCATCATTCCAACCAAATATGTGAGTGGGAGAAAGAAAAGAACTTATACCAAATGTACCTTGACCGATGTTGAAGATGGATCAATGACCACTCAAATGTGGAATAAGGAAATAGCACAATTGGTACCAATTCTTGTCGGTTCTCACACCTACACAAGTAAAAGCTTATGGTGGAGCTCGGTTAGGATGGTGGCACAAAGTTTGATGCAATTGTTAGTGAGCCTCAATAATATTGGAGAAGATTCATAAACTTGCAAATGCAACAAGTAGACCAATAGCAAGATATGGTACACGGAAACACATGCGCAAATAGATAAGTGGGGTTGTGCAACCAAGGAATGAGCCAAAATGTGGGATCCACGAAAATGCTCTTGTTGCACAACACTAGAGAGACGCTAGCACGATTGCACAATAGGTGGATACGAAACTTGTGCACAACCTACTAAGCAAAAATGTAACAACTTCTATCCCAATTATACTATATGTATGGTATTCCGGTGATATGATCCTAGATCATTGAGTATGACAATCTTAATGTAGTATGATGCTATGGTTCTTGCTTATAAGCTATTTGATTATCTTTCCCTCTTGCTTAAAAGCTTGTTTGTCTCTTTCTCTTTTGAGCTCTTTTCTCATGCAAAACTTCACGAACCTAGATAGCAATTGTGTATGCGATGACAACTTTGTGACACAAGAGATGATACCAAGATATGCACCACAATGATATGGTATGTATGCTATGGGAACTATGATCATTAATGTGCACAAGTCATGTTGCCAGCAATACTCAAAGGCTAGTGTCGATGGGTAAGCAATGCAAAATTGGGCTATGGTGGTTATCAATGCAATCGCAAGGAGTAGACAAAGATGTCGTCAAGGTTACCGTCGAGGTAGTCGTTTGTAAGCAAGGACGGTTGTTGGCGATGACGAGTCCTTGGCAAAGATGAGCGGTGGTGATGTTGATGTCGAACCGTACCTATATAGCCGAAACACAATAGGACACGGGAACCACAACTCAAATTCTCTAAGACCAAAACATGTCAAAATTGTCTGAGTTGATGGCGGGAAAATGATGGTGGTGCGTGCGGAAAGCGGTGGAGGTATCGGAGTGCGTATGCAGTGGTGGAAGGTGGACAGGTGGTGGTGGCCGAATTGAAATTTTTCAGTTTCGTCAGGGATCAGCGGACATCCGGTGGTCGAGCGGTCGTTGGGTGGCTAGCGGACATTCAGTGCCTGGGCGATTTCGGGCACGGGATGAACAGCTAGGGTTCATGCCGGAAGAGGCCAAATTGGTCAAATCCGAGCAATTTTGTGGATGGAAATGGTGGAGATGATGGGGGAAAGCTAGATCCACTCGTGGCAAAGCAAATCCATGGATCAAATCCAACAAAACTTCATCACAACAACAAATCACAAAAAAAATTAGGGCTATTTTTGGTGGGGATTTTCGAAATTAGGGAAGAACACAACAAAATCAAGCTAGAAAACAAAGGGTAGGGGCTCCAAATACGTGATCAACATGGCTCATGATACCAAGATGATGTAGGGTAGAACCCTAGATGCCAGATCTTTTACGATTGGAGGGGATCCTACGAAAAACAAGAGGAGAAATCACGAGGGGAAACACGAGAGAAATCACTCAACCAACAAGATTTGGTCACACATATGCTAGATCCTCGAAACACAAAGAGTGATACACGATTCAAAGTCAACAAAGGACGATACAAAAGGTCTTCTCCATGAGGAGGTCTTGAAGGGCCTTCCCGTGATGGGGTCTTGAATCCGCCTGGGGGATCTTCTCCGAAGAGGTCATGAACTTCGATGGAGAAGTATCCAAGTGGATGAGGAAATCTCTCACACAAATATGAGCTAAACTAATGCTAACCCTAACTAGGAGAAGGAGGAGGTCTATTTATAGTCTAAGTGCAAAAGGGGGCGGAATGAAATAGTACATGGGCCTCGGGCACGAAGCTGCGCACACACAAGCAGCGGACGTCCGGTCTCTACCGGTCGTCCGATCGCTCGCGAACATCCGAACGTCCGGTAGCGCTCGGTCTTCCGCTAATTATGCTCTTTAAACGTGGCACCGGATGTCCGGAGACGGCCGGTCATCCTGTCGCCGGTCATCCGATCACTTCAGATTTCCGCTGAAACGCTTCGGGTGTGGAACTGCCGGTCGTCCGGTGGGGGTCGGATGTCCGCTCACTGGGAAGTGTTGCCGGACGTCCGGTCCTCGGCGGACGTTCGCTCGCTATAGATTTTGTAGGCTGGGACTTGGTTCGGCTAGGCCCTCAGGCGCCGAACGTCCGGTCCTCGTCGTCCGCTGGCTGGAGCGTCAGGCACTGGACGTCCGGTCTTGGTCGGACGCCCGGTGGCTGGAGCTTCTTCGGTAGCTCTTCTTCTTGTCCTTTGTACTCAGTGTCCTCGCTATCTTGTCAATTGGATGTAGTAGTTTCATGGCCTTCCTCCAAGTACCTGATCACACATAGTGTTTCCGCTTGAGGTACTAGCCATGTCTCATGTGTAGAAAGTGGTAGTTCGGAGAGGAGCGAGTTCACCTTATCTTCGATAGCCTTTGCTCGAACTCTTGTCATTGGTACAAGTGGTGTCGTGGGAGATTCAGATACGTCCATGGGGATGATCATGGGATGCTCCGCATCAAATGCCCTCTGGTTATTGGTTGTAACACATGTGCGTTATGGCATGCCGCACGGTGAAAACAAGGAGAATAAGGCTTATAGTCGATGTATTTTCTTCAATTTACAACCAAATGGAATGCCCCAAATCATAGAGCATGTGTAGAATGCAACATTTGTCCTTACCAGGCAGACTAATGTTTACACTCACCATAACCTCTTAGATTTTCTTCAAAAGGAGTGCCAATGGGATCAGAAACATGTCTGAAAAGCAGCGGAGGATTATGTTCTTTGACTTTTAAGGGTAAAAAGTCCTACTTAGAGGCCGAATTTGAGGCTCCTCCGGGCCTTTTGACGCGAGCGAAGAATAATTTCTAGATTTCAATGCTCGTGGCGAGCATTTTGAGTACTTGTGCATCTGAAACGGACTCCAAATGACAAAGTTATGACCGTTTTAGTGAACATCGGTCCTTTACATGGCAGTCCTTGGAAGAACTGCATTTTCCTGTGACGCACTCTTATGGCTGCCCCAAATTTGTGTCTCGATAGTGGAGATATTTTTTCCACACATATATATTGGCCGATGCCAGGAATTCTCTCTTGTTATTAGCTATCACACACGTGTGTTACTGCATGCCACACCGGGAAAACAAGGAGAATAAGGCTTATAGTCGTCGTATTTTCTTGAATTTACAACCAAATGAATGCTCCTGATCATAGAGCATGTGCATAATGCAACGTTTGTCCATAGCAGGCGGACTAATGTTTACACTCACCAAAATCTCTCGGATTTCTTGCCAAAGGAGTGCCAATGGGGTTCAGAAACTTGTTTGAAAATTAGCGGTGAATGATGTTCTTTGACTTTCAGGGGGCAAAAGGTCTTGCTTAGAGGCTGAATTCAAGGCTCCTCCGAGACTCCTGGCACAAGCCAAGAGTATTTTCTAGATTCCCGTGCCCATCGCGAGCATTTTGAGTACTTGTGTATCTGAAACGTACTCAGAATGACAAAGTTATGACCGTTTTATTGAAAACCGGTCCTTTATATGGCAGTCCTTGAAAGAACTTCATTTTCCAGTGACGTGTTCTAGTGCGTCGGCTTGAAATTTTGTGTCCTCCATAGTGGAGATATTGTTTTCACATATATATTAATCGATGCTACGAATTCCCACTTGTAATTGGCTGTCACACACGTGCGTTACGGCATGCCGCACAGCGAAAACAAGGAGAGTAAGGCTTATAGTCACCCTATTTTCTTGAATTTACAACCAAATGCGATGCCCCAGATCATAGAGCATGCGCAGAATGCAACATTTGTCATTACCAGGCGGACTAATGTTTACACTCACCATAATCTCTCGGATTTCCTTCCAAAGGAGTGCCAATGGTTTCAGAAACTTGTTCGAAAAGCAGCGGCGAATAATGTTCTTTGACTTTTAGGGGCAAAAAGTCCTGCTTAGAGGTCAAATTTGAGGCTCCTCCGGGCCTCCTGGTGCAAGCCAAGAGTATTTTCTATATTCCCACGCTCGTCAAGCATTTTGAGTACTTCTGCGTTTGAAACATACTCCGACTGACAAAGTTATGACCGTTTTATTGAACATCGGTCCTTTATATGGCAGTCCTCAAAAGAACTTCATTTTCTTGTGACGCATTCTTGAAGCTGCCCCCAAATTTTGTGTCTACATAGTGAAGATATTGTTTCCTAATATTTATGGACCAATGCCAGGAATGCCCTCTTGTTATTGGTTGTCACACACGTGCATTACGGCATGCCATACCGGGAAAACAAGGAGAATAAGGCTTATAGTCGCAATATTTTCTTGAATTTACAACCAAATGGGATGCATGTGCAGAATTCAATGTTTATCCTTACCAGGCAGACTAATGTTTACACTCACTAGAATCTCTCGGATTTCCTTGCAAAGGAGTGCCAATGGGTTCAAAAACTTGTCTGAAAAGCAGAGGCGAATTATGTTCTTTGAATTTCAGGGGCAAAAAGTCCTGCTTAGGGGCTGACTTTGAGGGTCCTCCGGGCCTCCTGGTGCAAGGGAATATTATTTCCTAGATTCCCATGCTTTTCGCGAGCATTTTGAGTACTTGTTCATCTAAAACAGACTCCGAATGACAAAGTTGTGACCGTTTTTGTGAACACCGGTTCTTTATATGGCAATCCTTGAAAGAACTTAATTTTCTAGTGACACATTTGTGCGCACCGGCTTGAAATTTTGTGTCCTCCGTAGTGGATATAGTGTTTTCACATATATATTGACCGATGCCAGGAATGCCATCTTGTTATTGGTTGTCTCACACGTGCGCTACAGCATGCTGCACGGCGAAAACAAGGAGAATAAGGCTTATAGTCGCCGTATTTTCTTGAATTTACAACCAAATGGGATGCCCCTAATCATAGAGCATGTGCAGAATGCAACGTTTATCCTTACCAGGTGGACGAACGATTACACTCACTAGAATCTCTCGGATTTCCTTCCAAAGGAGTGCCAATGGGTTCAGAAACTTGTGTGAAAAGCAGCAGCGAATTATGTTCTTTGAATTTCATGGGCAAAAAGTCCTGCTTAGGGGCCAACTTTGAGGGTCCTTCGGGGCCCCTGGCACAAGGGAAGATTATTTTCTAGATTCCCACACTCGTCGTGAGCATTTTGAGTACTTGTGCATTTGAAACGGACTCTGAATGACAAAGTTATGACCATTTTTGTGAACACCGGTTCTTTATATGGCAATTCTTAAAAGAACTTCATTTTCTAGTGACGCGTTCTGGCGCACCGGCTTGAAATTTTGTATCCTGCATAGTGGAGATATTGCTTTCTCATGTATATTGACCGATGCAAGGAATGCCATAGTTGTCACACACGTGCGCTACGGCATGCCGGATGGCGAAAATAGGATAATAAGGCTTATAGTCGTAGTATTTTCTTGAATTTACAACCAAATGGGATGCCCTAATCATAGAGCTTGTGCAAAATGCAAAATTTGTCCTTACCAGGCGGACTAATGTTTACACTCACCAAAATCTGTCGAATTTCCTTCCAAAGGAGTGCCAATGGGTTCAGAACCTTCTCTGAAAGAAGCGGCGAATTATGTTCTTTGAATTTCGGGGGCAAAAAGTCTTGCTTACCGGGCCGAATTTGAGGGTCCTCCAAGCCTCCTGGCATAGTGACGAGTATTCTCTAGATTCCCAAGCTCGTTGTGAGCATTTATAGTACTTGTGCGTATGAAACAGACTCCGAATGACAAAGTTATGACCGTTTTAGTGAACACCGGTCCTTTATATGGCAATCCTTGAAAGAACTTCATTTTCCAGTGACGCGTTCTGGTGCGCCGACTTGAAATTTTGTGTCCTCCATAGTGGAGATATTGTTTTCACTTATATAATGACCCGATGCCAGGAATGACCTCTTGTTATTGGTTGTCACACACGTGCGTTATGGCATGCCGGACGACGAAAACAAGGAGAATACGGCTTATAATCGTCGTATATTCTTCAATTTACAACCAAATGGGATGCCCCAGATCATAGAGCATGTGCAGAATGCAACGTTTATCCTTAGCAAGTGGACAAATATTTACACTCACCAAAACTCTCAGATTTCCTTCCAAAGGAGTGCCAATGGGTTCAGAAACTTATTTGAAAAGCACCGGCGAATGATGTTTTTTTCTTTCAGGGGAAAAAACCCTGCTTAGAGGCCGAATTTGAGGCTCCTTCGGTCCTCTTGGCACAAGTGAAGATTATTTTCTAGATTCCCACGCTCGTCACGAGAGTTTTGAGTACTTGTGCATCTGAAATGGACTCCGAAAGACAATGTTATGACCGTTTTAGTGTACACCGGTCCTTTATATGGTAGTCCTTTCAAAGAACTTCATTTACTCGTGAGACTTTCTGGTGTGCCGGCTTTATGTTTTGTGCCTTCCATGGTGGAGATATTGTTTTCACATATATATTGACCTATACCAGGAATGCCCTCTTGTTATTGGCTGTCACACACGTGCGTTACGACATGCCACACCGGGGAAACAAGGAGAATAAGGCTTATAGTAGTTGTATTTTCTTGAATTTATAACCAAATGAGATGCCCCTGATCATAGAGCATGTGTAGAATGCAACGTTTGTCCTTACCAGGCGGACGGATGTTTACACTCACCAAAATCTCTCAGATTTCCTTCCAAAGGAGTGCCAATGGGTTTAGAAACTTGTGTGAAAAGCAGCGGCGAATTATGTTCTTTGAATTTCAGGGGCAAAAAGTCTTGCTTGGGGGCCGAATTTGAGGGTCCTCCGGGCCTCTTGGCTAGACTTCCACGCTCGTCGTGAGCATTTTCAGTACTTGTGCGTCTGAAACGGACTCGGAATGACAAAGTTATGACCGTAGTGAACACCGGTTCTTTATATGGCAATCCTTGAAAGAACTTCATTTTCCAGTGACGCGTTCTGGCGCCACGGCTTGAAATTTTGTGTCCTCCATAGTACAGATAGTGTTTTCACGTATTTGTTGACCGATGCCATGAATGCCCTCTTGTTATTGGTTGTCATAGATGTGCGCTACGACATGTCGAACAGCAAGAACAAGGAGAATAAGGCTTATAGTCGTTGTATTTTCTTGAATTTACAACCAAATGGGATGCCCCGGATCATAAAGCATGTGCAGAATGCAATGATTGTCCTTACCAGGCGGACTAATGTTTACACTCACCATAATCTCTCGGATTTCCTTCCAGAGGAGTGCCAATGGGTTCAAAAACTTGTATGAAATGCAGCGGCGAATGATGTTCTTTGACTTTCAGGTGCAAAAAGTCCTGCTTAGGGCCGAATTTGAGGCCCCTCCGGGCCTCCTGGCGCAAGCGAAGAGTATTTTCTAGATTCCGATGATTGGCGTGAGCCTTTTGAGTACTTTTGCATCTGAAACGGACTCCGAATGACAAAGTTATAAATGTTTTAGTGAACACTGGTCCTTTATATGGTAGTCCTGGAAAGAACTTCATTTTCCCGTGATGCGTTCTTGCAGCCGCCCCCAAATTTTGTGTCTTCTATAGTGGAGATATTGTTCCCACATATATATTGACTGATGCCAAGAATGCCCTCTTCTGATTGGTTGTCACACACGTGTGTTACGAGATGGCACACCGAAAAACAAGGAGAATAAGGCTTATAGTCGTCGTATTTGTCGGTGTTCTGGGAACGGGGGTCCCCAGACTTGCCTACCTACGGCCTGTGGTGTGGCTCCGCCAGTGGCCCAGTACGGCTCATCTTCATCAAACAACACTCAAGACCCTCAATAGGGGACAAGCCTCGCGGGGCTGACGACACAAGGCCTCCTCAGGAGCGGCCTCACCATGCAGGCTCGCGAGGGAGGCGGAGATATCAAGGCAAGGAGTACCTCGCGAGGTTCCCGTGACGCAAGCCATGACGACCAAGGCTAGCCAAGCGCCAGGCGGGCGCCAGCCCACGCAGTGTCCTCGTTTCCCCTTTGGTGCTAAGGGGAAAGCGCAGGCGTGGAGTACCGAGGCACCAGGCAAAGGTTTCCATATCGGTGCAACAAGACCAAGGCCAGCAGGACGGCAGGACGGAGGTCATCGTGGAGCCCAAGACGGTGTCACCACCAGCGCCTTTGACAGGTGAAGACCACCTTTAGTCAGGATAGCTTGTACTAGTTGCCCCCTTTCAAAATGGCCGTTGTTGGATCCCTTCCCGCTCAATATTTGGGAAGAGGACCAGTGCCTCTATAAATAGGGCTAGCCACCACAGTAGAAGGGACGGACCGACTCCTCCATGAGAAAACCACCAAGCACAAGAACACCTCTCCTCCCGAGGCTGTTCTTCCCTTGTACTTTTCATCATCATCCCAAGAGGTAATCCAGCACACCACACACAGGAGTAGGGTATTACACCACAACGGTGGCCCGAACCTGTATAAATCTTGCGTCTCTTGTGTTGTGAGTTCATCTAGCTAGATTAGAGATCGCGGCGAGGCTGAGGGGATGTTTTGGTAGGGAGAAATCTTCGTGCGCACCCCAGTGTTCGACCCTCAAGGGGTTTGCCGAAACCTGATATCCGACATTTGGCGCGCCAGGTAGGGGGTGCGCCGAAGTCTTCCTTCCACTGATATGTGTCCCATCGCTTCGTCGCATTCATGTCTAACGCCCGCCAAGCCCGCGTTGACCGCCGGGCTGCTCTCTCCGCTCGCGTTGCTAAGACAACTCCTATCGACGGGCCTCCCCGTCGTTCTTCGTTACCCGCCGCCAACGCCGCCACCGGCCCGGCAGGAAACGAGCAGCATGCGTCCTTGCTGCACCCCTCGGTGCGGCAGGAAGGCCGCGCCGCCACGCCGTTGCTTACCTCGGCCGGTTCGTCGTCCCACACTCGTCGCGCCCCCACGGACACGCACACCGCGCTACTTGTGGCACATGAGCTCCTGCATTACCGCCCCGTCGACGACCTCTACGAAGAATGGCTCGCTCGCATCACCGATCTCGTTAGCGCCACAGGGGGGTCTCCCGCACCATCTCTCTCGCTGCCTCGCCCTCCGCCAGGTACGGGCGACGTGGCTCAACGAGCGCCTCCGCCACCTCTCCCCCAAGACGGCGCCCTGGCTCCAAGGCGTGCGGCCCCTAGACGTGACCTACCGCATCCAGCGCCCACGCGGCAAGAAAGAAGCTGCCAAGAAATCCCTTGGCCTCAAGAAGGCGCCCCCGTGCTCCCTGCACCGGCGCGACAAGATCGCGTGCTGCCTATGGCGGCGGTACGTGGGCACCATCAAGAGCAAGCTCCGCGTCAACAAAGGGCCCCGGTGACCATAGCAGGTTGCCGCGCCTTCACCCCCGAGCTGTGTAGCATCGCCTGGTCGGGCAAGTTCAAGCCGGACATGCCTCTTCGCTATGACGGCACCCCCGACCCTGCGAAGTTCTTGTAGCTTTACGAGCTGAGCATCGAGGCGGCCAATGGAGACGAGAAGGTCATGGCGAACTGGTTCCCAATGGCACTCAAGGACGATGCCCAGTCGTGGCTCCTGAACCTGCCTCCCGGCTCGACCTCATCCTGGGACGAGATGAGCAGCCGCTTCATGGCCAACTTCCAGGCCACTCGCGACCGCCCCCCGGCCGCGGGTGACCAGCCCGCATCAAGCAACAGCCTGGGGAGACTCTGCAGAAATACATCCAACGCTTCAACAGCGTCCGCCTCAAGATCCCCAAGGTGACGGACGAGGCCATCATCTCAGCGTTCTCTGTTGGCGTCTGCGACGTCAAGATGAAGGAGGAGCTCGCCATCCACAAGGAGTTGTGCATATCCCTGGAGCTGTTCAACCTGGTGATGAAGTGCTCAAGAGCTAAGGAGGGACGCCTCTCCCTCCTCGAGCTTCCAGCTGCTGACCCTGAAGACAAGAAGACCAAAGCCAATGCGTGAAGCGCAAGGGGAGTAGCCGTGCTTGCGGCAGAACCATACACGAAGCGCGACAGGGACCAGCCGGAGTCATCCAAGGGCAGCTGACTGTTCTGCGCCTACCACAATCTCCACACCCACAACACTAGCGACTGCCAGGAGCTCAGGGCCGTTCGATAAGGACGCTTCGGTCGACGCCCCGATCGCAACGACCGGGGCTACGGCTGAGGAGGAGGACGTGGCGGAGGACGATGGGACGACCGTGGCCCTCGTCAGGAGTGGCGTGACCGACCTCATGAGGATCGCTGGCAGGACCAGCCTCGCAAGGGCGCCTGGAGGGATTAGCCTCGCGATGACCATTCGCAGGGTAACGCAGGCCTTCCTCCGCTGTTGCTGCCGCCAAGAAGGAACGACGACCATCACCAGGACAAGGGGGCTTGGGGCTTCCAGGAGCCGCATGCTATCGCTTGCATCTTGGGCGGAGCTCAGGCCCAAGCCTCTTAGTGCATCTTCAAGCAGTTCGCTTGCGAGGTGAATGCAGTCCTCCCCAAGCTCAAGGCCACACGCCTGCTCAGGTGGTCCAAGTGCGCCATCACCTTCAGCTCAGCAGATCAACTCAAGTGCGCGGCTACTACTGGCGTCCTCCCAATGCTCTGTTCACAAGTCATCAGCAATGTGCAAGTCACCAGGACCCTCATTGATGGCGGCGCAGGGCTTAACGTCTTGTCCATTGAGATGTTCGACAACCTTCAAGTGCCATATGATCAACCTCAGCCTACCAAGCCTTTCTCAGGAGTTATTGACGGTTCCACCACCCCGATAGGGCAGGTCCTCCTCCCTGTCACCTTCAGCAAGCGCGACAACTACCGAACCAAGCTCATCGACTTCGAGGTCGTCCACATCCACCTGCCGTACAATGCCATCCTCGGGTATCCAGCCCTGGCCAAATTCATGGCAGTGACCCACCATGGCTACAACGTCCTCAAGATGCCAGGAAGCGGCGGAATCATCACAGTCCCTGATGACCCACAAGTATAGGGGATCTATCATAGTCCTTTCGATAAGTAAGAGTGTCGAACCCAATGAGGAGCAGAAGGAAATGACAAGCGGTTTTCAGTAAGGTATTCTCTGCAAGCACTGAAATTATAGGTAACAGATAGTTTTGTGATAAGATAATTTGTAACGAGTAACAAGCAATGAAAGTAAATAAAGTGCAGCAAGGTGGCCCAATCCTTTTTGTAGCAAAGGACAAGCCTGGACAATTTCTTATAATGAGAAAAGCGCTCCCGATGACACATGGGAATTATCGTCAAGCTAGTTTTCATCACGCTCATATGATTCGCGTTCGGTACTTTGATAATTTGATATGTGGGTGGACCGGTGCTTGGGTACTGCCCTTACTTGGACAAGCATCCCACTTATGATTAACCCCTATTGCAAGCATCCGCAACTACAAAAGAAGTATTAAGGTAAACCTAACCATAGCATGAAACTAGCGGACCCAAATCAGCCCCTTACGAAGCAACGCATAAACTAGGGTTTAAGCTTCTGTCACTCTAGCAACCCATCATCTACTTATTACTTCCCAATGCCTTCCTCTAGGCCCAAATAATGGTGAAGTGTCATGTAGTCGATGTTCACATAACACCACTAGAGGAGAGACAACATACATCTCATCAAAATATCGAACGAATACCAAATTCACATGACTACTAATAGCAAGACTTCACCCATGTCCTCAGGAACAAACGTAACTACTCACAAAGCATATTCATGTTCATAATCAGAGGAGTATTTATATGCATTAAGGATCTGAACATATGATCTTCCACCAGATAAACCAATTAGCATCAACTACAAGGAGTAATCAACACTACTAGCAACCCACAGGTACCAATTTGTGGTTTTGATACAAGATTGGGCCAAGAGATGAACTAGGGTTTTGAGAGGAGATGGTGCTGGTGAAGATGTTGATGGAGATTGACCCCCTCCCGATGAGAGGATCATTGGTGATGACAATGGTGATGATTTCCCCCTCCCAGAGGGAAGTTTCCCTGGCAGAACAGCTCCGCCGGAGCCCTAGATTGGTTCCGCCAAGGTTCCACCTCGTGGCGGCGGAGTTTCGTCCCATAAGCTTGCTTATGATTTTTTCCAGGGTAAGAGGCTTCATATAGCAGAAGATGGGCACCGGAGGGCCAACAGGGGGCCCAGGAGACAGGGGCCGCGCCCAGTAGGGGGGGGGGCGCCCCCCCACCCTCCTGGCCAGGGTGTGGGTCCTCTCTGGTAGTTTCTTCGCTCAATAATTCTTATTAATTCCAAAAGTGACTTCCTTGGAGTTTCAGGATTTTTGGAGCTGTGCAGAATAGGTTTCCAATATCTGCTCCTTTTCCAGCCAGAATCCTAGCTACCGGCATTCTCCCTCTTCATGATAAACCTTGTAAAATAAGAGCGAATAGCCATAAGTATCGTGACATAATGTGTAATAACAGCCCATAATGCAATAAATATTGATATAAAAGCATGATGCAAAATGGACGTATGAGTCCCCTGCGAAGAGAGAGATGCGGTGTGCTCCCTCGAGCGTGCCTTCCAAGATGCAGCAATCGAGGACCCGGACAACAAGGGTAAGAACCCTCCTAAGGCCATCCCCAAGAAGAAGAAGCAACCACTCCGCACAAGGCCTCAGGAGGTTGGCGTCCTGGGTGGTGCCGCGTCAGGATCAGCGCCCATGCCGGGGGCGCCTTCTTCCATCGCATAGGAAGACGCCCCCGCCGCCCTACTCGGGCAGGGCTCGGGGGCTCTCTTCTGGAAGGCCTCAGACCTCGCCAACATCACGAGGGAGGCGCTCGGGCATCACTTGGAGGCGTGCTTCGTGGCACGTTTCCCTCAGGAAGGCACGAGGCAAGGAAAGCCCGACATTCAGAAGTTCATCACCAAGACCACTCAGGAGCTTCAGGAAGCGAGGGCCATGTGTGGCGACCACCGCTTGCCTGGCGTGGCCCCATATCCAAGCGAGGATGGTGGGCTGCGCATCTACATCGATGTCCCAGGGCTCAACCGAGCCGCATCTCAGGAGCGCTTCTGGCCTTCGCGCGTGGGATGCTGCGAGGGTCCGCCGCACAGCTACATTCACATGCCCTTCGGCCTGCCGAACGCGGCTGCCACCTACTAGCGTCACCTGCGGAGCATTCTGGCAGCTCAGGAGGCCGGACACCACACGGTCCTAGCAGAGATGGAGACGGCCCTTGAGGAACCACCTGGACCCCCAGAGCCTCCCAAGGATTACGGCCCCGGTGGCTCGTGAGGGTCGGCCCCTTCACCGTGCATCTTCACCTGCCTCAACACCCCTTCTACAACGGAACCAGGTGACATCTTCCAAGTTCATTTCAGCTGGGAGTGCCCTCAGGGCTGCATCATTCCCAGGCCACGTGGGTCCGTCCCCGCGGCGTGTATCATTTTCTTATGTCTTTAGCTTACCTTGCTGGGGGCGCCCCTCGGGATGCATCATCCCCAAGCCGTTTGCGTCTGACCCAGTGGCATGTATCCATTTTGCATTTACCTGAGCTGAATTGCCTTTCATGCCTAGTCTGCATGTGATAATCGCCTGCTCGATTGACGTCTACCACGGAAGCCGCTCGCGCTGGCGCGGTGCTTGCGCATGGGTCCGTCCCTGCAACGCCGACAAATCTGAGCGGTCGAGCTTTGGCCCGCGACAGCCCCGCGCGCGTCACCTCACAAGTCCCTCAGTGCCCTCACCACTCTCTCGGAGCAGCCAATGGTTGGCCGACAATCATAATGGCAACCCGTGCTTTTCTCATGCTGATCTACAGGAACCTCCTGAGGACCTCAGCGAGCGGCACCACGAGCTCCCTCTCTTTTCCATACGATCCGCTTGTGCGTTAAAAGGGGCTCTCCTGAGCATCGTGACTCAGGAGCTCTTACTGGCTCTCCAGCCCTCACCACCTGGCCTTGACCACGGCATCGCGACCTGGCATACCAGCGGCGGCTGAGCTCGCTCGAGGGCCAGGACCTGAGGACGTAGAGCATGAAGGAGAGTACGGGGAGAACAGGAAGCTCGCGAGGGCCTAACCTAGATACATCTCAGCTGCCGATGCACAAGTCTGGCGCAACACAAAGGAACGACTTCAGATTACCGAGATAAGTTTCATGCCTGGAACAGTTAATCATTACAACGCGAGATTCTCATTCGATGTGGCCCTGTCGCGGCAACGTTGCCTTCCTTTCTCACCTCTCGACGGCTGCTTGCGCGCTAAAGGGGACCTCCTGAGCATCGCGCCTCAGGGGCTCTTACTGGACCTCGGGGTGCTCACCTCCTGGCCTTGACCACGGCATCGCGACCTGGCATACCAGCGACGGCTGCAGCCTGCCTGGGGACCGGGACCTGTTGATACGTCTCCAACGTATCTATAATTTTTGATTGCTCCATGCTACTTTATCTACCGTTTTGGAATATATTGGGCTTTATTTTCCACTTTTATATTATTTTTGGGACTAACCTATTAACCAGAGGCCCAGCCCAGAATTGCTGTTTTTTTGCCTATTTCATTGTTTCGAAGAAACAGAATATCAAACGGAGTCCAAACAGAATGAAACCTTCGGGAACGTGATTTTCCAACCGAACATGATCCAGGAGAATTGGACCCTACTCCAAGCAGTGCCAGAGGAGGTCACGAGGGTGGAGGGCGCCCCCCTAGGCGCGCCCCCCTACCTCGTAGGCCCCCTAACGCTCCATCGACGTACTCCTTCCTCCTATATATACCTACGTATCCCCAAACGATCAGAAGAGGAGCCAAAAACCTAATTCCACCGCCGCAACCTTCTGTATCCACGAGATCCCATCTTGGGGCCTGTTCCGGAGCTCCGCCGGAGGGGGCATCCACCACGGAGGGCTTCTACATCATCACCATAGCCCCTCTGATGAAGTGTGAGTAGTTTACTTCAGACCTTCGGGTCCATAGCTAGTAGCTAGATGGCTTCTTCTCTCTTTTTGGATCTCAATACAATGTTCTCCCCCTCTCTCGTGGAGATCTATTCGATGTAATCTTCTTTTTGCGGTGTGTTTGTTGAGACCGATGAATTGTGGGTTTATGATCCAGTATTATCTATGGAAAATATTTGATTCTTCTCTGAGTTCTTTTATGTATGATTGAGTTATCTTTGCAAGTCTCTTTGAATTATCCTTTTTGGTTTGGCCAACTAGATTGGTAGTTCTTGTAATGGGAGAAGTGCTTAGCTTTGGGTTCAATCTTGCGGTGTCCTTTCCCAGTGACAGAAGGGGCAGCAAGGCACGTATTGTATTGTTGCCATCGAGGATAACAAGATGGGGTTTTTATCATATTGCATGAATTTATCCCTCTACATCATGTCATCTTGCTTAAGGCGTTACTCTATTTTTACTTAATACTCTTGATGCATGCTAGATAGCGGTCGATGAGTGGAGTAATAGTAGTAGATGCAGAATCGTTTCGATCTACTTGTCTTGGACGTGATGCCTATATACATGATCATTGCCTAGATATACTCATAACTATGCTCAATTCTGTCAATTGCTCAACAGTAATTTGTTCACCCACCGTAGAATACTTATGCTCTTGAGAGAAGCCACTAGTGAAACCTATGGCCCCCGGGTCTATTCTCATCATATCAATCTCCATCACTTTATTTACTTGCTTTGTTTTTACTTTGCCTTTTACTTTTTACTTTGCATCTATCTATCAAAAATACCAAAAATATTACTTATCATCTCTATCAGATCTCACTTTCGTAAGTGACCGAGAATGGATTGACAACCACTAATCGCATTGGTTGCGAGTTGCTATCGTTTTGTGTAGGTACGCGGGACTTGTGCGTGGTCTCCTACTGGATTGATACCTTGGTTCTAAAAAACTGAGGGAAATACTTACGCTACTTTGCTGCATCATCCTCTCCTCTTTAGGGAAAACCAACGCAGTGCTCAAGAGGTAGCAAGAAGAATTTCTGGCGCCGTTGCCGGGGAGGCTCATGCAAGAAAATCAACTATACCAAGTACCCATCACAATCCCTATCTCTCGCATTACATTATTTGCCATTTGCCTCTCGTTTTCATCTCCCCCACTTCACCCTTGCCGTTTTATTCGCCCTCTCTTTCCCAATCCCCTCCTCTCTTTTCCGTTTGCCTTTTTCTCGTTGTCTTTCTGTTTGCTCGTGTGTTAGTTTGCTTGTTTGTCGTCATGACTAGTCTCTTATCTTCTCCGTTATCTCCCGAGAATGAAGTTCTAAATTTTAAGCAAAGGGAGGGAGAAAATCTAAAAGATGCTTGGTATAGAATTTGCAACGCTCAAAATAAATCTACCAAGAAGCAATCTACTTCAGTTCTTCTTCGCAGTTTTTACGTAGGTGCTAATCCTTGGTATAGATATATCCTTGATACCATTACCGGAGGGAGTTTCTTGGGTAGCCATACTTTTGATTCTTATAATGCTTTAATAGATATATTTGGCTCACCACCCCTTTTGATTAATGGAACTACTTTAACTTTGGAGCATGTTACGCAAAAGCTTGAATCTATTGAAAATAAAGTTGCTACCATTGAATCAATTGAAAATCTTGATAAAAAGATCCACAATCAAATTACCCAATATGGATCTAAGGTAGGAATGACTTTGAAAAATATTAAAGAAAAAGAACCCATAGTTAATGAGAAAATAAATCTAGATTCCACAAGAATCGATAAACTTGAGGGTATCATTACCAACTTGGGAACCACTTTTTCTTCCGTTCAAAACACTCCAAGTTCTTCTACTAAAAGTACTAAGCTTATTTATGTTCCTAAGAATAAGGGTGAATCATCTAGTAAGGAAACTGCGGATCTTAAATCTATAAGTGTTCATCCCAATCTTTTTACCATCATTAAGGAACCATTTGCTATAGATGAATTTTTCGATCTTTTGCCTGAAAATTTGACAATTACTAGGAAGAAAGAAAATTCTAAAGGAGGTAGATGACTCATTGAAGAATTGCCTACCAAAGATGGCAATACCTAGATCTATCCTTGCTTTTATGCCTAGCTAGGGGCGTTAAACGATAGCGCTTGTTGGGAGGCAACCCAATTTTATTTTGTGTTTTTGTTTTTGCTTCTGTTTAGGAATAAATAATCCATCTATCTTCTGTTTGGATGTGATTTTATCTTTTAGTTAGTGTTTGTGCCAAGTAGAACCTATAGGATAACCTACGATGATAGTTGATTCTAAAAACAGAAACTTTGCGCGCACGAATATAATTTTGTTAAATCACAGGAACGTGCTTTTGCGTTGATTCGTTTCGCTTCTGTTCAACAAACAAATTGTCCCGGACTTCCTATTTTGGTAGAATTTTTAGAGTTCCAGAAGTTTGCGTTAGTTACAGATTGCTACAGACTGTTCTGTTTTTGACAGATTCTGTTTTACGTGTGTTGTTTGCTTATTTTGATGAATCTATGGCTAGTAAAATAGTTTATAATCAATAGAGAAGTTGGAATACAGTAGGTTTAACACCAATATAAATAAATAATGAGTTCATTACAGTACCTTGAAGTAGTCTTTTGTTTTCTTTCTCTAACGGAGCTCACGAGATTTCTGTTGAGTTTTGTGTTGTGAAGTTTTCAAGTTTTGGATGAATTATTTTGATGGATTATGGAACAAGGAGTGGCAAGAGCCTAAGCTTGGGGATGCCCATGGCACCCCCAGGATAATCCGAGGACACCAAAAAGTCAAAGCTTGGGGATGCCCCGGAAGGCATCCCCTCTTTCGTCCACTTCCATCGGTAATTTACTTGGAGCTATATTTTTATTCACCACATGTTATGTGTTTTGCTTGGAGCGTCTTGTATTATTTGCGTCTTTGCTTGTTAGTTTACCACAATCATCCTTGCTGTACACACCTTTTGAGAGAGCCATATATGAATTGGAATTTGTTAGAATACTTTATGTGCTTCACTTATATCTTTTGAGCTCGATAGTTTTGCTCATAGTGCTTCACTTATATCTTTTGAGCGTGATAATTTTTGTTCTAGTGCTTCACTTATATCTTTTAGAGCACGGTGGTGGATTTGTTTTAAAGAAACTATTGATCTCTCATGCTTCACTTAGATTATTTTGAGAGTCATTAATAGCATGGTAGTTTGCTTAATGTTAATATACATAGTGTTCAAGAAATGTGAAACTTTCTTTTGAGTAAATTGAATACTAAGATAAGTTTGATGCTTGATAATTGTTTTGAGATATGGAGGTGATAATATCAAAATCATGCTAGTTGGATAATTGTGAATTTGAGAAAGTCTTGTGTTGAAGTTTGCAAGTCCCGTAGCATGCACGTATGGGTAAAGTTGTGTAACAAATTTGAAACATGAAGTGTACCTGGCTTGTGCATCCTTATGAGTGGCGGTCGGGGACGAGCGATGGTCTTTCCTACCAATCTATCCCCCTAGGAGCATGCGCGTAGTAATTGAATTTTTTGATGGATTCTAAATTTTTGCAATATGTATATGAGTTCTTTTGACTAATGTTGAGTCCATGGATTATACGCACTCTCACCTTTCACCTTTGCTAGCCTCTTCGGTACCGCGCATTGCCCTTTCTCACCTTGAGAGTTGGTGCAAACTTCGCCGGTGCATCCAAACCCCGTGATACGATACGCTCTATCACACATAAACCTCCTTATATCTTCCTCAAAACATCCACCATACCTACCTATCATGGCATTTCCATAGCCATTCCGAGATATATTGCCATGCAACTTCCATCATCATCATCATGACATACATCACTTTTGTCATATTGCCATCGCATGATCATGTAGTTGACAACGTATTTGTGGCAAAGCCACCATGCATTATTTTTTATACGTATCACTCTTGATTCATTGTACCATCCCGGTACACCGCCAGAGGCATTCATAGAGAGTCATACTTTGTTCTAAGTATCGAGTTGTAATTGTTGAGTTGTAAGAAAAATAAAAGTGTGATGATCATCATTATTAGAGCATTGTCCCAAGTGAGGAAACGATGATGGAGACTATGATTCCCCAATAAGTCGGGATGAGACTCCGAACGAAAATAAAAAAAGAGAAAAAAAAGAGGCCATAAAAAAGAGAAAGGCCCAAAAAATGAGAGAAAAAGAGAGAAGGGACAATGCTACTATCCTTTTACCACACTTGTGCTTCAAAGTAGCACCTTGTTCTTCATGTAGTGAGTCTCATATATTGTGCTTCAAAGTAGCACCAAGATCTTCATGGTCGTGAGTCTCATAAGTTGTCTTTTTATACTAGTGGGAATTTTTAATTATAGAACTTGGCTTGTATATTCCAATGATGGGCTTCCTCAAAATGCCCTAGGTCTTTGTGAGCAAGCGAGTTGGATGCACACCCACTACTTTTCTCTTGTTGAGCATTCATAGCTCTAGTGCATCCGTTGCATGGCAATCCCTACTCCTCATGTTGACAACAATCGATGGGCATCTCCATAGCCCGTTGATTAGCCTCGTCAATGTGAGACTTTCTCCTTTTTGTCTTCTCCACACAATCCCCATCATCATATTCTATTACACCCATAGTGCTATATCCATGGCTCGCGCTCATGTATTGCGTGAAGGTTGAAAAAGTTTGAGATTATTTGAGTATGAAACAATTGCTTGGCTTGTCATCGGGGGTATAGAAGTTGGGAACATCTTTGTGTGACTAAAATGAAGCATAGCCTAACCATATGATTTTGTAGGGATGAACTTTCTTTTGCCATGCTATTTTGAGAAGACATGATTGCTTTGATTAGTATGCTTGAAATATTACTATTTTTGTGTCAATATGAACTTTTGTCTTGAATCTTTCGGATCTGAATATTCCTATCACAATTAAGAAGATTTATATCAAAATTATGCCAAAGTATCACTCCGCATCAAAAATTCTTTTTTATCATTTACCTACTCGAGGACGAGCAGGAATTAAGCTTGGGGATGCTTGATACGTCTCCAACGTATCTATAATTTTTGATTGCTCCATGCTACTTTATCTACTGTTTTGGACTATATTGGGCTTTATTTTCCACTTTTATATTATTTTTGGGACTAACCTATTAACCGGAGGCCCAACCCAGAATTGCTGTTTTTTTGCCTATTTCAGTGTTTCGAAGAAACGGAATATCAAACGGAGTCCAAACGGAATGAAAACTTCGGGAACGTGATTTTCCAACTGAACGTGATCCAGCAGACTTGGACCCTACTCCAAGCAGTGCCAGAGGAGGTCACGAGGGTGGAGGGCGCCCCCTGGGCGTGCCCCCTACCTCGTGGGCCCCCTGATGCTCCACTGACGTACTCCTTCCTCCTATATATACCTACGTATCCCCGAACGATCAGAAGAGGAGCCAAAAACCTAATTCCACCGCCGCAACCTTCTGTATCCACGAGATCCTATCTTGGGGCCTGTTCCAGAGCTCCGCCGGAGGGGGCATCCACCATGGAGGGCTTCTACATCATCACCATAGCCCCTTCGATGAGGTGTGAGTAGTTTACTTCAGACCTTCGGGTCCATAGCTAGTAGCTAGATGGCTTCTTCTCTCTTTTTTGATCTCAATACAATGTTCTCCCCCTCTCTCGTGGAGATCTATTTGATGTAATCTTCTTTTTGCGGTGTGTTTGTTGAGACCGATGAATTATGCATTTATGATCCAGTATTATCTATGGAAAATATTTGATTCTTATCTGAGTTCTTTTATGTATGATTGAGTTATCTTTGCAAGTCTCTTCGAATTATCCTTTTTGGTTTGGCCAACTAGATTGGTAGTTCTTGCAATGGGGGAAGTGCTTAGCTTTGGGTTCAATCTTGCGGTGTCCTTTCCCAGTGACAGAAGGGGCAGCAAGGCACGTATTGTATTGTTGCCATCGAGGATAACAAGATGGGGTTTTTATCATAATCGCGTTGGTTGCTTATCGTTTTGTGTAGGTACGAGGGACTTGTGCGTGGTCTCCTACTGGATTGATACCTTGGTTCTCAAAAACTGAGGGAAATACTTACGCTACTTTACTGCATCATCCTCTCCTCTTCGGGGAAAACCAACGCGGTGCTCAAGAGGTAGCACCTGTCAGCGTAGAGCGCTAAGTCGTCGTGAGGTTAGAAAGGGGGAACCAAGCCGGGACAGGACAAGCATTCGCACGATTTCATAATGAGGACAACATCAACAAAAGACATCGCAAACCCTTTACATGCCCCCACGGGGTGTTTCTTGATTCCTCGCAGGGAACAAAAGATGAGAACTCTGAGGAACCCTAACTACATGCACCTCCGTGGCTGATGCCATCATCAATAGTGGGTCACGGGAGCCCGGTGCCAACCTCATCCAGATCAGCCGTGACGACATCCTGATGCTGCCGCCCTGCCCCGAGCGCAGCGCGAGCTCGGGGGCACATAGCTGTCGTCGCTCGCCTCCGGAGAATTGAAGAGTTCAGGAGAGTCGTTGGACTCCCAAGCGTCACTGCTGCTGCTGGAGGAGCCATTGGGGGAGCGGACGGCAGGCCCAGCCCCCGCAGCGCCGATCTCCTGACTGCCCCCCCCCCAGGCCAGCACTCCAGGCGGCAGCCTTCTGCGTCGAAGACCTTGAAGAACAATGTGGAGGTGCCATCATACTCAAAATGGATCACGAGGTCGCCCCCCGTTCGGCAGACCCGGGCGACTTCGCCCAAGCCTCGGGTCATGAAGATCTTGCCAATGGAGACGACTTCAACCTCTCCTCCGGTCGCCAGAACGCCACAGTCAGCGTGCTGCAGCCAAAGCTCGAGAGGCCCCCTCGGCAGCACCTCTGTGGAGAAGAACGAAGGGAAGCGGATCCAGGTTCTTGGAGGCATCACCGCATGCAGCACAAGGTCGCAAGAGGAGTTCATGGCGTGGACTCCGGGGGCAACGGTGCGTGCCACCACGGCACGCCGACCTCGGCTGCGGCATGGGCAGCGCCGCTCGCCGTCCCTGTCTCTAGAGCCCTTGGTTTGGGCGTACTGGGGTAGCGGGTACCCAGGAGGTGGTCGCGCGCACCAAGGCCTCATCATCTCCAGCCCCATGACCACACCACAGCGGTGGACCGGCCTCTTCTTCGGCGGGAGCGGATCGGGTCCATCCCGGGGAGCCTTTCCCTTCTCTTCGGCCGAGAATCTGTGGATTGGTGACATTGGCGTCAAGACTAGAGGCGGAGCAGGGGAGAAGAAGCAGGCGGAGCAAGAATAGATGGGCAACAAGGGCTATTGCCCCTCCTCATTTATAGCCCAAGGGAGGCCAACCATCGACCTCCACGATTGCAGGTAATGATGACCCTTTTTTTGCATGCAGCAGGGACACATCAAGTCGGGCAGTTGCCGAGGCAGCATGGGGAAGCAGAGATGCCCACGTCCAATCAGTCGCCACACGTCGACCAAGGCCGCAGGATGTTGGGGCCCGTGGGGCTCTTCACTTACCCCTTGGCTTCGCCGCTAAGCCAAGTCCGAGCGCGCCTTGGGCCCGGGGGCTATTATCGGCGTTCTGGGAATGGGGGTCCCCAGACTTGCCTGCCTGCGGCCCGCGGCATGGCTCCGCCAGTGGCCCAGTACGGCCCGTCTTCATCAGCCAACACTCAAGACTCTCGCGAGGGGCCAAGCCTCACGGGGCGGACGACACAAGGCCTCCTTAGGAGCGGCCTCACAGGCAGGCTTGCGAGGGAGGCGAAGAGATCAAGGCAAGGAATACCTCGCAAGGTTCCCGTGACACAAGCCATGACGACCAAGGCCAAGCGGGCGCCAGCCCATGCAGTGTTCTCGTTTCCCCTTTGGTGCTAAGGGGGCAAGCGCAGGTGCGGAGTACCGAGGCACCAGGCAAAGGTTTCCATATCGGTGCAACAAGACCAAGGTAAGCAGGACGGCAAGACGGATGTCATCATGGAGCCCAAGACATCGTCACCACCAGCGCCTTTTACAGGCAAAGACCACCTTTAGTCAAGATAGCTTGTACTAGTTGTCCCCTTTCAAAATGGCCGTTGTTGGATCCCTTCCCACTCAATATTTGGGAAGAGGACCAGGGCCTCTATAAATAGGGCTAGCCACCACAATAGAAGGGATGGATCAATTCCTCCCCGAGAAAACCACCAAGCACAAGAACACCTCTCCTCGCGAGGCTATTCTTCCCTTGTACTGTTCATCATCAGCCCAAGAGGCAATCCACCACACCACACACAGGAGTAGGGTATTACACCACAACGGTGGCCCAAACATGTATAAATCTTGTGTCTCTTGTGTTGTGAGTTCATCTAGCTAGCTTAGAGATCGCGACGAGGCTGAGGGCGTGTTTTGGTAGGGAGAAATCTTCGTGCGCACCCCAGTGTTCAAACCTCAAGGGTTTTGCCGGAACCGGATATCCGACAGTATTTTCTTGAATTTACAACCAAATAGGATCCCACTAATCATAGAGCATGTGCTGAATGCAACATTTTTCCTTACGAGGCGGACTAATGTTTACACACTAAAATCTCTCAGATTTCCTTCCAAAGGAGTGCCATGCCCGTCTCGAGCATTTTGAGTATTTGTGCGTCTGAAACAGACTCCGAAGGACAAAGTTATCTCGGTTTTCATCAACACCGACCCTTTATATAGCAATCCTTGAAAGAACTTCATTTTCAAGTGACGCGTTTTGGTGGGCTAGCTTGAAATTTTGTGTCCTCCATAGTGGAAATAGTGTTTTTACATATATAATGACCAATGCCAGGAATGCCCTCTTGTTATTTGTTGTCACACACGTGCATTATGGCATGCCGCACGACGAAAACAAGGAGAATAAGGCTCATAATCGTCATATTATCTTTATCTTACAACCAAACGGGATGTCCCACATCATAGAGCATGTGCAGATTGCAAGGTTTGTCCTTACCAGGTAGACTAGTGTTTACACTCAGCATAAT
The DNA here is from genome assembly GCA_963921465.1 of Triticum timopheevii. Lineage (NCBI taxonomy): Eukaryota > Viridiplantae > Streptophyta > Magnoliopsida > Poales > Poaceae > Triticum > Triticum timopheevii. The sequence goes on along the minus strand of OY997274.1, from coordinate 330,018,316 downwards.
CTCTTGGATTTCCTTCCAAATGAGTGACAATGGGTTCAGACACTTGTCCGAAAGGCAGCGGCGAATAATGTTCTTTGACTTTTAGGGGCAAAAAGTCTTTATTAGAGGCTGAATTTGATGCTCCTCCGGGCCTCCTGGTGCAATCCAAGAGTATTTGCTAGATTCCCACGCTCGTCACAAGCATTTTGAGTACTTGTGCGTCTGAAACGGACTCCGAATGACAAAGTTATGACCGTTTTAGTGAACACCGCTCCTTTATATGGCATTCCTTGAAGGGACATTTAGATCTGTGCCCCTAACTCAAACCCACTACTCAAATTTGCACCTAATTTCAAAGCATGCTCAAATTTGCCCCTCCGCCGTTAAGTCACTACTCAGAAATGCCCTTCCGTACAGTACTGTAGCACTTTCCGTCCAATGCTGTAGCACTTTCCATCTGCTACAGTACACATGGGCCTCTGACAGTCAAAGGCCTTTGACTGGACGGAAGGGCATTTCTGAGTAGTGACTTAACAGCAGAGGGGCAAATTTGAGCATGCTTTGAAATTAGGGGCAAATCTGAGTAGGTGGTTCGAGTTAGGGGCAGAAATGCAAATGGCCCTTCCTTGAAAACACTTCATTTTCCCGTGATGTGTTCTTGCGGCCTGATCATAAAGCATGTCCAGAATGCATCGTTTGTCCTTACCAGGTGTACTAATGTTTACACTAATGAGGACAGCAATACCATTGTTACACCCACAGCCCCTACTGCTACATATACTGGACCAACTACTAGAGCTCGTGCACGCCAATTAAATTATTAGGTACTTTCGTTTCTTGGTAATGATTCTAATATTCATGAGAATATGATGATGCCTAAATTGGATACATTTGTTTTGCTTACAAATGAAGGGCCTAGCTTGGAGAAGGATGAACATTGGAGCAAGAACAAGCATGGAGATGATGGCATGCGCAAGGGGAACAAGAACGGAGTTACAAGTGATGATTTCAGGACTTTGAAGCCTCCATAATGGGTGGATGAAGCCTTGGACGAAATATACAAGATGCCACATCATAAATTTTGTCCCGGGGCTATTCTAGGTGCTGCGCACCTTATTATTCGGCCAAGCCCATGTAATTTCAAAATACATAAGTATAGGCTATTTTTAGAATCCGTATGTGTAGGGAAACAAGAGATAGGGTTGATTTCAGACCCCTCCACCAAGGGCCACGAAATTCCCCCCTCTTCCTCCATATATACAGCCCTTAGGGCACCGTTTAGACTTTGGGTTTTGTTTAGATTAAAGTTCGCCATAGCTGCAACTTCGCGTACTTCGTTTGTGTTCAACAACCAGACAAAGGCGTCACAGAACCCCACCTTGATAAATAAAGCTTTCCTCTTATATTCGCAATATCCAGATTGCAATCTTAGTTTCTTGCTTGTTCTTCGTTTGCCTGCAGGAAACGGACCTTCATGGTCAGGTTGATCGTGCTCCGGCGTGGTCAATAACCTCTAGGAGTTGGTTTACCCATTGCTAAGGCGCGACGTCCTTGCACGTTCGTAGTCGGATCGTCAAAGTCGACTTCCTCCAAAACGATAGCCACCATCTCATCGAAAGACGGGACACCTTTGCCTCTATCATACACTCACCAAAATCTCTTGGATTTCCTCCCAAAGGAGTGCCAATGGGTTCAGAAACTTGTGTGAAAAGCAGTGGCGAATTATGTTCTTTGAATTTCAGGGGCAAAATGTCCTGCTTAGGGGCCGAATTTGAGGGTCGTCCGGGCTTGCTGGTGCAAATGAAGAGTATTTTCTAGATTCCCATGCTCGTCGGGAGCATTTTGAGTACTTGTGCATCTGAAACAGACTCCGAATGACAAAGATATGACCGTTTTAGTGAACATCGGTCTTCTTTATGGCAGTCCTTGAAAGAACTTCATTTTCGAGTGACACGTTCTGGCGCACCGGCTTGAAATTTCATGTCCTCCATAGTTGAGAAATTGTTTTCACATATATATTGACGGATGCCAGGAATGCGCTCTTGTTATTGGCTGTCACACACATGCTTTATGGCATGCCGCACGGCGAAAACCAGGAGAATAAGGTTTATAGTCATCATGTTTTCTTGAATTTACAACTAAATGGGATTCCCCCAGATCATAGATTATGAGCAAAATGCAATATTTGTCCTTACCAAGCGGACTATTGTTTACACTCACCATAATCTCTCCGATTTCCTTCCAAAGGAGTGCCAATGGGTTCAGAAACTTGTCTAAAAAGCAGTGGAGGGTGATGTTGTTTGACTTTTAGGGGCAAAAAGTCCTGCTTAGGGGCCGAATTTGAGATTACTCCAGGCCTCCTTGCACAAGCCAAGAGTATTTTCTAGATTAACCCACTCTTCGCGAGCATTTGAGTACTTGTGCGTCTGAAACGGACTGTGAATGACAAAGTTATGACCGTTTTAGTGAACATCGGTCCTTTATATGGCAGTCCTTGAAAGAACTTCATTTTCCCGTGACGCTTTCCTGTGGCTGCCCCCAAATTTTGTGTCCTCCATAGGGACATATTGTTTCCACATATTTATTGACCAATTCCAGGAATGCCCTCTTGTTATTGGCTGTCACACACGTGCGTTACGGCATGCCACATTGGGAAAACAAGGAGAATAAGGCCTATAGTCGCCGTATTTTCTTCTGTTTACAACCAAATGGGATGCCCCTAATCATAGAGCATGTGCAGAATGCAACATTTGTCCTTACCAGGCCGAGTAATGTTTACACTCACCAAAAGCTCTCGGATTTCCTTCCAAACAAGTCCCAAAGGGCTCGGAAACTATTCTGAAAAGCAAGGGCAAATTATGTTCTTCGAATTTTAGGGGCAAAAAAGTCCTGCTTAGGGGCCAAATTTGAGGGTCCTCCGGGCCTCGTAGCGCAGAGAAGAGTATTTTATAGATTCCCAAGCTTGTCGCGACCATTTTCAGTACTTGTGCGTCTGAAACGGACTCTGAATGACAAAGTTATGACCGTTTTAGTGAGCACCGGTCCTTTATATGGCAATCCTTGAAAGAACTTCATTTTCTAGTGACACGTTCTGGCGCGCCCGCTTGAAATTTTGTGTGCTCCATAGTGGAGATATTGTTTTCACATACATATTGACCGATGCCAGGAATGCACTTTTGTTATTGGCTGTCACACACGTGCGTTAGGCATGCCACACCAGGAAAACAAGGAGAATAAGGCTTATAGTCGCCGTATGTTCTTGAATTTACAACCAAATTGGATGTCCCTGATAATAGAACATGTGCATAATGCAAGGTTTGTCCTCACCAGGCCGACTAATGTTTACACTCACCAAAATCTCTTGGATTTCCTTCCAAAGGAGACCAAATAGGTTTAGAAACTTGTCTGAAAAGCAGCGGCGAATTATGTTCTTCGAATTTCAGGGAAAAGAATTGATGTAGGGTGGAACCCTATAGCGTCGATCTTTCACGTTTGGAGTGGATCCTACGGAGGAATCACGAAGAACACACGGAAGCACAAGGGGAAACACGGGGAAAACGAGAGGGAATCACTCAACCAACAAGGAATCGATCACACAAGTGCTAGATCACCACACACATAAGAGATCCACAAGATACAAAGTCAACTAGGGTAAGGATACAAAGGAACCGTTCATCTCCAAGAGGAGGCCTTGATGTTCTTCCCTAGATAGGGGTCTTGAATCCATGAGGGATCTTCTCCGAGGAGGTCCTGATCTCCGAGGAGAAGTAACCGAGTGGATGAGCAAAGGCTCTCACACAAATATGAGCTAATCCAATGCTAAGTCTCAAAGTGAGGAGATGGGGTCCTATATATAGAGTTGGGGGCGAAGGGGTACATGGGCTCAGCCCAACACGCGCACGCAGGCGCTGGCCGGATGATCCGGACGAGGGTCCGGATGATCCGGGTGGGGACCCGGATGAGCTGGAGGTTCGGCTGGCGGTGGCGACGGGCCGGATGTTCGGCTGGCGGTCCGGACGTCCGGGCGGTGTCCGGATGATCCGGGCCTGGGTCCGGATGATCCGGCTTTAGGTTTGAGCTTCGGGAGTCCTTGGGCGAATTAGCCGGATCGTCCGGGTCGGGGTCCGGATTGTCCGGGCTCTGTCCGGATCGTCCAGGCCGGGGTCCGGATCGTCTGGGCATCCTGGTCCTTGGTGGTTTATCCTCTCCGTCTTCTCGTATGTCTTCCGCCTCCGGTTCTCCTTGCCTCCTAGCTTCTTCGTGGTTGACTCCTTGGTACCTGAGTATGCATAGAGTTTCCGTTTGAGGTAGTAACCATGTCTCATGTGAATCGAATGGGGATTGTGAGAGGAGTGATGTCACCTCGGTTTCAAGAGCTCTTGCACGTGCTCGAGTCATCGGTCCTTGTGGTGTTGTAGGTGTTGATGTAGAGTCCATGGGGATGATGGAAGGATGCTCCGCATCATATCCCCTCCCTTCGAAAGGATCCGACCTCGGATCTAGATCTTCATCACCATGGAAAGGCGAGAGGTCTTTGTCGTTGAAGGTGTCGCTCATGTTGTACTTGTCACTTGGTAGGTCGAGCTTGTAGGCATTGTTGTTGTAGCGTGCTAACACCTTGAAGGGTCCATCGGCTCGAGGTAGAAGTTTGGACTTGCGTTCGTTGGGGAAGCGTTCCTTGTGAAGGTGTAGCCACACGAGATCGCCTATGTTGAAGATCATGGGTTGCTTGTTGATGTTGAGCTTGGTCGCTAGTCGTTGTACTTGGCGCTCGATGGTGTTTCTTGTATCTTCATGCATCTTCTTGATGTAGCTTGCTCGGGCACTTGCGTCGAGGTTGGTGCGCTCTTGTCGAGGTAGAGGTAGAATGTCCAATGGGGACAACGGGTTGAAGCCGTAGACGACCTCGAGGGGGGACTTGCCGGTCGTCGAATGTCTTGTGCGGTTGTAGGCGTACTCGGCGATGGGTAGACACGCCTCCCACTCCTTGACGTTCTTCTTGATCAACACGCGAAGTAGAGTGGAGAGCGTCCGGTTCGTCACCTCCGTTTGGCCGTCGGTTTGAGGATGGTATGCGTATGAGAACAAGAGCTTGATTCCAAGCTTGGCGCAAAGAGTTTTCCAAAAGTAACTCAAGAACTTGATGTCGCGGTCGGAGACGATTGACTTTGGTACTCCATGGAGGCGCAAGATTTCCCTACAAAAGAGATTTGCAATATGTGAAGCATCGTCTACCTTGTTGCAAGGAATGAAATGTGCCATTTTAGAAAATCGGTCCACAACTACAAATACGGAGTCCTTTCCATTTTGAGTTCTAGGCAAACCAAGTACAAAATCCATGCTAATGTCTTCCCAAGGTTGATAAGGAATAGGAAGAGGCATGTAAAGACCATGAGATTGAGCTTTTGACTTAGCTTTGCGGCATGTTGAGCATCGGGTGGTGAAGCGTGATATGTCTCGAAACATCTTTGGCCAAATGTAGTTCTTGGAGAGCGTGGCGAAGGTCTTGTCGCGTCCAAAGTGTCCCATGAGTCCACCTCCATAAGCCTCTTGCAAAAGGAGCAAACGAAGAGAAGACTCGGGTATGCATAGTTTGTTAGCTCTCATAAGATAACCATCCTTGAGGTAATATTGTTCCCAAGATGTATGCGTCAAACATTTAGCATAATGAGGTGCAAAAGATGGATCACTAGCATATAAATCTTTTATGTGCTCAAAGCCAATAACATTCAACTCAAGTTGGGTGACAAGCGTGCATATGCGTGAAAGTGCATAGGCAACTACATTTTCCTTGCCCTTAATGTACTTGATCACATATGGGAAAGATTCAATAAATTCACTCCATTTGGCATGACACTTGTTCAATTTAGTTTGACCTTTTAAGTACTTAAGCGTTTCATGATCGGTATGGATGACAAACTCATGAGGTCGAAGATAATGTTCCCAAACATGGAGGACACGCACTAAAGCATACAATTCCTTGTCATACACGGGATAGTTAAGTTGAGCACCGGAGAGTTTTTCACTAAAATAAGCAATGACTCGTTTTTCTTGCATTAAAACTCCGCCAATTCCGGTACCACTTGCATCACAATGAACCTCAAAAGTTTTGTCAAAATTGGGCAAAGCAAGAATCGGAGCATGAGTAAGCAAAGACTTGAGCTCATCAAAAGCGTTGGATTGCAAAGGTCCCCAAACAAAAGGAGTATTCTTCTTACTCAAAGCATGCAAAGGAGCTGCAATAGTGCTAAAGTTTTTCACAAAGCGACGATAAAAACCTGCAAGACCAAGAAAACTTCGCACTTGTTGCAAATTGGTGGGTTGGGGCCAAGTTTTAATTGCTTTGATCTTAGTTTCATCAACATGGACACCCTTGGAAGAGACAACGAAACCCAAGAAAACCACTTTGTCAACGCCAAAAGTGCATTTTTTCAAGTTGGCATAAAGACTTTCCTTTCGAAGCGTTTGCAAAACAAGCTTAACATGATCAAGATGCTCTTTCATGGTTTTGCTAAACACAAGAATATCATTGAAGTAAACCACAACAAAGATTCCAATGTATGGACGAAGTACATGATGCATGAGACGCACAAAAGTTCCGGGAGCTTCCGACAAACCCATAGGCATAACCAACCACTCATATAGGCCAAATTTTGTTTTGAAAGCAGTTTTCCATTCATCCCCTCATGAATGCGGATTTGATAATAGCCACTTTTAAGATCAATTTTGGAGAAAAAGTTGGCTCGACTAAGTTCATCAAGCATATCATCTAAGCGAGGAATGGGATGCCTATAGCGCACGGTGATAGAATTTATAGGTCTACAATCGGAACACAAGCAGAAACTTCCATCAGGCTTAGGCACAAGAATAACAGGAACGGCACAAGGGCTTAAGCTTTCACGTACATGACCGTTGTCGATTAGTTGTTGTACTTGCCGTTGAATCTCCTTGGTTTCTTCGGGATTGACACGGTATGGAGCTTTGTTTGGAAGTGGTGCTCCGGGAATGAGGTCAATTCGATGCTCAATGCCTCGTAGAGGAGGTAGACCCAGAGGTAGCTCATCGGGGAAAACATCTTGAAATTCCTGCAGAAGAGATTGAAACACCAAAGGTAGCTCGTGAATGGTGTTAGTTTTTGGTTCTCCATCCTTGCACACAAGGACAAAGTGCATCACACTCGATGGGTTCTCACACACTTCTCTCATCTCATGTTTGGTGGCGAATAGTATGAGGTTTTTCTCTCTAGGCGAAGAGGCGCTCAAATTTGGCTTGTGGCTCTCACTCACTTTTTGTTGGCTCACTTTCTCACTCTTCTCTCTTTGGTTGGTGGCTTGTTTGTCGGCTATCACTTGACTAGGAGACATGGGTCGTCGGACATATTCTTTGCCTTTCATCTTGAAGCTATAGTGGTTTGTACGCCCATTGTGGAAGACACCACGGTCAAATTGCCATGGCCGACCAAGGAGGAGGTGGCAAACGGTCATTGGGACCACATCACACTCCAAAGTGTCCTCATATGCACCGATTTTGAAGGATACTTGGACCCTATGCTCAACTCGTATAGTGCCGGAGTCACTTAGCCATTGAACCTTGTAGGGTTGCGGATGCTTCTTCTTGACCAATTGGAGCTTGGAGCATAGTTCTTCGCTTGCCAAGTTGTGGCAACTACCTCCATCGATGATGACCTTGACGGATCGTCCATTGATGCTGGCCTTTGTGTGGAAGATGTGGCATCTTTGATCTTCTTCTTGTTGATGTTGAAGTGTCAATACCTTGGAGACAACAAGAGCGGGGCTTGTATCTTCATCGCAAAAGACTTGATCATCTTCATCCTCGTTGATGCGCCGGTGCATGGCCACTTGCTCAATAGCGTCCATTTCATCTTCACTCATTGAGTCGTAGGTGCCATCGTTGTTGAGTATCATGGTGCGCTTGTTGGTGCATTCATATGACTTGTGGCCTCGGCCGCCGCAAGTAAAACACTTGAAGGAGCTTGTCTTGACGGTCTTATCGGTTGGAGTAGATGATGAAGCACGTGGCTTGGAGTTGCTTGTAGTAGGAGGAGGACGACTTGAACTTGTAGAAGTTTTCTTGTAACTTGACTTGTCGTCGTTGCTTGGAGAAGGCTTGGTTGACGTCGAAGTTGGAGTAGTTGTTGAAGCTTGGTTGTTGGTGAAGCCGTATGTCTTGGAGGAGTACTTGGCGTACTTGAAGTCATCTTGCACTTGACGTTCCGCCTTTGTAGCTTGATGCACGAGCTCAATGAGGTTGGAGTAGGGTTGGAAGTCGGCGATCTTCTTGATGGGATGATTGAGGCCATTCAAGAATCGTGCCATTGTTTTCTCATCATCCTCCGTGACATTGGCTCGAATCATGGCAATCTCCATTTCTTTGTAGTATTCTTCAACACTCTTTGTTCCTTGCTTGAGGAGTTGTAGCTTCTTGAAGAGATCACGGTTGTAGTAGGTGGGCACAAAGCGTGCTCGCATGACATCCTTCATTTGAGCCCAAGTGGTGATTGGAGGTTCACCTCTTGCTTGTCGGCGCTCAAGGATTTGTTCCCACCATATGAGCACATAGTCTTGGAACTCAAGTGATGCCATAGCGATCTTCTTCTCTTCCTCATAGTTGTGCAAACGAAAGATTTTGTCGACCTTCAATGCCCATGAGAGGTACTCTTCGGGATCATTGCTTCCATTGAACTTGGGCATGGTAAACTTGAGCTTGCCATAGCGTTGTTCTTCATTGTGTTGAGGTCGATGTTGATGATGACGTTCTTGACATGGAGGGTAATCATCCTCATGTTGCGCTTCGCAAGGAGGAAGTCCATGATCAACTTGCTCTTGTTGACCTTGAGGTTGAGGTTGAGCTTGAGGAGCTTGTGGAGGAGCTTGTGGGGCTTGACGTTGCGCACGCGGATGGTAGTTCCTCTCTTGTATTTCTTCTCTAAGGGCTTCCTCTTGATTGCGCCTTTCGCGATTGCGGTTGGCGATAGCTCGACTTGATGCTTGAAGGGCACGTTCCGCCTCAAGAGCTTGTGCTTCTCGATGTTGTTGTTGAAGACGTTGAGCCTCGGCGTCTTGTTGCTCTTGATGTAGGCACGCTCGTTCTTGTTCTTGTTAGCGACGAAGACGTTGTCGTTCTTGAGCTTGAGCAAACGCCACTTGGTTCGATTGAGGATGAGGAACTTGTTCATCAACTTGGTCTTGGGGATGTTTGTCATGTAGTGGGTTGCGAGATGCATGACGGTCTTGACGCGCGGCTCGTCGAAGAGTGTTCGATGACGGTGTACTTGTGTCGGAGAAGGAGTCGTCGGAGTGGCGACTTGAGTGGCTCCGTCTTGAGTGTGAGGAAGTAGAAGGACGCCGGTTCACCAACAAGGCGCGGATCTCGTCCATTCTTGCATCGTTCTCTTTCTTGTGCGCGTCGAGTTTGTTGTCGAAGTAGTCTCTTGTACGTTGCTCGGAGAGTCGCAAGTCGGTGGAGAGGTTGTCGATGCGTTCGCTCATTGCTTGTTGCTCTTGATGGAGAGCTCGTTGTGTGCCAAAGAGGTGGCTCTTGGTGACGTATGATGACATGTCGTCGTCTTGCTCGATGAAGAGTGGATTTGTAGAAGAACTTGGCCTATCCATCATTTCAAGCAAATTGTGAGTGGTAGAAGGAGAAGAACGAATACCAATGTACCTTTGACCAAAGTTGAAGATGAATCAAGTTCACTCAAATGTGGACAATGAAATAGCACTATTGGTACCGATCCTTGTCGATTCTCACACCTACACAAGTAAAAGCTTTTGGTGGAGCTTGGTTAGGATGGTGGCACAAAATTGATTGCAATCGTTAGCTTGACTCAAAAATGTTGAAGAAGATTCGCAAATTCGTGTATGCAACAAGTAGACCAAGCAAGTAGTGGTACACGGAAACACACACGCAAATAGATAAATGGGATTGTGCAAACCAAAAGTGAGCCAAAATGTGGAATCCACGAAAATGCTCTTGTTGCACAATACTAGAGAGACGCTAGCACGATTGCACAATAGGCAGATATGGAGCTTGTGCACAACCTACTAGGCAAAAATGCAACGATCTCTATCCCAAGTATGCTATATGTATGGTATTTCGGTGCAATGATCCAAGATGATCTTATATGACAATCTTAATGTTGTATGATGCTATTCTTGTTGCTTATAAGCTCTTTGCTTATCTTTCCTCTTTGCTTAAAAGCTTGAGTGGCTCTTTCTCTTTTGAGCTCTTTTCTTATGCAAACTTCACGAACCAAGATAGCAATTGTGTATGCGATGACAACTTTGTGACACACAAGTTGATTTCAAGATATGCACCACGATGGTATGTATGATATGGTGTATGCAACTAATGTGCACAAGTCACGTTGCCTGTAATACTCAATGGCTAGTCTCGATGGGTAAGCAACGCAAAAGATGGTCTATGATGGTTATCAATGCAATAGCAAGGTATGACAAAGATGTCGTCGAGGTTACCGTCCGTAGCGAAGATGGGTAGTCGACGAAAATGAGCGTTTGTTGTGGATGTCTCACCGCACCTAAATAGCTGAAACACAATAGGACATGGAAATCTCAACTCAAATTCTCGAACCCAAATTCGAATGGTAGTACGGAGGTTGTGTCGTGGGGTTTGGCAAGTGGAAGTGGTGGTGGTTGGGGTGGGGAGGAGGTATGTAGGTGTAGATGGTGGTGGTGGTGGAGGGGGGACTGCACAAGTGCAGTTTCGGCAGAGGAAGCCGGATGATCCGGGCCAGGAGCCGGATGATCCGGGCACGTCCGGATGATCCGGGTCAGAGTCCGGATGATCCGGGCAGGTCAACTCGCACGGGAACTGCTCGGGAAGAACACGAAAACGGGGAGAAATTTGACGATTTCGGGGATTTTGGGTGGATTTCGAGGGGGAGGAGGTGGGGAAAAGCAAGATCCACGAGTTACACACCGAATCCACGGATCAAAAACAACAAAACATCATCAAAACCAACAAATCACAAAAAAATTTGGGGGGTATTTTTGTGGGGATTTTTGGATTTTAGGACGAAAACAACAAAATCAAGCTAGAAAACACGGGGTAGGGGCTCCAAAAACGTGATCAACGTGGCTCATGATACCATAATGATGTAGGGTGGAACCCTATAGCGTCGATCTTTCACGTTTGGAGTGGATCCTACGGAGGAATCACGAAGAACACGCGGAAGCACAAGGGGAAACACGGGGAAAACGAGAGGGAATCACTCAACCAACAAGGAATCGATCACACAAGTGCTAGATCACCACACACATAAGAGATCCACAAGATACAAAGTCAACTAGGGTAAGGATACAAAGGAACCGTTCATCTCCAAGAGGAGGCCTTGCTGTTCTTCCCTAGATAGGGGTCTTGAATCCGCTGAGGGATCTTCTCCGAGGAGGTCCTGATCTCCGAGGAGAAGTAACCGAGTGGATGAGCAAAGGCTCTCACACAAATATGAGCTAATCCAATGCTAAGTCTCAAAGTGAGGAGATGGGGTCCTATATATAGAGTTGGGGGCGAAGGGGTACATGGGCTCAGCCCAACACGCGCACGCAGGCGCTGGCCAGATGATCCGGACGAGGGTCCGGATGATCCGAGCTGGTCCGGATGATCCGGGTGGGGACCCGGATGAGCTGGAGGTTCGGCTGGCGGTGGCGACGGGCCGGATGTCCGGCCGGCGGTCCGGACGTCCGGGCGGTGTCCGGATGATCCGGGCCTGGGTCTGGATGATCCGGCTTCAGGTTTGAGCTTCGGGAGTCCTTGGGAGAATTAGCCGGATCGTCCGGGCCGGGGTCCGGATCGTCCGGGCTCTGTCCGGATCGTTCGGGCCGGGGTCCGGATCGTCCGGGCATCCTGGTCCTTGGTGGTTTTTCCTCTCCGTCTTCTCGTATGTCTTCCGCCTCCGGTTCTCCTTGCCTCCTAGCTTCTTCGTGGTTGACTCCTTGGTACCTGAGTATGCATAGAGTTTCCGTTTGAGGTAGTAACCATGTCTCATGTGAATCGAATGGGGATTGTGAGAGGAGTGATGTCACCTCGGTTTCAAGAGCTCTTGCACGTGCTCGAGTCATCGGTCCTTGTGGTGTTGTAGGTGTTGATGTAGAGTCCATGGGGATGATGGAAGGATGCTCCACATCAAGAATTCTTGCTTAGGGGCCGAATTTGAGGGTCCTCCCTGGCGCAAGCAAAGAGTATTTCTAGATTCCCACGCTCGCTACGAGCATTTTGAGTACTTGTGCGTCTGAAATGGACTCCAAATGACAAAGTTATGACTGTTTTACTGAATACCGGTCATTTATATGGAAATCCTTGAAAGAATTTCATTTTCCAGTGACGCATATTTGCGGCCGCCACTAAATTATGTGTCCTCCATAGTGGTTGTTTCGAAAAATATATTCAGTGATGCCAGGAATGCCCTCTTGTTATTGGCTGTCACACACGGGCGTTATGTCATGCCACGCCGGGAAAACAAGGAGAATAAGGCTTATAGTCGTCGTGTTTTCTTGAATTTACAACCAAATGGGATGCCCCTGATCGTAAAGCATGTGAAGAATACAACGTTTGTCCTTACTAGGAGGACTAATGTTTACACTCACCAAAATGTCTCGGATTTCCTTCCAAAGGAGTGCCAATGGGTTCAGAAACTTTTCTGAAAAGCAGTGGTGAATTCTCTTTGACTTCTAGGGGCAAAAATTCCTGCTGAGGGGCTGAACTTGAGGCTCCTCCAAGACTCCTGGCGCAAGCGAAGAATATTTTCTAGATTCCCACACTCGCCGTGAGCATTTGGAGGACTTGTGCGTCTGAAAAGGACTTCGTATGACAAAGTTATGACCGTTTTAGTGAACACCAGTCCTATATACAGGCAGTTTTTGAAAGAACTTCATTTTCCCGTGATGTGTTCTTGCGGCCGCCCCCAAATTTTGTGTCCTCTATAGTGGAGATAGTGTTTTCACATATCTATTGACTGATGCCAGGAATGCCCTCTTGTTATCGGCTGTCACACACGTGTGTTACGCCATGCGACACTGGGAAGACAAGGAGAATAAGGCTTATAGTCGTCGTATTTTCTTCAATTTACAACCAAATGGGATGCCCCTAATCATTGAGCATGTGACGAATGCTACGTTTGTCCTTACCAGGCGGACTAATGTTTACACTCACCAAAATCCCCTGGATTTCATTCCAAAGGAGTCCAAATGGGTTCAGAAACTTGTTTGAAAAGCAGCGGTGAATTATGTTCTTTGAATTTCAGGGGAAAAAAGTCCTGCTTAGGGGCCAAATTTGAGAGTCCTCCAGGCCTCCTGGTGCAAGCGAATTGTAATTTCTAGATTCCTAGGCTCGTCGTGAGCATTTTGAGTACTTGTGCATCCGAAACGGATTCGGAATGTCAAAGTTATGACCATTTTAGTAAACACCAATCCTTTATATGGCAGACCTTGAAAGAACTTCATTTTCCAGCGACGCGTTCTGGCGCCACCGGCTTGAATTTTCTGTCCACATAGTGGAGATATTGTTTTCACATATATATTCACCAATGCCAGGAAAGCCCTCTTGTTATTGGTTGTCACGCATGTGCATTCGGTAAGCTACACGGCGAAAACAAGGAGAATAAGGCTTATAGTCGTTGTATTTTCTTGAATTTACAACCAAATAGGATGCCTCGGATCACAGAGCATGTGCAGAATGTAATGCTTGTCCTTACCAGGTGGACTAAAGTTGACACTCACCAGAATCGCTAGGATTTCCCTCCAAAGGAGTTCCAATGGGTTCAGAAACTTGTCTGAAAAGCAGCGGCGGGTGATGTTCTTTGACTTTCAGGGACAAAAAGTCCTGTTAGGGGCAGAATTTGGGGTTACTCCGGACCTCCTAGAGCAATCGAAGAGTATTTTCTAGATTCCCCCACTCGTCGCGAGCATTTTGAGTACTTGTGCATCTGAAACAGACTCCAAATGACAAAGTTATGACCATTTTAGTGAACACCTGTCCTTTATATGGCATTCCTTGAAAGAACTTCATTTTGCCGTGACGCTTTCTTGAGGCCGCCCCCAAATTTTGTGTCCACCATACTGGAGATATTTTTTCCACATATTTATTGACCGATGCTAGGAATGCCCTCTTGTTATTGGCTGTCACACACGTGCGTTATGTCATGCCACATCGGGAAAACAAGGAGAATAAGGCATATAGTCGCCGTATTTTCTTGAATTTACAACCAAACGGGACGCCCTTGATCATAGAGCATGTGCAAAATTCAACATTTGTCCTTGCCAGGCGGATTAATGTTAACACTCACCAAAATCTCTCGGATTCCTTGCCAAAGGAGTGCCAATGGGTTCAGAAACTTGTCTGAAATGGAGTAGCGGAATATGTTCTTTGAATTTCAGGGGCAAAAAGTCCTGCTTAGGACCCGAATTTGAGGGTCCTCCGGGCCTCCTAGCACAAGCAAGAGTATTTTTTTAGAGTCCCACACCGATCGCAAGCATTTTGAGTACTTGTGCATCTGAAACGGACTCCGAATGACAAGGTTATGACCGTTTTAGTGAACACCGGTCCTTTATATGGTAGTCCTTGAAAGAACTTCATTTTCCAGTGACGCATTCTGGTGCGCCGGCTTGAAATTTTGTGTCCTCCATAGTGGAGATAGTGTTTTCACATATATATTGACCAATGCGAGGAATGTCCTCTTGTTATTGGTTGTCACACACGTGCGTTACAGCATGCCATACGGTGAAAACAAGGAGAATAAGACTTATAGTCATCGTAGTTTCTTGAATTTACAACCAAATGGGATGCCCGGATCAATGAGCATGCGTAGAATGCAACGTTTGTCCTTACCAGGCAGACTATTGTTTACACTCACCAAAACCTCTCGGATTTCCTCCAAAGGAGTGCTAATGGGTTCAGAAACTTGCCTGAAAAGCAGCGGCGGATGATGTTCTTTGAATTTCAGGGGCAGAAAGTCCTACTTAGGGGCCAAATCTGAGGGTCCTCCGGGCCTCCTGGTGGAAACAAAGAGTATTTTCTAGATTCCCCGGCTCGTCGTGAGCATTTTGAGTACTTGTGCATTTGAAACGGACTCTGAATGACAATGTTATGACTGTTTTATTGTACACCGGTCCATTATATCACTATAGGAATCAGGCACTTTGCCGTCCGCCATGGCTGACGGCAAAGGCATGGATGGCTGACGACAAATACCTTTGCTGTCAACCAGCAGAAGGCAACAGTTTCAGCTGAATAGGCCATGGCAAAGGCCTCTTTTGCCGTCTGCTGGCGGGCGGCAAAGATGAAAAGGTCTTTGTTGTCAGCTAGCTGATGGCAAAGAACCTGGATGACACACGTGGCAGCTTAGGGCCGTTAAGAGGTTAACGGTGTGCTTTGCAGTCTTCTAGCTGACGGCAAAGATGCAAAGTTCTTTGTCGTCAGTCAGCGAACGGCAAAGAAACCGTATAGGCCAGCCAAGTGCCCCAGGTTGCACAATTACCTGCCACGTGGTAGCTTTGCCGTCAACTGGCTGATGACAAAGAGCCTGTATAGCCCCCTATTTTGAATTCATTCAATTTGAAATAATTTGACAACAATAACTATTGACAAAGAGCCTGTATAGTGGAGATAGTGTTGCGGCCGGTCCTTTAGATGGCAGTCTGTTGTAGGGTGGAACCCTAAGTGAAGATCTTTCATGAATTGGAGGGGGAATCCCCAAGAACAAGATGAACACAAGAGGAACACTCAAGAACGAGTCTAAATCACACATCCACTAGACTAACAAACACACAAGATCCACAAGGTACATGAACAATCAAAGGGAAATAAGATACATGGTAGAGTTCATCCCAAATCCTATGAAGGAGATGAGGGCTTGAATATCTAGGTAGATCCTTCCCTCAAGGAGGGCTTGAATCCATAGGGATCTTCTCCAATGGAGATCTTGTACTCCAATGGAGTCTTCTCTCTCAAGAGGAATCCCACAAGGGGAGGTACATCAGCTAAGCTCTGTGATTTGTGTCTATTCTTAGCTATCCCCTAAATGAGCTAGGTGGGAGGTACTTATAGTCTAGGGACGAAATACGAGGGGGAGAGGGATACAAGGGCAAAAGCCCAAAAAGGCACGCAGGCCTCGGAGGGGTCCGGGCACCCGGACTGGACCGGGCGGCTGCACAGGGGGTGGCCGGGCACCCGGGCTAGGAGGGGCCGGGCACCCAGACCGACCAGGGAGCCGGCTGGAGGGGGGCCGGGCACCCAGGGTGCACAGGGAGGGCCGCTCCCTTGGCCACCTTTGGTCCGCGCACCCGGGGGTTGATCACCCGGGCACCCGGGGTGGTCAGGGCCAGTGCCAGGTCGGGGGCCGGGCGCCCGGCGTGTCCAGGGGCGTCCCCCAGCCGGAGGCCGGGCACCCAGGGCCACGGATGGCCGGGCACCCGGAGTGTCCAGGGCCTCCACGTCCTCCTTCTTCATGTTTCCTTCCTCCTTCTTCTCCTCCGTAGGTCTCCGGTGAACTTGGTGATCCCTCCATGCTTCCTCGCGATCATCTTCGAAGTACCTATGAATGCATAAAATCTCCGTTTGAGGTAGGACCCGATTCATATGCGATTCCGAACGAGACTCGAAGAGGAAAGAAGTGACCTTGTTGTCGATGTTGCGTGCACGTGCTCTTGTCACCGGTCCTCTCAGTGCTTGCGATGGTGATGGCGTGTCCATGTGGATGGACGAGGGATGCTCCGCATCATCTCCCCCCCCCCTTGGGAGAGATCCGTCCACGGATCATGATCTTCATCACCATGGGAAAGAGATGGCGTCACCGTGTAGATGTGGACAACCACCAACCATGTATCATGGGTAAGCTCGAAATGGTCACTCTCCAATGTCGCACCGTATTGTAATTCCTTCAAAAGAAGCAAAGATAAGAAGCACTTGGAAAAACAAATGTGGTTTGCATTAAAGCAAAACCAAGCATTCAAGAGGTGATTCACCCAACAAGTGTTGTCATCAAGCGTAGCATATAGTGTGACAAGGGAGTGTGGCATGGCATGTAAGTACGTAAATTGAGCAAAATCAAGGACATCATGGAAACGAGCATGTAAATGAGAGGTAGCGATGCAAATATGTTTGTCAAGAGAATAAGCATCTACCTCAAGATTATAGTAAACATGCATAAAGCACTCAACAAATGGTCGATGGTAAGCATAAGAATCATTCACAAAACCAAAGAAGATGGTATGTCTAAACACATGCAAGTGCAAGACAATCCAAGCATAATGTGTATATGGTGTGGTGAAGAGAATGTGTTACTCAACACAATGGAAAGAGCAATTGTTCATCATGTGTGAGGCAATCAAGTGAAGCAAGTGACAAGCAAAAGGACATAGCATGTGTGAAATGATTACATTGGTGCAACCAAACATGTGATATGAGCAAGTATGTATCATGGGTGGTGCACTACACGAAGCAAGCATAGAAATCATGTCGCACAAACTAGTAGGGCAAAGATGCAACACACTAGAGGAAATCATGGCAATCATGTCATGCGAGCAAAAAGTAGGCATAGGCAATGCACATGGCATATCACAAGCACGATCACAAAGCAAGATCATAGTATCATCATAGGAATGTGGCATAAATGGAACATGGCAATAACAAGCAATATCTCCACCAAGCTTGCAAATACACATAGAAGTAGTAGAATCAATCATCATGTGTAATGCAAAGCATGGGTCACAAATGCATGGCAAAGGCATAGGAATGAGCATATCGTGCAAAGTGAACATGGCAAGATGGGCATAGAATATGTAATGAACAATAAACCATAGCCAAGTGAGGGCCATGTAGAAGAAATGCGCGAAGTATTTGCGCGAAGAGAGCGGTGGGAAAGACACTCCAAGGGATCCCAACTCATCGTTGCTCTCTAGAGCTCGCTTTGTCAACTCGTGGGATTGCGAGGTTGACAAGTATTCATGTGTACCTACACAAAAGAGACACAAACCAAAGAAATTGTGCGCGTGGTAAATGTACACATCATCCATCATGATGTGTATGTGCACATGTGAGTTAGCACAAGATAAGCATCTCTCAAAGAAATTTGATGCATGGTATAAGAACATGTCATCCATCATGAAAGAATAGTTATTGTGTATGACATGATGGGGATGCAAATTTAGCATAGAAGTATATGACACATCAATAGCATGTTTATTCATGGGAAGCATATAGTGCACACAAGTATCAGGATCATCAAAGGATAGGATTGTTCAAAATCTCCTAAAATGTATGAGGAAACTATGGGGGTCTCCTCATGAGCAATAGCGGAAACATCACATTGAGAATGTTGACAACATCCAAAACAATGCATATCCGAAGCTAGGTGGTCATGGCATGGCATATGAGATAAATGATGCAAATGAAGCATATCAATATCATCACAAGAAAAACAAATGCCAATAACCATGGGCTTGTCATCTATGCCATATGTGCAAATTGGGTTTATTTTAATGGCATATGCATAGTCACTACGATGAGATTGCAAATATGACATATGATGGATCTCATGCATAGCATATGACAAGTCAAGCGGATTATCAAACATGATGTGACCTAAAGAATTGTCACAAGAAATCCTATGTAACATGGCATCACAACTAATAGACTCCACATGAGAATCATCGTACTCATCATAAATGGGCAAATCATCGCATTGGGAAATCATACTAGCATGAAGCATGGTAATAGGTGGGTCAACATCATGCAAGCAATCAATGTCAAGAACGTCCACTAGTGGGCAAGAGCGTCACCTTCACCTATGTTACCTTTCTCGTTCCACTCAAGTGGTGTAGGTGAGGTGGAAAAGACCAAAGCATGGTCAACGTCATCATCGTGATGGAACCATGTGGGGGGTGCATCATAGTCCACCATGGCCATCGTCTTGTCCATAGGAAGGACGAAGTCGTTGCGGATCGGTGCATCATCATATATGGGACCTAGCACCAAATGAGAAGACACAATAGAGGTAGAGGTTAAGTTGTTAGAAATCGAAATGGCCTCACATGCCCTATCAACTACCTCACACTCTCTATGTGGTGGTGGCTCACTCACTCCCTCAAGGTAGGTGCACTCAGTGTCACATATGGTGGAGTCACTCAAGTGGTGGTGGTGGTGGTGGCTCTCCTCACATGGGAATTGGGGCAACTCGTCATATATGGGGCTAGTGGTGAAGTCACTCTCACTCTCAATATGGTGGCTCAAGTCACTCAAGTCATCATACGTCGCCGTGGTCGAAGGGAAAATCCCATGCTCAACCATCTCGTAGTCGTCATCGTGGATGAAGGCCGAAGATGGCACATCATCACTCTCGTCGTGGATGAAGGCCGAAAATGGCACAACATCACTCTCGTCATGGATGAAGGCCGATGTAGGCGTACTCGTCGGAGGTAGGCGAAGATGCCATACGTCCAAAGGCAAGGATGCCTTGATGACACTTGGCGAAGATGTCGAAGTGGTCATAGTAGTCGTAGCTCCGTCTTGGTGGTGCTTGTCTCGCGGTCTTCTCTTGTGCTCATGATGTCTGGCCGTAGCTTGATGTAGAGCTTTTTGGGACTTGTAGGTGTACGCATCGCGAGCAGCTTCATCTTGATGGTGTTGTAGTGCTTGAGCTCGATGACGTTCCGAAGATTGGCCACTTGAGCGTCGCCGCCTTGAAGATGATGAAGGGGAAGAATACTTGTAGTTGGCCATCATGTCTCGTACTTGATCCCTTTGTTCGGCCAACTTGGTGTCGAGGTAGTCCCTTATACTTGTTTCATTTTGGCAAATGTCGATGGCGAGTTGCTCTATGCCTTGCATTGCTCGTTGTAGTCCGAAGATGGACGTTTTGGAGACGCGGTTGTTCATGTTGTCGTTGTCGTGGAATACCGGAGATGAAATGCCTTGCCTATCCATCACAAGACTCGAGTAGAGGTGAGTAGGAAATGAGATAAACAATACCAAGTTACCTTTTCCCAAAGTTTAGGATGTATCCCGTTTCACTCAATGTGAGATGAAAGAATAGTGGAATTGGTACCGGACTTGTTCACTCACACCTATCAAGTAAAGCTTATAGTGGAGCTCGGTGAGGATAGTGGCACAAAAATTTGATGCAAAATGTTAGCAAGAGTCAATAATGTTGGAAAAGATTCACAAATTCGCAAGTGAAACAAGTAGACCAATAGCAATATGTGGCACACGGAAACACACACACGGATAGATAAATGGGGTCGTGCAACCAAGGAATGAGCACAAAATGTGGAACCCACAGAAAATGCTCGTGTTGCACAACTCAAGAGAGACACTAGCATGATTGCTCAATAGGCGGATACGACACTTGTGCACAACCTATAAGATGCAAAATGTATGTCCTTCGATCCCAAGTATGCTATGTTTATGATGTTCCCGGTGTTCTTATCAAGATGATCTAAGATGATAGGATATGACAATCTTATGTGCAATGGTATGATGCTATGGCTCTTGCTTACAAGCTCTTTGCTCTCTTTTCCTTTTGCTTAAAAGCTTATTCTTTTTTTTGATATGGCCACTTATGCGAAATGCTCAAACCAAGATAGCAATTGTGTATATGCGGGAACAATCTTGTGACACAAGGGATGATATGATGATACCAATATGATATGGTATGTATGCAATGGAAGGTATGGATCACTAATGTGCACAAGTAACGTTGCCGGCAATACTCAAATGGCTAGTCTCGATAGGCAAGTGACGCAAAATGGGCTAAGGGGTTAACAATGTAATGGAAAGAATGTACAATGATAGGATACCACAATACCAAGATGATATAGAGGGTACCGTTCTTGCTTACGGTTAGGGTGTCAAATTGGTGAATTGGTCGATGTCGATGACGACCTCGCGAAGATGATGAGTGGCGGTGTTCTTGATGTAGACCCGTCCCTGAGTAGCCGAAACACCTTAGGAAACGTTAAAAAACCGCAAACTCAAAATCTCCAAAGGCGAATGTCAAATGGTGGTAGCGGAATGCGTTGGTGGTTCCGGCGTTAGCAATGCAGAAGTGGTGGTGGTGGTTGATGATGAAGCAACCGTCCCTAAGTAGCCGAAACACCTTAGGAGACTCAAGTCACAACTCAAGCAACCACAAATGCTATATGGATCGAAAATGGGTTAAGTTGCGGAAAGCGAAGGTGGTCTTGCGAATGATATGGTGGATGTCCTATGCAAAGATGCCAAAATGCCAAATTTTTTATGAAGTCAAATGATTTTGGAACCTATCTAGATGGATGGGGGATGTAAATAGCTACTCAACGAGCTAAAGAACGTCAAAATCGGATTTCGGGAGCAAAAGTTATGGCCGAAACGGTTTGTGGTGTTGGGCTGTTTCGGGGGGGTGCGGGTACCCGGGGGTGGGAGGTGCGGGTGCCCGGGGTGGGCCGGGGCAAACAGCCCGGGGGTGCGGGTGCCCGGGGCTCGGGGTGCGGGCACCCGGGGGGTCAGCGAGGTTGCACGGGGGGGTCCGGGTGCCCAGGGTTTGAGGTCCGGGTGCCCGGGGTTGACGGATTTGGGCGGAAATTCGTGGGAAAATGGGAGAAATTGGTGGATTTCGTGGGGGGGAAGGTGGAGATGGATGGGGGAAAAGCTAGATCCACTTGAAACCAAGCAAAGCCATGGATCAAATCCAACAAAACTCATCAAACTAACAAATCACAAAAAAAAAATTGGGGCTATTTTTGGTGGGGAATTTTCGAAATTGGGGAAGAACACACAAAATTAGGCTAGAAAACAAAGAGGGGGGCTCCAATTTCGTGAGAAACCATGGCTCATGATACCAAGATGTTGTAGGGTGGAACCATAAGTGAGGATCTTTCACGAATTGGAGGGGGAATCCCCAGGAACAAGATGAACACAAGAGGGAAAACAAAAGGAACACTCAGAAACAAGTCCAAATCACACATCCACTAGACTAACAAACACACAAGATCCACAAGGTACATGAACAATCAAAGGGAAATAAGATACATGGTAGAGTTCATCCCAAATCCTATGAAGGAGATGAGGGCTTGATGATCTAGGTAGATCCTTCCCTCAAGGGGGGCTTGAATCCCTAGGGATCTTCTCCAATAGAAGTCTTGTACTCCAATGGAGTCTTCTCTCTGAAGAGGAATCCCACAAGGGGAGGTACATGTGCTAAGCTCTATGATTTGTGTCTATTCTTAGCTATCCTATTCTTAGCTATCCCCTAAATGAGCTAGGTGGGAGGTACTTATAGTCTAGGGACAAAATATGAGGGGGATAGGAATACAAGGGCAAAAGCCCAAAAAGGCACGCAGGCCTCGGAGGGGTCCGGGCACCCGGTGCAAGAGGGGTCCGGGCACCCGGACTAGACCGGGTGGCTGCACAGGGGGTGGCCGGGCACCCGGGCTAGGAGGGGCCGGGCACCTGGACCGACCAGGGAGCCGGCTGGAGGGGGGCCAGGCACCCGAGCCCAACATGGTTGGGCGCCCGGGGTGCACAGGGAGGGCCACGCCCTTGGCCGCCTTTGGTCTGGGCACCCGGGGTGGTTAGGACCAGCGCCAGGTCGGGGGACCGGGCACCCGGGGTGGCCAGGGGCGTCCCCCAGCCGAAGGCCGGGCACCCGGGGCCATGGATGGTCGGGCACCCGGAGTGTCCAGGGCCTCCACGTCCTTCTTCTTCACGTTTCCCTCCTCCTTCTTCTCCTTCGTAGGTCTCCGGTGAACTTGGTGATCCCTCCATGTTTCCTCGCGATCATCTTTGAAGTACCTACGAATGCATAACATCTCCGTCTGAGGTAGGACCCGATTCATATGCGATTCCGAACGAGACTCGAAGAGGAAAGAAGTGACCTCGTTGTCGATGTTGCGTGCACGTGCTCTTGTCACCGGTCCTCTCGGTGGTTGCGATGGTGATGGCGTGTCCATGTGGATGGATGTGGGATGCTCCGCATCATCCCCCCCCCCCCTTGGGAGAGATACGTCCACGGGTCATGATCTTCATCACCATGGGAAAGAGATGGCGTCGCCGTGTAGAAGTGGACAACCACCAAGCATGTTTAATGGGTAAGCTCGAAATGGTCACTCTCCAATGTCGCACCGTCTTGTAATTCCTTCAAAAGGAGCAAAAATAACAAGCACTTGGAAAAACAAATGTGGTTTGCATTAAAGCAAAACCAAGCATTCAAGAGGTGATTCACCCAACAAGTGTTGTCATCAAGCGTAGCATATGGTGTGACATGGGAGTGTAGCATGGCATGTAAGTACGTAAATTGAGCAAAATCAAGGACATGGAAACGAGCATGTAAATGAGAGGTGGCGATGCAAATATGTTTGTCAAGAGAATAAGCATCTACCTCAAGATTATAGTAAACATGCATAAAGCACTCAACAAATGGTCGATGGTAAGCATAAGAATCATTCACAACACCAAAGAAGATGGTATGTCTAAACACATGCAAGTGCAAGACAATCCAAGCATAATGTGTATATGGTGTGCTGAAGATAATGTGGCACTCAACATAACGGAAAGTGAAATTGTTCATCATGTGTGAGGCAATCAAGTGAAGCAAGTGACAAGCAAAAGTACATAGCATGTGTGAAATGATTACATTGGTGCAACCAAACATGTGATATGAGCAAGTATGTATCATGGGTGGTGCACTACACGAAGCAAGCATAGAAATCATGTCGAACAAACTAGTGGGGCAAAGATGCAACACACTAGAGGAAATCATGGTAATCATGTCATGCGAGGAAAGAGTAGTCATAGGCAATGCACATGGCATATCACAAGCACGATCACAAAGCAAGATCATAGTATCATCATAGGAATGTGGCATAAATGGAACATGGCAATAACAAGCAATATCTCCACCAAGCTTGCAAATACACATAGAAGTAGTAGAATCAATCATCATGTGTAATGCAAAGCATGGGTCACAAATGCATGGCAAAGGCATAGGAATGAGCATATCATGCAAAGTGAACATGGCAAGATGGGCATAGAATATGTAATGAACAATAAGCCATAGCCAAGTGAGGGCCATGTAGAAGAAATGCGCGAAGTCTTTGCGCGAAGAGAGCGGTGGGAAAGACACTCCAAGGGATCCCAAGTCATCGTTGCTCTCTAGAGCTCGCTTTGTCAACTCGTGGGATTGCGAGGTTGACAAGTATTCATGTTCACCTACACAAAAGAGACACAAACCAAAGAAATTGTGCGTGTGGTAAATGTACACATCATCCATCATGATGTGTATGTGCACATGTGAGTTAGCACAAGATAAGGATCTCTCAAAGAAATTTGATGCATGGTATAAGAACATGTCATCCATCATGAAAGAATAGTTATTGTGTATGACACGATGGGGATGCAAACTTAGCATAGAAGTATATGGCACATTAATAGCATGTTTATTCATGGGAAGCATATTGTGCACACAAGTATTGGGATCATGCAAAGGATAGGATTGATCAAAATCTCCTAAAATGTATGAGGAAACTATGGGGGTCTCCTCATGAGCAATAGCGGAAACATCACATTGAGAATGTTGACAACATCCAAAAAATGCATATCCGAAGCTAGGTGGTCATGGCATGGCATATGAGATAATTGATGCAAATGAAGCATATCAATATCATCACAAGAAAAACAAATGCCAATAACCATGGGCTTGTCATCTATGCCATATGTGCAAATTGGGTTTATTTTAATGGCATATGCATAGTCACTACGATGAGATTGCAAATATGACATATGATGGATCTCATGCATAGCATATGACAAGTCAAGCGGATTATCAAACATGATGTGACGTAAAGAATTGTCACAAGAAATCCTATGTAACATGGCATCACAACTAATAGACTCCACATGAGAATCATCGTACTCATCATAAATGGGCAAATCATCGCATTGGGAAATCATACTAGCATGAAGCATGGTAATAGGTGGGTCAACATCATGCAAGCAATCAATGTCAAGAACGTCCACTAGTGGGACAAGAGCGTCACCTTCACCTATGTTACCTTTCTCATTCCACTCAAGTGGTGTAGGTGAGGTGGGAAAGACCAAAGCATGGTCAACGTCATCATCGTGATGGAACCATGTGGGGGGTGCATCATAGTCCACCATGGCCATCGTCTTGTCCATAGGAAGGACGAAGTCGTCACGGATCGGTGCATCATCATATATGGGACCTAGCACCAAATGAGAAGACACAATAGAGGTAGAGGTTAAGTTGTTAGAAATCAAAATGGCCTCACATGCCCTATCAACTACCTCGCACTCTCTATGTGGTGGTGGCTCACTCACTCCCTCAAGGTAGGTGCACTCAATGTCACATATGGTGGAGTCACTCAAGTGGTGGTGGTGGTGGTGGCTCTCCTCACATGGGAATTGGGGCAACTCGTCATATATGGGGCTAGTGGTGAAGTCACTCTCACTCTCAATATGGTGGCTCAAGTCACTCAAGTCATCATACGTCGCCGTGGTCGAAGGGAAAATCCCATGCTCAACCATCTCGTAGTCGTCATCGTGGATGAAGGCCGAAGATGGCACATCATCACTCTCGTCATGGATGAAGGCCGAAAATGGCACAACATCACTCTCGTCATGGATGAAGGCCGATGTAGGCGTACTCGTCGGAGGTAGGCGAAGATGCCATACGTCCAAAGGCAAAGATGCCTTGATGACACTTGGCGAAGATGCCGAAGTGGTCGTAGTAGTCATAGCTCCGTCTTGGTGGTGCTTGTCTCGCGGTCTTCTCTTGTGCTCATGATGTCTGGCCGTAGCTTGATGTAGAGCTTTTTGGGACTTGTAGGTGTACGCATCGCGAGCAGCTTCATCTTGATGGTGTTGTAGTGCTTGAGCTCGATGACGTTCCGAAGATTGGCCACTTGAGCGTCGCCGCCTTGAAGATGATGAAGGGGAAGAATACTTGTAGTTAGCCATCATGTCTCGTACTTGATCCCTTTGTTCGACCAACTTGGTGTCGAGGTAGTCTCTTATACTTGTTTCATTTTGGCGAATGTCGATGGCGAGTCGCTCAATGCCTTGCATTGCTCGTTGTAGTCCGAAGATGGATGTTTTGGAGATGCAGTTGTTCATGTTGTCGTTGTCGTGGAATACCGGAGATGAAATGCCTTGCCTATCCATCACAAGACTCGAGTAGAGGTGAGTAGGAAATGAGATAAACAATACCAAGTTACCTTTTCCCAAAGTTGAGGATGTATCCCGTTTCACTCAATGTGAGATGAAAGAATAGTGGAATTGGTACCGGACTTGTTCACTCACACCTATCAAGTAAAGCTTATAGTGGAGCTCGGTGAGGATAGTGGCACAAAAATTTGATGCAAAATGTTAGCAAGAGTCAATAATGTTGGAAAAGATTCACAAATTCGCAAGTGAAACAAGTAGACCAATAGCAATATGTGGCACACGGAAACACACACACGGATAGATAAATGGGGTCGTGCAACCAAGGAATGAGCACAAAATGTGGAACCCACGGAAAACACTCGTGTTGCACAACTCAAGAGAGACGCTAGCATGATCGTTCAATAGGCGGATACGACACTTGTGCATAACCTATAAGATGCAAAATGTATGACCTTCGATCCCAAGTATTCTATGTTTATGATGTTCCCGATGTTCTTATCAAGATGATCTAAGATGATAGGATATGACAATCTTATGTGCAATGGTATGATGCTATGGCTCTTGCTTACAAGCTCTTTGCTCTCTTTTCCTTTTGCTTAAAAGCTTATTCTTTTTTTTGATATGGCCACTTATGCGAAATGCTCAAACCAAGATAGCAATTGTGTATATGCGGGAACAATCTTGTGACACAAGGGATGATATGATGATACCAATATGATATGGTATGTATGCAATGGAAGGTATGGATCACTAATGTGCACAAGTAACGTTGCCGGCAATACTCAAATGGCTAGTCTCGATAGGCAAGTGACGCAAAATGGGCTAAGGGGTTAACAATGTAATGGCAAGAATGTACAATGATAGGATACCACAATACGAAGATGATATAGAGGGTACCGTTCTTGCTTACGGTTAGGGTGTCAAATTGGTGAATAGGTCGATGTCGATGATGACCTCGCGGCGATGATGAGTGGCGGTGTTCTTGATGTAGACCCATCCCTGAGTAGCCTAAACACCTTAGGAAACGGTAAAAAACCGCAAACTCAAAATCTCCAAAGGCAAATGTCAAATGGTGGTAGCGGAATGCGTTGGTGGTTCCGGCGTTAGCAATGTGGAAGTGGTGGTGGTGGTTGATGACGAAGCAACCGTCCCTAAGTAGCTGAAACACCTTAGGAGACTCAAGTCACCACTCAAGCAACCACAAATGCTATATGGATAAAAAATGGGTTAAGTTGCGGAAAGCGAAGGTGGTCTTGCGGATGATATGGTGGATGGCCTATGCAAAGATGCCAAAATGCCAAATTTTTGATGGAGTCAAATGATTTTGGAACCTATCTAGATGGATGGGGGATGTCAATAGCTACTCAACGAGCTAAAGAACATCAAAATCGGACTTCGGGAGCGAAAGTTATGGCCGAAACGGTTTGTGGTGTTGGGCTGTTTTGGGGGGTGCGGGCACCCGGGGGTGGGAGGTGCGGGTGCCCGGGGTGGGCAGGGGCAAACATCCCGGGGGTGCGGGTGCCAGGGGCTTGGGGTGCGGGCACCCGGGGGGGTCAGCGAGGTTGCATGGGGGGTCCGGGTGCCCGGGGTTTGAGGTACGAGTGCCCGGGGTTGACGGATTTGGGCGGAAATTCATGGGAAAATGGGAGAAATTGGTGGATTTCGTGGGGGGAAAGGTGGAGATGGATGGGGAAAAAGCTAGATCCACTTGAAACCAAGAAAATCCATGGATCAAATCCAACAAAACCTCATCAAACTAACAAATCACAAAAAAAAATTGGGGCTATTTTTGGTGGGGAATTTTCAAAATTGGGGAAGAACACACAAAATTAGGCTAGAAAACAAAGAGGGGGGCTCCAATTTTGTGAGAAACCATGGCTCATGATACCAAGATGTTGTAGGGTGGAACCCTAAGTGAAGATCTTTCACGAATTGGAGGGGGAATCCCCAGGAACAAGATGAACACAAGGGGGAAAACAAGAGGAACACTCAAAAACAAGTCCAAATCACACATCCACTAGACTAACAAACACACAAGATCCACAAGGTACATGAACAATCAAAGGGAAATAAGATACATGGTAGAGTTCATCCCAAATCCTATGAAGGAGATGAGGGCGTGATGATCTAGGTAGATCCTTCCCTCAATGGGGGCTTGAATCCCTAGGGATCTTCTCCAATGGAGGTCTTGTACTCCAACGGAGTCTTCTCTCTCAAGAGGAATCCCACAAGGGGAGGTACATGAGCTAAGCTCTATGATTTGTGTCTATTCTTAGCTATCCCCTAAATGAGCTAGGTGGGAGGTACTTATAGTCTAGGGACGAAATATGAGGGGGAGAGGGATACAAGGGCAAAAGCCCAAAAAGGCACGCAGGCCTCGGAGGGGTCCGGGCACCCGGACTGGACCGGGCGGCTGCACAGGGGGTGGCCGGGCACCCGGGCTAGGAGGGGCCGGGCACCTGGACCGACCAGGGAGCCGGCTAGAGGGGGGGGGGCGGGCACCCGGGGTGCACAAGGAGGGCCGCGCCCTTGGCCGCCTTTGGTCCGGGCACCCGGGGGTTGATCACCCGGGCACCCGGGGTGGTTAGGGCCAGCGCCAGGTCGGGGGGCCGGGCACCCGGGGTAGCCAGGGGCGTCCCCTAGCCGGAGGCCGGGCACCCGGGGCCATGGATGGCCGGGCACCCGCAGTGTCCAGCGCCTCCACGTCCTCCTTCTTCACGTTTCCTTCCTCCTCCTTCTCCTCCATAGGTCTCCGATGAACTTGGTGATCCCTCCATGCTTCCTCGCGATCATCTTCAATGTACCTACGAATGCATAACATCTCCATATGAGGTAGGACCCGATTCATATGCAATTCCGAACGAGACTCGAAGAGGAAAGAAGTGACCTCGTTGTTGATGTTGCGTGCACGTGCTCTTGTCACCGGTCCTCTCGGTGCTTGCGATGGTGATGGCGTGTCCATGTGGATGGACGAGGGATGCTCCACATCACAGTCCTTGAAAGAACTTCATTTTCCCGTGATGCATTCTTGCGGCCTCCACTAAATTTTGTGGCCTCCATAGTGGAGATATCGTTTCCAAAAATATATTCACCGATGCCAGGAAGGCCCTCTTGTTATTGGCTGTCACACGCGTGCGTTACGTCATGCCACACCAGGAAAAGAAGGAGAATAAGGCTTATAGTCGCCTTGTTTTCTTCAATTTACAACCACATGGGATGCCCCTGATCATAAAGCATGTGCAAAATGCAGCGTTTGTCCTTACCAGGCAGACTAATATTTACACGCACCAAAATCTCTCGGATTTCCTTCCAAAGGAGTGCTAATGGGTTCAGAAACTTGTCTGAAAAGTAGCGGCGAATTATGTTCTTTGAATTTCAGGGGCAGAAAGTCCTGCTTAGGGGCCAAATCTGAGGGTCCTCCGGGCCTCCTGGCGCAAGTGAAGAGTATTTTATAGATTCCCACGCTCGTTGGGAGCATTTTGAGTACTTGTGAAACGGACTCCGAATGACAAAGTTATGACCATTTTAGTGAACGCCGATCCTTTATATGGAAATCTTTGAAAGAACTTCATTTTCCAGTGACGCGTTCTGGCGTGCCGGCTTGAAATTTGGTGTCCTCCATAGTGGATATAGTGTTTTTGCATATATATTGACCGATGCCAGGAATATCCTCATGTTATTGGTTGTCACACACGTGCGTTACGGCATGCCGCACGGCAAAAACAAGGAGAATAAGGCTTGTAGTCGTCATATTTTCTTTAATTTACAACTAAATGGGATGCCCTAGATCATAGAGAATGTGTGGAATGCATCATTTGTCCTTACCAGGAAGACTAATGTTTGCACTCACCATAATCTCTCGGATTTCCTGTCAATGGAGTGCCAATGGGTGCAGAAACTTGTCTGAAAAGCAGCGGCGAATGATGTTCTTTGACTTTCAGGGGCACAAAGTCCTGCTTAGATGCCATATTTGAGCCTCCTACAGGCCTCCTGGCGCAAGCTAAGAGTATTTTCTATATTCC
This sequence comes from Triticum timopheevii, assembly GCA_963921465.1. NCBI lineage: Eukaryota > Viridiplantae > Streptophyta > Magnoliopsida > Poales > Poaceae > Triticum > Triticum timopheevii. The sequence continues at coordinate 329,988,125 of OY997274.1, read as the reverse complement.
CATGCTCGTTGCGAGCGTTTTGAGTAATTATGTGTCTTAAACGGACTTCGAATGACAAAGTTATGACCGTTTTAGTGAACACCGGTCTTTTATATGGCAGTCTTTGAAAGAACTTCATTTTCCCGTGATGCGTTCTTACGGCCACCCCAAATTTTGTGTCCTCTATAGTGTAGATATTGTTTCCACATATATATCAACTGATGCCAAGTATTCCCTCTTGTTATTGGCAGTCACACACGCGTGTTACGACACGCGACACCGGGAAAACAAGGAGAATAAGGCTTATAGTCGCCGTATTTTCTACAATTTACAACCAAATGGGATGCCCCTAATCATAGAGCATGTGAAGAATGCTAGGTTTGTCCTTACCAGGCGGACTACTGTTTACACTCTCCAAAATCCCTCGGATTTCCTTCCAAAGGAGTCCAAATGGGTTCAGAAACTTGTCAGAAATGCAGCGGTGAATTATGTTCTTTGAATTTCAGGGGCAAAAAGTCCTGTTTAGGGGCCGAGTTTGAGGGTCCTCCAGGCCTCCCAACGCAAGAGAATTGTAATTTCTAGATTCCCACGCTCGTCGCGAGCATTTTGATTACTTGTGCGTCTGAAATGGACTCCAAATGTCAAAGTTATGACCATTTTAGTGAACACCGGTCCTTTATACGGCAGTCCTTGAAAAACTTCATTTTCCAGCGACGCGTTCTAGTGCGCTGGCTTGAATTTTGTGTCCACATAGTGCAGATATTGTTTTCACATATATATCCACCGACGCCAGGAATGCCCTCTTATTATTGGTTGTTACAGACGTGCGTTACGGCATGCCACAACGCGAAAACAAGGAGAATAAGGCTTATAGTCACTGTATTTTCTTGAATTTACAAACAAATGGGATGCCCCGGATCATAGAGCTTGTGCAGAATGTAATGTTCATCCTTACTAGGTGGACTAATGTTTACACTCACCACAATGTCTCAGATTTCCGAGTGCCAATGGGTTCAGAAACTTGTCTGAAAAGCAGGGGCGGATGATGTTCTTTGACTTTAAGGGCAAAAAGTCCTGTTAGGGGCCGAATTTGAGGGTCCTCCAGGCCTCCTGGCACAAGCGAAGAGTATTTACTAGATTCCCACGCCCGTCAGAAGCATTTCGAGTACTTGTGCGTCTGAAACGGACTCCGAATGACAAAGTTATGACCGTTTTAGTGAACACCGGTCCTTTATATGGTAGTCCTTGAAAGATCTTCATTTTCCAGTGACGCGTTCTAGCACGCCGACTTGAAATTTTGTGTCCCCCATAGTGGACATAGTGTTTTCAGATATATATTCACCAATGCGAGGAATGCCCTCTTGTTATTGGTTGTCACAGACGTCTGTTACTCCATGCCACACGGCGAAAACAAGGAGAATAAGACTTATAGTCGCCGTAGTTTCTTGAATTAACAACCAAATGGGATGCCCGGGATCATAGAGCATGCGCAGAATGTAACGTTTGTCCTTACCAGGTGGAATAATGTTTGCACTCACCATAATCTCTCGGATTTCATTCCAAAAAGGAGTGCCAATGCGTTCAGAAACTTGTCTGAAAAGCAGCGGCGAAAGATGTTCTTTTACTTTCAGGGCCAAAAAGTCCTGCATATGGGCCGAATTTGAGGCTCCTCCATGTATCTTGGCGCAAGCGAAGAGTATATTCTAGATTCCCACTCTTGTTGCGAGCATTTTGAATACTTGTGCATCTGAAACAGACTCCGAATGACAAAGTTATGACCGTTTGGTGAAAATCGGTGCTTTATATGGCAGTCCTTGAAAGAACTTCATTTTCCCATGACGCGTTCTTGTAGCCACCCCCAAATTTTGTGTCCTCCATAGTGGAGATATTGTTTCCACATATATATTGACTGATGCCAAGAATGCCCTCTTGTTATTGGCTGTCACACACATGTGTTACGACATGTGACACCGGGAAAACAAGGAGAATAAGGCTTATAGTCGCCGTATTTTCTTCAGTCTACAACCAAATTGGATGCCCCTAATCATAGAGCATGTGAAGAATGCCACGTTTGTCCTTACCAAGCGGAGTAATGTTTACACTCACCAAACCTCGGATCACCTTTCAAAGGAGTCCAAATGGGTTTAGAAACTTGTCTGAAAAGCAGCGGTGAATTATTCTTTGAATTTCAGGGGCAAAAAGTCCTGCTTACGGGCCGAATTGGAGTGTCCTCTAGGCCTTCTGGCGCAAGAGAATTGTAATCTCTAGATTCCCACGCTCGTCACTAGCATTTTGAGTACTTGTGCGTCTGAAACCGACTCCGAATGTCAAAGTTATGACCATTTTAGTGAACATCGGTCCTTTATATGGCAGTCCTTGAAAGAACTACATTTTCCAGTACGCGTTCTAGTGCACCGGCTTGATTTTTGTGTCCACATAGTGGAGATATTCTTTTCACATATATATCCACCAATGCCAGGAATGCCCTCTTGTTATTGGTTGTCACACACGTGCGTTACGGCATGCCACACGGCGAAAACAAGGAGAATAAGGCTTATAGTCGCCGCATTTGCTTGAATTTACAACCAAATGGGATGCCCCGTATCGTAGAGCATGTGCAGAATGTAACGTTTGTCCTTACCAGGTGGACTAATGTTTACACTCACCACAATCTCTCGGATTTCCTTCCAAAGGAGTGCCGATGGGTTCAGAAACTTGCCTGAAAAGTAAGGGCGGGTAATGTTCTTTGACTTTCAGGAGCAAAAAGTCCTGTTAGGGGCTGAATTTGAGGGTAATCCGGGACTCCTTGCACAAGCAGAGAGTATTTTCTAGATTCCCCCGATCGTCGCAAACATTTTTGAGTACTTGTGCGTCTGAAACAGACTCCAAATGACAAAGTTATGACCGTTTTAGTGAGCACCGGTCCTTTATATGGCATTCCTTGAAAGAACTTTATTTTGCCGTGACGCTCTCTTGTGGCCGCCCCCAAATTTTTTGTCCTCCATAGTGGAGACATTGTTTCCACATATTTATTGACTGATGCCAGGAATGCCCTCTTGTTATTGGCAGTCACACACGTGCGTTACGTCATCGCACACCCAGAAAACAAGGAGAATAAGGCCTATAGTTGTCGTACTTTCTTGAATTTACAACCAAACTGGTTACGACATGCCGCATGGCAAAAACAAGGAGAATAAGGCTTATAGTCGCCGTATTTTCTTGAATTTACAACCAAATGGGATGCCCCGGATCATACAGAATGTGCAGAATGCAACGTTTGTCCTTACCAGGAGGACTAATGTTTACACTCATCAAAATCTCTCAAATTTCCTTCCAAAGGTGTGCCAATGGGTTCAGAAACTTGTTTGAAAAGCAGCGGCGAATTATGTTCTTTGAATTTTAGGGAAACAATCATGCTTAGGGGTTGAATTTGAGGGTCTTCCGTGCATCCTAGCGCAAGCGAAGAGTATTTTCTAGATTACCATGCTCGTAGCGAGCATTTTGAGTACTTGTGCGTCTGAAACGGACTCCGAATGACAAAGTTATGACCTTTTTAGTGAACACCTGTCCTTTATATGGCAGTCCTTGAAAGAACTTCATTTTCTAGTGATGCGTTCTGGCGCACCGGCTTGAAATTTTGTGTCCTCCATAGTGGAGATATTGTTTTAACATATATATTGACCGATGCCGGGAATGCCCTCCTGTTATTGGCTGTCACACACGTGCGTTACGTCGTGCCGCACGGCGAAAACCAGAAGAATAAGGCTTATAGTCACCGTATTATCTTCAATTTACAACCAAATGGGATGCCTCGGATCATAGAGCATGCATAGAATGCAACGTTTGTCCTTACCAGGCAGACTATTGTTTACACTCACTGTAATCTCTCAGATTTCCTTAAAAGGAGTGTCAATGGGTTCCGAAACATGTCCGAAAAGCAGCGGCGGATGATGTTCTTTGACTTTCAGGGGGAAAATCATGCTTAGGGGCCAAATTTGAGGGTACTCCGGGCCTCCTAGTATTTTCTAGATTCCCCTGCTCGTCATGAGCATTTTGAGTACTTGTGCGTCTGAAACGGACTCCGAATGACATAGTTATGACCGTTTTAGTGAACACCCGTCCTTTATATGGCATTCCTTGAAGGAACTCCATTTTTCCCTGAAGCTTTCTTGCGGCCGCCCCCAAATTTTGTGTCCTCCATAGTGGAGATATTGTTTCCACATCTTTATAAACCGATGCAAGGAATTCCCTCTTGTTATTAGCTGTCACACACGTGCGTTACGGCATGCCACACAAGGAAAACAAGGAGAATAAGGCTTATAGTCGTCATGTTTTCTTGAATTTACAACCAAGTGGTATGCGCCAGATCATAAAGCATGTGCATAATGCATCATTTGTCCTTACCAGGTGGACTAATGTTTACACTCACCAAAATCTCTTGGATTTCCTTCCAAAGGAGTGCCAATGGGTTCAGAAAATTGTGTGAAAAGCAGCGGCGAATTATGTTCTTTGAATTTCAGGGGCAAAATGTCCTGCTTAGGGGCCGAATTTGAGGGTCCTCCGGGCTTGGTGGTGCAAATGAAGAGTATTTTCTATATTCCCAAGCTCGTCGCAATCATTTTGAGTACTTGAGCATCTGAAACAGACTTCGAATGACAAAGTTATTACCGTTTTAGTGATCACCGGTCTTTTATATGGCAGTCCTTGAAAGAACTTCATTTTTGAGTGACGTGTTCTGGCGCGCCGACTTGAAATTTCATGTCATCCGTAGTTGACATATTGTTTTCACATATATATTGACGGATGCCAGGAATGCCCTGTTGTTATTGGCTGTCACACACATGCGTTACGTCATGCCACGCGGGGAAAACAAGGAGAATAAGGCTTATAGTCGTCGTGTTTTCTTGAATACAACCAAATGGGATGCCCCTGATCATAAAGCATGTGAAGAATGCAACGTTTGTCCTTAATAGGCAGACTAATGTTTACACTCACCAAAATGTCTCGGATTTCCTTCCAAAGGAATGCGAATGGGTTCAGAAACTTGTCTGAAAAGGAGCGGCGAATTCTCTTTGAATTTCAGGGGCAAAAAGTCTTGCTTATGGGCCAAATTTTAGGGTCCTCCGGGCCTCCTGGCGCAAGCAAAGAGTATCTTATAGATTCCCATGCTCGTCGCGAGCATTTTGAGTAATTGTGTGTCTGAAACGGACTTCGAATGACAAAGTTATGACCGTTTTAGTGAACACCGGTCATTTATATCACAGTCTTTGAAAGAACTTCATTTTCCCGTGATGTGTTCTTGCGGCCACCCCCAAATTTTGTGTCCTCTATAATGGAGATAGTGATTTCACATATCTGGTGACTGATGCCAGGAATGCCCTCTTGTTATTGGCTGTCACACACATGTGCTACGCCATGCGACACTGGGAAAACAAGGAGAATATGGATTATAGTCGTCATATTTTCTTCAATTTACAACCAAATGGGATGCCCCTAATCATAGAGCATGTGAAGAATGCTACGTTTGTCCTTACTAGGCGGACTAATGTTTACACTCAACAAAATCCCCGGGATTTCCTCCCAAAGGAGTCCAAATGGATTCAGAAACTTGTTTGGAAAGCAGCGGTGAATTATGTTGTTTGAATTTTAGGAGCAAAAAGTCCTACTTAGGGGTGAAAATTGAGGGTCCTCCGGGCCTCCTGGCGCAAGCGAATAGTAATTTCTAGATTCCCACGCTCGTCGTGAGCATTTTGTGTACGTGTGCATCGAGACGGACTCTGAATATCAAAGCTATGACCATTTTAGTAAACACCAGTTGTCGGTGTCAAAACCGGCGGATCTCGGGTAGGGGGTCCCGAACTGTGCGTCTAGGCGGATGGTAACAGGAGACAAGGGACACGCTGTTTTACCCAGGTTCGGGCCCTCTCGATGGAGGTAAAACCCTACGTCCTGCTTGATTAATATTGATGATATGGGTAGTACAAGAGTGGATCTACCACGAGATCAAGGAGGCTAAACCCTAAAGCTAGCCTATGGTATGATTGTTGTAATGTATGTTGTCCTACGGACTAAAGCCCTCCGGTTTATATAGACACCGGAGGAGGCTAGGGTTACACAGAGTCGGTTACAATGGTAGGAGATCTACATATCCGTATTGCCAAGCTTGCCTTCCACGCCAAGGAAAGTCCCATCCGGACATGGGACGGAGTCTTCAATCTTGTATCTTCGTAGTCTTGGAGTCCAGCGGACGATGATAGTCCGGCTGTCCGGACACCCCCTAGTCCAGGACTCCCTCACCAGTCCTTTATATGGCAATCCTTGAAAGAACTTCATTTTCCAGCGACACATTCTGGCACGCCGGCTTTAATTTTGTGTCCACATAGTGGAGATATTGTTTTCACATATATATTCACCGATGCCAGAAATGCCCTCTTGTTATTTGCTGTCACGCACGTGCATTACGGCAAGCCACACGGCGAAAACAAGGGGAATAAGGCTTATAGTCGCTGTATTTTCTTGAATTTACAACCAAATAGGATGCCCCGGATCATAGAGCATGTGCAGAATGTAACGTTTGTCTTTACCAGGTGGACTAGTGTTGACACTCACCACAATCTCTCGTATTTCCCTCCAAAGGAGTTCCAATGGGTTCAGAAAATTGTCTGAAAAGCAGCAGCGGATGATGTTCTTTGACTTTAGGGGGCAAAAAGTCCTGTTAGGGCCAGAATTTGGGGTTACTCCGGACCTCCTGGAGCAAGAGAAGAGTATTTTCTAGATTCCCCCGCTCATCGCGAGCATTTTGAGTCCTTGAGCGTCTGAAACAGACTCCAAATGACAAAGTTATGACCGTTTTAGTGAACACCGATCCTTTATATGGCATTCCTTGAAAGAACTTCATTTTGCCGTGACACTTTCATGCGGCCGCCCACAAATTTTGTGTCCACCATAGTGGAGACATTTTTTTCCACATATTTATTGACCGATGCCAGGAATGCCCTCTTCTTATTGGCTGTCACACACGTGCGTTATGTCATGCCACATCGGGGAAATCAGGAGAATAAGGCGTATAGTCGCCGTATTTTCTTGAATTTACAACCAAATGGGACGCCCTTGATCATAGAGCATGTGCTGAATTCAATATTTGTCCTTGGCAGGTGGACTAATGTTAACACTAACCAAAATCTCTCAGATTTCCTTCCAAAGGAGTGCCAATGGGTTCAGAAACTTGTCTGAAAAGGAGTAGTGAATTATGTTCTTTGAATTTCAGGGGCAAAAAGTCCTGGTTAGGGTCCGAGTTTGAGGGTCCTCCGGGCCCTGGCACAAGCGAAGATTTTGTTTTTAGATTCCCACGCCCATTGCAAGCATTTTGAGTACTTGTGCATCTAAAACAGACTCCGAATGACCAGGTTATGACCGTTTTAGTGAACGCCGGTCCTTTATATGGTAGTCCTTGAAAGAACTTCATTTTCCAGTGACGCATATTTGCGGCCACCACTAAATTTGCATCCTCCATAATGCTTGTTTCCATAAATATATTCACTGATGCCAGGAATGCCCTCTTGTTATTGGTTGTCACACACGTGCGTTACGTCATGCCACGCGGGGAAAACAAGGAGAATAAGGCTTATAGTCGTCGTGTTTTCTTGAATACAACCAAATGGGATGCCCCTGATCATAAAGCATGTGAATAATGCAACGTTTGTCCTTAATAGGCGGACTAATATTTACACTCACCAAAATGTCTCGGATTTCCTTCCAAAGGAATGCGAATGGGTTCAGAAACTTGTCTGAAAAGGAGCGGCGAATTCTCTTTGAAGTTCAGGGGCAAAAAGTCTTGCTTAGGGGCCAAATTTTAGGGTCCTCTGGGCCTCCTGGCGCAAGCAAAGAGTATCTTATAGATTCCCATGCTCGTCGTGAGCATTTTGAGTACTTGTGTGTCTGAAACGGACTTCGAATGACAAAGTTATGACCGTTTTAGTGAACACCGGTCATTTATATCACAGCCTTTGAAAGAACTTTATTTTCCCGTGATGTGTTCTTGCGGCCACCCCCAAATTTTGTGTCCTCTATAATGGAGATAGTGATTTCACATATCTGGTGACTGATGCCAGGAATGCCCTCTTGTTATTGGCTGTCACACACATGTGCTACGCCATGCGACACTGGGAAAACAAGGAGAATATGGATTATAGTCGTCGTATTTTCTTCAATTTACAACCAAATGGGATGCCCCTAATCATAGAGCATGTGAAGAATGCTACGTTTGTCCTTACTAGGCGGACTAATGTTTACACTCAACAAAATCCCCGGGATTTCCTCCCAAAGGAGTCCAAATGGATTCAGAAACTTGTTTGGAAAGCAGCGGTGAATTATGTTGTTTGAATTTTAGGAGCAAAAAGTCCTACTTAGGGGTGAAAATTGAGGGTCCTCCGGGCCTCCTGGCGCAAGCGAATAGTAATTTCTAGATTCCCACGCTCGTCGTGAGCATTTTGTGTACGTGTGCATCGAGACGGACTCTGAATATCAAAGTTATGACCATTTTAGTAAACACCAGTTGTCGGTGTCAAAACCGGCGGATCTCGGGTAGGGGGTCCCGAACTGTGCGTCTAGGCGGATGGTAACAGGAGACGAGGGACACGCTGTTTTACCCAGGTTCGGGCCCTCTCGATGGAGGTAAAACCCTATGTCCTGCTTGATTAATATTGATGATATGGGTAGTACAAGAGTGGATCTACCACGAGATCAAGGAGGCTAAACCCTAAAGCTAGCCTATGGTATGATTGTTGTAATGTATGTTGTCCTACGGACTAAAGCCCTCCGGTTTATATAGACACCGGAGGAGGCTAGGGTTACACAGAGTCGGTTACAATGGTAGGAGATCTACATATCCGTATTGCCAAGCTTGCCTTCCATGCCAGGGAAAGTCCCATCCGGACACGGGACGGAGTCATCAATCTTGTATCTTCGTAGTCTTGGAGTCCGGCAGACGATGATAGTCCGGCTGTCCAGACACCCCCTAGCCCAGGACTCCCTCAGTAGCCCCCGAACCAGGCTTCAATGACGATAAGTCCAGCGCGTATATAGTCTTCGGCGTTGCAAGGCGGGTTCTCCTTTCAAGTTCCATGTACCTGTCGAACAGTGTCCGGCTTCATCATAAATACTGTGTTCCTCGGCTTCTACGTCCAATAATAGCCTTTTTCCATGCGTCGCACGAATGCGAAAAGCCAGGGTGTCTTTTGCGTTTCACCCCCTAGTCGTGCGAGTCGTCCGCCTACAAAAGAGGCAAAAATCCAGATCCAAACCACACCATCTTCCTCCCGCGAATACTTCATCGGAGCGCCTTTGACCTAAAAATCCATTCCATCATGGACCGTCGATGCGGCTCCTCTTCTCGCGCTCCCAGCCCACCGCCAGGGGATTGGAGGAGGTGCTCTGTTCCGCACAACGAGCTAGTGAAGCTCCAAGCGGGGGGTTATCTCCCTCCGGCCTTCATGGTCCCGGTTCGAGCCGGGCTAGTTACTTATCAAGGTGGGAGGCAAGCGGAGGCTACCCCAAGCCCCAATAAGGGGGAGCGGTATGCTTCGTCCCTTATCTGATAAGGGGACTCGGATTCCCAATACATCCGTTCCTCCGCGGGCTCCTGGAGTTCTACGGACTCCAGCTCCACCAGCTCACACCCGCCTCTGTCCTGCATATCGCGGGATACGTAGCTCTTTGCGAGTTATTCCTGGGCATTGAGCCCCATTTTGCTTTGTGGAAGAGGTTGTTCTGCCTCGTACCCCGTTCTTACGAGGGGTCCATATATCAAGTGGGCGGCGCCGAAATATGGCGCATCGCCGGGACCGGATACCCATCCGGTACCCCCAAGATGGCGTCCGAAGACTGGCCCTCCGAGTGGTTTTATATAGGAGACGCTCCGCTGCCGGACCCAGTCCGGATTGGCCTCCCAGAGTTTAGTGTTGTTCCTCTGAAGAAACGCCTCAGCTGGCGCCCACGGAGCCCCCGATTGGAGGAGGACAAGAGCGTCCATTACTTGATGGGCCGAATAAGATTACTGGCCCATTCCGGGTTGACCATGATCGGAGTCATGGCGACATGCATCATGCGGGGGGTACAGCCATTGCAATACAGAGGCCACCCCATGTGGGATTTCAACGGGGAGGACGATGCCACCCGTCATGGCCGCAAAGGGCCGGATTCGACCGAGGATCTGGTGGAGATCCTGTCCAGCCTGTACAAGGGGGAGAAGGAGGACTTCCTTCAAACGAACCCTTTGAATGGGTTTTCCATGAACAACCCTAGAGGATGGGTAAGCGAACACCTTTAAGGGCTCAACCCATGCTTTCGAAGTTTAAGCTTCTATTATGTCTTTGACGCAGGATCTACGCCGGACTGTGGGGGACATGGTGAGTCCCGCTCCGCAACCCGAGGATCCAGAAAGATCCCTGGATCCGGCCTCCGAAGAGGATCCGGACATCAAGGTGGAGCTGATCGACGGGGTATTTTACCAGCTCAGCATGGACAATGCTTTGGTCGCCATTACGGCGGACTACCCCGAACTGTATTCGGCTTCCCAGGTGACTGTGACCGAGGTCTGGACACCATTATCTCTTCCTTGCCTATTTCTGACCTTCGCGAACGACGGTGTTTTACAGGAAGCGCCTTCACGGCGGGAAGCCGATCCCGCGGCAGCTGACCAACAAAGGTCAGTCCAGACCAGCAGGCGGAAAAGGAGCGCGGTACGGACTGAAACGTCGCCGCAGAGGTATAACTCGTATTTGAATTTTCAGAGCAACGCTCCTAGGAAGCATCTGAATGCTCATGTTCTTTATAGGAGAAAAAGCGCTCGCCGGACTGTGAACGCAGAAGTTGCCGATCCAACCTACCCCGGCCAGGCTCCAGCGCCCGGCATGGAGGGGGAGGCAAGCGCAAGACGCGGGCCAGATCCTTCTCCAACAGAGGACACTGACAGACTGTCCGCCACCAAGTCTGAGGTGGAGAGCGCCATGAACCATAGGCGCCGCCGGACAGTATTTCGTGAAGCGTGCTTCTCCCCTGAGGCGTTGGACGCCTTTAACGCAGGGGACGCGCACCTCCGTGCCGCTCAAGATGGTTTTACCAGAGCCACGGAGCAGTATGTGAAAGACATACGGGTAAGGGAATTTTAATGGTTATATATACCAGTAGCCCCCGAGACTTAAAGTAGTTATGTTAACTGATTTAAGGATCATTTGAAACGTAGGCTCTTACCGAGAAGAATGCCCAGCTGTCTCAGGAGCTGCAAGAATGCAAGGCCCAACTTGAGGCCGCACTTGCTGCCGCAGGAGGAGACGCAGAGACCCCTCCTGGTAACACATTTTTATTAATAAATATAAGCGCTGTGTGGCGTGCGTGCAAGTCTAATAGTGACATTGCAGGTGCCGCCGGACAAGATCCGGATAGGCAAGAATTACTGCGCCAGCTAAAGGCCGGCGAGAGAGTGCTGAATAGGGTGCAGCAAGAAAGGAACCAGCTCCAAGATGCTAACGCCAAGCTCGGAGAAGAGCTGAAAGGCGCTCAAGCCGGGCTGTCCAACTCCGTTAAAGAGAACCAGCGGCTTCGTCGCGGCATTTATAGTAAGTGCTTGAGCGGACTCTTTTGAAAAGAAGAGTTCGGCGAGGAAGTAAATTGACATAGTATGTCTTGTAGGTATACTCACGGGTCGCCCTGTGGAGGAGATGCCCATATCAACGGGTGATCAACTTCCCGAGCTGTTGCAACTGCTCGAACGAGTTCGGCAGGCAATGAGCGACGTCGTCCTGGCTTTATGGCCAGCCATCTCCCTACCCGAGGGCCTTGGGGAGCTTGCGGAGAAGCTTCAGGGAGTGCGGCAGCGCTTCCGTTTGTGGAAGATTTCAGCTTTCCGTCAAGGTGCCAAGGAGGCTTGGGCCATGGTGAAGACGTGTTACAAGAAGGCGGATCCCAACCACATGGCCGAAGTTGGACCGGTGGGGCCCGATGGGAAGGAGATCCCTGTGAGTTTAGTGTACAGCCAAGTAGAGTTGGCTGCTAAATTTTCCCAACGGGACTGTAAGTTAGACAGCCTGTTAGATGGGATTGAGGAGGAATACAATCAGTAATTTTAACGATGTATGTTTTCCTTTAAAGTGACATATGAAATGCCTTCTAGCCGGATTGTAGATCATTTGTCTTTGCCGACCTTTTCGCTTCAACCTCGGGACCCTAGAGTCCGGAGTGTGTCCGAATACCTTTTTGGTTAAAAACAACCGAGGTATGCGTGGAGACCAGGCGTAGGGGTCATTAGTGCTTTATCAGACAAGTGCCCAACTAGTTATGTTATATTACATGGTTAGTAAGAAACATCTTCCAGAGAGAATAGTTCCGTTAAGGGTTCCTTTCCCTGGGAGGAATGCCCTAAAGTGCATGTCCGGACTGCGAAAAAAGCAGAAAAAACATCTGGGGGCGAATAAATGAGTAGGTAAAAGATCATCTTTTAGGTCACCGACCGAATATTCCCTTAAGAACGCTAGCTTTCGGCTTCACCCAGTCTGAGGTACACATCCGGCTGACCCGGCAGTAACAATCGCAGAGGTGCTCCCTTTACCTCCTAGCCGAACAATCGGGAACGTAGGGGTAAGCACAGGAGCCAGGCAACCCAGCTTGGCCAAAACTTAAGTCATATCGATGCATATAATGGTGAGCAAAAGGTACATGTGGAAGCTTGACACATGTGCTGGGCATAAAACCCTTATAATTTGAGCTTCTGTAAAAGAAGCCCCCAGGTATAATGAGTGCGGATGGCACATCGTGTGTATGCGAAAAATGCGAAAATAGGCCCGTAAGGGCTTTTGAATAAAAAGGCATGAAAAGAGAAACAAAAGACAGCCGAAGTGTAAAAGTTTGGACGGGGGAAGGGGACGAACTCTTAGTCTGGCGCTAGGCATAGAATCGTCGGAGGCGGGCTGCGTTCCATGGGTTCGGCTCGAGTCGGTTATCCGACGCATTTCTTAGATGGTATGCTCCGCCGGTCAGGACTTGATCGATGATGAAGGGGCCCTCCCATTTGGGCTTGAGCTTGTCCTTTTTCTTGTTCGGCAGGCGTAGAACTAGTTCACCAACGCTGTAAGTCTTGGCCCGTACTTCTCTGCTTTGATATCTTTGGGCCTGCTGCTGATAAAATGCGGAACGAGCCTTCGCGACGTCATGTTCTTCCTCCAATGTGTCCAAGCTGTCCTGCCGATCAAGCTCGGCCTCTCTTTCCTCGTACATGCGCACTCGAGGTGAGTCATGAATAATGTCGCAGGGCAAGACTGCCTCTGCGCCGTATACCATAAAAATGGTGTGAATCCGGTAGTACGGTTAGGCGTTGTCCGCAGCCCCCAGAGTACGGAGTCGAGCTCCTCGACCCAGTGCGTGTCAGATTTAGTAAGTGATCGCACTAGTCTGGGTTTAATGCCGCTCATTATTAGACCATTTGCTCGTTCCACTTGACCGTTGGTTTGAGGGTGATAGACTGAAGCCTAGTCGAGCTTGATGCCCATATTTTTGCACCATGACTTAACCTCGTTGGCTGTGAAGTTCGTGCCGTTGTCGGTGATGATGCTGTGGGGGACTCCGTAGCGGTGTACTACCCCGGATATAAAGTCTATCACTGGTCCGGACTCTGCGGTTTTGACCGGTTTGGCCTCTATCCATTTGGTGAATTTATCCACCATGACCAATAAGTATCTTTGCTTGTGGGTTCCCCCTTTTAGGGGTCCAACCATATCAAGCCCCTAGACCGCGAACGGCCAGGTAATGGGTATAGTTTTGAGGGCGGTGGGCGGCATGTGGCTCTGATTAGCAAAGAGCTCACAGCCAACGCATTTCTGGACTAAGTCCTGGGCATCTGCCCGGGCCGTCGGCCAATAAAATCCTGTACGGAATGCCTTTCCTACAAGGGCCCGGACTGCTGCGTGGTGTCCGCCTAGTCCGGCATGAATTTCAGCCAGGAGGCTTCGCCCTTCCTCTTTGGAGATACACCTTTGAAGGACTCCGGTTGTACTTTTCTTATAAAGTTCTCCCTCATGGACCTTGTAGGCTTTTGATCGCCGGACTATGCAGCGGGCCTCGTTTTGGTCTTCGGGAAGTTCCTGCCTAAGCAAGTAGGCTAGGAAAGGTTCTGTCCACGGGGCGATTACTGCCATTATAACGTGGGCTGAAGGTGTTATGTCATCGGCTGAATCGCCGATTGGCGTGGTTTTTTCCGGTTTGTCACTTCCGGACTCCTCTTCCCATAGTACGGATGGCTTGAAGAGCCGTTCCAGGAAGATATTTGGAGGGACAGCATCACGTTTCGCACCGATGCGTGCCAGTACGTCGGCCGCTTGGTTATTATCTCGGGCTATGTGATGGAATTCGAGTCCTTCAAACCGAGCTGACATTTTTAGGACAGCGTTGCGATATGCTGCCATTTTCGGGATCCTTGGCGTCAAAGTCTCCGTTTATTTGGGATATTGCAAGGTTTGAATCCCCGCGCACCTCTAGGCGTTGAATGCCCATGGAGACTGCCATCCGGAGAACATGTAACAGGGCCTCGTATTCGGCTGCATTGTTGGAGTCCGTGTACATTATTTGAAGTACATACTGGACTGTGTCTCCGGTTGGGGACGTCAATACGACGCCAGCCCCCAGTCCGGCCAACATTTTAGAGCCGTCGAAATGCATAGTCCAGTTGGAGTATGCGCCGTACTCTTTAGGGAGTTCGGCTTCGGTCCATTCGGCGATGAAGTCAGCCAAAACTTGTGACTTTATAGCTCGCCGAGGTTTGTAAGTTATATCGAATGGTAAGAGCTCAATGGCCCATTTTGCAATCCTGCCCGTTGCGTCGCGGTTATTTATAATGTCATTGATTGGTACTTCAGAGGCCACTGTTATCGAACACTCTTGAAAGTAGTGTCGGAGCTTCCGGGATGCCATGAACACCGCATATGCTATCTTCTGATAGTGCGGGTAACGGGACTTGCAGGGGGTTAACACAGTGGATACATAATACACTGGTTTTTGAAGAGGGAATTTGTGCCCTTCTGTCTCTCGTTCGACGACGAGGACCGCACTTACAACTTGATGCGTTGCTGCGATGTATAACAACATTGGTTCGCCCAGATTGGGCGCAGCCAGGACCGGATTTGTTGCCAATATGGCCTTTATTTCTTCGAGTCCGGCAGTGGCAGCATCCGTCCACTCGAAGTGTTCGGTGCGCCTGAGGAGGCGATAGAGGGGCAACGCCTTTTCTCCTAGACGGGAGATAAAGCGGCTTAGAGCTGCCACGCATCCTGTTAATTTTTGTATTTGTTTGAGGTCTTTTGGAATGTCCAACTGTGACAGAGCTCGGATTTTAGCCGGGTTTGCTTCGATTCCTCTACCGGACACGATGAAGCCCAGCAGCTTTCCGGCTGGTACGCCGAAAACACATTTTTCCGGATTCAACTTGATGTCGTATGCTCTGAGGTTGTCGAACGTGAGCCTCAAATCGTCTACTAGATTTTCGACGTGTTTTGTTTTGACGACTACGTCGTCTACGTATGCCTCGACTGTTTTGCCGATCTGGGTAGCCAGACATGTTTGAATCATGCGCTGATATGTTGCGCCGGCGTTTTTAAGTCCGAAGGGCATCGTGTTGAAGCAGAATGGTCCGTAAGGGGTGATGAATGCCGTGGCGGCTTGGTCTGCTTCTGCCATCTTGATTTGATGGTAGCCAGAGTATGCGTCGAGGAAACACAATGAATCGTGCCCTGCGGTAGCATCGATAATTTGGTCGATGCGGGGGAGAGGGAAGGGATCCTTTGGGCAAGCCTTATTGAGGTCTTTAAAATCGACACAAAGGCGCCAGGATTTGTCCTTCTTTGGTACCATTACCAGATTTGCTAGCCAAGCCGGATGTTTGATATCTCTGATGAATCCGGCTTCCAATAGTTTGGCTAGCTCTTCTCCCATTGCCTGTCTTTTGGGTTCGGAAAATCGTCGAAGAGCCTGTTTGACTGGCTTGAATCCTTTTAGGATGTTTAGGCTGTGTTCTGCCAATCTGCATGGGATTCCGGGCATATCCGAAGGATGCCAGGAGAAAATGTCCCAATTTTCCCAAAGGAATTCGCGCAGTGCGGCGTCTACTTCGGGGTTCAATTGTGCCCCAATGGAGGCCGTCTTTGTTGGTTCCGTTGGATGGACCTGGAATTTTGTTATTTCGTCTGCTGGTTTGAAGGAGGTGGACTTAGATCTTTTATCGAGTATCACATCGTCCCTGTTCACCATGGAGCGCAGCCAGTGAGTTCTTCTGCCGCTAAGGCTTCGGATAGTGCCTCGAGGGCTAGTGCGGCTGTCTTGTTTTCGGCACGGAGTGCTATGTCCGGATCACTAGCGAGAGTGATTATTCCGCCGGGCCCAGGCATTTTGAGCTTCATGTACCCGTAATGAGGTACCGCTTGAAAAATTGTGAATGCCTCTCGTCCTAATATAGCGTGATATCCGCTGCTGAACAGGGCCACTTGGAACGTGACTTCTTCGGATCTGTAATTGTCCGGCGAGCCGAACACCACATCGAGTGTGATTTTTCCGGTGCAGCGCGCTTCCCGGCTAGGGATTATTCCTCTGAAGGTTGTGCTGCTTCGCTCAATACGGCTCCAATCGATTTCCATTTTTTGCAGAGTTTCCTCGTAAATGAGGTTTAGTCCGCTGCCGCCATCCATGAGGACTTTTGTCAGTCGAAAGTCGTCCACTATGGGACTAAGCACCAGTGCGGCTGGCGCTCTGGCTGTTCGGAATTTAGGCTCGTCGTTGGCGTTGAAGGTAATAGCTGTGTCGCTCCATGGATTTGCTGTTGCTACTTGGTAGACTTCGGCGAGTCCGCTGATTGTTCGTTTTCGCATGTTGTTTGATGCGAAGGTCTCGAAGACTGTTGATACCGTACTGGTGTTGTTGGGGTGGTTTTCCGGGGCTAGAAGCTCCTCACCACTTTTGGCCACCTGCCATAATACCCAACATGCTCGAAGGCTATGTGTTGGGACGGCTCCTCCTGTACTATGCAGCTTACAGGGTCCATTGAGCCATCCCTCCAGTACAGTTCCGTGCCCTTTATTGGGTTTTTGCTTTTTCGTTTTTGCATCTGGGGCCTGAGTGTAAGGCAACCTTTTGTTGCGGACTGGGGTTGGGGTCGGATTATCCCAAAATTGGTTTTCGGATGTCCAGAAACTCTCCATCGCACAGTACTTTCGTACTATGGACGCCAGATCGGTGAAGCGTGTAATTTTACGACGATCGATGGCGTTCAATATTCCCTTGTCCGTGCAATTATTGCGGAAGATTGAGATTGCGTTTTCCTCTCGGCAGTCCTTTATCCTGTCCATAACCAGGAGGAATCTGGCCCAGTAGTGATGTACTGTTTCAGCGGGCTCTTGCCGTATAAGAGATAGATCATATATGTCTGGGTGGGTGGGTGGACTAAAATCCGGATCCCTGCCCATCTTGGGGCTTAAAGGCCGAGAAGTCTCCGAATTTGGAAGCTTGGGTTGCTGGATACGATCCAACGAGTCCGGAGCGATGCATGATTTTAAGTTCAATGCTCGATCGAAGTCCATCCCTCCGCGGAAATCCGGCATGGAGGGTTCGGGAATCCGGACGTGAATAGTTTTCAATACGGGCGAAGAGTTGCCGTATTGCTCCTCTACCACTACGACGTGGTGGGTGGCCTGGGGAGAGTTAATCTCTCTCAGATCGGTTTTAAGCCCAATCTGGTTGTAGTCTGTAGCGACTCCCAGGGCGGCGATGCGATCCAAGAGCTCGTTAACAGATGAGAGCTCTATTGGATCCAACTGCTCGGCAGCTTTCGAGCTGACGCGAAGATTGCTTCCGACGACTTGAGAAGTCTTTGTCAAAGCGGCGGCCGGACAGGCGGTCATAAGAAAACCACCTAGCCGGATAGTTTGGCCGGCGGCCAAGGCCCCTTCGGCGAAAACACCGTCTTTGAAGACGGGTGGAGGCATCCTACCTATCGGTGACGACACAGAGGAACTCTCAATGAAAGCACCAATGTCGGTGTCAAAACCGGCGGATCTCGGGTAGGGGGTCCCGAACTGTGCGTCTAGGCGGATGGTAACAGGAGACGAGGCACACGTTGTTTTACCCAGGTTCGGGCCCTCTCGATGGAGGTAAAACCCTACGTCCTGCTTGATTAATATTGATGATATGGGTAGTACAAGAGTGGATCTACCACGAGATCAAGGAGGCTAAACCCTAAAGCTAGCCTATGGTATGATTGTTGTAATGTATGTTGTCCTACGGACTAAAGCCCTCCGGTTTATATAGACACCGGAGGAGGCTAGGGTTACACAGAGTCGGTTACAATGGTAGGAGATCTACATATCCGTATTGCCAAGCTTGCCTTCCACGCCAAGGAAAGTCCCATCCGGACACGGGACGGAGTCTTCAATCTTGTATCTTCGTAGTCTTGGAGTCCGGCGGACGATGATAGTCCGGCTGTCCGGACACCCCCTAGTCCAGGACTCCCTCACCAGTCCTTTATATGGCAGTCCTTGAAAGAACTTCATTTTCCAGCGACACGTTCTGGCACGCCGGCTTGAATTTTGTGTCCACATAGTGGAGATATTGTTTTCACATATATATTCACCGATGCCAGCAATGCCCTCTTGTTATTTGCTGTCACGCACGTGCATTACGGCAAGCCACACGGCGAAAACAAGGGGAATAAGGCTTATAGTCGCTGTATTTTCTTGAATTTACAACCAAATAGGATGCCCCGGATCATAGAGCATGTGCATAATGTAATGTTTGTCTTTACCAGGTGGACTAATGTTGATACTCACCACAATCTCTCGGATTTCCCTCCAAAGGAGTTCCAATGGGTTCAGAAAATTGTCTGAAAAGCAGCGGCGGATGATGTTCTTTGACTTTAGGGGGCAAAAAGTCCTGTTAGGGCCAGAATTTGGGGTTACTCCGGACCTCCTGGAGCAAGCGAAGAGTATTTTCTAGATTCCCCCGCTCGTCGCGAGCATTTTGAGTCCTTGAGCGTCTGAAACAGACTCCAAATGACAAAGTTATGACCGTTTTAGTGAACACCGATCCTTTATATGGCATTCCTTGAAAGAACTTCATTTTGCCGTGACACTTTCATGCGGCCGCCCACAAATTTTGTGTCCACCATAGTGGAGACATTTTTTTCCACATATTTATTGACCGATGCCAGAAATGCCCTCTTCTTATTGGCTGTCACACACGTGCGTTATGTCATGCCACGTCGGGGAAACCAGGAGAATAAGGCGTATAGTCGCCGTATTTTCTTGAATTTACAACCAAATGGGACGCCCTTGATCATAGAGCATGTGCTGAATTCAACATTTGTCCTTGGCAGGCGGACTAATGTTAACACTAACCAAAATCTCTCGGATTTCCTTCCAAAGGAGTGCCAATGGGTTCAGAAACTTGTCTGAAAAGGAGTAGTGAATTATGTTCTTTGAATTTCAGGGGCAAAAAGTCCTGGTTAGGGTCCGAGTTTGAGGGTCCTCCGGGCCCTGGCACAAGGGAAGATTTTGTTTTTAGATTCCCACGCCCATTGCAAGCATTTTGAGTACTTGTGCATCTAAAACAGACTCTGAATGACCAGGTTATGACCGTTTTAGTGAACGCCGGTCCTTTATATGGTAGTCCTTAAAAGAACTTCATTTTCCAGTGACGCATTCTAGCGCGCCAGCTTGAAATTTTGTGTCCTCCATAGTGGAGATAGTGTTTTCACATATATATTGACCAATGCGAGGAATGCCCTCTTGTTATTGGTTGTCACACACGTGCGTTAGGGCATGCCATACGGCGAAAACAAGGAGAATAAGACTTATAGTCATCATAGTTTCTTGAATTTACAACCAAATGGGATGCCCCAGATCAAAGAGCATGCTTAGAATGCAACATTTGTCCTTACTAGGCAGAGTATTGTTTACACTCACCATAATCTCTTGGATTCCCTTCCAAAGGAGTGACAATGGGTTCAGAAACTTGTCTTAAAAGCAGTGGCGGATGATGTTCTTTGACTTTAAGGGGCAAAAAGTCCTGCTTAGGGGCCGAATTTGAGGATACTCTGGGCCTCCTGGCACAAACAAAGTGTATTTTGTAGATTCCCTGGCTCGTCGCGAGCATTTTGAGTACTTGTGCATCTGAAACGGACTCCGAATGACAATGTTATGTCCGTTTTAGTGTACACCGGTCCATTATATCACTACAGGAATTAGGCACTTTGACGTCCGCCATGGCTGATGACAAAGGCATGGATGGCTGACGGCAAATACCTTTGCCGTCGGCAAGCAGAAGGCAACAGGTCCAGCTGAATAGGCTACGGCAAAGGCCTCTTTGCCGTCTGCTGGCGGACGGCAAAGATGAAGAGGTCTTTGCCGCCAGCTAGCTAACGGCAAAGAACCTGCACGATACACGTGGCAGCTTAGGGCCGTTAAGAGGTTAACGGTGTGCTTTGTTGTCTGCTAGCTGACTGCAAAGATGCAAAGTTCTTTGCCGTCAGGCAGCGAACGGCAAAGAAACCACATAGGCCAGCCAAGTGCCCCAGGTTGCAGAGGTACCTGCCACGTGGCAGCTTTGTCGTCAGCTGGCTGATGACAAAGAGCCTGTATAGCCCGTTTTTTGAATTCATTCAATTTGACATATATATATATACACACACATTTGAAAGTAATTTCAACAAGCATACCAACAATAACTTTCCAACAACATAAGAAACATACAAGTTTCCAACAACATATCCAACATACAATGATTTCCAACAAGAAGTTTCCAACAACATATCCATATATACATACATATCGAAAACAAGTTTCCAACAACATATCCATATAGACATACATATCCAAAAGAAGTTTCCAACAAGTTTCCATAAACAAAAAGGAAGTATAAGGAGAAGAGGGTACTCCATCAATGCAAGCTTCCTCATCTAAAGGAAATCTGCAAATTGGGAAAGATGAAAGTTAGAAGAAGATGAAGACTAGCTAGAAGAAAAAGAAGAAAAGGAGGAGGAGGAAGAAGAATTTAGCTTCTCATTTTTTCTCCTCTCCTCTTCTTTATCTTTTTCTTCTTCTAACTAAGGTAGGTAAAAATACCATTTTTTAGCTGAGCTAGGTGAATGCTAAGTGTGTAGGTCATTTTAGAGCTAAGTTAGGTAAATAGGTCATTTTGGAGCTAACCTAGGTAAAATGGATCATATTGGAGCTAACCTAGGTAAACTTGGTCATTTTGGAGCTAACCTAGGTAAAATGGATCATATTGGAGCTTACGTAGGTAAAATTGGTCATTTTGGAGCTAACCTAGCATTTTATGAGTTAACTAAGCATATTATGCCATTTTTGGCATAAGTAAGCTAAGTATAGGTTTTTCTTGAGCTAACCCAGGTACTAAGCATATTAGAGCTAATTTACCATTTTAGAGCTAACTTAGAGCTAGCTTAGGTCATTTTGGAGCTAAATTCAGTAAGTGTGATCATTTTGGAGCTAATTAGGCTTATTATGTCATTTTCGAGGAAAGTAAGCTAACTATATGACATATATGAGGTTACCAAGATTGTTATGCCATTTCAAACCTAAGTAAGCTAATTATGCCAATTTTTACATAAGTAAGCTAAGTGTATGTAATTATTGAGAAAACCTAGGTAACGAAGCATATTAGAGATAACTTAGCATATTAGAGCTAACTTAGGTCATTACGGAGGAAACAAAGCTAATTCTAGATCATTTTGGAGATCTGACATACCTGACATACTTCACTCCTCCTCCTCCTTCTTCTCCTTCATCATTCTGATGCGCTTAGAGCGGCGAGGCAGTGGGATATAGTCTTCTACCGCAATTGGCATGGTCATGTCGTCCAGCTGTGGGATCGCGAGGGCATTGTCAGGCACCACCACCATTGCAAGGCCATCCTTAGGCAGCACCATCGCTAGGTCATCGTCCGCCATCACCATCTCTTGCCCATTGTCAGCCACCACCGTCGCTTGCCCATCGTCAGCCAACACCATACCTTGGCCATCGTCAGGCACCACCATCGCGAGGTCATCGTCAGACAGATTAGGCTCCACCTCCCCACTCTGCTCCTCTTCTTCCCCACTCCATTCTGGATCATCCTCGTTGTTGCTTTTTCTGTAGCCAGAGTCGGTGCTTCTTTGGCCGTATCTAGAGTCGCTGTATTTTATTAAATTTACAACTAAATGGGATGCACCTGATCATAGAGCATGTGCAAAATTCAATGCTTGTCCTTACCAGGCAGACTAATGTTTATACTCACCAAAATCTCTCGGATTTCCTTCCAAAGGAGTGCCAATGGGTTCATAAACTAGTATGAAAAGCAGGAGCGAATTATGTTCTTTGAATTTCAAGGGCAAAATTTCATACTTAGTGGCCAAATTTGAGGGTCCTTTGGGCCTCCTAGCGCAAGAGAAGAGGATTTTCTAGATACCCATGCTCGTCGAGAGCATTTTGAGTACTTGTGCGTCTGAAATGGACTCCGAATGAGAAAGTTAGAACCGTTTTAGTGAACACCGGTCCTTTATATGGCAATCCTTGAAAGAACTTCATTTTCCAGTGACGCGTTATGGCGCGTCGGCTTGAAATTTTGTGTCCTCCATAGTGGAGATAGTGTTTTCACATATATATTGACAAATGCGAGGAATGCCCTCTTGTTATTTGTTGTCACACACGTGTGTTACGGCATGCTGCATGGCGAAAACAAGGAGAATAAGGCTTATAGTCGCCGTATTTTCTTGAATTTACAACCAAATGGGATGCCCCGGACCATATAGCATGTGCAGAATGTAACGTTTGTCCTTACCAGGTGGACTAATGTTTACACTCATCAAAATCTCTCGGATTGCCTTCCAAAGGAGTGCCAATGGGTTCAGAAACTTGTTTGAAAAGCAGCGGCGAATTATGTTCTTTGAATTTCAGGGGGAAAAATCCTGCTTAGCTGTTGAATTTGAGGGTCCTCCGGGCATCCTAGCGCAAGCGAAGAGTATTTTCTAGATTCCCACGCTCGTCGCGAGCATTTTGAGTACTTGTGCGTCTGAAATGGACTCCGAATGACAAAGTTATGACCGTTTTAGTGAACACCGGTCCTTTATATAGCAGTCCTTGAAAGAACTTCACTTTCCAGTGATGCATTCTGGTGCGCCGGCTTGAAATTTTGTGTCCTCCATAGTGGAGATATTGTTTTCACATATATATTGACTGATGCCAGGAATGCCCTCCTATTATTGGCTGTCACACACATGCGTTACGGCATGTCACACGGTGAAAACCAGGAGAATAAGGCTTATAGTCGCCGTATTTTCTTAAATTTACAACCAAATGGGATGCCTCGGATCATAGAGCATGCGTAGAATGCAACATTTGTCCTTACCAAGCAGACTATGGTTAACACTCACTATAATTTCTCAGATTTTCTTCCAAAGGAGTGCGAATGGGTTCAGAAACATGTCTCAAAAGCAGCGGCGGATGATGTTCTTTGACTTTCATGGTCAAAAAGTCCTGCTGGGGGGCCGAATTTGAGGGTACTCCGGGCCTCTTGTTGTAGCGACCAGACCTCAAACAGTCTAGTCTCTGTGCATCAGGGTCATCCCTAGATCGGTAGTGCTGACACGCACAGTACTCGAGGATTTATAACAGAGTTTCAATCACACACTTATTACATCAAATGTCTCAAAAGAGAACCTATTATAATAATATAGCTTAAGGCCATCTAAAAACGATAACAGCGGAAGGCTTGGAAGATAAAGTGAGTCCATCAACTCCAACGGCATACCTAAGCGAAAGACAACGACCTATGGCACCTTGGTCGTCGTCTGAAAAGTCTGCAACATGAAACGTTGCAGCCCGAAACGGGTCAGCACATGGAATATGTTGGCAATGTAACACATAGAGTAATGAATAGAATAAATGCTATCACTACATGCGTATATGGCTAGTGGAAAGCTCTATGGTTACAGTTTTGCATAAAGCCAATTTTTCCCTACAACAAAGAATAATTTTTTTAACTATCATGGTGGTTGTTAAACATTGAGAAGGTTCCTCCAACTCAATCCCAATTAAACATCATCATTAAACCCAATCAAATTAATTTAGAGTGATGAGATCAACATGAAAATCCAAGAACCAGATACTCAAGATGTCCATAACCGGGGACACAGCTAACCATGATTAGTTTGTACACTCTGCAGAGGTTTGCGCACTTTTCCCCACAAGACTCGAACACATCCATGGTCGGAGATTCCACAGTCATTCTGAAGCATTAACTCTCTACTCTGGGTAGACAGTACCACCTACAACCCACTACATCTGCTAGTCTACTACCTCTTCAAGAGCTTCACACAACTTACTCAACTATACCAGAGTCCATATTGGCTTGTGGCTGCACACGAAAGTTTCTACCATGAATAATCTTATGATCCCTTTGAGCCTGGGTGGCAGACCATAGGATGATCACACGGGTACTTTGGGATATCCTGGGACAACACTGGATTCTCCAGGTTCCCTGATAACCACTTGGTACTCCAGGGCGCCTCAAGCAATCCACCCAGATATGTATTTCAGTAGCCACCTTAAGTGATGAGGACATCAATACCATTGTTACACCCATAGACCCTACTGCTACATATACTGGACCAATTACTAGAGCTTGCGCACGCCAATTAAATTATCAGGTACTTTCGTTTCTTGGTAATGATTCTAATGTTCATGAGAATATGATGCTGCCTAAATTGGATACATTTGTTTTGCTTACAAATGAAGGGCCTAGCTTGGAGAAGGATGAACATTGGAGCAAGCACAAGCATGGAGATGATGGCATGCGCAAGGGGAACAAGAACGGAGTTACAGGTGATGATTTCAGGACTTTGAAGCCACCATAATGGGTGCATGAAGCCTTGGACGAAATATACAAGATGCAACTTCATAAATTTTGTCCCGAGGCTATTCTAGGTGCTGCGCCACCTTATTATTGGGCCAGGCCCATGTAATTTCGAAATACATAAGTATAGGTTATTTCTAGAGTCCGTATGTGTGGGGAAACAAGAGATAGGGTTGATTTCGGACCCCTCCACCAATGGCCATGAAATCCCTCCCCCTCTTCCACCATATATACAGCCCTTAAGGCACCGTTTAGACTTTTGGTTTTGTTTAGATTAAAGTTTGACATAGCTGCAACTTCGCGTACTTCGTTTGTGTTCAACGACCAGACAAAGGCATCACAGAACCCCACCTTGATCAATAAAGCTTTCCTCTTATATTCGCAATATCTAGATTGCAATCTTAGTATCTTGCTTGTTCTTCGTTTGCCTGCAGGAAACAGACCTTCGTGGTTAGGTTGATCGTGCTCCGGCGTGGTCAATAACCTCTCGGAGTTGGTTTAGCAATTGCTAAGGCGCGACGTCCTCGCACGTTCATAGTCGGATCGTCAAAGTCGACTTCCTCCAAAACGATAGCCACCATATCATTAAAAGATGGGACACCTTTGCCTCTATCAAGTGGTATCAGATTTTCAGGTTGCTCGGTGAGATTTTACAGTTTTCCGTAGTTTAGATCGAGTCTTTTCTTCATAACTATAGTCCACGAAAAAGCCTAAAAAAATTATTAGGTTTAGTTCATCCTATCCGAACCAATCTGAGCCTTTGCATAATCTCTTCTGTATTTGCTTTGTTGAATTTGTGGTTGCATCGTCGTGTCAAGTTGCTGGTCTTAGCGTCTAGTTTCCCTTAGAGTTTTGAGTTCTGTCCACAAGTTGTCACGCCGCCACCGCACCATCGTCATCGCTCCTGCCATCTACCACCACCGCTCTGAATCCATATCCATATACCACCACTAATCCGTATCCATATACCACCACCAATCCATATCAATAACCACCACCGATCCGTATCCATATACCACCACCGCTACCATATACCACCACCGCTGTCATATCCTACCACCATATATCCACCACCAATCCGAGTTACTTTCATATTAGGTTTGTTTTCGAGATCCGTCTATTTTCCAATTCGTGTTTCCTTGCCTGAGTAGGTTTCGGGAAAAAAATATTTTTAGTCTTTTAGTCTGGAGACCCCCAGGCAGTTTTTAGGCCAAAATTTTCGCAGGCAAAAATATTTTTTCCCTATCCTATTTTTAGGCTTTTCTGAGCCTTTTGAGCCACGTGCCATAATAGTGGTTTTTTGTCGCACTTTTTCATCGTCGCTCCCCAGATTTCCGAAAAAAGTCAAAAAAATTTCGTGCCTATCCTGTCAGTTTGACCTGGGAAGAGTTTTGAGACACTCGCCATTATAGTGATTTTTCGCAAAAAAAATAGAGCGAAAGAAAATTCCAGAGTGTTCTTTTCCCTTGTTTACGTGCAGCGTCGCGATTTTGTTAGTGTTCTAGGCTCGCTTCTCTAGCATGGTCTAGCCTAGGACCAGCACAGTACCGTCGTTGAGCGTTTATTCAACTTTGCATATCTGAATTGATTATTGCTGACCCTTTTGCTACCATATTATAAGCCTTCCCAGCTCCACATACATCTATGTCGTGCGTTTGACTCTCCCTGGTAATTGCTCTATCCAAGCTTTGAGCGTTTTGACTACAACGGTTGCCGATCACCGCCTGCTGCTGGGTAAGAACTGGTAAGAATTTGAGTTTTTGCTTGACGGATTTGTGACACCCACCACCACCACTTGATAGTAGTCTGTAGGATCATTGATGAGGACATGACTACCTTAGATATGACCAAATATATTGCATACATGTATATTTGTGAGGTGATTTCTAATGCAAACTATGCAATAATTTATTTATGTCATCCAGGACAAAAATACTTCACAAACTTTTGTGACATGTCTAATTGCAGGTGTATGGGACATTTGTACAATCCACATATGAAGATAAGGGAGAAAGAGATGTTTAGTTGTTGTTCAAAAAGTTCTCTCACGTCACTTTTGGCCCAACAGAAGATAGAGTCCAAGTCTCTCACGTTCTGGACTCAGATTCGGACTACATAGACGCACCTGATTCAAAACGCCAAGAACTCTTTCATCCAGACTCCGAATTGGGTGATTCTTTTTTTGTTGGAAAGTATATTTCATGCTCTTTCCAACCCAATTGGACTCACTTTAAAATCCGTGTCAAACTACAAGTCCAAAGGTGTTACGTAACCTACACTTGGGCCCATTGGCCTTTTTCGACCTAGGGTTAGTTTTAGGCTGCCTTGGGACATCCTCCCACCTCCTTGGTGGCCACCCCTTGCTCCTATATAATTAGATCCATCTAGTAGCTTTTTCTTTGGGGATTTGTTTATTTAAAAGTTAGCCATTGCAACTTCGTGTACTTCGTTTGTGTCCAATGCAAGACCGCTTACGGATCCACACCATTATCAATTCTTCATCCATATTTGCAATATTCAGATTGCTTTATCATATTCTTTCTTGTTCTTCGATTGCTTCCAGGAATAGACCTTCGTGGTCAGGATGATCGTGCTCCGGCGTGGTCAATAACCTCTCGGAGTTGGTTAGCGATTGCTAAGGCGCAACATCGTGCACGTTTGTAGTCGGATCGTCAAAGTCGTCTCCGCCAAATCGATAGTTATCATCTCATCGAAAGATCGGGACACCCTTTGCCTCTATCAAGTGGTATCAGTTTTTAGGTTGCTCGGTGAGATTTTCAAGTTATCCCTAGATTCGATTTATTTTCTTACCCATTGACCAAGAAAAAGCCACAAAAAAAGATAGATCTATTCATCCTTTGTCCTAGCCAGTCCAAGTCTTTGCAATTTTCTTTTCATTGTTTGCATTATTGAATTATCGATTGCATCCTCGTGTCGAGTTGCTGGTCTTAGTGTCTAGTTCCTTTAGAGTTTCGAGTTCAGTTAACATTAGTCACGCTGCCGCTGCATCATTATCCCTTCCGCTGTCCACCATCCCATCCATCAATTTCCACCACGTGCTACGCACTGTTCATTGTCATAATCATAGTTGAGGTCATTCACATCTTCGCCTGATCCAATCTGCATCTTATCTAGTTTGTCTTGGAAAGAGGGAGAAAAAAAAGATAAAGAAAAAAAGGAAAGAAGAAAAAGAAAAAGAGAGAAGAAAAAGAAAAAACTGTGAGAAAGAAAAAGAGAGAAGAAAAAATCCAGATCTATCTAGAATCAATCTCGTACCTGAATTCGGATTGGAATATGTTTTGCGCACTGTTCAGTAAAACAGGTGTATCTTCCTCATACGAAGTCCGTTTTGACTTCGTGAGTACTCAAATTAAAGCTAGCGACAAGCCGCATCTAAATAGTTGCAGAATTTAGTTCAATATTTGACACCTCAAAATCGGCTTCTAAATAGGTCTTTTTGCCCTCTGAAGTTCGTGAACACAACTTGTTCCAATTTTTCAGGCCAGTTTTAGAATTCTTTGACTCCTCATATCAATTCAGAATTAAGTGATTCTTTTTGCACTGGAAAGCTTGAGTTAGTAGCATTCTTTGAAAATTTATCAGAAAATTTGCTCAAACTTTTCAAGAGGAAAGTTGGAGAGAGTTGTTGTATATCCTGCTTGGCAGTTGTTTTTCATCATTATCTTCACTGCCGTTGTGGTATTCACTTATATCTTGCTGGCCAGAGCTACTTAGTATCCTTCATTGATGCTAGTTGTGCTAAACCGTGACCTCATTACTGTTCTAGGCTCGCGTCTCTAGTCTGTTCTAGCCTAGGACCAGCACAGTACCGTCGTTGAGCGTTTATTCAACATTGCATCTTTGAATTGATTATTGCTAAAAAAATTGCTAGCATATATAGCCAACCCAGCTCCACATATTTCTACACCGTGTATACATACGCTCCTCTGGCAATCACTTTACACAATCTTCAGAGTTACTTGACATCGCTGGTTGCCTGTCACCACCTGCCGCATGGTAAGAACTTGTAAGATATAGATATTTGCTTTACTGTGAGCACTTCACAACCACATCCTAGTAGTTCATAGGAACATTATTCTCGAATTTTGTTTCTTGTTTCTACTAATCATGACAGGTTCTGGAGATAGATGTTCTTGGACGATGGACACATCTTCACCATCACGAGAGTTGGTACAACACACACAAGCACATGGTCAGGTTATCTCTTTACCGTCATTTGAGGGTAGATTTAATCCTACTATTTATCTCACTTGGGTGCTTGAAGTGGAACAAGTTTTTAGTCACCATGACTTTTCTAAACTTGAGCGCGTACAAGCTGCCACTAGAGCATTTACTGGTTTTGCTTCTGTTTGGTGGAGTGTGCATTGTAAGAAAAACATTGATAACCAACCCACAACTTGGAAAGATTTGAAAGATGTAATGAGACAACAATTTTTCCTTCCTTACTATCGTCGTGAATTTCTTCGCAAAATTAAACAATTTAAACAAGGCAACAATACTGTTCATGCTTACTACCAAGAGTTCAAATCTTATATGCATCATTGTGACATAGAAGAATCTGAGGATGCTACTGATACGCCCCCGATTCAATCGTACACTAGTCATGCACGCAAACGTGTACGATCAAGATCAGGGACTCACGGGAAGATATCACAACACAACTCTAAAACATAAATAAGTCATACAAGCATCATAATACAAGCCAGGGGCCTCGAGGGCTCGAATACAAGCGCTCGATCATAGACGAGTCAGCGGAAGCAACAATATCTGAGTACAGACATAAGTAAACAAGTTTGCCTTAAGAAGGCTAGCACAAACTGGGATACAGATCAAAAGAGGCGCAGGCCTCCTGCCTGGGATCCTCCTAAACTACTCCTGGTCGTCGTCAGCGGCTTGCACGTAGTAGTAGGCACCTCCAGTGTAGTAAGAGTCGTCGTCGACGGTGGCGTCTGGCTCCTGGGCTCAAGCATCTGGTTGAGACAACCAGGAAGAAAAGAAAGAGGGGGAAGGGGGAGAAAAGCAACCGTGAGTACTTATCCAAAGTACTCGCAAGCAAGGAGCTACACTACATATGCATGGGTATATGTGTAAAAAGGCAATATCGGTGGACTGAACTGCAGAATGCCAGAATAAGAGGGGGATAGCTAGTCCTATCAAAGACTACGCTTCTGGCAGCCTCCGTCTTGCAGCATGTAGAAGAGAGTAGATTGAAGTCCTCCAAATAGCAAAGCATAGCATAATCCTACCCGATGATCCTCCCCTCGTTACCCTGTGGAAAAGCGATCACCGGGTTGTCTGTGGAACTTGTCTGGGTGTGTTTTATTAAGTATCTAGTTCTAGTAGTCATAAGGTCAAGGTACAACTCCGGGTCGTCCTTTTACCGAGGGACACGGCTATTCGAATAGATAAACTTCCCTGCAGGGGTGCACCACATAACCCAACACGCTCGATCCAATTTGGCCGGACACACTTTCCTGGGTCATGCCCGGCCTCGGAAGATCAACACGTCGCAGCCCCACCTAGGCACAACAGAGAGGTCAGCACGCCAGTCTAAATCCTATGCACGTAGGGGTCTGGGCCCATCGCCCATTGCACACCTGCATGTTGCGAGGGCGGCCGGTGAGTAGACCTAGCAACCTCCATTACAAAGGAAGTTGCGTTACACAGTCCAACCCGGCGCACGCCGCTCCATAGCTGACGTTAAGAAGGCTTCAGCTGATACCACGACGTCGAGTGCCCATATCTTTCCCGCGTAGTTGGTTAGTGTGTATAGGCCAGTGGCCAGACTCAGATCAAATACCAAGATCTCGTTAAGCGTGTTATTTTGAAGTAACCGCAGACGCCGACCAGGGCCAAGCCCACCTCTCTCCTAGGTGGTCTCAACCTGCCCTGTCGCTCCGCCACATAGTAATAGTCGGGGGCCGTCGGGAACCCAGGCCCACCTCTACCGGGATGGAGCCACCTGTCCTTCCAGCCCCCACATCGAAATCACTTGCGGGTACTCAACGAGCTGACCCGACTTTAGTCATCATCTGTATAGTATATGTATAGTATATACCCGTGATCACCTCCCGAGTGATCACGGACCAATAATATAGCAAGGCATACTGACAAGAATGTAGGGCCAATGATGATAAACTAGCATCCTATACTAAGCATTTAGGATTGCGGGTAAGGTATCAACAACTGTAGCAACAATGACAGGCTATGCAACAGAATAGGATCAATCGAAACAGTAACATGCTACACTACTCTAATGCAAGCAGTATAGAGAAGAATAGGCGATATCTGGTGATCAAGGGGGGAGGGCTTGCCTGGTTGCTCAGACAAGAAGGAGGGGTCGTTGGTGACGTAGTCGACCATAGGGCATCAGCATCGTCACGGGGTCTACCGAAGGGAAGAGGGGGGAGAAACAGTAAATACATAACAAGCAAGTGCAAAACAGGACAACAGGCAGAGCTAGACGTGTTCTAACGCGGTATGAGGTGATACCGGCGAAAGGGGGAAACCTCCGGGAAAGTATTCCCGGTATTTCGCATTTTCGGACAAATGAACCGGAGGGGGAAAGTTGCGAGTTCGATAGGTTAGGGATGTGTGGAGGACGAACGGGCTGCGTATCCGGATTGGTCTCGTCGTTCTGAGCAACTTTCATGTTAAAAATAATTTAATCCGAGTTACGGATTAAAAGATATGATTTTCTAAAGATCTACAAATTTCTGGAATTTCATTAATCATTTAATTTAATTCGAAATTGGATTAATCACGTCAGCATAATGTCATGTTGACATCAGCAGTCAACAGGGATTGACTAAGTCAAACTGACATGTGGGTCCAGTGGGACGCACCTGTCATACTCTGTTTAGGTTATTTAGGTCTTAGTTAAACTAATTACTATTTAGTTAAACTAACTAGTTAATTAGGTTAACTAAACAGGATTAATTAATTTAGTTAATTAATTAACTAATTAAAATTATTTTTATTATTATATTTTTTAATAGACATTCTGGGGTGTGGGCCCCTCATGTCATGGGCCCAGAGGCCTTAACGGGTGCAGGTACTAGCGGCCATTGGGCGCCCGGGCGTGCGCCTGTGACCACCCAGTGGGGCGCTGGCCACAGCGGCGGACCGGAGCAGGGCGGTGCAGGCTGGAGGGGTGGCGCGGCCGGGTCGGTACGGGGCCGCACGGCGATGTGGTGGCGGAACGGCGCAGACGCACGGCGAGGGGCGCCCGCAACGGAGCAGCAGCATCAGGGCTGCACAGCGGAGGGAGAGCGGCGGCAGGGGCCGGCCAAGGCGCGGCCATGGCAGGAGCGTCCGGGAGGCGTCGGGGTGTGGCCCGGGATGTGCAGGGGGAGGTCGGTGCACGAACCGGGCGCAAGGAGTGAGAGGTGACAGTGCTGCAGGGCGAGGCCACGGTGAGCGGGGCCTCGGTGTCCAGAGCAGGAGGGAGGTGCATGGGGTACCGGGGAGCGGGGACGACGGTGCGGCTAGTGACGTGCAACAGAGAGGGGGAGAAGAGGAGAGGGAGGTCGTGGCCTCACCGGCGTTGCAGAGATGAGGGTCGGCGAGGCTCGGTGGAGCCTTTGGGGAGGAGGATGGGGACGACGGCAACGTAGAGGAGGAGGTCCGGCGAGGAGGAGTCGAAGAGGAGGGCAGCAGGGCAGCTCCGCGAGGTAGCTCCGATGACGGCGGGGTCCACCGGCATCGGGGGCGATGGGCGACGCGATCGGCTCGGGCGAAGGGCGACGGGGTCGGAGACGGGTGGTGCCGGCGAGAGGGCTTCGGCACTGAGCGAAGGGCGAGCCCCCCAATCTTGATCCAGATCGTGGGGGAGGGTGAAGAGAGCAAGGGGGAGTGGGGGGTTTTGCCTCGATCCATATTGGATCGGGATGGGGAGAGGAGAGACATGGGGAGTGGGGGTGTGCGGTCGGGGGGTTAGGGTTTCTCCCTGGTGGGCATATGGAGGAGGGGTTGGGTCGGCCGGTTGGGCCAGGTGGGTCAGCCAGGTGGGCCGTTTGGCCCAGCTGGCCAGGGGGTTCCTTCTTTTCTTTTACTTTGTTGTTTCCTTGTTTTGTTTTTCTTTTACTTTTCTTTTTTTTATCTTATTTCTTACATGTTTTCTTTTAGTTTCTAATTTATTTTAGATTTACAAGATATAAAAACAGTTCATATATTAGAACTGTTAATTATGCTACTACCCCATTAACTTTTGGGCAACTAAATGAATGGTTTAATATTTTATGAATTACAAAAGGCAATTATTTAATTGTTTTAACTATTTAAGTGCAACTAAATTTTTATAAAAAATGTGGTTTCTCCACCATTATTACTTAGGATTTATTTGTCCCATTTTGAACATTTTAGTTTTAGTGTTTCAAAACTTTTAATGTTTTACTTGCTTTTCATATTTGAATTTGGATCGGTTTCGAACTAACGCGAGATTAACAACAGTAATCGAGGTGACGTGGCATCATTAGCATGGAATTACTGTAGCTTAATTATCCGGGCGTCACAATTCTCTTCCACTACAAGAAATCTTGTCCCGAGATTTAAGAGGTAGTGAAAGGGGGAAAAGTGCTGGTAGCGAAAACCTAACGAGTCTTCTCGGTCTTGGCTGCCCTTTCGAAGAGGTTGATCCCTTTCGTTGATGTCTTCATTTCTCTGCTTCTAGTCACCATGATCAAGTCGTCATCCTTTCTTCGGGATCTCCATCGTCCTACGAAAGCGACCAAGGGGAAAAACTCCGGAAGAACGCATCTCCACAAAGCTGGGCATCTGTCGGTGAACTCAATGGGAAATACACAAGGTACCCCACAAGTTGTATTTCAGTGAATTTGTTGAGTGCAATATACAATGGTACCAAAGTTTCAAACGGGTAGTCAATCATTCGATGACTAGACAGAAGTTGGAATGGGGGTTTGAACAACGAGGATAACATGGTGTTTGATTCCAGGATGAATGATGGTATAGCATTTAGCTCGTGAATCATATACAAAGCCAGGTGCAAAGGATACATTAGAATCCGGGTTGTAAAGAAGAGTCAGTTTCGATCCAGTGGACCTATGGGTTATGGGCCCACCATGTGGGTTAAAAGTAGGAAGGCAATGACGATTTGCACGATCATGTAAGCAAGACATGCCGGAGGATAGCATGTCAGTTATGTCGGCAACAACATCGGTACCAAGGGTGAGGGACGAAGAGAACCATTCTCTTGCTCGTTGAACGAGGCGGACCAATAGGCAAAGTTCTCGTCCATCAGCGGTTGCCGAAATATCATCAACAATAGTAACAGGATCTTACCGACACGATTGTACACCTAGGTGTTTACATAAGCAGAAGAATATTACTGCTTAGATCATATAGATCACTAGAAAGGTTAAACAAAACAATGGAAAGGAAAGGGTGACCAACAGATTAAATAGAACAATGGAAAGGAAAATGTGTTTAAACATATTATTCAGGGGTATGTCCTTCCCAAGGACAAGCAAAGCATGATATCCATGATAGGATATAATTGTAGAAAACCCTTTAGGTATGGGGAGAGGAATTTTCATGACATTACCCATACAACGGTGTTTGGATAATTGATCAAGAAACATTTAGCATTGGGCTTTAAATGTTCTTGTTAAAAATCGGAGTACCACAGACATGCTTCAAGATAGCATTGACATGGTCTTCAAGCAAAGGTCGGACTTGGATAGACAAAGGATTCATCAGGAACAACTCATAGAATAAGTCTTACAATTTCCTCATGGAAGAATGGTTAACCTTGTTAAAAAGGAAACCATAACAGCAGGTCCTCCGGCCAGGTGTGCTAGGCATGACATCACCTTACCGGTTCATATAAGGACCAATGTTATGACTCTTGGAAAATATCCGAACCATCATATCTGACCGAGTTTCAGATCTGGTTGGGGTCATGATACCTCAGACTCAGGATGCCTGAGAAGGAAGGGGTGCAACATAATTTGACAAGACGACATTGTAAGATTCTTGGGAATGTACTATGGAAGCGAGTTCCAAAGCAAGAGTTCATCCTTAAATCAAGGGGAGGGTGAGGAGGTGGCTGATGGGCTCAGCAAGGATTCATTGAGATTTACAAAAAGGTGGACTTCCACAATTATGTGAACAAGGAGATAACATTTGTCATATCCAATGATATGATGGTGTATGCTCAAGGAAAAAAACATACACAATTAAACATTGGTTGAAAGGTGCACCCGATATATGGGCTTAGGTAGCAAGATCAATGTTAGAAGGGTGATTCAATAACCAATAGTCTAAGAATCAAGCTATCAACCATTACCTTCAAGCAATACGGTTGTTAGATGTTTTGGAATTACACATCACAGTTAAATGGCTGGTATCCTGGTTAGAAACAACACGGGGACCAAGATATGAACGGAGATGGCGAGAAGTATTACTATACCAAGAATTTCTAAGAGGTGGAGCAATCCGCACAACATTCTCGACAGAAAAGACAGTAATACTTCAAGGCAGAACACAACACTAGCTGGAGAGCAAGTTGTATTCATAATATGGACAAGTTCGCGATGAAAGGAAGTCAAGGGTGTTGTCGATGATAATAAAAATTATCAAGGGCAAGGAGGGTATTTCTCATCATGAACACAGTCGACATCTCGGAAGAAGTCAAAGTGTTGAAGGTGATCCGACACATTTGCCGGGAGGTTTCAAGATGATGCAATCAAACAACAACGACAACAAGCAAGGAAATGACGAAGTGGCAAGTTATAGGATCAATATCTAAGATGCAAGCTCGGAACCAAAGTTGCCTTTCAAAACAAGCAACATGATGTTGAAAGCTCGACGTAAGTCGTGCTCACACACTGAAGAATTCGTCCACCAGAGAAAGACGAGGTAGCACAGTCAAAGATAGCAAGACCAGGATGCAACCGATAGTCTAGGAATGACCGGATTGAGTTCAGAATTTACTAGTAAAAATACTAGGGGTATTTGATTTGTAGTGCGAAATAATTTCACTAGTCGGTGTCCTCAGTTGACAACAACCGAGAACCCGTAGAGTGGTTACGACAAGGAAAGACATTACTTCAACAAAGTTAGTAAGATGTGGTGCAATGGGAAGACATCTTTGAAATACCACGGGGTAATACTCGAAGGTAGAACATGATAGAAGTAGAACCAAGTCATTGACCTATGACAGTAGATACTTCAACCTTGCCAAAAATAGACAAGGCACTGGAATGAATTCCCATCAGATATATTAGATCAGGATAGCATGGTCGGAACCATAACTGTAAGGAATCAAGTTCAAGAATACCGAAAGAATCATACAACTGGATAATCATTTTGCAAGAAGCTTCCGAGATGGTCTACATCATTTTCAACGGCATGAACACAAAGTTCAAGGTCGACTCCAATTTCTTTAATGCATATCATTTCATTCAACTCTCGCTTTGATAAAACTGTAGTGTTGGAATTTTATCTGATAGAACACCGGAAGACTATGACTTGTGAAAACTTTCGGGTTCACACATATTAAGGAAGGCATAGTTTCAACCCATCGGGGCATCATGGAAACATATACCACAAGCTTCAATAGTAAATATCACCAGCTCGAAAGCAAAGCATGGTTGGCCAAATCAGAGAATAGGATTTACCAATGGCATTATGTATCAGGGAAAGAACTTCCAAAGTGATTGAATATGAAGGGCGTTGTCAGATAAAATCCAACAAGGGATCCGATGGTCCTCAAGGGATCTAATGTAAGCATCGGTACTCAACCAGAGGAAGAAACAATGCATAGGCATTGGATTATAGAAACAACTAACTATTTCAAAGCTCAAATGCAAAGGAATTGTGATTTCCAAATCAAGGGATCAGAAGCAAACGCTCTGATTAAGGATGGATAAGTTGAGTAGGCTTGGGGATACAATCGATGATAATTTCATTGGTCGAGATCCAACTCATGTTTAAAATGGCGTCCGAGCCGGAAGGATGAATTCTGGGTTGGATTGATAATTGCGAGCATTCTCAAACATATTGGATCAAAAACTCAAAATGACGGTGACAAAGGATGCTCGTGAATATTGCTAGACATATGGAAAGTAACCATAATGCAAGCAGACGAGTATTTCCAGAACAATAGTTGGCAATGGATTATCGGAAGACTGGATAGTACTTCAAAGTATCTTGTGGATCACATAATCAACTAGGAATGAACAAATCCTCGATGAGTGTGAGGAATTATTCGTAGATGTATTAAAGCGGAAATGGAGCTGCAAGGCGGTAAGTCAAAGGATTCTCGGAGCAACGGAGAGCAGTTTGGGGCACCTTGTAATAACAAGAGCAATGGGATCAAATGCAAGAATGGCACGTGTATACAGTTATCCATAAGGATATAACAGTGGTAGGGAGTTTGTAAGGGCGGTGGGCACAAGTGTCTCGGAAGACCATCGTAGAGTATATTTGGAATCCTTCGGTGCACCAAGCAATCCTCTGAAGTGAGGGGCTCTCTGGTAGGAAGTAGTTACGAGAACCTAGAGTCGGAGTTTGTAAAATCATTTAACCCGAATAGAGGAGAGATCAGAGTCCCAGAGTAAAGGTCGAGGAGTAAAAGATCCTAATACCACCCAAATGGCAATGTGGGCCCGTAAGCGACACAGCCATGTTAGTAAAAGTTTTGTAATGACTAGACTCAACTTCGGCCAAGGAGTTGGAAAGGGGGATTCCTACAGGCAGTCGGCTCTGATACCAACTTGATACGCCCCCGATTCAATCGTACACTAATCATGCACGCAAACGTGTACGATCAAGATCAGGGACTCACGGGAAGATATCACAACACAACTCTAAAACATAAATAAGTCATACAAGCATCATAATACAAGCCAGGGGCCTCGAGGGCTCGAATACAAGTGCTCGATCATAGACGAGTCAGCGGAAGCAACAATATTTGAGTACAGACATAAGTAAACAAGTTTGCCTTAAGAAGGCTAGCACAAACTGGGATACAGATCGAAAGAGGCGCAGGCCTCCTGCCTGGGATCCTCCTAAACTACTCCTGGTCGTCGTTAGCGGCCTGCACGTAGTAGTAGGCACCTCCAGTGTAGTAAGAGTCGTCGTCGACGGTGGCGTCTAGCTCCTGGGCTCAAGCATCTGGTTGCGACAACCAGGAAGAAAAGAAAGGGGGGAAAGGGGGAGAAAAGCAACCGTGAGTACTCATCCAAAGTACTCGCAAGCAAGGAGCTACACTACATATACATGGGTATATGTGTAGAAAGGCAATATCGATGGACTGAACTACAGAATGCCAGAATAAGAGGGGGATAGCTAGTCCTATCAAAGACTACGCTTCTGGCAGCCTCCGTCTTGCAGCATGTAGAAGAGAGTAGATTGAAGTCCTCCAAATAGCAACGCATAGCATAATCCTACCCGGTGATCCTCCCCTCGTCGCCCTGTGGAAAAGCGATCACCGGGTTGTCTGTGGAACTTGTCTGGGTGTGTTTTATTAAGTATCCAGTTCTAGTTGTCATAAGGTCAAGGTACAACTCTGGGTCATCCTTCTACCGAGGGACACGGCTATTCGAATAGATAAACTTCCCTGCAGGGGTGCACCACATAACCCAACACGCTCGATCCCATTTGGCCGGACACACTTTCCTGGGTCATGCCCGGCCTAGGAAGATCAACACGTCGCAGCACCGCCTAGGCACAACAGAGAGGTCAGCACGCCGGTCTAAATCCTATGCACGCAGGGGCCTGGGCCCATCGCCCATTGCACACCTGCATGTTGCGAGGGCGGCCGGTGAGCAGACCTAGCAACCTCCATTACAAAGGAAGTTGCGTTACGCAGTCCAACCCGGCGCGCTGATACCACGACGTCGAGCGCCGCATAGTTGGTTAGTGCGTATAGGCCAGTGGCCAGACTCAGATCAAATACCAAGATCTCGTTAAGCGTGTTATTTTAAAGTAACCGCGGACGCCGACCAGGGCCAAGCCCACCTCTCTCCTAGGTGGTCTCAACCTACCCTGTCGCTCCGCCACATAGTAACAGTCGGGGGCCGTCGGGAACCCAGGCCCACCTCTACCGGGATGGAGCCACCTGTTCTTCCAGCCCCCACATCGAAATCACTTGCGGGTACTCAACGAGCTGACCCGACTTTAGTCATCATCTGTATAGTATATGTATAGTATATACCCGTGAGCACCTCCTGAGTGATCACGGCCCGATAATATAGCAAGGCAGACTGACAAGAATGTAGGGCCAATGATGATAAACTAGCATCCTATACTAAGCATTTAGGATTGCGGGTAAGGTATCAACAACTGTAGCAACAAGGACAGGCTATGCAACAGAATAGGATCAATCGAAACAGTAACATGCTATACTAATCTAATGCAAGCAGTATAGAGAAGAATAGGCGATATCTGGTGATCAAGGGGGGGGGCTTTCCTAGTTGCTTAGACAAGAAGGAGGGGTCGTCGGTGATGTAATCGATCACAGGGGCATCAGCATCGTCACAGGGTCTACCGAAGGGTAGAGGGGGAGAAACAGTAAATACATAGCAAGCAAGTGCAAAATAGGACAACATGCAAAGCTAGACGTGTTCTAACGCGGTATGAGGTGATACCGGCGGAAGGGGGAAACATCCGGGAAAGTATTCCCGGTGTTTTGCGTTTTCGGACAGATGAACCGGAGGGGAAAAGTTGCGAGTTCGATAGGTTAGGGATGTGTGGCGGACGAACGGGCTGCGTATCCAAATTGGTCTCGTTGTTCTGAGCAACTTTCATGTTGAAAATAATTTAATCCTAGTTACGGATTAAAAGATATGATTTTCTAAAGATTTACTAATTTCTGGAATTTAATTAATCATTTAATTTAATTCAAAATTGGATTAATGACGTCAGCATAATGTCATGTTCACATCAGCAGTCAACGGGGATTGACTAAGTCAAAATGACATGTGGGTCCAGTGGGACCCACCTGTCATACTCTGTTTAGGTTAATTAGGTCTTAGTTAAACTAATTACTATGTAATTAAACTAACTAGTTAATTAGGTTAACTAAACAAGATTAATTAGTTTAGTTAATTAATTAATTAATTAAATTTATTTTTATTATTATATTTTTTAATCTTCTTTTTTTAATAGACGTTCTAGGGCGTGGGCCCCTCATGTCATGGGCCCAGAGGCCTTAACGGGTGCAGGTACTAGCGGCCAGTGGGCGCCCGGGTGTGCGCCTGTGACCACCCAGTGGGCCGCAGGCCACAGCGGCGGACCGGAGCAGGGCGGTGCAGGCTGGAGGGGGTGGCGCGGCCGGGTCGGTACGGGACCGCACGGCGATGTGGTGGCGGAACAGCGCAGACGCACGGCGAGCGGTGCCCGCAGCGGAGCAGCAGCATCAGGGCTGCACGGCGGAGGGAGAGCGGCGGCAGGGGGCAGCCAAGCCGCGGCCATGGCAGGAGCGCCCGGGAGGCATCGGGGCGTGGCCCGGGATGTGCAGGGGGAGGTCAGTGCGCGAACCGGGCGCAGGGAGTGAGAGGTGACAGTGCTGCAGGGCGAGGCCACGGTGAGCGGGGCCTCGGTGTCCAGACCAGGAGGGAGGCGCGCGGGGTACCGGGGCGCGGGGACGACGGTGCGGCTAGCGACGTGCAACAGAGAGGGGGAGAAGAGGAGAGGGAGGCCGTGGCCTCACCGTCGTTGCAGAGACGAGGGTCGGCGAGGCTCGGTGGAGCCTTTGGGGAGGAGGATGGGGACGACGACGACGTAGAGGAGAAGGTCCGGCGAGGAGGAGTCGAAGAGGAGGACGGCAGGGCAGCTCCGCGAGGTAGCTCCGATGAAGGCGGGGTCCAGCGGCATCGGGGGCGATGGGCCACGCGGTCGGCTCGGGCGAAGGGCGACGGGGTCGAAGACGGGTGGTGCCGGCGAGAGGGCTTCGGCACCGAGCGAAGGCGAGCCCCCCGATCTTGATCCAGATCGAGGGGGAGGGGGAAGAGAGCGAGCGGGAGTGGGGGGTTTTGCCTCGATCCAGATTGGATCGGGAGGGGGAGAGGAGAGACGTGGGGCGTGTGGGTGTGCGGTCGGGGGGTTAGGGTTTCTCCCTGGTGGGGATATGGAGGAGGGGTTGGGTCGGCCGGTTGGGCCAGGTGGGTCGGCCAGGTGGGCCGTTTGGCCCACCTGGCCAGGGGGGTTCCTTCTTTTCTTTTATTTTGTTGTTTCCTTGTTTTGTTTTTCCTTTCCTTTTCTTTTTTTATCTTATTTCTTACATGTTTTCTTTTAGTTTCTAATTTATTTTAGTTTTACAAAATATAAAAATAGTTCATATATTAGTACTATTAATTATGCTACTGCCCCATTAACTTTTGGGCAACTAAATGAATGGTTTAATATTTTATGAATTACAAAAGGCAATTATTTAATTGTTTTAACTATTTATGTGCAACTAAATTTTTATAAAAAATGTGGTTTCTCCACCATTATTACTTAGGATTTATTTGTCCCATTTTGAACATTTTAGTTTTAGTGTTTCAAAACTTTTAATGTTTTACTTGATTTTCAAATTTGAATTTGGATCGGTTTCGAACTAACGCGAGATTAACAACAGTAATCGAGGTGACGTGGCATCATTAGCATGGAATTACTGTAGCTTAATTATTCGGGCCTCACAGATACAATGAATAGATTTTTTGGTGGTTTGAACCATGATATTCAGGCAAGATTTCAGTATATTCCTCGTTGCATTACTGGTATGTATGTTCGTGCTTGTACCTTTGAGAGACAGTTACAGGAGGATGCATTGGGTGACGACAACAATTACTATTCCAATTCATGCTCACTGCCAATCGGTTGATTCCTCCATCGTTGCACCTTCTAGAGTAGCCACACCTCAGATTGTGAGTGCGACATCATCTCAAGTGTATGGTATATTGCCATTGTCCATACCTACATCAGCTACATCTTTGCGACAAGGTAACAGTAAAGGTATTGATGATATAATTTCACATGAGAATGATGCATGCCTAATTAACTTAAATACATCATGTGTTGAGTTACCTGATGATTTGAGCATGCCACCTATTTTAGAGAATCATGTTACTGTCATGAATGGGTCATGTGATCAAACAACTGAAATACAAACAATTTTGAGTGCGCCCATTGAAATAACTATTGATGTCAAAGAACCATGTGAATCGGGAAATAAATCAG
Source organism: Triticum timopheevii (assembly GCA_963921465.1). Lineage (NCBI taxonomy): Eukaryota > Viridiplantae > Streptophyta > Magnoliopsida > Poales > Poaceae > Triticum > Triticum timopheevii. The sequence continues at coordinate 329,945,999 of OY997274.1, read as the reverse complement.
GTTTGGATCAAAAAAAATTTAAAACAATTGTGCCAATGTTTAATCATTTTGATATGACCTCTAATCTTGGTGATCATTCTGTGTCAAATGACTTATTGCATGTTTTCTTATTTAAGCGTGTTGTAGCATGTAAATTTGATGCACGTAAGGTTTATTTACCAATGTTGGGATGGTTTAATGATGAATATTGTCAATCTTTTGATATGAATAAGAGCTTCACTTATATGTTCAAACTGAGTTGCAATATTTTCATGCCTTCTACTTATGATAATATTTTGGCTTTATATTTTATGATCTATGAAAGTTACTCATGTATACATGTGTCATATGTGCAAAAATGAAGGGAAGTAAAAATGGATGACATATACATATACAACATCTACACCTTGTCTCTTTTGTTAGCCATATTTCAGATTAAGCAATGCCGAGGATGGCTTTGTTTTCAAGAAGGGGGGATGATGAGGACATAACTACCTTGGATATGACCAAATATATTGCATACATGTATATTTGTGAGGTGAATTCTAATTCAAACTATGCAATAATTTATTTATGTCATCCAGGACAAAAATACTTCACAAACTTTTGTGACATGTCTAATTGCAGGTGTATGGTACATTTGTACAATCCACATGTGAAGATAAGGGAGAAAGAGATGTTTACTTGTTGTTCAAAAAGTTCTCTCACGTCACTTTTGGCCCAAGAGAAGATAGAGTCCAAGTCTCTCACGTTCTGGACTCAGATTCGGACTGCACAGACACACCTGATTCAAAACGCCAAGAACTCTTTCATCCAGACTCCGAATTGAGTGATTCTTTTTTTGTTAGAAAGTAGATTTCATGCTCTCTCCAACCCAATTGGAATCACTTTAAAATCCATTTTTCAATGAGATGGTGGCTATCGTTTAGGAGGATGTCGACTTTCACGATCCGACTACGAACGTGCGAGGACGTCGCGCCTTAGCAATCGCTAAACCAACTCCGAGAGGTTATTGACCACGCCGGAGCACGATCAACCTGACCACGAAGGTCTGTTTCCTGCAGGCAAACAAAGAACAAGCAAGAAACTAAGATTGCAATCTGGATATTGCGAATATAAGAGGAAAGCTTTATTGATCAAGGTGGGGTTCTGTGACGCCTTTGTCTGGTCGTTGAACACAAACGAAGCACGCGAAGTTGCAGCTATGGCAAACTTTAATCTAAACAAAACCCAAAGTCTAATGTTCATGAGAGAAGCATGCTACAACCTCGCTATGGCAAACGAGCACGCCAATTAAATTATCAGGTACTTCCGTTTCTTGGTAATGATTCTAATGTTCATGAGAATATGATGCTGCCTAAATTGGATACATTTGTTTTTCTTACAAATGAAGGGCCTAGCTTGGAGAAGGATGAACATTGGAGCAAGAACAAGCATGGAGATGATGGCATGCGCAAGGGGAACAAGAACGGAGTTACAAGTGATGATTTCAGGACTTTGAAGCCACCATAATGGGTGCATGAAGCATTGGACGAAATATACAAGATGCCACTTCATAAATTTTGTCCCGAGGCTATTCTAGGTGCTGCGTCACCTTATTATTGGGCCAGGCCCATGTAATTTCGAAATACATAAGTATAGGTTATTTTTAGAGTCCGTATGTGTGGGGAAACAAGAGATAGGGTTGATTTCGGACCCCTCCACCAAGGGCCACGAAATTCCCCCCTCTTCCTCCATATATACATCCCTTAGGGCAATGTTTAGACTTTGGGTTTTGTTTAGATTAAAGTTCACCATAGCTACAACTTCGCGTACTTTGTTTGTGTTCAACGACCAGACAAAGGCGTCACAGAACCCCACCTTGATCAATAAAGCTTTCCTCTTATATTCGCAATATCTAGATTGCAATCTTAGTTTCTTGCTTGTTCTTTGTTTGCCTGCAGGAAACAGACCTTCGTAGTCAGGTTGATCATGCTCCGACGTGGTCAATAACCTCTCGGAGTTGGTTTAGCGATTGCTAAGGCGCAACGTCCTCGCACGTTCGTAGTCGAATCGTCAAAGTCGACTTCCTCCAAAACGATAGCCACCATCTCATCGAAAGACGGGACACCTTTGCCTCTATCATTAAGTTAACCATTAATTAACAATACTCACATCTGTCATGGATACACTCACCCAAAGCACGTCTACGAGCATAGCATAGCAATATAAGCATCAAGTAAAAGTAACTCCCAAAGGTTTGATAATAAACAGGACAATAGGTTTTACCTCATCATCTACTTCCCAAAACCCACATGTTAATCAGATCCTAACCATGCAATTGTTTGAGGGTTGATCTAATGCAATAAAACCGGGTAGTAAAGAGGTATGATCAAAGTGTTACTTGCCTTGCTGATGATCTGCAAAACCTAGAGACTCGTTGTAGCACGCTTTGCACTCTGGGTACTCCATCGCAAACAAACAAAGCACAATAAGCACTCAACTAGAAGCATGGGTAAAACTCAAATAAGTAGATCTAAACAAAAAGTTCAACTGAAGAACACCGGTTAGCAAAAAGAATCAAATCAAATGAAACAACAAAACTCAAATAGCAAAAGAAACAAGATCCGTTTACTAATCTGGACTAAAGTCAAATTTTACAGTACCAAGATCTTGTTCAAGTTGTTTAAACAGAAAGAGGGCTTCAAGACGAAGATCTAGGCGCTTGAATCGCCTGATTCCAATAAACGAGCGAAAAGATAAACTAAAACAAAGACCAGGGCAAAATCGCAATCGAAAATTATCGCGAAAAAACCTTGGAAAAAGAAAAACTGACGAACAGGCTAACGAACGAACGTTCGCTGTCTGCGGCTAACGGGTGAACATCATTCGTTAAAACGAACGTATGGATGAATGTCCTCTATTTAACTAAACCGAAAAAATAAAACCGATCTAACAGAAAACCGGATCTAGGGTTTACGAAATAAAACCGATCGGTTTCTTAAAAAAACTGGCGGCTACCTCGGTGTTCGTGACGGCGGCGGCGGCGGTTACTCTGGCGGCGGCGGTGGCTCCGGTGGGCGGCAGCGGCGCTCGGAGCTGGCGGCCTGCGGCAACGGCGGCAAGCGGCAGCGGCGGCGGGGCTGGGGCTGGGGCTAGGGTTCGGTGGGGAGGGGGTCGGGCCTCCCGGCTTTAAAGGCCGGCCGGGTCAGGAGTCCGGGGCGGACACGACCCGGTAGGTCAGTTTATTTTTTTTAATAATTAAGACACGTAGAAAAACAAATAAAAGAAATACTAAACAGACTCCAAAAATCCTGAATTTTCACCCATCCTCTAAAAATATAGCGGACAAGGTGAACATTTATTTGGGCCTCTAATGCATTTTTGAAAAACACATTTTTTCCTAATTCAAATAAAATAGCAATAAAACTCCGAATAAAATTCCTATTTTTTTAATATTTATCCTCCAATATTTCTTTATTTTGGGGAAGTCATTTTATCCCCTCTCTTTTATTTTCATATAAGAAATATTCGGAGAGAAAAATAACTAAAACCAAATGATCCTCTTTTCAAAATTTGAGAAAACTCAAATATGAAAATAACGAAATCCCCAACTCTCTCCGTGGATCCTTGAGTTGCTTAGAATTTTTAGGATCAACCAAAATGCAATAAAGTATGATATGCAAAGATGCTCTAATGTATAACATTCCAAATTGGAAATTCGGGATGTTACAAACCTACCCCCCTTAAGATGAATCTCGCCCTCGAGATTTAGGTTGGCTAGAAAATAGGTGCGGGTGGTCCTTCTGTAGGTCTTCCTCCCGTTCCCAGGTGGCTTCATCCTCCGTATGGTGGCTCCACTGAACTTTGCAGAACTTGATAACCTTGTTGCGTGTGACTCGGCTGGCAAACTCGAGAATCTTCACTGGTTTCTCCTTGTAGGTCAAATCGCTATCCAACTGAATTGCTTCCAGTGGCACTGTATCTCTCAGAGGAATATCGACCATCTCTGCGTGGCACTTCTTCAACTGGGAAATGTGGAACACATCATGAACTCCTGACAATCCTTCTGGCAATTCCAACTTGTAAGCAACTTCTCCCATACGCTCCAAAACTTTGTATGGTCCCACAAAACGTGGTGCTAACTTTCCCTTAACTCCAAAACGCTTAACTCCTCGAAGTGGGGACACACGAAGATACACTCTGTCTCCAACCTCGTAAACTGTCTCCTTGCATTTAGAATCCGCATAGCTCTTCTGCCTTGACTGGGCTACCTTGAGTCTATCGCGAATCAACTTAACCTTCTCTTCAGACTCCTTAATCAAATCTGGTCCAAACAACTGACGGTCTCCAACTTCATCCCATTACAACGGTGTCCTGCACCTTCTTCCGTACAAAGCTTTGAAAGGGGCCATCTTCAAACTGGCTTGATAGCTGTTATTGTAAGGGAACTCGTCATATGGCAAATTGTCGTCCCAACTAGATCCATAATCTAGCGCACAAGCTCTCAACATGTCCTCCAGAATCTGATTGACTCTTTCGGTCTGTCCATCTGTCTGTGGATGAAAAGTTGTACTGAACTCTAGCCTGGTACCCAAAGTCTCATGCAACTGATTCCAGAACTTTGAGGTAAATTGGGTTCCTCTATCTAATACAATGGTCCTCGGAACTCCATGCAGACATACGATCCTGGTCACGTATATCTTTGCCAACTTAGCACTGGTGTAAGTGGTCTTCACTGGGATGAAATGAGCTACATTCATCAACCGATCGACTACAACCCATATCAAGTCATAGCCTGAACGAGTCCTTGGAAATCCCTTGATAAAATCCATGCCTAGCTTGTCCCACTTCCATTCGGGTATCGGCAATGGTTGTAACAAACCTGCTGGCTTCTGATGCTCTGCCTTTACTCTCTAACATACATCACAAACTGCTACATACTCCGCAATATCCTTCTTCATTCCGGTCCACCAGAAACTGTCCTTCAAATCTAGATACATCTTGGTGTTTCCTGGGTGAATCAAATACGGCGAATCATGGGCCTCCTGCAGAATCAACTTCCTGATCTCGGGGTCATTAGGCACATATACACGGTCCTCAAACCATAAGGTATCGTGCTCATCCTCATGAAATCCTTTAGAATTTCCTTTGCTCGTCCTTTCCTTTATCTCAGCAATCTCCTTGTCCGTCTTCTGAGCTTCCCTGATCTTATCCATCAAGGTAGACTGAATTTCCAATGCTGCTACATAGCCTCTCGGAACTATCTACAAACATAGCTCGCGAAGATCCTCAGCTAACTCCTTGGGTAATCCTCCGATCATGAGTGTATTGACATGACTCTTGCGACTCAACGCATCGGCTACTACGTTAGCCTTTCCGGGATGTGTAACACCCCGGATTCGATGTGCCAGGTGTCCGCCAGTTATTCGCCGTCGTTGCCATGTCATTTGTTTGCGTGTTGCATTTTGCCATGACATCATCTGCATGTTTTTCAAAACTTGCATCCGTTCGGGTCCCGCCGGTCCTCTCCGTTGTCCGTTCGGTGTCCAGACACACTCGCACGCGCCCGCGGCACCTCCGAAATATTATTTTATAAGTGGCATAAAAATGTTCGCAGAATGGTTGAAACTTGTCGTGCGGTCTTATTATAGTGTAGACAGGCCGCCTGCCAAGTTTCGTCGCATTCGGAGTTCGTTTGACCGCCCAACCGTTAAATATATAACCGCGATATAGCCGGTATATTCGTCGGACGTTTCGGTCTCCGAAACTGCTGTCGGGCCTCTCTCTCTTCTCAGCGCAATGCATTCTACACAGCCCACCAACCCCTCACCTAGTCTCCCTCCGCCCCGGACCGTCGGATCGTGATCCGAAGGCTCCAAACCCCTCCTAACCCCCAAACCCTAGCAATTTTGCTATATATGGACACCCCTTGTCCATTTTGGGCAGCCTAACCCCCCTCCACCAACCTCTAGCCTTCCTCTCCTCAGAATCCGCGCCACCCAACCTGCAGCCACCTCCTCCTACCTCGGGAACCGCGCCGCCGCCTTCCCCCTCCAAATCCGGCGCCAGCCACCTCACCAGCGCCACTTGGCGACTCCCCACAGGCGCGCCGCCACCCAGCCGACGCCCCTGGCCACTCTAGGCGTGCCACCTGTCCCGCGCGTCCCCGCGCCCCGCTCCCTCCGCCGCGGCCCGCCCAGGCCCGGGCCAGGCCCGCGAAGCCCATCGGGGCCCGCGCTCGAGCCCGCGCACCCGAGCGAGCGCCGCCGCCGCCCGGCTCCCGGGCGCCCTGCTCCTCCGCGCCCTAGGTCACGCCACCCGGCTCCCCGTAGGCGCCGCCGCCCCTCTATCGCCGCGCCGCCGTTCAACGTCGCCACCGGAGCCCCGGACCCCGCCTTCTCCGGCGTGCCTCCGCCCGCGCCCGGACGCCCGGCACCGCCGCCCGTCCTCCGGCCGGGCGCCCGCGCCGGAACCCAGCCCGCCACCCGGACCTTGCCGGCCGCCGCCTCCGCCCGCGGATCCGGCACCGCCACCCCCCTGCCAACGCCCGTCCCCGTCCTCCCTCGCTCGCCGGAGCACCACCGAGGGCCGGATCCGGCGAGATCCGGCGCCCTCAGCCAGCCAGCGCCGCCGCCAAGTGGGACCCGCCCGTCAGCCTCACCACGCGGACATGTCCGCCCGACCCCGGACAATGTCCGTCCAGTCAGCCCCGAGGTCGTTTTTTTATCCACTAAGTCCCCGTTTTCTGACATTATCATGCCATGTTCGTCATGCTATATCTCTGCATCCGTAGCTCCGTTTCGTGCGTATAATATGTCAAATTGTTCGTCTCGACGAGTACTTCATTTCATCTCATTGCATCATTTTCGTTTGAGTCCATCTTGATGCCCTAAATGCTGTTGGAAGAGTGCATGTTGATGTTAACCTGCTGAAACTGTTATAACTTGCTCATTTGTCATTTTTGCCATGATTGATGTGTGCATCCGATGAGGTTGATGTCTACATGTGTTTTGATCTATGCCATGCCATCTTTCCAGGGGTGTATGCCATGTATTTTTGTAATCAATGTGGTGACTAGCACAAGCATGCAAACTAGCCTTCGTGATATTGCTGAGTTTAGTCCCTGTTCTGTTGTTATTTTGATGCCATGTAAACTTGATGCTACAGAGAGATCCATGCATATTTTGAGATACTTCAGTAAGGGTGTTTTGAACATATGGTTATTGTCTATCCATTCATGCCCTTGTTTGCAATTATGGAGTAGTCTAGCATATCATTTTGGTGCTCTACTTTTGCTTCAAAATGTTTCCTGGCAGATTGTTTACTTGTTATTCAATTTAGCCAAGGTTGCTATAGTTGATCCTTGCATGCTATGGACTTGTTCTTGCCTTGATTTGTTTCACAAACATGCCTTCTTGATGATGCTATGCTTATATTGTCATGCAATGACTTGTGGTGAGTGAATCGAGCTTGTTAAGTAGTGTACTTGCTGTTGATGTTTTCCTGACAGATTCTGTTATATTTTGTTGCTATGTAAACATTCTTCTAGTAATCATTCTATGCATAATCTGGAGATGTTCTATAAACATGTTTTGATCTACATGTCTTGCTCTATCCATTCATGCCCTTGGTTGCAATTATAGCCTGCTGGAACATGTTGTTATCTTGCTCCAAAGTTGCTTGAAAATGTTGCTATCAGCCTGTTGACATTAAGTTCACTAGTTCCCATGTGTTTTCCTAGTGATCCATGCATCCTATGAACTTGCTCTTGCCATGCTTAGCTTCATAAACATGTCTTCTTACTGTTGGTTGCCTTGCCATGCCATGTATTGCTCTGTAGTGAGTGGTTCAAGCTCACCAACATGCCTACTTATTATTGTTCCTGCCATGTATGAATCTGTAATATAACTTGCCATGTCTACATGGGTGCCATCATATTTTCTGATCCTTTTTGGCTCATGGTCAGTAAGGAACTTTTGATCTATGCTATTAGTAGATTCATGCCATGTCTTTGTTTGCTATGATATGTTCCTGTAACATATTGTTTGATAGCTCTAAACATTGCAACCTGATGTTATTTCTGCAAAGTCTGAAACTGTTATTATGTGCAATCTTACCATGTCCTTTTGAGCATGTTCTAGTTATTTCTGGAGATAGCTCAGTGTTCATGTTTTGTAGTGCTTTACCAGTACTTCATGCCCATGCCTTTTGTTATTATGTTGGGGTGCTGTAGCATATTGTTTTGATGCTTGTAATATGCCTAGTTGCTGTTATGGACAGATTGTTGCTATGACTTGTATAGAGTGTATGTGTTGCACCGTTGCTCCGTTTTGAGTGTGCTCTATATGAAACTTGCTTGATTTTGCATGTAGTTTCATATTATCATGTTGCATCCTTGTTTTGAGGTGTTTGCTTGATGTTTGGGTGCATTTTGCATCAATGCCATGTTTAACTTGTTTTGCTCATATCTTCTAGGCCGTAGCTCCGAATCTAATGAACTTTATATGTAACTTGACTAGAATTTCGTGTAGATCATCTTGGTGTATCTTAACTTGCTGTTTAACAACTTGAACATAAGGTTTATTCAGTTTTGGACCAATTTCGAAATTTGCATATGAGGACTTACCGGAATTGTTATATGTTGTTCCCGGCCTCATTTAAACTTGCCTTGATGTGTTGTTCTTGTTTGCATCATCTCTTGCCATGAGTAGCTTCATGTAGCTTGGTCATGCATCATGCTTGTTGTGCATCATGCCTTGTTCATGTGTGGTGTGTTTACCATGTTGTGTGTTTGTTCTTGTTAGTTCATGTTTCGTTGCGATCGTGAGGATTCGTTCGTCTACGATTGGTTCAGCTTCATCCGTTAGTCTTTTTCATGGACTCATTCTTCTTCCTTGCGGGATTTCAGGCAAGATGACCGCTACCCTGGATCTCACTACTATCATTGCTATGCTAGTTGCTTCGTTCTATCGCTATGCTGCGTTACCTATCATTTGCTCTTCAAGCCATCCCATATTGCCATGAACCTCTAAGCTTTGACACCTTTCCTATGCAAACCGTTGTTTGGCTATGTTACCGCTTTTGCTCAGCCCCTCTTATAGCGTTGCTAGTTGCAGGTGAAGTTAAAGATTTCTCCATGGTGAACAGGGTTATGTTGGGATATCACAATATCTCTTATATTATTAATGCATCTATATACTTGGTAAAGGGTGGAAGGCTCGGCCTTATGCCTGGTGTTTTGTTCCACTCTTTCCCCCTAGTTTCTGTCATACCGGTGTTATGTTCCCGGATTTTGCGTTCCTTACGCGGTCGGGTGATTTATGGGACCCCCCTGACAGTTCGCTTTGAATAAAACTTGTCCAGCAAGGCCCAACCTTGGTTTTACCATTTGCCTCACCAGCACCTATACCTTTTCCCTTGGGTCGGCCAACCCGAGGGTCATCTTTATTTTAGCCCCCCCCCCCCCGGGCCAATGCTTGTCTAAGTGTTGGTCCAAACCGAGCGATGTCCGGCGCCCCCTGGGCAACCAGGGTCTATGCCAACCCGACGTCTGGCTCATCCGGTGTGCCCTGAGAACGAGATATGTGCAGCTCCTATCGGGATTTGTCGGCACAGCGGGAGGCTTTGCTGGTCTTGTTTTACCATTGTCGAAATGTCTTGTAAACCGGGATTCCGAGACTGATCGGGTCTTCCTGGGAGAAGGTCTATTCCTTCGTTGATCGCGAGAGCTTGTCATGGGCTAAGTTGGGACACCCCTGCAGGGTTTAAACTTTCGAGAGCCGTGCCCGCGGTTATGTGGCAGATAGGAATTTGTTAATGTCCGGTTGTAGATAACTTGACACAAGATCCGAATTAAAACGCATCAACCGAGTGTGTAGCCGTGATGGTCTCTTCTCGGCGGAGTCCGGGAAGTGAACACGGTTTCTGTGTTATGCTTGACGTAAGTAGGAGTTCAGGATCACCTCTTGATCATTGCTAGCTTCACGACCGTTCCGCTTGTTCTCTTCTCGCTCTTCTTTGCGTATGTTAGCCACCATATTTGATTAGCCGCTGCTGCAACCTCACCACTTTACCCCTTCCTTTCCCATTAAGCTTTGCTAGTCTTGATACCCATGGTAATAGGATTACTGAGTCCTCGTGGCTCACAGATTACTACAACAACAGTTGCAAGTACAGGTTATCCGATGATCATGACGCGAGAGCGCTGCTTGCTTGTTTTGGAGTTCTTCTTCCGCTTCCTCTTCGATCAGGGGATAGGTTCCAGGTCGGCAGCCTGGGCTAGCAGGGTGGATATTGTTTGAGTTTCTGTTTATGATTCATCCGTAGTCGGATGTTGACCTTTTGTATGATGTATTGTTGTATTCGTGTGACATTGTATGTCTTGTATGTATCCTCATCTATTATGTAATGTTGATGTAATGATATCCACCTTGCAAAAGTGTTTCAATATGCGGGTCTATCCTTGGTGGGACCTTCGAGTTCCTTTTGGATAGGGTCGCATATTGGGCGTGACAAGTTGGTATCAGAGCCTCGACCGACCCTAGGAGCCCCCTTGATTGATCGTGTAGTTTGGTCGTTGTTGAGTCTAGAAGAAAACTGTTTTCTGAGTCTAGCTATATCGGAGAGTAGGAATTCTTCTTACTCCTTTGCCCCTTCGTCGCTCTGGTGAGGAATCTTGACGTAGGTGTTTTGAATTACTCCTCTTCCCCTTCAAATTTTTCTTTAGGTTCACGTAGTTTGGTTTTCCGATCGTTGTTCCTCAGCTCTTTTTATCTGGTGCATTTCTCGTCAAGTTGACTCGAGTCTCTTCATCTTTGAGTTCAATCCTCAGTTGTTTTCTTTTCCCACCCGCCCACCCTTTTTCCTCTCGGAGCCGGAGTCCGTAATCGAGTATCCTTCCTACTCGTGTGAAGCCTTTGCTTTCTTTCCTCAATAATTTTAACCGATGTTCTTCTCTTCAAGATATTCGTCGGTTCCCCATTCCAAGTTGTCTTTGTTTTTCCCGCCCTCCCTCCCCTCTTCTTCCTGGAGTCTGAGTCTGTTTCGAGCATCAATTCCATTCGTGTGGAGCCTCTTCAGTCTTCCCTCAATTATTTCAACCGGTGAATTCTCGTCTCGTTCGTTATTCTTCATCCCTTTTGTTTTTCCGGTGGACTCAATTCAAGTTTTTTTCGGTGTTGATCGTATTCTTTTTCCTCGGCTCAAATGTTTTTCCCCTTGCTCGTTCGCCTCTCGCCTATTTATCCTTCCGGAGTGCTCAAGACATCTCAGAAGATTCGTCTGTGTTCGAACTAATTCGAGGTTATCACCGCATTCAAATATTTCAATCGTTCCAGTGCATCATCTATCTGTTCAACATCCCTTTCCAACGGTGTTTTTCTCTTCAGTGGGCCCTAACCCACAGGTCTTTTTCTAGGATCTTACCTGACTCTTCTATTTATTCCGGCGCCATTCCAATTTTATTTCGGAGTTTGACGTAAGTATGAATTTCATCAGTCAGATGCCTTTCTAAGATCGATTTCAAATCATTTTCATTGTTGGCTCAACCTCTCTGCTTTTCATTCTTCCGGAGTATCTCAGTAATTTTGGTGGTGTTTTTCGTCGTCATTTGGAGACCAAAGAAGAAGATTTCTGTTAAATCTTGTCTGTTCTTTCGAAGATTCATGGTTCTAGCTTCATGTTATCCTCTCATATTATTCCGTTTGTTAGATATTCCTTCTTACCCATCCGGAGTATTTCAGGAGTTGTTTTTTTCCCGTTTCTTTTCACCGGAGGCCATCATTCCAGTTATCGTTCTCTATTTATCCCAGTGCTTCACTTAAGTGTTCTTTAACCAGCTCATGATCTCTTTGTTCTTTTCCATCTGAATCCCCTCTAGCATATTTGTTCTTCTAATTCTTCCCGGTGTTTCATTCTCTTTCACCAGTCTTTTCTGAATTCTAACGGTGGTTCATTCAGATTCTTTTTCCTTCATTATCATTTTAATCCATTCGTTCGTTTCAATCCTACCGACGGTTCATGAAGACCTTCTCAAGTTTGTGATATGTCACTTCACAATTCTTTTTCAAGAAGGATAAGTATTATGCAAAATCCATTGCTTGCCATCAATTTAATTTGATGAAGGATAAGCATAAAATGAATCTTATTCTTATTTCATCCAAGTGAGCTATCCCTTCCTTCGGAGTTTATTCTTGATGAATAAATTCTAGTTCCAAGTGTTTTCATATTTTCTTTTCCGGAGTTCATTTCCTCGGCCATCTCGTCGGAACCTCCATCTAAATCACCGCAAGGCTCATCTTATTCTTCCATCCTTCATTTCTATCCCATCATCCTTTTGTCACCGGAGTTCTTCATGGCGTTCTTCTTGATTTAATCCATTCTTCAAGAGTTCATCAAGTACCATTCCATCCTCTCTAGTTCGTGTTCTATTCTTACCTTGTTCAATCGGAGTGCTGTCTAAATCTTTTCAGTCTTATTCGTTTCTTTTCTCTTTCTAACCACTCCGGTTAGAACGAGTGATTTCAGAGTCTATCTTGTTCCTTCAGCTTTTGATTCTCGTCATATTCGCCTTTTCTCTTTCTACCCGAGTGCTCTCATCTTTATTCTTTTCCCTCTTGTGTCCTTGTTTCACCCCATCCCTTTTCACTTCCGTCTCAGTCCTAAGATCTCGGGACGAGATCTCTTGTTAGTGAAGGAGTGTTGTAACACCCCGGATTCGATGCGCCAGGTGTCCGCCAGTTATTCGTCGTCGTTGTCATGTCATTTGTTTGCGTGTTGCATTTTGCCATGACACCATCTACATTTCATCTGCATGTTTTTCAAAACTTGCATCCGTTCGGGTCCCGTCGGTCCTCTCCGTTGTCCGTTCGAAGTCCAGACACACTCGCACGCGCCCGCGGCACCTCCGAAATATTATTTTATAAGTGGCATAAAAATGTTCGCGGAATGGGTTGAAACTTGTCGTGTGGTCTTATTATAGTGTAGACAGGCCGCCTGCCAAGTTTCGTCGCATTCGGAGTTCGTTTGACCGCCCAACCGTTAAATATATAACCGCGATATAGCCGGTATATTCGTCGGACGTTTCGGTCTCCGAAACTGCTGTCGGGCCTCTCTCTCTTCTCAGCGCAATGCATTCTACACAGCCCACCAACCCCTCACCTAGTCTCCCTCCGCCCCGGACCGTCGGATCGTGATCCGAAGGCTCCAAACCCCTCCTAACCCCCAAACCCTAGCAATTTTGCTATATATGGACACCCCTTGTCCATTTTGGGCAGCCTAACCCCCCTCCACCAACCTCTAGCCTTCCTATCCTCAGAATCTGCGCCACCCAACCTGCAGCCACCTCCTCCTACCTCGGGCGCCGCCGCCTTCCCCCTCCAAATCCGGCGCCAGCCAGCTCACCAGCGCCACTTGGCGACTCCCCACAGGCGCGCCGCCACCCAGCCGTCGCCCCTGGCCACTCTAGGCGTGCCACCTGTCCCGCGCGTCCCCGCGCCCCGCTCCCTCCGCCGCGGCCCGCCCAGGCCCGGTCCAGGCCCGCGAAGTCCATCGGGGCCCGCGCTCGAGCCCGCGCGCCCGAGCGAGCGCCACCGCCGCCCGGCTCCCGGGCGCCTTGCTCCTCCGCGCCCTAGGTCGCGCCGCCCGGCTCCTCGTAGGCGCCACCGCCCCTCTATCGCCGCGCCGCCATTCAACGTCGCCACCGGAGCCCCGGACCCCGCCTCCTCCGGCGCGCCTCCGCCCGCGCCCGGACGCCCGGCGCCGCCGCCCGTCCTCCGGCCCGGCGCCCGCGCCGGAACCCAGCCCGCCGCCCGGACCTTGCCTGCCGCCGCCTCCGCCCGCGGATCCGGCATCGCCACCCCCCTGCCAACGCCCGTCCCCGTCCTCCCTCGCTCGCCGGAGCACCACCGAGGGCCGGATCCGGCGAGATCCGGCGCCCTCAGCCAGCCAGCGCCGCCGCCAAGTGGGACCCGCCCGTCAGCCTCACCATGCGGACATGTCCGCCCGACCCCGGACAATGTCCGTCCAGTCAGCCCCGAGGTCGTTTTTTTATCCACTAAGTCCCCGTTTTCTGACATTATCATGCCATGTTCGTCATGCTATATCTCTGCATCCGTAGCTCCGTTTCGTGCGTATAATATGTCAAATTGTTCGTCTCGACGAGTACTTCATTTCATCTCATTGCATCATTTTCGTTTGAGTCCATCTTGATGCCCTAAATGCTGTTGGAAGAGTGCATGTTGATGTTAACCTGCTGAAACTGTTATAACTTGCTCATTTGTCATTTTTGCCATGATTGATGTGTGCATCCGATGAGGTTGATGTCTACATGTGTTTTGATCTATGCCATGCCATCTTTCCAGGGGTGTATGCCATGTATTTTTGTAATCAATGTGGTGACTAGCACAAGCATGCAAACTAGGCTTCGTGATATTGCTGAGTTTAGTCCCTGTTCTGTTGTTATTTTGATGCCATGTAAACTTGATGCTACAGAGAGATCCATGCATATTTTGAGATACTTCAGTAAGGGTGTTTTGAACATATGGTTATTGTCTATCCATTCATGCCCTTGTTTGCAATTATGGAGTAGTCTAGCATGTTATTTTGGTGCTCTACTTTTGCTTCAAAATGTTTCCTGGCAGATTGTTTACTTGTTATTCAATTTAGCCAAGGTTGCTATAGTTGATCCTTGCATGCTATGGACTTGTTCTTGCCTTGATTTGTTTCACAAACATGCCTTCTTGATGATGCTATGCTTATATTGTCATGCAATGACTTGTGGTGAGTGAATCGAACTTGTTAAGTAGTGTACTTGCTGTTGATGTTTTCCTGACAGATTCTGTTATATTTTGTTGCTATGTAAACATTCTTCTAGTAATCATTCTATGCATAATCTGGAGATGTTCTATAAACATGTTTTGATCTACATGTCTTGCTCTATCCATTCATGCCCTTGGTTGCAATTATAGCCTGCTGGAACATGTTGTTATCTTGCTCCAAAGTTGCTTGAAAATGTTGCTATCAGCCTGTTGACATTAAGTTCACTAGTTCCCATGTGTTTTCCTAGTGATCCATGCATCCTATGAACTTGCTCTTGCCATGCTTAGCTTCATAAACATGTCTTCTTACTGTTGGTTGCCTTGCCATGCCATGTATTGCTCTGTAGTGAGTGGTTCAAGCTCACCAACATGCCTACTTATTATTGTTCCTGCCATGTATGAATCTGTAATATAACTTGCCATGTCTACATGGGTGCCATCATATTTTCTGATCCTTTTTGGCTCATGGTCAGTAAGGAACTTTTGATCTATGCTATTAGTAGATTCATGCCATGTCTTTGTTTGCTATGATATGTTCCTGTAACATATTGTTTGATAGCTCTAAACATTGCAACCTGATGTTATTTCTGCAAAGTCTGAAACTGTTATTATGTGCAATCTTACCATGTCCTTTTGAGCATGTTCTAGTTATTTCTGGAGATAGCTCAGTGTTCATGTTTTGTAGTGCTTTACCAGTACTTCATGCCCATGCCTTTTGTTATTATGTTGGGGTGTTGTAGCATATTGTTTTGATGCTTGTAATATGCCTAGTTGCTGTTATGGACAGATTGTTGCTATGACTTGTATAGAGTGTATGTGTTGCACCGTTGCTCCGTTTTGAGTGTGCTCTATATGAAACTTGCTTGATTTTGCATGTAGTTTCATATTATCATGTTGCATCCTTGTTTTGAGGTGTTTGCTTGATGTTTGGGTGCATTTTGCATCAATGCCATGTTTAACTTGTTTTGCTCATATCTTTTAGGCCGTAGCTCCGAATCTAATGAACTTTATATGTAACTTGACTAGAATTTCGTGTAGATCATCTTGGTGTATCTTAACTTGTTGTTTAACAACTTGAACATAAGGTTTATTCAGTTCTGGACCAATTTGGAAATTTGCATATGAGGACTTACCGGAATTGTTATATGTTGTTCCCGGTCTCATTTAAACTTGCCTTGATGTGTTGTTCTTGTTTGCATCATCTCTTGCCATGAGTAGCTTCATGTAGCTTGGTCATGCATCATGCTTGTTGTGCATCATGCCCTGTTCATGTGTGGTGTGTTTACCATGTTGTGTGTTTGTTCTTGTTAGTTTCTGTTTCGTTGCGATCGTGAGGATTCATTCGTCTGCGATTGGTTCAGCTTCATCCGTTCGTCTTCTTCATGGACTCATTCTTCTTCCTTGCGGAATTTCAGGCAAGATGACCGCTACCCTGGATCTCACTACTATCATTGCTATGCTAGTTGCTTCGTTCTATCGCTATGCTGCGTTACCTATCATTTGCTCTTCAAGCCATCCCATATTGCCATGAACCTCTAACCTTTGACACCTTTCCTATGAAAACCGTTGTTTGGCTATGTTACCGCTTTTGCTCAGCCCCTCTTATAGCGTTGCTAGTTGCAGGTGAAGTTGAAGATTTCTCCATGGTGGACAGGGTTATGTTGGGATATCACAATATCTCTTATATTATTAATGCATCTATATACTTGGTAAAGGGTGGAAGGCTCGGCCTTATGCCTGGTGTTTTGTTCCACTCTTGCCGCCCTAGTTTCCGTCATACCGGTGTTATGTTCCTGGATTTTGCGTTCCTTACGCGGTCGGGTGATTTATGGGACCCCCCTGACAGTTCGCTTTGAATAGAACTTGTCCAGCAAGGCCCAACCTTGGTTTTACCATTTGCCTCACCACCACCTATACCTTTTCCCTTGGGTCGGCCAACCTGAGGGTCATCTTTATTTTAGCCCCCCCCCCCCCCCCCCCGGGCCAATGCTTGTCTAAGTGTTGGTCCAAACCGAGCGATGTCCGGCGCCCCCTGGGCAACCAGGGTCTATGCCAACCCGACGTCTGGCTCATCCGGTGTGCCCTGAGAACGAGATATGTGCAGCTCCTATCGGGATTTGTCGGCACAGCGGGAGGCTTTGCTGGTCTTGTTTTACCATTGTCGAAATGTCTTGTAAACCGGGATTCCGAGACTGATCGGGTCTTCCTGGGAGAAGGTCTATTCCTTCGTTGATCGCGAGAGCTTGTCATGGGCTAAGTTGGGACACCCCTGCAGGGTTTAAACTTTCGAGAGCCGTGCCCGCGGTTATGTGGCAGATGGGAATTTGTTAATGTCCGGTTGTAGATAACTTGACACAAGATCCGAATTAAAACGCATCAACCGAGTGTGTAGCCGTGATGGTCTCTTCTCGGCGGAGTCCGGGAAGTGAACACGGTTTCTGTGTTATGCTTGACGTAAGTAGGAGTTCAGGATCACCTCTTGATCATTGCTAGCTTCACGACCGTTCCGCTTGTTCTCTTCTCGCTCTTCTTTGCGTATGTTAGCCACCATATTTGATTAGCCGCTGCTGCAACCTCACCACTTTACCCCTTCCTTTCCCATTAAGCTTTGCTAGTCTTGATACCCATGGTAATGGGATTGCTGAGTCCTCGTGGCTCACAGATTACTACAACAACAGTTGCAGGTACAGGTTATCCGATGATCATGACGCGAGAGCGCTGCTTGCTTGTTTTGGAGTTCTTCTTCCGCTTCCTCTTCGATCAGGGGATAGGTTCCAGGTCGGCAGCCTGGGCTAGCAGGGTGGATATTGTTTGAGTTTCTGTTTATGATCCATCCGTAGTCGGATGTTGACCTCTTGTATGATGTATTGTTGTATTCGTGTGACATTGTATGTCTTGTATGTATCCCCATCTATTATGTAATGTTGATGTAATGATATCCACCTTGCAAAAGCGTTTCAATATGCGGGTCTATCCTTGGTGGGACCTTCGAGTTCCTTTTGGATAGGGTCGCATATTAGGCGTGATAGGATGATAGTCCAACCTCGTATCATAATCCTTGATGAGCTCCAACCATCTCCTCTGCCTGAGATTCAACTCCTTCTGTGTGAAAATATACTTCAAACTCTTGTGATCCGTGTACACCTCACAATGGTTTCCGATGAGAAAATGTCTCCATGT
Source organism: Triticum timopheevii (assembly GCA_963921465.1). Lineage (NCBI taxonomy): Eukaryota > Viridiplantae > Streptophyta > Magnoliopsida > Poales > Poaceae > Triticum > Triticum timopheevii. Next base: position 329,928,042 of record OY997274.1, on the reverse strand, counting down.
CTTCAGCGCATGCACTACAACTGCTACTCCAAATCGTGTGTAGCATAATTCAACTCATGGGTTTAAGCTGTCGTGAGGCATATGAAACAACTCTTCCCTCCTGCATCAACACTGCTCCAAATCCTCGACGAGAAGCATCGCAATACACTTGATAATCCTTGCGTTGGTCTAGAAGAATCAACACTGGGGCTATAACCAAACGTTTCTTCAACTCCTGAAAACTAGCCTCACATTCCTCAGTCCATTTAAACTTGGTGTCCTTCTTCAACAAATCCGTCATGGGCTTAGCAATCTTCGAGAAATTCTCAATGAACCTCCTGTAATATCCTCCGAGTCCAAGAAAACTTCGGACCTCTCCAACTGACGTGGGTACTTCCCAATTTGTCACGGTGACAACCTTGGTAGGGTCTACTGCTATTCCTTCTCCGGATATAACATGTCCGAGGAATCCAACTTCCTTCAACCAAAACTCACACTTGCTGAACTTGGCATATAACTGATGTTCTCTGAGCTTCCCAAGTACCAAACGCAAATGCTCCTTATGCTCCTCTTCATTCTTTGAGTAGACCAGAATATCATCAATGAACACCACAACGAACTTATCCAAAAACTTCATAAACACCTTGTTCATCATGTTCATGAAATAGGGCGGCGCGTTAGTCAGACCAAATGACATAACGATATACTCATATAGCCCGTACCTTGTGGTAAAAGCTGTCTTAGATATATCTTGCTCTCGAATCTTCGGCTGATGGTATTCTGATCGCAGGTCGATCTTCGAAAATACTTTAGCTCCCTACAACTGGTCAAACAAATCATTGATTATTGGCAGTGGGTACTTGTTCTTGATCGTCACTTCGTTCAATCCACGATAATCAACAATCATCCTCAACGATCCATCCTTCTTCTCCACAAGAAGCACTGGTGATCCCCAAGATGACGAACTTGGGCGAATATAGCCTTTATCCAATAACTCCTTAATCTGCTTCTTAATTTCTTCCAAATTCTTTGCGGGCATCCGGTACGGTCCCTTAGATATGTCTCAAGTGAGTCAAAGGGGGGCTCAACAAGAAAAGAGTTAACCTCATTTTTGATAGCTCTCGCATGAGCTCTTGTCATTGGTCCAAGTGATGTCGTGGAAGATGTAGAATGGCCCATAAAGATGATCGTAGGATGCTCCCCGTCAATGAAAAGGCTTAAAACAGTGATTTCGGCCCCCCGCGTGGGATGCTCCGCATCAATGAAAAGGGTCAAAACAGTGATTTTGGCCTCCCGCGGAGCCATGTTCTGACGTGTATATGTTCTCCACAGCTTGTTGGCATAGGAATCTTGACACGGGGCATTAGCACTAACTCAACTTTTATTTTGTTATTATATACACCACAGACGGCGATAGCCCCTCTAAAGTCAACAGACACACAACAAAAAGAAAAAGGCCCAAATTTCTGTTGTTCACATCTAGCCAAAATGAAAACCACCTACAAGACACGAGAAGGCACTTACACTTGACATATTGTACCATATAGGCAACACAGGAAAAACTAATCACAATTGCAGTCGCAAGAATATACACATGTGATGGTTTCTTTTTATATTAGATGGAAACAGGCGAGTGCAATCTGATCTGTGCAAATGACCACAGGAGAATACAGTGCCCAGCCTGAAGATCATTTCAATGCCGGCCGAGTACCAAATTAATCATTTCTCATGACTGCAGTAGGACCAAATCCGGCAACCCCCATCCATCATTAACACACCGAGCGCCATGCTACTCTGGTGAAGCATTTTGAGAATCGTCTTCACAAATATTTGACGAGAACTGGTCTGGATTGATTATTGCAGGCATCCATTGCTCAGGAATCACAATAAAATAAGCAGACATTGCTTTCCTAAACCGCTTCTTGTACTGCATCGGTGAGACAACAGTTGGAGCGGCATTCTTAGGCCCACCTAGAATGCCAGAAGATTTGACCCATGTTTCAAGGTGCTTGTCCCATGTATACTGCCTCATGAAATCAATTATTCCCAGGACAAGCTCATGTTTCTCCTCATCAACACCCACAAGCAAGGAATAATCCATTACATCAATTCCCTGAAAGAAAGCCATCAGAATCAGTTGATAACTCGATGTTTATACATATGTTTGGTATCAGTGTCAGTTTGATAATAGTTCTACTCCCTCCGGTCCTTTTCACTCCACGTATTATATTTGTGTCAAGTCAAACTTTGCAAAGTTTGACCAAATTTCTATTAAAAGGTATCAACATCTATATTACCAAACACATATACTATGAAACTACATTTTATAATGAATCTACCCATATTCATTTGAAATTGTGAGTATTGATACTTTTTTCTATAAGTTTGGTCAAAGTAGGGATACTTTGACTTGAGACAAAACTTATATGCAGACTAAAAAGAACCGGAGGGAGTATATTGTACATATCTCACGTCCCCTGTCCACGCAGTGTCTAACATGTTGCTTAGTGCCCGCTACAATGTTATTGGTGTAAATCACAAATCCTGACAGAGTATATTCATGCCAGCATGAGATGCATGTTTCTATTGGTCATTTGATGAGATGCGTGAGATGGTCACATGAGATCTCATGTGATAACATGATATACACATGTGACACATGTTTTATAAAAGAAGAAAAAATCTAGTATCAAGTTGTATAAATCACGGTGGAAGTTATCCTATGACTTATATCTTCTTTGTCTTTATGAACATAAGTAATGCGTTGATCAGAACTTACTGCTAGAAAAGAAGTGTCGTTCCAAACAGCTCTTTCAAGAAGGCGCTTCGCCTTGTTCCCGACAAAAATTGGCGATGTTGGCATTGCCTCAATTAAGTTCTGGTCAAGCAGGACCTTGTTCCTGCTGGAGTCTGCATTATACCTTGACCTTGAAGATCCCTTGAGATCATAAAGCCTCGTAATATTCCGTCCAAATAAGAGATTTTCCATCACGAGCAAATCCATTTTTGATTCCTTGCCACCTTTCAGATGCTTAATTGTAACCTAAGCAAAAGCATACCATTTTTAGTACTACCCAACCCTACCATAGAAAAGAAAAAGCTACGCCTATAATTTTGGGTCATTGGCTCAATGAACTCCAGCAAAAGCATACCATTTCTAGTGCTGCCCAACCATATCATACATTATTTGAGAGTTTAATCCAGTCCCAAAGTTGCAAAACTTCCTGCGGACACGACTTGCAGGTTGCAAGATCTCCGAAGGCGTGTTCAAGGAAGCACATACTAGATCAAATAAAATTGTCGTAGGTGCATAACATATATTTATTTAACCAAAAAGACTAACAAAATCAATATGAAGCGCAACTAATATACCTCATTACTAATTACTAGATGCCCCAATGTGAGCTATGTGAAAAATGCAGGGGAATGGTTTTATGTATAATATGTGCATGATTCTAAAACTGGAGAATTTTTATGATCCCAACCCACCAGCAAAATTACCAGATCCCAGAAACTATCATATATTCATCTAAAAGTTCAAATTGTTAGTTACATTATGTTCCATGTATAGCCTGAATATTTTCCCCATTGTATGAGGGTTTTCCGCATATTTACCACCTGTACATGTATATATACGCTGGCCTTTGGCCCCCAGAAAATACAAGTTGCATATTTGTTGGGGTCTTGTTGGTCGTCGGATGCGTATTTCTCAGGATGTGACTTTTGATGAGTCTCATCCTTTCTGCCCGCGTCCATCTTCCTCGACCTTTTCAGCGAAGGATATCTCTTTCCTCACTTTTCCCGACACTCCTATCACTCTTGTTGAGTCCTTTCCCATCCGTCCTACTGCTCCTGCTTCTTCGACTACTGCAGATCCTCTGCCACCATCTCCTATTGTTTCCTCACCTCACTTATCACAGGATTACGTACCTTCACCCCCGGTGGCTTCCCCGTCTCTATCACCTGAGACTATCCCAGTGATTCCTCCTCGTATTCTTCCATCTTTTCCTCACATTTATACTCGTCGTCCGCATGTTGTGAATAAGTCTACTGATGCGCCATCTACTTCTCGTGTGCCATCTTCCTCATCTCAGCGACTCAGCCTACTTATGGCTTGCGTCCTTCTCCACTTCCGCCTGTTGACCACCTTGGCCTTCCAAGCGCTGGCGCCGCTGTTCTTGAGCCCACTTCTTATTCTGATGTTATTGTTCACCCCGAATGGCAGCTTGCGATGGCAAAGGAGACTGTTCCTCTTGAGCGCACCGGCATGTGGGATCTCATTTCTCTTCATCCCCGTGTTCGTCCCATCACTTGTAGGGTCTACAAGGTTAAGACTCGCTCTGATGATTCTCTTGAGCACTACAAAGCTTGTCCTGTGGCTCATGGCCAGCAGGAGCATGATTGTGATTACGATGAGACTTTTGCTCCTGTAACCCATATGATAGTTATATTATGTTCCATATATCTATGTTTTTAAGGCGGTAAGGCGAGGCAAGGCGCTGGGGGGGCGCCTCACTGCCTAAGCGCTAAGGCACAAGGCAAGGCGACGCCTTAGAGAGTTCTAAGTAGTAGAATTGAGCAGAATTTGGTAGGCAACTGCAGGAGAGGTAGGTGATGGTTGCTTGCTGCTGCCTGCTGTCCTGGAGAGGAGGGGGAGGAGGATCTGCTGGAGAGGAGGGGGAGGCGGATCTGCTGGAGAGGAGGGGGAGAAGCAGCCGGAGAGGAGGGGGAGAAGTTGCTGGAGAGGAGGGGGAGAAGCTCAGATCCAGCCGCCAGAGGTGGGGTTGGGGGAAAACTGAAACTGGTTAGGGCTCTCTCTCCCCCTGCTAGTAACTGTTGGCGCCCAGACTCTGTTTCCCGCCCTTCTCTTCCCGCCCAGAGCTCTGTTTCCCGCCTGAACTCCCTGCCCTGTCTAAGGCGTCTTCATTTGCCTAAGGCGGGAAGAATGGCGCCTAGGCGGACGCCTTGGACGCCCTATGGACTAAGGCGGACGCCTTAGGCATGCACGTAAGGCAAGGCCGACGCCTTGTAGCCTGGGGGCGCCCTGACGCCTAGGCGTCGCCTAAGCGATGCCTTAGGGACGCCTTAAAAACAATGCCATATATAGCATGTGTATTTTCCACATTGTATAGGGATTTTCTGCATATTTACCACCTGTACGTGTGTATATATACTGGCCCTTGCCCCCCAGGAAATACAGGTTGCATATTTCCTAACACAAATGATCATACCCATGTATAAAATGGAGAGCCTCGGAACGAAAATGTAATCCTTTTCTCTGGAGACTGTTATTGGAGCAGCTTAGTTGTCTTGCATAGCCCATGGGGCAAATATATACACATGTAAAGAGACCTAGTACATTAGTTTGTGGTACAAGGAAATTTAAACTAATACGACTATGTAAAGAGACCTAGGCTATACTGAGACTGCATATCAAACTAGTAAAATGTCCGTGCTACGCTACGGAACAACATGGAAGTAGAGCCAAAAATAATTTAGCCACACTGTTATATTTTTAATCAAGACCTTCTAAAGTTACAGAAGAAACAACTGGATATTCCTTTTCTTATCACATGTATTAGTGGACATTTCAACTAATGCTAGTATACACATCATTATTCTACTTTGCAAGGTAGGCCAAAACACTAATGATATGTTTACTTGTTGCATATCACATTATCATTTTTATTTTTCTCCTATGTTTTTAATGTCGAAGTTTAGAACTGTAGTACATTCAAATCAACATTTGAGATCTTGCTGCATGTTTATTTTATCCCATTTAAAATGGTATGCCCCATTGACCACATTCTTAAAAACCCACGCTTATAGGTTTGAACGGACTTGGAATCAACATAAGCCAAGTTGCAGCCTACCAAATGTGATGTTTGAATGTAGTTAAAAGAACTCGAGGATGGTAGATGAGATAATAAGTGTGTAAACATATCAAAGATTCCGTGTCCAACATAATATTTCACATCATTTGCCACCCTAGGTTGCACAGGGAGATTAAAAAAATATGCAATGAGAAAAAGGAAGAGACATAAAGCATGTTAATGGAAGGCGTCAGATAATAAGCAAAGACACATGGAAGTTACCATCAAGAGTGCATGATATATGGTCAACTTGCCACCATGAAGAGTCAATGAATTGGAATTTCGATGATTGCAAATATTATTTATTTTCAAGGAGGGGGGTGGGGGTTGGGGGGGTTGCATCTATCCATCTGATGCATTGAGCGTGGTGGTCCTCATGGCCTCCACCGTCATGGTCATGACCGCTGTGAATAAGATATAATGCTCGCTGCTCACTGAGTAGCGAAATGCTATACGGCATTATGGCTCTAGAGGAGCTCAGGTGTGACTTCCGTGCTATGCTCGCACGGACGACAGCAGCCAAGGCCGATGTGCAGGATGCCCTATGTCGGGTGCCTGTGCTGGCCGCCGCCTGCCCACTACCTCTGCAGTGCTCACCAATATTGTTGAGCCTACACACTGGTGGACCTACTTCCCGATGTCGTCCTGCATAGAGACAAAACTGCTTCGTGAAGCACTCCCCATCCAGGATGCGTTGGTCGTTGTCACCTAGAATGACGACGCTCCCCTTGTGTTTTTTATTGTTATATTTCCTCTAAAAGGCTGGACGGGCCGGGCTTCCTGTCGGGCTGGCTCTAACTCTGCCCGAAAGGATAAGAGGCCTAGCCTTTTTTTTAGGGCAAAAGGCGTAGCTGAGACGGCAAAATAGGCCTCAAGCACAACCAGGTAGAGCCAGTTTTGGCCCAGTTCAGCTGCAAGGCTCTCTTCTGAACCCAACCCATCTGTTTTTTAGGAATTCTAAAGAAAAAATCTACTTTTTTGGAAGAGCTCAACCCATCCAAATGAGAGGAGGGAATTAATAAGAGGAGCCCCATTATGTACGCGATTTTCTAATAAAATACAACAACGTACGCTCGCATGCGTCCATCCACCGTGTTGCCGCTGCTAGCGTACGCATGCTGCACGCACGCATCCTGTATCCATCCCCGACGACGTCGTCCTGTCCTCGGATCCCCTCCATGCACTGCGGCTGCAGACCCCGGCCCACCGTTCCCACGCCGGTGGCCGGCCACACCGCCATGCAGTCGTTGCTGAGCACATATACGCACGCCAGTGCCCGCACCCTCCGATTCATATGCAGTTGTTCGCCCAGCGCACGCACGCGCGGTCGCCAAGCTCTCTTGCTGCTCGTAGTCGGGGTGTCCGCAATATAGACCGGGCTCGCTGCTGTGGTGCTTCTCCTCCACGACCACGCCTCCCGAACGCGCCGGTGCTCCACCTCCACGACCACGTTCCCAACGCCGCCGCATCCTGGGCCTACCTAGCATTGAACAGCGTCGCCGGGGACAGAGGTGGAGAAGCACCACGGCGTCTCGCCCTCTTCGTCCTTTCCTCGGATCCTCGCTATGCACTGCAGCTGCAACTGCACACCCTGGCCCCCCGCGCCGACGACGGTGGCCGACCAGACCGGCACGCCATCGTTGCCGAGCACATGCACCGCAACCTCCGATCCCTCTATCGTCGTTCACCAAGCACACACGCGCAGTGGCCAAGCTCCCATGCTGCTCGTGGTCAGGGTGTGCCTTCGACCGGGGTCGCCGCCGTGTGGTGCTTCTCCTCCTCCACGAGCATGCCTCTCGGACGCTCCGATGCTCCACCTCCATGACCACGTTCCCAAAGCCGCTGCATCCTGGGCCTACCTAGCATTGAACAGTGCCTCCGGGGCCGGCAAGCCAACCGGCAAAGAGTTGGTCGGTACAAGCCTCGCCCTCGTATTGGGGTTCGCCATAGCACCGAGCTGAGCCCCGGCCCTGCCCGTCGTCGGTGAGATTTTGGCTGCTCGATCCGATTCTGGCTCGTGCCCAACCTGACCTGTGGAATTGTTCTAGGGAAGCAGCCGTCGCTGCTGTGCACAGGTGGATGGTGGTGGTGGAGCGTCTTAGATTGGACAGAAGATGACGATTGGGGAGAGCGGCGATCCAGAGGAAGTTTTTTTTAATGCAGCAAGCCAGCTGGTCTGTTGGAGATTGTTATTATTTTAATGCGGTGGGTCCCACAGAGGTAGGAGATGGAGGGTGAGTGAACTCACCACCAACTCAAATCTTTAGAAGTGGGAAAGATAACTTGCATCCATAGAAAAACTATTATTTGTACCTCTACCCTAAATGAAGTACTCCAATATTTGGCTTCACTTGAAAGACTGCAATATGTCATGCACGATAGAAACAACATTGTTTCGAAGCAAAATTCCACTTAGTGACCATTGCCACTAATCTTACAAGAAGTTTCTTCCCCATACTTAATGTGGAATACCACTGCTAATAAACATATATAAACAGGAGATTAAAGAAGGTGAGACGAACATACCTGATAGATTCCCAGAATCTTTGCAAGGCATGTAGGGCTTCCAGTGCTTATGGACTCTGACAAATACTTAAAATAATCTGGGCCGAACTGAAGGAATGATTCAAGCTCTGTTTTTGTGACCTGCTTTATAATAAATCTATCATCCAGAGATTTTGCAAAGAACACATTACTTTTGCCACCCTGTGCTCCCCATTTCTTGCATCGACTGATAGATCTTAAATAATCAAGCTCCGATGGACAACAAGACCTTCTGAGTTCTTCAAAGCTTTTTGCATAATAGCATGTCACAGTGTATTTAACTTTCCCAAGTGGCCCACCATCTTGAAAAGAAACTCTGGAGTGCAGTAGATCAGGAGCAAAGGACCCTCTACTGGAAGATATCGATGAAGCAAAATCATCAGAGGATCCAAAATCCTCAAATAAATGGAACAGGTTAAAATTTCCTGAATCATAAACAGGCAACGAAAGTGTAGAATCTGCACTGTCTTTATTTTGATTGCTCTCAACTGACATTTGAAAGTGATACACAGGTGAAACAAGTGCATAAGAAATAATACTAGTCGGTTCATCATCAAATACCGGGATAACAACATCATTAGCTCCAGTTGGCAGAAAAAGTCTTGCTCCACCTTGCTGTGATAGATCGCGAAACAATGAAATGTATACAGGATTGTAGTCGGCCAAGGTTCCAAATGTCGGTGCTGTGCCAGAGTTTGTGTTCAATGAATTATAAAATGTCATGTATGGCATTTTAAGGCAGCTTAGCAAGTCTTCTACTGTATCCCCAGACCTGACAGATGCAGAAGTGTGGCGCGGTACTGCCTTTGCTTGTTTTTTCACATCAGCAGCTGTACCTTCTAACAGAGCTAGTGGTTTCACCAGGCTTGCATCAGGAGCAGATCCATCCTCACCTCTCCATTTTGCACCCAGTTTATCTGAAATGTCAGTAGCTACTGGGAACTGACCTTCAGAAGAAACCCTACGAACGCCGTTAATCGATCCTTGATGATCTAAATGATCCCTGACATTAGCGCTATTTGCATGATTTATTTCAACTATTGTATCTTCAGCACCATTCAACTCTTCAGTATTTCTCGAGCAAGTTTCATTAGATTGATCATGCTGGTTGGTCCCCTCATCACCAGCGTGAAGTGCATTTGAATCGGTGCCCTTTGAGTTCTTCTCCAACTTTGTGTTTGTATTGGTATCAGCTGATCGATCATTGATTTCAGAATTATTACTTCCAACTCGTAGACTTCCAAGAGCAGCGCAATACTTGCCACCTGAGGTTGCTATGAAACTTAGGCGTTGATCCCACAAGTAACAAAGAAATAGTAGCTGCCTCCTTAGTTTGTTAACTTCAAGAATATCAATGAATAACTGCCCCTTTCTGATTTCCCTTTTCAGTAGATTCTTTAGTGACTCCTGAAGGTGGATGCTCCAATAATCAGAATACTACATTCAGTTTAGCTTTTTTTTTTTACAGAGCTTTAAGTGTGACAATGGTTTCTTAACAAATCACTAGATAAAAATAGTAAAACAAATTTACCGTGAAATCAACCTTCTCTGCTTGTAGGATATCTTCCAACTCTACTATGTTTTGTCTTAACTCAAGGATCTTCATGTTGCCATCAAAAGAGCCTGTAATTGGCCTTTTCTCTGAAATTTGATGGAGTGCATTCAGTACTTCAGTGAACAGGAGTTCAGCTGAATCAACCACCTGAGACATTTGACTATTAGCATCACACAGTAATTACCTCGTAAGTGAGCTAATAAAATTAAACTTGCTACCTCATTTGCTTCTTGCTCTACCCATTCCTGATGCTGGGAAGTAAAATCAAGTTTCGATGGAGGCAAATAGACTGAGTGAACCTTGATTGATGCGTATCGGAAGCAAGCAACCATTTCACCGAAACTGAAATACAAACATTTAAGACACGATTTTTGCCAAATTGATAAAGTGGAATGGAGATGAGGATATACCCATAAAAACGAAGGCAGTCCCTGTGAAGAGAATGACCACAGCTGGCTACCCTACTTGCTGCTGCATGATTTGAAAAACTAAGTTCCAAAAATTTACCAAAAGATAAGCCCCAGGCAGCATCAGACATCACTACTCTTTTAGTTGCTGGAGGAAGCCCTTTATCACGCGGACAGCGTAAGCATCTATGCCACATCCAGATTTTACCATCATGTTCACCAGGTAACTTCACTATGAGTTTCCGCACTGATATTGTTAAGCTGCCTTGGGGGTGAACATAGCAATAAACATGGGCCTCTGGTGCCAGCTCACAAGAGAGACAACAATTGCTCTAAAACAAAATGTAGAAGTTATGTGAGATATAAAAATTATGAAACAAGTATAGTTTCAAAGACCTTGGTCTAACCTGATCAAATAGCTGGTCACGCAAAAACCTGCCTAAAGGTTTGTCAAAGTTACCATAATATTTTATGCGAAGAAGGTGTGGCCGCTCACATATAGCTTCTTTCCAAACACAACGCGAGGACAGAGAAACTAATATACTCTGGTTGTCGGCAGGGGATGCTGGAATTTCATCCCTTTTTACTATTGAACCGTCATTTGAACTGATATTATTATAAGAAACTTGTAAGTTGAGAGGAGCAGATAGCTTAGCCGCTACCTTGGCACCATTGTTGGCGTTATGGGCAAATGAAAGATCACTTTCAGCAGCCACCAAATTTGCAGGATGAGCAGGCAACACACTCAGGCCATTAGCCAGTGGATGTCTATTGGTTTCAGGCTGGAGTTCTTCAAATTTCATTTTGCTGCCAACATCTCTAGTACAAGCAGGACACTGGCAGAATGAAATTCTCGACTGCTGAACCAGAGGATCATTATATGATTGAGGGTCCATACCAAGCAAACAGCCAATGTCTCCAGTTTGGTCATTGATTTGAACTGATGATGCTTGGGTAGAACCAACTCCCAATCTTTCCCAGCATTTGCTATCAGGGAAGGATGCTGCAGCCATTTGGTCCATCATTTTAAAACCATTGAATGTAAAGTCATCCTTTTGAATATCAAATGCTTGCAGGTTGTTGTTGGGTGATGAAATAGTAGGCATTTGCAAAATAGGTATCGTTGAAATGGATCTATCAGCACTGGAAGGTTTGTCCGGCAAAGCAACAATAATCGGCGACTTAAGAGGGAGTTCTGGCAGGGTTGCACCTTCATCTACAAGAAAAGATGTTTCAAGAGCCAAGTGATAGGCTGCGAAGACTCCATATTGCACAACATGCTTCACTTTTTTCAACTCATCCCCATTAGCTCCTTTTAGCAAGATCTGCAGAATTAGATATAGTTAGACAGGACTCCAAGTGTTATAACTAAGTCAACAACAGAACACTTACTGTAAAACCCAAGGGCTTTGGACAGCCTTCAAAAAACATAAGGGTCTTCAGCATTTTCTTCCCACCTTCTCCAGCAGTCCCATGCTCTTCAATATACTTCTCCACATGGAATAAGTCACAATTCCCGAGCTTTTGGGATGACAGATAATCAATAGAGGGAACTATCTGAGCACCAGTGCAACGGGATATCCGTTCCAGAAGTGGTCTTCTGATATTCAAAACAAGTGAAATGTTTTTCTCCAGAAACAAATCCTGAGCATAACGAGACACAGATTTCTCTACCAATACAACACTTGGTTGGTGCGCTTTGATCTTTACAACTGCCATTTTCAGATAATCCGTTTCCTAGAATACAAAAAGGCATGAAAATGATCGCCATCAGCAACGATCAATCTATACCACACTCTCAATGCACTTTGGTTTTACAATTTATGCATGAAAACATAATCGTGGGTAGTACCTGCTGCAGTAAGGTATCAAAACTTGAAAGCAAATTCGATACACGCTGATATTCAAGTGCACCACCAAGAATTAGGATTCGTGGCTTTTCCTTCTTTGTTGACATGCGCCGATGAGCAACATTCTTCTTACAAACAACTCCTCTTACAACCAAGCTGGAAATGAAGAAGTTTACAACCAGACACAAAAACAATTAAGTTCTTGCCTGCAGCACTAAGGAAATGCACAGAAAGGAAAGAAACGATGAAATCTCAAGTGCTATAACTTGAAAAGCTGCTGCCTTGGCGCAGTGGTAAAGCTGCTGCCTTGTGACCATGAGGTCACGGGTTCAAGTCCTGGAAACAGCCTCTTGCAGAAATGTAGGGAAAGGCTGCGTACAATAGACCCAAAGTAGTCGGACCCTTCCCTGGACCCTGTGCAAGCGGGAGCTACATGCACCGGGCTGCCATTTTTTATAACTTGAAAAGCCAAGGTTACCAGCAGTAGCACTATATGTTATTTACATTATAAAGTAGTGCCATATTGATATGAGAACTTCATAAAGCATCAAGCAAATGAATGCTAAAACACATAAACAAGTAAAAATCACCAGATTATGTGAAGTGATACATGGAAGAGTGAATCTGTTCACCTGTCACTTGGACGGCCACAAGCCAAGCATTTCACCTTTACATAGCCACCAGGGTCCATACGTCCTCCTTTGCTGGTATCTGGTCTCAAAAGAGATGCGGCTTCCCAAGACAAGGAGGTAACTATATCTAGCCAACTCTCATTGCCAATTTTATCACCCAATTCTATCTTTTCAGCTTGAAGAAGTTGGGCCACCAATGCCCGAAAATGCCCATCAACAATATCTTTCATGGCTTTCTTGTGTTCCTCAGCAGATTTATCTCTACTTCGACAATGTCCACTGCTGAAGCTGTTTGAGCGTAGATAACCCCATTCTCCTGTGGCATCCTCTCCCTCATCATCATCACATGGAGCACCATCATGGTCATCCTCTTCATCCTCGGCTTCTGGAGGTAGCCAAAGTGAGCTATTGTTTTCAAAATCCACAAGTTCATTTTCTAGCACTTCCATGCCATACAACGAAGAAGATCGAGCATTGCACTCCTCAGCATTATCAATGATATGATCACCAGTCTTATCCATTCCCTCAGAATTAACTAAGGTTGCTGTATCTTTTCTTGGTGATGCAGAATCTTTAGCAGCATCATTGCAAACAACTTGATGATCATCAAAACACATAGGCCCATTGTACTCATCAGAGTTTTGTAGGTGGTGTACTTCCGAATCAGAGCGGAAAATTGTGTAGTCGTCATCTTCATCATCACTCCTAGTAGAAGAAAATAAATGTTGAATTAGTCACAGGGATCCAACTAGCAATTTTGAAATACAGTCTTCCTTTCTTTTGTTGAGTTTGATTGATAATTCCTCCGCGGAGTACTTCTTACTCCCTGAGAACAGAACTTAAACAAGTAAACTTATCCAAGATCTGGAGACCTTATCATCTTGTAAATTCATCACATCCTGCTTATCATAAAGTAACCATATACTACGATTATGTCAAGCATTTGCACTGTTTCTTGCTACCATGCTATCAATGGCACAAAGGAGCATGAGCACGGTGCCGGTTTAAGTCAACGAGAATGAAAAGCATAAAAGGAACTAATCAAACAGTAATTTCGATCTGTGCCAGCTTGGTTTCAGGATGGTGATGATTAACAGTGCAACTGATTCCAGCCACCCTTTGTTAGTTAACCAACAGTGAACAGCTTATGAAATTTTGTGTTCTCTACAGAAAACACTTATGAATTTCAGGTGTGCTTATGTCACATTGCTTATCGTGAATCTATTTATGTGGCACACTATAATGAAGCAAACCCCATATGAATAGCCAAAAACAACTGTATTTTAAATTTGACCAAGTATTATTCAAAGAAATCCTATATTCAAACAACACAGGAGTTCCATTTAGGCATGTAAAGCGATGTTAGTGGGCAAACTCTCCAATATACAGTAACAAAAGAATTCAGGTACTGGGAATTGCATCCAAAAGGAAAAATATTTGGCCAAATAAGTAACTGCATCTAGCCCTATCCAGCAACACAGGTATCATACCTCAGAAGTATGGTCTCGGCTACTGATTGGACAACTAACTCAAACAATCTTTGTTTGTCGTTTGTCAACGATAATGTATGAAGTTAGTGTAGTTTAATTTCCTTGAGAAAAAAGTTAGCGTAGCTGATTTCGTTGGCTAACAAAGCCAGAAGCCTAAAAAGGAATACCTATTCAAGCAGAAGTTGAATGGATCAGGCGAATTGTCCACATAAGCCGCATGCTCCATGGCCCCATCCGGCTCCATCACAGCATGCTGCAACTCCAGAGAAGCATCGAGCTCGCCGCAGTTGCCCTCGCTGCCCACCGACCGTGATGCAGAGTCAGTGCAGCTGGCATTCGCGTAAGACAACAACTGGCCGTTGGTCACCGTGCTGCTACGCCCGGTGGAACATGACTTTTCGCTCCCCGCACTCGTGGCCGACGGCGACGGGCTCGACAGCTGCGCCACATCCCTCCGAGTGGCCGCCTCCTCCTCCAGCCAGCGCTTGAAGCAGTAGTTGCAGACCCTGATCCGCTCGATGTCCTCCCGCGCCGCGTCGCCCAGCGAGCGGGGCACAGAGTTGGCCGTGCAACGGGCACAGAACACGCGGCCGCAGTGGCGGCAGTGGTGACGCCGATTAAGGATGGTGAACTGGGCATCGCAGTCGTAACACACCCGGCAACTTTGGTCCGGCATCCAGAAGTCTCTGGACAAGTCATGCGGCTGCGCCTGTGGCACATCGGCAGCAGCAGCAGCCTTCGGCGCAGGCGGCGGCGAGTGCTCTCCCCGCCGCGGCATCCGCGACTTGACTGCTCCCAACAACTCAACGAGGCGCCCCTCCGGTGATCCCATCACCCAGGCCTTTAGCGCTCCCACCCTTCATGCTCAGCACAGCAGAGACTCAATTCGCATGGCCCTCGCCGCTTCCGAAACCAGGGGCACTCCAACGCCGCACGCCGCCGGATCAGAACTCAATCGGCAGCACCCCAAGCTCGGCACGAATTCGGCAGCGCTGGATCGAGCGGGGGGCAAATGGGAATTGTACAAGGCGCGGGAGGACTGATTTTATTTTTATTTGGCTTAAGACAAAGTGAGGATTTCGGATGGGATTAGGAGGTCACGAGGGTTCCAGACGACGAACGCCACTCGCGCACGGGGCTGGACTTGCTCGAAGGATGCGGATTCACGGGGCACAAAGGTAGAAAGGACGGGACTGTTTGGCTGAGTACACACGCAAAAGTTACGCTCTCATAAGGATACATCTAGGTTTTGTCCTAAGTTAAAGTTTAAAATGACCAACTTTATAAAAAATAGCAGCATTTATGGCACTAAATTAGTATCATTAGATTTGTTTTGAAATGTAGTTTCATAATGTACCAATTTGATGTCATCTATGCTACTACTCTTTTCTATAAAATTAGTCAAAATTTTAAAACTTTGATTTAGGATAAAACTTAGATGTACACTTATTCACGGACGGAGGGAGTACGTACTTAGTTGTAAACATTTGTCATTGTTGTGTCCCCTTCGGTCCGTCTCAGCAGAAACACATGCACCGATATTTCGTTGTAAACATTTGTCAACCAAAGGCAAAGAGCTGTTTTATTGCATGGCTTTCTGTGGTAACTTTTTGTTCGAGTGATAAGGTTACCAGGTGACACGCAGTCATAGCCACGGCGTAGCATGTCTTATCTAACTGATATATTTGAACAAGCATTAAGCATTACACATCACATTGAGAACCACTAGCTAACTGCTCGTGAGTTGTCACGGGGATATACATATTCTAGTGGTTCAACAGCAATAACATAGACTCTCAGAATGAAAGGATTTTCTGCAGAGTGACGCGCAATGATCTATAGTTTTGTATAGGGTTGTCACGACCCGGTCCTTGATGAGGGCCCCAAATCTTTGTACTTTCTATGTCAGTCCCTGAATTAATAGCTGACAACAGAGTCGACGGTGTAATACCAACAATACATCACATGTCATAGTATTACATGGTGGATCCAATGCTTTACAAACACACATGCTTAGCCCATGGGATAGCTTACAATACAATCATGCAGCGGAGATAATATTCTCGTCTTGTGGCGTCCATCTACTCACAGGCAAGAGTTGAGCATAGCGTCATAACTCTACTTCATACCTTCCCTTCAACACGATAAACATGCAACGTTATACGTTGCAGCCCCAAGGGTCAATACATTTACTATATTGGCAAATTCACGGTTCACTCGAAAACATGTTCACCTATATGGGGTTCAAGGCTCTTTGCAGAAAATAACGTTGCTCTATTTTAGTAGTGGTCTACTCTAATAGCTGGACATACTGTCTCACACAATAGTTCGGGGTAGATCGCATCACGCAATCACCCATAATGCAATTTGAGTATGTGGGCTCCCGTCTCACACGGTAACCCGAACTGAAAGCACAAGTGCTCCCTGGGTGATTTTGATAATTAATGTCAACATATCTCTTGTTGGACTAATACTTTTATCTAGTGTATTTCAGACAAGTTCAACAATGGCGTGGAAAGGACAAGAGGATGTGGAACCCCTTCAAAATGCTAAGGACACATATTGGCAAAAGCTCAAGACTCTTCATTTCTATTTTAATGATCCAAGATCACATTGAGTCCGTAGGAAAGCCAATACTATTAAAAGGGGATGAGGTGTTGCTTAATGGCTTGCTTGCTCAAATGCTTAGTGATATTGCTCCAAAGCCCTCAACCACTTTCTCACTCCAAATGTGTCAAAGCCCTAAACTCCAACTCGGCCCCACCGATCCACTCCATCCGGAGCCACCGAGTTCATATGACATAGCCACTGCCAGAAATCCTAAACAGTTCGGTCACACCGATACGGATCTCAGTCTCTCCGAGATGGCCTTGCCAATTCTCTGTTGCCTATTGCAATTATTTCGGTCTCACCAAGTGATACGTCCATTTTGCATCATGCTTTTATATTTATTGCATTATGGGTTGTTACTACACATTATGTCACAATACTTATGTCTTTTCTCTCTTATTTTACAAGGTTTACACGAAGAGGGAGAATGCCGACAGCTGGAATTCTGAGCTGGAAAAGGAGCAAATATTAGAGACCTATTATGCACAACTCCAAAAGTCTTGAAACTCCACGAAAGTCAGTTTTGGAATATATTAAAAATATTGGGCGAAGAAAGCACCAGAGGGGGGGTACCCAGCAGCCACGGGGGTGGAGGGCGCGCCCTACCCCCTTGGGCGCGCCCCCTGCCTGGTGGGCCACCAGGCAGGCCCCCGATGCCCATCTTCTGCTATATGGTGTCTTTTGCCCTGAAAAAAATCATAAGGAAGCTTTCGGGATGAAGCGCCGCCTTCTCGAGGCGGAACCTAGGCGGAACCAATCTAGGGCTCCGGCGGAGCTGTTCTGCTGGGGAAATATCCCTCCGCGAGGGGGAAATCATTGCCATCGTCATCACCATCGATCCTCTTATCGAGAGGGGGTCAATCTCCATCAACATCTTCCCCAACACCATCTCCTCTCAAACCCTAGTTCATCTCTTGTATCCGATCTTTGTCTCAAAACCTCAGATTGGTACCTGTGGGTTGCTAGTAGTGTTGGTTACTCCTTGTAGTTGATGCTAGTTGGTTTATTCAATGGAAGATCATATGTTCAGATCCTTAATTCATATTAATACCCCATTGATTATGAACATGAATATAATTTTTGAGTAGTTACGTTTGTTCCTGAGGACATGGGAGAAGTCTTGTTATAAGTAGTCATGTGAATTTAGTATTCGTTCGATATTTTGATGAGATGTATGTTGTCTCTCCTCTAGTGGTGTTATGTGAACGTCGACTACATGACACTTCACCATTGTTTGGGCCTAGGGGAAGGCATTGGGAAGTAATAAGTAGATGATGGGTTGCTAGAGTGACAGAAGCTTAAACCCTAGTTTATGCGTTGCTTCGTAAGGGGCCGATTTGGATCCATATGTTTCATGCTATGGTTAGGTTTACCTTAATTCTTCTTTCGTAGTTGCGGATGCTTGCGAGAGGGGTTAATCATAACTGGGATGCTTGTCCAAGGAAGGGCAGTACCCAAGCACCGGTCCACCCACATATCAAATTATCAAAGTAACGAACGCGGATCATATGAGCATGATGAAAACTAGCTTGACAAAAATTCCCACGTGTCCTCGGGAGCGCTTTGCTTTATATAAGAGTTTGTCCAGGCTTGTCCTTTGCTACAAGAAGGATTGGGCCACCTTGCTGCACCTTAGTTACTTTGTTACTTGTTACCCGTTATGAATTATCTTATCACAAAACTATCTGTTACCGATAATTTCAATGCTTGCAGAGAATACCTTACTGAAAACCGCTTGTCATTTCCTTCTGCTCCTCGTTGGGTTTTGACACTCTTACTTATCGAAAGGACTACGATAGATCCCCTATACTTGTGGGTCATCAAGACTCTTTTCTGGCGTCGTTGCCGGAGAGTGAAGCGCCTTTGGTAGGTGGAATTTGGTAAGGAAACATTTATGTAGTGTGCTGAATTTTATTGTCACTTGTTACTATGGAAAATAATCCTTTGAGGGGCTTGTTCGGGTATCTTCACCCCGACCATAAGAGCAAAGAGTTGCTCCTCAACCTACTGAACCTACTGAAAATATTTATTTTGAATTTCCTTCGGGTATGATAGAGAAACTGCTAGCTAATCCCTATACAGGAGATGGAACATTACATGCCAATATGCACCTAATCTATGTGGATGAAGTTTGTGGATTATTTAAGCTTGCAGGTATGCCCGAGGATGTTATCGAGAGGAAGGTCTTCCCTTTATCTTTGAAGGGAAAGGCATTGACATGGTTTAGGCTATGTGATGATATTGGATCATGGAACTACAACCGACTGAAATTGGAATTTCATCAGAAGTTTTATCCTATGCATCTGGTTCATCGTGATCATAATTATATATATAATTTTTGGCCTTGCGAAGGAGAAAGTATCGCTCAAGCTTTGGGGATGCTTAAGTCAATGTTATATTCATGCCCAATCATGAGCTCTCAAGAGAAATTATTATTCAAATTTTTTATGCTCGGCTTTCTCTCAATAATCGCTCCATGCTCGATACTTATTGTACTAGTTCTTTTATGATGAATACTATTGAATTCAGATGGGATTTATTGGAAAGAATTAAATGCAACTCTGAAGATTGGGAGCTCTAAGAAGGTAAGGAGTCAGGTATAACACCTAAGTTTGATTGTGTTAAATCTTTTATGGATACCGATGCTTTTCGTGAATTTAGCACTAAATATGGACTTGACTCTGAGATAGTAGCTTCTTTCTGTGAATCATTTGCTACTCATGTTGATCTCCCTAAGGAGAAGTGGTTTAAATATCATCCTCCCATTGAAGTGAAAGTAGTAGAACCCATTAAAGTTGAAGAAAAGACTATCACTTATAATGTTGATCCTATTGTTCCTACTACTTATATTGAGAAACCACCTTTCCCTGTTAGAATAAAGGATCATGCTAAAGCTTCAACTGTGGTACGTAAGAGTAATGCTAGAACACCTACACCCCCTGAGCAAATTAAAGTTGAACCTAGTATTGCTATGGTTAAAGATCTCTTGGTCGATAATATTGATGGGCATGTTATTTACTTTTGTGATGAAGCCGCTAGAATTGCTAGACCCGATACTAAAAATAAACATAGACATGTTGTTGGCATGCCTGTTGTTTCTGTTAAAATAGGAGATTATCATGGCTTATGTGATATGGGTGCTAGTGTGAGTGCAATACCTTATACCTTATACAAAGAAATTATGCATGATATTACACATGCTGAAATAGAAGATATTGATGTTACTATTAAGCTTGCCAATAGAGATACTATTTCACCAATTGGGATTGTTAGAGATGTTGAAGTCTTGTGTGGAAAAATTAAATATCCTACTGATTTTCTTGTTCTTGCTTCCCCACAAGATGACTTTTGCCCCATTATATTTGGTAGACCCTTCTTGAACACTGTTAATGCTAAGATAGACTGCGAAAAAGATACTGTCACTGTTGGTTTAGGGGATATGTCTCATGATTTCAATTTTGCTAAATTTCGTAGACAACCCCATGATAAAGAATTGCCTAGTAAAGATGAAATTATTGTTCTTGCTTCTATTGCCATGCCTCCTAATGATCCTTTAGAACAATATTTGCTAGATCATGAAAATGATATGTTTATGAATGAAAGAAGGGAAATAGATGAAGTATTCTTTAAACAGGGACCTATTTTGAAACACAACTTGCCAGTTGAAATCCTTGGGGATCCTCCTCCACCCAAGGGAGATCTCGTGTTTGAGCTTAAACAATTACCTAATACTTTAAAATACGCTTATCTTGATGAAAAGAAGATATATCCTGTTATTATTAGTGCTAACCTTTCAGAGCATGAAGAAGAGAAATTATTGAAAACTCTGAAGAAGCACCATGCTGCTATTGGATATACTCTTGATGATCTTAAGGGCATTAGTCCCACTCTATGCCAGCACAAAATTAAGCTGGAGAAAGATGCTAAACCAGTTGTTGATCATCAACAACGGTTAAATCCTAAGATGAAAGAAGTGGTAAGAAATGAAATACTAAAGCTTCTGGAGGCAGGTACAATTTATCTTGTTGTTGATAGTCAGTGGGTAAGTCATGTCCATTGTGTCCCTAAGAAGGGAGGTATTACCGTTGTTCCTAATGATAAGGATGAATTGATCCCACAAAGAATTATTACAGGTTATAGAATGGTAATTAATTTCCGCAAATTAAATAAAGCTACTAGAAAGGATAATTACCCTCTACCTTCTATTGATCAAATTCTAGAAAGACTATCTAAACATACACATTTTTGCTTTCTAGATGGTTATTCTGGTTTCTCTCAAATACCTGTGTCAAAAGAGGATCAGGATAAGACCACTTTTACTTGCCCTTTCAGTACCTTTGCTTATAGACATATGCCTTTTGGTTTATGCAATGCACCTGCTACCTTTCAAAGATGTATGGCTACTATATTCTCTGACTTTTGTGAAAAGATTGTTGAGGTTTTCATGGATGATTTCTCCGTGTATGGAACTTCTTTTGATGATTGCTTAAGCAACCTTGATCGAGTCTTGCAGAGATGTGAAGAAACTAATATTCTCTTGAATTGGGAGAAGTGCCACTTTATGGTTAATGAAGGTATCGTCTTGGGGCATAAAATTTCTGAAAGAGGTATTGAAGTTGATAAAGCTAAAGTTGATGTTATTGAAAATATGACGTGTCCTAAGGACATCAAAGGTATAAGAAGTTTCCTTGGTCATGCCGGTTTTTATAGGAGGTTCATTAAAGACTTCTCAAAAATTTCTAGGCCTCTGACTAATCTCTTACAAAAAGATGTTCCTTTTATCTTTGATGATGATTGTGTAGAAGCATTTGAAATACTTAAGAAAGCCTTGATTTCTGCACCCATAGTTCAGCCACCTGATTGGAATTTACCCATTGAAATTATGTGTGATGCTAGTGATTATGCTGTAGGTGTTGTTCTAGGACAAAGAGTTGATAAGAAACTAAATGTTATCCAATATGCTAGTAAAACACTAGATAGTGCCCAGAGAAATTATGCTACTACTGAAAAGGAATTTTTAGCAGTTGTGTTCGCTTGTGATAAGTTCAGACCTTATATTGTTGATTCCAAAGTAACTGTTCACAGTGATCATGCTACTATTAAATATCTTATGGAAAAGAAAGATGCTAAACCTAGACTTATTAGATAGGTTCTCTTGCTACAAGAATTTGATTTGCATATTATTTATAAAAAGGGAGCTGAGAACCCTGTTGCAGACAACTTGTCTAGGTTAGAAAATATTCTTGATGACCCACTACCTATTGATGATAGCTTTCCTAATGAACAATTAGCTGTCATAAATGCTTCTCGTACTGCTCCATGGTATGTTGATTATGCTAATTACATTGTTGCTAAATTTATACCGCCTATTTTCACATACCAACAAAATAATTTTTCTATGATTTAAGACATTACTTCTGGGATGACCCACACCTTTATAAAGGAGTAGATGGTGTTATTAGACATTGTGTACCTGAGCATGAATAGGAACAAATCCTATGCAAGTGTCACTCCGAGGCTTACGGAGGACACCATGCTGGAGATAGAACTACACGTAAGGTATTGCAATCCGGTTTTTATTGGCCTACTCTCTTCAAAGATGCCCGTAAGTTTGTCTTGTCTTGTGATGAATGTCAAAGAACTGGTAATATTAGTAGACGTCAAGAAATGCCTATGAACTATTCACTTGTTATTGAACCATTTGATGTTTGGGGCTTTGATTATATGGAACCTTTTCCTTCCTCTAATGGGTATACACACATTTTAGTTGTTGTTGATTACATTACTAAGTGGGTAGAAGTTATTCCAACTAGTAGTGTTGATCATAACACCTCTATTAAGACGCTTAAAGAAGTTATTTTTCTGAGGTTTGGAGTCCCTAGATATTTAATGACTGATGGTGGTTCACATTTTATTCATGGTGCTTTTCGTAAAATGCTTGCTAAGTACGATGTTAATCATAGAATTGCATCTCCATACCACCCTCAGTCTAGTGGTCAAGTAGAATTGAGTAATAGAGGATTAAATTGATCTTGCAAAAGACTGTTAATAGATCTAGAAAGAATTGGTCCAAGAAACTTGATGATGCATTATGGGCCTACAGAACTACATATAAAAATCCTATGGGTATGTCTCCGTATAAAATGGTTTATGGAAAAGCATGTCACTTACCTCTTGAACTAGAACATAAGGCATATTGGGCTATTAAAGAGCTCAATTATGATTCCAAACTTGCCAGTGAGAAGAGGCTATTTGACATTAGCTCACTTCATTAATGGAGAACCCAGGCCTATGAGAACACCAAATTATTTAAATAAAAAGTTAAAAGATGTCATGACAAAAGGATACAAAAGTGTGAGTTAACGTAGGTGATTATGTTTTTCTATACAACTCTCGTCTAAGACTTTTTGTAGGAAATCTTCTCTCTAAATGGGAAGGTCCTTACATTATCGAGGAGGTCTATCGTTCTAGTGCCATAAAAATCAACAATGCCGGAGGCACAAATCCGAAGGTGGTGGACGGTCAAAGAATCAAACATTATATCTCAGGTAATCCCATAAATGTTGAAACCAATGTTATTGACACCGTAACCCCGGAGGAGTACATAAGGGACAATTTCTAGAACAATGCAGACCCGAAAAGGAATAGGTATGTGGTACAGTAAGTAAACCGACTCCAAAACAGTTCTAATAGCAATTTTTCTCCATTTTGGAATATTTAAAAATTTAGGAAAATAAGAAGTAGTCTGAAAGAGACACAAGGCATCCACGAGGGTGGAAGCGCCCTACCCCTTGGGTGCGCCCCCTGCGTCGTGGACACCTCGTGTGCCCTCAAGACTCTGTTTTCTTGCACGATACTTCTTTTGGTCGATAAAAATTCATTATATAATCTCCCGAAGGTTTTTACCACCATACCACGACAAAATCCTCTGCTTTTGTTTCGAGCTGTTTTTTTGACAGATCTAGATCACCATGATGTCTTCAAGCACTCGTAAGGACAAGTTTTTCAAGAAGGTCATCAACCCTTACCTCGCGGAGGTGCTGCAACACCCTCAAACCATTGAGATGTGTGAGGGAGTGCTACACATCTGCTATGTTGAGGGGCCAAGGAGGAACAGAAGAGTGGAGACAAGACTCGAAGCAATGGAGCATCAAGTTTTCAAGTACCAAGGGATGGTGGAACACGGACTCAACGCCAACCACATGATGATCGCGGAGTTCACCAACAACCACAAGCTGGATGCCAAGAACATTGGGGAGACCATCTTCAACCTTCACGAGAAAATCGAGCACCTCCAAGCCCAGATCTATGACCTGCAAAACCAAAATTGTGAGTATGAATATAGATTCAAGAGGATGAGTTTGGCTGCAGATTTGAGGATCCCGGAGACCCGATCATCCTTTTATGATGGTGATCCTATGCCTTGGAAGATGGACGACAAGCCTACATCATCAACAACTCCATCATCACCACCTCCAAAGAAAGAGACATAAACACATGGGTATGGGCACTCCCCTTGGCAACTGCCAAGCTTGGGGGAGGTTCCCCGGTATCGTATCACCATCACACTTCTATCTTGATTGTTTTTCTTAGTTTCATCCTTTTGGTTATATCTTGATCTAGTAGAATAAAGTTTAGTATGATCTAGCTTTGAGTTTTGTGTTGATCCCTATCTATGTAATCGAGCCCGTGAGCTATATATAATAAAGATTAGTTTTGAGTTGAGGGCTTTTGTTATCTTGCTATGATCTTGAGGGAATAAAAAGAAAGAATAAAAAGAAATAAAGAGATCATATTGATCTTATGGA
The DNA here is from genome assembly GCA_963921465.1 of Triticum timopheevii. Taxonomy (NCBI): domain Eukaryota; kingdom Viridiplantae; phylum Streptophyta; class Magnoliopsida; order Poales; family Poaceae; genus Triticum; species Triticum timopheevii. The sequence continues at coordinate 329,903,294 of OY997274.1, read as the reverse complement.
AAATAATGGCTTCGCATATAAGGAGTATGATGAATAAAAGTTGTTGAGAGTTGACAAACATAGTTTTGGTCATCGTTGCAATTAATAGGAAGTAATAAAGAAAGAAAAGTTTTCACATATAAATATACTATCTTGGACATCTTTTATGATTGTGAGCGCTCATTAAAATATGACATGCTAAAAAGTTGATGTTGGACAAGGAAGACAACATAATGGGTTATGTTTTCTTATATCTGAATAAAGTATATTGTCATGGATCGTCCAACATATTGAGCTTGCCTTTCCCCCTCATGCTAGCCAAATTCTTTGCACCAAGTAGAGATACTACTTGTGCTTCCAAACATCCCTAAACCCAGTTTTGCCATGAGAGTCCACTATACCTACCTATGGATTGAGTAAGATCCTTCAAGTAAGTTGTCATCGGTGCAAGCAATAAAAATTTCTCTCTAAATATGTATGATCTATTAGTGTGGAGAAAATAAGCTTTATACGAGCTTGTGATATGGAAGAAATAAAAGCAGCAGACTGCATAATAAAGGTCCTTATCACAAGTGGCAATATAAAGTGACGTTCTTTTGCATTAAGATTTTGTGCATCCAACCATAAAAGCGCATGAAAACCTCTGCTTCCCTCTGCGAAGGGCCTATCATTTATTTTTACCTTCTACCCTTATACAAGAGTCATGGTGATCTTCACCTTTCCTTTTGTACAATTTATCCTTTGGCAAGCACTATGTGTTGGAAAGATCCTGATATATATATCCGCTCGGATGTATGTTTTCATAAAGTATTATTGTTGAGATTACCCTTGAGGTAAAAGGTTGGGATGCAAAACTATAAGCCTCTATCTTTCTCTGTGTTCGATTGAAACTTCATGCCCATAAGTATCGCGTGAGTGTTAGCAATTGTGAAAGACTAAATGAGATAGTTGAGTATGTGGACTTGCTGAAAAGCTCTATTATTGACTCTTTCCGATGTATGATAAATTGCAATTGCTTCAATGACTGAGATTATAGTTTTCTAGTTTTCAATGAAGTTTCTGATTCATACTTTACATTGTGAAGATTGTTACTTTAGCATAGGAAATCATATGACAATATATATCTTGCTGTTCTAAGAATGATCATGATGCCCTCATGTCCGTATTTTATTTTATCGACACCTCTATCGCTAAACACGTGGACATATTTTTCGATATCGGCTTTCGCTTGAGGACAAGCGAGGTCTAAGCTTTGGGGAGTTGATACGTCCATTTTGCATCATGCTTTTATATCAAAATTTATTGCATTATGGGCTATTACTACACATTATGTCACAATACTTATGTCTTTTCTCTCTTATTTTACAAGGTTTACACGAAGAGGGAGAATGCCGACAGCTGGAATTCTGAGCTGGAAAAGGAGCAAATATTAGAGACCTATTATGCACAACTCCAAAAGTCTTGAAACTCCACGAAAGTCAGTTTTGGAATATATTAAAAATATTGGGCGAAGAAAGCACCAGAGGGGGGGTACCCAGCAGCCACGGGGGTGGAGGGCGCGCCCTACCCCCTTGGGCGCGCCCCCTGCCTGGTGGGCCACCAGGCAGGCCCCCGATGCCCATCTTCTGCTATATGGTGTCTTTTGCCCTGGAAAAAATCATAAGGAAGCTTTCGGGATGAAGCGCCGCCGTCTCGAGGCGGAACCTAGGCGGAACCAATCTAGGGCTCCGGCGGAGCTGTTCTGCTGGGGAAATATCCCTCCGCGAGGGGGAAATCATTGCCATCGTCATCACCATCGATCCTCTTATCGAGAGGGGGTCAATCTCCATCAACATCTTCCCCAACACCATCTCCTCTCAAACCCTAGTTCATCTCTTGTATCCGATCTTTGTCTCAAAACCTCAGATTGGTACCTGTGGGTTGCTAGTAGTGTTGATTACTCCTTGTAGTTGATGCTAGTTGGTTTATTCAGTGGAAGATCATATGTTCAGATCATTAATGCATATTAATACCCCTCTGATTATGAACATGAATATGATTTGTGAGTAGTTACGTTTGTTCCTGAGGACATGGGAGAAGTCTTGTTATAAGTAGTCATGTGAATTTGGTATTCGTTCGATATTTTGATGAGATGTATGTTGTCTCTCCTCTAGTGGTGTTATGTGAACGTTGACTACATGACACTTCACCGTTGTTTGGGCCTAGGGGAAGGCATTGGGAACTAATAAGTAGATGATGGGTTGCTATAGTGACAGAAGCTTAAACCCTAGTTATTCGTTGCTTCGTAAGGGGCTGATTTGGATCCATATGTTTCATGCTATGGTTAAGGTTTACCTTAATTCTTCTTCCGTAGTTGTGGATGCTTGCGAGAGGGGTTAATCATAAGTGAGATGCTTGTCCAAGGAAGGACAGTGCCCAAGCACCGGTCCACCCACATATCAAATTATTAAAGTAACGAACCCGAATCATATGAGCATGACGAAAATTAGCTTGACAGAAATTCCCATGTGTCCTCGGGAGCGCTTTGCTTTATATAAGAGTTTGTCCAGGCTTGTCCTTTGCTACAAAAAGGATTGGGCCACCTTGCTGCACCTTATTTACTTTGTTACTTGTTACCCGTTACGAATTATCTTATCACAAAACTATCTGTTACGGATAATTTCAATGCTTGTAGAGAATACCTTACTAAAAACTGCTTGTTATTTCCTTCTGCCCCTCGTTGGGTTCGACACTCTTACTTATCGAAAGGACTATGATAGATCCCCTATACTTGTGGGTCATCACCGAGATAGCGATCGGTCTCACGGAGTTGGCTTGACATTTTCTCTGTTATCTTATTGCTTCACTTTGGTCTCGCCGAGTTGATGCAATCGGTGCCACCGAGTTGATGTTTGCCCTAAGACCTAGCACATCGGTCCCACCGAGTTTTTCCAGTTGGTCCCACCGAGATTCCTAACGTTCACATTTTGAACTAAATCGGTCTCATCGTGTTCGTCTATTCGGTCTGATCGAGTTGGGTCAAATGTGTAACGGTTGGATTTTGTGTGGAGGCTTTATATACCCCTCCACCCGTTCTCCATATGTGAGAGAGCCATCAGAACGAGCCTACACTTCCAGCATACATTTTCTGAGAGAGAACCACCTACTCATGTGTTGAGATCATGATATACAAATCCTACCACAAGAATCTTGATTTTTAGCCTTCCCCACATTGCTTTCCACTCAAATCATCTTTCCACCACATCCAAATTTGTGAGATGGAGTTGAGTGTTGGGGAGACTACCATTTGAAGCACAAGATCAAGGAGTTCATCATCAACACACCATCTATTACCTTTTGAAGAGTGGTGTCTCCTAGATTGGTTAGGTGTCGCTTGGGAGCCTCCGACAAGTTGTGGAGTTGAACCAAGAAGTTTGTAAGGGCAAGGAGATCGCCTACTTCATGAAGATCTACCCGATTGAGGCAAGTCCTTCGTGGGCGATGGCCATGGTGGGATAGACAAGGTTGCTTTTTCGTGGACCCTCCATGGGTGGAGCCCTTCATGGACTCACGTAACCGTTACCCTTCGTGGGTTGAAGTCTCCATCAACGTGGACGTACGATGGCACCACCTATCGGATCCAAGCCAAAAATCTCTATGTCTTCATTGCGTTTGCACACTCCAATCACACCCCCTTTACTTTCTTGCAATTAGCATGCTTTACTCTTTTCGCTGCTCATACTCTTGTCGTGCTTGCTTGAAATGTATTGTGAATGCTTAAACTTGTGCTAAAACTCCACCTTAACTTGAACAACTTAAAAATAGCCACTTTTACTTGTTGAGGGTCTAATCACCCCCCTGTAGACCCCTCTTCTCGATCCTTTCACCAAACTTCCCAAATAGTGCTACTAGTATCATGCTAGCAATCTAAGTTGGTCCACACTCCCCTTTGGTTCAACCCATTGTTTTTAAATGGAATAGGTAATGAGATCAAGCTGAAAATTCTCAGGTGAGATGCTCAAATTGTCCATAGCTGGGGATACGACTAATCATGATCAGTTTTTCACTTTGCAGAGGTTTGTGTACTTTACCCATGATTTTCGATCACACCGTTGTGCCACTAAACTTCATTTGTGAAGTAGCTAGGAAGACCAAGACGATACTTTTGGGAAGTGTGGGCCCCCTCAGAAATGGCAGACCCAATCCGACCTACATGCCTACATCTACTTCTCTACCCAAGACGGTTCACACAACTTACTTCGTCCAGACAACCCCATATTTTCTCACTGTTACACATTATAGCTACCCAACTTTTAACCCCTACTGTCCCTTTGATACCTGGGTGGCATTCCCCACCAAAGACTACACTCCGATGATCCAATCAAAGCCAGTCCACCCAGATCGATTCATTAATTAAGTTGTACTTAAATAGTCATCCATGAGGTTGTATGGTGGAATAATAATTCATGTTTCCCAATCCATGTCATAGCAGCTAAGCATCTACTCGATGCTTACAAGGTTAGGGTAAGTTTGGACAAGTTGTCAACTACTAGGTTGTACAGAATTTAGCATCCTAAACTCACACACCCAACATGGCAAAACTACAATGCAAATAAAATACAGGGCAACATGATCAAAGTGGAACTTGCCTGGTGTTGACGATTCTTCAAACTCACAATCTTGATCATAAACAACCATGCAATACAATAAAACATACAACAAGTGTTGTGCATGGTGTCAGTGTCATTGTGTTGTGTGGCCATGTGTTAGAGTTAACTCACAAGAGTTTGAAAAATAGCCCCCCTTCAATATGGTAAACCTGCAACGTTATACATTACAGCCACAAGGGTCAATACATTGACTATATTGGCAAATTCACAATTCACTCGAAAACCTGTTCACCTATATGGGGTTGAAGGCTCTTTGCAAAAAATAATTTTGCCCTATTTTAGTAGTGGTCTACTCTAATAGCTGGACATACTATCTCACACAATAGTCTGGGGTAGATCATATCACGCGATCACCCATAATGCAATTTGAGTATGTGGGCTGTCGTCTCACACGGTAACCCCAACCTTCCCAGATAATGCTACTGGTATCATGCCAGCAATCTAAGTTGGTCAACACTCCCCTTTGGTTCAACCCATTGCTTTTAAATGGATGAGGTGACAAGATCAAGCTGACAATTCTTAGCTGAGTTGCTCAAAGTTGTCCATAACTGGGGATACGACTAATAATGAGAAGTTTTTACACTTTATAGAGGTTTGTGTACTTTACCCGTGATTTTTGATCACACCCTTATGCCACTAAACTTCATTTGTGAAGTAGCTAGTAAGACCAAGACTATACTTTTGGGAAGTGGTGGCCCCCTCAGAAATGGCATACCCAATCCGACCTACACACCTACATCTATTGGTCTACCAAAGAGGGTTCCCATAACTTACTTGGTCCAAAAAACCCATATTGTCTCACGGTTACACATCGAAGCTACACAACTTTGAACCCCCCAACTTTGAACCCCTACAGTCCCTTTGATACATGGGGGGCATTCCCCACCAAAGACTACACTCCGATGATCCAATCAAAGCCAGTCCACCCAGATTGATTCATTAATTAAGTTGTAGATAAATAGTCAACCATGAGGTTGTATGGTGGAATAATAATTATTGTTTCCCAATCCATGTCATAGCAGCTAAGCATCTAACCGATGCTTACAATGTCAGGGTAAGTTTGGACAAGTTGTCAATTGTGGTTGTACAAAATTTACCATCCAAAACTCACAAACCCAACATGGAAAAACTACAACACAAATAAAATACCGGGTAAAACATGATCAAAGTGGAACTTGCCTAGTGTTGACGATTCTTCAGACTCACAATCTTGATCATGTTACTCTTCACTCTCCGTACAATCTAATGTAAGTAGAGAGTAATCATAAACAACCATGCAATACAATCAAACATACAACAAGTGTTGTGCATGGTGTCAGTGTCATTGTGTTGTGTGATCACGTGTTAGAGTTAACTCACAAGAGTTGAAAAATAGCCTTCCCTTCAATACGGCAAGGTCAATACATTGACTGTATTGGCAGATTCACAATTCACTCGAAAACCTGTTCACCTATATAGGATTCAAGGCTCTTTGCAGAAAATAATTTTGCCCTATTTCAGTAGTGGTCTACTCTAATAGCTGGACATACTGTCTCACACAATAGTCCTGGGTAGATCGTATCAAGCAGTCACCCATAATGCAACTTGAGTGTGTGGGCTCTCGTCTCACATGGTAACCCCAACCTTCCCAGATAATGCTACTGGTATCATGCCAGCAATCTAAGTTGGTCCACTCTCCACTTTGGTTCAACCCATTGTTTTTAAATGGAAGAGGTGATGAGATCAAGCTGACAATTCTCAGCTGAGTTACTCAAAGTTGTCCATAACTGGGGATACGACTAATCATGATCAATTTTTACACTTTGCAGAGGTTTGTGTACTTTACCCATGATTTTCGGTCACACCCTTATGCCACTAAACTTCATTTGTGAAGTAGCTAGGAAGATGAAGATGATACTTTTGGTAAGTGGTGCCCCCCTCAGAAATGGCAGACCCAATCCGACCTACACACATACATCTACTGCTCAACCCAAGAGGGTTCCCACAACTTACTTGGTCCAGACAACCCCATATTGTCTCACCGTTACACATCAAAGCTACCCAACTTTGACCCCCCCCCCCAACTTTGAACCCCTACAATCCCTTTGATACCTGGGTGGCATTCCCCAGCAAAGACTACACTCCAATGATCCAACCAAAGCCAGTCCACCCAGATCGATTCATTAATTAAGTTCTAGTTAAATAGTCAACCATGAGGATGTACGATGGAATAATAATTGATGTTTCCCAATCCATGTCATAGCAACTAAGCATCTACTTGATGCTTACAAGGTCAGCGTAAGTTTGGAAAAGTTGTCAAGTACTGGGTTGTATAGAATTTAGCATCCTACACACCCAACATGGCAAAACTACAATGCAAATAAAATACTGGGTAACATGATCAAAGTGGAACTAGCGTGGTGTTGACGATTCTTCAAACTCACAATCTTGATCACGTTACTCTTCACTCTCTGTACAATCTAATTTAAGTAAAGAGTAATCATAAACAACCATGCAATACAATCAAACATACAACAAGTGTTGTGCATGGTGTCTACTTCATTGTGCTATGTGATCATGTGTTAGAGTTAACTCACAAGAGTTTGAAAAATAGCCTTCCCTTCAATACGGTAAACCTGCAACATTATATGTTGCGGCCACAAGGGTCAATACATTTACTGTATTGATAGATTCACAGTACACTCTAAAACCTATTCACCTATATGGGGTTCAAGGTTCTTTAAAGAAAATAATTTTGCCCTATTTTAGTAGTGGTCTACTCTAATAGTTGGACATACTGTCTCACACAACAGTCCGGGGTTTATCGTATCACGTGATCACCCATAACGCAATTTGAGTATGTGGGCTCCCGTTGTCGGTGTCAAAACCGACAGATCTTAGGTAGGGGGTCCCGAACTGTGCGTCTAAGGCTAATGGTAACAGGAGGCGGGGGACACGATGTTTACCCAGGTTCGGGCCCTCTCGATGGAGGTAATACCCTACTTCCTGCTTGATTGATCTTGATGATATGAGTATTACAAGAGTTGATCTACCACAATATCGTAGAGGCTAAACCCTAGAAGCTAGCCTATGATTATGATTGTTGTCCTACAGACTAAACCCTCCGGTTTATATAGACACCGGAAGGGGCTAGGGTTACACAGAGTTGGTTATAGAGAAGGAGATCTACATATCCGAATTGCCAAGCTTGCCTTCCACGCAAAGGAGAGTCCCATCCGGACACGGGACGAAGTCTTCAATCTTGTATCTTCATAGTCCAATAGTTCGGCCAAAGTATATAGTCCGGCTGTCCGAGGACCCCTTAATCCAGGACTCCCTCAGTAGCCCCTGAACCAGACTTCAATGACGATGAGTCCGGCGCGCAGATTGTCTTCGGCATTGCAAGGCGGGTTCTTCTCCAAATTCTCCACGCGCCATGTCCGGCTTCCCATTAATGTTGCACTCCTCGACTTCTGTGCTTTAATAATGGCTATCTCCACGTGTCGAGCGAATGCGAGAAGTCGGGGCATTTTTACATTTGCCACCCCGAGCATGTGAGTAAATCATCTATTTAAAGAGACGGGGATCCTCAGATCCAAATCACACCATCTCCTCCCAGCGAGTATCCATCAGAGTGCGACCGAAAAAATTCATACCACCATGGCCGACCGTCGCGGCTCCTCCTCTCGCTCCCGTAGCACTAGGCCAGGCAATTGGGAGAAATGTTCTATCCCCCACAGCCGTCTAGTAGAGTTGCAGACCAAGGGGTTTCTCCCGCCTGCATACATGGTCCCCGTCTGAGCTGGACTAGCTACTTATAATGGCAGGGAGCAAGCGGAGAGTTCTCCAAACCCATCCAAGGGGGAGCGGGTATGCTTTGTCCCCTATTTGCTGAGGGGACTCGGATTTCCAATCCATCCTTTCCTCCGCGGGCTCCTGGAGTTCTATGGCCTCCAACTGCATAACTTTACCCCAGCCTCCATACTGCATATGGCAGGCTACGTTGCCTTCTACGAGCTATTTCTGGGTTGCGAAGCTCATTTCAAGCTGTGGAAGAGGCTATTCTGCCTCATACCCCGCACTCAGGAGGGGTCGGTATATCAAGTGGGCGGAGCCGAAATACGGCGCATCGCCGGGACCAGATACCTGTCCGGTACCCCGAAGAAGACATCCGAAGGCTGGCCTTCGGAGTGGTTCTACATGGAGGATGTCCCTCTTCCGGACCCTATTGGGAAGGGCCTTCCCAAGTTTGTAAATGCCCCGTTGAAGAAACGCCACAGCTGGCGCCCCCGGAGCCCCCAGGAGGAAGATAACAGAGAGATCCTTTTCCTGATGGACAGGATAAAGACGCTGGCCAAATCAGGACTGACAATAGTGGAGGTTATGTCAATATGTATAATGAGGGGAGTGCAGCCACTCCAATATCGGGGGAAACCCATGTTGGCGAAGATACTGTCCGATTTGTACAAAGGAGAAGAAGAGGAGTTCATCCGTATCAAGCCACGGATGGATTCTCCATGTACAACCCCCCAAGCTGGGTGGGCTGCTATCTTTTATTCCAGTCTTTCCCGCATTCTTTAGCACAAATGTTTACCTTGTCAATTCATAGAAGGAACTGCGAAGAGCTATGCGGGAAGTTCACAGCCCGTCTCCACAGCCAGAGGACCCCAACCGAGCCCTCGACCCCGGACTCAAAGAAGATTCGGACACGTTCGTGGAGCTTGTCGACAGGACATTTTATCAGTTAAGCTGCGATGGTGCGTTAGTGGCCATTATAGCCGATTACCCTGTCCTACTCCCTGTATCACATCTAAGTAAAGCCGGAGTTCCAACTTCCAAAAAGGATTCCCTTCTTTGCGCCTTACCCACCGCACATGTATCACGTTTTACAGGGAAGGCCATCGGGACGCCATGCCGAACCCGCGGTGACTCATCAACAAGGGGCACCGAAGCCGAGTAGGCTTAAAAGGAAGGCGGTCAGGACAAGACACCGTTGCAAAGGTATGTTTAAAAACCTGCCACGAAATTATCATCATTAAAATATAACAATGTCCGTTGTCTCCTGGTAGAAAAAGCGCTCGCCGGACTATATCCGGAGAGCCTACCGGCCATGCCTCCACTAGCCGGACTCCGAGGCCGGACTCAAGGGCGGAGGTCAACGCGGGGACAACACTGGACGATCCTCCTACAGAGGGATGCGGATAGATTCTCTGCTACAAACTCCGAAGTGGAGAGCGCATGAATCATAGGCGCCGACGGGCCACACTACGCGACCCTAATTTCTCTGAAGAGGCGTTCAATGCCTTCAACTCAGGGGAAGCATACATCCGGGCTGCTCAAGATGGCCTCACCAGAGCCACGGACCAGTACGTAAAGGATATACAGGTAAGAAAATTTGATAAGTATGTATATTAGTATCCCCTGAGACTTGAAACAGTTTGCACAACTGATTTAAGGATCCTCGTGTGCATAGGTTCTGACAGAGAAGAATACCCAGCTGTCTAAGGAGTTGGAGGAGTGCAAAGCCCAGCTGTGGGCCGCAGTTGCCGGAATGGAGGAGTCCGCGAAGGCCCCATCTGGTAATACTTGTCTTGATCGAAAATAATGTAATGGCATGTACCCGTTAGTATTCGGCATGAATGCAAATCTAACAATAGATTCTGCAGACAATCCCGGAGGCAATCCGAAGATCGTACCAGAGGATGAGCAACATGCTCACACTACAAAAAAAAGACACATCCGTGACATTTTGGGCAGAAGCAATTTTTTTCTGTCATACATATGACACTTCTATGACGATAGTTGTGACAAAACCCGGTATCATCATAGATGTGGTGGGCTCCTACTTCTATGACAAAAAATCATGACAGAAAATGGGCTTTTCGTCCTGGACGGGCCAGAGACGCAGCTGCATGACATTCTTTGGGCCGTCCATGACGGAAAAAACCGTGGTAGAAGCGAGGGGGAGGAAAATTTCGGGGAGTTGCCGGTTACGGTGGGAGGTCGGGGGCCGAGCGATGCGCGTTTCTCTCGTACATGTACGTGCGTGTGTGCGAGGCGTTGGCTTTAACTGAACCCGAGCGAGGCATTGGTCTCTAACTGAACCCGAGCGATTGCACTGCAGGCTACGTGTTACTGAACCCGAGCGATTGATCGATGGCTGTTAACTGAACCCGATGGAGCGATTCCTTTGCTACTGCTGCTAACTGAAGCCGATCGATTGGATGAACAATGAGCATTGCGGCGGGGGGGGGGGGGAGGGGTGGATGAACAGTGAGCGGTGGCGTTGCCTCTGGATGAATAGGACCCCGTGGTGTGGAGGGCTGGATGAACAGTAGATGGTGGAGGGGTGGCCGTGGAGGGGTGGTTGAACAGGACCCCGTGGTGTGGAGGGCTAAATGAATAGTAGACGGTGGAGGGCTGGATGAACAGTAGACGGTGGAGGGGTGGTTGAACAGTAGCCGGTGGAGTAGCGCGCGGTGGAGGCTGGATGAACAGGAGCCCGTGGAGGCTGGAGGATGTCGACGGTAGCCCGTGGAGGCTGGAGGAGGTTGACGGTGGAGATGAACAGTATCCCGTGGAGTCCCGTTTTGCGGTACGCCACACCCCTCCCGATGAACAGGACCCCCGTTTCGACCGTAGCGCTCCAACACAAGTCTGTTTCATCCGTTTTGCGGTACGCTACACCCCTCCCGATCAACATGACCCCCATTTCGACCGTAGGAGGTCCGTTTCCTCCGTTTTGCGGTATGCCACACCCCTCCCGACCAACAGGACCCCCGTTTCGACCGTAGGAGGTCCATTTCCTCTATTTTGCGGTACGCCACACCCCTCCCGATCAACAGGACCCCGTTCCGAACATAGGAGGTCTATTTCCTCCGTTGTGCGGTACGCCAGACCTCGTTTCCATCGCCTGTTCCGTCCAAGCCGGTTGGCTCCCACGCGTTCCGTTGCCTCCTGATGAACACGACGCATTCCGTTGCCTCCCCATGAACACGACGCATTCCGTTGGCTCCCCATGAACACGACGATGACGCTGTTTCTCCGTTCCGACCCAGCCATGTACCTATGCGCGAGTAGGCGTTCGAGACCCTGCCCGTATGTACGTACGTGGCCGTATTTTCTTTCTTGCACCCTCGCCACTGTACGTACGTGTACATGCTACATGCGCGCCTCTACATCGACACGTGCGCGCCTCTACTACGACACGTGCGTGCCTCTACATCGACCAGTATGTATACGTACGCTTCGACCAGGTGGGTCCCGACTGTCAGGCACTTCCTTGCCTGCGAAGATGTAGCTGGTGGGTCCCAACAGTCAGGGGGGCGAATCGTTTTTTTGCCCGGACGCACTTCCTTGCGTGCAAAGATGTAGCTGGTGGGTCCCAGCAGTCAGGGGGGCAAATCGTTTTGTTTTTGTTTTTGCCCGGACGCACTTCCTTGCGTGCGAAGGTGTAGCTGGTGGGTCCCAACAGTCAGGGGGGCGAATCATTTTTTTTGCCCGGACGCACTTCCTTGCGTGCGAAGGTGCAGCTAGTGGGTCCCAACAGTTAGGGGGGAAACATTTTTTTTCACGAAATACGGTGGCCCGTCCGGTGGGTCCCCGCTGTCAGGTGGAGGAATAATTATTTTCCGCGAAATAAGGAGGCACTTCCTTGCTGCGGCCGTGGACCCAGCTATCAGCCTCTCCACATACATTCCACGTCCGATGGAAGTCGTTCCTTGACCACGTTGACCACGCCGCACCGAGAGCTCCAGGGCGGTGGACGACGGCGAGGCCTAGGAAGGGGACAACGGGGAACTAGGGAAGACGCGTCAGTGGAAGCCCGCGCGGAGAGGAGTACGAGGGTTCACTGGTTCGGCTGCGGTGTGAGGCTGCCGTCGCCGCAGGGCCTAGCCAACTGCGAATAGTAGGGGGCGGTGAGGCCTCCGCGGCAGCACATCCGGCCACGGGAAGCAGGAGCATGCAGCACGACTGACGCTACTTTGGGCGGCCGGAGCAAGAAGACCAGAGGTTGAAGAAGCACTACGGCCGTTGGATGGACATCGTACGGTCACTGGAGCTAGAATCGTTTATATTGACTAAGTTGAGAAAGCCCTCCGTCCCCGTCAACTTAGTAGGCCCACAAGTCAGCCTCCCACCAAGGTGGGTCCCAGCTAGCAGGGGGTATTCATTTTTTTGTGCATAATAAGGAGGCACTTCCGGTGGGTCCGAGCTGACAGCAGGGGGAACGTTTTTTCGCGAAATACGGTGGCCCATCGGGTGGGTCCTAGCAGTCAGGGGCAAACGTTTTTTCGCGAAATACTGGTGGCCCGTCCGGTGGGTCCCTGCTGTCAGGTGGAGGAATAATTATTTTCCGCGTAATAAGGAGGCACTTCCTTGCGGCTGCCGTGGACCCAGCTGTCAGCCTCTTCACATACAGTATTCTTCCGATGGAATTCGGTCGTTGACCACATTGACCACGCCGCGCCGAGAGCACCATGGCGGTGGACGATGGCGAGGCGTAGGAAGGGGATGACGCGGAGCCGAGGAAGACGCGGCAGTGGATGCCCACGCTGAGAGGAGTACGAGGGTTCACTGGTTCGGCTGCGCTGCCGTTGCCGCAGAATAACAGGGGGTGTGGGTGAGTGGAGGGATGGCCTGGCCAGCGGTGGAAGTAGTATGGGGGCGGTGAGGCCTCCGCGGCAGCACAGCCAACCACGGGAGGCAGGAGCAGGCGACACGACCGGCACTTCTTTGGGCGGCTGGACCAAGAAGACCAGAGGTTGAAGAAGCACTACGACTGTTGGATGGACATCGTACGATCACTGAAGCTAGAATCGTTTATATTGACTAAGTTGACAAAGCCCTTGGTACGCTCCAACTTAGTAGGCCCATAGGTCAGCCTCCGAAATGGTGTGCCCCAGATGTCAGGGGAGGAATCATTTTTTGGGTAGCCGAAGCTAAGAATATCCGAGATTGAAGAAGAAGCACGACATCCGTTGGATAGACATCCAACGGCCACTGCTGCTAGAACCGTGTGTTGACTATAATAAGTTCACAAAGCCTTGCATACGCGTCAACTTATTTTTTTAGGGGACGCATCACTTAGTAGGCCCACAAGTGTGTGGCAGAGAACTTATAGCCCATTTGTGTTTTGTAAGAATGTACATCCCATTTTTGAATTCTAATGGAATTTACAACAGCCCATTTATAGTTTGTTAAAAGTACAGCCCATTTTCTAGCTAGGACAACGATTAATAATTTCAACCAACCGTTGAAGACAGAATTCAATAAAATTTCCCACATTTTGATGGGATCCGAAATATTTTTATCCCGAAATTTCTAGTCAGATTAAATATAAATTTGTATTACGTAAAAATCCAACGAAACATTGTGCGCGCAACAATGAAAATTTAAGATTTTCAAAATCCATAAATAATATTTTATAAACTAATTTCGCGTTTGGTGCATTTTTTTATAGTTACTGCCCAGTTTTTATAAGTACATCCCATTTATTATTTTTAAAGCCCATTTTCCTGTTAAGCCTAATGCATCCCTCCTAGGAAAGATTTGCAGCCCAGCGGGGTGGAGAATAACAAGTTGACCTTGCCTGGGTATTCCTCAAAAAGACGTATAGCTGGGCTAGCCATTTTCATCTTGAAAAAAGTAGTATCTGGACTGGATATCTGGCCCAGGCTAGACGGGCCACAGCCCGCCCAATTAATACCCTGCTCTCCTCTGAACAACAACGAAATCATCACCAAGAAAAACTCTGCAGTGCTGACGCCTCAAAAACACAAATACTGCTCGAGCTGCTTGGTCCCAGCTGTCGGCCGCACCTTGTGCAATTCTCTCGTTTATATTGACTACATAGGTTGACAATGGTGTGGGACCGTGATGTCAGGAAACCAGGAGAAAGCAAAAAAAAAATAGGTGTACACTTGCGTACGTACGGCTATGGCCCTAGTGGGTCCCTAGTGTCATCCAGTCAAAATAAAGTCATCTCCTGAATCCTCATGTTCATTGACCATGTTAACAATGCTCGGCGCCACGGCGAGCGCAACAACTCGAAGGACAATGGAGAGGGCCTCGCGGGCCCTACGGAGGTCTGATACAGCACCCACTGCTCATTTAGGAAGCCAGGATCATCGGACACCTATGAGCACCTTCGAGAAACTGAGACGGCATGAAACGGTAAGGCCGCGCTTGGGAACTCTGGTTTATTTCAAACCTGTGTTAACATACAAGTGTAATTTACTCGTCATCGGAAGGCCCGAGGTCTGTAAGTAAAACCGGCGGGTTACGTGTGTAATTTGAGAGACCAGTGTATATTTTACGAGCATTGCTATATGGACGACATTACCAGACGATACATGCACGACGTGCGTATCATGCCATCCATGGGCAACACTGAAACAACAGCTAACGGCTGGATTAGCAATCGTCCGAGTGTCGTTTAGCGTTTTTATCGTGTGTGAAGTACTTCCAATATTTTACTAGTCAAAATCGACCAACCAAGCGCCTTCGCCCGAGACCATCTGCTTTAATTTACAAGCGTCAGTTTTACAAGCGGTTTTGGTTGGAAAGCGACGATCCAATCACGGCCTAATATCATGAGTTGGTCAGAAGATCATATGGTTTCATGTCTAACCTACCCGACATGTCTTATAGGCTATGAATGAAACATCAGACGATGAACCTCTTACGCATGGAAACAATAGAAGAGGATGATCTTCTTAACAAGCAAATCACTGGCATTAGATCGACATGCAAAACAATACGAAGCATTATTCTCAAGAGGCACGGTGAACAGCTCGTGATGCCGCATGCCACAACATTCCAAGCTCAACTTTGCAATCAAACACAAGGCCTGGCATTACATAGACAATATTCAGAACAAACTCTTAACACAGGAATATCTCAGCAGAGTAACTATTTACTTCTAAACTGAACACAGGAATAGGAAAAAACACTCGACTCTGCTTACAGCAAGGGCGTCCCACTCAAAAATATCAAATGCATGTCTTCTAGCTAACATCAATGAGCAAATTTTGACAAGGTTTTCCAATTCCAATATATTAAACTAACGTCTTCTTGCTAACATCAATGAGCAAATTTTGACAAGGTTTTCCAATTCCAATATATTAAACTTACATCTTCTTGCTAACATCAATGATTAAACTTTGAGAAGATTTTCCCATTCAAAATATGTAATGCCTATGATCGTGTCCTGTCTTAGCTTCTTGTACTTATTTGGGCACTTTTTGCCCAGGGCACTCCACGTGTTGTTAAATTGCCAATGGTCTCTGCAGACTAGTCATGTCACCGGTGTCTAATAATACTCTGTAAAGCTTCTCGGTCATTCCTTCTATAATGTACCGCAACTAGTGACTGCTTCTTTCTGCAAAGTGGAACAACCAACTGGACCCAGTAATGTAGCAGTTTGCCTTGGACACATTGGCTCCTTTTGTGCAGTTCAACTAAAATCGAAGTCGGAATAAAACCGAGCTTTAATTTTGATATCCCTGTAAGGAACAGTAGGTATAAGGGAAACAATTACTTAGAAATAACGGTTGATGACTTGTCTTAATGGGAAACAAAGCAGGAGAGTAGCAATTCTCCATCAGTGTGATTCATTCATATTGACTGAGACATTACCTTAACAATGCCTTGGTTCAACATATATAAAGAACGACAAAGCAGAAACGTACCATTCCTAAAACAATGCAACTGATTCATTTTTAAAGAGACATTTTCTTAACAATACCTTGGTTAAACATGTAGAAAGAACTACAAAGCAGCATAGTACCATTCCTAACAAGTGTTGCAGTTTTGAACTAAGATTCAGTAGTTAATTAATTCTGAGAGTGGCATTGCTTAATTTTACGAGCGGCATTAGATTAATGAAAAGCATAAACAGTTCCAGGGGAGAGTGAGCGCAACAACAATATGTGCTTCCATCTACTTATAAAGGGGATGGTGCAGAGTTTGTTGTAACAAAGCAACAAGCATCATGTCTGGGTTGGTCCCATTTTTGTTCACTACTTAATGGGAAAATACAGCAATACAATAGCTTCAATTCAACATTTATTTAAAACAGTACCAATACAAGTAGCACAACATCTCAAAGCACACTGCACAATCATGTGGATGAAGGCCTGTACTGACCTTTCATGAGAACACCAGGATAAAATACGAATCTGCTAACACGAATAGGAAATCCAATCTCCTTTTGTGCAGTTGCACTGAAATCAAGCAAAGTGTTTTGCGCAGCGAAGCAAAATGTCGCAATAGCAACAAGTTGAATAGATATCATGTGGTTGAGACCAAGATTTGAAACAACTCGACAGGAACACTGGAAACAAATCTCGATCTCCTTTTGTGCAGTTCCACCAAAATTAAGCAAAGTCACCGGTGTGACATTCAAGTTGAACTGCACAAAACACTCTTAAAACATAAGTGTTTCGAGTAGCGAAGCAAAATGTCGCAATAGCAACAAGTTGAATCGATACCCCTGTTTTAACAGAGGCAAAAAAAAGGAAACAATTACTTGCCGATAAAGGAGGATGAAACAAACGGTGACAGAAAGAAGCATCTAACTTATCTTGGATGGAAAACAAAGTAGGATAGTAGCATTTCTAAAACGGTTGCATTGATTCATATTAACAGAGACACTCTCTTGAAACAACATTCGTTAAAAAATGTAATTTACTTTTAATAGTGGCATTGCTTCAAATTTTTCGGCGGCATTCTTAGATTAACAACAGCAAAATAGTTGTATGGGACATGCTAGCACCATGTGCGTCCACATGTATAAATGGGTGATGTAGAGTATGTAGCCAAGCAGCATATCTGTGTTGGTCCCATATTTGTTCTCTTTGAACTTTTTTCCTATGTGAGGGCAGCAAATCTAGTCCTGCACAAACTACCCGACCCCCTAGTTTCTTTCCCTTTTCAACAAAGAGATCGGTTCCTTACAGATGTGTGTACTGGGTTACCCCCTTTTTCCCTTTTCGACCAACAAAGCGGCTAGATAGCCAGTCTATACTACTTTTCCTCCCTCCTTTCCTCATTGAACCACGTCCTAGATTCATGCTCCACCCCACCACACCTTTCTTTCCTCTTTGAACCAAGACCTAGATTCGATTACAGATCGAAAAAGATCCACATGCAGCTAGAGCAACGACAGTTTCAAAGAAACTTATACCTTAGGGTCGTCGGGATGTGGCAAGGCATGCAGCGGGAGGCCGGATCTGCCCACACTATGTACGACAGCAAGGAAGAAGGGGTCGGTGGCCCTCCCGCATAGGCGATGGGTGAAAGAGAACAGCGCAGCCGGCAGTGGATTGCCTCCCTCGCCGAAGGCGATAGAGTTAACGCTGCACCTCCTCCCCTTCCCGGTGCGACGGGTTACGGACGCCTCCTTCACCATCTGTGAGGGGGGAGAGAGAGACAAGAGGCCAATGTAGTCTTGTTTATTCTGGTGAAGAGAGGGTGAGAGACTGTGAATATAGCAAACCCTAGCAAATGAACGCTGAGCCTCCAGCGTGTAACATATATGTATTGCGGCGAGCGTGTGGAGAGTGCAAACCCTAGCGAACAAGCGCTGAGGCTCCCACTTATATATATACTAATGTAGTACGGACTGAGCTCCGGTGCCTTCACTCCATCTGCTTTTGGCTGTATGACAGGTGAGCCAGCCACATTTTGGGCCCACCTGTCATAAACCCAAAGGCAGGTGCACTAAGTCAATGAAGCTGCGTCCATATAGTACTCTCGTGTGTATACGACTAATATATAGTGGAGTGGTTTACTTATTCTCTCCATAACAATCATTTTAAATTGTGTAAGTACGAAACGAAACTCTTTATTTAATGTACAGTGAAGAAAACTAGTACTACTTCCTATGAACTAACGATCCACGCCCACGCGTTCTGGTCGCACTTCCTTTCCTTCACGTGTGGTACACTACCCTCCCTTAAGTGAACAACCACACATGCGCCAAATTATCAGAAACCTGTGAGAGTGTGTACAAATAAAGTTTTAATTTCAATTATCAGAAAGGTTTGAGAGTATTACAAAGTTTGACTTCAGTCAAATCTAATATGCGGAGTAAATAAAAATGGAGGGCTACTACGTCCATTCGGGTTTTTAGTCCACACCATTTTTTAAATCAAAGTTAATAGCTGGACAAATAAAATTACAGGGGAGCTGGAGACAAAGTTGTGAGAAGGCTTAGAAATCAATACAAAACTTATGCTCTTAGTACCAACGTCGATCCTTCTTCGAGGAAAAATTTGGTTCATAGCCAATTGTGTGATAAAATTGCACCAACGTGAAAGACGACTGCGTCTCCAACGCAAGCAAGGTGAACTGACGAAGGATATCATCTTTGTGCATAACAAGCAAAGAGCACTGATGGAAGACAGCTTGTTTTTCATTGAAAATCGATCAGCTTCACCAGCCGACGCAACCATGAGGTGCAACCATGAGCATCGATAGGTCATCATGGTGATGCATCATCCATTTGGCATCAAGTTTGGGTGAGTCACCTATGAAGTTCGACAAATCCTCACTATGGTCTGTTTCTTCTCAGTAATCAAGCTCGAGGAAGGAAGAACCACGTGGCAGAGGACAGTGAGGCGGAACAACAATGGCCATCCAATTTTGTGCAGTTCCACTGAAATTGAGGAAGACATGCCCGGGTATGGAGACACGCATCGCTGTTTCCAAAAATATAAAAAAGGGTTAATCAAAAGTACACCAACAAACAGAAGCATCATAATTATATCTTGATGGGAACTAAACCAGGATACCCGAGAAAAAAAGCATTTCTTCACTTAACCAGTGATAGTACTACCACCATATGGACAATGACCGCACAACCACCATGTACTTTTTGTCGAAACAACATGTATACCTCCACCGAGGCATAAGTCAGGACAACTTTTCGAGTGGCATGTCCTCTATAATAGTACTAGTAGGTGATGTTGGACCAGCCGACGAACCCTAGCTACTATGCATGGGGAGCTGGGGAGTAGTCGCATAGAAGAAAACCCGCACGCAGCGACCTAGGGAGCTGGACCAGTACAAGAAGTTATACCTCAGGTGGGCGAGATGTCGTTTAGGCGGGCGGGCGGGATCTGCCCACACGACGGTAGCGAACAAGGGCACGGAGGATCTTCGTCTGCGCCAGCCCCAGCTCCGAGAGGACGGTGCACATCGGCTCCCTCCGTCGCCGACGGCGACAACGTCAATGCTGCATCTCCTCACCTCCCGCAGTGGACGGGATTCGGCCGGATCTGTGACCACCAGTGAGGAGAGAGATAGACTGGACACTGTCATCTTGTTTTGATATGGAGAGGGTGAGAGAGCGAGACGCGAGAAACTCTATCAAACAAGAGGCTATAATGGAGTAAAAAAATCTCTCCATAGCAGTGGTTTTAAATAGAATACGCGCGTTCCCCGAAAAAAGAAACGAAAACCGGCGGACAATTTTTTAAGGGTCTGTTTAGGACACATCTAGATGTGACATAGTTATGTCACATCTAAGTTGATGTCCACTCTGTTTGTGGTCTATTTTTTTGTCCTAGTTTTTTTGTTTCTTGTTGCTACATTATATACTTGTGGGAGCCTAGATGTGATATCCTTAAATAACATCTAGATGTGAATTAGACAAACTGATTTTCTAACGTACCAAGAAAGAAAACTCGATCAAAAACACGCCCCCGCTTCCAGGTCGCGAGAGTCTTCGCGCACACACTCATAGACATAGACATGCATATCCGTGTTTACATAAAATTCCATTTCCATCTCCATCTCCAATCATATTTGTCCAACTGGCACATTATTTACGTTGTTAATTATATACACAACAATATTAACGTACAACATCTCTTGTTTGCGCACGTCCGAACCGCTGCCACGGCCGGTCCTGACCAACCCGAACCCTCTTCATCACCCGCGCGTGCTTCCCGACCGAAACGGTCAGTGCCGCATTCATGCCCGGCCAGAGCAAACGCGACCTCTCACTGGCGCCGGCATTGAAGCGGCGCGCTGGCCGAGAGAGCGTCGCCCGCGGTGCTTCCGGGTGCACGCGGCTGCTCCGCGTTCAAAGGTCAGAATAGCCGGCTACAACATGCATGTAAAAAGTTCTTGAGAGTCCGTGCTACAGCTAGCTGTCCTCCCCAACTCGTCAATCTCTCTCCATGGCGCGATCCATCGACAAGCAGGCGGGAAAGTTATCGTATACTCAGTTTGCAGTGACTGGCATGCCGAGCGACCGTGTGGGGTCGAGCCGTGGAGGAGGGTGAGACACGAACACGACAGATGTGATTTAAACGTTGGTTTTGCTCGATGGCGCGATACAACGAAACGAAACGTTGGTTTCTCTCCGTTTCCATTTTTTCTCCGGAAAAACGGAAACTTTCCACTCCATTTTCATTCCTATTCCAAGGTTGCCCCGTTACAACATTCCATCAAATACAAAGGAAAACTAACACGCATGCTGATGCATCTCAATGTTTCACAGATCATAGCCAATATTTACTTCACAACTAAAGAAAAAAGTTGTGAGAGCGTGTACGAAAGAAAAACTACTGATGGGGTCACTACGACTTAAACCCTAAACCCTAAACATGATTTAATTCCATGGCCAGGTAGAACCTGTCGAAGGAAAGACGGCTGGCACCCTCGGATCATACGATGCTTTTGTGCAGTTCCACTAAAATTGACCTGAGCATCCCTGATGGCAAATATATTGAAGAAGTGTGATTAGAATAATAGTACTGGCACTAGTTCATGAGACATAAACTCATCACAAGTAGAAGCCGGTAGAAGTAGAGAAATATCGACATGGAGATGGAGCTACGGCAGTGGAGCAAGCCGGCTCCAAAAGGAAGATGGACTACCTAGGACGTCGGGCTGTAGCTAGAAGGGCGGTTGGGACGCGGCATCGGCCCATACCGCGGTGACCCCCGATTGGGACACACCGACTGTGGGTTTTCTCCCTCGCCGATGTCGACCGCATCTACGCAGAACATTGTTCCCTTCCCCCAGCTGCGGGATCAGGCCCATCGTTCTATGCTTGTGAAGAGAGCAACCTTAACAAGCAGGCTTGTAGCTTAGGCTCCTGCTAGTGTATATATAGTGGTTTTCTTTTTCTCTCCATATCAACCATTTTATATTGTGTACGTGTCATTCAAGAGTGAAATGATGGTTGCTTATTCCGACTAACTTACTGTGTGATTTGACTGCTCCTTAGTGGCCCCTACACGTACTCCCCCTACGTGTATGCAACAGTCACACGTATAGATGGACGCAAAAACGCGCGCGACGCCCTAATGCATGCATGTACGAGCACATGATGGAACACACACGGTCACGCTAAGTGCTCAACCTACACGTGCATGCACATACATACTCAGTTAGTGTGAGCTAGTGACCGTATAAACACCGGAATATATATATATATATATTGAGCGCAATGAGCGTATTATGAATTCCATTGACCGTATTTTTACAAATATACAGTGACAGACAGTGTATTTATCTCGTTTGAAATTAATCCATATTAACCGGAGAGGAGGCAGTATGGACTAGCATTACTTGCACGCGGTGGCTCGCAGGACAAGGAGAAACTTTTGACTAATGCAAGCTCTCCCTCGCTCAGGCGGTGGACGTGCAACAGTTAATTCAGTGTCAGATTGCCAGAAGCATACACTATACTACTGGTGCTACTATTGTTCGACTTCCCGAATAGGCGAACAGCCAAGCGCAAAGTTTACTAGTACTAGTACTACTAATATAGTCTATAAAGGTACGTACTATACTAGTACTAAGAACAGGATGGAGGAGCATCTGCACTCTTATTATAATTTTAAAATGTGATAAAGCAATCTTCAACACATTTGGTTCTCTTCGAGGGTTCTCGCATGTGATAATGGAAGTTGATTGCATGGAACACTCGCCACAATTCTCGCTTAATTCTGGCTCATATCCTGTTACAAATAGTAGCGCTTGGTAATATTTCCTCTTTTTTGTTATTCAGCATGTAAACAGGTCATCAAACCTTGCGGCGCATCTTCGTGCAAACCGTGCTTGCTGCACTTTGAATGTGGCCGAGAGCTGGCTTGATGAAACACCTCACTTCCTACTTCCTTTTTTGCGGGGTACCTCGCTTCCTAGTGACCAGTGTCTTGGCTGATCGTCCTAAGAATGCTTATATATATGAATAAAGCTCTCTCATTTACCCGCAAAAAAGATTAAGCCATATTAACCGGAAAGGAGGGAGTATGGACTAGCACTACTTTTTGGTGTGTCCCGTCAACTCGCAGAACGAGGAGAAGCTTGCAGGACAAGGTGAAGCTCGCTTACGCCTTTTGACTAATGCAACCTACCCTCGATGGACATGCATCAGTCCATTCGGTGTCAGATTGTTAGAGGCATACACTGTAGTACCCAACATGCAGAGTACCATCATTGTTCGACTTCACGAAGAGGGGAAGAGCCAAGCGCAGTAGTATGAGTACTACTACTACTAGAACCGCATGGTGGAGTGTTTGTACTCTTATTTTTTTATCTCTGATAAAGTACACGTTTATTCCGGAGAAGGGCGGAAAATGGCAGCCCAACATGTAATGAATGATATCGATCAACCAACCATGCTCGAATATATCTTGGCCTCCATGCGAACCCGTCTATGTGTTCTCGCTCCTCGTCTCTCTCAAGGAATGGCGGGTTGGCTCTTTGCCGTCAATTGAGATCGGTTTGCTCACACTCCTGTCCCACATGTCAGTGATATGCCAAGAGGAGGTGCGTTGACCGACTGGCCATACACGTACTTGGTTTTGAACCTTCATACTACTCCTCCCTCCGTCACAGTTTACAGGGCGCGCTTCATTATGATGCATTTCTCTCAATGCATTTCCACCACCAGAGAGATTTTAGACGCGTTTGGTTTAATGCTCAATTAATTAGGGCGTGGTAACCGCAATCAAGTCCACAATTTTCTCTCCATGTACTCTGTACTACTACGGAGCGGAGTAAGTGCATGCATGTGTGTACCCGGGGTGGAAGCACTGCATGCATGTGTGTACGCATTATTCCCTCTAGTAATAGACGCCGTGCTACAACTACCAATGCTATTTTTCAGGCCGATCGCTAGTCGCCTTGGTCCCACAGATCTTTTTTCTTTTTTCTGAAGCGCACTGTATAAACAGTGACAGATGGAGTAGTATGAGCGGATTCAAAGAAGAGCGTATTGATGGTTGCTTCTTCAGAGCAACTTACAGTGGGAAAGGTGGGGCTTACAATTTGACTGCTCATTACTCACTATTATTGCGGCGCAACGACCAGGCTGAGTCTCCCATGCGGTTGTGCACTACCCCCTCGGTTCTTAAATATACTCCGAAGTATATTTGTCTTTCTAGAGATTTCAACGAGTGACTACTCAAATATTTGTCTTTTTAGAGATTTCAAATGGATTGGCACATATGGATGTATATACATATTTTAGAGTGTAGATTCTCTCATTTTGCTCCGTATGTAGTCACTTGTTGAAATCTCTAGAAAGACGAATAGAATATTTAGGAACGGAGGGAGTACACATACGAAGCAAAATGAGTGAATCTACACTCTAAAATATGCCCGTTTGAAATTTGTAAAAAGACAAATATTTAGGAACGGAGGAGTATAATTTTGTGCATGGCACATGGACCCGGATGATGAAGAGGCTTCTCGCAATGCTATCAAGCTTCCATCATTTGTGTACATAATTTACGTACTATACAAATAATTTTCCAGCGAGACATGAAATTGTACAATGGTGTGAGCTTTCAGCTTCTGTTTCGCGTGTCTTGCCATCGATGCTCTTTTGGAAACAATAAAAAATAACTTCCTTGCTAATGCATGCCAATTATTAGCAGATCAGAGCTAATAATTACATTACATCACAACTGAAGACAGAGTTGTGAGAAGGTGCTAAATTAAAACTGATCCATGCTTTCATTGGCAGCAACGTCCTCCCAGCTCTGTCTAAATCAACAAGGCATGTTGGGAAAAAAGTAGCTGTCTGGAGCATGCAACATTCCAATCATTTTGTGCAGTTCCACTAAAATAGAGCTGAGTGTCCCTGTTCCAAAGATATTAAGTGTGATTACAATAATAGAGGACTGCTGATGAAACAATAAACACATAAATAGAAGCCGGTCACCTTTGCAGTCTCTCTTAAGACTAACTAGTTGGAGAAGATTAGGCTCGGAGTTGGATGAGGAGGATAGAGCAAAACCAATCTCCCTTTGTCCAGCCGCACTGAAATGTAGAGACGTTGCCCATGTGACATTTTAGTACAGCTGCACAAAACACTCTTAAGAAAAAAGTGATTTGTGCAGTTCACCAAAAGGTCAAAATAGCAACGAGGTGAAATGGATAGCCCTTTTTGCAAAAAAGAGGTAGAAAGGAAACAATTACTGGCCAATAACAGTTGATGACACATGCGACGACAAAAAAGAAGCATATTCCTTGCCCTAAGGGAAGATAACAACACGGTTGTGTTTGTCTAAAACGGTGTGAGGACGAGAATGCAATATGGAAAGTACGCTGGACGAGCTACGTTTTGGGCAAAGAACTATGGAAGATCCACATGGAGCAACGTGGGAGGACTTGCAGTGGAGCAAGGCCGGAGGGGATACCTGGAGGTCGTCGGAATGTAACTAGGTGAGAGACAGCGGGCGGAATCTGCGAGCAGGTGGCGTAGGCCCTGCCGCGCCGGAGCTTGGTCAGAGAGAACGTCGTGTACCGCAGATCGAGATATGCTGGCTCGCCGCCGTCGAACGGAGAAACGATGCACTTCCCCCCTTTCCCCCAGCGGATGGGATGCGGCCGGATCAGTGACCAACGGTGAGAGAGAGAGAGAGGCCACCACACTCCCTTTCCCCCGACGGACGGGATGCGGTCGGATCAGTGACCAACGGTGAGAGAGAGAGAGAGGCCACCGCAGCCTTGTGTGAGATACTCTGAAGAGCGACAAACCAGGCACGCAAGGCTCCATTGTATATAGTGAGCGGACTACCTTTTTCTCCATAAAAATCTTTTTATATTCTGTGTACGTGCCATTGAGCGCTATAACTTTATTTAAAAATAACGCGGCAACGCGTCAAGTCGAACTTTGTTTCGTGCAGGCGTGGTACACGACCTCCCTAGGTAAACAACCGCTACAGGCGTTCAAATTAGCATGTGGGCTGCCATTTCATAAAGAAATGAGCTCCACCGTGTACCCGCGCGGGTGTGTCTGGGCATGAAGCGTGAGTACATGCACGGTGCACCTATTCTCTTCTTGTATACGTAAACCACCTACATGGGGTTGTGTGAGAGAGATACAAACCTAGAGAGATATAGTGTGTGGGTTCTTGAGAGTTTTTTTGGGGGGGGGGGGGGTTCAATCAAAAAATGTAACATATGCAATGTGTGTGAAATAGAGTCCTGGATATAACATATATATAGAGGGGGCGATACACGAGAAGATAGTGGAGGTATCACCGGCTTGAGGTGTCCATAGAATCGAAAAGAGGGATGATCTGTGTGTGTGTGTGCGCGCGATTGATAAAGAGTGCCATCGAATTTGTGTGTGCCCACGTCCAAGATATAGAGTGGCTGGCCTACTGGAACGTGAGAGGGGACATGTGCAGTTTGTCTCTGTGGCATGGATACCTACCTGCAGTGCTTGACTATTGGTGTGTGGTGGGGGAAGAGGGAGGCCCAATTAACTATAGAGGTACAATGGCTGGTATATGTGAGGAGGAGGAGAGAGGCCTACCTCATGTATTAAGGAGATCGATTTGCCTCATGTATTAAGGGAGATCGATCGGCATCCATGCATATGTGCAGGAGAGGAATAAGGTTGGGAGAGAGACAGAGCTAGAGTGTTGGAGGGGGTGGTAGTGGAGTTGCTTCTAACAAATGGTGGGATAGGCTTGCTAGACAAACGGAGGGCACGCCCGCAATATCAATAAGAGAGGAGATGGCTGCTTGTTGTCTGTGCACGTGCGTGTGAGAGACGGGTCAGGAGGCATGCACGAATGATGAGGGGGGACGATGTGGCTGTGGTAAGCAGACATAACTACATAGGAAGATCAATCGCCCTTTGTTAGAGAAAGGAGAGACATAACTTGTGAGGTACGTCGATCGATGGGGGGTAGTTAAAGTCGATCCAGGTATATGTTGGGAGATCGATCGGTATACATGCATGTGTGTGGTAGAAGCAAACGACGCACGAGGAGAAGGATAGAGATAGAGGGATGCATGTAGGAGGTGGTACGAGAGGCATACTATATCGAGCGGGGAGGAGTGTGCGAGTACGAGAACAATGAAAAGAGTGGTGGGAGTGAGGCATGGACGGTGACAAGAGAAGAGGGGAATCTTGTGTTTGTGCTAGGCACACCTGGCTAGAGAGGCATATCGATCGATGTGTGCCGTAAAGAAGGAGCTGGGGGGGCCTACACACACCGTGGGTGAACGACCTAAAGTGAAAAGACGAATTTGCACGATGGAGCTAGAGAATGCTGAGGGAGGGTGAGAGGGATGCGGGCATGTGCATGCACAAGAGAAAGTTAGCGCTAGCTACAAAGATAAGAGGGTTGTGTGGGTGTAAAAGACGAATAGAGATCATATATACTTCATTATAAAAAGCGAATTCGTATATTTGAAAAATTTATCATAGTGTTTTAAACCGACGCATGTGTGAATATATATAACGGTGATACACATGGTGTGTTTATGAACATGTTATACTACATTTAATATATTTTATCTCTACTCTTATAAAAAATGGAGTTGATGATGATGGTGTGCCTGCCATCCTACATTATAGGCCGTTCGATTTATATCTGGCGGATAGCAAGGAAACTATGATGGTTGAAGTTGGCAACAATCATGATTGTAGATTCTTATTGAAATAGAGAAACGAATTCAAATTTAGTTCAAATTGCAGTGGTAGTATAGACATTTGGAATGCACTAAAATGTTGGTATGAGTAGGTTACATGCATTATACAGCAAGCGAAAAAAATTAATCGGACATAACATGGATTCATACTCCCTCCTTCCATCTATATAGATGGAACGAGGGAGTAGCTTTGAATAGCATTTGTATAGTAAAACGGGGCAAGACTCTCTCTTTGTGTGGTGTGAATAGTTTTATTTTTTTCGTTTTCTTTTTGGTTGAGGGAAGTGCGAATTGATTTGGTACGTACAAGTACAATATTACTACACGTTAGGCTTGTCCCTAAAATTCAACCCGCGTCTTGTTATATCCCGAAAATTCAGATATCGTGCTCCCAAAACTGGCGCCTTTACAACCCACGCCTTGCTATCCCGAAATTACAATGCGCGCGAAAACTCCCTCCAGCTGCCAAATCTCGACACGCGAAATCCCCCTTATAACCCCGAGCCAAAAGGGCCGCTAGTTCAAATCGGTGGGGTACTTTTGGAACACACCCTACATTTTGGACAAGCGCATCCCTAAGTCATGCTTCACCCCCTCCCATTGCCCCCTTTTCGCCATTCGAAATCCCAGGCCGTCATAACCTCTCCGCTCCAGCCGCGAAACCCCACCCTCCTCCGTCCGCCATGTCACCGCTGCCCAGCCGGAGCCTCTTCCCCGACGACGTCGTCCACCGCAACAGCTCGACGTCCCTCGTCCACCTCCCCGGATGAGGATCCGTCGTCCATCTCGCCGTCCTGCCGGTTCAGCCGCCCCATCCTCCACCTCCAAGGAGCTGCTCCGACGATCGCCTCGTCTATCGCGGCTGCTCCATCCCCACAGCTTCGCCTTAACCTACTCCACCAGAACTGCAGCATCCTCACCGACTCCTCGGACGAAGCCGAGGCCTACTCGGCGCCATCAAAGAGGTTGTACACTCATCGCATCGCACCTTCTCCTTAACTCGACCTCCCGGCGCCGATGGTGCTCCATCCTGCACCCCCATGGAGTGGCTACCTTGAAGCCGGCGCCACGGGCGACATCTCCATGGCGGCTCTCCCCCAGTGCGAGGCCCCTTCGGCGGCGGCGACCATACCAGTCGGATCTGCTATTGCTGCTCCGGCTCTCGCTCGCTCGCTCGCGCTGCTGCTGCTGCTTTGGCTCTCGCTCGATCGCTCGCTCGCCTAGCTGCTGCTGCTGCTCTCCCCCTCGCTTGTGCTGCTGCTTTGCTCCGATTAAGCCACACTTCAGTCGACTGAATCGACTTTTGGGTCAGTCGATTTTCAGGGGTTGGGGGGGCTCGCCGGAGTGAAGGAAGAACCACCCGCAGCGGGGACGGGGGCTCGCTGGAGAGGTACCCCACTATCTATCTTAGGGTTCAGGGTGGGGGGTGGGGGGCCTAGAGGGCTGACCGGGGCAGCGGTGGCGAGTTGTTTCGGGGCGGCGAGGTGGCGTTGGGGCCGGCGGTTCGGCCGGTGGTGGCAGGTGGCTCAGGGGTGTGCAGGTTGAAGATGAACTGCAGGCCCTCCCTAAACTACATGTCAAGTGCCTCTCTGCTACCATTGCGTTCAGTTTCGACAGTAGCATTCAGATTCCACAGTAAATTTCAGTTTCGATAGTTAAGTTCAGAGTCAACAGTTTTTACCTCATCTGTTGTAGTCAGGTGGTTTTTGGTGATGTTAATTTTACATCCATTTTTCATCATCTATTGGAGATGCTATTAGAATCCCACTTGAGATTGACGATGTCTGTCTTGTGCTGCTTCAGCCTTGACGTCCTACGGCTCACCGGAGTTGCTCCAACGACAGAACGATCCATCACAACAGAGCAGTTCCCTGGACGCCGTCTACAGATTCCTCAGATCTTCCTCCACACCTTCAACAGCCACGTCTGCCTCAAGTGCTTCAGCGACCAAACCAATGATGCTGAGGTCGACACGGCTACGGCAAAGAGGTTGTACACTTGTCGCATCACTTATTACTATACATTCACGTCGATCCATTAGGGCTATTTTGGTTCAACGAAAAAACGTCGATCCACTGGTTGTTACCATCACTCTAAATTTCTGCATGCTCTCCTTACATAATCTCACCATATTTTTGTCGTATGCATGTCAGATATTGTACACAGTCATGCTGAACATGTAGAGAAAAAGAGAAGAGTTTTGCGCGGCAATACAATGTCATGCAGACATCGCTCCATGGTGGGTTCAATGGCAAACCCTCCCCACCCCTCTCCAGATTGTAATCCAGAGGAAGATATCTATTCTGAGGGGTATTCAGATGCCGCTGACCACTCCTATTTACCCCCCAAGGTGTTTGCTCTACCTTGGCATGATGATGTTAGTCATATCATGCATATGTTGCCTTGCAGTGCCTACTTTTGACATCATATATGTCATCTGCTTAGTTTAGACATGTTCTGTAATGGCACCTGTTTAGTTTCTATATCATATATGGGAATTATGCAGTCTCATGTCTTTTAGCCAGCCATAATATATGTGAAATGTGCAATGCCATCCTGTTTAACCAGGCATCATATATTTGAATGATATCTTGCCCATCCTTTTCTTCATTACATTTCCATTTGTCGACAATGTTTGTACATTAAACTACTCTTCCAGTGAATCAGCCATTTGGGTGGGAGAAGGAAAAATCGATAGTGGAAACAAGGCCTTCAGAGCAGGCAGTGCTACCTGTCGAAGCAGATCTCTTGTTGGGTCCCGATAGCTCCTCGGAGATGGATTCAGAGACAGATGACCAGTCCTATTCACCCACTGAGGTGTATGCTCTAACTTGGCACGGTTATACTGCTCATATCATGCATACGGTGTCTTGCATTGCATAGTTTAGACATCATATACACAATATTCAACACCATGTTCTTAGTTCAGACATCATATCGAATGCCCTCTGTTTAGCATATAAATCACATATGTGAATTAAATGATGCGATCCTGATTACTTAGATAACATGTAGGTGAATTATGTCATGCGATCCTGCTTAGTTATTCATCATATCTTTGAATTATGTTATGCTATGCTACCAGTTTAGATAGACATCATATATGTGAAATTATGTCATGCTATCCGTTTTAGTTAAACAATATACATGTCAACTATTTCATGCCCTCTTTTTTCCACACTATCTATTGCATCTGTCTCTCATACAATGTCTGTACATTCAACTATGTTTCCTATTTATAAGCCACTTGAATTGGAGAGGGTGATGCCAGTATCTAGCGGAATAAAAACACAGTCTTCAAATAAAACAGTGCTACCTCTTGGTGGAGATAACACCCTGGTTGTACATGCACAAGAACCAGCCCTACCACACATAACCCAAACTCTCGCAGATTGTACCCCTACTGCGATGGATAGAGAACCAGCTTCACCCAATCTAACCCCAACCCCAGCCGATAGTAACCCAGTTCCTGTTTAGACAGCACCATCTCCACCACAGAGCTCCCAAACAAGAGCAGTTAGTAAGGCAGCTCTAGTGCCCAAAGGGCCAATACTATCACGGCGAACCCCAACTCCACCAGTTAGTATGCCTATTCCTGTGGAGGAAGCACAACCAGCCAGTCGTAGTTTAGCATCTATCGCATTTGATATTGTTAAATCGTATGTGCGTATCTTCCCATCTTGGAAATATTATACTGAAGATGAAGGAAAATGCCAGTTGCAGGTGTTTGTCCAGGAGTTATGTGTAAGTAATGTTATTCATGGCAATTACTTTGCTTCGTCCCATACATCCTACCTCCATGATGGTTATAATACAACAATTTTCCCCATTTTTCTCTATAGAGAAGGACCGATTTGGAAACTCAGGATGAGGTAACCCGTGCTAATACCTCTGCTATCTTCAAGAATGCTTGGTGGCAGTATCGGAATTACCTGAAGAAAACATACTTCACCGGCAAAGAAACTCATCAAATTCCCTTACGTTCTCCTGAGACACATTTACTGGACGATGACTGGGAACGCCTTGTTCTGTACTAGTCCCGAACCAAGAATGTGGTAAGGTCTATGAGCTCATTTTCTATTTTTAAGTATTTTATTCTTGCTCTTACTGTACTCTGTTCATGTAGAACAAGTGCCTAAACCTGAAGAACAACTGTTCTAATTTAAGATTCCATTGCTATCATAGTTCAAAAAAGTGCTAGGCGTTAATTGTGCGTTTTGCCACCGCCTTGCGCTTTACTGACCAAAGCGCATGCTTATGCGCAGTTATGCACAGATTATGCGTAGTTATGCGCAATGCGTTTTGCCAACGCCTAGAGCCTAGGCGCGCTTAAGCGCTCGCTTAGGCGCGCCTTTTTTTAACTATGATTGCTTTGCTCTTGTATCACTGTATTTACTCATACAAACTTATTTTAAATTGAAGGATCTAATCGAAACTCCATTGGCACAGCAGGTATGTTCACGCATGTTTCTTTAACAGGTTTGCTCTTATCAATAGCTCTGTTGATTTCAATTTCAATTGTGTATACAGTTGACTTTCATATCATGCACATTACTAGCATCACAACAGAGCCAATAGTGTTGTTGTACATGTAGACCCGTGGTACCCATCTGAAATCTTGTTGTGCCGTGTAGTTTCCCACGCTTTGTATTCTTTCACTGCTGCTTTGTCTTGACTGATATGATCTGAACCATGTTTCTATTTTGATTTGGCAAGACAATGCAATGACCATAGGACATAGATATATGTTTGTTTGATGCTTTTATTATGTACTAGTACTTGGCAATAGAAGACTTGGTAGTTTAATGCTGTCCACCTTACTAATGAACTGGTTCACCGAAATGAGTTTCATATACTAGTACATTCTAAACTTGTTATGTGTCTGCTTGTTTCTTCTTTTGGAATGCTGACAGGATATTGGGGAAGAGTGCCTTATTAAGCAATGGTAAAGGAAGTAATGCAGATAAGGTTCAGGATAGTGACACATCCTTGTTGGTCTCCAACAAAGCTGATAAAACAGCTAAGGAAGACTATCTTGAAGACAGCGAGACAACCCCAAAGTCCTGTCTTGGTTTAGTGTTCGAGTTACTAGCCACTACCGCATGCACAAGCTATTCAAACTCACTGTCTGAATCAGTTCGGTTTCTTGAGTCTCAACTACAAGCTGAAAGACATCGATCAGCTGTGCTGCGACAAGAAGCGGAAGGACTGCGGAAGTCCCTGGAGCATTCATATGCATACTTTCCGGTGCAACAGCAAGCATTGGAGGATTTTAGCGCCAAACAGGACAAAGCTAATCAGCTTGCTAAGCTTATTGCCAGCATGGTGGATACCCAGGATAACATTTCTTGAGCTCTTCTCAAGTTGTTTCAGTTATGCTCTTGTTTTGCTGCCGCGTTTATTTGCACTGGTGGCCAATTTTGACGGCCAGTGTATGTAATATGCTGCTTTGTTCCCTATATTTGCACTGGTGGCGAACTTTGATGCCCAGTGGATGTAATATGTGTAATAGCGGTAATAGGCTAGCCTTAATTGCTTGCTTATTTATTTCCTTATTGTCTTGTTTAGTTGTTTGCTTGTAGTCACTGCAGTTCTTTTTTTGTGTTTTTCTAGTGGCCACAATAGCCTATTTTTGGTAACTAGGCCAAAATAATCATGGCAACACACGGACTGTTGTAACCATGGGCCTCCTACAGGCCGTATGATCCATGGGCCTTCGTCCGGCCTAGGACCATTGGCCTTCTATACGGGCCGTAGGATCCATTGGCCTTCTATACGGGCCTTAGGGATCAATGGGACTTCTATGGGCCGTAGGGTCCATGGGCCTTCTACGGGCCGTACTATCCATGGGCCTCGTACGGGCCGTAGGATCCATGGGCCTTCTATGGGGCGTATCATCATTTCGCCAATCATGGGCCGTACTATTCGTGTACCATAACGGGACGTTAATAGGCCGTATTTGATAACTCTATGAAAACAGCCCAACGATTTTTTTGACATGAAAACGGCCCAACGTATTAATGGTCCGCAAACGGGCCGACTGTAACGACGGGCTGAATTTGGCCCACAAGCAGAAAATGACAGTAACGGGCCATATGTAACCGAATGCTACAAATGAGCCCAAGAATCAATGGGCCCTGAGAAGGCCGAAAGATAACTTGGGCTGGAAATGGCCCAATGGAATAACGGGCCGTTAATGGGTAAAAAGTGATACACTGTTCATTACGGGCCAGTTTCACCATGGGCCATTAATGGGCCGGGAGTTACAAAGGTCCTCATATGGGCCGAAAGAAGTCATGGGCCATACATGGGCTGGAAGTTAAAACAGGCTGAATCATATTGGACGGCCCAAATGATGCTACTGGGCCTAATTGGGATAGGGCGTAACGGGCCCTGGGTTAGCGGGCTGTAAATGGGCTATATGCGAACAGGCCGTTAACAGGCTTTCCATGGGCCGGCCCGCCACCTTTTGACCAAGTCAAACGGGCCGGCCTTTTCACAGGAATGGGCCTCTGTTGGGCCGTGCCACGTGTTGCCGTATCATAGGCGCCTTCGGTCCAATGAGTGGATGACATCTGCCCAACGGTGAGCCGACACGTGTTTCCTCCAGCCAATGATGATTTTACACGTGGAAAATCCCCATTGGTTGGGGCTGTTAATGGGTTATCGGATCCAAAACCCGACCCGATAGCTTAACGGCGTTCCGTTACGGTGGATGCCACGTGTCGGTCACCCTTGACAAAAGCACTTCTGTGACACGCGATTTATCGTCATGGTAGTGGACACTTCCGTGATGATAATTTTGGTAATGTCATGGAACACTTCTACGACAGCACATGTATGACTATCTTGATTCTATCATAAATTTGTCATGGATGTACATGCATGACAAGAAACGCGACCTACTATGACAAACACGTATCATCATGGAAGTGTATTTTTTGTAGTGTCAATGATAGCTGAAAGGCTGGCGAGCGTGTGCTTATGAAGGTTATACGGGAGAAAAATAATCTCCAGGACGCGAACACCCGACTGGACGTCGAATTAAAGGATGTGCGGGCCTAGCTTGCTGACTCCGTGAAGGAGAATAAGAGGCTTTAACGCGGCATATTTAGTAAGTGCTTTAACGAACCACTATAAAGTTCGGCGAAGAAGCGTGCTAACAGAATTATGTCTGTAGGTATGTTGATAGGTCGTTCCAAAGAGGAGATGCTCGGATCCGCAGACGATCTTCTGCAGGAGCTCTCACAATTGCACGAACAAGTTCGACAGGTGATGTAGGGCATTACCCAGGCCTTGTGGCCATCCGCCTCCCTGCCAGGAGGCATGGTGATGTAGGGAGGAACCCTATAGCGACGATCTTTCACGTTTGGAGTGGATCCTACGGGGAATCACAAAGAACACGAGGAAGCACAAAGGGAAACATGGGAAAGACGAGAGGGAAACACTAAACCGACAAGGAATCAATCACACAAGTGCTAGATCACCGAACACAAAGAGTAACACATGATCCACAATCAACAATGGTAAGGATGCAAAGGAACCGTTCTTCTCCGTGAGGAGGTCTTGATGGGCTTCCCTAGAAAGGGGTCTTGAATCCGCTTGGGGGATCTTCTCCGAAGAGGTCGTGAACTCTGAGGAGAAGTATCCAAGTGGATGAGCAAAGGCTCTCACACAAATATGAGCTAATCCAATGCTAACCCTAGCTAGGAGGTGGGAGAGGCCTATTTATAGTATTAGTGCAAAAGGGGGCGAAGTGGAGGGGTACATGGGCTTCGGCCCGAAACTGTGCGCAGACAGGTACCGGACGTCTATTGGGGACCGATCGTCCGGTGGCTCATGGGGGTCCGGTCGTCCGGTGTCATCGGACGTCCACTGGATGCGTTCTGTGAAGGAGGCGCCGGTCGTCCGGAATCTTCATACTTCCGTTAATATCCCTTATGTTGGGGGGTGCCGGACGTCCGGTGACTTCGGTCGTCCGCTCGCTGGAGAGTGTGGCCGGTCGGTCGGTGCGGGCCGGACGTCCGCTCGCTGGGGCCTGCGTTGGCTGGGACTTGGTAGCTGGGGCTTCAGGCGCCGGACGTCCGGTCCCGACCGGTCGTCCGGTAGCTGGAGTTTTCTCCGGTAGATCTTCTTCTTGACCTTCGCGGTTGGTAGCTTTGCCTCCTTGTTCGATGGATGTAGATGCACCATGGCTTTCCTCCAGGTACCTGATCACACACAGAGTGTCCATATGAGGTAGTAGCCAAGTCTCATGAGTAGAGAGAGGAAGTTCGGAAAGGAGCGAGTTCACCTTATCTTCGATAGCCTTTGCTCTAGCTCTTGTCATGGGTCCAAGTGGTGTTGAGGGAGATGTAGATACGTCCATGGGGATGAGCGAGGGATGCTCCGCATCATCTCTCCCCCCTTGGGAAAGATCTGACCACGGATCAAAAGCTTCATCTCCATGGTATGGCGAAAGGTCCTTGACGTTGAAGATGTCGCTCACATTGTACTTGCCTCGTGGCAGGTCTATCTTGTAGGCGTTGTCGTTGTAGCGTGCTAGCACCTTGAAGGGTCCATCGGCTCGAGGGAGAAGTTTGGACTTGCGTTCGTTGGGGAAGCGGTCCTTTCGAAGGTGTATCCACACAAGATCGCCAATGTTGAAGATCATGGGTTGCTTGTTGACGTTGAGCTTGGTCGCTAGTCGTTGTACTTGGTGCTCGATGGTGTGCCTTGTATCCTCATGCATCTTCTTGATGTAGCTTGCCCGTGCACTCGCATCCATGTTGGTGCGCTCTTGTAGAGGAAGAGGTAGAATATCCAATGGTGACAACAGGTTGAAGCCGTAGACAACCTCGAAGGGGGACTTGCCGGTAGTCGAATGTCTTGCACGGTTGTAGGCGTACTCGGCGATGGGTAGACATGCCTCCCACTCCTTGATGTTCTTCTTGATCAACACGCGAAGTAGAGTGGAAAGAGTCCGGTTCGTCACCTCCGTTTGGCCATCGGTTTGAGGATGGTATGCGGATGAGAACAAGAGCTTGATTCCGAGCTTGGCGCATAGTGTCTTCCAAGAGTAACTCAAGAACTTGACATCGCGGTCTGAGACGATTGTCTTTGGTACTCCATGGAGACGCAAGATTTCCCTACAAAAGAGATTTGCAACGTGTGAAGCATCGTCTATCTTGTTACAAGGAATGAAATGTGCCATCTTAGAAAATCGGTCCACAACAACAAACACGGAATCCTTTCCATTTTGAGTTCTAGGCAAACCAAGTACAAAGTCCATGCTAATGTCTTCCCAAGGTTGATAAGGAATAGGAAGAGGCATGTAAAGACCATGAGATTGAGCTTTAGACTTAGCTTTGCGACATGTAGAGCATCGGGTGGTGAAGCGTGAGACGTCTCGAAACATCTTGGGCCAAAAGTAGTTCTTGGAGAGCATGGCGAATGTCTTATCTCGTCCAAAGTGTCCCATGAGTCCGCCTCCATGAGCCTCTTGCAAAAGTAGCAAACGAAGGGAAGACTCGGGAATGCAAAGTTTGTTAGCTTTCATAAGATAAGCATCCTTGATATAGTATTGTTCCCAAGAAGTATGCGTCCAACACTTAGCATAAGGAATAGCAAAAGATAGATCATTAGCATACAAGTCTTTGATGTGCTCAAAACCAATAACATTCAACTCAAGTTTAGTTACAAGCGTACATATGCGTGAAAGCGCATCCGCAACTACATTTTCCTTACCCTTAATGTATTTGATCACATAGGGGGAAGATTCGATAAATTCACTCCATTTGGCATGACGCTTGTTCAACTTAGTTTGACCTTTTAAGTACTTAAGCGTTTCATGATCGGTATGGATGACAAACTCATGAGGCCTAAGATAATGTTCCCAAACATGTAGTACACGCACTAAAGCATACAATTCTTTGTCATATATTGGATAGTTAAGTTGAGCACTAGAGAGTTTTTCACTAAAATATGCAATGGCTCGTTTTTCTTGCATCAAAACTCTGCCAATTCCGGTACCACTTGCATCACAATGAACCTCAAAAGTTTTGTCAAAATTGGGCAAAGCAAGAATCGGAGCATGAGTAAGCAAAGACTTGAGCTCATCAAAAGCGGTGGATTGCAAAGATCCCCAAACAAAAGGAACATTCTTCTTACTCAAAGCATGCAAAGGAGCGGCAATTGTGCTAAAATCTTTCACAAAGCGGCGATAAAAACCCGCAAGACCAAGAAAACTACGCACTTGTTGCAAATTGGTGGGTTGGGGCCAAGTTTTAATTGCTTCAATTTTAGTTTCATCAACATGGACACCCTTGGAAGATACAACAAAACCCAAGAAGACCACTTTGTTAACACCAAATGTGCACTTTTTCATGTTGGCATAAAGACTTTCCTTGCGAAGTGTT
This sequence comes from Triticum timopheevii, assembly GCA_963921465.1. Classification (NCBI taxonomy): domain Eukaryota; kingdom Viridiplantae; phylum Streptophyta; class Magnoliopsida; order Poales; family Poaceae; genus Triticum; species Triticum timopheevii. The sequence continues at coordinate 329,865,367 of OY997274.1, read as the reverse complement.
TGTAAAACAGCCCTAACATGATCAAGATGCTCTTTCATGGTTTTGCTAAACACAAGAATATCATCGAAGTAAACCACAACAAAGACTCCAATATAAGGTCGAAGTACATGATGCATGAGACACACAAAAGTACCAGGAGCCTCCGATAAACCCATAGGCATAACTAACCAGTCATATAAGCCAAATTTGGTTTTGAAAGCAGTTTTCCATTCATCACCCTCGTGAATGCGTATTTGATAATAGCCACTTTTAAGATCAATTTTTGAGAAAAAGTTGGCTCCACTAAGTTCATCAATCATATCATCTAAGCGAGGGATGGGTTGCCTATAGAGAACGGTGATAGCATTTATAGGTCTACAATCAGAACACAAGCGGAAACTTCCATCGGGCTTAGGCACTAGTATAACAGGAACGACACAAGGGCTTAAGCTTTCACGTACATGACCGTTGTCGATTAGTTGTTGTACTTCCCGTTGAATCTCCTTGGTTTCTTCGGGATTGACACGGTATGCAGCTTTGTTTGGAAGTGGCGCTCCGGGGATGAGGTCGATTCGATGCTCAATGCCTCGTAGAGGAGGTAGACCTGGAGGTAGCTCATCGGGGAAGACATCTTGAAATTCCTGCAAAAGAGATTGAAACACCAAAGGTAGCTCGTGAATGGTGTTAGTTTTTGGTTCTCCATCCTTGCACACAAGGACGAAGTGCATCACACTCGATGGGTTTTCACACACTTCCCTCATCTCACTTTTTGTGGCAAATAGTATGAGATTTTTCTCTCTAGGCGAAGAGGCGCTCAAGTTTGGCTTGTGGCTCTCACTCACTTTTTGGTGGATCTCTTTTTCACTCTTCTCTCTATGGTGGGTGGCTTGCTTGTCGGCTATCACTTGACTAGGAGACATAGGTCGTAGCACATATTCCTTCCCTTTCATCTTGAAGCTATAGTGATTGGTACGCCCGTTGTGGAAGACACCACGGTCGAATTGCCATGGTCGACCAAGAAGGAGGTGGCAAACGGTCATTGGGACCACATCACACTCCAAAGTGTCCTCATATTCACCTATTTTGAAGGAGACTTGGACCGTATGCTCAACTTGTATAGTGCCGGAGTCACTTAGCCATTGAACCTTGTAGGGGTGCAGGTGTTTCTTCTTGACCAATTGAAGCTTGGAGCATAGTTCTTCACTTGCCAAGTTGTGGCAACTACCTCCGTCGATGATGACCTTGACGGACCTTCCATTGATGCCGGCCTTTGTGAGGAAGATGTGGCATCGTTGGTCTTCTTCTTGTTGATGTTGAAGAGTCAAGACCTTGGAGACAACGAGAGCGGGGCTCGAATCCTCATCACAAAAGACTCTATCATCTTCATCTTCATTCACTCACCGGTGTATGGCCACTTGCTCAAGAGCTTCCATTTCATCTTCACTCATTGAGTCGTAGGTGCCATCGTCGTTGAGGATCATGGTGCGCTTGTTTGTGCATTCATAGGGCTTGTGGCCTCGGCCGCCGCAAGTGAAACACTTGAAGGAGCTTGTCTTGACGGTCTCATTGGTTGGAGTAGATGACGAAGCACGCGGCTTGAAGTTGCTTGTAGTAGGAGGAAGACGACTTGAACTTGTCGAAGTTTTCTTGTAACTTGACTTGTCGTCGTTGCTTGGAGAAGGCTTGGTTGATGTCGAAGTTGGAGTAGTTGTTGAAGCATGGTTATTGGAGAAGCCGTAGGTCTTGGAGGAGTACTTGGCGTACTTGAAGTCATCTTGCACTTGGCGTTCCGCCTTTGTAGCTTGATGCACGAGCTCAATGAGGTTGGAGTAGGGTTGGAAGTCGGCGATCTTCTTGATGGGATGATTGAGTCCATTCAAGAATCGTGCCATTGTTTGCTCATCATCCTCCGTGACATTGGCTCGAATCATGGCAATCTCCATTTCCTTGTAGTATTCTTCAACACTCTTTGTTCCTTGCTTGAGGAGTTGTAGCTTCTTGAAGAGATCGCGGTTGTAGTAGGTTGGCACAAAACGTGCTCGCATGACATCCTTCATTTGAGCCCAAGTGGTGATTGGAGGTTCACCTCTTGCTTGTTGGCGCTCAAGGACTTGTTCCCACCATATGAGCACATAGTCCTGGAACTCAAGTGATGCCATAGCGATCTTCTTCTCTTCCTCATAGTTGTGCAAACGAAAGATTTTGTCGACCTTCAATGCCCATGAGAGGTACTCTTTGGGATCATTGCTTCCATTGAACTTGGGCATTGTGAATTTGAGCTTGCCATTGCATTGCTCTTCATTGTGTTGTTGGCGATGGTGATGATGACGCCCTTGACATGGAGGGTAATCATCCTCATGTTGCTCTTGGCGTGGAGGAAGTCCATGATCAACTTTCTCTTGTTGACCTTGAGGTTGAGGTTGAGCTTGACGAGCTTGTGAGGGAGCTTGTGTAGCTTGACGTTGGACACGCGGATGGTAGTTCCTCTCTTGGATTTCTTCTCGAAGGGCTTCCTCTTGATTGCGCCGTTCGCGATTGCGGTTGGCGATAGCTCGACTTGATGCTTGAAGGGCACGTTCTGCCTCAAGAGCTTGTTCTTCTCGTTGTTGTTGTTGAAGACATTGAACCTCAGCGTCTTGTTGCTCTTGGTGTAGACGCGCTCGTTCTTGTTCTTCTTGGTGACGCCGACGTTGTCGTTCTTGAGCTTGAGCAAACGCTACTTGGTTTGATTGAGGACGAGGGACTTGCTCATCGACTTGCTCTTGTGAATGCTTGATGTGTAGCGGGTTGCGAGATGCATGACGGTCTTGATGCGCGGCTTGTCGAAGAGTGTTCGATGACGGTGTACTTGAGCCGGAGAAGGAGTCGTCGGAGTGTCGACTTGAGTGGCTCCGTCTTGAGTATGACGATGTAGAAGGAGGCCGGTTCACCAACAAGGCGCAGATTTCGTCCATTCTTGCATCGTTCTCTTGCTTGTGCACGTCAAGCTTGTTGTCGAAGTAGTCTCTTGTACGTTGCTCGGAGAGTCGCAAGTCGGTGGCGAGGTTGTCGATGCGGTCGTTCATTGCTTGTTGCTCTTGATGCAACGCTCGTTGTGCACCAAAGAGGTGACTCTTGGTGACGTATGATGACATGTCGTCGTCTTGCTCGATGAAGAGTGGGTTGGTAGAAGTACTTGGCCTATCCATCAATTCAAGCAAAGTGTGAGTGGTAGAAGGAGAAGAACTTATACCAATGTACCTTTGACCGATGTTGATGATGAATCAAGTTCACTCAAATGCGGACAATGAAATAGCACTATTGGTACCAATTCTTATCGGTTCTCACACCTACACAAGTAAAAGCTTATGGTGGAGCTTGGTTAGGATGGTGGCACAAAATTTGATGCAATAGTAAGTGAGCTTCAATAATGTTGGAAATGATTCACAATTTTGCAAATGCAACAAGTAGACCAAGCAAAATAGTGGAACACGGGAACACACACGCAAATAGAAAGATGGGATTGTGCAAACCAAAAGTGAGCCAAAATGTGGAAACCACGAAAATGCTCTTGTTGCACAATACTAGAGAGACGCTAGCACGATTGCACAATAGGCGGATACGGAACTTGTGCAGAACCTACTAGGCAAAAATTCAACAATCTCTATCCTAAGTATGCTATATGTATGGTATTTCGGTGCTATGATCCAAGATGATCTTATATGACAATCTTAATGTTGTATGATGGTATGGTTCTTGCTCATAAGCTCTTTGCTTATCTTTCCTCTTTGCTTAAAAGCTTGGGTGGCTCTTTCACTTTTGAGCTCTTTTTCTCATGCAAAGCTTCACGAACCAAGATAGCAATTGTGTATGCGATGATAACTTTGTGATACACAAGTTGATTCCAAGATATGCACCACGATGGTATGGTATGTATGATATGGAGTATTATAACTAATGTGCACAAGTCACGTTGCCGGCAATACTCAATGGCTAGTATCGATGGGTAAGCTATGCAAAAGTAGGGCCATGTGGGGTATCAATGCAATTGCAAGGTATGACAAAGATGTCGTCGAAGTTACCGTCCTTGGCGATGATGAGACCCTTGTGAAGATGAGCCGTGGTGATGATGAAGTCGAACTGTACCTAAATAGCCGAAACACAATAGGACACGGGAGCCACAACTCAAAATCTCAAGGACCAAAATATGTTAAAATCGTCATCGGAGGTATTGGGGAGGAAGGTGGTGTATGCAGGTTTGGAAGATGTGGTGGAAGGTGGGGTTGTGGTGGTTGCCGAGTTGAAAAATTCAGTTTCGTCAGAGTTTCACGGACGTCCGGTCATTGGACGTCCGCTAGGTTCCGGTCGTCCGGTGCCTGGGCGAAATTCGGGCACGAGATGAACTACGCGATTTCGGGGTGGATGGAGATGGTGATGTCGAAATCGAGTGGATTGGTGGATGGAAAAGGGTGGGGAGGGAGGGAAAAGCTAGATCCACATGTAGCAACTCAAATCCATGAACCAAATCCAACAAAATCTCAACTCACCAACAAATCACAAAAAAAATTTGGGGCTATTTTTGTTGGGATTTTCGGATTTAGGACGAAAACAACAAAATCAAGCTAGAAACACGGGGTAGGGGCTCCAAAAACGTGATCAACGTGGCTCATGATACCAAGATGATCTAGGGTGGAACCCTATAGCGACGATCTTTCACGTTTGGAGTGGATCCTACGGGGAATCAGGAAGAACACGCGGAAGCACAAAGGGAAACACGGGGAAAACAAGAGGGAAACACTAAACCGACAAGGAATCAATCACACAAGTGCTAGATCACCGAACACAAAGAGTAACACATGATCCACAATTAACAATGGTAAGGATACAAAGGAACCATTCTTCTCCGTGAGGAGGTCTTGATGGTCTTCCCTAGAAAGGGGTCTTGAATCCGCTTGGGGGATCTTCTCCGAAGAGGTCGTGAACTCCGAGGAGAAGTATCCAAGTGGATGTGCAAAGGCTCTCACACAAATATGAGCTAATCCAATGCTAACCCTAGCTAGGAGGTGGGAGAGGCCTATTTATAGTCTTAGTGCAAAAGGGGGTGAAGTGGAGGGGTACATGGGCTTCGGCCCAAAACTGTGCGTAGACAGGTACCGGACGCCCGCTGGGGACCGGTCGTCTGGTGGCTCATGGGGGTCCGGTCATCCGGTGTCGTCGGACGTCCGCTGGATGCGTTCTGTGAAGGAGACACCGGTCGTCCGGAATCTTCATACTTCCATTAATATCCCTTCTGTTGGGGGGTGCCGGACGTCCAGTGACTTCGTTCGTCCGCTCGCTGGAGAGTGTCGCCGGTCGTCCGGTGCGGGCTGGACATCCGCTCGCTGGGGCCTACGTTGGCTGGGACTTGGCAGCTGGGGCTTCAGGTGCCGGACGTCCGGTCCCGACCGGTCGTCCAGTGGCTGGAGTTTTCTCCGGTAGATCTTCTTCTTGACCTTCGTGGTTGGTAGCTTTGCCTCCTTGTTCGATGGATGTAGATGCACCATGGCTTTCCTCCAGGTACCTGATCACACACAGAGTGTCCATATGAGGTAGTAGCCAAGTCTCGTGAGTGGAGAGAGGAAGTTCGGAAAGGAGCGAGTTCACCTTATCTTCGATAGCCTTTGCTCTAGCTCTTGTCATGGGTCCAAGTGGTGTTGAGGGAGATGTAGATACGTCCATGGGGATGAGCGAGGGATGCTCCGCATCACATGGAGGAGCTTGTGGAGATGCTCAAGGGAGCACGGCGGCGCTTCCGATTATGGAAGATATCGGCCTGCCGACAAGGTGCAATGGAAGCCTGGGCCATGATGAAGGCGCGATACACCAAGGCTGACCCAAACCACATGGCCGAGGTCGGACCAGTAGGGGCAGATGGGAAAGAGATCCCTATAAGTCTGGTATATGACCAGGTAGCATTAGCCGCCAAGTATTTCCAACATGACTGTAGGCTAGACAGCCCGTTGGATGGTATAGAAGAAGAATTTAGTCAGTCTAAGTGACTTTGTACTTCGAAGGACACATTTGTCCCTAGCCGGATTGTAAATCATTTGTCTTGGCAGACCTTTTCGCTTCAACCTCTAGACCCGACAGTCCAGAGTGTATCCGAATACCCGCTCAGTTATGTGAAAACTGGGGCACGCGTGGAAACCAGGCGTAGGGGTCATAAGTGCTTGAACAGACAAGTACCCAACTAGCTATGTTATATTACATGGGTAGTAAGAAACATCTTCCAGGGAGAATAGTTCCATTAAGGGTTCCTTTCCCTGGGTGTGCATGCATTAATGTGCATGTCCGAACTGCAAAAAATGACGCAGGATACAATCATCTGGGGCATGTTTTGCAATAGGTAAAAGACATCTTTTGTTCACCGACCGAATATTCCCTTAAGAACGCTAGATTTCAGCTATCACCCAGTCTGAGGTACACATCCGGCTGACCCGGCAGTAACAATCACAGAGGTGCTCCCCTTATGCCCTAGCCGAATTAACGGGGACGTAGGGCATAAACACAATAGCCAGGCAACCCAGCTTGGCCAAAACTTAAGTCATATCGATGCATATAGTGGTGAAAAAAGGCACATATGGGGAAATGACGCATATGTGGTGGGCATAAATCCCGGAAGATAATTATATTAAGCTTCTGTATAAGAAGCCCCCAGGCATATTGAGCATGCATAGTGCGGCAGGAGTGTGCGGTCAAAGTATACTTGAAGCTGTTAAGGCTATATATATATAAAAAGGAGAGAGAGGATATAATTTACAAAGGGAGACGGAGGTAAGGAGACAAACACAGAGTTCAGCACTAGGCGTAGAATCTTCAGAGTCTGGTCGCGTTCCATGGGTTCGGCTCGAGTCGATTATCTGACGCATCACGCAGACGGTACGCTCCTCCGGTGAGAACTTTATCAATGATGAAGGGACCCTCCCATTTGGGCTTGAGCTTGTCCTTTTTCTTCTCTGGTAGGCGTAGAACGAGTTCGCCAATGTTATAAGTTTTGGCCTGTACTTCTCTGCTTTGATACCTTCGAGCCTGCTGTTGATAGAATGCGGAATGGGCCTTTGCGATGTCACGCTCCCCCTCCAGGGCATCTAAGCCGTCCTGCCGATCCAGCTCGGCTTCTCTCTCTTCCTACATGCGCACTCCAGGTGAGTCATGGATGATATCGCATGGTAGCACTGCCTCTGCGTCGTACACCATAAAAAATGGTGTGTATCCGGTTGTGCGATTTGGCGTGGTCCGCAGCCCCCATAGTACGGAGTCGAGCTCCTCGACCTAGTGCGTATCTGATTCCTTCAAGGATCGCACTAGTCTGGGTTTAATGCCGCTCATGATAAGACCATTCGCTCGTTCGACTTGACCGTTTATTTGGGGGTGATAGACGAAGGCGTAATCAAGTTTTATGCCCATTTTGCCACACCAGGCTTTCACCTCGTTGACTGTGAAGTTTGAGCCGTTATAGGTGATGATGCTGTGGGGGACACCGTAATGGTGTACAACCCCAGATATGAAGTCTATCACTGGTCCGGACTCGACCGTTTTAACTGGTTTGGCTTCCATCCATTTGGTGAATTTATCGACCATGACCAACAAGTATTTCTTCTTATGGCTTCCTCCTTTAAGGGGTCCAACCATATCGAGCCCCCAGACTGCAAAGGGCCAAGTTATGGGGATTGTTTGGAGGGTGGTAAGTGGCATATGGCTTCGATTTGCAAAAAGCTGACAACCGACGCAATGTTGGACAAGGTCTTGTGCGTCTGCCCGGGCTGTCGGCCAGTAGAAACCTGTACGGAAGGCCTTGCTTACGAGGGCCCGAGCTGCGGCATGGTGGCCGCCGAGTCCGGCATGAATTTCGGCCAAAAGCTGCCAGCCTTCCTCTTCGGAGATGCACCTTTGGAGCACTCCAGTCGCGCTTTTCTTATAAAGCTCTCCCTCGTGGACCTTGTAGGCTTTAGAGCGCCGCACAATGCAACGTGCCTCATTTTGGTCCTCAGGGAGTTCTTGCCTATTTAAGTAGGCTAAGAAGGGTTTAGTCCACGGGGCGATGACAACCATGATCTCGTGGGCTGAAGGTGTTATTTCGGTGGTGTCGGTGTACTAAAGTAGGGGTACCTTTAGTACCCCGAACTTGGGCACGGACAATCGCAGCGACCCGCGGCAGGGCTTGCCGGGCGTCCGCCAAGATCCTCAACGGATACTTCGATGCCATTCAAGAACAGAGTACTCAAGCTAAGGCCCCGGCAAGAGGAGCTTGCCGGGAAGGCCGACCAAGGCCCCGGCAAGAGGAGCTTGCCGGGAAGGCTAACCAAGGCCCCGGCAAGAGGAGCTTGCCGGGAAGAAGACAAGACCCCGGCAAGAGGAGCTTGCCGGGAAGGCCACTCAAGGCATTCCAAGAAAACTTGCCGCGACGCCCCGCGCGTCCCGGCAAGGCCCGGCGAGCGGCAAGCTTGCTGGTGCGACAAGATAAGGGCCGCGGCAAGGCGCTTGCCGCGGCAGGGCTGCCACTCTGCACCCACGCTCCAGCACACCCGACGACGTGTCGCCACAAGATCGCTCCTGGTGCACGTGGCGGGTAGCTGTGCAGCATGGCGGTGCGAGGTGGCAAGCGAAGCTGACAAGGAGGCCATCGTGGCGATCGGTGGCGCCTCCAGCGGTCGTTTCCTTGCACTGTTGGGGCGACCGGACGAGCATTAAATGCCCTTGTCCCCTGCCGTCAGAGTTAGGTAGGGGACACTATTGGTAGTAGTTGTACCAACCCGCGTTTTTTCCTTTCTACCCCTCTTTCTACGCTGCCACCTATCGGTGACCCCTTTAGCCTATAAAAAGGAGGCCCATGCGCACGTAGAGGGGGTTCGGAGGTTCGGATTTTTGGTTCCACAACTTGGGGGTTCGGCTGATTCGACGCCACGCCAGCGCTCTCTCGAGCAAGAACAGAATACAAAAACACAAAGCAGCAGTAGGAGTTTTATCTCTCCGGAGAGCTCCGAAGCTGGGTAAAAGCCCCCGCGCGCTCTCTCACCTCGATCTGCTCTGCGTGCGCCCTCCGCTCCCTTGCCGGACAAAAAGGGGCCCTCCTGCCCCATAGGCGCTCGTGCTCTCAGCCACCACGACATCTCTGGCGCGCCAGGTAGGGGTGCGTCGAGGTCGTGCATATCTGATCCGGCATCTGCGCGCGCTACATCAACATCTTCGTCGACATGCCACCAAAGAAGAAGACTTCGGAGGTGGCCGCTCTGTCTGCGACTTCCCTACCGCCACCAGAGCAAACGGGCGGTGGGGCGGACGCCGGCGGAGGAGCGGGCGCTGGCGGGGGGACGCGCATCGTCACCCGGTCCAAAGACAAGGCCCCGCAAGGTTCAGCTTCTGCATATCCACCGCACCCCTCCCAGGAGGTGCAGGATCGACAACGCCACGATGCTCCTAGCACCGTACTCGCGTTGGAACAAGGCCGAGCTGGTGGGTCGCGGGACGCTCAAGGCCAACATGCACATCAACACGCTGGCGCGAGCGCAGTGCGGTCGCCTGGGCGAGATGTTACTCCTTCTAACACTGTTAGAAGTTTGAGCATGTCTCGCACCTCGCGTCGCTCGCCACCGCCACCCAAGACTCCAGAAGAAGCGCTAGCCCGAGCCCAGCTGCTTCTAGATTACCCTCCAGCGCCGGACAAGATCGACGACTGGAGGGCCGCCATTTATAGCCTCATTGGCTTCGCCAACGGCGACAAGCCCCGGTGACCGAGCACATCGAAGCCCCGGCAAGACGCCCAGGCGCAAGCCGATGCCGACAAGACCGCTGGGGGTGCCACCACTGCGCACTCCCCGCCCCGAAGGCCAAGATCGCCGACTTGCCGGGCCAACCTCGACACCGACTCCACCGCGTCGTCAGACCCGCGAGCTCGCCGCGATCAACGCCAAGTTCTCCAAGAACGACGACACGAAGACGCTCGCACTCGCATCAAGCGTCGAAGAGAAGCGCGACGTCAATCTGACCGGCGCGCTGGGCCCACTGTCGACATTCATGCGCCAGGGGAACCAGGCGGCTTGCCGTACGCGGCAGGTTGCCCTGCGTTCACCCGTGAGCTGCGGCAGGTCCAGTGGCGCAGTACCAAGAACTTCAAGCCAGACGTGCCCGAGAAGTACGATGGCAGGATACATCCGTCAGAGTTCCTCAGCGTCTACACCATCGCGGTGCAGGCTGCCGGGGGGCGCGACGAGAAGATCCTCGCCAACTACTTCCCGCTGGTACTCAAGCCCAACGTCAGATCTTGGCTCATGCACTTGCCGGACAACTCCATTTCTTCGTGGGCGGACCTGTGCCATCAGTTTGTTGGCGCTTTCACAGGCGGCCACAAACCCCATGGCCAGGAGAGTGATCTTCACCTGCTCGCCCAGAAGGAAGGAGAACCTCTGCGCAAGTATATATAGAGATTCAGTCAGGTGCAGCGCAACATCCCAGACGTCCACCCTGCCGCGGTTATCAGCGCTTTCCATCAGAACGTGCGTAACCGCGGGATGAGGGAGGAGATGGCGATGTGCAAAATCAGAGATGTCAGCGAGCTATATGCTCTGGCCGACAAGTGTGCACGGGCTGAAGAGGGGAGGAGGCTCCCCAGAGAGAATGCAGGAGCAGAAGGATCTGACAGCGAGGACGCCCCTCCGGCAAAGAGGAAACAGAGGCGGAATAACAAAAAGAGGAAGGTTAAGGATGTGCTAGTTGTTGAGCATTCCGGCAGCGGAAGCGGTTCCGAGAAGGCTAGAGCTGGTGACTCCGGCAAGGTTGTGGTGGCCGCCGACAAGCAGGATGGCTCTGGCAAGCAGTACTGCAAGATCCACCGCACCAAGGGCCATGACCTCCAAGCCTGCAAGAAAGTTGAGCAGATGGCGGAGCTACAGAAAGCTGAATACGAGCGCCGCGACAAGGAGAAGGCCCGGGAAGGTGGCAGAGGATCCGGCAAGAAGTATCCCGCCCGGGGAGGGCACCGCGGCAAGGAGACAGGCCTCCCCGTGGCCGCGACAAAGACGAAGACGAAGATGAGGATGATGAGATGGAGGAAGATGAGACTGACGAGCAGGAGTTACAGAAGGCAACAGAGGTGTTGTGCGTCGACGGCGGTGCTTCTCTGCACACCTTGCACCGCCAACTCAAACAATGGATGAGGGAAGTGAACGCAGCAGAACCGTCCGTTGAGTCGCGCAAGCCCCTGAAATGGTCCAGCACGCCCATCATCTTCGACATTGAAGATCACCCTGATCGCATCACTGCGGTCGGGTGTTTGCCGATGTTGGTTTCGCCCACAATCCGCAACCTCAAGGTTACGAAGATGCTGGTTGACGGCGGGGCCGGCCTGAATCTGATCTCCTCCACAGTGCTCAAGAAGCTCCAGATCCCCGACAGCGAGCTCGAAGAAACTGGTACCTTTCAAGGAATAAACCCGGGAAGGAGCAAGCCAAAGGGGAAGATCACACTGCCAGTGACATTTGGCAGCGAGCTGAATTTCAGGACAGAGAGAGTCACATTCGACGTTGTAGATTTCCCATTGCCCTACAATGGGATACTTGGCCGTCCAGCGCTAGCCAAGTTCATGGCAGCCTCTCACTACGCCTACAATGTGCTCAAGATGCCTGGTCCGATAAGTGTCATTTCTGTCCAAGGCGACAAGAAGGATGCACTCATCTGTACCAACAGGATCTACCGGGAAGCAGCAGCCGCAGCAGAAAGCAAACCACTAGCCGCTGAAGCTTCCGGGGGGAAGAAGAAGACCAAGTCCAGCAAGAGTAGCTCTGATGCCCACTCCGGCAAGCACACCTCTTCGGAGTGCTGCGCTACCGTCGAGGACGCACCATCGAGCTCCACCGGCAAGTGCAAGAAGGCAAAGGCAGCTTCACCAGAGACCAAGAAAGTGGCCGCCAAGGAGGACGGCACTGGTGGCACCTTCACCATCAGTGCCACGCTTGATCCTAAATAGGAAAGCGTGCTCGTTGCTTTCCTGCAGGCGAATGTCGATGTGTTTGCATGGCAACCATCTGACATCCCCAATGTTCCCAGGAAAGTAATTGAGCACCACCTTGCCGTCTGCCCTCACGCGCGGCCCGTCAAGCAGAGAGTTAGGAAGCAAGCAGTAGAGCACCAAGAGTTCATTGCAGAGGAGATCAAGAAGTTGGAAGCAGCAGGCCTGGTCCGAGGAGTGCTCCATCCGACGTGGTTAGCCAACCCAGTAGTCGTGCGCAAAGCAAACGGGAAATGGAGGCTTTGTATTGACTTCACTGATGTTAATAAAGCTTGTCCCAAGGATCCATTTCCCTTGCCGCGCATTGACCAGATTGTCGACTCCACGGCAGGATGTGATCTGCTTTCATTCCTTGATGCATATTCAGGATATCATCAGATCTTCATGGCAGAAGAGGATGAAGAGAAAACATCGTTCATTACTCCATGTGGCACATACTGCTTTGTACGAATGCCCTTCGGACTAAAGAATGCTGGTTCAACATTTGCAAGAGTAGTCAGTCATGCTTTTGAGCCACAGCTGCACAGAAATGCAGAAGCTTACATGGATGACATAGTGGTCAAGAGCAAGGACAAAGAGACTTTGATCCAGGATTTGGACGAGACTTTTGCAAATCTGCGTAGGATCAACCTCAAGTTGAATCCCGAGAAGTGTGTGTTTGGAGTTCCTTCCGACAAGCTTCTCGGATTCTTTGTGTCCCAGAGGGGGATTGAAGCTAATCCCGACAAGATCAAGGCCATTGAGCAAATCGAAGCACCAAAGCGTGTTAAGGATGTGCGAAGGCTTGCCGGCTGTGTTTCTGCTCTCAGTAGGTTCATCTCTAAATCTGCTAAGCGCGCCCTGCCATTTTTCAAAATTTTGAAAAAGGCAGGTCCAATGAAATGGACTCCGGAAGCGGAGGCTGCGCTGCAGGACCTGAAGAGATACCTATCCTCTACTCCAAAACTTGTCGCACCTAGGCCACAAGAGAAGTTGCTGCTATATTTGGCGGCAACCAATCAAGTGGTTAGTGCTGCGTTAGTAGCGGAGAGAGAGGCAGATGATGAGCCAGCGACCGCAGCAAGCGAGTCCAGTGACAACCAGGGGGCTTCTCCGACAAGCTCTGGCCCGACAAGCCCTGATCCAGCAAGTTCCGGTTCCGGCAAGGATGGATCTGCGCAGCCACAAGAAGAGAAACAGAAGAAGATGGTGCAGCGCCTAGTTTACTTTGTCAGTTCCCTTCTGCAGGGGGCTAGATCAAGGTACTCTGGTGTGCAGAAGTTGCTTTTCAGCCTTCTCATGGCCTCGAGGAAGCTGCGCCATTACTTTCAAGCACATGAGATCACAGTGGTCACTCGCTTTCCGTTGAAGAGGATATTGCAGAATCCAGAGGCAACGGGCAGGATTGTCGAGTGGGCACTGGAATTGTCAAGCTTTGGCCTCAAGTTCGAGAGTACCTCAACTATCCAGAGCCGAGCATTGGCAGAATTCATAGCAGAGTGGACGCCAACACCTGATGAAGAAACTCCGGAGAGGAGCATCCCCGTCAAGGAAGCTAGCAAGGAATGGATCATGTACTTTGATGGTGCCTTCTCGCTGCAAGGCGCCGGCACGGGCGTACTACTTGTCGCACCCACCGGAGAGCACCTCAAGTACGTGGTCCAGATGCACTTTCCCAAGAAGCAAGCAACAAATAATACTGCAGAGTATGAAGGCTTGCTTGCCGGACTCAGGATCGCGGCAGAACTTGGGATCAAGAAGCTCATTGTCAGGGGTGACTCACAGCTTGTCGTCCGCCAAGTTAACAAAGATTATCAGAGTCCGTTGATGGAAGCCTACATCGATGAAGTAAGGAAGCTAGAAGAGCATTTTGACGGCCTGCAAATGGAGCATGTTCCGAGAGCTCAGAATGACATTGCAGATGGACTGTCAAAGTGCGCCGCACTCAAGTTGCCTGTGGAACCAGGGATTTTTGTGCTCAAGCTGACTCAGCCATCTGTGACACCATCAACTGGACAGAACAAGAAAAGAAAGTTGATTACCGGTGATTACTTTCCGGTAGAGCTCCCCGGAGCCGCCGTCAAGAAGGTCCCCAGGATCAACGCAGAGAGTGCTGAGGAGCAGACTGCTCCGACAAGCTCCAGGGCTTGTTTCGTTGAAGCAAACGCTCCCGACAAGCTGTGTCCCGACACGCTTGCTGGGGGGCATCACGCTCCGGCAGGATCCCAGATTCTTTCCGTAGAAGCGGATGTTCCCGCAGCAGCATTTGCGCCTTTAGTCCTTGTCGTCGAGCCTCAGGCTCCGGCATGGGCACAGCAGATCGTCCATTTCCTTCAGATAGGAGAACTTCCCGAGGAACAAGAAGAAGAGGAGAAAGTAGCCCGACAATCAAGTATGTACCAGTTTGTCGATGACATACTGTACAGAAAAAGATTCAACTGAGTGAAATTGAAGTGCATTTCCTGGGAAGATGGACAGGAGCTGTTGGCGGAGATACATGGAGGCATATGTGGTCACCACATTGGCGCAAGAGCACTTGCCGGCAAAGCCTTCCGGCAAGGTTTCTTCTGGCCGACAGCCCTCCAGGATGCAACTGCACAAGTAACCAAGTGTGAAGCATGCCAGTTCCACTCCAAACAGATTCATCAGCCAGCTCAAGCTCCCCAAACGATCCCTTTGTCCTGGCCATTTTCGGGCTGGGGGCCCGACATCCTCGACCCCTTTCCCCTCGTATACGGATCGCCTCGAGTACTCCCTTACGGTGAGCTAGAGTGAGAGCAGCCGCGGAAAAGATGACGCGCTGCTCCTCGAGGAAGATCGTCTTCAGGCTGCGGTACGAGCTGCTCGCTACCGGCAAGCTTTGCGCCGCTACCATAGCTGCAAAGCTAACGCCAGAAGCTTCGAGGAGGAGAGGATAGAGTGTGGGCCGGGTGTCGTCCAAAGGAGCATGGCCTCGCCGGAGCACAGACGACAGAAAAGATAAGTTGCCAAAGTTTGAGCATGATCAAGTTTTGAATTTTTAAGTTATATTCCTTGAATGTCCGTGCCTTGTATGGAAAACCTGTGCGCGGAGGAACCGGCTCGTGGCTAAGTTGTGCCCTTGATTTGTTTCGAGTCCGCTCAACAATACAAGCGCACTGCAACTAGCCCCGACAAGGTTTCTTGCCGGATGCAACACCGCCAGCGGGCTGCTGATGTTCCGCACTCAGCAAGTGTGCTTGCGCCGACAAGTTTCCCTCAAAAGCATAGGGTGAAAACATATAAGGGATGTAACAGAGTAAAGGATATAACATAGCAAGCGTCGCCCAGGACAAAGTTATATTCCTTGAACGACCGTGCCTTGTGTGTAAAACCTGTGCGCGGAGGAACCGGCTCGTGGCTAAGTTGCGCCCTTGATTTGTTTCGAGTCCGCTCAACAATACAAGCGCTGCAACTAGCCCCGACAAGGTTTCTTGCCGGATGCAACACCGCCAGCGGGCTGCTGATGTTCCGCACTCAGCAAGTGTGCTTGCGCCGGCAAGTTTCCCTCAAAGCATAGGGTGAAAACACACAAGGGGCGGAATCAACTAAAGGAAGTAACATAGCAGATAGTGCCCAGAATAGAGTTATATTGCAAAAGTAACTTGTCGCGGCACTGGCTAAGATGTTCTCATAACTAAAATGACAGCGACCAGGAGGAAGAAGAAGGGCGCGCCGGCAACTAGACCCCGGCAAGCCAGTGTTGCCGGGGGCCGCGAATACCAAGTTTCATCCGCGGCAAGCCAAAGTTGCCGGGGGCTACGATATCAGATAAGTTTTTCGTCCCTCATCATGCATCCTCTTATGGATTGGGGAACGTGAAGCTGCGTCCTTGAACGATCATACCTTGTACAGGAACCTCCTCGTAGCTAGTTGCGCCCTTACTTCGTTTCGAGTCGGCTCAACAACTTAAGTGAGCTGCTAAGCGCCCTTACTTTGCTTCGAGTCCGCTCAGCAACTTAAGAGAGCCGCTAAGCGCCCTTACGTTGTTTTCGAGCCCGCTCAACAACTTAAGTGCGCTGCAACTAGTTGCGGCAAGGTTTCTTGCCGGAACCGGCACCGCCAGCAGGCTGCTGATGTCCCGCACTCAGCGCCTACGGAAAGCGTGCTCCGGCACCGCCTGCAAGCTGCTGATGTTCTGCACTCAGCACTCGCGGCAAGTGTGCCCGTGCCGGCAAGCTCCCTCAAAGCGTAGGGTAAAAACATACAAGGCATAGAATCAAGTAAAGGATATGGCATAGCAAGCTTCCCCTTTCCATTAAAAAACATCCCACTCGGGTATAGTCCATAGAGGATGAAAAACATGAAAGAGAGGATTACAAGTTTTAAATGCAGCTAAGGCCCGGAGGCTTACAAACTAAAAAGATAAGATGCCCGTAATCCTTTTCCTGTCCCTCTTTTCAGGAGGTAGGTCAAGGAGGCGAGAAGGGCAAAAGGGGCGCCTAGGCGAACTACGGGTGCCAGAAGACACCAAGAGAATGCCCAAGGGGCCGTCCGAAGGCTGGATGGTGATGGCGATGCCGGAAGCAGAGCTCGAAGACAGGGCGGCAGGGCGTCAGCACACTGTCGAGGGCACCACGCCCTCGTACTCCGACTTGACGGCCTTGCCGCCAGCCCTCTTCCTCTTCCGCAGCCTCCCTACGCCAGCCGCCCAAGGAGACGACCCCGGGGAGTTCAAGGTGCCGGCGACGCGGATGATGGGGTCGCCGGTGACGTGCGGAGCGGCGCCCGACACCTAGTCGGACTCGCCACCCCGCCTCCCGCTACCCTCGTCGTCGCTGTTGCTCTCCTCCTCGTCACTCTCGCTCGAGGGGGAGTCTTCGCTATCGGAGGAGCTGTCCACGCAGCACCTCGCCCGAATGCCGGAGTCCCCGAAGACCTTGACGGAGAGGAGGTCGCCCTCCATTAACTTAAAATGGAGGGTAAACCCCGCCGTCAAGCTGTGGATGCGGGCGAACGTCTTCCATCCACGATCAAGATACATCACATTAGGGGCTGGAGATACAACGTGGACTCGCGTGCCGCTGATCATGTGCAATCTCAATGTCTCGGGCGGTTCCGGCTCCATCGCGCTCGCAAACGGAGCTGGGAGCCGGAGACGACGACGAGGCGCCCGGCGCAGCCTGACGAAGAACTCGCAAGGGTCGTCCCCCGTATGGACTGCAGCGAGGGGAGGAACCGCCGACGGAGGCGGAGACGCTGCGTCACCCCGACCGCCTCTTCCCCGAGCGCCTCGACCTCGTCCTCGGCCTCGTCCACGACCGCGCCCCCTCCCCCTTCCCCTTGTGGCTGGCTCCGCCACCGCGGGCGTGGAATAGGGAGGGATGCGCAACTGGCGGCGACCCTCGCCGCCACCGATGAAGGACCAGGGTTCCCTTTCTCCATGGCGGATGGGAGAAAGGGGAACGGAAGCTGAAGAAAGGAGGAGATGAGAAAGTGCCGGTTTCTGCGCTCCCCTCTCGCCCTTCTTAAAGGAGCGAGGTGGGGGACTCGGCCGCCCCGCTCGGCGAATCAGAGCACGGGGAGAGCAGGGAATCGGGACCGACCTGCTGCCTCCGCCCGTGACGGCTCGGTTTCCCACCTCCACCGTCCGCGACCCTGAGTGCATGGGAGCCGCGTGGCGGGGATGCAGAGCCAAGGCGACAGATGAGGTGACCTCGCCCCTCCCCGTGGTCACGGGTGGGAGGGGGTGGGTGGACGCCTCAAAAATCACGCACGCCACCCACATCTCCCACGACGCCGCGATTGACGCGTGCCGTTACAAGGGAGCACGGTGGATGCGGAGTCAGATTCAGTGCGGACCCAGGCCGCGTGTGCCCGTGCCCTGTTTTGGGCCTGGCCCAACAGCGCTCGGCACCGTGTATGGCTCAGGCCCGGGGGCTCCTGTCGGTGTACTAAAGTAGGGGTACCTTTAGTACCCCGAACTTGGGCACGGACAGTCGCAGCGACCCGCGGCAGGGCTTGCCGGGCGTCCGCCAAGATCCTCAACGGATACTTCGATGCCATTCAAGAACAGAGTACTCAAGCTAAGGCCCCCCCAAGAGGAGCTTGCCGGGAAGGCCGACCAAGGCCCCGGCAAGAGGAGCTTGCCGGGAAGGCTAACCAAGGCCCCGGCAAGAGGAGCTTGCCGGGAAGAAGACAAGACCCCGGCAAGAGGAGCTTGCCGGGAAGGCCACTCAAGGCATTCCAAGAAAACTTGCCGCGACGCCCCGCACGTCCCAGCAAGGCCTGGCGAGCGGCAAGCTTTCTGGTGCGACAAGATAAGGGCCGCGGCAAGGCGCTTGCCACGGCAGGGCTGCCACTCTGCACCCACGCTCCAGCACACCCGACGACGTGTCACCACAAGATCGCTCCTGGTGCACGTGGCGGGTAGCTGTGCAGCATGGCGGTGCAAGGTGGCAAGCGAAGCTGACAAGGAGGCCATCGTGGCGATCGGTGGCGCCTCTAGCGGTCGTTTCCTTGCACTGTTGGGGCGACCGGACGGGCATTAAATGCCCTTGTCCCCTGCCGTCAGAGTTAGGTAGGGGACACTGTTGGTAGTAGTTGTACCAACCCGCGTTTTTTCCTTTCTACCCCTCTTTCTACGCTGCCACCTGTCGGTGACCCCTTTAGCCTGTAAAAAGGAGGCCCATGCGCACGTAGAGGGGGTTCGGAGGTTCGGATTTTTGGTTCCACAACTTGGGGGTTCGGCTGATTCGACGCCACGCCCGCGCTCTCTCGAGCAAGAACAGAATACAAAAACACAAAGCAGCAGTAGGAGTTTTATCTCTCCGGAGAGCTCCGAAGCTGGGTAAAATCCCCCGCGCGCTCTCTCGCCTCGATCTGCTCTGTGTGTGCCCTCCGCTCCCTTGCCGGACAAAAAGGGGCCCTCCTGCCCCATAGGTGCTCGTGCTCCCAGCCACCACGACAGGTGGCGGAGCCTCCGATTACGTCATAGTGTTCGGGATCTAGGGTTGTGTTCGGATCCTGAGTGGTATTGCCGGTCTCCCCTTCCCACACCACGGATGGCTTGAACAGCCTTTCCAAGAAGATATTAGGTGGGACGGGGTCGCACTTGGCGCTGATGCGGGCAAGGATATCCGCCGCTTGATTATTTTCCCGGACCACATGGTGGAATTCGAGCCCCTCGAACCGAGCTGACATTTTGAGGACGACATTGCGGTAAGCCGCCATTTTTGGGTCCTTGGCGTCGAAGTCTCCATTTATTTGAGATATTGCAAGGTTCGAATCCCCACACACTTGTAGGCGTTGAATGCCCATGGAGACTGCCATCCGAAGACCGTGCAACAGAGCCTCGTATTCAGCTGCATTGTTGGAGTCTGTGTATAGTATTTGGAGTACGTATTGGACTGTATCCCCGGTGGGGGATGTCAGGACAACGCCTGCCCCCAGACCAGCCAGCATCTTAGAGCCGTCGAAGTGCATGATCCAATTGGAGTACGCGCCGTACTCTTTAGGGAGTTCGGTTTCTGTCCATTCGGTGATGAAGTCAGCCAGTACTTGTGACTTAATGGCTCGCCATGGTTTATACATTATGTTGAACGGGAGGAGCCCGATAGCCCATTTAGCAATCCGACCTGTGGCATCACGGTTATTTATTATATCGTTAAGGGGTACTTCCAAGGCCACCGTGATTGAACACTCTTGAAAGTAGTGTCATAATTTCCGAGATGCCATGAAGACCGCGTATGCTATCTTTTGATAATGTGGGTACCGTGACTTGCATGGAGTGAGGACAGTGGATACGTAGTATACCGGCTTTTGGAGCGGGAATTTGTGTCCGTCCGTCTCTTGTTCGACCACGAGCACTGCGCTTACAACCTGATGTGTTGCAGCTATATATAACAGCATAGGTTCGCCGACATTTGGCGTGGCCAGGATTGGATTGCTATCCAGGAGGGCCTTTATTTCCTCCAGTCCGGCCGTAGCAGCATCCATCCACTCAAAGTGTTCGGTGCATCGAAGAAGGCGATAAAGAGGTAGTGGCTTTTCTCCTAATTGAGAGATAAAGCGGCTTAAGGCGGCCACACATCCAGTTAATTTCTGGATTTGCTTGAGGTCTGTTGGGGTAGCCAACTGTCACAGAGCTCGGATTTTAGCCGAGTTTGCTTTGGTTCCTCTATTGGAAATGATAAAGCCCAAGAGTTTTTGGTAGGTACGCTGAAAACGCATTTTTCCGGGTTGAGCTTGATGTCATATGTTCGGAGATTGTCAAATGTAAGCCTCAAGTCGTCTATTAAAGATTCGATGTGTCTGGTTTTGATGACCACATCATCTACATATGCCTCTACTGTTTTGCCGATCTGTGTTTCCAGGCATGTCTGAATCATGCGTTGATAGGTTGCACCGGCGTTTTTGAGCCCGAAAGGCATGGTGTTAAAACAGAAGGGGCCGTATGGAGTGATAAATGCCGTTGCGGCTTGATCGGACTCCGCCATCTTTATTTGATGGTATCCAGAGTATGCGTCGAGGAAACACAATGAGTCGTGTCCTGTGGTAGCGTCGATGATTTGATCGATGCGGGGGAGGGGGAAGGGATCCTTGGGGCAAGCCTTATTGAGGTCCTTAAAATCGACGCATAGGCGCCAGGATTTGTCCTTCTTTGGTACCATCACCAGGTTTGCTAGCCAGTCTGTATGTTTAATTTCTCTGATGAATCTGGCCTCGAGTAGCTTGGCTAGCTCTTCTCCCATGGCTTGTCGCTTGGGTTCTGAAAAGCGCTGAAGAGTCTGCTTGACCGGCTTGTATCCCTTTAGTATGTTTAGGCTATGCTCGGCCAGCCTGCGTGGGATACCTGGCATATCCAAGGGATGCCAGGTGAAGATGTCCCAATTCCCGCGCAAGAACTCTCGTAGTGCGGTGTCTATTGTGGGGTTCAGCTATGCCCCAATTGATGCTATTTTTGTAGGGTCCATTGGGTGGACCTGGAATTTCACTATTTCGTCTGCTGGTTTAAAAGAGGTGGACTTGGGTCGTTTGTCGAGTATCACGTGGTCCCTGTCCACTGTGGAGCGCAGCGCAGTTAACTCTTTGGCCACGAGGGCTTCGGATAATGCTTCCAGGGCTAGTGCGGTGGTTTTATTTTCGGCGTGGAGTGCTATGTCCGGATCACTGGCTAGAGTGATGATTCCATTGGGCCCCGACATCTTAAGCTTCATGTACTCGTAATGGGGTATAGCTTGGAAGCTTGTGAATGCATCCCGCCCTAAAAGGGCGTGGTATCCACTGTTAAACGAGGCCACTTGGAATGTGATTTCTTCAGACCTATAATTCTCCGGCGTGCCGAATACCACATCCAGTGTTATTTTTCCCGTGCATCATGCCTCCCGACTAGGGATGATTCCTCTGAAGGTCGTGCTACTTTGCTCAATGCGGCTCTTATCTATTTCCATTTTGTTAAGAGTTTCCTCATAGATGACGTTTAATCCGTTGCCGCTGTCCATGAGCACTTTAGTAAGCCAGAAGTTGTCCACAATTGGACTAAGGACCAAAGCGGCTGGTGCTCGGACTGTTCGGAATTGAGGTTCGTCGCTGGCATTGAAGGTTATGTCCGTATCGTTCCACAGATTTATTGCTGCGATGTGGCAGACTTCGGCGAGGCTGCGGAGCGCTCGCTTGCGCCTACTGTTTGAGGCGAAAGTCTCAAAGACTGTCAGTACTTTATTGTTATTCTCTGCGGGATGGTGCTCTGCGGTATTGTTGATGAGAAGGTCCTCGCCGCTCTTGGCCATCTGTCGGAGTATCCAACATGCTCTAAGGCTGTGTGTTGGTATGATGCCTGGTGTGCTGTGAATTTTGCATGGCCTGTTGAGCCATCCCTCCAGTACGGTTCCACGCCCTGTATAGGGCTTTGGCTTCTTTGTAATTGGATTGGGTGACTTGCGAGAGCGCACCCTTTTAGTTCGGATGAGGGGTTTAGTTAGAGCCGGAGGATCCCAGAATTTTGTTTGGGTTTTCCAGGCGCTTTCCATCGCACAGTACTTCTGTACGATGGCCGCCAAGTCGGTGAAGTGTGCTATGTCATGGTGACTTATGGCGTTGAGAATTCCCTTGACCGTGCAATTTTTGCAAAAGAATGAGATTGCGTCTTCCTCGTAACAGTCCTTAACCTTGCTCATTACAAGGAGAAATCTGGCCTAGAAGTGATGTACTATCTCTTGGGGCTCTTGTCTAATGTGGGAAAGATTACTTGTGTCTAGGTGGGTGGGTAGACTTAAGTCCACATCCTGATCCGATCTGAGACCCAGGGGCAAAGGAACTCCCGAGCTTGGCAGCTTGGGCTCCAAGATGTTGCCCAATATGTGGCCCGTTGCCCGATTCTAAGTTCGGAGCCTGGGCCATGTCCTCCCGTAGACGGGTATCCGGCTCGGAGAGCTCGGGAATCCAGACATAGTTCGTCCTCAAAATAGAGGAAGAACCTCTATTTTGTTCCTCCACCACCGCTATCTGATGGGTGACCGGCAGAGAGTTAATCTCCCTTTGGTCGGGTTTAAGCCCGATCCGGTCGTAGTCCGTAGCGACTCCCAGGGCGGCGATGCAATCCAAGAGCTCGTTCAGGGAGGAGAGCTCCATTGGATCCATCTGCTCGTTGAATTCCGAGCTGACGTGGAGGCTGTTCTTGATGACCTGAGAAGTCATCGTCGGTGTGGCAGCCGAATGGGCGGCCATGACGAAACTGCCCAGCCAGAGAGTTTGGCCTACAGCCAGGGATCCTCCAGAGGTGATGTTGTTCTTGACAACAAGGCGAGCCATTAAGCCCTATCGTGAAGGCACAGTGGAACTCTCAATGAAAGCACCAATGTCGGTGTCAAAACCGGCGGATCTCGGGTAGGGGGTCCCGAATTGTGCATCTAAGGCTAATGGTAACAGGAGGCGGGGGACACGATGTTTACCCAGGTTCGGGCCCTCTCGATGGAGGTAATACCCCACTTCCTGCTTGATTGATCTTGATGATATGAGTATTACAAGAGTTGATCTACCACGAGATCGTAGAGGCTAAACCCTAGAAGCTAGCCTATGATTATGATTATTGTCCTACGGACTAAACCCTCCGGTTTATATATACACCGGAAGGGGCTAGGGTTACACAGAGTCGGTTACAGAGAAGGAGATCTACATATCTGAATTGCCAAGCTTGCCTTCCACGCAAAGGAGAGTCCCATCCGGACACGGGACGAAGTCTTCAATCTTGTATCTTCATAGTCCAACAGTCCGACTAAAGTATATAGTCCGGCTGTCCGAGGACCCCTTAATCCAAGACCCCCTCACTCGTATCACACGGTAACCCCAACCTTCCCAGATAATGCTACTAGTATCATGCTAGCAATCTAAGTTGGTCCACACCCCCCTTTGGTTCAACCCATTGTTTTTAAATGGAAGAGGTGATGAGATCAAGCTGACAATTCTCAGCTGAGTTGCTCAAATTGTCCATAACTAGGGATACGACTAATCATGATCAATTTTTACACTTTGCAGAGGTTTCTGTACTTTACCCGTGATTTTTGATCACACCCTTATGCCACTAAACTTCATTTGTGAATTAGCTAGGAAGACCAAGACGGTAGTTTTGGAAAGTGGTGGCCCCCTCAGAAATGGCAGACCCAATTCGACCTACACACCAACATCTACTTCTCTACCCAAGAGGGTTCACACAACTTACTTGGTCCAGACAACCCCATATTCTCTCACTGTTACACATTGAAGCTACCCAACTTTGAACACGTACAATCCGTTTGATACCTGGGTGGCATTCCCCATGAAAGACTACACACCAATGATCCAATCAAAGCCAGTCCGCCCAGATCGATTCATTAATTAAGTTGTAGTTAAATAGTCAGCCATGAGGTTGTATGGTGGAATAATAATTGATGTTTCCCAATCCATGTCATAGCAGCTAAGCATCTACTCGATTCTTACAAGGTCAGGGTAAGTTTGGACAAGTTGTCAACTACTGGGTTGTACAGAATTTAGCATCCTTAACCCACACACGCAACATGGCAAAACTATAATGCAAATAAAATACTGGGTAAGATGATCAAAATGGAACAAGCATGGTGTTGATGATTCTTGAAACTCACAATCTTGATCACGTTACTCTTGACTCTCCGTACAATCTAATGTAAGTAAAGAATAATCATAAACAACCACACAATACAATCGAACATACAACAAGTGTTGTGCATGGTGTCAGTGTCATTGTGTTGTGTGGTCATGTGTTAGAGTTAACTCACAAGAGTTTTAAAAATAGCCTTCCCTTCAATATGGTAAACCTGCAACGTTATACATTGCAGCCATAAGGGTCAATACATTGACTGTATTGGCAAATTCATAGTTCACTCGAAACTTGTTCACCTATATGGGGTTTAAGGCTCTTTGGAGAAAATAATTTTACCCTATTTTAGTAATTGTCTACTCTAATAGCTGGACATACTGTCTCACACAATAGTCCGAGGTAGTTCATATCACGTGATCACCCATAATGCAATTTGAGTATGTGGGCTCCCGTCTCACACAGTAACCCCAACCTTCCCAAATAATGCTACTGGTATCATGCCAGCAATCTAAGTAGGTCCACCCTCCCCATTGATTCAACCCATTGTTTTTAAATGGAAGAGCTGATGAGATCAAGCCGATAATTCTCAGCTGAGTTGCCCAAAGTTGTCCATTACTGGGGATACGACTAAACATGATCAATTTTTATACTTTGGAGAGGTTTGTGTACCTTACCCATGATTCTTGATCACACCCTTATGCCACTAAGCTACATTTGTGAAGTAGCTAGGAAGACCAAGACCATACTTTTGGGAAGTTGTGGCCCCCTCAGAAATGGCAGACCCAATCCGACCTACACATCTACATCTACTGCTCTACCCAAGAGGGTTCCCACAACTTAGTTGGTCCACACAATCCCACGTTGTCTCACGGTTACACATCAAAGCTACCCAACTTTGAACCCTCCAACGTTGAACCCCTACTGTCCCTTTGATACCTGGGTGGCATTCCCTACCAAAGACTACACTCTAATGATCCAATCAAAGCCAATCCACCTAGATCGATTCATTAATTAAGTTGTAGTTAAATAGTCAACCATGAGGTTGTATGGTGGAATAATAATAGACGTTTCCCAACCCATGTGACAACACCTAAGCATCTACTCGATGCTTACAAGGTCAGGGTAAATTTGGACAAGTTGTCAACCACTAGGTTGTACAGATTTGAGCATCCTACACACCCAACATGGCAAAACAACAATGCAAATAAAATACTAGGTAACATGATCAAAGTGGAACTAGCCTGGTGTTGACGATTCGTCAAACTCCCAATCTTGATCACGTTACTCTTCACTCTCTGTACAATCTAATGTAAGTAAAAAGTAATCATAGGCAACTGTCGGTGTCAAAACTGGCGGATCTCGGGTAGGGGGTCCCGAACTGTGCGTCTAGGCGGATGGTAACAGGAGACAAGGGACATGATGTTTTTACCCAGGTTCGGGCCCTCTAGGTGGAGGTAAAACCCTACTCCTGCTTGATTAATATTGATGATATGGGTAGTACAAGAGTAGATCTACCACGAGATCAGAGAGGCTAAACCCTAGAAGCTAGCCTATGGTATGATTGTTGTTCGTCCTACGGACTAAACCCTCCGGTTTATATAGACACCGGGGAGGGCTAGGGTTACATAGAGTCGGTTACAATGGTAGGAGATCTACATATCCGTATCGCCAAGCTTGCCTTCCACGCCAAGGAAAGTCCCATCCGGACACGAGATGGAGTCTTCAATCTTGTATGTTCATAGTCTTGGAGTCCGGCCAAAGATGATAGTTCGGCTATTCGGACACCCCCTAGTCCGGGACTCCCTCAGTAGCCCCCGAACCAGGCTTCAATGATGATGAATCCGGCGTGTTGATTGTCTTCGACATTGCAAGGCGGGTTCTTCTCCAAATTCCATATACTTGTCGAATAGTGTCCCGCTTCTTATAAATGCTGTGCTCCTCGGCTTCCATGCCCAATAATGGCCATCTTCCACGTGTCGAACGAATGCGAAAAGCCAGGGTATTTTTACACTTTCCCCCTAGCTGCGCAAATGAGCTGCCTATAAAAAGAGACGAGGATCTAGATCCGAATCACACCATCCTCCTTCCGCGAGCATTCATTGGAGCACCTCTGACAAAAATCCATTCCATCATGGACAGTCGACGCGGCTCCTCCTCTCGCGCCCCCAGCCCTCAGCCTGGAGATTGGGAGGGATGCTCAGTCCCGCATAGTGAGTTAGTGACGCTCCAAGCCAAGGGATTTCTTCCCCCAGCCTTTATGGTTCCGGTTCGAGCCGGACTCGCCACCTACAAGGGCGGAAAGAAGGCGGAGAGCATCCCCAATCCCTCCAAAGGAGAGCGGGTATGCTTCATCTCTTATCTAATAAGAGGACTCGGATTTCCAATACATCCGTTTCTCCGGGGGCTCCTGGAGTTCTACGGCCTCCAGCTGCACCACCTTACGCCTGCCTCCATTCTGCACATCGCGGGCTTCGTGGTCCTTTGCGAACTGTTCTTGGGCGTCGAGGCTCATTTTGCACTATGGAGGGGTCAATATATCAAGTGGGCGAGGCCGAACTATGGCGCATCGCCGGGACCGGATATCTATCCGGAACCCCGAAGAAGGTGTCCGAAGATTGGCCTTCGGAATGGTTCTATATAGAAGACGCCCCGCTACCGGATCCAGTTCGGATCGGCCTCCCGGAGTTCAGTAATGCTCCCTTGAAGAAACGCCTAAGTTGGCGTCTGCGGAGCTCTCAATGGGAGAATGACAGGGACGTCCTTTACCTGATGGGCCGAATAAGATTATTGGCTCATTCCGGATTGACCATGATCGGAGTCATGGCCACATGCATTATGCGGGGGGTGCAGCCGCTCCAGTATAGGGGCCACCCCATGTGGGATTTCAATGGGGAGAATGATGCCACCCGTCATGGCCGTAAGGGGCCGGGATCGGTCGCTAATCTGGTGAAGATCTTGTCCGCCCTGTACAAAGGGGAAAAGGAGGATTTTCTTCGGGTCAGTCCACTGAACGGGTTTTCTATGAACAATCCTCGAAGCTGGGTAAGCAGACATTTCTTTTTGCCTATCCGATCCACATTCCCATGGTTAAGTATCTCATTTTGTGACTTCAACGCAGGAACTACGCCGGGCTGTAGAGGATATACACAGCCCGCCTCCACAACCCGAGGATCCGGAACGGTCCCTCGATCCGGCCTCCGAGGAGGATCTGGACATAAAGGTGGAGCTGATCGATGGGGTGTTCCACCAACTTAGCATCGACAATGCTTTGGTCGCCATTACGGCCGACTACCCTGGAATATTTCCAGCTTCCCAGGTAAGTGTGACCGAAGTCCTGATACCATGGCCCATCCGTGCTTATTTCTGATCACCGCATACCAATGGTGTTCCGCAGGAGGTGCCTTTGAGGCGGGAAGCCGAGCCCGCGGCGGCTGGCCAACAAGGGGCAGCTCGGCCCAGTAGGCGGAAAAGAAGTGCGGTGCGGATCGAGACATCGCCGCAACGGTATGGCGCGCCACCGTGTTGCAAGGAAAGATTCCTGGAAGGCATACTAACTCTCGTGATTTTTTCAGGAGAAAGAGCGCTCGCTGGACTGTGTCCGGAGAGGTTGCCAATCGAGCCTCCGCCAGCCAGGCTCCAATGCCAGGTCCGAAGGGGGAGGCGAACACAAGGCGCGCGTCGGATGCTCCTCCAACGGAGGATGCCGACAGGTTGTCCGCCACCAGATCTGAGGTGGAGAGTGCCATGAATCACAGGCGCCGCCGGACAATCCTTCGTGACGCATGTTTCTCCCAAGAGGCATTGAATGCCTTTAATTCGGGAGATGCGCACCTCCGTGCCGCTCAAGATGGTCTAGCCAGAGCCATGGAGCAGTATGTGAAAGACATACGGGTGAGGAATTTTGACAGTTATATATGCCAGTAGCCCCCGAGACTTAAAATAGTTAGAATAATTGATTTAAGGATCATTTGTTATGCAGGGTCTTACAAAAAAGAATACCCAACTATCCCAGGAGCTTCAAGAGTGCAAGGCCCAACTTGAGGCCGCACTAGCCGTGACAGGGGAAGCCACAGAGACTCCCTCTGGTAATATATGCTTCAAAAGAGAAGTAATTTGCTAAATGCGACGTGTGTATAAGTCTGACAATAATATTGCAGATGGAGCTGGACTAGATCCGGACAGGCAACAGCTACTACGCCAGCTAAAGGCCGGCGAGAGGGTGCTTACAAGGGTGAGGCAAGAGAAAAATAACCTCCAAGATGCCAACACCAAGCTGGGCGAGGAACTAAAAGATGTTCGTGCCCAGCTGTCTGACTCTGTTAAGGAGAATCGGGGGCTTCGTCGCGGCATTTATAGTAAGTGCTTGAGCAAACTTTTGAAAAGAAGAGTTCGGCGACGAAGTCGATTAACAGAAATATGTCTGTAGGTATGCTCACAGGTCGTCCTACAGAGGAATGCCCGGTTCAACGGGTGACCTACTTCCCGAGCTGCTGCAACTGCACGAACGAGTTCGGCAGGTGATGAGCGGAGTCGCCCAGGCCTTGTGGCCATCCATCTCCCTACCCAAAGGTCTTGGAGAGCTTGCCGAGAAGCTTCAGGGAGCACGGCGGCACTTCCGGCTATGGAAGATATTGGCCTGCCGTCAAGGTGCCAGGGAGGCCTGGGCCATGGTGAAGACGCGGTACACGAAGGCTGACCCAAACCACATGGCCAAGGTCGGACCTGTGGGGCCCGATGGGAAGGAGATCCCTGTGAGCTTAGTGTATGGCCAAGTAGAGTTGGCCGCAAAGTATTCCCAGCGGGACTGTAAACTAGACAGCCTATTAGATGGTATTGAAGAGGAATACAATCAGTCAATTTGACTATGTAATCTAAAATGACATGTAAAATGCCTTCTAGCCGGATTGTAGATCGTTTGTCGTAGCGGACCTTTTCGCTTCAACCTCGGGACCCGACAGTCTGGAGTGTGTCCGAATACCCTCGCGGTTATATAAAAAACCAGTGCATGCGTGGAGACCAGGCGTAGGGGTCATTAGTGCTTTATCAAACAAGTTCCTGACTAGTTATGTTATATTACATGGTTAGTAAGAAACATCTTCCAGGGAGAATAGTTCCGTTAGGGGTTCCTTTCCCTGGGAGGCATGCCCTAAAGTGCATGTCCGAACTGCGAAAAAAGCAGGAAAGCATCTGGGGGCAGATAAATAAATAGGTAAGAAATCATCTTTTAATTCACCGACCGAATATTCCCTTAAGAACACTAGCTTTCGGCTTCACCCAGTCTGAGGTACACATCCGGCTAACTCGGCAGTAACAATCGCAGAGGTGCTCCCTTTACCTCCTAGACGAACAATCGGGAACGTAGGGGTAAGCACAGGAGCCAGGCGACCCAGCTTGGCCAAAACTTAAGTCATATCGATGCATATAATGGTGAATAAAGGGTACATGCGGAAGTGTGACGCATGTGTTGGGCATAAAGCCCGTATAAATAAGCTTCTGTTAAAGAAGCCCCCAGGTATAATGAGTGCGAGTAGCATGTCAAGTGTGTGCGAACAATGCATAGGCGAACCTCCAAAGGCTTTGAGAAAAAGGGAGGGAGAAGGAGAGAAATAAAAGACAGCTAAAGTATAAAATGTAGACGGAGGAAGGAGACGAACTCATAGTCCGGTGCTAGGCGTAGAATCTTCGGAGACGGGCTGCATTCCATGGGTTCGGCTTGAGTCGGTTATCCGATGCGTTTCACAGACGGTATGCTCCACCGGTCAGGACTTGGTCGATGATGAAGGGACCTTCCCATTTGGGCTTGAGTTTGTCCTTTTTCTTGTCCGGCAGGCATAGAACTAGTTCGCCAACATTGTAAGTTTTGGCCCGTACTTCTCTGCTTTGATATCTTCGAGCCTGCTGTTGATAGAATGCGGTACGAGCTTTTGCCACGTCGCGCTCCTCCTCTAAGGCGTCCAAACTGTCCTGCCGATCCAGCTCGGCTTATCTTTCTTCATACATGCGCACGCGAGGTGAGTCATGAATTATGTCGCAGGGCAAGACTGCCTCTGCGCCGTATACCATAAAAAATGGTGTGAATCCGGTAGTGCGATTTGGCGTGGTCCGCAGCCCCCAGAGTACGGAGTCGAGCTCCTCTACCCAGTGCGTGTTAGATTCCTTAAGGGACCGCACTAGTCTGGGTTTAATGCCGCTCATAATTAGACCATTTGCTCGTTCAACTTGACTGTTAGTTTGAGGGTGATAGACTGAAGCGTAGTCGAGCTTGATGCCCATGTTTTGCACCAGTGTTTAACCTCGTCGGCCGTGAAGTTCGTGCCGTTATCAGTGATGATTCTATGGGGGATGCCGTAACGGTGTACTACCCCTGATATGAAGTCTATCACGGGTCCGGATTCGGCCGTCTTAACTGGCTTGGCCTCTATCCATTTGGTGAATTTATCCACCATGACCAATAGGTATTTTTGCTTGTGGGTTCCTCCTTTAAGGGGTCCAACCATGTCAAGCCCCCAGACCGTGAACGGCCAGGTGATGGTATAGTTTTGAGGGCGGTGGGTGGCATGTGGCTTTGATTAGCAAAGAGCTGGCAACCGACGCATCGTTGGACTAAGTCCTGAGCATCTGCCCGGGCCGTCGGCTAATAAAATCCTGTACGGAAGGCCTTGCCTACAAGGGCCCGGGCTATGACGTGGTGCCCACCGAGTCCGGCGTGAATTTCAGCCAGAAGATTTCGCCCTTCCTCTTCGGAGATACACCTTTGAAGGACTCCGGTTGTGCTTTTCTTATAAAGCTCTCCCTCATGGACCGTATAGGCTTTAGATCGCCGTACTATGCAGCGGGCCTCGTTTTGGTCCTCGGGAAGTTCCTGCCTAGTTAAGTAGGCTAGGAATGGTTCGGTCCACAGGGCAATGACTGCCATTATTTCATGGGCTGAAGGTGTTATTTTATTGGCAGAACCACCGATTGTGTCAGAATGTTTGGTGTCGTGCGGTGCGGTAGGGTCCGGATTGTTGTTTCCGGACTCCCCTTCCCATAGTATGGATGGCTTGAAAAGCCATTCCAGGAAGATGTTGGGAGGGACGGCATCGCGCTTTGCGCTGATGTGTGCCAATACGTCCGCCGCTTGATTATTATCTCGGGCTATATGGTGAAATTTGAGCCCTTCAAACCGAGCTGACATTTTCAGGACGGCGTTACGGTAAGCTGCCATTTTCGGATCCTTGGCGTCGAAGTCTCCATTTATTTGGGATATCGCGAGGTTCGAATCCCCGCGCACCTCTAGGCGTTTAATGCCCATGGAGACCGCCATCCGGAGGCCATGTAGAAGGGCCTCGTATTCGGCTGCGTTGTTGGAGTCCGTGTACATTATCTGGAGTATGTATTGGACTGTGTCTCCGGTTGGGGACGTCAGGACGACGCCAGCCCCAGGCCGGCCATCATTTTGGAGCCGTCGAAGTGCATGATCCAATTGGAATATGCGCCATACTCTTTAGGGAGTTCAGCTTCGGTCCATTCGGCGATGAAGTCAGCCAAAACTTGCGACTTGATAGCTCGTCGTGGTTTATAGGTTATGTCAAATGGGAGGAGCTCGATGGCCCATTTGGCAATCTGGCCCGTTGCGTCGCGGTTGTTTATAATGTCATTAACAGGTACTTCGGAGGCTATTGTTATCGAACACTCTTGGAAGTAGTGTCGCAGCTTCCGGGATGCCATGAACACCGCGTACGCTATCTTTTGATAATGTGGATACCGGGTCTTGCATGGAGTTAGGACAGTGGACACATAGTAAACTGGTTTTTGAAGAGGGAACTTGTGTCCGTCCGTTTCTTGTTCGACGACGAGCACCGCGCTTACAACTTGATGTGTTGTCGTGATATATAATAACATTGGTTTGCCCAAGTTGGGCGCGGCCAGGACCGGATTTGTTGCCAATATGGCTTTGATTTCTTCGAGTCCGGCCGTGGCGGCATCCGTCCACTCGAAGTGTTCGGTGCACCGGAGGAGGCGATAAAGGGGTAATGCCTTTTCTCCTAAGCGGGAAATAAAGCGGCTTAGAGCCGCCATGCATCCAGTCAATTTTTGTATTTGCTTGAGGTCTTTTGGGATATCCAATTGTGACAGAGCTCGGATCTTGGCTGGGTTTTCTTCAATTCCTCTACCGGATACAATGAAGCCCAAGAGCTTTCCGGCTGGTACGCCGAAAACGCATTTTTCCGGGTTGAGCTTAATGTCATATGCTCGGAGATTGTCGAATGTGAGCCTCAAGTCGTCTACTAGAGTTTTGACATGCTTGGATTTGACGACCACATCATCTACGTATGCCTCCACTGTTTTGCCGATCTGGTTTGCCAGACATGTCTGGATCATGCGCTGATATGTTGCGCCGGCGTTTTTGAGCCCGAAGGGCATTGTGTTGAAGCAAAATGGGCCGTATGGAGTGATGAATGCCGTTGCGGCTTGGTCTGGCTCTGCCATCTTAATTTGGTGGTAGCTGGAGTATGCGTCGAGGAAGCACAATGAATCGTGCCCTGCGGTAGCATCGATAATTTGATCGATGCGGGGAAGGGGGAAGGGATCCTTTGGGCAAGCCTTTTTAAGGTCCTTGAAATCGACGCACAGGCGCCAGGATTTGTTCTTCTTTGGTACCATTACCAGGTTTGCTAGCCAGTCCGGATGCTTTATATCTCTGATGAATCCGGCCTCCAATAGTTTGGCTAGCTCCTCTCCCATTGCCTGTCTCTTGGGTTCGGAAAATCGCCGAAGAGCCTGTTTGACTGGCTTGAATCCTTTTAGGATATTTAGGCTGTGCTCGGCCAGCTGGCGTGGGATTCCTGGCATATCTGAAGGGTGCCAGGCAAAAATGTCCCAATTTTCCCGTAGGAATTCTCGTAGTGCGGCGTCTACATCAGGGTTTAATTGTGCCCCAATGGAGGGCGTCTTTGTAGGGTCCGTTGGATGGACTTGGCATTTGACTATTTCGTCCGCTGGCTTAAAAGAGGTGGACTTGGATCTTCTATCGAGTATCACATCGTCCCTGTTCACCGTGGAGTGCAACGCAGTGAGTTCCTCGGCCGCTAGGGCTTCAGATAGTGCCTCTAGGGCTAGTGCAGCTGTCTTATTTTTGGCACGGAGTGCTATGTCCGGATCACTGGCAGGAGTGATGATTCCATTGGGCCCGGGCATTTTGAGCTTCATGTACCCGTAATGGGGTATAGCTTGAAAAATTGTGAATGCCTCTCACCCTAATAAAGCGTGGTATCCGCTGCTGAACGGGGCCACTTGGAACATGACCTCCTCGGACCTGTAATTGTCCGGCGAACTGAACACCACATCCAGTGTGATTTTTCCTATGCAGCATGCTTCCCGACTAGGGATTATTCCTCTAAAGGTTGTGCTGCTTCGCTCAATGCGGCTCTAGTCTATTTCCATTTTTGAAGGGTTTCCTCGTAAATGAGGTTTAATCCGCTGCCACCGTCCATGAGTACCTTAGTAAGGCGAAAGCCGTCCACTATTGGGCTGAGGACCAATACAGCTGGTGCTCGGGCAGTTCGGAATTTAGGTTCGTCACTGGCGTTGAAGGTAATAGCCATGTCACTCCATGGATTTATTGTTGCTACTTGGTAGACTTCGGCAATGCTGCGGAGTGTTCGTTTCCGCATATTATTTGATGTGAAAGTCTCGAAGACAGTTAATACCGTACTGGTATTGCTGGGATGGTTCTCTGGAGTTAGAATCTCTTCGCCACTTTTGGCCACCTACCATAGTATCCAACATGCTCGAAGGCTATGAGTTGGAGTGGCGCCCTCTGTACTATGAATTTTGCAGGGTCCATTGAGCCATCCCTCCAGTACGGTTCCGTACCCTTTAGGGGTTTTTTGCTTTTTGGTATTTAACCCAGGTGCCTGGCGATGATGCACCATTTTATTTCGGACTAGGGTTGTATTCGGGGCCGGATTATCCTAAAACTTGGTTTCGGTTTTCCAGGCACTCTCCATCGCACAGTACTTTCGTACTATGGACGCCAAGTCAGCAAAGCGTGTAATTTCACGACGACTTATGGCGTTCAGGATCCCCTTGTCCGTGCAATTATTGCAGGAAAGTGAAATTGCGTCTTCCTCACGGCAGTCCTTTATCCTGTCCATAACCAGGAGGAATCTGGCCCAGTAATGGTGTACTGTTTCAGCGGGCTCTTGCCGGATTCAGGATAGATCGCTTATGTTTGGGTGGGCGGGTGGAATTAAATTCGGAACCCCGTCCAATCTAAGACTCAAGGGCCGAAAAGTTTCTGAACTTGGAAGCTTGGGTTTTTGGATATTGTCCAATGAATCCAGCGCACTGCCTGACTTTAGGTTCAGGACTTGATCGACGTCCGTCCCTCCACGGGAATCCGGCATCGAGGGGTCGGGAATCCGGACATAACTAGTCCTTAATATTGAAGAAGTGTCGCCGTACCGTTCCTCCACCACAATAACGTGGTGGGTGGCCTGGGGAGAGTTGATCTCTCTCAGATCGGTTTTAGGCCCAATCTGATCGTAGTCCGTAGCGACTCCCAGGGCGGCCATGCGATCCAGGAGCTCATTTAAGGAGGAGAGCTCCATCGGATCTAGCTGCTCGGCGAGTTCCGAGTTGACATGAAGATTGCTTTTGATGACCCGAGAAGTCATCGTCGGCGCGGCGGCCGAACAGGCGGTCATGAGAAAACCACCTAGCCGGAGTGTTTGGCCGATGGCCAAAGCTCCTTTAGCAACGGTGCCGTCTTTAAAGACGGGACGAGGCATCCTTCCTGATGGCGACGACACAGAGGAACTCTCAATGAAAGCACCAATGTCGGTGTCAAAACCGGCGGATCTCGGGTAGGGGGTCCCGAACTGTGCGTCTAGGCGGATAGTAATGGGAGACAAGGGACATGATGTTTTTACCCAGGTTCGGGCCCTCTCGGTGGAGGTAAAACCCTACTCCTGCTTGATTAATATTGATGATATGGGTAGTACAAGAGTAGATCTACCACGAGATCAGAGAGGCTAAACCCTAGAAGCTAGCCTATGGTATGATTGTTGTTCGTCCTACGGACTAAAACCCTCCGGTTTATATAGACACCGGAGAGGGCTAGGGTTACACAGAGTTGGTTACAATGGTAGGAGATCTACATATCCGTATCGCCAAGCTTGCCTTCCACGCCAAGGAAAGTCCCATCCGGACACGGGACAGAGTCTTCAATCTTGTATCTTCATAGTGTTGGAGTCCGGCCAAAGATGATAGTTCGGCTATCCGGACACCCCCTAGTCCGGGACTCCCTCAGCAACCTTGCAATACAATCAAACATACAACAAATGTTGTGCATGGTGTCAGTGTCGTTGTGCTGTGTGATCATGTGTTAGAGTTAACTCACAAGAGTTTGAAAAATAGCCTTCCCTTCAATACGGTAAACCTGCAACATTATATGTTGCAGCCACAAGGGTCAATGCATTGACTGTATGGGCAGATTCACAGTTCACTCGAAAACTTGTTCACCTACATGGAGTTCAAGGCTCTTTGCTGAAAATAATTGTGCCCTATTTTAGTAGTGGTCTACTCTAATAGCTGGACATACTGTCTCACACAATAGTCCGGGGTAGATCATATCACCCGATCACCCATAATGCAATTTGAGTATGTGGGCTCCCATCTCACACGGTAATCCCAACCTCCCTAGATAATGCTACTGGTATCATGCCAGTAATCTAAGTTGGTCCACACACCCCTTTGGTTCAACCCATTGTTTTTAAATGGAAGAGGTGATGAGATCAAGCTAACAATTCTCAACCAAATTTCTCAAAGTTGTCCATAAGTAGGGATACAACTAATCATGATCAGTTTTTTACTTTGCAGAGGTTTGTGTACTTTACCCATGATTTTCTATCACACCCTTATGCCACTAAACTTCATTTGTGAAGTTGCTAGGTAGACCAACATGATACTTTTGTGAAGTGGTGCCCCCCTCAGAAATGGCCGACCCAATCCGACCTTACACACATACATCTACTGGTCTACCAAAGAGGGTTCCCACAACTTGGTCCAGACAACCCCATATTGTCTCACGTTTACACATTGAAGCTACCTAATTTTGCACCCCCAACTTTGCACCCCTATAGTCCCTTTGATATTTGGGTGTCATTCCCCGCCAAAGACTACACTCTGATGATCCAATCAAAGCCAGTGCACCCAGATCGATTCATTAATTAAGTTGTAGTTAAATAGTCAACCATGAGGTTGTATGGTGGAATAATAAATGATGTTTCCCAATCCATGTCATAGTAGCTAAGCATCTACTCGATGCTACAAGGTTATGTATGTTTGGACAAGTCGTCAACTACTGGGTTGTACAGAATTTAGTATCCTAAACTCACACACCCAACCTGGCAAAACTACAATGCAAATAAAATACTGGGTAACATGAGCAAAGTGGAACTTGCCTGGTGTTGACGATTCCTCAAACTCACAGTCTTGATCACGTTACTCTTCACTCTTCGTACAATCTAATTTAAGTAAACAGTAATCATAAACAACCATGCAATACAAACAGACAACAAGTGTTGTGCATGGTGTCAGTGTCATTGTGCTGTGTGATCATGTGTTAGAGTTAACTCACAAGAGTTTGAAAAATAGCATAGTGGTTGTCAATTACAAGACATGTGACATAAGGGTTCACATGGAAGTTTCAATAAGGTTCATCACATAAGGGGTATGTGGTTTTAAGTTGTGGTTGTCAGATCCATTCAGAAGAATGTCAACAACAGGGTCATGGTCTATTAATCTTGGATACCCAAGTTCATGTTCAAGTTTGAAGTACAATTCGAACCTTTTGACCTTTCATGAGTTTGAATACTAGGTCTGAAAACGATAACTTGGTTTGGTTTTCAATTCAATTTGGATTTGAATTAGGGTTCATCTTATTTCAATTTCAAATTGAATTGAGTTCACTAATTGATTTCATCCCACTAAGTTGAATTAAATTATGAAAGATTTCATAATTGACTAGGTTAGTTCATCTAAACTCAATGTACTTAATGCTTCCCAAAAGTTAAGTACAAGTGAAATATGTCTACTAAAGTTTATTTGTATAATTCAAGTTAAACTAAAGCCAAATACAAATCCAATATAATTACTATAGTTTATTTATTTGATCTAACTTAAGTCAAATATAAATCTAATATTATGGCTAAGTTTATTCCTTTCATTTGAACTAAAGTGAAATACAAATCCAATATCATTTGGTAAGTGCAAATAGTTTTCAAACCTTGTTTCAGTTTAGTTTGAGTTCGTCTTTTCCCAGTCAATCATTGACTCCTAGAATATTTACTAGGTTTACTTTTATTCATTAAACCATATTGCAATGGTTTTATTCAAACTAAACCTAGGGTTTCAAAGTTATAATCAAACATTGTTCGCATTTAATTCAAATCTTTCCCTAATAATAAAGTGGCTAGTGCTTCTGCCTTGTAAGTGCATCTAGTGCCCCTTAGTGATTTTGGTGTATTGAAGACTTATAGGTTAAGGGACTGATGCGTTTGTGAGTGTACACAGGTCTATAAGTCTATGAGGAGTTTGATATTTACAGAGAAAGTCGGCCCCTAAAAATGAAGTTCTTCAACTGAAGACTTTAGATTTCTGAAGACTTTCTGAAGACTTTGAAAGTAAAGAAATTGGTGTCACCTTGAAGACTAGGCAATCATTCGAGGAACATGAAACGTGAAGACTTTTGTTTTTGTAGTTTCATTTTCTCTTTCTTGAGTCATAGGAAACACCGTACTGTTAAAGGGGGTCGAGGAAATACTAAGGAAAAATTTCCATGTGATGCTCAACTCAAAATCCTACACCTACCAATCCCTTCGAGTGAAGCCATTGCAAATCTCATACAGTTCAGTCATATTCTTCAGTGACAGAGACGAAGTTCTTCTGGTCTCTGAGGAATTTGTTCTGACTGAGGAGTTAGGAATTCACCAGTGTGAATTGCCTACACAGTGAGGAACATGATAGCCCTGAGGATTTTGATAGTCAAAATTCCGACCGTTGTTGTGCTATGCACCAGCGGTTCCAAAATATCTACCCACCTAACGGTCATATCAGACAAGGGCATTTATGTCTTATCATGTCGGGCTGCTCCCTAGGCTATAAATAGCCGCCCGCTTCAACCACTAGCTGGTTGGCTGCTCTGAGAGAAACTAACACTTGTCAATTGAGAGCATCCCATCCTTCGAGGACTTTGAGCGAAAATCATCAAGTGAGGAAAACCCAAAACCCAACACCTAGAAACCCAAACTGATTGAGCATCACTGAAGAGATTGATCCTGCGTGGATCCGACGCTTGTTTCCTTTGAAGACTGTGCTTCTTCCAGACGGTTAGGCATCAAGGTCTAGTGCACCCAAGAGGAATTGTGGATCGCCGAGTGACTGATTTTGTGAAGGTTCGGAAGTCACCTGAAGATTTACCACGAGTGATTGGGCGAGGTCTGTGTGACCTTAGCTCAAGGAGAATACGGTGAGGACTATGTGTTTGGGACTGGGTGTCCTCGAGTTTAAATACTCAGCTGCTCCAACCAGATGTACAACTGAGACAACAGTTGGAACTGGTCTACCAAATCATTGTCTTCACCAAGCCTACTGGTTCTATTTCCTCAACTCTTTCATTTCCTCATGTCTGTTGTTGTGTGCCTATTCATATCTGTTTGAAGACTTTTACTGAAGACTTTCTCAATTTCCTCAGATCAATTTCTTCAGTCTGTCCATCTTCTTTCTTGTGTTATCCTGTGTTTACGCTTTCTGTACTCTGTGCTGGTTTTCATTTCATCATGATGACTATGCTTGTGTTCTGTTATGTTTACTTCTGAGTACTCATTCCGCTGCTAGTAGTTCTTTATTTAGGAATTTCCTCACCAGCAAATTCCTCAGTGAAGGATTCATAAAAATCGCCTATTCACCCCCCTCTAGTCGATATAACGCACTTTCATGCCTGCTCACCGTCGTCCGTAATTTTGCAAAAATAAACCCTATGTTATTAAGTAATTAACCTGCGGTCCAGTAAATAAATGAAAAAAATGTTT
Source organism: Triticum timopheevii (assembly GCA_963921465.1). Lineage (NCBI taxonomy): Eukaryota > Viridiplantae > Streptophyta > Magnoliopsida > Poales > Poaceae > Triticum > Triticum timopheevii. The sequence continues at coordinate 329,826,240 of OY997274.1, read as the reverse complement.
CGTATTTGACAAAAAAAACCACCTCGAGTCAAGCTACCGTGCCGTCCTCCCTGCCTGGATCCGCCGCGGTCACCCCCATCTGGATCTGCCACGCCGTCCTCCCCGAACCCCAACCCGTCTACTCTCTGCCTGGCCCTCCTTCTCGCGCTGTCTGAGTCCTCCACGCGCAATTCACAGGCGTCGAGGCCCAGGCCACCGTGCTCCGGGCCCGAGCCGGCTAGCTCGAGCGTGCACCGCCGACTGTGATGGACTGCTCAACACGCTCCTCGCCGCCATGAGCAACAGCCAAGAGGAGGAGCAGGATGTGCAGGAGGCGGGGTAGCGTGAGAATCAGCGCGCGTCGGATCTAGCCGAGGTTTACGGCGACACGTACACGGAGGCTCTGGCCGCGGCCGCCGTGCTCTATTCCCTGCTCCTTCCAGATTAGAGGTGGAGGATGAGTCGTCGTCCTACAAGCTCAACAGTGGCCAAGATGAGGACAGAATCAGCGTGCTCCCCAACGACCTCATCATCGGAATCATCAAGTGCCCTCATCCTCATCTTCAATGTCCTCGATGCCATTGGTGACGAATAGTTGCAACCAAAGAATTAGCGATCTGCAGGTTACATACAATTGTATACTACAAACTAGATCTTCTCCAGAGCAATATTCCAACACCATATGCAAAGGTATGATGCATGTGCCTGGAATCAACACTTTATTTTCTTAGAAACTGTCTTCATAATTCATATTGTATTAGAAAGATCCGAATTAGGACATTAATTTCCCTTAGTTATGTCCACACAAACATACTTCAGAAGTTAGTTTCCATCGTTTTGATGATTCAGAGTTGATTTGAGATGTAGCCATTGAAGAACAACATATCCAAAATTGTAAAGTTTGATGATGACATGTATGCAGTTCATGCTCTGTACACAATGACGTGGTAGAAAATCAGGACTACAAGCATCCCAATGTGATAAACAACTCAGTCATTGTCCTTTTAGTTTATTTTCATGTTAATCAGTTCTAAAAATGACGTTAGATTAAGAGCAAGTGGATTTTTTATGTCAAAGCTGAGATATCTGCACAACAGGTATTTGATGCATATTGTAGGATGATAAAATAAAAACCTTTTCAATACTCTATAGACTAGCTAGATAATTGTTTTGATAACTGAATAATAAAGAATAGAAAATTGTTTTCGTGACCGGATAATACAGAGTATTTTAGTTATCATGGTAACAGAAAAGGCCTCAGTTGTATTTTATTTGTGTTCTTATTTTCATTATATGTTTGGTCAAGATTGAGCTTACTTGTTGTCCATGTTTTGCTGGTATAGTGCATCATCAAGCTTTATTTTTTATAAGATGATATTGTGTAATTCAACATATGGATAAGGAATATGGTGTATTGTCTCATAATAGTAAAACACCATCTCTAATCAACTGTAATGGTCTTTGTTTCTTTTTTTGCCAAAAAATAGCCGTGGAAAGTGGGAGATGGCTCACTGAAGAAATTGTTGGTTGTGCTGAACGTATAACAGAAAGCGTCATGGTGTGGTGGTTGGTGCTAGAACCCTAGGACAACACTAGTATGGGGATATTCCTATTTAACTTTGTTACTTGGATCATACCATTTTCTTATGTAGTAGTGCACACGAACATACAATTGGGGAGTTATTCTAGCTTAAAATTTCTAGTCAGGAATGGTTTGCTTCACATTTCAACCGATAGTACTGCTGCCTTGGCAGTACGTGAACCTAGGAGTGAGCCGACGTTCTACTCCAAGTGATTCAAGGTAGCGGCCCCATTGCCTACAACTATATCTATTACAACCTAGGAGCATATTCTGAAGGAAATATGCCCTAGAGCCAATAATAAAGTTGTTATTTTATATTTCCTTATTCATGATAAAGGTTTATTATTCATGCTAGAATTGTATTGATCGGAAACCTTAATACATGTGTGAATACATAAACAAACATAGTGTCCCTAGTAAGCCTCTACTAGACTAGCTCATTGATCAAAGATGGTTAAGGTTTCCTAACCATAGACATGAGTTATCATTTGATAACAGGATCACATCATTAGGAGAATGATGTGATGGACAAGACCCAGTCGTTAGCTAGCTTAGCATAATGATCGTTCAATTTTATTGCTATTGCTTTCTTCATGTCAAATACATATTCCTTCGACTATGAGATTATGCAACTCCCAGATACCGGAGGAATGCCTTGTGTGCTATCAACCGTCACAACGTAATTGGGTGATTATAAAGATGCTCTACAGGTATATCAGAAGGTGTCTGTTGAGTTGGCATAGATCAAGATTAGGATTTGTCACTCCGAGTATCGGAGAGGTATCTCTGGGCCCTCTCGGTAATACACATCATAAGCTTGCAAGCAAACGACTAAGGAGTTAGTCATTAGATGATGTATTACGGAACGAGTAAAGAGACTTTCCGGTAACGAGATTGAACTAGGTATGAAGAAACCGACGATCGAATCTCGGGCATGTAATGTACCGATGGGCAAAGGGAATTACGTATGTTGTCATAACGGTTCGACCAATAAATACCTTCGTAGAATATTTAGGAGCCAATATGAGCATCCAGGTTCTACTATTGGTTATTTACCGGAGAGGTATCTCGGTCATGTCTACATAGTTCTTGAACCCGTAGGGTCTGCATGCTTAACGTTTGATCACGATATAGTATTATATGAGTTATGTGATTTGCTGACCGAGTGTTGTTCAGAGTCTCGGATGAGATCACGGACATGACGAGGAGTCCCGAAATGGCCGAGAGGTAAAGATTGATATATAGGACAATGGTATTCGGACACCGGGAGTGTTTTGGAGGGTACCGGGTACATATTGGGTCACCAGAATGGGTTCCGGGCACCCCCGACAAAAGATATGGCACTTATGGGCCAAGAGGGGAAACACACCAGACACGAGGGGCTGGCGTGCCCCCCACATGGGCCGACAAAGGTGGAGAAGGAAAGGGGAATGAGTAAAGGAAAGAAAGGGAATAGTGTCGGTGTCAAAACCGGCAGATCTCGGGTAGGGGGTCCTGAACAGTGCGTCTAAGGATCGAAGGTAACAGGAGGCAGGGGACACGATGTTTACCCAGGTTCGGGCCCTCTTAATGGAGGTAATACCCTACTTCCTGCTTGATTGACTTTGATGAGTATAAGAGTTACAAGAGTTGATCTACCTCGAGATCGTGGTGGCTAAACCCTAGATGTCTAGCCTGTATGATTGTTCTGGCCCTACGGACTAAACCCTCCGGTTTATATAGACACCGGAGGGATCTAGGGTTGTACAGAGTCGGTTTACAGAGAAAGGAAGATGCATGATCCGAACGCCAAGCTTGCCATCCATGCAAAGGAGAGTCCCATCCAGACACGGGGGAAGGTCTTTGATTTCATATCTTCACGACCCATTCGTTCGGCCCATATCACATAGCCCGGATGCCCGAGGACCCCTTAGTCTAGGACTCCCTCAGTAGCCCCTGAACCGGGCTTCAATGATGATGTATTCGACGCGTAGATTGTCTTTGGCATTGCAAGGTGGGTTCCTCCTCCGAATACTCCAAAGCACTCTTCCGCACGTAAGAGCTGTATCTGGCCCTGCTTAACATGTACAACCCTAAGATGTAAAAGGCAACAATACTTAAAATAAGTCACGTCCACTGGCAACTTTCTTGGCGAGACGTTATGTTCTGGCCTTGTTATTATTCTGAACCATTTTACAGCCCCCGCTTCGCGTTTTGAGGCATGGCCATCGACACGTCTTGTCAAAGTAGATATCGTGTCCCCTTATCATGGGATCCTCATCAATGCAGGTTTGTGTAATCCAACCATGCTATTCGCACGTCTCCTTGGGAATAGGCGAGGTTTAAGGCTTATGAGGGGGCGCTTGATATTCACTACCTCTATAAGTGGACAAGGACCCATCTGTTCACCTCACGCCTTCTTCTTCCTCTGCCCTTCCATCCCCGAGCTCCAGCACCCAAGTTCTAAACTTCCCCTTCGCCCAACTTCTCCAGCAATGGCCAGATCCGTTTTCCAGGGCAAGTGTATGGCCTCCTTCGTAACAAAGAAGAACATCAAGGATCTGCGTGAGGCGAGGTACTTGACAACGGAGATTACACACAGGCTTTCTACCCCAGGACAGGTTATCCCTACCCCGGAGCCCGGTGATAGGGTGGTGTTCATCCCCCACTTCCTCCGAGGACTTGGGTTTGCCCTTCATCCCTTCGTCCGAGGCCTCATGTTTTACTACGAGCTGGATTTCCATGATCTGGCCACGAATTCCTTCCTCCATATCTCGGCATTTATCATCGTGTGTGAGGCATCTCTCCGCGTCCCCCCACACTTTGGCCTATGGCTCAAGGTCTTCAATGTGAAGCTAAAGGTGTTTGAGGGCCAACACACAAAGTGTGGCGGCGCCATGGTGAGCAAACTTCCCAGCGTCACCTGGCCCAAGGGGACATTCGTGGACACTGTCAAGGTATGGTAGTAGGAGTGGTTCTACATCACCGAACCCTGCGACTCCAAGTGGGCAGCCGCTCCTGCTTTCAGATCTGGGCCTCCACTGCGGCTCGCATCCTGGACCAACAAGGGTCTAGATTGGGGATCCCCTAATGAAGTGTCGACACTGCAAAAGCGTATCAAGAGCCGGATAAAAAAGAACACCACCCTTGCTGATGTGATCCAGGTGATGCTTATCCGCGGAGTTCTTCCCTGCCAATGACGGCCTCTCAAAATGTGGGAGTTTAATCCGGAGGGGCCACGGACCCTATAGTGATTCTTTGGCACGACGCACAAAGGGGTCTGGAAGCTGCTCTCCAAGAAGCAGAAGACGTGGCCAACAACGTCTGACGACACCGGCCTCGACTGCAACAATCCGACATCCCTAGTAAGTATCATATTTCCGAACATTACTTAGCTCGTCAATTTTAGGGAGGGGTATTGAAAATTCCATCTCCTGAATAAAATTGGATAAAGAAAGCGGAGCGGATTAAGTGTCCGGTCCCGCTCCCAAAAAACCCAGCCGAGCCTTTGTTGATGAGGATGCTGGTCCCGGCGCCCTACCAGGCCCCGATGAAGAAGGACAAGAAGGACAAGAGCAAGGAGGCTGAAGGTGGCCTCCATCATGAAGATTCTTTGGGCGCTATGTCCGGAGGAACCAAGGCTCCTTCCTCTCATGAGGGAGACGAAGACGAGGACGAGGAGGAGGAGGAGGAAGAAGAGAACCCTCCTCTCAAAGGGAAAGGGAGGGCGGCCTCCGTAGATCCGGAGGAGGGGGCATCCAAGAGGGGAAATATGTCCTTCTCGGATGATTTGGATTCGGGCACCGAAGCTGTCCCCAAGCACCGCCCTCGATCCAAGCCTCTTGCCGAATCGTAAGTACCTTAGGATGCCTTACGTACGTCCAATCTTTTATAAATTATCAGAATAATATCAAATTTCGTGTTTCAGTCCGGCCCACGACATCCCTCAAGAATCATCGTCATTGGGGATCTTTCGCCGGAGAAGATGGAGAGTGAGACGCCTCCACAAGCTTCCCCGCCTCCTAGGGTGGACGACACCGAGGTGTCGTCCCAAAGGATTTCTCTGGGCCGCGGAGAAGTGCGGGAGGGGACCAAGACGGCGCCAGAGGATAACGCTTTTGCCGCCGAGAACATGAGGGTTGCAACCCTCATGAAGAATGGCGATGGGGGTCCTGGATCATCCGACCCCCGGCCGGATACTGTTCCGGAAACACAAACGGTTCCAGACTCGAACCAGCAGCCCCCTCCGCGGGAGGGGGAGAAGGCTATTCCGGCGGTGACCTCTTCTAATGCAGAGGCGCCGAACATGCTGATGGATGCTCTGGAAAGTGCGTCCATCTTGGAGGAGCACTGTACCTTGATGGGTACGGTGGTTGAGAAGGTTCAGTCCGCTAAGAGCGGGCTGAATGAAGCCTTCACGAGCCTACTAACAGGCTTCGAGGTATGCGATGTAATGTCTTTAGCCGCTTTCCGTAAAAAAATATGCCTGTATATAGATAGTAGCCCCTGAGACTCTATTTGGCCCATGAAGGAGGGCGAATAGAGGATCTATAGATATCCGCAGGAAATAACATACTTATCTTTTTAACAAAAAAACAGGCCTCACTGTTAGCGGCGACCGCTCAGGCCGCCGAAGTTTCCGAACTGAAGCGGAAATTGCAGCTGGTCGAGGAGGACAACATCCGTATTAATAAGCGGCTCGACGAGGCGCAGGGTTTGTTTCAAGTACTCCATATATAATTGAATTAGTTTGCAAATGCGAAGTTGAAGCTTATGCGCTGCTATATGCATAATTGCAGATGGCGCTGCTGAGGTTGAGACCCTCCGGAGTGACCTTGCCCGCGCGAAGGAGCAGGCAAGGGTGAGCGATTTGGCCGCTGAGAAATCGGCTGCTGATTTGAAGGTCGATCAGGCCACTCGGCGCTAGTTCGAGGAGCAGGTATGCCAAGTTGAGCAAGAGCTCAAGGAAGCCACTCGCAAGTGTGAGCTCCTCGTGGAGGAGAATAAAGCTAATGCAGCCGAACTCACCAAGGCCCTTCAGGAAGCCCAAGAGCGAGGTCCGAATCCCGAGCGGCCCGCGAGGAGATCCGACAGGCCGGACAGATATCGGCTGGTAAGCCCTTTCTTTTATAGTCTAAGTTTGGCGATCAGAGGTATGCCTTGCTTAATCGTGTATGGAGTTCTCTAGATGCCTTTCCGGATCTTCCGAAGAGTGCCGCCAACCGATATGTCTCCAACGTATCTATAATTTATGAAGCATTCATGCTATTTTATTATCTGTTTTGAATGATTATGGGATTTATTATACACTTTTATATTACTTTTGGGACTAACCTATTAACCGAAGGCCCAGCCCATATTGCTGTTTTATTGCCTATTTCAGTATTTCGAAGAAAAGGAATATCAAACGGAGTCCAAACGGAATGAAACCTTCGGGAGCGTGATTTTTGGAAAGGATATGATTCGGGAGACTTGGAGTTCAAGATAGGGAAGGTTCGAGGAAGCTAGCAGATAGGAGGGCGCGCCCACCCCCTTGGGCGCGCCCCCTGTCTCCTGGGCCCCTCGAGGCTCCCCCGACCGACTTCTTTCACCTATATAAGTTCACGTATCCTAAAAACATCAAAGACGAAGATAGATCGGGAGTTCCGCCGCCGCAAGCCTCTTTGGCCACCAAAAACCTTTCGGGAGCCCGTTCCGGCACCCTGCCGGAGGGGGAACCCATCACTGGTGGCCATCTTCATCATCTCGGTGCTATCCATGACGAGGAGGGAGTAGTTCACCCTCGGGGCTGAGGGTATGTACCAGTAGCTATGTGTTTGATCTCTCTCTCGCTCTCTCTCTCTCTCTCGTGTTCTCTCTATGGCACGACCTTGATGTATCGCGAGCTTTGCTATTATAGTTGGATCTTATGATGTTTCTCCCCCTCTACTCTCTTTTGATGAATTGAGTTTTCCTCTTGAAGTTATCTTATCGGATTGAGTCTTTAAGGATTTGAGAACACTTGATGTATGTCTTGCCATGCTTATCTGTGGTGACAATGGGATATCACGTGCCACTTGATGTATGTTTTGGTGATCAACTTGCGGGTTTCGCCCATGAACCTATGCATAGGGGTTGGCACACGTTTTCATCTTGACTCTCCGGTAGAAACTTTGGGCACTCTTTGAAGTACTTTGTGTTGGTTGAATAGATGAATCTGAGATTGTGTGATGCATATCGTATAATCATGCCCACGGATACTTGAGGTGACAATGGAGTATCTAGGTGACATTAGGCTTTTGGTTGATTTGTGTCTTAAGGTGTTATTCTAGTACGAACTCTTGAATAGATTGATCCGAAAGAATAACTTTGAGGTTGTTTCGTACCCTACCATAATCTCTTCGTTTGTTCTCCGCTATTAGTGGCTTTGGAGTGACTCTTTGTTGCATGTTGAGGGATTGTTATATGATCTATCTATGTTATTATTGTTGAGAGAACTTGCACTAGTGAAAGTATGAACCTTAGGCCTTGTTTCCTATCATTGCAATACTGTTTACGCTCACTTTTATCATTAGTTACCTTGCTGTTTTTATATTTTCAGATTACAAATACTCATATCTACCATCCATATTGCACTTGTATCACCATCTCTTCGCCGAACTAGTGCACCTATACAATTTACCATTGTATTGGGTGTGTTGGAGACACAAGAGACTCTTTGTTATTTGGTTGCAGGGTTGTTTGAGAGAGACCATCTTCATCCTACGCCTCCCACGGATTGATAAACCTTAGGTCATCCACTTGAGGGAAATTTGCTACTGTCCTACAAACCTCTGCACTTGGAGGCCCAACAACGTCTACAAGAAGAAGGTTGTGTAGTAGACATCAAGCTCTTTTCTGGCACTGTTGCCGGGGAGGTTAGTGCTTGAAGGTATATTTTTAGATCTTGCAATCGAATCTTTTTGTTTCTTGTTTTATCACTAGTTTAGTTTATAAAAGAAAACTACAAAAAAATGGAATTGAGTTTGTCTCATATGCTTCATCTTTTTAATATCTTTCGTGAGTATGATGGGAAGGAAAATTGTGCTCAACTGCTAGAAGAAGAATGCATTAAAATGCTTGATACTAGATCTTTGTATGATGAGCATGATTGCAATGTTGTTAGTATGAATTATTTTAATACCCATGATGCTAATGATATGCAAAGCCACAAGCTTGGGGAAGCTATGTTTGATGAATACGATATTTTTTGTCCCCCAAGTTTTGATATGCAAAGTTGTTATGATGAACGCATGCCTCCTATTTATGATGATTATATTGATGAAAGTGGGTTTGGAAGAGTGTCAACTCTAGGAAGTAATGATCCCACTATTTTGGAGGATGTTGAATATTATTGTGATAATTATGAAAGTGGATTTGGAGAGGTCATGACTTTATTTAGTGATGAATCCACTATTTCGGAAGAGGTTCCAATTGATTATGAGAACAAAGTTGCTATCTATGATGATTATTGTGATGACTTGTATGCTATTAGGAATAATGATAACCATGAAACTTGTTATCATGATTTTAGTTTTCAATTGGATTATGCCTCACATGATAATTATTTCGTTGAGTTTGCTCCCACTACTATTCATGAGAAGAAATTTGCTTATGTGGAGAGTAGTAAATTTTTTATGCTTGTAGATCATGAAAAGAATGCTTTAGGTGCTGGTTATATTGTTGAATTCATTCATGATGCTACTGAAAATTATTATGAGGGAGGAATATATGCTTGTAGGAATTGCAATAATATCAAGTTTCCTCTTTATGTGTTGAAAATCCCGAAGCTTTGTTTGTTTTGCCTTCCTATGCTAGTTGATTATTGTTCCCATAAGTTGTTTGCTCACAAAATCCCTATGTATAGGAAGTGGGTTAGACTTAAATGTGCTAGTCATATGCTTCATGATGCTCTCGTTATGTTTCAATTCTTATCTTTTATGTGAGCATCAGTGTCATCATCATGCCTAGCTAGAAAGGCATTAAAGAAAAGCGCTTGTTGGGAGACAACCCAATATTTACCCTTACTGTTTTTGTGTGTCCACATGATTATGCTACTATAGTAATCATGTTTTATAGCTTTTGTTTCAATAAAGTGCCAAGTAAGACCTTTAGGATGGCTTACGGTGATAGTTGTGTTGATCCTGCTGAGAATCAGAAACTTTTGCACCCAGTAAATTAGTTTTTTTAATTCACAGAAATGTGCTTCTGATATGATTCTTTTTTCTCTGGATTAGTACACAAATTGCTTAGGACGTCATAATTTTGTATGATTTTTGGAGTTCCATAAGTATACTTTTGATACAGATTACGATAGACTGTTCTGTTTTAGACAGATTCTGTTTTCTATGTGTTGTTTGCTTATTTTGATGAATCTATGACTAGTATCGGAGGGTATGAACCATAGATAAGTTTGAATACAGTATATATTATACCAATATGAATTTATAATGAGTTCATTACAGTACCTAAGTGGTGGTTTTATTTTCTTATACTAACGGAGCTTACGAGTTTTCTGTTGAGTTTTGTGTTGTGGAGTTTTCAAGTTTTGGGTAAAGATTTGATGGACTATGGAATAAGGAGTGGCAAGAGCCTAATCCTGGGGATGCCCAAGGCACCCCAAGGTAATATTCAAGGACGACCAAGATCCTAAGCTTGGGAATGCCCCGGAAGGCATCCCCTCTTTCGTCTTCGTTCATCGGTAACTTTACTTGGAGCTATATTTTTATTCGCCACATGATATGTGTTTTGCTTGGAGAATCATTTTCTCTTGTTAGTATTTGCTTGCTGTTATTTATAATAATGTTTTGCATCTTTATTTTCAACAAAAATGTCAAGGATAGCCTTTGCCATGCTTATTTTGCTAGTATACATGTTGCTGTTTGAAAACAGAAAGTTTACCGCTATTGCAAAAATTCCCAAGAAAAGTCAGAGAATGATATATTGTTGAAACTTTTTGCATAATGAGCTCTGATAAATATTATACAGTGAGGTATTTTTCTCATAATTTTTGGAGTTAGGGAAGTATGATGAATCCTGCATTCTTTACAGACTATACTGTTTTGGCAGATTGCTGTTATGGTTGTATTGTTTGCATATGTTTGCCTATTTAATGATTCTATTTGAGTATAGGAGTATTAAATATGCAGAGGCATTTAGCATGCAATGTTGAATAATAATTTTTGTGATTTGTTACAGTAGAAAATTATAAGGTTTTGCGTTGGTTTATACTAACCTATCTCACGAGTTCTTGTCGAGTTTGGTGTGGATGAAGCTTTTGATAAAAAGAGAAACCATGATATGAGAGGAATTAAGGAGACACAAAAATTCAAGCTTGGGGATGCCCAAGGCACCCCAATATAATATTTCAAGAAGTCTCAAGCATCTAAGCTTGGGGATGCCCCGTAGGCACCCCACCTTTCTTCTTCAACAACTATCGGTTAGTATCGGTTGAGCCTAAGTTTTTGCTTCTTCACATGAGTTGTGCTATCCTTGCAATGTCATTTTATTTTGTTTTTCTTGCTGTTTGAATACAATACCAAGATCTGAAATTCTTTAATGAGAGAGAGTCTTCACATAGTTACATAATTATTTAGCTACTCATTGATCATCACTTATATCTTGTTGGAGTAGTTTGTTATTTACTCGTGTGCTTCACTTATATCCTATGAGTAAATGGTTGAATGAGTTGAATGTCATAAATCTGAAATTTTATATGTTTCATTTTCTTATCCCATGGGGAGTAATGACTTCACATCTAAGAAGTAGAGGTTGTAAATTTATTGAAGGTTAGCAAGCATTGTATTGGTCATTGAAGGAAGAGAGATTTCACATATAAATATACTATCTTAGACATCTTTTATAATTGTGAGCACTCATTAAGTATGACATGCTAAAGAGTTGATGTTAGACAAGGAAGACAATGTAATGGGTTATGTTTTCTCACATTTCAGTTAAAGTATATTGTCATGGATCATTCAAACATGTTGAGCTTGCCTTTCCCCCTCATGCTAGCCAAAATTCCTTGCACCAAGTAGAGATACTACTTGTGCTTCCAAATATCCTTAAACCCAGTTTTTGCCATGAGTGTCGACCATACCTACCTATATGCGGTATTTACCTGCCATTCCAAGTAAATTTGCAGGTGCCAAACTCTAAACCTTCAAATTATAATCTGTTTTGTATGCCCGAATCGCTCATGTAGCGACTAGGGGCTGTCAGTATCTTCCATGCTATGTGGGTTATTCTCAAGATGTGTGGACTCCGCTCATCATTCACGAGAAAAATGGATGGTAACCGGGATGCCCAGTCCCATGATCAAAAGATCAAAATCAAATCAAAAATAATCGCAAACAAAACTTCCCCAGGTTTGATGCTAGTTGGAGGCACCCGTTGTTTCGGGCAAGCCATGGATTGATGATTGTTGGTGGAGGGGGAGTAAAAACTTTTACCAATCTATTTGGGAACCGCCTATAATGTATGTAGTATGGAAGATATTGGGACCTCTTGGTTGTTATATTGACAATGAGATCATACCACTCAAAATTATTTATCTCTATTTCAAAATTGAGCTCTGGCACCTCTGCAAATCCCTGCTTCCCTCTGTGAAGGCCCTATCTTTTACTTTTATGCAAGAGTCAAGGTGATCTTCACCCTTCCCTTTTTCATTTTATCCTTTGGCAAGCACATCATGTTGGAAAGATCATGATATATATATATATATATATATATATATATATATATATATATATATATATATATATATATATATATATATATCCAATTGGATGTAAGTTAGCATGAACTATTATTGTTGACATCACCCAAAGGTGAATACGTTGGGAGGCAACACTATAAGCCCCTATCTTTCTCAGTGTCCGATTGAAACTCCATAACCATTAGTATTGCGTGAGTGTTCGCAATTGTAGAAGACTATATGATAGTTGAGTATGTGGAGTTTTCTAAATCAAAGCTCCGACATAGACCCTTCCTGAAAATAAGATGAATTGCAATTGTTTGATGACTGAGAATGAAGTTGGCTAAGAAAGTTTATGATCTATGCTTTAACATGTGAATTGCTTGTTACTTGATCGTGAGATGTCTTATGAGATGAACTACTGTTATGACATATAATCATGCTAGAAAAGGTGATTGAAATTATCATTGATCAAACTTGTGCACCTTCTAGCATTCACACTTCATAAATTCTTTCTTCTATCATTTACCTACTCGAAGACGAGCAGGAATTAAGCTTGGGGATGCTGATACGTCTCCAACGTATCTATAATTTATGAAGCATTCATGCTATTTTATTATCTGTTTTGAATGATTATGGGCTTTATTATACACTTTTATATTACTTTTGGGACTAACCTATTAACCGGAGGCCCAGCCCATATTGCTGTTCTATTGCCTATTTCAGTATTTCGAAAAAAGGAATATCAAACGGAGTCCAAATGGAATGAAACCTTCGGGAGCGTGATTTTTGGAAAGGATATTATCCGGAAGACTCGGAGTTCAAGCTAGGGAAGGCTCGAGGAAGCCAGGAGACAGGAGGGCGCGCCCACCCACCCTGGGCGCGCCCCCTGTCTCCTGGGCCCCTCCAGGCTCCCCCGTCCGACTTCTTTCGCCTATATAAGTCCACGTACCCTAAAAACATCGAAGACGAAGATAGATCGGGAGTTCCGCCGCCGCAAGCCTCTGTAGCCACCAAAAACCTCTCGGGAGCCCGTTCTGGCACCCTGCCGGAGGGGGAACCCATCACCGGTGGCCATCTTCATCATCCCGGCGCTATCCATGACGAGGAGGGAGTAGTTCACCCTCGGGGCTGAGGGTATGTACCAGTAGCTATGTGTTTGATCTCTCTCTCTCTCTCTCTCGTGTTCTCTCTATGGCACGATCTTGATGTATCGCGAGCTTTGCTATTATAGTTGGATCTTATGATGTTTCTCCCCCTCTACTCTCTGGTGATGAATTGAGTTTTCCTCTTGAAGTTATCTTATCGGATTGAGTCTTTAAGGATTTGAGAACACTTGATGTATGTCCTGCCGTGCTTATCTGTGGTGACAATGGGATATCACGTGCCACTTGATGTATGTTTTGGTGATCAACTTGCGGGTTCCACCCATGAACCTATGCATAGTGGTTGGCATACGTTTTCGTCTTGACTCTCCGGTAGAAACTTTGGGGCACTCTTTGAAGTACTTTGTGTTGGTTGAATAGATGAATCTGAGATTGTGTGATGCATATCGTATAATCATGCCCACGGATACTTGAGGTGACAATGGAGTATCTAGGTGACATTAGTGTTTTGGTTGATTTGTGCCTTAAGGTGTTATTCTAGTACGAGCTCTTGAATAGATTGATCCGAAAGAATAACTTTGAGGTGGTTTCGTACCCTACCATAATCTCTTCGTTTGTTCTCTGCTATTAGTGGCTTTGGAGTGACTCTTTGTTGCATGTTGAGGGATTGTTATATGATCTATCTATGTTATTATTGTTGAGAGAACTTGCACTAGTGAAAGTATGAACCTTAGGCCTTGTTTCCTATCATTGCAATACCGTTTACGCTCATTTTTATCATTAGTTACCTTGCTGTTTTTATATTTTCAGATTACAAATACTCATATCTACCATCCATATTGCACTTGTATCACCATCTCTTCGCCGAACTAGTGCACCTATACAATTTACCATTGTACTGGGTGTGTTGGGGACACAAGAGACTCTTTGTTATTTGGTTGCAGGGTTGTTTGAGAGAGACCATCTTCATCCTACGCCTCCCACGGATTGATAAACCTTAGGTCATCCACTTGAGGGAAATTTGCTACTGTCCTACAAACCTCTGCACTTGGAGGCCCAACAACGTCTACAAGAAGAAGGTTGTGTAGTAGACATCACCGACGCTGCGCAATTCTATCGAGCCCAGGAGGGGCATGCGATGGAGAAGCTGTTCTGGTCGCAGTTCGCGACGCAGGAGCACTCGACGCTGTTGAACGACCAAATGGCGCAGTGGGCCGAGCTACATAAGATGTACAGAGTGGCCATGAAGGAGGTCATAGTTTGGCTGTGGCCAGCCGAACCCGTTCCGAGTAGCTATTTTGGCCTAGTGCGGCAACTCGTCGATGTCGTGCCCCGAATTGGTGCAATCAAACGGTCAGTGTGCATAGAAGTTTCACGGATGGCCTTTGCCCGCGTCAATTTGCACTGGGCGAAGATGAAGGCCACCGTTGTCGCGGTTGAGGGTCCTCCCAAAGGCAAGGACCACCGCACGCTAGAGCGCTATTTAGATGACGTCCTAGAGGGTGCTTGCTTGATAGAGGGTCAATGCTCAAAGGACGTTATATTCGAATGAATGTATCCGAACGACCCAGACGTGTTTATTATATATATTAAGGCTTTGTGATATATTTGTGCCATTTGTCTAAAAGTTCTTTCATCCTATGCGATCGTTTTTATATTCCTGAGAGTTTCCAGTCGTTGGCTTCGGGCCCCACGTAGATGCTCTGGGGATGTTCGGAATGGCACATGAGCACTCTTGTCCCAACGTCTTGGTCCGTAACAAAGGTGTCAGTGCGGCGAACCAGGCAGTCGGACTATATGGCTTTACCATTCTCACTTAGCCATAGGAGTTTGATGATGGGGCTATAAAATAGCCCCTGGTACGTATGTGGCTATCCGAATGCGGATGCGTTATGTACATAACCCAAAAAACAATCCTTCATTTAATACAGAAAAAATCGTTAAAGATTTAGAAGTCGCCTAGTGGCTGACCAGCTCTCGCTGCATCATGACAGTCAGTTTTCGGCTTTCTCTACTGAGGTGTTTGACCGTACGAACCAGAAACACAATTGAAGTAGTTCTCCCTTTACTACCTAGCCGAACAAGCGGAACGTAAGGTAGCAAACATAGGAGCCGGGCAACCCAACTATTGACCAAAGACATGATTCAGAGCCGATGCATATAATGCCAAGTTCGGGACACCGAAGTGTGCTACAAAGCTGTAAGGGCTTTTGTTTGGCGACACATATGTGGCCGTATAGAGCCCCTCGCAATGGGTGTCGAGGTATGTGAGTGAGATAGATGGGGAGACGGAATACAGTTTTATGAATAAAGTTGATACCGAAAAATTGTCCCCACTAGGATCTGATTAATACATCAAAACGTGATCTTATAGAGGGTACCATAAGCACCAAAGCCATTTTACATGCTGGGGGTCTAATAATAAGGAGAAGATCTAAATACAGGTCCTCTGAATAAGGTTTGGTATGAAGAGTCCTTTGGATATCCTGCCGCACGTCTGCGCCGCTTTCGCCTTGTAGGGAGGGATTCCTTAAAAGGAATGGTCTTCGGTTATCCGCACGAAACTGGGCTCGAAGAGAGTCCTTGTAAGTTCGTAGGATATATAGATTCAAATGCACCTATGGTAGGAGAGAAAAAGTAATCGAAGAAAGGTGGAAGGTCATACAGGGTCGAACCGTACTATAGACCTGTCCGTATTGTGCCTCCGTTGCCCATGGTATTTTGAGTGCGTAATGATGCATGCGTGGTACGAATTCCGCGGGTGTGTGCGACGATCGATGGAGGCAAAACTGCTAGTCTAGCTCTGGAAGTACCGAGCCATCAGTTTGCGGGACTGACCGGACTCTTTTAACAAAGTCCGGCGGCTTGATGGCTGATGAGGTGTGCGGCTTGAGGGGGCCGCTCTGTACCTCGGCCGCGAGAGCCGCAGTGTGCTCCTCCGTACGGTGGGAGCATTCCGTGTTTCCATTGACTGTGATGACGCCGCATGGACCGGGCATCTTGAGCTTTACGCGTTGAATCGGGCGAAAGCGGTCCGTCCGAGCAGTGCGTGATAGCCACTGCGGAAGGGGGCAATATCGAAGATCAAGTCTTCGCTGCGGAAGTTGTCTGGCGACCGAAGACGACTTCCAATGTTATTGAGCCCGAGCACCGGGCCTCTACGCCAGGTATTACTCCTTTAAAGGTAGTTTTAGTGGGCTTGATTCTTGACGGATCAATGCCCATTTAACGGACAGTGTCCTGGTAAAGCAGGTTAAGACTACTGCCACCGTCCATGAGGACTCGCATGAGGTGGAATCTGTCAATGATTGGGTCGAGGACCAAAGCTGCCGATTCTCCATGACGGATACCGGTCGGGTGATCCTTTCGATCGAAGGTGATTAGACACGCCGACCATGGGTTGAATTTTGGGGGGACCGGCTTTACGGCGCAGACATCCCTTAATGCACACTTGCGCTCCCGCTTGGGGATGTGAGTGACGTAGATCATATTCACCATTTTGACCTCGGGGGGAAATTTCTTCTGCCCCCTTTGTTCGGTGGGCGAGGCTCTTCTTTGTCGTCCTCGCTGGGCGGCCTTTTCCCCTTGTGTTCGGAGTTGAGCTTGCCGGCCTGTTTAAAGACGCAGCAGTTTCTGTTGGTGTGATTGGCTGGTTTATCGGGGGTGCCATGAATCTGGCAAGGCCGACCAAGTATTATGTGCAAACTGGGTGGACCACCTTTGTTTCCTTTGAATGGCTTCTTCCGTTGACCGGATTTGGGGCCACTGAATCCGGCGTTGACCGCCATATCTTCGTTATCGTTTCGATGCTTGTGCTTGTTGCGTCGTGGCTTGCCATTGCCGTCTCTGGCTTCACTGGTGCCTGGGTTGCTGGTACTATTGCTTCTACGAGCTATCCAACTATCTTATCCCGCGCAAAAGCGGGTCATAAGTGCGGTGAGGGCTGCCATGGACTTCGGCTTCTCTTGGCCGAGGTGTCAGACAAGCCACTCATCTCGGATGCTGTGTTTGAAGGCCGCGAGGGCTTCGGCGTCCGGACAATCCACAATCTAGTTCTTTTTGAACTAAGAATGGTCTAGAGCTTCCACGCTGATTCGCCGGGTTGCTGGATTATGTTACTAAGGTCATCGGCGTCTGGGGGCCGAACATAGGTACCTTGGAAGTTGTCTCTGAAGGCGTCCTCCAAGTCTTCCCAGCTGCCAATAGAGTTTTCTAGGAGGCTGTTCAGCCAGTGCCGTGCTGGCCCCTTAAGTTTTAGAGGGAGGTGCTTGATGGCATGTAAGTCATCACCGTGAGCCATTTGGATGTGGAGGAGAAAATCTTCAATCCATACTGCGGGATCTGTTATGCCGTCGTATGATTCAATGTTCACGGGTTTAAACCCTTCTAGGAACTCGCGCTCCATCACCTCATTCGTGAAGCATAGGGGGTGTGCGGCGCCTCTGTATCGGGCGATGTCACGACGCAGTTCAGATGAAGTCCGTATACGGTTTTCGGCCCGGGTGAGGTTGTGCTTGTCGCGCTAGGCTTGATGGCCGTCTTCTCCCGCTGGTGCACGCCCCCTTGATCCATAGATTGATTTTGTATGACCGGCTCTATTGTCCAGGTCCTGTCGCAGGTCATACGTGGATCTTGCAGCCGCTGTCTCTCTGCCTCTAGGGTACGGTGGTGCGGTCTGGTGTTCGGCTTGAGTTGACGCTCTGTTCTGGCCATGAGGTGGTCGGTTAGGTCCGTCCATGGCGTTACGCACTATCGGTATAGGTTCCAGGACCTCGTCGTCGAATTGGGATAGCAGCCTGCGCTTTGGGTACCTCTTAGTTGGGCGCTCGAGGCCGTATTCCTCGGCAGCCACAACATTTCGTCTGTCATTGAGTAAATCCTGATCAACTTGAAGTTGCTGCCGCTTCTTTTCAGGCTTCTTGCCGGGGCTATTAGCCGGCGCTTAAAGCGGTCTTGTTCGAGGGGTTCCTCTGGTACGATGAAGTCTTCGTCATCGAGGCTCTCATCCTCTTCGGAGATCGGTTGGTAGTTACTATCCTCCGAGCCCTCGTTCCCGACGGGATCGTCGGGTTTAACTTTCCCATCCTCCCAATCATCCTGTTTGAATGTTGTCTCAATAGGGGCTTCTTGGTCTTTGGTGTTCTCCGGAGTATTATTGTCTCTGGTGCCGGTATTGCTGTCTTTTTCGGGACGCGATTTCGAGCAGCGTCACTGACGTCGATGCTTTGGTGGTGCCTCAGTAGGCTTGTCCTTAATGGGACCCTTCCCACCATCGCCTTCATCCTCTTTGGGTGTGTCCAGCATGTACACATCATATGTGGAAGTGGCCGTCCAGCGTCCGGTGAATGACGGGTTCTGGCTTTGCTCCTCTTCGGCATCGTCGTCCATACCATTGATGTCTTCGGAGGCGTAGTCGAGCATGTCGGTTAAGTCTTTGACAGTGGCTATGAAGTGGGTGGTGGGTGGGACGTAAAGTTCCCTGCTCTCAGCCCCTGGTATGGGCTGGGCATAGTTTGGCAGCGATTATTCTGCAATGGCGAGAGATCACATTAAGTCCAGGGCCTCATTTAAGAGTGAGGTTTGCATAGGGAACCGAGAGTCCGCAGAGCAGGGCGGGACAGAAGTTCCCTGGACAAGCTCATATGACGCGGATCTTGAGAGTTCGGAGTTAGTATCCGGAGGTGAGTCCGGCTCCATGAGGATAGAGGGGACCTTGCGTGACTCCAGGCCTGCCGGTGATGCGATCCCCTCCAGTTCTCGGTGTCAGGCTCTATAGCTGCGGAGAGTCCGGCGGGTTTTAAACTCCCGTCTTCGGACCTGGTGATGCGCTCCGGATCTAAGGCCAGAGCGGTGATTGGGGTCGTGAACCCTTGGAATATCAAGTCTCCTCGGATGTCAACGACATAGTTCAGATTTCCAAAACTGATCTGATGACTAGGGGCATAGCTGTCGATCTGCTCAAGATGGCCAATCGAGTTGGCGCACAGTGCGAAGCCACCAAATACGAAAATTTGGCCAGGGAGAAAAGTCTCTCTCAGGGCGATATTGTTGTAGATGATCAATGGAGCCACCGAGCCTTCTAGTGACGGCACAGTGGAACTCTCAATGAAAGCACCAATGTCGGTGTCAAAACCGGCAGATCTCGGGTAGGGGGTCCCGAACTGTGCATCTAAGGATCGAAGGTAAGAGGAGGCAGGGGGCACGATGTTTACCTAGGTTCAGGCCCTCTTAATGGAGGTAATACCCTATTTCCTGCTTAATTGACTTTGATGAGTATAGGAGTTACAAGAGTTGATCTTCCTCGAGATCGTGGTGGGAGATGTCTAGCCTGTATGATTGTTCTGGCCCTACGGACTAAACCCTCCGGTTTATATAGACACCGGAGGGATCTAGGGTTGTATAGAGTCGGTTTACAGAGAAAGGAAGATGCATGACCCGAATGCAAGCTTGCCATCCACGCAAAGGAGAGTCCCATCTGGACACGAGGGAAGGTCTTTGATTTCGTATCTTCACGGCCCATTCGTCCGACACATATCACATAGCCCAGACGCCCGAGGACCCCTTAGTCCAGGACTCCCTCAAATAGGATTCCCCTTCCTTCCCCCTCCCCCTCTTTCCTTCCCCCTTCGATATATATGGTAGGGGGTGGCGCGCGGCTTGGGAGGAGCCCAAGTAGGATTTAATACTACTTGGGGCGCCTCCTGGCCTCTCCCCTCCCCTCCCACCTATATATATATATATATATGGGGGCACCCCTAGCACAACCCAGACAATTGCCAAGACATGTGCGGCGCCCCCTCCTCCACCGTTTACTCCCCCGGTCATATTTTCGTAGTGCTTAGGCGAAGCCCTGCAGAGATCACTTCACCCTCACCGTCACCACGCCGTCGTGCTGACGAAAATCATCTACTACCTTGATGTCTTGCTGGATCAAGAAGGCGAGGAACGTCACTGAGCTGAACGTGTGCATAACTCGGAGGTGTTGTACGTTCAGTACTCGATCGGTGGATCGCGAAGAAAGTTTGATTACATCAACCGTGTTGTGAAACGCTTCCATTTACGGTCTACGAGGGTACGTAGACACACTCTCCCCCTAGTTGCTATGCATCTCCATGGATGGATCATTGCATGTGCATAGAATTTTTTTGTTTTTCCATGCAACTATTCCCAACAGTGGCATCAGAGCCAGGTCTATGCGTAGATGATATGCACGAGTAGAACACAAAGAGTTGTGGGCGGTGATAGTCATACTGCATACCACCAGCATCTTATTTTGATTCGGCGGTATTGTGGGAAGAAGCTGCCCGGACCGACCTTACATGTCCACGTACATGAAACCGGTTCCACTGACAGACATGAAACATGTTTTGCATAAAGGTGGCTAGCGGGTATCTGTTTCTCCTACTTTAGTTGAATCGAATTTGACTACGGCTGGTCCTTGAAGAAGGTTAAAACAGCAAACTTGACGAAACACCATTGTGGTTTTATTCATAGGTAAGGACGATTCTTGCTAGAAGCCTGTAGCAGCCACATAAAACTTGCAACAACAAAGTAGAGGACGTCTAACTTGTTTTTGCAGGGTATGTTGTGATCTGATATGGTCAAGACACGATGAGATATACATTATTGTATGAGATGATCATGTTTTGTAAGATATCTGGCAACCGGCAGGAGCCGTATGGTTGTCTCTTTATTGTATGAATGTAACATCCCAATTTTCAATTTGGATGTTATTTATAGACCATTCATATGCATCCATGATTTATGCATTTTGCTCTATTTGTTTTAGTTCACTTTTGATCCTAGAAACCTTAATCAACTCTAGGACCAACTGAGAGAGTTGGAGGTTTTCAAAAATCCATTTTTGAATTGTCAAAACTTGGAAAATTGGATCAAATTGTTCTATTCAAAATTCTTTTCTAATTATTTCAAAAAACTAAAATAAAGAGAGAAGATAAAATGACTTATACAAAAACAACAAAGAAATATTGGAAATTGAATTTTTAATTTTTGAATATTTTATTTGATTTTATTTACAGGATTATTTATTTTATTGCAGAGTTTATTAGTACTAAAAAGTTTGTTTTTAAATCAAGCATTTAGTCCCAGAAAAATGTTCACAAGGTCAATAATAAGGCCATATAATTATGTGAATTTTTCTGTTATTTTTATATTTATATTTATTATAGTTTTCTTATTTTTCTTTCCTGGGAAAATTGGTTTTTTAAAACTTCCCTGCCGAACTGGGCCGGCCCAGCTACCAGCCAGGCCGTGGCCCCGCCCAGCCGCGCAACACGCCGACCCCAAGCCGGAGCCCGGCAGCCACACGCCACGCGCCGCTGCCGCTGTGTCCGAGGCGGACACCGCCTCCACCTCGCCCCCTCCTCCAAGCCACCACCTCCCCTGCCCCTTTATAAGCGCCGCCCCAACCCCCTCTCTCCTCCCAAGTCACCGCAAGCCGCCGCAGCCGTTTGCGCCGCCGCCCGCTCGACGCCGCCACCGCCGAAGCCGTCGTCGTCTCCACCTTCACGTCGCACCTTCCCACCGCTCCGGCGTCGCCGCCGACCACCCATGCCACTGCCCCGCTCGAAGTCGCCGCCGCCACCGCCGTTTTCTCGCTGCCGCCGACCACCGCCTCCCTCTCGACCGTTGGATCTCAATGCGACGGGTAGCACCTATTTGTTTTTTTATTTAGTGAACGTTCGTTGGTTTACCCTCTGTAGCTAACAAATTCGTTCTTTCAGCTTCTGTAGCGAGCGTTCGTTTGTTAGTTCTTTCCTTTTTCTTTTCTTTTCTGCCAGGGACCTATCTGCTAGTATTTTATTTACACATTAGTCCTCGATTTTCAAACTAGCACAACTTTCTACTCGTTTGTCCAAACTCGACGAAACCAACACCAAAATCTTCAGAGCAATCTCATCTATCCAGTAAACCAACTCAAATATTTTTTTTGAAACATTAAAATTTGAATTCAAGCATATTTAAATTTGAACTTCTTTTGATCGTAACTTGAGTTTGTAGCTCCGTTTTAGTTGATTCTTTTTTCAAATCGAAGCTCATCACATGTACCTTCTGTTAAGATCTAATCCACATAATTTTGGTACTGTTAAAAATTGTTTTCTGTTTAAAAGAGTTATTTGCTTGTTTTTTAGTTTTTTGAATCTTTTTCGTCGATTTTCTTTGCATCTTTTGATTGAGTGCTTATGTATGCTATTGTTTGTTTACAATAGATTTTTCGGAGTGCGAAGCTTGCTACTACGAGTCTCTAGAGCTTACCGATCGTCAGCAAGGCAAGTTACACTTTGATCATACGCTTCTATACCCACTTTTTTACAATGCATTAGTTTCACCCTCAAAGATTGCGTGAGTAGGATTGGGAACATGTGGTTTTGCTATGTAGTTCATGAGGTAGGAACCTATTACCTTTGATCACCCCGGGAATATACGTTATGCTCATAAACTGCTTAGCCATGCTCGTAGATGGGGATTGGTATGTGAGATTCATGAAAGTTGTGAGAGTAATGATAACTAAGGGAAAATTATGGTGGCAAATTTAATACACATCTGGGTGGATTGGTTGGGGAACCTAGAGAAACCGGTGCTTGTCCATGGGAATCCCGGAGTACCCGTGTGATTACCCTAGGTCCGCCACCCGGGCTCAAAGGGATCATATGATATTTCATGTCTAGAAATTTCCGTGTGCAGCCACAAGCCATTATGGGCTCTGGCATAGTTGAGTAAGTTGTGTGACCTCTTTCCATGATAGACTATCCGATGTAGTGGGAAAGTAGGTGTACCAGTCTACCCGGGGTTTAGAGGGAATACTTCAAAAAGGCTATGTCCCGATCTTCCGATCATGGATGCGGTCGAGTCTTGTGAGGAAAAGTGTGCAAACCTCTGGAGAGTGTACAAACTAATCAT
The DNA here is from genome assembly GCA_963921465.1 of Triticum timopheevii. NCBI lineage: Eukaryota > Viridiplantae > Streptophyta > Magnoliopsida > Poales > Poaceae > Triticum > Triticum timopheevii. The sequence goes on along the minus strand of OY997274.1, from coordinate 329,802,959 downwards.
GATTAGCCGTGTCCCCGGTTATGGACAATTTGAGTATCTGAAAGTGAAAGTGAATTATTTGTTGATCTCATCACTCTTTAATTAATGTATTAGGTTAATTATTTATACTTGGTAATTTTGGGACTGAGTTGGAGGAACCTTCTCAATAATGGCATAAACTTGGTAGTAAATAAAATTTATTTCCTTTGTTGTAGGGAAAAACTAGCTTTATGCAAAAATTAAACTTAGGGCCTCCACCAGCCAAATATGCATATAGATATAGTCTTTTTCATTCATTGCTCTATAGTGTGACTTTGCCAGTATATTCCATGTGCTGACCTACACGGCTGCACCGTCTCATGTTGCAGAGTTTTCCGACGAAGATTAAGGTGCACTAGGTTATTGTCATGCACTCAATTTTGCCGTGGAGTTGATGAACACATTTATCTTCGAAGCTTCCACAGTTATTTTAGTTGGCCTTCAGCCATATTTAAGTAATAAATACTCTTTATGAGGACCTCGATGTAATAAGTGTGTGATTGAACTCTGTTATAAATCCTCGAGTACTATGTGTGTCAGTATACCGATCCAGGGATGACACTTAAGCACAAAGACTTCAATCCATTGGGATCAGGTCGCTAAAAGATGGTATCAGAGCACACGCTGACTATAGGATGCGACCACTAGGAAAATACACATGATACTCTTCTTTCTCTATTCATTTCTAATCCTCCTCAATTTCTACACTATAGATGACGGACCACAGGAGCAACTTCACTCAGCCTGATGATGACACCCCCTTCGGACGACACTTGAAAGGAAGTCAAGAAATACCTGAACATCGGGCTACCGAGTTTCACCAGAACCTTCACTGCAACTTTACTAGAAGAGGAGCGCTGGAGGATTAAAGTTCTTGTTCCGGGAAGGACTTTTGCACCAACTACCGAGCCCATCGAGTTTACCTTGGATGCACCAACTTGGAGCTTAGGAAAGAGCATGGCCGCCCACATCACTTTTGGACGCATTTGTGAGGTGTACAACAAGGATCCTAAAGACACCGTCTATCAGATATGTGGACACCGAGATGAGCAATGGGAGATGATTCGCACCAGGAAGGATGGATCTATTGCAGCATACATACAGGAGATGGATCAACACATTCATCAATATGAGAATCAGATGTGCGCTATCATGAAGAAGACCAAGAGGGTGATGACCAGGAATATCGAGCTAGAAGAGGAACTCAAGGCAACCCGCGATGGATATGAAGAGGAAATTGTTGTACTACTAGAGAAGAATGAAGACCTGAGGAGGAGGCTAGGAGTACCTGAGGTAAAACCAGAACATGAAGTGGATATTCATGAGGATGACTACATCATACTAGATGACACAGACAGTGATGAAGATGAAGATAGTGATGAGGATGAAGACAGTGATGATGATGCTGGTGATGGTGATTATGAGCCAATGGAGTCTTTCGCCGATCAAAACTTCTAGTTGACCACCATATTACTATTAGAATTCTTCCAAGTAGTTAGAAATCGTTCGTGAGATTTTTGTAATAGTAGCTTAGATCGATTGTGTGAATCTTGTTTGAAATTGAGTGGTGTGATTTGAATATGTTTGTCTCATATGCATATGCGTAGTGAAACTTCTCACTAGACCTTATTCTATTCTGTTTTCTCACCCCTCTAACCCATCAGATGCCTCCGAGACGTGACCCCGGATTCACTTTCTCATCGGAGCTCACCCAATTGATCCAACAGCAGAATGCCTTGATGCAGGTGATCATTCAGAACCAAGGCAACAACAACAACAACAACCCACCGCCACCACCCCCAGTTGACAACCTAGCCTGTTTCCTAAGGTTCAATCCGTCGGTGTTCTCTAGCAGCACTGAGCCGATTGTTGCTGATGATTGGCTCCACAGGGTCGGGAGGGAGCTAACAACTGCTAGATGCATGAATGCGGAGAAAGCGCGCTTTGCCGCACATCTGTGATACATCTCCATAGTATCTATACTTTTTGATTGTTCCATGCAAATATTCTACAACTTTTACTTACTTTTGGCAACTTTTTATACTATTTTTGGGACTAACATATTGATCGAGTGCCTAGTGCCAGTTCCTGTTTGTTGCATGTTTTTTGTTTCACAAAAAATCCATATCAAATGGAGTCCAAACGCAATAAAAACTCGCGAAGATTTTTTTTGGAATATATGTGATTTTTTGGAAAAATAACCAACGCGAGACGATGCCCGAGGAGTCCACAAGGCAGGGGGCGTGCCCCAGAGGGTAGGGCGGGCCCTGGGCCCTCGTGGCCACACTGTAAGGAGGCTGGTGCCCTTGTTTCATTGCAAGAAAGCCAATATCCGGATAAAAATCGTATCCAAAGTACAACCCAATCGGAGTTATGGGTCTCCGGGAATTTAAGAAACGGTGAAAGGGTAGAATCAGGGAGCGCAGAAACAGAAGGAAATAGAGAGAGAGAGAGATCCAATCTCGGAGGGGCTCTCGCCCCTACGCCGCCATGGAGGCCATGGACCAGAGGGGAAACCCTTCTCCCATCTAGGGGGAAGGTCAAGGAAGAATAAGAATAAGGGGGCTCTCTCCCCCTCTCTCCCGGTGGCGCTGGAGCGCCCCCGGGGCGATCATCGTGATGAAGATCTACACCAACAACTTCACCGCTGTCATCACCAACTCTCTCCCCCTCTATGCAGCGGTGTAACACCTCTTCTCCCCGCCGTAATCTCTACTTGAACATGGTGCTCAATGCTATATATTATTTCCCAATGATGTATGGCCATCCTATGATGTTTGAGTAGATTCGTTTTGTCCTATGGGTTCATTGATCATCGTGATTGGTTTGAGTTGCATGTTTTATTATTGGTGCTGTCCTATGGTTCTCTCCGTGTCATGCAAGTGTGAGGGATCCCCACTGTAGGGTTTGCAATATGTTCATGATTTTCTTATGGTGGGTGGCGTAAGTGACAGAAGCACAGACCCGAGTAAGTAGGTTGTTTGCGTATGGGAATAAAGAGGACTTGATACTTTAATGCTATGGTTGGATTTTACCTTAATGATATTTAGTAGTTTCGGATGCTTGCTAGAGTTCCAATCATAAGTTCATATGATCCGAGAAGAGAAAGTATGTTGGCTTATGCCTCTCCCTCATATAAAATTTCAATAGTGATTACCAGTCTAGTTATCGATTGCCTAAGGACAAATAACTTTCTCGTGACAAAAAGCTCTCTACTAAAACTAACTTAGTTGTGTCTTCATCTAAACAGCCCCTACTTTTTATTTAGGGACAATTGCATTTTTACCCTTAGTTGGTTCCTACCCACGGGTTTTGCCCTTACTTTTCGAGCTTGCTCAGTTTTGCCCTTACTTTTTCCATCGAGGTCCCTCGAATGCCCTTTGACCGTTTGACCAAAACTTTGAAAAATCATAACTAATTCATACGAACTTAGAAAAATGCAATTAAGATATCAAAATGTTCAGATAAACATTACCTTTATGGGCATATCATTTTGCATTCAGGACAAAAGCATCGTTTAAACTACCCGAGGTAATTAATGTTATTAACATTATTAAAAATAAATAGGTATAAACAATATTTTTTCCATGATAAAAATTACATGAAAATGTAGGTGATGTTTTCTGAACATCCTGATAACTTATTTGCAATTTTTGAGTTTGTATCAACTTGTTATGAATGTTCTAACGACTTTGACCATTATTTGGAAACTTCATAACAAGTTGATACGAACTCAGGAAAATGCAAATAAGGTATCAGAATGTTCAGAAAACATCACCTACATTTGCATATAATTTTTATTCATGAAAAAATATTGTTTATACCTATTTATTTTAATAATGTTAATAACTTTAATTACCTCGGGTAGTTTAAACGATGCTTTTGTCCTGAATGCAAACGATATGCCCATAAAGGTAATGTTTATATGAACATTTTGATATCTTATTTGCATTTTTCTGAGTTCATATGAATTAGTTATGAATTTTCAAAGTTTTGGTCAAACGGTCAAAGGGCATTCGAGGGACCTCGATGGAAAAAGTAAGGGCAAAACTGAGCAAGCTCGAAAAGTAAGGGCAAAACCCGTGGGTAGGAACCAACTAGGGGTAAAAATGCAATTGTCCCTTTTATTTACATGCTCTTTATTATCTTGCAAACCTATCCTATCACACCTACAAAGTACTTCTAATTTCATACTTGTTCTAGGTAAAGCGAATGATAAGCGTGCGTAGAGTTGTATCGGTGGTCGATAGAACTTGAGGGAATATTTGTTCTACCTTTAGCCGCTCATTGGGTTCGACACTCTTAATTATCGAAAGAGGCTACAACTGATCCCCTATATTTGTGGGTTATCAATCAGCTTGATGGACCCGCAACCTCTTGGTGGGAGAATTTCACCACCACCTACCCCATTGCTATAGTTACATGGGATCAGTTTCAGGAGGCCTTACACACCGCACATGTCTCAGCTGGAGCCATGAGTTTGAAGAAGCGCGAGTTCTGCAACCTACGCCAAGGAAACCGGACGGTGGGGTAGTATGTGGATGAGTTCAGCAAGTTAGCTCGTTATGCCCCAGATGATGTGGCCACAGATGCCGCGAAGCAGGAGCAATTTCTTGAGGGACTCAATGATGAGCTGAGTATGCAGTTGATGGTGGCAACTTTCAACAACTACCAGGATCTGGTAGACAGGGCTCTCATGATTGAAGGCAAGCAGCAGCAGATAGAGAGCCAGAAGCCAAAGTATGGACAGGGGAAGTACCACTCTGGAGCTCAGCAGAAGCCCTGCTATTCCCCGTACTCAGGAGGACACACTCATAATACCCATGGAGGACATAACCATGGGGGCCAGTCACACAATGGAGGAAGTTCACACAACCATAGTGGCCCTAGGAATGGTAATGGGAATGGAGGAAACAATAGTTAGAGCCGTTCCAACCCCGCGACACCCGCAAAGAAAGATGTGAGTCACATTACCTGTTTCAAGTGCAGGAAGACCGGACACTACGCCACTGAATGTCCTGAGGCAAAGAACGGTAATGGCAATGGAAGCTCTGGAAAGAATCCCAACCCTTTCACCAGAGGTCAGGTGAATCACGTCAATGTGGAGGAAATTGACGAGCAGCCCGACTCAGCTGTCGGTAAGTTTTTGATAAATGCATTTATAGCCTTTGTTCTTTTTGACACTGGTGCATCGCATTCATTCATATCAAGGGTATTTGTGGACAAGTTTAAATTGCCAACCGTAGCCCTTAATTCACCTATGTTAGTGAGTTCCCCAGGAGCAGAGTATATGGCTAGTCGGGGATGTTATTAGTTGCCATTGGCCATAGGTAGACATGTTTTCCCCACAGACCTCATTATCCTGGAGTCAAAAGGATTGGATGTGATCCTAGGCATGGATTGGCTATCCAAGTATGAGGGAAACATAGATTGTGCCAGTAAGTCGATTCTTCTCACCACCCTAGAGGGAAAGCGGATCAAGTATGTGTCTGGGCATGTGCCAAGGAGGACTCAAGTGAATTCCCTTTCAGGAGTTGTTCAGGAGGAAGTACCAGTTGTGAAGGATTACCCGATGTATTCCCAGAGGAATTACCAGGCATGCCACCAGACCGAGACCTAGAGTTTCTGATCAAATTGTTGCCAGGCACTGGACCAATATCCAAGAGACCTTATCAGATGCTCGCCAATGATCTGGAGGAAATTAAGAAGTAGATTAAGGAGCTATTGGAGAAAGGTTATATTCGACCAAGTTCATCACCATGGGGATCCCAAGTGCTTCTAGTCGAGAAGAAGGATGGATCCTTGAGGATGGTTGTTGATTATCGTGCATCGAATGAGGTGACGATCAAGAACAAATACCCTCTGCCGATGATCAATGATTTGTTTGACCAGTTGCAGGGAGCTAAAGTTTTCTCCAAGATTGATCTTCGGTCAGGATATCACCAGCTGAAGATCCGAGTGCAGGATATACCTAAGATATCTTTTACCATAAGGTATGGGCTTTATGAGTATATGGTTATGTCATTTGGTTTGACTAATGCCCCTGCCTACTTTATGAGCATGATGAACAAGGTATTCATGGAGTTCTTGGACAAGTTCGTCATGGTGTTCATTGACGATATATCGGTCTACTTGAAGAATGAAGAAGAACACAAGGAACATTTGCGCTTGGTTCTCAAGAAGCTCAGGGAACATCAGTTATATGCCAAGTTTAGCAAATGTGAGTTTTGGTTGAAGGAAGTCAAATTTCTTAGACACGTTATATCAGGAGAAGGTATAGCAGTAGACCCTACCAAGGTTGAAGCCGTCACAGAATGGTTGGCACCCACCTCAATTCGAGAGATACGCAGTTTCCTTGGACTCGCAAGTTATTATCAGAGATTTATAGAGAATTTCTCCAAGATCGCGAAGCCCATGACAGAGTTATTGAAGAAAGACACCAAGTTTAATTGGACCAAGGATTGTGAGGCTAGTTTTCAGGAGTTTAAGAAATGTTGGTTACAGCCCCAGTGCTAATTCTCCCGTATATACGCAAGGACTTCCAAGTATATTGCGGCGCTTCTCATCAAGGGCTTGGAGGCGTTCTTATGCAAGAAGGAAGAGTTGTTTCATATGCCTTACGGCAGCTTCGACCTCATGAGTTGAATTATGCTACACATGATTTGGAGTTAGCAGCCATAGTGCATGCGCTTAAGACCTAGAGGCACTTTCTTATCGGAAATCATTGTGATGTTTACACGGATCATAAGAGTTTGAAATACATCTTCACGCAGAAGGAGTTGAACCTCGGGTAGAGGAGATGGTTGGAGCTCATAAAGGATTATGTCATGAGATTGCATTATCACCTAGGAAAGGCCAATGTTGTGGCTTATGCTTTGAGACGCAAGAGTCATGTTAACACTCTCATAACCGGAGGATTACCTCAGGAGTTAGTTGATGATCTCCAAGAACTTCGCTTGGAGATAGTTCTGAGAGGTTTTGTTGTAGCACTGGAAATTCAGTCCACTTTGCTGGAAAAGATCCGAGAAGCCCAGAAGACAGACAAAGAAATTGCAGAGATAAAAGAAAAGATGAGTAAAGGAAAGCCTAAAGGTTTTCATGAGGATGAGCATGGAACTTTATGGTTTGAGGACCGCATCTATGTGCCCAATGACCCCGAGATCAGGAAGTTAATTCTTCAGGAGGCTCATGATTCACCTTAATCGATCCACCCAGGCAACACCAAGATGTATCTGGATTTGAAGGAGAGTTTCTGGTGGACAGGAATGAAGAAGGATATTGCCGAGTATCTAGTAGTATGCGACATATGTCAGAGAGTTAAGGCAGAACATCAGAAACCAGCAGGATTACTTCAGCATTTGCTGATACCTGAATGGAAATGGGAGAAGCTTGGCATGGATTTCATCACCGGATTACCCATGACTCATTCAGGTTATGATTCCATCTGGGTTGTAGTTGATCGCTTGACCAAGGTGGCCCACTTCATCCCCATGAAAACCACTTATACAAGCGCTAAGTTGGCGAAGATATACATGACCAGGATCGTATGTTTGCATGGAGTTCCGAGGACCATTGTATCAGATATAGGAACACAGTTTACCTCGAAGTTTTGGAATCATTTACACGAAACTGTACCAGGCTAGAGTCTAGTACAACCTTTCATCTGCAGACAGATGGGCAGACTGAGAGAGTCAACCAGATTCTGGAGGACATGTTGAGAGCTTGTGCGCTAGATTATGGATCTAGTTGGGATGATAATTTACCTTATGCAGAGTTCTCATATAACAACAATTATCAAGCTAGCTTGAAGATGGCCCCTTTCGAAGCTTTGTACAGAAGGAGGTGCAGGACCAGATTTATAGAACATATGTGGGATGAAGTTGGAGATCGTAAATTGTTCAGACCAGATTTAATCATAGATTCTGAGGAGAAGGTCAAGTTGATCCGTGATAGACTCAAGATAGCCCAGTCCAGGCAGAAGAGTTATGCCAACACTAAACCTAAAGAGGTAACCTATGAAGTCGGAGATAGAGAATATCTTCGTGTGTCGCCACTTCGAGGAGTTAAACGATTTGGAGTCAAAGGAAAGTTAGCACCACAATTTGTGGGACTATATAGAGTCTTGGAACATATGGGTGAAGTTGCCTACAAGTTGGAATTACCCGAAGGTTTGTCAGGAGTTCAAGATGTGTTTCACGTTTCCCAATTGAAGAAGTGCCATGCAGAGATGGCCGACATTCCTCTGAGAGATACAGTGCCTCTGGAAGCAATTCAATTGGAGAGTGACCTGATCTATGAGGAGAAACCCGTCAAGATTCTTGAGTTTGCCAACCGAGTTACCCGCATCAAAGTCTTCAAGTTTTGCAAGGTTTAGTGGAGTCACCATACCGAGGAGGAAGCCACCTGGGAACGAGAAGAAGACCTCCGAAAGGACCACACACACCTTTTTGCTAGCCAACCCGAATCTCAGGGGCGAGATTCATCTTAAGGGGGGTAGGTTTGTAGCATCCCAATTTTCAATTTGGATGTAATTTATAGATCATTCATATGCATCCATGATTTATGCATTTTGCTGTCATTTGTTTTAGGTGAGTTTTGTTCCTAGAAACCTTAAGCAACTCAAGGACTAATTGAGAGAGTTGGAGGTTTCCCAAAAATCCATTTTTGAATTTTCAAAACTTGGAAAATTGGATCAAATTGTTTTATTCAAAATTCTTTTATAATTATTTCAAAAAAAATAAAATAAAATACGGAGAGAAGATAAAAGGACTTCTTCGAAAACAACAAAGAAATATTGGAAAATGAATTTTGAATTCTTGAATATTTTATTTGCAGGATTATTTATTTTATTGCGAAGTTTATTAGTACTAAAAAGTTTGTTTTTAAATTTGGCATTTCGTCCCAGAAAAATGTTCACAAGGTTAATAATAAGGCCATATGATTATGTGAATTTTTCTGTTATTTTTAGATTTATTTTTATTATAGTTATTCGTATTTTTCTTTCCCTAGAAAATTGTTTTTTTTTAACTTCCCCGCCGAACTGGGCCGGCCCTGCTACCAGCCAGGCCGCGACCCAGCCTAGCCGCACAACGCGTCGATCCCGAGCCGGAGTTGGGCCATCGCACGCCACGCGCCGCCACCGTCTTGTCCGAGGCGGACACCGCCTCCGCCTCGCCCCCTCCTCGAAGCCACTGCCTCCCCCGACCTTTATAAGCACCGCCCCGACCCCCCTCTCCTCCCAAGTCATCGCAAACTGCCGCCGCCGCCGCCGCCGTTTGCGCCGCCGCCGCACTCCGCCGCCGCAGCTGCCATCGTCTCCGCCCCCGCGCCACACCTCCCCACCGCTCCGCCGTCGCCGCCGACCACCAATGCCGCCGCCCTGCTCGAAGCAGACGCTGCCACCGTCATTTTCTCACCGCTGACGACCACCGCCGCCGCGGTAAACCCCGCCTCCCTCTCGACCGTCGGATCTCGATCCAACGGGTAGCACCTATTTGTTTTTTTATATAGTGAACGTTTGTTGGTTTACCCTTGTTAGCGAACGAATTTGTTCTTTAAGCTTCTGTAGTGTGTGTTTGTTCGTTAGTTCTTTCCTTTTTCTTTTCTTTTCTACCAGGGACCTATCCGCAAGTATTTTATTTACAGATTAGTCCCTGATTTTCAAACTAGCACAACTTTCTACTCGTTTGTCCAAACTAGATGAAACCAAATGCCAAAATCTTCAGAGCGATCTCATCTATCCGTAAACCAACTCAAATATATTTTTGAAAGATTAAAATTTGAATTCAATAAGATATGAATTTGAACTTCTTTTGATCGTCACTTGAGTTTCGTAGCTCCGTTTTAGTTGATTCTTTTTGCAAATCGAAGCTCATCACACGTACCTTTTGTTAAGATCTAATCCACATAATTTTGGTATTGTTAAAAATTCTTTTCTGTTTAAAAGAGTTATTTTCTTGTTTTGAGTTTTCCGAATGTTTTTCCTCGATTTTCTTGGCATCTTTTGATTGAGTGCTTATGTATGCTATTGTTTGTTTATGATAGATTTTCCGGAGTGCAAAGCTTGCTACTATGAGTCTCTAGAGTTTACCGATCATCAACAAGGCAAGTTACACTTTGATCATACTGTTCTATTCCCAGTTTTTTTGTAATGCGTTAGTTTCACCCTCAAAGATTGCATGAGTAGGATTGGGAACATGTGGTTTTGCTATGTAGTTCATAAGGTAGGAACCTATTACCTTTGATCACCCCAGGAGTATATGTTATGCTCATAAATTGCTTAGCCATGCTCGTAGACGGGGATTGGTATGTGAGATTCATGGAAGTTGCGAGAGTAATGATAACTAAGGGAAAATTAAGGTGGCAACTTTAATATACATCTAGGTGGATTGTTTGGGGCACCTGGAGAAACCAGTGCTTGCCCAAGGGAATCCCGGAGTACCAGTGTGATTACCCTAGGTTTTCCACCCAGGCTCAAAGGGATCATTTGATATTTCATGTGTAGAAACTTCCGTGTGCAGCCACAAGCCATTATGGGCTCTGGCATAGTTGAGTAAGTTGTGTGACCTCTTTCCGTGGTAGACTAGCTGATGTAGTGGGAAAGTAGGTGTACCGGTCTACCCAGGGTTTAGAGGGAATACTTCAGAAAGGCTATGTCTCGATCTTCCGATCATGGATGCGGTCAAGTCTTGTGGGGAAAAGTGCACAAACCTCTGCAGAGTGTACAAACTAATCATGATTACCTGTCTCCTCGGTTATGAACAATTTGAGTATATGGAAGTGAATTATTTGTTGATCTCATCACTCTTTAATTAATGTATTGGGTTTAATATTTATACTTGGTAATTTTGGGATTGAGTGGGAGGAACCTTCTCAATAATGGCATAAAATTGGTAGTAAATAAAATTTATTTCCTTAGTTGTAGGGAAAAACTAGCTTTATGCAAAAATTAAACTTAGAGCTTCCACCAGCCAAATATGCATATAGATATAGTCTTTTTCATTCATTGCTCTAGTGTGACTTTGCCGGCATATTCCATGTGCTGACCTACACGGCTGAAAGGTCTCATGTTGCAGAGTTTTCCGACAAAGATTAAGGTGCGCTAGGTCGTTGTCATGCACTCAGTTTTGCCGTGGAGTTGATGGACTCTTTTATCTTCTAAGCTTCTGCAGTTATTTTAGTTGGCCTTCAGCCTTATTTATGTAATAAATACTCTTTATGAGGACCTCTATGTAATAAGTGTGTGATTGAATGATGACCCACAAGTATAGGGGATCTATCGTAGTCCTTTCGATAAGTAAGAGTGTCGAACCCAGCGAGGAGCAGAAGGAAATGACAAGCGGTTTTCAGTAAGGTATTCTCTGCAAGCACTGAAATTGTAGGTAACAGATAGTTTTGTGATAAGATAATTTGTAACGGGTAACAAGGAATGAAAGTAAATAAAGTGCAGCAAGGTGGCCCAATCCTTTTTGTAGCAAATGACAAGCCTAGACAATTTCTTGTAATGAGAAAAGCGCTCCCGAGGACACATGGGAATTATCGTCAAGCTAGTTTTCATCACGCTCATATGGTTCACGTTCGGTACTTTGATAATTTGATATGTGGGTGGACCTGTGCTTGGGTACTACCCTTTCTTGGACAAGCATCCAACTTAATTAACCCCTATTGCAAGCATCCACAACTACAAAAGAAGTATTAAGGTAAACCTAACCATAGCATGAAACTAGTGGATCCAAATCAGCCCCTTACGAAGCAACGCATAAACTAGGGTTTAAGCTTCTGTCACTCTAGCAACCCATCATCTACTTATTACTTCCCAATGCCTTCCTCTAGGCCCAAATAATGGTGAAGTGTCATGTAGTCCACATTCACATAACACCACTAGGGGAGAGACAACATACATCTCATCAAAATATCGAACGAATACCAAATTCACATGACTACTAATAGCAAGACTTCACCCATGTCCTCAGGAAGAAACGTAACTACTCACAAAGCATATTCATGTTCATAATCAGAGGAGTATTAATATGCATTAAGGATCTGAACATATGATCTTCCACGAAGTAAACCAAATAGCATCAACTACAAGGAGTAATCAACACTACTAGCAACCCACAGGCACCAATTTATGGTTTTGATACAAGATTGGATACAGGAGATGAACTAGGGTTTTGAGAGGAGATGGTGCTGGTGAAGATGTTGATGGAGATTGACCACCTCCTGATGAGAGGATCGTTGGTGATGACGATGGTGATGATTTCCCCCTCCCGGAGGGAAGTTTCCTCGGCAGAACAGCTCCACCGGAGCCCTAGATTGGTTCCGCCAAGGTTCCGCCTCATGGCGGCGGAGTTTCGTCCCGTGAGCTTGCTTATGATTTTTTCTAGGGTAAAAGCCTTCATATAGTAGAAGATGGGCACCGGAGGGCCACCAGGGGGACCAGGAGACAGGGGGCGCGCCCAGTAGGGGGGGGCTCCCCCCACCCTCCTGGCCAGGGTGTGGGCCCCCTCTGGTATTTTCTTTGCTTAGTAATTCCTATTAATTCCAAAAGTAACTTCCGTGGAGTTTCAGGATTTTTGGAGCTGTGCAGAATAGGTTTCCAATATTTTCTCCTTTTCCGGCCAGAATTCCAGCTGCCGGCATTCTCCCTCTTCATGATAAACCTTGTAAAATAAGAGAGAATAGCCATAAGTATTGTGACATAACGTGTAATAACAGCCCATAATGCAATAAATATCAATATAAAAGCATGATGCAAAATGGACGTATCAACTCCCCCAAGCTTAGACCTCGCTTGTCCTCAAGCGGAAGCCGAAATCGAAAAATATGTCCGCATGTTTAGAGATGGAGGTGTCGATAAAAATAAAATACGGACATGAGGGCATCATGATCATTCTTAGAACAGCAACATATAAGGATTTTATCATATGATTTCTTATACTCAAGTAACAATCTATTCACAATGTCAAGTATGGATCATAAACTTTATTGTGAACTAACAAACTATAATCTCAGTCATTGAGGCAATTGCAATTTATCATAACATCAGAAAGAGTCAAGAATAGAGCTTTTCAGCAAGTCCACATACCCAACTATCATATAGTCTTCTACAATTGCTAACACTCACGCAATACTTATGGTTATGGAGTTTTAAGATAGGGGCTTATTGTTTCGCCTCCCAACGTATTCACCTTTGGGTGATGTCAACAATAATAGTTCATGCTAACTTACATCCTATTGGATATATATCAGGATGTTTCCAACACGAGGTGCTTGCCAAAGGATAAACTGAAAAAGGGAAAGGTGTAGATCACCTTGACTCTTGCATAAAGTAAAAGACATAAAGTAAAAGATAGGCCCTTCGCAGAGGGAAGCAGAGGTTGTCATGTGCTTTTAGGGTTGGATGCACAAAATCTTAATGCGAAAGAACGTCACTTTATATTGCCACTTGTGATATGAACCTTTATTATGCAGTCCGTTGCTTTTATTCCTTCCATATCACACGATCGTATAAAGCTTATTTTCTCCGCGCTAATAATTCATACATATTTAGAGAGCAATTTTTATTGCTTGCAACATGACAACTTACTTGAAGGATCTTACTCAATCCATAGGTAGGTACGGTGGACTCTCATGGCAAAACTGGGTTTAAGGATGTTTGGAAGCACAAGTAGTATCTCTACTTGGTGCAAGAAATTTGGCTAGCATGAGGGGGAAAGGCAAGCTCAACATGTTGGGAAGATCAATGACAATATACTTTAACTGAGATGTGAGAAAACATAAACCATTACGTTGTCTTCCTTGTCCAACATCAACTCTTTAGCATGTCATACTTAATGAGTGCTCACAATCATAAAAGATGTCCAAGATAGTGCATTTATATGTGAAAACCTCTCTTTCTTTATTACTTCCTATTAATTGCAACGATGACCAAAACTACGTTTGTCACCTCTCAACAACTTTTATGCCTCATACTCTTTATATGTGAAGTCATTACTATCCATAAGATCAATATGAACTTCTTTTATTCTTTTTATTCTTTCTACTTTCTCAAGATCATAGCAAGATAGCAAAGTCGTTGACTCAACACTAATCTTTATTATAGATAGCTCACGGACTCAGTTACATAAAGAGATCACAAAGCAAAACTCAAAACTACTTCATACCAAAACTTCAATCTACTAGTTCAGGATACTACTAAAAGGATCGAACTAAGAAAAACAGTAAAGATAGGAGTGTGATGGTGATACGATACCAGGACACCACCCCCAAGCTTGGCAGTTGCCAAGGGGAGTGCCCATACCCATGTGATTATGTCCTCGGAGGTGGTGAAGTAGGAGTTGTTGATGATGTAGGCTTGTCGTCCATCTTCCAAGGCATAGGCTCACCATCATAAAAGGATGATCGAGTCTCCGGGATCCTCAAATCTGCAGCCAAATTCATCCTCTTGAATCTATATTCATACTCACAGTTTTGGTTTTGCAGGTCATAAATCTGGGCTTGGAGGTGCTCGATTTTCTCTTGAAGCTTAAAGATGGTCTCCCCAATGATCTTGGCATCCAGCTTGTGGTTGTTGGTGAACTCCGCGATCATCATCTGGTTGGCGTTGAGTCCACGCTCCACCATCCCTTGGCACTTGAAAACTTGTTGCTCCATGGCTTCGAGCTTTATCTCCACGCTTCCGGTACGCCTTGGTCCCTCCACATCGCGGATGTGCAGCACCCCCTCACGCATATCAATGGTTTGAGGGTGTTGCAGCACCTCCGCAAGATAGGGGTTGATAACCCTCTCGAAAAACTTGTCCTTGGGAGCGCTTGGAGACGTCATGATGCTCTAGATCTGTCAGAAAAAAAAGCTCGAAACGAAAACATAAGATTTTTGCATGATACGGTGGTCAAAACCTTCAGGAGATTATATAATGAATTTTTACCAACCAAAAGAAGTAACGTGCAAGAAAACGGAGTCCAGGAGGCACACGAGGTGCCCACGAGACAGGGGGTGCGTCCAGTAGGGGGGGCGCACCCTCCACTCTCGTGGAGGCCTTGTGTCCTTCCCGGATTACTTCTTGCTTTCCAAAATTCTTAAATGTTCCAAAACGGAGAAAAATTGCCATTGGAACTGTTTTGGAGTCGCTTTACTTACCGTACCAGATACCTATTCCTTTTCGGAGTCTGGAACGTTCTGGAAAGTGTCCCTTATGTATTCCCCCGGGGTTACGGTCTCAATAATATTAGTTTAAACATTGATAGGATTACCTGAGATATAATGTTTGATTCTTTGACCGTTCACCACCCTTTGGCTTGTGCCTTCGAAGTTGTTGATTTTTATGGCACCAGAACGATAGACCTCCTCGATAACATAAGGAACTTCCCACTTAGAGAGAAGTTTTCCTGCAAAAAATCTTAAACGAGAGTTGAATAGCAACACATAATCACCTACGTTAAACTCACGCTATTGTATTCTTTTGTCATGCCATCTTTTAACTTTTTCTTTGAACAGTTTGGCATTCTCATAGGCTTGGGTTCTCCATTCATCAAGTGAGCTAATATCAAATAACCTCTTCTCACCGGCAAGTTTGAAGTCATAGTTGAGCTCTTTAATAGCCCAATATGCTTTATGTTCAAGTTCAAGAGGTAAGTGACATGCTTTCCCATATACCATCTTATACGGAGACATACCCATAGGATTTTTATATGCAGTTCTATATGCCCATAATGCATCATCAAGTTTCTTGGACCAATTCTTTCTAGATCTATTAACAGTCTTTTGCAAAATTAATTTGAGCTCTCTATTACTCAACTCTACTTGACCGCTAGACTGTGGGTGATAAGGAGATGCAATTCTATGATTAACATCATACTTAGCAAGCATCTTACGGAAAGCACCATGAATAAAATGTGAACCACCATCAGTCATAAGATATCTAGGGACTCCAAACCTCGGAAAAATAACTTCCATAAGCATCTTAATATAGGTGTTATGATCAACACTACTAGTTGGAATAGCTTCTACCCACTTAGTAATGTAATCAACAACAACTAAAATATGTGTGTATCCATTAGAGGCAGGAAAAGGTCCCATATAATCAAAGCCCCAATCATCAAATGGTTCAATAACAAGAGAATAGTTCATAGGCATTTCTTGACGTCTACTAATATTACCAATTCTTTGACATTCATCACAAGACAAGACAAACTTATGAGCATCTTTGAAGAGAGTAGGCCAATAAAAACCGGATTGCCATACCTTATGTGCAGGTCTATCTCCAGCGTGGTGCCCTCCATATGGTTCGGAGTGACACTTGCGTAGGATCTGTTCATGTTCATGCTCAGGTACACAATGTCTAATAACACCATCTACTCCTTCTTTATAAAGGTGTGGGTCATCCCAGAAGTAATGTCTTAAATCATAAAAGAACTTTTTATTTTGCTGGTATGTGAAACTAGGTGGTATAAATTTAGCAACAATGTAATTATCATAATCATCATACCATGGAACAGTACGAGAAGCATTAACAACCGCTAATTGTTCATCAGGAAAGCTATCATCAATAGGTAGTGGGTCATCAAGAACATTCTCTAACCTAGACAAGTTGTCTGCAACGGGGTTCTCAGCTCCCTTTCTATCAATAATATGCAAATGAAATTCTTGGAGCAAGAGAACCCATCTAATAAGTCTAGGCTTAGCATCTTTCTTTTCCATAAGATATTTAATAGCAGCATGATTAGTGTGAATAGTAACTTTAGAATCAACAATATAAGGTCTGAACTTATCCCAAGCAAATATGACTGCTAAGAACTCTTTTTCAGTAGTAGCATGATTTCTCTGGGCAGTGTCAAGAGTTTTACTAGCATACTGGATAACATTCAATTTCTTATCAACTCTTTGCCCTAGAACGGCACCTAAAGCATAATCACTAGCATCACACATAATTTCAAAGGGTAAATTCCAATCAGGTGGCTGAACAATAGGTGCAGTGATCAAAGCTTTCTTAACTATTTCAAATGCTTCTACACAATCATCATCAAAGACAAAAGGAATATCTTTTTACAATAAACTAGTCAAAGGCCTAGAGATTTTAGAAAAGTCCTTAATGAACCTCCTATAAAAACTGGCATGACCAAGGAAACTTCTTATACCTTTAATGTCCTTCGGACATGGCATCGTTTCAATAGCATCAACTTTAGCTTTATCAACTTCAATACCTTTCTCAGAAATCTTATGCCCCAAGACAATACCTTCATTAACCATAAAGTGGCACTTTTCCCAATTCAAGACGAGACTAGTGTCTTCACATCTCTGCAAAACTCGATCAAGGTTGCTCAAGCAGTCATCAAAAGAGGATCCATAAACGGAGAGTCATCCATGAATACCTCACAAATCTTTTCACAAAAGTCAGAGAATATAGCCATCATGCATCTTTGAAAGGTAGCAGGTGCATTACATAAACCAAAAGGCATACGTCTGTAAGCAAAAGTACCGAAAGGGCAAGTAAAAGTAGTTTTTGATTGATCCTCCGCTGACACAGGTATTTGAGAGAAACCAGAATAACCATCTAGGAAGCAGAAATGTGTGTGTTTGGATAGTCTTTCTAGCATTCGATCAATAAAAGGTAAAGGGTAATGATCTTTCTTAGTAGCTTTATTTAATTTACGGAAATCAATTACCATCCTATAACCTGTAATAATTCTTTGCGGGATCAATTCATATTTATCATTAGGAACAACAGTAATACCTCCCTTTTTAGGAATGCAATGGAAAGGACTTACCCAATCACTATCAGCAACGGGATAAATTATACCTGCCTCAAGGAGCTTTAGTATTTCCTTTCTTACCACTTCTTTCATCTTAGAATTTAACCGTCGTTGAGGATCTCTAACTGGTTTGGCATCCTTCTCCACATTTATTTTGTGTTGGCATAGAGTGGGACTAATGCCCTTAAGGTCATCTAGAGTATATCCAATAGCAGCATGGTGGTTCTTCAGAGTTTTCAATAGTCTTTCCTCTTCCCGCTCTGAAAGGTTAGCACTAATAATAACAAGATATATCTTCTTTTCATCAAGATAAGCATATTTAAGATTATCAGGTAATGGTTTGAGCTCAAACACGGGATCACCCTTGGGTGGAGGGGGATCCCCTAGGATTTCAACAGGCAAGTTGTGTTTCAGAATAGGACCCCGTTGAAGGAATACTTCATCTATTTCCCTTCTTTCATTCATAAACATATCATTTTCATGGTCTAGCAAATATTGTTCTAACGGATCAGTAGGAGGCACGACAATAGAGCAAGACCAATAATCTCATCCTTACTAGGTGATTCTTTATCATGGGGTTGTCTACGAAACTTAGCAAAATTAAACTCATGAGACATATCCCCTAAGCCAATTGTAACAATATGCTTTTCACAATCAATCCTAGCATTAACAGTATTCAAGAAGGGTCTACCAAATATATGGGACAAAAGTCATCTTGTGGGGAACCGAGAACAAGAAAATCAGCAAGATATTTAACTTTCCCACACAAGACTTCAACATCTCTAACAATCCCAACTGGTGCAATAGTATCTCTATTGGCAAGCTTAATAGTAACATCAATACCTTCTAACTCAGCGGGTGCGATATCATGCATAATTTCTTTATATAGGGAGATAGGTATTGCACTAGCACTAGAACCCATATCACATAAGCCATGATAACAATGATCTCCTATTTTAACAGAAATAACAGGCATGCCTACAACAGGTCTATGTATCTTAGCATCGGGTCTAGCAATATTAGCAGTTTCACCACAGAAGTAAATAACATGCCCATCTAAATTATCATCCAGGAGATCTTTAACCATAGAAATACTAGGTTCAACTTTAATTTACTCAGGAGGTGTATAAGTTCTAGTATTACTCTTATGAACAACAGTTGAATCTTTAGCATGATCCTTTATCCTAACAGGAAAAGGTGGTCTCTCAACATAAGTAGTAGGAACAATAGGATCATCATAAGTGATAGTCTTTTATTCAACTGTAATAGGTGCAACTACTTTTACTTCAGTGGGAGGATTATACTTAAACCACTTCACTTTAGGGAGATCAACGTGAGTAGCAAAAGATTCACAAAAAGCAGCTACTATCTCAGAGTCAAGTCCATATTTAGCGCTAAATCCACGAAAAGCATCGGTATCCATAAAAGATTTAACACAATCAAACTTAGGTGTCATACCTGACTCCTTACCATCGTCGGAACCCCAATCTTCAGAGTTGTGTTTAATTCTTAACAATAAATCCCACTTGAATTCAATAGTCTTCAGCATATAAGAACCAGCACAGGAAGTATCGAGCATGGTGCGATCATTAAGAGAAAGCCGAGCATAAATTTTTTGAATAATCATTTCCCTTGAGAGCTCATGATTGGGGCATGAATATGACATTGACTTAAGCCCCCCAAGATCGAGTGATGCTTTCTCCTTCGCGAGGCCAAACATTATGTATGTAATTACGATCATGATGAACAATATGCATAGGATAGAACTTCTGGTGAAATTCCAACTTCAATCGTTTATAGTTCCAAGATCCAGTATCATCACATAGCCTATACCATGTCAATGCATCTCCCTTCAAAGATAAAGGGAAGACCTTCCTATTAACAACATCATCGGGTATACCTGCAAGCTTAAATAATCCACAAACTTCATCCACAAAGATAAGATGTAAATCGGGATGCAATGTTCCATCTCCTGCAAAGGGATTAGCTAGCAGTTTCTCTATCATACCCGAAGGAATCTCAAAGTAAACATTTTCAGTAGGTTCAGAAGGTTGAGGAGCAACTCTTTGCTCTACTGGTCGGGGCGAAGATACCCGGACAAGCCCCTCAAAGGATTAGAATCCATAGTAACAAGTGACAGAAAATTTTAGCACAGTATATAAATGTTTCCTTACCAAGTTCCACTCATCAAAGGCGCTTCACTCCCCGGCAACAGCGCTAGAAAAGAGTCTTGATGACCCAAAAGTATAGGGGATCTATCGTAGTCCTTTCGATAAGTAAGAGTGTCGAACCCAACAAGGAGCAGAAGAAAATGACAAGCGGTTTTCAGTAAGGTATTCTCTGCAAGCACTGAAATTGTAGGTAATAGATAGTTTTGTGATAAGATAATTTGTAACGGGTAACAAGCAATGAAAGTAAATAAAGTGCAGCAAGGTGGCCCAATCCATTTTGTAGCAAAGGACAAGCCTGGACAATTTCTTATAATGAGAAAAGCGCTCCCGAGGACACATGGGAATTATCGTCAAGCTAGTTTTCATCACGCTCATATGATTCGCGTTCGGTAAGTTGATAATTTGATATGTGGGTGGACCGGTGCTTGGGTACTGCCCTTTCTTGGACAAGCATCCCACTTATGATTAACCCCTATTGCAAGCATCCGAAACTACAAAAGAAGTATTAAGGTAAACCTAACCATAGCATGAAACTAGTGGATCCAAATCAGCCCCTTACGAAGCAACGCGTAAACTAGGGTTTAAGCTTCTGTCACTCTAGCAACCCATCATCTACTTATTACTTCCCAATGCCTTCCTCTAGTCCCAAATAATGGTGAAGTGTCATGTAGTCGACGTTCACATAACACCACTAAAGGAGAGACAAGATACATCTCATCAAAATATCGAACGAATACAAAATTCACATGACTACTAATAGCAAGACTTCACCCATGTCCTCGGGAACAAACGTAACTACTCACAAAGCATATTCATGTTCATAATCAGAGGAGTATTAATATGCATTAAGGATCTGCACATATGATCTTCCACCAAGTAAACCAATTAGCATCAACTGCAAGGAGTAATCAACACTACTAGCAACCCACAGGTACCAATTTGTCGTTTTGATACAAGATTGGATACAAGAGATGAACTACGGTTTTGAGAGGAGATGGTGCTGGTGAAGATGTTGATGGAGATTGACCCCCTCCTGATGAGAGGATCGTTGGTGATGACGATGGTGATGATTTCCCCCTCCCGGAGGGAAGTTTCCCCGGCAGAACAGCTCCGCCGGAGCCCTAGATTGGTTCCGCCTCGTGGCGGCGGAGTTTTGTCCCGTGAGCTTGCTTATGATTTTTTCCAGGGTAAAAGCCTTCATATAGCAGAAGATGGGCACCGGAGGGCCACGAGGGGGCCCAGGAGACAGGGGGCGCGCCCAGTAGGGGGGGAGGCGCCCCCACCCTCCTGGCCAGGGTGTGGGCTCCCTCTGGTATTTTCTCCGCTCAGTAATTCTTATTAATTCCAAAAGTAACTTCCGTGGAGTTTTAGGATTTTTGGAGCTGTGCAGAATAGGTTTCTAATATTTGCTCCTTTTCCAGCCAGAATTCTAGCTGCCGGCATTCTCCCTCTCCATGATAAACCTTGTAAAATAAGAGAGAATAGCCATAAGTATTGTGACATAACGTGTAATAAAAGCCCATAATGCAATAAATATCAATATAAAAGCATGATGCAAAATGGACGTATCATTGAACTCTGTTATAAATCCTCGAGTACGGTGTGTGTCAGCATACCGATCTAGGGATGATAGTTAAGCACAGAGATTTCAATCCAGATCGGGTTGCTACAATGAAATGCATACGCCATGTAATTGCTTTACTTTATCACTATGAGTTAGCAATAGTTGTAGAAGCAATAGTTGGCGAGATGACCACGACGCTACGATGGAGATCAAGGTGTCGAGCCGGTGACGATGGAGATCATGAGATGCTTTGGAGATGGAGATCAAAAGCACAAGATGATGATGGCCATATCATGTCACATATTTTGATTGCACGTGATGCTTATCTTTTATGCATCTTATTTTGCTTAGTACGGCGGTAGAATTATAAGATGATCCCTCCACAAAATTTCAAGGTAAAAGTGTTCTCCCTAAGTATGCACCATTGTGACAGTTCGTCGTGTTGAGACTCCACCTGATGATCGGGTGTGATAGACTCTACGTTCACATACAACGGGTGCAAGACAGTTTTGCACATGCAGAATACTCGGGTTAAACTTGAAAAGCCTAGCATGTACAGACATGGCCTCTTAACACTGGAGACTGAAAGGTCGAACGTGAATAATATAGTAGATATGATCAACATTGAGATGTTCACCATTGATGACTACCCCATCTTACGTGATGATCGAACATGGGTCATTTGATTTGGATCATGTATCATTTAGATAACTTGAGGGATGTTTGTTTAAGTGGGAGTTCATTAGTAATTTGATTAATTGAACTTTAATTTATCATGAACTTAGTCCTGATAGTATTTGCAATCTATGTTGTAGATCAATAGCTCGCGATATAGCTCCCCATTTTTTTGATATGTTCCTAGAGAAAACTAAGTTGAAAGATGATAGTAGCAATGATGCGGACTGGGTCCATGCTCCGAGGATTATCCTCATTGTTACATAGAAGAATTATGTCCTTGATGCACTGCTAGGTGACAGACCTATTGTAGGAGCTGATGCAGACATTATGAATGTTTGACAAGCTCAATACAATGAATACTTGATAGTTTAGTGCGCCATTCTTTACGGTTTAGAATCGGGACTTCAAAGACATTTTGAACGCCATGGAACATATGAGATAGTGATTGACAGAGTTCTCTAGTCACTATCAACAAGCTACTATCAACAAGCTACTAGAACTTCGTGATGACCTATAATATGCAAGGGATGACGAAAATGATTCCCGAGCTCTTCGCGATGCTGAAATCGGCAAAGGTAAAATTCAAGGAAGTGCATCAAATGTTGATGGTTAACAAGACCACTAGTTTCAAGAAAAAGTGCAAAAGGGAAAGAAAGGGAACTTCAAGAAGAATGGCAAATAAGTTGCCGCTCCCATGAAGAAACCAAAAGCTAGACCTAAGCCTGAAACTGAGTGCTTCTACTACAAAGGAAATGATCACTGGAAGCGGAACTGCCCCAAATACTTGGCGGGTAAGAAGGATGGCAAAGTGAACAAAGGTATATTTGATATACATGTTATTGATGTGTACTTTACTAGTGTTCATAGTAGCCCCTGGGTATTTGATATCGGTTCAGTTGCTAAGATTAGTAACTCAAAACAGGAGTTGCAAAATGAACAAAGACTAGTTAAGGGTGAGGTGACTATGTGTGTTGAAAGTGATTCATTGTTGATAAGATCACCATCGCACACTCCCTCTACCTTCGGGATTAGTGGTGGACCTAAATAAATGTTATTTGGTATTTGCATTGAGCATAAATATGATTGGATCATGTTTATTGCGATACGTTATTCATTTAAGTCAAAGATAATTGTTGTTCTGTTTACATGAATAGAAGCTTCTATGGTCATACACCCAATGTAAAATGTTTATTGAATCTCGATCGTAGTGATACACGTATTCATAATATTGATGCCAAAAGATGCAAAGTCGATAATGATAGTGCAACATATTTGTGGCACTACAGTTTAGGTCATATTGGTGTAAAGCACGTGAAGAAACCCCATGCGGATGGACTTTTGGAACCACTTGATTATGAATCATTTGATACTTGCGAACCATACCTCATAGGCAAGATGACTAAAACTCCTTTCTCCAGAACAATGGAGCGAGCTAATGACTTATTGGAAATAATACATACCGATGTATGCGGTCCGATGAGTGTTGAAGCACGCGGCGGGTATCGTTATTTTCTGACCTTCACAGATGATTTGAGTAGGTACGGGTATATCTACTTGATGATACACAAGTCTGAAACATTTGAAAAGTTCAAAGAATTTCGGAGTGAAGTGGAGAATCATCATAACAAGAAAATAAAGTTTCTACGATCTGATCGTGGAGGCGAATATTTGAGTTACGAGTTTAGCCTTCATTTTAAACAATGTGGAATAGTTTCACAACTCACAACACCCAGAACACCACAGCGTAATTGTGTGTCCGAATGTCGTAACCGTACGTTATTAGATATGGTGCGTTCTATGATGTCTCTTACCAATTTACCACTATCATTTTTGGGTTATGCATTAGAGACAGCTGCATTCACGTTAAATAGGGCACCGTCTAAATCCGTTGAGAGGACACCGTATGAACTGTGGTTTGGCAAGAAACCTAAGATGTCATTTCTTGAAGTTTGGGGTTGCGACAATTATGTCAAAAGGCTTCAACCTGATAAGCTCGAACCCAAATCGGAGAAGTGTGTCTTCATAGGATAACCTAAGGAAACAATTGGGTACACCTTCTACCACAGATCCGAAGGCAAGATATTTGTTGCTGAGAATGGATCCTTTCTAGAGAAGGAGTTTCTCTCGAAAGAAGTGTGTGGGAGGAAAGTAGAACTTGATGAGGTAGTTGTACCTTATCTCGAATTGGAAAGTAGCACATCAGAGAAATCCGTTCCCGTGATGCCTACACCAACTAGAGAGGAAGCATATGATAATTATCATGAAACTTCAGATCAAGTTGCTACTAAACCTCTTAGGTCAACCAGAGCATGATCCGCACCAGAGTGGTACGATAATTGATGCGGAGCATCCCACGTTCATCCCCATGTACACTCCGACGACTCTCCAAGCCCCAAGAGGACATATGAGGAGACCTCGACCATACGCCATTGGGCACAAGGTGAACTCACTCCTCTTCGAACCGTCACTTTCCACATGTGAGACATGGCTAGTACCTCATGCATGGACCTTGCATACACTCAGGTACAACCTAGACGGCCATGGAGGATCCAAGGACCAAGGCCAAGCATGGAAGAGGAGAAGGAAGAAGAAGCAGGGACAAGCTTCTGGAAAGCCCGGAACTTCCGCCCCCCCCGCACCTTCCGGCCTCCGGAGTCCAGACCAGCCCCAAGCACGCCAACTCTCTGGATAGCCCGGAACCCGGCGGGAACCTGCCCGGAACTTCTGGATCCCGGAACTTCCGGCCTGCCTACGTGCAAAGACTCAGGCCGAAGCCCATGTAACCCTTTTCCACTTACCCCTTCGTGGATTAGACTATAAATAGACCACCCCCTCCTCATAGTTAGAGTTAGCAAAGGATTAGCTCATTTGAGATAGAGCTTTGCTCATCCATACGGATCTTGTGGCGCCCGGATAATTAAGCTACAGTAATCCCCTGCTAATGATGGCATGCCATCATTTTTACTGTTGCTAGATCCCACAATGATTCAACATAATTCTAAATTCAAATTTAAAATAAAGTCAAACAATTAAAGTTTCCAAATGTCAAAACTAAAAAGTTCATGTGATGGCTAATAATCCATAGTTAATTATGGTGGAGAAAAACTAGGTCACTTGTTTGCTTATTCAAAAGTTATCACCCAAAAGGTGTGACTAAAACATCCACTTTAGTTCCTTTGCATTTATTCGAAAATCAAATGACTTAAAATAGTACCCCAACCATCTTATGGCAGTGCCAAATATTGCAGGGCATTTATATGGCTAAGTTCCATATTTTGCAAAATCTTTTGATAGCTTAAATAAATACAAGCAGTGTCTTTTACAAAACAAAAATAGAAAACAGAAAATAGTAAATGAAGAAGGAACCTAACTACTGTGCACTTTGGCCCATCACACGTAGTACAGGCCCAGCCCACCTCCGCCTCATCCCCTCCTCTGTACAGGAGACAGGGAGGGCGTGGCACGCATCCATGGCGCCATGGCCATGGATGGCCGCCACGAGCCCCCCCTCGGCCTATAAGGTAGCATCCCTGAAACCCTAACTCGCCCTCTCCCATTCCCTCCTGGATCCCCATCGTCCCCCCTCTCCCGTGGGTCGATTTTGAGCTCGCAAGCTCACGCGGTCACCGCTTCCTCGCCGTCGTTGACGCGTCCACTGACCTCTCCGGCGGGCAGGAGCACATCCTGGACGTTCGTCGCGCTCGTCCGCGTCTGTTCCGGGCATCGGAGCTGCGTAGCCATCGCCATCAACCTCGTCTCCGCTGCTTCGGCCACCGCACGTCGTCGTTGTCGATCTACACCACCGCGACCTCACCGGCATCCTCGAGCGCGCCATCGGACCCGCAGTGAGCCTCTTCGCCGGTTCCCCCCTTCCCGTCCTCGATCTATCCTCGTAGACGCCGTAGGCCGCCGTCGTCGACCTCGCGCTCACCATGTGCTGTCTGCGTCCCGCGGACCTCCCTGGGCGCGCCCCTGCCCGTGGCCGCGCCCTGGGCTCCCCTAGCTGCGCCTTGCCCCGCGCCCAGCCCGCGTGCCTCCTGCAGGAACTGCTGTTGCGTTCTGCTGCTCCTCATCGCTTGCTGCGCGCGCCTGCTTCTTTGCTGCTGCTCATGCCGCCACTACTGCTGCTCCCTGCTCTTAATCCCTACTGTTGTTGCTCTTGGCTACTGCTTGCTGCTGCCACCGTAGGCCATGGCCGCTGTGCGCTCCCGTGCATGCGTGCCTACCATGTTCGGCCAACATGCTAGTACCCAGCATGGCCGGCCCAGATAGATTAGTCTAGCAACAGTTTGGTTAATTAAATTACTTGATTAGAATAGTTTTTTTTAGATTAGTTTTATTTTATTGTTTAGGTACAACCTATGACATGTGGGCCACACCCTGCCTTTTTGACTAGTCAAAGTTGACTTGGTCAACTCGGATTAAAACAAATTAATATAAAACCAGAAATTTTAGAAATTGATTAAAACTATAAAAAATCATATAAAATAATCCGTATCTCGGATGAAAAAGTTTTGTACACGAAAGTTGCTCAGAACGGCGAGACGAATCCGGATACGCTCTCCGTTCATCTGTCACGTGCCCCTATCATAGCGAACATGGAACTTTCCCCCTCCATTTCGTTTGTCCGAAAATGACAAACTCCGGGAAAACTTTGCCGGATGTTATCCCACTTCACCAGTATCGCGTAGCACTGCGTTAGAACACCTCTAGCACCGCTTATTGTCTTGTTGTGCATATGTTTGCGTGTATTTACTGTTTCTTCCCCCTCTTCTCTCTGGTAGACCCTGAGACCGCTGCTGATGCCCCTGTGATCGACTACGTCGACGACGACCCTCCTTCTTGTCTGAGCAACCAGGCAAGCCCCCCCTTTGATCATCCTAATATCGCCCATTCTATACTCTCAGGCTTGCATTAGATTTTGCTACTGTTATTGTTTGCTCCTATTATGATGCATAGCCTGCTTTTGTACTTGCTATTGTTACCTACCTGCTTATCCTAAACTGCTTAGTATAGGTTGGCTAGTGATCCATCAGTGACCCCCCACTTGTTCTTGTTGCCCCTGCTTCATCATCGCCGCCTCAATCAGTGTGATCGACGACCAGAGCCCGACACCTCACATCACATCACGCCCCTTTTGTTGCTCGACTCTGCAGAGCTACTATCGAGTGCGGAGGGTGATCCCTCATAACGCACTACTGATGATAGTTCTGTAGTGTAGCTATTCGGTCGTGGTCATCGAGGGTGATTTCCTCTTTCACCATTCCGATACGGCTCTGTCGTTCAACACCTCAAGTGTGAACCTCGAGGGTGGTCCCTCTTATGTTCACCTTGTTGATTACATTGAGTGGAATCCTCCGAGGGTGATTCCTTGGGGTTTCCCCTTGATGTTTGGACACACGGTTACTTTGACTTTACTTGGGACCTTGGTGAAAGTCGGGCGGGCCCGGAGAGCACCCGCAAGATGGTTACGTGGCACGGCCGGGCATTCTAGGCCCTTGTCGTAAGTCCACGAGACGGGGCGACGGGGTCACTTTCGATCGCGAGTCTCTGCTCGTCTCCGCAGCGCTAATAATACACTATGGTTTGGGTATTTGTTCTGAGTTGGCCTCTGGCCTTTACGCACTAACCACCACGCGAGAATAGATATGGGCCTCGACGTCGCAGTATCAGCCGAAGCTTTGTCAGACGTCCAGTTCAGCAGTGCGGCACGGTCGGATCGTGCTGGCCATCCGAGGCGGTGCTGGTATCCACCCTGCTCGCAACGACCCGGAGTGCTGCGGGCGATGGGCCCAAGACCCCGGAGTGCTTAGGATGTAGACCGGCGGGGACCTCTCTGCTGAGCCTAGGTAGGGCTGCGAGGTGTTAATCTTCCGAGGGCGGGAATTGACCCTAGAAAGGTTTGTCCGGCCAGAGCGATCAAGCGTGTTGGGTAACGTGGTGCACCCCTGCAGGGAAGATTATCTATTAATAGCCGTGTCCACGGTAACGGACGTTCAGACTTATATCCTGATCTTATACAACTACAAATGGATACTTGAGATATGTGGCTCCGGGATTGCTTTCTCGCAGGGAGTCGAAGAAGGATCTCTGGGCATTAATGTTGCAACATGCTTGTTAAACATAAACTATTATTCTTTACTCTTCTACATGCTGCAAGATGCTCGGAGCTGCGTGAAGATGCTAGTATTCGATAGGCTAGGCTTTCCCCCTCTATTCTGGCATTCTGCAGTTCAGGCCACATATACAAAACCTTCCATTTGATACCAGTGCATACTTAGTATAGATCTGATGCTTGCGAGTACTTTGGATGAGTACTCACGGTTGCTTTGCTACCCCTTTTCCCCCTTCTTTCTTCTTTCCGGTTGACGCAACCAGATGGTGGATCCCTGGAGCCAGATGCCACCGCCGATGGATGCTACTACATGGAGACCGCTGATGACCAGGAGTAGTTAGGAGGTCCTAGGAAGGAGGCCTTGCCTCTTCGACCGTGTTGCTTTTGTGCTAGCCTTCTTAAGGCATCCTTGTTTAACTTATGTCCGTGCTCAGTTTTTGTTTGGTTCCGCTGACTCTTGTGTATCGAGCTATTTATTCGAGCCCTCGAGGCCCCTGGCTTGTAATATAAAGCTTGTATTGTTTTATTTGTGTCTAGAATTGTGCTGTGATATCTTCCCGTGAGTCCCTGATCTTGATCGTACACATTTGTGTGTATGATTAGTGTACGATTTAATCAGGGGCGTCACAGATCTCCTCCTCGTGAGAGACCGTGGCCTCTTCGGAGAAGATCCACCATGGTTTCAAGACCCCTTTACAGGAAGATCCCTCGTGGATTCAAGACCTCCTCTCGGAGATGAGCTACCGCCACTTGTATCATCCTTTGTTGGACTTGGACTGTGTATCTCTTCGTGTTTCTTGGATCTAGCACATGCGTGATCATATTCGTGTTGGTTGAGTGTTTTCTCTTGTGTTCCCTCGTGATTTCCCTCATTTCTTTCCGCGCGTTCTTCGTGTTCCTCGTAGGGATCCTCTCCAAACGTGAAAGATCGGCCCCTAGGGTTCCGCCCTACATCATCTTGGTATCATGAGCCACGTTGATCACGTTTTTGGAGCCCCTACCCTTTGTTTTCTAGCTTGATTTTGTTGATTTCGTCCTAAATCCGAAAATCCCCACCAAAAGTAGCCCCTAATTTTTTTTTGTGATTTGTTGGTTTTGATGATGTTTTGTTGATTTTTATCCATGGATTCGCTGTGTTATGAGTGAATCTAGCATTCCCCTTCTTTTCCCCCATTTCCATCCACAAAATCGTCTCAATTTTGCCCCGGGAAATCGTGTTTTTCCGCCCCCGTTCTCAGATATGGAATTTAGTGTTCGTCCTGGACGAAATTCCACGACCCCCGGAACTTCCAGACAACCCCGGAACTTCCGTCCCCCGGAACTTCCGTCCTTGCCTGGAACTTCTGGGCTAAACAGAGAGTTTACCCAAAATCCCCCGGCTCACCCGAGATTTTTTTCTGCGACCCCGAAACTTCCATCCACCCCCGGAACTTCCAGCCCTAGGCCCGGAACTTCCGGCCTAACCAGAGACATTGCACAGAATTTCAGCATCCGCCTCTTTCACCTTTTTCATCATAACTTTTCGCTTCGAACTCCGATTTGAGTGTTCTTTGGCTCGTTTTTAAGCTATCAAAGTGCCCGAGGTCCTCACGTTGGTTTTACCACCTTTTGATGCCATCAAATTTTTGGAACTTTGGCATCTTTGCCTAGGCCTTCCACCATAACATCTGCATTGCCACCACCGACTTCCGCAACCTAACCCATTTTGTTCCCCATAGCATTTGAGTTTTTTTGAGTAGTGACTTGAGTCTCCTAAGGTGTTTAGGCTACTTAGGGACGGTTGCTTCTTCATCAACCACCACCATAATTTCCGCATAGGCTTGCCCACCATACACTTCCGCCACCCCAACTTAACCCAATTTTGTTGTGTTGAGAGTTGTGTCTCCTAAGGTGTTTCGGCTACTTAGGGACGTGCTTTCAACTTTGACTCCGTGTATAGCCCATCATACGCTTCCACCACCATAACCCGGTCAACTTAGGCTACTTGGGTTTCCACCAATACTTTCGCTTTGCCAAGTGCAACCACCACCGCATTCCCGCTACCACCAATTTGACATTTGACATTTGAGATTTTGAGTTCGTGGTTTTTCCGTTTCCTAAGGTGTTTTGGCTACTTAGGGACGAGTCTCCCTCATCTTGGTTTCTACATCAAGAACACCACCACTCATCATCTCCTCGAGGTCGTCATCGACTTTGACCACTTCACCATCATCCGTCCGTGGCGTACATACGAGAAACCTTCGACGGTAACCTCCATATCATCTTGGTATCGGGGTATCCCTCCTTTGTATATTCCCCTGGCCATTGCATTGTTAACCCCTAGCCCATTTTGCGTTTCTTACCTATCGAGACTAGCCATTTGAGTATTGCCGGCAATGTTACTTGTGCACATTAGTGATCATACTTCCCATAGCATACATACCATATCATCATGGTGCATATATTGCTATCATATCTTGTGTCACAAGTTTGTTCCTGCATATACACAATTGCTATCTTGGTTTGTGCATTGTCCAAAAGTGGACATACAAAAAAAAGAAATAAAGCTTTTAAGCAAACGAAAGAGAGCAAAGAAGCTTGTAAGCAAGTACCATAGCATCATACCACATTGCACATAAGATTGTCATATCCGATCATCTTGGATCATCTTGAGAGAAACATCGGGAACCATACATACATAGCATACTTGGGATAGAAAGTTTATCCATTTTGCATGTTATAGGTTGTGCACAAGTGTCGTATCCGCCTATAGAGCAATCGTGCTAGCGTCTCTCTTGACTTGTGCAACACGAGCGTTTTCCGTGGATTCCACATTTTGTGCTCATCCCTTGGTTGCACGACCCCATTTATCTATCCGTGTGTGTGTGTTTCCGTGTACCTTTAATTGCTATTGGTCTACTTGTTTTGCTTGCAAATTTGTGAATCTCTTTCAACATTATTGACTCTTGCTAACATTTTGCATTAAATTTTTGTGCCACTATCCTCACCGAGCTCCACCATAAGCCTTACTTGTGTAGGTGTGAGAACCGACATGAATTGGTACCAATTGTGCTATTTCCTTGTTACACATTTGAGTGATCATTGATCCATCTTCAACATTGGTCAAGGTACATTGTGTATAGTTCTTCTCTTTCTCCCACTCATATTTGCTCGAGTCTTGTGATGGATAGGCAAGGCATTTCCTCTCCGGTCCACGACAACAACGACGGCGTGAACAACTACATCTCCAAAGTGTCCATCTTCGATCTACAACGACAAATGCAAGGCGCACAATCAAGATTGCGAGAGTGCATCGAGAACATCTCCATCGACATTTTTCACTCCGAAGCAAGGAAAAGGGACTACATCGATAAGAAGCTTTCCGCACAAAAAGAAGAGCAAGATGCAAGGATGGAGGAGATTAGAGCATTTATCAAGTCTTCTTCCCCTTTGTCATCTTCAAGGCGGCGACATTCAAGCCATAAGTCTCCAAAGCGCGAAAAAGATGCAAGTGCAAATCGTTCTCGTCCACATCTACATGGCGACCACCATCACGTTCGTGATCCACATCGTCATGAAGGGAAAGTCACCTCCAAGCATCATGTGCACGACGACGACGAACGCCATCGAGCTCAAGCGCGACAATGACACCATCAACATGAAGATGCTCCACAAGCGAAAACGTACAAGTCCCAACAGGCACTACTTCACGCCAAGTCCAAGCTTCATGAGCATAAGAGAAGACCGCGAGACAAGCACCACCAAGACGGAGCTACGGCTACCACCACCACTCCGGCATCTTCTCCAAGTGCTATCAAGGAATCTTCGCCTTTGGACATACGGCATCTTCGCCTACTTCCCATGAGTATGCCTACAACGACTTCATCAAGTCCAAGGCGACCACCTACGAGCGAGGGCGACACTTACATCTTCGAAAGCCCCTCAAGGAAGATGGCCGAGCATGGGAAACTCCCTTCAGTCATGGAGACGAGCTACGAGGTGCCACATCATATAGGCCTCCAACACCAAGACGGTGACAAGAAGGTCGAGCAAGGGACATCCCCTTTGACTACGGCAGTAGGAGTTGGGCAAGGAGACATTTGCACCTACATCTCTCCGACATCCACATATGTCGAGATGCCCCAAGTGCCATGTGAGGAGAGCCACCACCACATGAGTGACATGAGTGACTCCACCATATGTGACAATGAGAGCATTTCCTATGAGAGGATGAGTGTGACCACCACTAGCTCCATACATGAGAGCATGCCACACATCCTATGTGAGGTTGAGAGCCATTTGAGAGACTTCACCAACCATATGAGTCAGAGCATCATACCGGGA
Source organism: Triticum timopheevii (assembly GCA_963921465.1). Lineage (NCBI taxonomy): Eukaryota > Viridiplantae > Streptophyta > Magnoliopsida > Poales > Poaceae > Triticum > Triticum timopheevii. Next base: position 329,770,337 of record OY997274.1, on the reverse strand, counting down.
GTGAGTGAGCCACAACACTTAGTGAGTGAGGTAGTTGATAGGGCATGTGAGGCCACTAGGATTTCTAACGACTTAACCTCTACTCCTAGTGTGTTTTCTTCTTTGGTGCTAGGTCTCCTACATGACGACATGCCTATCCTCGACGAGTACATCCCTCCAAAGGAGACGACGATGGCCATGGTGGACAATGATGCACCCCCACATGGTTCCATCAAGATGAAGATGCAACGATAGGATCTTCAACACCTCACCTACAACACATGAGTGATGCTCCAAAGGTAACATAGGTGATAGTGCTTCTCTTGCCCCACTAGTGGACTATCTTAACAATGATTGCTTGCATGATGTCGATCCACCTATTCCCATGCTTCATGCTAGTGCGACTATGTCATGACTTACCTATTTATGATGAATATGATGATGAGCATGTTGAGTTGCCTAGTTGTGATGCCATGCTCCATAGGATATCATGTGAAAATTCTATTTGTCACTTCATGTTTGATAATCCTTTGAACTTGTCATATGCTATGAGTGAGATCTCCCATATTGCATCATTTCAATCTCAACACAGTAACTATGCATGCCCCATTAAAATAAATCCCTTTTGCACTTATGGCATAGATGACGAGATGATGGTCATTGGCTTTTGTTTTTCATGTGATGATATTGCCATGCTTCCTCTACAAGATTTGCGCAATTCATCTACTAGGCCATGCCATGATCACATTGAACCAAATATGCTTTGTTTTGGATGTTGTCAATATTCTCCATGTGATGTTGCTACTCATGCTCATGAGGAGGCCCCCATAGTTTCCTCATACATATTAGGAGATTTTGAATCATCTCATACTTTGCATGATTCCCATAATTGTGTGCACCATATACATTCCATGAATAACAATGCTCTAGATATTTCTCATGATGCATTACATCCTTTGAGTCTCCATTATGTCATACATAACAACAAACCTCTCATGATGGATGACATGTTTCTATATCACGCATCTCATCTATTTGAGCATTTGATATTTTGTGCTAACCGACACATGCACATGCACATCATGATGGATGATGTGTACATATACCACGCGCACACAATTTTCCCTTTGTCTTTGTTTTGTGTAGGTACTCATGTATACTCGTCAACCTCTCAATCCCAAGAGTTGACGAAACGAGCTCTTGAGAGCAACGATGCTTTGGGATCACGTGAATTGTCCTTACCACTATTCTCTTCGTGCAACGACTACGCGCATCTCTTCTACTTGGCTCTCACACGGCTATGGGCTATTTACCATTTGTCCCCTTATGCCCATACTATCGTGTTCACTTTGCATGTTATGCCTCTTTACATGATGTTGCCATGCAATTGTGACCCTTGCTTGCATCTACCCTTGATTCACAATTATGCCATTTCTATGTGTATTTGCATGCTTGGTGGAGATACTTGTTGCTATTACCATGATTTCTTTGTGGCCCATGCTATTGATGCTTGTTGTGTTGGGAGAGTCATGATGTCCCGCTACTTACATATGGCTTCTCACCAATACATTAATGCTATTGTCCTCATATCTTGCTTTCATGTTTGTGCTATGTCATGTGAATTATTCATGCCCACTATTTGGACACATGACATGATTGCCATGATTCCCTCTAGTATTTGCATCTTCGCACTACTAGCTTGCTTGACTTGATCGCTATGATTGTTTGCTATGTTGCATCACCCATGTTACAATCTTACTCGCTTTCTTGGGTTGATGAAATATATGTTCATGTCTCTGACTTGATTTGTCTTGAGCATTGTCTCTTGTCTCCACTAGTTGCATATCTCATATCACCTTGTATTGAGTGCCAACTTGCTATGCTTATTGATCTTGGAGACTTGGACACTTTACTTGTGATGCATTCTTGTTTGATTTAGCCTCTTGTATTTGGTTGTTCTTGCATCATATGCCTCCATACTTTGCAATACTCCCTTGTCCTTTCTTATGATGAGCATGATGCATACACTTGTTTGGTATCTTGCCACACGAATGATAGGGTTTGCACTTTCGCTAACCTCATTTGTTTTTCCAAGTGTTTGTCATGTTATTTCATTTTGGAGGATTCACAAGGCGATGCCATTATGCGACAACTTGGTCATGCGAAGGCATACACGATGTGCAACACCAACATTTACGAGAATCTCCTAAAGGTGAACTCTTTCCCTTTGAGCCATCCTCAATTACGCATATTGGATGGGTCATTCTTTCATTGTTGTCTCATTCTTCTTGTCTACATGATACATCTATTGGAGGGAGGACCAGCATTGATGATTGGCTCTATGGACCTTCACATTGAGGAGCGCTCGCACTTATTGGATGCACCTTCGGAACTCCACTCATGCCACGGCATCGAGCATTGGTATACCGCCACCTCCATATTTGTTGTTTGTGCTCATACATGTCATGCTCGATGGACATATCATACTCACCACAAGTTTGTACCCTATGCATGGATTGACTCACATTATGATTGCCTTGTTGCATCTTGTATTCCCATGTCATCCATGATATATGAGCTTGTGCATTTCCTTAGCAAATTTGTTGTGATCTTCCTTGATGGCATATTCATACATCATGATCATATTGTCCACCATCAATTGCATGATAGCTTACACATATTGAGCATCCATTGCCATATTCATGCTATTGATGAACCGTCTTTCTATGACAACATTTTGCACAATGGTAGAATTTATCGCTTTGTGCACCATGCTAATTACCCCATGAATGCTTTGCATATCAATCTATATCATCTTGATAAGCTTTATGCGCTTTGTCACGAACCATCTTGCCGCACAGACTCATATTTGCGTCATGGACACTTTGTGTGCGCTAACCATTGTATTTCCCAGTGTACTTTGTGTTTGCTCATTTTGCATGTACCACATACCGGAGACACCTTGGAGTACTTGGATTGTGCAATGCCTTCACCTACGTCCAACTACAAGTCCGTCCACGACACCCGTTTCCATGGTGATGAGGATCATGATCCGAGGTCGGATCTTTCCCGAGGGGGGGGGGGGGGGGAGATGATGCGGAGCATCCCACGTTCATCCCCATGTACACTCTGACTACTTTCCAAGCCCCAAGAGGACATATGACGAGACCTCGACCATACGCCATTGGGCACAAGGTGAACTCACTCCTCTTCGAACCGTCACTTTCCACATGTGAGACATGGCTACTACCTCATGCATGGACCTTGCATACACTCAGGTACAACCGAGATGACCATGGAGGATACAAGGACCAAGGCCAAGCATGGAAGAGGAGAAGGAAGAAGAAGTAGGGACAAGCTTCTGGAAAGCCCGAAACATCCGGCCCCCGGAGTCCAGACCAGCCCCGAGTGTGCCAACTCTTTGGATAACCCGGAACCCGGCCGGAATCTGCCCGGAACTTCCTGATCCCGAAACTTCCGGCCTGCCTGCGTGCAAAGACTCGGGCCGAAGCCCATGTAACCCTTTTCCACTTACCCCTTCGTGGCTTAGACTATAAATAGACCACCCCCTCCTCCTAGTTAGAGTTAGCAAAGGATTAGCTCATTTGAGATAGAGCTTTGCTCATCTATACGGATCTCCTCCTCGTGAGAGACCGCAGCCTCTTCGAAGAAGATCCACCATGGATTCAAGAGCCCTTTACGGGAAGATCCCTCGTGGATTCAAGACCTCCTCTAGGAGATGAGCTACCGCCACTTGTATCGTCCTTTGTTGGATTTGGACCGTGTATCTCTTTGTGTTTCTCAGAGCTAGCACATGTGTGATCATATTCGTGTTGGTTGAGTGTTTTCTCTTGTGTTCCCCCGTGATTTCCCTCATTTCCTTCCGCGCGTTCTTCGTTCTCATAGGGATCCTCTCCAAACGTGAAAGATCGGCCCCTAGTGTTCCGCCCTACATCAGTAATCCTGTCCGGGAAGTCATGCTATTAGACCAAGGCAAACCTACAAACTATGAAGAAGCTATGATGAGCCCAGATTCCAACAGATGGCTCGAGGCCATGAAATCTGAGATAGGATCCATGTATGAAAACAAAGTATGGACTTTGGTGGTCTTGCTCGATGATCGGGAAGCCATAGAAAATAAATGGATCTTCAAGAAGACTGACGCCGATGGTAATGTTACTGTCTATAAAGCTCGACTTATCGCAAAAGGTTTCGACAAGTTCAAGGAGTTGACTACGATGAGACTTCTCACCCATAGCGATGCTTAAGTCTGTCCGAATCATGTTAGCTATTGGCGCATTTTATAAATTATGAAATCTGGCAAATGGATGTCAAAAACTGCATTCCTTAACGAGTTTCTTAAGGAAGAGTTGTATATGATGCAACCGGAAGTTTTTATCGATCCTAAAGGTGCTAACAAAGTGTGCAAGCTCCAGCGTTCCATCTATGGACTGGTGCAAGCATATACATTTTGATGAGGTGATCAAATCATATATATGGTTTTATACAGACTTATGGTGAAGCCTGTATTTACAAGAAAGTGAGTGGGAGCTCTGTAGCATTTTTGATATTATATGTGGATGGCATATTTTTGATTGGAAAAGATATAGAATTTCTGGATAGCATAGAAGGATACTTGAACAAGAATTTTTCAAAGACCTCGGTGAAGCTGCTTTCATATTGGGCATCAAGATCTATAGAGATAGATCAAGGCGCTTGATAAGATTTTTAATGAGTACATACCTTGATAGGATTTTGAAGGAGTTCAAAATGGATCAATCAAAGAAGGAGTTCTAGCCTGTATTGTAAGGTGTGAAGTTGAGTAAGATTCAAAGCCCGACCATGACAGAAGATAGAGAGAGAATGAAAGTCATTCCGTATGCCTCAGCCACAGGTTCTATAAAGTATGCCATGTTGTGTACCAAAACTATTGTGTACCTTGCCATGAGTTTGTAAAGCGGGTATAATAGTGATCCATGAGTAGATAACTAGACAGTGCTCAAAATTATCCTTAGAGGACTAAGGAAATATTTCTCGGTTATGGAGGTGATAAAGAGTTCGTCGTAAAGAGTTATGTCGATGCAAGCTTTTACACCGACCCAGATGACTTTGAGTCTCAATCTGAATATGTATTGAAACTGGGAGTTATTAGGTAGAGTAGCTCCATGCAGAGCATTGTAGATATAGAAATTTGCAAAATACATATGGATCTCAATGTGGCAGACCCATTGGCTCAACCTCTCTCACAAGCAAAGCATGATCATAGCTTAGTACTCTTTGCGTGTTAATCACGTAGCGATGTGAACTAGATTATTGACTCTAGTAATCTCTTTAGGTATTGGTCACATGGCGATGTGAATTATGAGTGTTAATCACATGACGATGTGAACTAGATTATTGACTCTAGTGAAAGTGAGAAACTGAAGGAAATATGCCCTAGAGGCAATAATAAAGTTGTTATTTTATATTTCCTTATTCATGATAAAGGTTTATTATTCATGCTAGAATTTTATTGATCGGAAACCTTAATACATGTGTGAACACATAAACAATCATAGTGTCCCTAGTAAGCCTCTACTAGACTAGCTCGTTGATCAAAGATGGTTAAGGTTTCCTAACCACGGAGATGAGTTTTCATTTTATTACGGGATCACATCATTAGGAGAATGATGTGATGGACAAGACCCATTTGTTAGCTTAGCATAATGATCGTTCAGTTTTATTGCTATTGCTTTATTCATTGCAAATACATATTCCTTTGACTATGAGATTATGCAACTCGCGGATACTGGAGGAATGCCTTATGTGCTATCAAACGTCACAACATAATTGTGTGATTATAAAGATACTCTACAAGTATCTCCGAAGGTGTTTGTTGAGTGGGTTTGTCACTCCGAGTACCGGAGAGGTATCTCTAGGCCCTCTCGGTAAAACACATCATAAGCTTGCAAGCAAACGACTAAGGAGTTTGTCACGAGATGATGTATTACGGAACGAGTAAAGAGACTTGCTGATAACGAGATTGAACTAGGTATGAAGATACTGACAATCGAATCTCGGGCAAGTAACATACCGATCGACAAAGGGAATTATGCATGTTGTCATAACGGTCAATCTATAAAGATCTTCGTAGAATATGTAGGAGCCAATATGAGCATCCAGGTTCCGCTATTGGTTACTGACCGGAGAGGTGTCTCGGTCATGTCTACATAGTTCTCAAACCCGTAGCACTACAAAAAAAAGACACATCCATGACATTTTGGGCTGAACGAAATTTTTTTGTCATACTTATGACACTTCTATGAGATAATTGTGACAAAACCCGGTATCATCATAGATGTGGTGGGCTCCTACTTCTATGAAAAAAATCATGACAGAAAATGGGATTTTCGTCCCGGGTGGGCCGTAGACGCAGCTGCATGACATTCTTTGGGCCGAGCGATGCACGTTTCTCTCGTACCATACGCGCTGGGTGCGAGGCATTGGGCTCTAACTGAACCCGAGCGAGGCGTCGCCTAACTGAACCCGAGCGATCGCACTGCAGGCTACGCATTACTAAACCCGAGCGATTGGGCGATTCCTTTGCTATTGCTGCTAACTGAAGCCGATCGATGCTGCCTCTGGATGAATAGTGAGTGTTGCTGGGGGTTTGGATGAACAGTTCCCGGTGGGGGTGGATGAACATGACCCTGTGGTGTTGCCTCTGGATGAACAGGACCCCGATTGATCGAGCCAGTTGGGGCTGGATGAACAGGACCCTGTGGAGGGCTGGATGAACATGACGACCCCGTGGAGGGTTGGATGAACAGTAGACAGTGGAGGGGTGGATGAACAGTAGCCCGTGGAGGGGTGAATGAACAGGAGCCCATGGAGAGGGGTGGTTGAACAGTAGCCGGTGGAGTAGCGCGCGGTGGTGGCTGGATGAATAGGAGCCTGTGGATGAACAGTCGCGGGTGGAGGCTGGAGGAGGTCGACGGTGGATGAACAGTAGCCCGTGGAGGCTGGAGGAGGTCGACGGTGGAGATGAACAGTATCCGTAGAGTCCCGTTTTGCGGTATGCCACACCCCTCCCGATGAACAGGACCCCCGTTTTGACCGTAGTGCTCCAACACAAGTCCGTTTCCTCCGTTTTGCGGTACGCCACACCCCTCCCTATCAATAGGACCCCGTTTCGACCATAGGAGGTCCAACACAAGTCCGCTTCCTCCGTTTGGCGGTATGCAAGACCCCTCCTGATGAACATGATCCCGTTTTGAACGTGGCCGGTCGAACACAAGGCCATTTCCTCCGTTGTACGGTACGTCAGGCCTTGTTTCCATCGGCAGTTCCGTCCAAGCCGGTTGGCTGCCACGCATTCTGTTGCCTCCCCATGAACACGACGCATTCTGTTGCCTCCCAATGAACACGATGCTTTTCATTGCCTCCCCATGAACACGACGACGATGGTGTTTCTCTGTTTCGACCCAGCCATGTACACGAGCCCTTGCCGTACGTATGCGCGAGTAGGCGTTCGAGATCCCGCCCATATGTACGTACGTGGCCGTATTTTCTTTCTTGCAACTGGCCGCTGTACGTACGTGTACATGCTACGTGCGCGCCTCTACATCGACCAGTATGTACGTACACGTTCGCGACCAGAATGACAATGCTACGTACACTTCGACCAAGTGGGTCCCGACTGTCAGGCACTTCCCTTGCATGTGAAGATGTAGCTGGTGGGTCCCACCAGTCAGGGGGGCGAATCATTTTTTTTTGCCCGGACGCACTTCCTTGCATGAGAAGATGTAGCTGGTGGGTCCCAGCAGTCATGGGGGAAATGTTTTTTCTTGAAATATGGTGGCCCGTCCGGTGGGTCCTTGCTGTCAGGTGGAGGAATAATTATTTTGCGCGTAATAAGGAGGCACTTCCTTGCGACCGCCGTGGACCCAGCTGTCAGCCTCTCCACATACAGTATTCTTCCGATGGAAGTTGTTCCTTGACCACGCTGCACAGAGAGCACCAGGGCGATGGACGAGGGCGAGGCCTAGGAAGGGGACGACGCGGAGCCGGGGAAGATGCTACAGTGGAAGCCCATGCGGAGAGGAGTACGAGGGTTCACTGGTTCGGCTGCGGTGTGAGGCTGCCGTCGCCGTAGGGCCTAACCAGCGGTGGGAATAGTAGGGGGCGGTGAGGCCTCCGCGGTAGCACAGCCGACCACGGGAGGCAGGAGCATGCGGCATGACCGGCGCTGGTTTGGGCGGCTGGAGAAAGAAGACTAGAGGTTGAAGAAGAACTACGGCCGTTGGATTGACATCGTACGGTCACTGGAGCTAGAATTGTTCATATTGACTAAGTTGACAAAGCCCTCCGTCCCCGTCAACTTAGTAGGCCCACAAGTCAGCCTCCCACCAAGGAGGGTCCCAGTTGGCAGGGGAAGTATTCATTTTTTGTGCGTAATAAGGAGGCACTTCCTTGCGTGCGAAGATAGCTGGTGGGTCCAACCTGTCAGTGGGGGGAACTTTTTTCGCAAAATACAGAGGCCCTTCCGGTGGGTCCCAGATGTTATGTGGAGGAATCATTATTTTGCACGTAATAAGGAGGCATTTCCTTGTGTGCGGCCGTGGACCCAGCTGTCAGCCTCTCCACACACAGTCTACTTCCGATGGTGTCGTTCGTTGACCACGTTGACCACGCCGTACCGAGCGCATCCAAGGTGGTGGACGACGGCGAGGCCCCGGACAACAACGAGCCAGAGATGGGAAGACATGGGAGTAGAGTCGCAGACGGAGAGGTGTACGAGGGTTAACTGGTTCTGGTGCGGTGTGGTTCGGCAGTCGGTGGAGAAGAACAGGAGGTGTGGAGGGGTGGAGGGATGGCCTGGCCAACGGTGGAGTAGCGCTTCACAGCAAAGCGTGGTAAGCAGAGCTGCTAGCAGCAGGAGGCAGGAGGTGGTCCCAACGGCGCTGGAGGAAGAAGACGAGGGATTGAAGATGGATGTCGGTTGTTTGATGTAAATCCAACGGCTAACGTTGTCATAATCATTTGGTGACTAAGTTGACAACGACTTGCGTTGGCTTCGACCTATTGGCCCAGAATTTATAGCCAATTTGATCTTTTTTTGAATTACAGTCCATTAGCTGGGCTGGGTGAACAAATAATGTAGTGCCCATGCGGCCTATTTATGTTTTTTCCTAAAAAATTACAGGTCATTTGCACTGTCTCGAAATACACGATTTTGCTAGGCTGATTCTAATTATAATGTTGGGTAGGGCCACCAATGTTATCAAAAAATAAACAGGGGCTGAGCATTTTGTTATAAATATATTTAAATAATAAGTGATTTATTATTACATTCGTCGTTAAATCTTACCAAGCTTTTGTACACAATCACTAGGATTTTCGTGCCAAAACAATCCAGGATTTATTGTTAAGAAATTACTTTTATATGTTAATAAGATGTGGGATATTGTTTTCTTACATATGTAAGTATCTGTTAAATATATGATGACACTATAAATAATATACAATAACATATAAAGTAATTTACATATAGATAATATAGTTAGAAGGGAAACATAAGTTGGACCAGGCGTTCCTATTCTTATATAGAAAAAATAGAACAGACCTCTAGCGTTTTCTTCAGAAAAAAAACATAAATTGGGCTGCCGATATTTCAGGAAAAATAAAACCTCGGATGGGAGGTCCATAGGCCGGTCGATACATGATGGCCCTCAAGAAAATACAAATAGGCCTATGGACCTCCCATCCGAGGTCGTGGGCTACGCATGTTAAAAAAGAAAGCCTAGACGGGGCAGCCCAAAACCCAGCTGATACTGCTGCCATAGTGATAATAAATGATACCTGCCAGCTCCTCGGTTTCGTTGTGAATTTATCTCCTATAGTAACTACGTTGAAGCACCTAAAAATGTAACTATGCTGACAAACCCGTGGGCCCCAACGTCAATATAGCATTAGGAGGAAGTATTTTTTTCAATGAGGCACTTTCTTGAGTACGACCATACACCGGGCGGGTCCCGACTGTCCGCCTCTCCACGTACAGTCCTCTCCAGATTCCTCTCGTTTGTTCAGCATGTTCACAACGGCAGACAGCGGCGTTGCGGCGAGTGCACAAAGGCGTAGGAGGGGATCCGACCACCTGAGGAAGTGCCTTATTATTAACGAAACTACTGAACTAGCCTAGTGGCCAAGTGACACTACCCGACAACTATTCCGCCCGGGTTTGATTCCACCTGTGCAGGGAAAATATCTCCAATTTTTTTGCCTCTGCCTTTATTGACATATGTGTACCCATTGTCATGTACGCACACCATGTCCAACACTTGCCAAAACTTCGTCCCTCGTTTCCTCCATGTTTCGCACACTCGACATTGTGTGGGCATTTTGAAAATAGCATATCTTTTTGACTGTGCATCATATGAAGATGTGCTATGCATGAATGTTGATCAGCATGGTGTTAACTGGCTGGTAGTTCCATTTTCGACCATGAATAAAACTTTCAACATGATGTTAACCCTGTTTGAAAGGGCCGTGTTAATATAAATGCTCTGCTTCTGAAAGTTACAGTTTCTTATCTGAAACTGAACTTGCAGTTTCTTCTCTGAGAATCACATTGTCTGCACTTTTATACTCCTATGAAACTACATTTTTAAGTGCTCAAAATAGATCTCTAGAATTCATAAAATACTTTATATGCTCAATACTGCAAATCTGAAATTCAAAAGACATTCATATCTGAAAGTACTCTCAAAATACACAACACAAAACACAATTCACAACCTATGCTCAATACTGCAAATCTGAAATTCAAAAGACATTCATATCTGAAAGTACTCTCAAAATACACAACACAAAACAGATCTCTAGAATTCATAAAATACTTTATATGCTCAATACTGCAAATCTGAAATTCAAAAGACATTCATATCTGAAAGTACTCTCAAAATACACAACACAAAACACAATTCACAACCTGCCAAGCTTTTAAATCTAGGCCGATATGACTGATATATAGGCCGATATATCACTTTTGGGGCTCTACCAATATAAACACAACGTATCATTTTGTAAATATCATTTTCAAACAAATCATCCGATATGGATCGAAATATCGACCAATATGGCCGATATCTAGCCCGATATGTTCACCAATATAGAACGATACGTAGATGATAACAATTATTTATTAGAATGTAGTGAAATAAGATTATGCATTTACAACTTCATTATATATTATCAAAGTCATGCACAATGTTTACAAATGCATATGTATCATACTGTTTTTAATCATAGAGCAAGGATTTTGTGAATATTTTCTTAATGGTTTCTTAATCAACAAGTCAAAAAACTAGGAATCTAAAAGTGTAATGTTCAAGCATTGACATCATACATTTTGTTTTACTAAAAAAATGTTTTGAACAAGAATAATAAAACTAGACATGTTTTCTCTGATATATCTACATATCATCCGATATATCACCCGATATCTGACATCCGATATGTCGAAGCCAAACCAATACAAACCCGATATCCGATATTTTGAAGCTTGCAACCTGCAAATACTGACAACCCTAAGATGCTCTTGACAATCCACACTAATGGGCTGGGGGGTAGTCCCCTCCTATTACTCGGCGGCAGACAGCCGCCCCGTGAGACGATGTGAACAACAAGGGAGAGGATGGCGGGGAAGCATCATCGGGCCAACTGCTTTTCTCCTCTTGCTGTTGGGTTCGGTCGATGAAGACTCCATCGGCTCGCTCTGGCACGACACCCTCACAAACGGCACCCTGTAGATGGTCGATCCTTCAATCTTTGGTGGATGCTCCATCTGGGATCGATACTCCCACCACCGCTCCCTCACGATCGGATTCGGTGAATCTGTTTGCTCCATGGCCCAGAGGAGCAGCTCTATGTACTCCCGCGTGACTCCCTCCGGGAGTATCGCCGCCTTTTCGCTCTGTTGCAGATATTTGGCCATGATGTCGCCGTCGCCGCTAGTTGGTCCTTGTTGTCAAACCAAGACTGTATCTCCAACATCCTAGCTAGCTTCACAGGGTCGCCGTCTGTGATCCTCACGTATCGGTTGTACTCCTACATCGATCTACTTCTCCACAACACCTTCACTCGCCGGCGGTGGTTTTTGAATGGAAGAGGAGAGGAGCAGCGCTGGTTTTGGATTAGAACAGGAGAGGAGCGACACTGGTTTTGGGTTGGAACAGGAGAGGAGGGGCAGTGGTTTTAAATGGAAGAGGAGAGGAGCAGCGCTAGATTTAGATTGGAACAGGAGAGGAGCAGCGGTGGTTTAAGAGGAGAAGAGCAGAAGAGCATCACTTGGTTCAAAGTTTGACCACGTACTGTATTTGACAAGCAAAATGTGAACGCATGTCACCAAAAATTGTATCATTTGGTTCGTATCTGAATGTACTTTGAAATTATATTATTTTTGCAACATATAACATATATTTTATTTGCAAAAATCATGGTCAATTATGACCTAGAATAAAAGGGAGACTAGTTAATGTGGGGTCGCTTTCTTAATTGAAGGGTAAATTGATTTTGATTTTGATCTAGTCACAGCGCTTCGGCCCTCTCGTCCAATCCTAAATCGCTGCCACACGCTCCTCTCCCTCTTCTCCATTGCAAAACCACCTCCTCTCCTCTCCATCATCTCCATTCGAAAACCACCGTCTCGCCTCTCCCTCTTCTCCATTGCAAAACCACCTCCTCTCCTCTCCATAATCTCCATTCCAAAACCACCATCTCGCCTCTCCCTCTCTCTATTGAAAGACCACCGTCTCTCCTCCCAACTTCCAAATCTAGCATCGGACCACTCAGAAGGACATCTATGGAGAGGATGCAGCAGCGAATCAGGCAGATCGCCAGCGGCGACCAGGCAAAGTTAGCCAGGTTGAAGGAGATCCTTACTTGGTTTGACAACGAGTGGGAGATTTCGAGGACGGTGAGGGCCATGTGGCAATGTATGCGAAAGAGCGAGACGGTGACGATGAGGGAAGCAATGTACATGTACTCCTCGGCGGCAGTCACACTAGAGTCCTCCGAGTTCATCGAGTATCTCCTCTGGGCGATGTAGGAAATAGATTCGCCCGAGGCGACAGTCAGGCGGAGGTGGTGGGCATACAGGTAAAAGGTCGAGCACCCAGAGGATAACGAATCAATCGAGTATGGTGTGCTGTTCGTGAGGGTGTAGAGCCAGCCGGAGCCATGAGAGTATTCGTTCTCCCACTGCAAGAGGAGGCCGGATGGCGCGACGTCACTTCCCTGCCATTCTCCACGGTTCCCTCGACGCTAGCCTCATTTCAATGGCGGTGGTAGGGTTTAAGGTAACCTTCGCACTAACATAATCTTCCACCTGCTCATGCTTACAATCAGTGTGACAACTAATGAAAATCATGCTTACAATCAGTCTCCGAGTACTACGCCAATCACCCTAAAATAGCACTGGACCTTTGGGTCAAAGTTGTGACACAGTGTACAAATAAAGAAAAATAGATTGGTGCTTCTTTCAGAAAAGAGTACTCCCTAGAAAACTGCCAATATAAGCTACTAGTATTTGGTTAAGAGGATTTGCTGCCGAGAAAGATCCGTCCACAGAGAGCGCCACACATCCTACTGGTGGTGGTGGATGCCAATGCGTGCATGGAGCATGGTTGGTGTCGATAATTTTTACTTGGCACACCTTGCACTCTGCATATATGCCGGTTCCATACGTACATTTGTGCAGTTCCACCAAAATGCAGCTGAATAACCCTGTTTGCATAGATAATGAAAAAGTGTGATTACATTATAGTGGCACTAGTTGATGAAACACACAAAATAAATAGAAGAAAATATTGCGATAGTATCATAGTATGTCATGCTGCGAGGGCGAGATGGGCCCTGCGACGCCTCATGCGGGACGCCTCATACTGGAAATTGTCCCAAGTCTCCCAGATACACCTTCTGCCAGTGATGAACATCAATGTACATCGGTAGTACAAGGAGGCGCCTTGAGACATTCAAATCTCTATTTTTGTGCAGATCAACTAAAATTAAGCACCCCAGTTTGCAGAAATGCTTAAACATTAACAATTGACCTAGTTGATGAAACATACATTAACAAAGAGAAGCACTTTCTATATCTACATTGGAAATGAAATGATAGAGAGGACACTCGCTCTATTTTAACTGTATTATTACTTCATTTTATCAGTGACACTAGGGTCGAGTAGGTGGCAAACGAGGTGTACCGTGCGTCGCAAGGATGGAGGCCGGGGGTGCTTAGATTGGGATGCTGAAGCTGGCTCTTTCAGTCACCAACATGGATGATTCAATTCATGGGACCTTTTGGTGCAGTTCACCTAAAATGAAGCAATGTCCCGTGAGCTAGCAGCTTCTTCTTCATTTTTTTAAGAAAAGGGCTCCAGTCCCGGTTCCATTTCCATCAGAAAACGAAACCCATAGAGCTTCTTCTTCACTAGTTGCAATAAAAATGAGTAACATCAAGGTTGGTTGTGAAGCTCCTGGAATGTTCAACTATAATTTGGATATCATTTGTGCAGTTCAACTAAGATCGAGCGTGAAATGTATATCTCTGTTTGCACAAAAAAGGTGGAAAGGAGGGTGACTAACAAGTGATGAAACATGCATCAAATGAAAAGAAGCATGTTCATTATCTGAATGGCAATCCTACAAGGACAGTAGCAATTTCTAAAGCAGCAGCATTGCTAGATATTAGTGTGGGCATTAGGATTAACTATGACAACCGTTAAATACAACATTACTTTAATGGTGCCATTGCTTCATTTTACCAGCAACATTACATTAACAGCTGCTACAGAGTCGGTATTTGGGCACGAGAGAGTAGGCGGACCAGGACAGTTGCATTTCTAACGAAAAGAAGCAACTTATCTTAATGGGAAATTTAGCAGGACATGTAAAAAGTGCCATTGATTCATATTGCTGGAGGCATTACATTGAAAACAACATTGGTTTAAAGTGTCCTTACTTTTAACAGTGCGACTGCTACATTTTACCAGTGTCATTACATAAGAGTGGCTCGGGGCAACAAACATCAGAACATGATATCTGGGTTGGTCCCATTTTTGTTCGGTATAGCCACCTTATACTGTGTGAGGCTAGCAAATCTAGTGCTGGACTTACTCTATTGACTTGTCCCCCGGTCCCCACTTTCTTTCCTTTTCAACCAATAGATCGGGTTTATATTGAGTTTGTACTGCGTTTCCCTTTATTTCCCTATTAGACCTAGAGACCAGTTGGATAGCCAGTCTCTGCTACTTTTCGCCCCCACTATTTCCTCTTTCGACCAAGTCCTAGATTCAGGTAACAAATCTTCCCCCACCCCCACCCCCTTTCTTCCTTGTTTGAACCAAGTAGTACTAGATTCGAGTGCATGAACTAGTTTTACCTCTTAACCATAAAAATTTAAGTGGTTTTCGAACAGCCGATTGATCCTATCTACGAGGGGGCCTGAGAAATAGTAAAAGATACAAATGCAGCAACGTTAGGAGCTCGAGAAGTAGAGCAAGGCCGGTTTCGAAGGAAGTTATACCTGAGGGTCGCCGGGATGTCGCTAGGTGGGTGGCGGGAGGACGGATCTGCCCACACTATGGCAGCGAGGAAGAAGGGGTCGGAGGCCCTCCCTCGCCAGTGGTGCTTGGGAGAGAATGGCAAGGCACGCTGATCGGGACACACCGAAAGTGGGTAAGAGCCGTCGCCAAGGATGACCGCGTGAACGTTGCACCTTCTCACCTTCCCCGACGGAGAGGTTCCGGCTGGATCTATGACCAGCGGTGAGCAGAGAGAGAGAGAGTATGGCCACCACTGTCATGTTTAGATCTGGAGAGGATGAGACAGTGTGAAGAGAGCAACACTAGCAAGCAAGCGCGGAGGCTCATGCCTATATAGTGGAGTACTAGTTTTCTTTTGTCTACCGGAGCCGGCTTGACCTCGTCAATGACTGTCGAGAAGTCTTCATGCACGTGGCCCAGAGGCGCAGTTGTCGTCATTGTGATCTGAAGCACCGGATTATAACATATAACACGAAAAAATGCCACATGACAAGAAATCATAACCTCACTGCCCAAAGGAGACAACATGAATCTTGACGGACAAACTAGACGAGGATTAAAGCTCACATTAAAGATAAACTCGTAGAAAAGGGGTCCGTTGATAGATGTCCTAATTAACATAGGCGACTTGACCTAGATGGCAGCCGAGTAGTCTTCGTGCATGTGCCCCCAATTACTAGCCCAACTCAGTTGTCGCTGTTTAACCCTCGCAGTGATCCGAAGCACATGACACCTAATTTTGTGAGATGACAAGAAACCTTTTTTTGGATTTCTCACCAGAACTACAGCCCTGTACAACACAGCCTACATGATATATAGACGATAGCCAATCCAGGCGTGTCTGCTGGAGTCTGGTCACATGCATGGACGAACTGATCTTCCGTGTCTTGCAGGGATCGTCCAGGCACCAACGTAGGTACAACACTTCTCTAGTACTATCGCTCGTCTCTCTCTTCTATTAAGTCACCCATCTTGCGAGGCCGGGGAGTGTGCCTATGGTCGGTTCTCGATTGCGGTCCCACATGTGTGTGCAAACATAATATGATGCGCGTTCCGTTCGGAGAGCAGCGTGCCAGACCGACCGACCGTCCGGGGTGCGACGCGAACGCGACGGGCGTACTGTATACTCCATACATGTGTACTGCCGTTTTCTTGAGGCTTTGCTCCATGGCGCAATCCATGGATACAAAATTAGTAGTATACTGCCTCCGTCCAGAAATACTTGTCCTCAAAATGGATAAATGAATGTATCTATAACTAAAATAAGTCTAGATACAACCATTTCGAGGACAAGTATTTTCGGACGGAGGGAGTACTATTTAAAAGTCGAGGGCGGGGCTTTTCCTACGTGGTAGGCGGGGCAGTTCCGCCTAGTCGGTTCGACGAAGATGCGAGAAGATGAGGGAGTAGGCTGTTGCAAATGTAGGGTTGTGTGATTTGACAGCGAGTTACTGCTGGACAGTTGGGGCCCCATGATTTGACTTGCCATTATCATTTTAACTGCGGCGCTACGACCGGCGTGAGTCTCCCTATTCCTGACCACCTCCATACAGGTGCCTCTCCCAATGCTCCACCATGTAGTTGAGGCTAGCTCTTGCATGAGAGCCAACTTCTTGACTTTTTCCTTGCCTCTTTCCTCCACATATGCAAAAATGCCATGTAAAGCGGGCTTATAGCCCACTATTGTACTTACTTGCTCCTACATGTGCTAAGCTTGCCACATAGGCATAAAGTCTGATGTGGCAAGTTAATTAAGAAGAGAGAGACTAGTTTGGTGACCCAAGGAAGAAACGGTGCTAAGCGCGTGTACCTAGGTGAAAAGACAATTTTGAGTCTATAGCTAATTAAATGAAGCAAACTTAGCAACAAAAAACTAATAAGCACCTATGCATTGGGGACTTGATTGCTAAGCCATTTAATGCCCTTAGCACCTCATCTAAGCACCATTTCATTGGAAGAGGTCACTCCTTGGCAAATGCAATAAATACTACTCCCTCTGTCCCATAATATAAGAACGTTTTTGGCACTACGCCAAAAACGTTCTTATATTATGGGACGGAGGTCGGAGGGAGTACGGAGAAAGAGATTGAGAGAAGTAAAAAAAACACTTGTAGCCAACCTTATAGCTAACCTTGTTGTAGTATGAGTGACTAAGTGATGACTATGTATGACATGCCAACATCAGATAGCCTAATGCACCGTGTTAAATCTCCAAGGGCGCGACCGCGCGAGCGACGCGATGGTCGTGGTAGGCGCGACCATGATACGGGCTGCTGGCAGCCCTTGGATCTGAGATCGAACGGTCACATGCTAAGTTGTTGAAAATTTGCAGAATAACCCTCCAGGATAGGATATTCACCCATAGGTCTAGAATCACGCCATGCAACTGTTCAATCTCAGATCCAAGGGCTCTCGGAAGCCCGTATCATGGGAGAATGGAAAGCCACTACCCTGCCGTTCGCACGCTGGCAGTTCGCTCCTACTCGTACCCGCACGTCCTTTAATATTACGGCGGTTCGCTCCTAGTCGTCCCGTCCTTTCACATTACGACAGTTCCACTAATCTTAACCCTCCTCCCAAATCCATGGTGTCCCAAATCTCCATGATCGACCATGAGTACAAGGTTAGAACCATCACCGGCGATGAGTTCGACGTCATCTACACCCATTGTTTTGCGATGGTGAAAGGATGCCTTGCTTGCTTCAGACACATGTTTGAAAACTCAAATGATGAGTGGGTCACTAGGCTAGATGTTGAGTACACCACAGTCCTGGGACGAGAGAAGGATCTAAAGGAGGAAGAGAGGAAGAAGCCCGCTGTGATCCAGGTTTGCGTGGATGACTTATGCTTGGTCTACCACATATGCCATGCCGACGTTGAATGCCAGGATTTTAAGAACTTCCTCAAGAGCGACTGTCGGTGTCAAAACCGGCGGATCTCGGGTAGGGGGTCCCGAACTGTGCGTCTAGGCGGATGGTAACAGGAGACAAGGGACACGATGTTTTTACCCAGGTTTGGGCCCTCTCGATGGAGGTAAAACCCTACTCCTGCTTGATTGATATTGATGATATGGGTAGTACAAGAGTGGATCTACCACGAGATCAAGGAGGCTAAACCCTAGAAGCTAGCCTATGGTATGATTGTTGTAATGGTTGTTCGTCCTATGGACTAAAACCCTCCGGTTTATATAGACACCGGAGAGGGCTAGGGTTACACAGAGTCGCTTACAATGGTAGGAGATCTACATATCCGTATTGCCAAGCTTGCCTTCCACGCCAAGGAAAGTCCCATCCGGACACGGGACGAAGTCTTCAATCTTGTATCTTCATAGTCTTGGAGTCCGGCCGACGATGATTGTCCGGCTATCCGGACACCCCCTAGTCCAGGACTCCCTCAGTAGCCCCTGAACCAGGCTTCAATGACGATGAGTCCGACGCGCATATTGTTCGGCATTGCAAGGCGGGTTCCTCCTCCGAATTAATTCATAGAAGATCGTGAACACCCGGATAGTGTCCGTCTCTGCAAAATAAATTCCACATGCTACCGTAGAGAGAATAATATGTACACAAGCTCAATCTGCTGACGTATTTTGTGGCGTGACGTCACACCACTGCCAAGCCTTTACTTGAATCGTTTTTATTATACCACCTCAGCGCGTTTAGCGAAGCGGTTTCCTTGGCACGTCTTGTCGAAGCAGAGATCGTGTTCCCCTTATTCCGGGATTCCCATCAATACGGACGTGGGTAACCCAACTGCGGCCGCTGCCACACCTCCTCTATCGAAGGTGAGTCCCAAACGATCGCGGGGATGACTCTTGGTATTCTCCCTCTTTATAATGGGACCAAGGCTCGTTTATTTTCTTCAATCCTCAATCGAATCTGCCCCTCGCCCCGAGTTCCAACACCCAGAGCCTCAGATTCGAGCGCCTCAGACCTTCAACGATGTCCGGCCCCGTCCTACAGGGCCGGTGGATGCCCTCCTCCGTCACGGAAGAGGATGTGCAAAAGCTGAGAGAAGCCAAGTACTTGACCTACGAGATTTCGCATAGGTTGCCCGCCAAAGGGCAAGTCATTCCCACTCTCGAGCCCGGCGAAAGCGTCGTGTTTGTGTCCCACCTCCGTCGGGGTTTAGGCTTCCCGACGGATCCTTTTGTGAGAGGGCTCATGTTTTACTATGGGTTGGAATTCCACGACTTGGCTCCGGAGTCCATCCTCCACATCTCATCATTCATTGTCGTCTGCGAAGCCTTCCTCCGCACTACCCCTCACTTCGGCTTGTGGCTTAAAACCTTCAACGTGGAGCCGAAGATGATCGAGGCGCGTCAAACAGAGTGCGGCGGGGCGGTTGTAAGTAGGAGGGCCGATGCTCCATGGCCCGAGGGCTCTTTCCAGGAGGAGCTCGGCTTGTGGCAACAGGAGTGGTTCTATATAACCGCTTCCAGGGGCAACAGGCAGAAGCCGCCGCCCATCTTTCGCTCGGGCCCTCCACAGCGGCTGATGTCATGGGTCAACCAAGGGCTCAACTGGGGGCCATCAAAGGATGTACCCCTATTGCAGGGCCGGATTCGAGATCTCCAGGAGAGGGAGATCAATCTGGTCGTAGTGATGCAGGTTATGCTGATTCGGCGTCTCCTGCCCTGCAAGCGTCGCCCCCTCCTTCTGTGGGAGTTCAATCCAGAGGGGCCACGAGCTCTTCAACACTTTATGGGTACGACACCCGTGGAGATGTATAAATCGTTCTTCGGATCACAAGAAGTGTGTCCGGAATTGACCGAGGATGCCGGTCTAAGCTGCAATCGCCCGGATGCTTAGGTAAGTAGCCCTGTGTCCGGACACACTGTTTGTTTTGTGCCTTCTTGAATTTGCTTTTTAACCAATCGTCCCTTGAATAGGAGTGGATAGCGCAAGCGAAACTCATACGGTGTCCGGCCCTCCTCCCGGAGACCGCGCCGGATCCCGTGCTGGTTAGGATGCTGGAGGTTGCGCCTTCAGAGGAAGGCGAAGGGGAAAACAGAGGAACTACCGCCTCTACCAAGGAGGCCTTTGAGAAAATGGGGGATCGAGAATCCCTCCTTCCAAGGGGAGAAGAGGACCGCTTCCGAAAACCCGGAGGCCAAGGCCTCGAAGTGGGGAATGAGATCTTCACTAGAGTGTCCTGCGTCTGGGGAGGCCCCGGCCGCACTATCTCCCCTAAGGAATCAGCCCTCCAGCGAGCCGTAAGTAGAAAAATGGGAGTTTTGTAATAAGGTACATCCCTATTTGTGCTTCTGAGGATAACCTAAGTTTTTACCTTGTAGTTCGGATCTCCGTCCTTCTCAGATGAGCTCGTCTTCGGGGGACCTTCGTCCGGAGATGATGGCGAGCGAGACGCCTCCATCTGCCACACCGTCAGGTGGGGCGGACGACCCTGAGGTGTCATCACGGAGGGTACCCCCAAGTCCGGCAGGGCCGGAGAGTTCGGCACCAACTAGTGTACGGCCTGGAGGAGCTGAAGGATCTGCTTGAGAGGGCGTCTATCTCAGAAGGTCACCGTACATTGATGAGTATGGTGATTGGAAGAATTTCATCCGCCGAAGGCGGGCTGCATGATGCCGTCAGAAGTTTGCTGGCGGGGTTTGAGGTACGTAAAAATGACATACCTTTTGACAGTTTTGCACATAAAGTGCACCCTGTATAGATAGTAGCCCTTGAGACTCGGTATGTTGTCGAAAGCGACAACGTGCCGAGGATCATAATCTCAGGTATTAATTCTCACCTTTCCTACACAGGTGGCGGATAGTCCAGTGGCCAGCCGGACTGATGGAGTTGCTGAACTAAGGCGGCAACTCGACGTTGCGGATGCGGACATCGCGCTGGTCAATAAGCGACTTGATGAGTCGCAAGGTAGGTTGTTTCTCCGTGGTCACCTAGTAAGGGAGCCGAAGCTCACTCCTTACAACATGTGTGTTTGATGCAGATGGTGCCGCTGCTGTGGAGGACCTTCGAGCAGAGCTTGCTCGAGCCAAGGAGCAGGCCAGGAGGAGTGATGCGGCTGCCTCGAAGGCGGCCGAAGAGCTAGAAGCCGAAAGGGCTGCTCAGTGCCGAAGCAGGGAGGAGATGGCCGAAATGGCCATAAAATTGAAAGATGTTACCGACCGCTATGGGGTTCTTGAAAAAGAACGCCGAGCGGAGCAAGAAAGCCTGAGGAAGGCCATCGCCGAAGCCAAGGATGCCCGTTCGGCAATGAGGGCTGTAAAGGAGGAGCTGCACCAGGCCGGAGATATTGCGGCTGGCAAGCCCTTTCTGCTGCGCAGGAGGTTCACAGATCCGAAGTATGCTCAGCTTGGCCAGTTGTGGGGTCCGGAGGATCCTTATATGGATTTAGCGGCGAGTGCGGCAGATGCTGTTGTGCACTTCCAAAGTCAAAAGGATCACGAGACAGAAGAGCTTTTTTGGTCTAAATTCCACAGTCCGGAGCATTCACTTCCGCTGACCGATCGGTTGGCTGAGTGGGCTGAGTTGAATAGATTGTCCGGACTTGCCATGATGGATATCGTGGCTCATGTCTGGCCGGATAGGCCCAAGCCGAAGAGTTATTTTGGCTTATTGCAGAAATTCCTTGGGGCGGTGCCGCATATCAAGGCGATGAAGCGGTCGGCTTGTATAGAGGGTGCACGGATGGCCCTCGCCCGTGTGAAGACATACTGGACGGAGATGGATGCCACCGATGTTGCAACCCGGGGTTCGGACGAGAGCCGGTTACCCGCCGAGCACTATTTTGGGGAAGTTCTGCGAGGTGCTCGTGCAATAGAGTCGCAGTGCTCAAAGAATGTCATGTTCAAATGATCTTTATGATTTGTAAAACGATAAATATAAGTGCTTTTTATACTTGTGCGTTCAAGTATTGAGATATCTCCTGTGCGGCCGTTAATGTATACTTGTGTATAACCTGAAAGATGGCAGTCTTCGGCTTCAGCCCCCACGCACATGGTGCGGGGGTGTTTGCAAAAATAGCGCATTTTCACTCTTAATCCAACGTCTTGGTCCTGTGAAGGAGGTGGTAGCGTAGCAAACGAGGCAACCGGACTATAATGCTTTATCACTTTCACTTAGCCATAGGAGTTCGAGGGTGGGGCTACGATATAGCCCCTAGGGGCACCGCGCTCTCCGAATTTGGGGCGCGTTTGTGCCTGACCGGGAAATGGTCCTTCGTCAAAGCGGAGGAATTCTAAACATTCCGGTTGTCGATCGAGTGGTTGACCAGTCTCTCGCTGTATCATGACTGTCAGTTTTCGGCTTTCTCTACTGAGGTGCTCGCCCGGCTGAACCGGGGCACAATCGCAGTAGTTCTCCTGGTGCCGCGTTAGCCGGTGATACGGAATGTAAGGCAGCAAAACACAGGAGCCGAGCAAACCCAACAGTTGACCAAAGACATGATTCGGAGCTGATGCATATAAGGCCTAACTCAAGACGCCGAACACTCCCTAAGGTATTCAGTCTTTATGATAACGGGCATAACAATGCCCTAAGCCCCTTGTGTCTAGGTACAGGCGAGAATTTCTGACGCGGCCGATGCCAAAACGCCAGCCTCCTCATTGGTTATGGTGAAAAACCGTGGGATGTGAATCAACAAGAGATAGTAAGAAAGGTCTACGCAGGGTCTTAATCTGAAAAGAATCCTTGCCACGGGTCCCTGCTGCACGTCTGCGCCTGTGTCTCCGTTGTGCCATATCCTGGACGGGTTTACACGTTTTTCATCTGTAAAAAGAGAGGAACTTTAGCTTGAAAAGAAATCGTGCGAAAAATTTATTGAATACAAAGTATGAATGAATGAATAAAGTTGAGCTTTTATTGGCTCTTTATTGTTTGTACGCGCAGCCCCTTGTGAAGGGATATGCGGCTAGAGAGCCCCTAGTTTATTTGTGCCGGACTCGTCTAGCCATGTCCGAGGTCTTGAACGACCTATTAATGAGATGATGCCGCGTGGACCGGGCATTTTAAGTGTAAGAGACGCGTAGTGCAGTATTGCATTAAAGCGGGCGAAAGCTTCACGTCCCAATAGTGCTTGATGGCTACTTTTGAATGGGGCGACATGGAAGATTAGCTTTTCGCAACGGAAGTTGTCGGGTGATCCGAACACAACTTCTAGTAGTAAGGAGCCCATGCATTTGGCGTGAGGGCCTGGCATCACTCCTTTGAAGGAAGTGCGGCTATGGCGAATTTTAGTAGGGTCTATCCCCAACTTGCGGATTGTGTCCGGATATAGCAGGTTTAAATCGCTGCCGCCATCCATTAGGACTTGTGTAAATTGTAGTCCGTCGATTATGGGATCCAATATCAGAGCAGTCCATCCTGCGTTTCGAATACTTCTGGAATAGTCCAGGTGGTCGAAAGTAATTGGTTTGAACATCCAATCTTTGGGTTCCGCTCGGGTGGACCGTGTGACACATACTTTAGCGGGTGCCGTGCTATTGTTCCGTATTATCACATGAAGTGAGTTTACTGTTTTGACTTCTTGTGGGAAAGTATTTTGTTTTCTGGCGCTCTGCTGGTGGGGTTCGTCGTCATCCTCACTTGGCGCGTCAAGCCCCTTGTGTTCGCGTTGAGTCGGCCGGACTATTTGAAGACCCAACAATCTCGGTGGGTGTGGTTTGCAGGCTTCCCGGGGGTAATGTGGATTTGACATATCTGATCCAAAATTTTGTTTAGGTTGGATAGCCCGTCACTGTTGTCCTTCAGAGGCAGTGTTTTGTTGTTCGGCCGCGAGCTTTTGAATCCGGCGTTTACCGCCGTGTTCTTTGGGCTCCTTTCTTTATTTCGGCGCTGGTCCTTTCTGCGCCATGATTTTCCGTTTCCATCTCTGATCTCGGAAGTACTCAGGTCGCTGGTGCTGCATCTTGCTAGCCAGCTATCTTCCCCCGCGCAAAAGCGGGTCATGAGGCTTGTTAGCGCGGCCATTGTTCTTGGCTTTTCCTGGCCGAGGTGTCTGGCAAGCCATTCGTCTTGGACGTTATGTTTGAAAGCTGCTAAGGCTTCGGTGTCCGGACAGTCGACTATTTGGTTCTTTTTGGTGAGGAACCTGTTCCAGAATTTGCGCGCTGACTCTCCGGGCTGTTGGGTTATGTGACTTAAATCGTCTGAATCTGGAGGGCGGACATAAGTCCCCTGAAAATTTGCTCTAAACGCGTCCTCGAGCTCTTCCCAACTTCCAATGGTATTTTCTGGGAGGCTCTTGAGCCAATGCCGAGCTGGCCCTTTGAGCTTGAGAGGCAGATATTTTATGGCGTGGAGATTGTCTCCTCTAGCCATATGTATGTGCAGGATGTAATCCTCAATCCAGACTCCGGGGTCTGTTGTTCCGTCGTATGCCTCTATGTTTACGGGCTTGAACCCCGCTGGAAATTCATGATCCAGCACCTCATTGGTGAAACATAGTGGGTGTGCGGCGCCCCTGTATTTGGGTGTGCCGTTGTCTTCGAACACTCGGCGTGTTGTGTTGCTTCCTGGGGCCCTCTTCTTTGGCCCATAAATGGACCTTACCGGGCCATCTGTTTTGCGAGGATCATGTGCCGGCTTGTGTGCGGTGCCGCTTGTCGCTCTTGGCCTGTCATCTGGTCGTCTATCCGGCCAGGCGGCCTCTTTGCTTTTTGACTGTGGGGGCTCTACGGCCTCCTCATCGAATTCGGGCAGCAGCTTGCGCTTCGGGTAGCTCTTTGTTTGGTGGCTGTTGCCACATTTGTCCACGATCTTGAGTACTTTGCTCCACCTCATTCTGAGTATGTCTTCCGCTGTTTTGAGCTTCCGTTTCTGCTTCTTCAAACTTCTTGCAGTGGCGACAAGCCTTTTGTGAAGGTTCTTATGCTCCGGTGGTGTGTCCGGCGTAAGATCGTCTGGACTGTTGTTTTCACCGGGGATGGGTTGATTATCCGATTCATCCTGTTTGGATGGTTGCTTGGTTGCATGTTCGTCGCCCATTGGTTTGCCCTGCTCTACGGCTGGGTCATTATGAGTGCTGTTGTTATCGAGGCGGGACTTGGGGCGGTGCTTGCGTCACCGTTTTGGTTGTTTCTTGGGGGAATTATCCATCGCCGCGTCCCGTTGTTCCTCGTTATCGCTCCCTTTTGGGGTGTCCACCATATATACATCATGAGTTGAGGTGGCCTTCCAGTGCTCGGTAAGCGCTGGTTCTTGGTCGTCTCCGGCATCGTCGTCCATACCGTCGATGTCTTCGGAGTTGTAGTCTAGCATGTCGGTTAGATCGTCGACAGTGGCTACAAAGTGGGTGGTGGGTGGGTTTTGAATTTGTTCGTCATCCGCATCCCAACCGTCCTGACCGCAGTCCAGCCAGGGCTCTCCTGATAACGAGAGATGCTTTAGCGAATTCAAGATGTCGCCAAAGGGTGAGTGCTGAAAGATGTCCGCAGTGGTGAACTCCATGATCGGCGCTCAATCGGATTCGATTGGTAAGGGCGCAGGAGGTTCGGAGTCCAGCGAGGAGTCCGGCACCTCGGAGTCACGAGCTTTACGAGGGACAAGGTCAGTGTTCGGCTCCATCGCCATAGAGATTGCAGCCCCCGAGGCGGTGTCCAGCCACCTGTCCTCGATCTGCGCAGTCGGCTCCGAACTAGGGGTTGGAGCGGACTCATGTGCGGCCTCCAGGGCACTGTCCGACGGCAGAGCTAAATCATGCCCATCGTGATAGTGCGGCGCGCTCGGCTGTGGCTCGAATCCATCGAAGATCAAGTCTCCGCGGATGTCGGCCGTGAAGTTTAGGCTTCCAAATATGACCTGACGGCCAGGGGCGTAGCTTTCGATCTGCTCCAGATGGCCAAGCGAATTGGCCCGCAGTGCAAAGCCGCCGAACACGAAGATCTGTCCGGGGAGAAAAGTCTCACCCTGGACTGCGTGGTTGTTGATGATTGAAGGATCCATCAAGTCTATCGGTGACGACACAGAGGAACTCTCAATGAAAGCACCAATGTCGGTGTCAAAACCGGCGGATCTCGGGTAGGGGGTCCCGAACTGTGCGTCTAGGCGGATGGTAACAGGAGACAAGGGACACGATGTTTTTACCCAGGTTCAGGCCCTCTCGATGGAGGTAAAACCCTACTCCTGCTTGATTGATATTGATGATATGGGTAGTACAAGAGTGGATCTACCACGAGATCAAGGAGGCTAAACCCTAGAAGCTAGCCTATGGTATGATTGTTGTAATGGTTGTTCGTCCTATGGACTAAAACCCCCCGGTTTATATAGACACCGGAGAGGGCTAGGGTTATACAGAGTCGGTTACAATGGTAGGAGATCTACATATCCGTATTGCCAAGCTTTCCTTCAACGCCAAGGAAAGTCCCATCCGGACACGAGACGAAGTCTTCAATCTTGTATCTTCATAGTCTTGGAGTCCGGCCGATGATGATAGTCCGGCTATCCGGACACCCCCTAGTCCAGGACTCCCTCAGCGACCTAGTCAAATTCGTTACTGTAGACTTTACGAATGACAAAAGAGTCCTAGGTCAGATAGGCCTTGTTGTAGGCAACCCCTTCGACCTCCAGAAGAATCGGCTGCTGCCCTCCAATGGTCAGCCTTCAATGCTGACCCTGGCAGGAGCCATGGTTCATCCTTCGTACGGTAAACTGGAGAAACCTCATTACACGTTTGATCGTCATGCATGGCAGCGAAATGTACTAGATATAGACCACATCCACTATGCTGCAATGGATGGCTACCTTTGTTTCAATATCTACAAGGGTTGGATGAAGAGCAAGAGCAAAGTGTGCGGTTCAAGCAAAGAAGTAGCGGCCAAGAGGAAGAGGGACAAGGACGAAGTCGAGGACGTGGACAAGGACTCCGAGTAAGGTGGCAGTGTCGTTGCTCATGGTGGTTCTAATGCAGTGTCTACCGGATTAGTTGCATAGTTTAATTTAAGCTGTGCTTAGTTTTATTTTAAGGGGTGTGTTGTGCTGAGCCCCTAGGAGAACTATGTTATGTTTCTTCTCGTTACTTTAACTCTTTAGTATGTACATACTAGTATTTCTTACATTTCATCTTTTAGTTGGTATAGTACTACCACTCGTTTCTTCACATTATATACGTACAATATATATGGCAAACATCATATAGCCAGCAATTTAGTTGTCAAAGAATTTTAGGGTGCTT
The DNA here is from genome assembly GCA_963921465.1 of Triticum timopheevii. Lineage (NCBI taxonomy): Eukaryota > Viridiplantae > Streptophyta > Magnoliopsida > Poales > Poaceae > Triticum > Triticum timopheevii. The sequence goes on along the minus strand of OY997274.1, from coordinate 329,742,636 downwards.
AGTATTGTCAAAGAATTCTAGGGTGCTTAGTTTTATTTGAGGGGTGGGTTGTGCTGGACACCATTATTGTGACTAGCTTTTTTAATAGTACTATATGCATAATTTCGCAACGAGCGCTCTCTATATGTACCACCTTTTTTTTAATTTCAAGTTTTTCTCCATGGCGCAATCCATCGATACTACTACTGTACAAAAGTATACATTTTTTAAAAGGCTAGAGGGAGAGGCAGTCTAGCTTGGTCGGTTTCATGAGAGGTGAGGGCCTTTGTGATTTGACGGCTCATTACTGCTGGAAGGCGGGGCCTTGTGATTTGACTGCTCGTATAAATGTGCCGACGACCTAAGGAGGAGCAAAGAACTGTGCGGTATACTCAAGTTTTCCACTTGAGTAGTACTACGACGGAGGAGCACGAAACACGGCAGCCCAGTGCCATATGGCGATAAAAAATGATCTAATTTGCTAGTCATTTCAATACTAGCATTGTTCTATTCATGCCTCGCAGAGAACATGACACGTGCGGCGAAACACCCGAAGCAAAAGATGAAACACAGGGGCAAAAGAAGAAGGAAGATTATCACCCCAAGTGATCTAATTCGCCGTGGAGTCATAACTGCTTCTTCATTACCTCCATGACCTCCATCTCCTTGCGCGTCTCCTCCGCCATCTTCTTCATTCTGTCCATGACGCGGGATTTCTCGACGCGAGCCTTCATCATCTGTTCCACGGCCGCATTACGTACCTTGACAGCAGCTGGGTGCTCGATGCGGGAGCTTCGCCAACTCTTCCTTCTGTTGCATGACGAGGGCCTGCAGCATCTTCATCGAGGAACTACTATTCTCATGCAGCTTCTTCCAGCCGGCGTTCTTCTCCTTCAATAGGTCGAGCTCGTGGTAGAGCTTCGCCTTGTCCTCCTGAAGTTGCAGGATTTCGCCGGTCGCCTTCTTCTCCGAGGCAATGCTCTCTTCAGCAGCATCACCAAGCCGGCGGTCAACTCCCTCTGCTTATTGAGCTCAGCGGGCATGTCATCGAGGCTCTCCTTCAGCATCTCCACCAAGCCGTGGATGAACTCCTTCTTCTTATTGAGGTGCTTATTGAGCTGATCGGGCGTGCCGTCGAGGGATAACGACTCCAGCGCCGCCGGCTCGGCTTGTTCGCCTCCACGGCTAGGGCGCTCCTGTGAGCCATCACCTGCCCGTGAGAGATCTTTCGAGGTCTCTGCATGGCGGCGAGCCCTCTTTTTTTTTCTGCAGCCTTGGTTGCTGCTCCCTTGTTATGAGTAGTTCTCGACCTAGAGCTCCGCTCACCGGCCATGGCCAGGATGGACGAAGAAGAAGCACTTATGAGGAGGAAAGGTAGAGTAATTTTCGGTTAGGTAGTTCCCCTTTTTATAACCTAAGTACTAGCACTAGTACTAATACCTGCATAGTGGGAACACATTCAGGTTTGGTACGTACTACTAGGTGTGAGCAGGCTTTCGAATGTGATGGGAACAAGGTAAAGATTAATTGATGGTTTTGGTTTCGAGGCCCGGAACGGCTCCCGATGAGTTTAGTGGAACATAAATTTCAAGTAGACTACAGTGCTCAAATGCGTAAATATTATGTTACTGTCCAAAATTGGCACAAAATACGAAAGAGACCAATGGAAGTACTACTAGCAACCCATGATTTAACTACTCGCATGCGCGTAGTGGAGTAGTAATGTCTTTCTTCTGCCCTCACGTCCACTCAATTTGCATGTGATGCATTAATTGACCATCAATGAAGTGAAGGACTTTACACGCGTCAAATTATCACATGGGGTGGATCTTGGTACAAAATTGCGTCCGCCCGTGTACCCGCGTGTGCGTGCGAGGAAATGAGTGCGTGCGTGGCGTGCGTGCACATCTTCGCTTCGTGCATGTACCGCCAGTGTGGCTCAGGGAGAACGAGTACATTCTTCTCGAACCAGCAGGATGTCACTATGATTAATCCACACAAGGAGGTCGCGAGAACGCCTCCACATGTGCCACGTGGCTTTACGAATTGTAAGAGAGACACTGTGTAGCATGCCATTGGAATTCTAATTTACGTGTTTTGCACATACTCGAAGTACTAGTAAGGTACACGTGCATTGCACGCGTGAGATTTTGCAACCAAATTATGAATAAATACCACACTATAGCATGTAAGCTCTGAGTCATATATGCCTAATGTAGACCTTTGTTTAATTCTTATAGTTCATCTCATTCAAAATCAATTAGTTTTTATAAAAAAGCTAGGGCCTCTTGGATTCATAGGATTTCCAAAATGAAGGAATAGGAAAACATGGGATTATAGTGGAATGTCGTCTTGAATCCTACAGGATTGTACGAGTGTTTGATTGTGCATAGAAAAAACGCAGAATTCTTTCAAAGAGGTTTGAGTGGATGGGACGTTTCCTATGAAATCTAGTGCAAATGAATCATATGGAAAAATTCCTATGGTTTACAATCCTACAAATCAAACAACCAAGATAGGAAAAATTCCTAAGGATTAGAATCCTCAAAAATTCCTTTGAGAATCCTTTGAATCAAAGAAGACCTTAATCTATTTTATGATTCATGGAATTGTGCATTGTAAAGCATAAAGTAAAAAAAAATAATGGCAATTCAACTAGAAAAAAAGTTTGGGAAGTTATGATACGAAAGATTCTAGAACAAAGGAGAACCACTGTTGTTTTGAGGTTTGTGCATTATGCTTAAGTTCAACCATGGAGTCTACTAGATTGTACATGTGGAGGAAGGCATTGTGCGCGCGTCTGAGAGATGAAGCGGAAGGCATGGATGATGAGAGGGGGAAGTTGGATATATAATTAATGTGGGTGTATTAGCTATATATGTAATCCTATATAGAGAGGTATAGATTGATTGATGTGGACGTGGGAAAGAGGGTGAGACCTTACTAGATATATAGATTTACCGGTTTGTGTGGAAAACTATGAAAGACCTACCTATACACACACACACACGCACACATAGAGGAACATCGATCATTGCGCATGCACGTGTGAGAGATAAATAATGCCCGATATGATGGAGAGGGGGCTGTGTGTGGGTGTGTGCCTTCATGGGAGGCTGACCTGAAGAAAAAGATTGCATGTGTGTGATGGATAATGCCGACTGGTAGTGTGTGTGCATGCATGCATGAGAAAGTTAGCGGTACAATTATAAAGAGAAGACGATCGTGTGGGTGTAAAAGACTAGGTGAGGTCATAATCAATGTAAAGTTGAATTCAAATATTTGAATAAGAGATCATGATGTTTGAAACCCATGCATGCATGAATATAATAGAGATCTGCGCGGTGTGGTTTGGAAACGAGCATGTTTTAATGTATACACATTGAACAAGGTCAGACTGATTTGAATTTGAGATACCGATGGCAGACATCGTTTGGCCACATTGCATCCGTGCATGGACACACTATTCTAATTGGAGATGATGGGTGGCTTTTGCATCACATATCTATATCTATACCCTTATATATATATTATATTATATTTTTTATATTGTGTGCGGGTAACTTTAACTTTGAAAGATGGTCGTTGGATGAGGCGAATCCGATAGTGCAGAGATGTCAAATTTGAGCACTACTGGCCGTTGGATATCATCTAGATTCCACCAGATTTCGCCACATGTACAATCTAGAAGACTCCATGGTTGAACTTAAGCATAATGCACAAACTCAAAACACAAGCACTTCTTCTTTGTTCTAGAATCTTCCATATCAAAATTTCCCAAATGCTTTTCTACATGATTTTCCATTATTTGTTTTTACTTTATGACTTACAACGCACAATTCCATGAATCTTAAAATAGATTAGTTTTCTTATAAAAACTAGATGATTTTGAATGAAATGAACTATAAGAATTAAACAAACATCTACATCATGCATATATGACTCAAAGCTTACATGCTATAATGTGGTATTTATTCATAATTTGGTTGCCAAATCTCATGCGTGCAATGCACGTGGACCTTACTAGTCTAAATGGTGTTTGTGTGTGTGTTGTGTGTGTTGAGGTGCAAATTGTCTTTTTTTGGGTACACGTTAAGCTTGTTCTTCCGAAATTTCAAGCCGCGCTTTGTTATGCCAAAATTTCAAGCTAGCGTCTCTGTCTATCGTGCTGCGAAACTCCCACCTCTTCAACCCGCGCCTTGTTAGCCCAAATGTTTAAGATATATCTTTGTCTGGTTGTGCTCCGGCAACTCCCTCCATCTCAACCCGCGCCTTGCTATTCCAAAATTACAACGTGCGCGAAAACTCCCACCTCCTGTGAAATCCCAACATGTGAAATGCCCGTGGTACCCCTGAACCGAAAGAACTGCCTCAAATCGGTGGGGGTACTTTTGTAATTTACCCCACATTTCGGACAAGCGCATCCCTAAGCTATGGTTCCCCACTCCCATACCATCCGCCCACTCATTCGTACACCGAGGCTGGGAAAACCCGCGAACCCCCACACCCTCCTCCGTTCGACACCCAGCCGGAGCCTCTTCCCCGACGACTCGACCACAGCAACACCTCGATGTCCCTCATCCACCATACCGGATGAGGATCCATCGTTGATCTCATCGTCTTGCCGGTTCAGCCACCCCGTCCTCCTCCTCCAAGGAGCTGCCTCGATGTTCCCCTCTTCTTTCGCGCCACCTCCATTCCCACACCATCGTCTTCACCTGCACCACCTGAAGAGCATCACCATCATTGTTTCCTCTAATGAAGCTTCGGCCTAATCGGCGCCACCAAAGAGGTTGTACACTAATCGTTGCATTTTCTTCTTGATTCGATCTCACGATGCTGCCGGCGCTCGGTCCCGAGCCGACACGACACGACGCGGCTCCATCCACGACAGCATCACCGGCCACTTCCTCCACGGCGTCGCTCCCTCGGCGGCGACGTCCACATCAGTAGGAGCTACTACTGCTTTAGCTCTCGCTCGCGCTGCTGCTCTGCTCTTGCTCTCGGTCCCCTACCTAGTCTGCTCTTGCTATTGCTCTTGCTCGTGCTGCTACTCTTGCTCTTGCTCTTGCTTGCGATCCTGCTCCAATTTAGCTACACTTCAGTCGACTGAATCAACTTTTGGGTCAGTCGATTTTTAGGGGGGGGGGGGGGGGGGGGGCTCGCCGGAGTTAAGGAAGAACCAGCCGCAGCGCGGAGGGGGGCTCACTGGAGAGGTACCCCACTATCTATCTTAGGGTTCAGGGTGGGGGCGGTGGTCGCCGGTGGTGGTGGGGCAGTGGCGTGGGGATTGACAGAGAAAAAGGTCAGCACCGGGGGGCCTAGAGGGATGGCTGGGGTGGCGGCAGATCGATAGTGGGGAGTGTTTTCGGGGCGGGTGGGGCGGCGGGGGCGGCTGTTTGGCCAGTGGTGGTTGGCGGCTCAGGGGGTGGAGCTTGAATATGAACTGCAGGCCCTTGATTTCGTATCCAACGGCTGCGAAATCGACTGACCAGAGATGAAAAAGTCAGTCGACTTACGTATAGCCTCACCTCTAGTGCGTTCAGTTTCGACAGTAAAATTCAGTTTCGACAGTTAAGTTCAGTTTCGACAGTTAAATTCAGTTTCGACAGTTAAGTTCAGAGATGAGCCGCTGATGTATTTTACATCTAGCACTTTGTGGTTATGTATTTTACATCATCTATTGGAGATGCTATTATAATTCCACTCATGTTAACATTGTCTCTCTTGTCCCTGCTTCAGCCTCGGCGTCGTATAACTGACTAGAGCTGCTCCAACGACAAAGCCCTCCATCACAGCGGAGCAGTACCTCGGGCTCCATCTCCAGATGCCTAAGATCTTCTTTCCCTCCTCCGACAGCCAAGTCAGCCGGAGCATCCTCACCGGCCAACCCAATCACGCTGAGATCGACATGGGTTCGCCAAAGAGGTTGTACACTTGTTGCATCTCTTTTTTACTCTACATTTTATATATATTGTCCACTGAGCACACGTAGTAACGTGAAATACGATTATTTTATCCTACTATATGACAAGCAGTGAGGTACCAGGAAACTTAGATATCCGTGATGGACTCTCTTGAATGCCATCATTATTTATCTCTGCGCGTTTGAGCTATGCATTTGTCGATGGGCCTGGGAGTTGAGCTAGTAGGGTAGTGGCCTGGGTCCAAAGTAATAGAAATAGCACAAAAACATTTTTTAATGTAGGATTTTCCTTGCTCAAGACTGCCTACTAGAATCGCCAGTGCTTGATAGGAAAAGTGAATGAAAAACATAGGAATTGGAAAATTTCCTATGGTACTACTTTTCATGAATTTGGTGCAAAGGAATGGAGCAAAGGAAAACTGTAGGATTTGTTCCCTTAGTGTCTCCTTGAAATAAAAACCGTAGGAATTCTAATTTCCACTTGTCCGCTTTTTCATATTCCTATTCATGAAGCACAAGACTAAGAGATAGTAGCATAATAGCATTATAACCGTACATTTTCTTGTGGTTTGACTTAATCTCACCATGCTTCTTTGCATCCAGTGATCTTCCAATTCTTATGAATCAAACACCCAGATTGGCAGAAATCCTGTGTTTTTAAATTCTCTATTTTGCACGTGCATTCCTATCCTATTCCAATCTATTTCCGATCCCTGCATTGTTAAAATCCTAAAATTCAAACAAGCCCTTACACAATTACTTCTGTTACAGATATGTGTCAAAGAAAACCTTGTGTGGTTTGTCCTACTCCTGCGGCGCTGTGTTCCACCCCAGCTCAGCTGCTCCAATGATGGAAGGGTTCACCACAGTAGGGATCCGCTCTCCAAACTGTCTTTCACCGCCTCAGATCTTCTTCCCTGCCGCCGGCAGCCACGACAACTGCATTACCATCATCAACTGAGCAGATGACCTTGAGGACTACACGGGTCTGCAAGAGAGGTCACACTCTTCTATGTCTGCTTATGTTATGCATCGCTTAATATGATGACATGCTACATTATCGTCGTGTTCACCTATTAGACTCCGAGTCAGGTCTAAACTAATGCTGAAACTCGAGTTTTTAAATGGTTGTGGGGTACATATTGGGGCATCAATCAGTACTATCTGGTTAATCTCGGGTGTCTACTATGAGTTTCATGTTGGGTGCAAACAAACATTAAAGGAGCCATCATATGTATTTTTTAACTAAAGCTATTATCTGCCTGCTATCATTGGTTTTGGGTCTATCCACAGTTTGCTACCATCACTCTGGATTTGTGCATGCACTCCTTACATAATCTCACTATGTTTTATTCCTTTGCATGCCAGTTATTGTACACAATGGAACTGATTATGTTGCAATTTCAAAAAAAATGGAACTGATCATGTAGAGAAAAACAGACGAGCCTTGCGTGACAACAAAATTTCATGCAGACGTTGCTCCATGGTGGGCGCAAAGACAACCCCCCCTCCACCCATTTTGGATCGTAATCAAGAGGAAGATAATTGTTCTGAGGGGGATTCAGAAGGAGAAGACCACTCCTATTTACCCCATGAGGTCTTTGCTCTAACTTGGCATGCTCATGTTGGTAATATCATGCATATGGTGCCTTGCATTGCTTACAGCAAAGATGTCATCTGCTTAGTTTAGACATGCTTTGTGTGATTGCCATCTGTTTAGTTTCTTTATCGTATATGTGAATCATGCAATGCCATCTTGTTTAGCCAGGCATCACAAATGTGAATTTTGCAATGCCACCCTGGTTAGCTAGTCATCTTATATGTGAATTATATCATGCCATCATTTGTTATTACGTGTTAAATTTGTCAACAATTTTAGTACATTCAATTACTCTTCCTGTGCATCAGCCATTCGACATGGTCATGGAAAAAAATCTGGAGTGGAAACAAGGTCTTCAGAGCAGACAATGCTATCTGACGAAGCGCATGCCTTGCTGGTTACACGTAGCTCCTCACAGGAGGATTCAGAGACAGATGACCAGTCCTATTCCCCCCCCCCTGAGGTGCATGCTCTAACTTGGCAGGGTTATGTTGCTCATATCGTGCGTATGGTATCTTGCATTGCTATGTCATTTTCTTAGTTTAGACATGCTTTGTGTGAATGCCACCTGTTTAGTGTCTAATTACCATATATGTGAAATATGCAATGCCATCTTGTTGCAAGACATTATATATGTGAATTATGCAATGTTATCTTGTTGCAAGGCATTATATATGTGAATTATGCAATGCCATGTTGTTTAGGCAAGCGTCATATATGTGAATTATATCATGTCATCCTTTTTTTGTATTTCTCATTGCTTTTGCCGACAATGTTTGTATATTCAACTGCTCTTCCTGTGCATCAGCCATTTGAATTGGTGATGGAGAAATCTGGAGAGAAAACAAGGTCTTTAGAGCAGACAATGCTACCTGCTGAAGCAGATATCTTGCTGGTTATAGATGGCTCTTCAGAGGAGGATTCAGAGGCAGATGACCAGTCCTATTATCCCCCTCAGGTGTATGATCAAACTTGGCAGGGTTATATTACTCATATCATGCATATGTTGTATTGCGATGCTTAGTTTTTACATCATATACACAATATTGAATGCCATCTCCTTAGTAGACACATCATATATGTGATTGCCCTCTACTCACTTCCTTAGTATATAAATCAACGAAACTGGGTGATTATAAAGATGCTCTACAGGTATCTCCGAAGGTGTCTATTGAGTTGGCATAGATCAAGATTAGGATTTGTCACTCCGAGTATCGGACAAGTATCTCTGGGACCTCTCGGTAATACACATCATAAGCTTGCAATCAAATGACTAAGGAGTTAGTCACGAGATGATGTATTACGGAACGAGTAAAGAGACTTGCTGGTAATGAGATTGAACTATGTATGAAGATACTGACAATCGAATCTCGGGCAAGTAACATACCGATAGACAAAGGGAATTACGTATGTTGACATAACGGTTTGATCGATAAAGATCTTCAGAGAATATGTAGGAGCCAATGTGAACATCTAGGTTCCGCTATTGGTTATTGACCGGAGACGTGTCTCGGTCATGTATACATAGTTGTCGAACCCGTAGTGTCCAGACGCTTAACGTTCGATGACGATATAGTATTATATGAGTTATGTGATTTGGTGACCAAATGTTTTTCAGTGTCCCGGATGAGATCACGGACATGACAAGGAGTCTCGAAATGGTCAAGAGGTAAAGATTGATATATAGGACGATGGTATTCGGACACTGGAAGTGTTTTGGAGGGTATGAGGTACATATCGGGTCACCGGAAGGGGTTCCGGGCACCCCCGGCAAAAGATATGCTCCTTATGGGCCAAGAGGGGAAACACACCAGCCACAAGGGGCAGGTGCGTCCCCCATATGGGCTGGCCAAGGTGGAGAAGGAAAGGGGAAGGAGGAAAGGAAAGAAAGGTAATAGGATTCCCCCTTCCTTCCCCCTCCCCCCTCTTTCCTTCCCACTCCGATATATACGGCAGGGGTGGCGCGCGGCTTGGGTGGAGCCCAAGTAGGATTCGGTCCTACTTGGGGAGCCTCCTGGCCTCTCCCCTCCCCTCCCACCTATATATATGTAGCGGGGGGGGGGGGGGGCGCCCCTAGCACAATCCATACAATTGCCTAGCCGTGTGCGGCGCCCCCTTTGTCGTTTACTCCCCCGGTCATATTTTCGTAGTGCTTATGCGAAGCCCTGCGGATATCACTTCACCATCACCGTCACCACGCTGTCATGCTGACGGAACTCATCTACTACCTCGACGTCTTGCTAGATCAAGAAGGCGAGGGACGTCACCGAGCTGAACGTGTGCAGAACTCGGAGGTGCCGTACGTTCGGTACTCGATCGGTGGACCGTGAAGATAGTACGAGGGTATGTAGACACACTCTCCCCCTCGTTGCTATGCATCTCCATGGATAGATCATTTCATGTACGTAGATTTTTTTGTTTTTCCATGCAACGATTCCCAACAGTGGCATCAGAGCCAGGTCTATGCGTTGATATGCACGAGTAGAACACAAAGAGTTGTGGGTGGTGATAGTCATACTTCTTACCACCAACGTCTTATTTTGATTTGGCGGTATTGTTGGAAGAAGCGTCCAGGACCAACCTTACATGTCCACGTACATGAAACTGGTTCCACCAACAGACAAGAAACATGTTTTATATAAAGGTGGCTGGCGGGTGTCTATTTGTCTTACTTTAGTTGAATCGAATTTGACTACGGCTGATCCTTGAAGAAGGTTAAAACAACAAACTTGAAGAAACACCATTGTCGTTTTATGCGTAGGTAAGAACGGTTCTTGCTAGAAGCCCGTAGCAGCCATGTAAAACTTGCGACTAGAGGACGTCTAATTTGTTTTTGCAGGGTATGTTGTGATGTGATATGGTCTAGACATGATGAGATATACATTATTGTATGAGATGATCATGTTTTGTAATATATCTGGCAACCGACAGGAGCCGTATGGTTGTCTCTTTATTGTATGAAATGCATACACCATGTAATTGCTTTACTTTATCGCTATGAGTTAGCAATAGTTGTACAAGCAATAGTTAGCGAGATGACCACGACACTACGATAGAGATCAAGGTGTCTAGCCGGTGACGATGGAGATCATGACGATGCTTTGGAGATGGAGATCAAAAGCACAAGATGATGATGGCCATATCATGTCACATATTTTGATTGCACGTGATGTTTATCTTTTATGCATCTTATTTTGCTTAGTACGGTGGTAGTAGTATAAGATGATCCCTTCACTAAATTTCAAGGTAAAAGTGTTCTCCCTAATTATGCACCATTGCAACAGTTCGTCGTGTTGAGACTCCATGTGATGATCAGGTGTGATAGACTCTATGTTCACATACAACGGGTGCAAGACAGTTTTGCAAATGTCGAATACTCAAGATAAACTTGACGAGCCTAGCATGTACATACATGGCCTCGTAACACTGGAGACCGAAAGGTCAAACATGAATAATATAGTAGATATGATCAACATAGAGATGTCCACCATTGATGACTACCCCATCTCACGTGATGATGGAACATGGGTTATTAGATTTGGATCATGTATCACTTAGATAACTTGAGGGATGTTTATTTAAGTGGGAGTTCATTAGTAATTTGATTAATTGAACTTTAATTTAACATGAACTTAGTCCTGGTAGTATTTGAAATCTATGTTGTAGATCAATAGCTTGCGATATAGCTCCCCTATTTTTTGATATGTTCCTAGAGAAAACTAAGTTGAAAGATAAATGTAGCAATGATGCGGACTGGGTCTGTGATCTGAGGATTATCCTGATTGTTACACAGAAGAATTATGTCCCTAATGCGCCGCTAGGTGACAGACCTATTGCAGGAGCTGATGCAGACATTATGAATGTTTGACAAGCTCAATATGATGACTACTTGATAGTTTAGTGCGCTATGCTTAAGGCTTAGAATCGGGACTTCAGAGACGTTTTGAACGCCATGGAACATATGAGATAGTGATGACAGAGTTCCCTAGTCACTATCACCAAGCTACTAGAACTTCGTGATGAACTATAATATGCAAGGGATGACAAAAACGAGTCCCGAGCTCTTCGCGATGCTGAAACCGGCGGAGGTAAAAATCAAGAAAGTGCATCAAATGTTGATGGTTAACAAGACCACTAGTTCCAAGAAAAAGGACAAAAGGGAAAGAAAGGGAACTTCAAGAAGAATGGCAAATAAATTGTCGCTCCCATGAAGAAACCCAAAGCTAGACCTAATCCTGAAACAGAGTGCTTCTACTGCAAAGGAAATGGTCACTAGAAGCGGAACTGCCCCAAATACTTGGCGGATAAGAAGGATGGCAAAGTGAACAAAGTTATATTTGATATACATGTCATTGATGTGCAGTTTACTAGTGTTCATAATATCCCCTGGGTATTTGATATCGGTTCAGTTGCTAAGATTAGTAACTCGAAACATGAGTAGCAAAATGAACAAAGACTAGTTAAGGGTGAGGTGACGATGTGTGTTGGAAGTGATTCCAAGTTTGATAAGATCACCATCGCACACTCCCTCTACCTTTGGGGTTAGTGTTGGACCTAAATAAATGTTATTTGGTGTTTGTGTTGAGCATAAATATGATTGGATCATGTTTATTGCGATACGGTTGTTCATTTAAGTCGGAGAATAATTGTTGTTCTGTTTACATGAATAAAACCTTCTATGGTCATACACCCAATGTAAAATGTTTATTGAATCTCGATCGTAGTGATACACATATTCGTAATATTGATGCCAAAAGATGCAAAGTTGCTAATGATAGTGCAACATATTTATGGCACTGCCGTTCAGGTCATATTGGTGTAAAGCGCATGAAGAAACTCCATGTGGATGGACTTTTGGAATCATTTGATTATGAATCATTTGATACTTACGAACCATGCCTCATAGGCAAGATGACTAACACTCCGTTCTCTGGCACAATGGAGCGAGCTAATGACTTATTGGAAATAATACATACCAATGTATGCGGTCCGATGAGTGTTGAAGCATGCGGCGGGTATCGTTATTTTCTGGCCTTCATAGATGATTTGAGTAGGTACGGGTATATATACTTGATGAAACACAAGTCTGAAACATTTGAAAATTTCAAAGAATTTCATAGTGAAGTGGAGAATCATCGTAACAAGAAAATAAAGTTTCTATGATCTGATCGTGGTGGCAAATATTTGAGTTACGAGTTTGGCCTTAATTTTAAACAATGTGGAATAGTTTCACAACTCACGCCACCTGGAACACCACAGCGTAATTGTGTGTCCGAACGTCGTAACCATACTTTATTAGATATGGTGTGTTCTATGATGTCTCTTACCAATTTACCACTATCATTTTTGGGGTTATGCATTAGAGACAGATGCATTCATGTTAAATAGGGCACCGTCTAAATCCGTTGAGACGACACCGTATGAACTGTGGTTTAGCAAGAAACCTAAGCTGTCATTTCTTAAAGTTTGGGGTTGCGACACTTATGTCAAAAGGCTTCAACCTGACAAGCTCGAACCCAAATCAGAGAAGTGCGTCTTCATAGGATAGCCTAAGGAAACAATTGGGTACACCTTCTACCATTGATCCGAAGGCAAGATCTTTGTTGCTAAGAATCGATCCTTTCTAGAGAAGGAGTTTCTCTCGAAAGAAGTGAGTGGGAGGAAAGTAGAACTTGATGAGGTAGTTGTACCTTCTCTCGAATTGGAAAGTAGCACATCAGAGAAATCCGTTCCCGTGATGCCTACACCAACTAGAGAGGAAGCATATGATAATGATCATGAAACTTCAGATCAAGTTGCTACTAAACCTCTTAGGTCAACAAGAGCATGATCCGCACTAGAGTGGTACGGCAATCCTGTCCGAGAAGTCATGTTATTAGACCAAGGTGAACCTACGAACTATGAAGAAGCTATGATGAGCCAAGATTCCAACAGATGGCTCGAGGCCAAGAAATCTGAGATAGGATCCATGTATGAAAACAAAGTATGGACTTTGGTGTTCTTGCTCGATGATCGGCAAGCCATAGAAAATAAAAGGATCAAGAAGAATATAGACGCCGATGGTAATGGTACTATCTATAAAGCTCGACTTAATGTGAATGGCTTTCGACAAGTTCAGGGAGTTGACTATGATGAGACTTTCTCACCCATAGCGATGCTTAAGTCTGTCCGAATCATGTTAGCAATTGCCGCATTTTATAAATTATGAAATCTGGCAAATGGATGTCAAAAACTGCATTCCTTAATGACTTTCTTAAGGAAGAGTTGTATATGATGCAACCGAAAGTTTTTATCAATCCTAAAGGTGCTAACAAGGTGTGCAAGCTCCAGTGATCCATCTATGGACTGGTGCAAGCATATACATTTTGATGAGGTGATCAAAGCATATGGTTTTATACAGACTTACGGTGAAGCCTGTATTTACAAGAAAGTGAGTGGGAGCTCTGTAGCATTTCTGGTATTAATGTAGATGCCATATTTTTGATTGGAAATTATATAGAATTTATGGATAGCATAAAAGGATACTTGAATAAGAATTTTTCAATCAAAGACCTCGGTGAAGCTGCTTACATATTGGGCATCGAGATCTATAGAGATAGATCAAGACACTTGATAAGATTTTCGATGAGTACATACCTTGACAAGATTTTGAAGGAGTTCTGTAGCGACCCGTTCCCAACAGATCGAAGTCTCTGTGCTTAAGTGTCATTCCTGGATCGGTATGCTGACACACACAGTACTCGAGGAATTATAACAGTGTTCAGTCACACACTTATTACATCGAGGTCCTCATAAAGAGTATTTATTACAAAAATATGGCCGAAAGCCAAATAAAATAAGATAACTGCGGAAGCTTCGAAGATAAATGAGTCCATCAACTCCACAACATAACTGAGTGCATGACAACGACCTAGCGCACCTTATTCTTCGTTGGAAAACTCTGCAACATGAGACGTTGCAGCCGTGTAGGTCAGCACATGGAATATGCTGGCAGAGTCACACTATAAAGCAAATGAATGAAAGATACTATATCTACATGCATATTTGGCTGGTGGAGGCTCTAAGTTTAATTTTTGCATAAAGCTAATTTTTCCCTACAACAAAGGAATAAATGTTTTATTCACTACCAAGTTTATGCCATTATTGAGAAGGTTCCTCCAACTCAATTCCCAAAATTTTCCAAGTATAAATCATAAACCCAATACATTAATTAAAGAGTGATGAGATCAACAAATAATTCACTTCCAGATACTCAAATTATCCATAACCGGGGACACAGCTAACCATGATTTGTTTGTACACTCTGCAGAGGTTTGCACACTACTCCCCACAAGACTCGACCACCTCCATGATCGGAAGATCGAGACATAGCCTTTCTGAAGTATTTACTCTTTACTCTGGGTAGACCGGTACACCTACTTTCCCTACATTTGCTAGTCTACCACTGAAAGAGGTCACACAACTTACTCAACTATGCCAGAGCCCATAATGGCTTCTAGCTGCACATGAAAGTTTCTAGGCATGAAATATCAAATGACCCCTTTGAACCTGGGTGGCGGACCTAGGTTAATCACACGGGTACTCTGGGATTCCCTTGGGCAAGCACTGCTTTCTCCAGGTGCCCAAACAATCCACCTAGATGTGTATTAAAGTAGCCACCTTAACTTTCCCTTCGTTATTAATACTCTCGTATCTTTCATGAATGTCACATACCAATCCCCGTCTATGAGCATGGCTAAGAAATTTATGAGCATAACGTATATTCCCAGGGTGATCAAAGGTATTAGGTTCCTACCTCATGAACTACATAGCAAAACCACATGTTCCCAATCCTACTCATGCAATCTTTGAGGGTGAAACTAATGCATTGTAAAAAAATTGGGTATAGAACAGTATGATCAAAGTGTAACTTGCCTTGCTGACGATCGGTAAACACTATAGACTCAGAGTAGCAAGCTTCGCACTCCGTAAAATCTATCGTCAACAAACAATAGCATACATAAGCAATCAAGCAAAAGATGCAAAGAAAACCGAAGAAAAAATTCGGAAAAACTCAAAAACAAGCAAATAACTAATCTAAACAAAAAACAATTTTTAACAGTATTATAATTATGTGGATTAGATCTTAACAGAAGGTACATGTGATTAGCTTTGATTTGCAAAAATAATAAACTAAAACGGAGCTACGAAACTCAAGTTACGATCAGAAGAAGATCAAAATCTAATCTAAAAAATTCAAATTTTAAATTTTCAAAAATATGTTCAAGTTAGTTTACTGGATAGATGAGATTGCTCTAAGATTTTGGCATTGGTTTCATCGAATTTGGACAAATGAGAAAAAAGTTGTGCTAGTTTGAAACACATGGGCTAAACTGTAAGTAAAGACTAGCGGATAGGTCCCTGGCAGAAAAATAAAAAGAAACAGAAAAATCTAACGAACGAACATTTGCTACAGAAGCGTAAAGAATGAAAACTGTTCGCTACCGAAGACTAACGGGCGAACGTCCACTAAATAAAAAAACATATAAAAAAAACAAAACACGATCTGGATTGTCACATCTAGATCGGACGGACGAGGGCGGTGGCGCTTACTGCGGCGACGGTGGTCGTCGCCGGCGAGGCGGTCGGCGGCGGCGGACGGCTCCAGGCGGGATGGCGGAGTGTGGCGGCAGCGTCGGCGGTGGCAGCGAGGCGGACTGCGGTGGCGTCTCGACTTGGGGAGGAGAGGGGGGCAGGGCCTTGGCTTATAAAGGGGCCGGGGGAGGTGGCGGCTTGCGCGAGGGGCAAGGCGGAGGAGGAGTCCGGGGCGGACTCGATGGCAGCAGCGTGTGGCGGCCGGACTCCGGTCGGAGTCGGCACGGGCGAGCAGCTAGCTGGGCCGCCGCATGACCCGGTTGGCTGGGCCGGCCCGGTTCAGCGGAGACTTTTTTTAAACAATTTTTCCAGAGATGAAAAATATGAAAACTAATATAAATATATATCTAAAAATAACAGAGAATTTCACATAATAATATGGCCTTATTAATGACCTAGTGAACATTTTTTTGGGCCTAAATGCCTAAACTAAAAACAAACATTAGTACTAATTACTCTGCAATAAAATAAATAAACTTGCAAATAAAATCAAATAAAGTATCCAAAAATTCAAAATTCAATTTCCAATATTTGTTTGCTGTTTTTGAAGAAGTCCTTTTATCTTATCTCTTTATTTTATTTATTTGCAATAATTGGAAAAGAATTTTGAATAAAACAAATTGATCCAATTATTCCAAATTTTGATAAGTCAAAAGTGGACTTTTAGGAAACCTCCAACTCCCTCAATTTGGCCCTTGAGTTGCTTAAGGTCTCTTGGATCAAAATCCAACTAAGACAAATGAAACAAAATGCATAAATCATGGATGCATATGAATGATCTATAAATAACATCCAAATTGAAAATTGGGAAGTTACAAGTCTACTCCCCCTTAAGATGAATCTCGCCCTCGAGATTCAGGTTGGTCAGCAAAAAGGTGTGGGTGCTCCTTGCGGAGGTCTTCTTCGTGCTCCCAGGTAGCTTGCTCCTCGGTATGGTAACTCCACTGAATTTTGCAAAACTTGATGACCCTGCTGCGAGTAACTCGGCTGGCAAACTCGAGAATCTTAACGGGTTTCTCCTCATAGGTCGGGTCACTCTCCAACTTAATTGCTTCTAGTGGCACTTTATCTATCAGAGGAATATCTGCCATCTCTGCATGGCACTTCTTCAATTGGGAAACATGAAACATATCATGAACTCCTGACAAACCTTCGGGTATTTTCAACTTGTAGGCAACTTCTCCCACAAATAGTGGAGCTAACTTTCCTTTGACTCCAAATCGTTTAACTCCTCGATGCGGGGACACACGAAGATATGCTCTGTCTCCGACTTCATAGGTTACCTCCTTGCGTTTAGTATCGGCATAACTCTTCTGCCTGGACTGGGCTATCTTGAGTCTATCACGGATCAACTTGACCTTCTCCTCAGAATCTCTGATTAAATCTGGTCCGAACAACTGTCGATCTCCAACTTCATCCCACATCAATGGTTTCCTGCACCTCCTTCCATACAAAGCTTCGAAAGGGGCCATATTCAAACTGGCTTGATAACTGTTGTTATATGAGAACTCTACATATGGTAAATTATCATCCCAACTAGATCCATAATCTAGTGCACAAGCTCTCAACATGTCCTCCAGAATCTGGTTGACTCTCTCGGTCTACCCATCTGTCTTCGGATGAAAGGTTGTACTGAACTCTAGCCTCGTACCCAAAGTTTCGTGTACTTGATTCCAAAACTTCGAAGTAAACTGTGTTCCTCTATCTGATATGATGGTCCTCGGAACTCCATGCACACATACGATCTTGGTCATGTATATCTTCGCCAACTTAGCGCTCATATAAGTGGTTTTCACGGGGATGAAATGGGCTACCTTGGTCAAGCGATCAACTACAACCCAGATGTAGCCATAAAGTTTCGTGCTCGTCCTCACGAAAACCTTTAGCCTTTCCTTTACTCATCCTTTCTTTTATCTCTACAATCTCCTTGTCCGTCTTCTATGCTTCTCGGATCTTTCCCAACAAAGTGGACTGAATTTCCAATGCCACAACAAAACCTCTTGGAACTATCTCCAAGAGAAGTTCTCAGAGATCATCGGCTAACTCCTGGGGTAATCCTCCGGTTATGAGAGTATTAACATGACTCTTGCGGCTCAAAGCATCAGACATGACATTGGCCTTTCCTGGGTGATAATGCAATCTCATGTCATAATCCTTTATGAGCTCCAACCATCTCCTTGCTTGAGGTTCAAATCCTTCTGCGTGAAGATGTATTTCAAACTCTTATGATCCGTGTAGGCATCGCAACGGTTTCTGATAAGAAAGTGCCTCCAGGTCTTGAGCGCATGCACTACGACTACTTACTCCAAATCATGCATGGCATAATTCAACTCATCAGGTCGAATCTGATGTGAGGCATATGAAACAACTCTTGCTTCTTGCATAAGAACACATCCAAGTCCCTGACGAGAAGCATCGCAATATACTTGAAAATCCTTGCGTATATTCGGGAGAATCAGCACTGGGGCTATAACCAAATGTTTCTTCAACTCCTGAAAACTGGCCTCACAATCCTCGGTCCATTTAAACTTGGTGACATTCTTCAATAACTCCGTCATGGGCTTCGCGATTTTGGAGACATTCTCAACAAATCTTCGATAATAACCTGCGGGTCCAAGGAAACTGTGTATCTCTCCAATTGAGGTGGGTGCCAACCATTCAGTTATGGCTACAACCTTGGTAGGGTCCATTGCTATTCCTTCTCCTGATATAACATGCCCAAGAAATCCAACTTCCTTCAACCAAAACTCACATTTGCTGAACTTGGCATATAACTGATGTTCCCTGAGCTTCTCGAGAACCAATCGCAAATGTTCCTTGTGCTCTTCTTCATTCTTCGAGTAGACCAATATATCAATAATGAACACAACGACGAACTTGTCCAAAAACTCCATGAACACCTTGTTCATCATACTCATAAAATAAGCAGGGGCATTAGTCAAACCAAATGACATAAGCGTATACTCATAAAGACCATACCTCATGGTAAAAGTTGTCTTACGTATATCCTACTCTCGGATCTTCAGCTAGTGATAACCTATCTGAAGATCGATCTTGGAGAAAACTTTAGCTCCCTGCAGCTGGTCAAACAAATCATTGATCATCTTTAGAGGGTATTTGTTCTCGATCGTCACCTCATTCAACGCACGATAATCAACAACCATCCTCAAGGATCCATCCTTATTCTCAACTAGAAACACTGGGGCTCCCCAAGGTGATGAACTTGGTCGAGTATAACCTTTCTCCAATAACTCCTTAATCCGCTTCTTAATTTCCTCCAGATCATTGGCCGGCATCTGATACGGTCTCTTGGATATTGGTCCAATGCCTGGCAACAATTCGATCAGAAACTCTATGTCTTAGTTTGGTGGCATGCCTGGTAATTCCTCCGGGAATACATCGGGATAATCCTTGACAACTGGTACTTCCTCCTGAACAACTCCCAAAAGGGAATTCACCTGAGTCCTCCTTGGCGCATGCCTAGACACATACTTGATTCGTTTTCCCTCTCGGGTGGTGAGAAGAATCGACTTACTGGCACAATCGATGTTTCCCTCGTACTTGGATAGCCAATCCATGCCTAGGATCACATCCAATCCATGTGACTCCAGGATAATGAGGTCTCTGGGGAACACGTGTCTACCTATGGTTAATGGCAACTGATAACATCCCCGACTAGCCATATACTCTGCTCCTGGGGAACTCACTAACATATGTGACTTAAGGGCTACGGTTGGAAACTTAAACTTGTCCACAAATCCCCTTTATATGAATGAATGCGATGCACCAGTGTCTAAAAAGAACAAGGGTTGTAAATGCATTTATCAAAAACTACCGACAACTGCGTCGGGCTGCTCCTCAATTTCCTCCGCACTGACGTGATTCACCTGACCTCTGGTAAAAGGGTTGGGCTTCTTTCCAAAGCTTCCATTGCCATTTCCATTCTTTGCCTCAGGACATTCAGTGGCGTAGTGTCCGGTCTTCCCGCACTTGAAACAGGTAATGTGACTCACATCTTTCTTTGTTGGTGTCGTGGGGTTGGAACGGCTCTGACTGTTGCTTCCTCCATTCCCATTACCATTCTTAGGGCCACTATGGTTGTGTGAACTTCGTCCATTGTGTGAATGGCCCCCATGGTTATGTCCTCCATGGGTATGATGAGTGTGTCCTCCCGAGTATGGGGAATAGCGAGGCTTCTGCTGAGTTCCAGAGTTGTACTTTCCCTGTCCATACTTCCTCTTGCGGCTCTTTATCTGCTGCTGCTTGCCTTCAATCATGAGGGCCCTATCTACCAGATCCTGGTAGTTGTTGAAGGTTGCCAACATCAACTGCATACTCAGCTCATCATTGAGTCCCTCAAGAAATTTTTCTTGCTTCGCGGCATCTGTGGCCACATCATATGGGCATAGCGTGCTAACTTGTTGAACTCATCCACATATTGCCCCACCGTACGACTCCCCTGGCGTAAGTTGCGGAACTCACGCTTCTTCAAACTCGTGGCTCCAGGTGAGACATGTGCGGTATGGAAGGCCTGCTGAAACTGATCCCATATAACTGTAGCAATGGAGTAGGTGGCGGTAAAATTCTCCCACCAAGAGGCTGCGGGTCCATCAAGTTGATGTTTGACAAAGCACACTCTCTCCGCATCCGTGCATCCAGCAGTTGTTAGCTCCCTCCCAATCTTGCGGAGCCAATCATCAGCAACAATTGGCTCGATGCTGCTAGAGAACACCGGCGGATTCAACCTTAGGAAAGGGGCTAGGTTGTCAACTAGGGGTGGTGGCGGTGGGTTGTTGTTGCCTTGGTTCTAGATCATCATCTACATCAAGGCATTCTGCTGTTATATCAACTGGGTGAGCTCCGGCGGGAAAGTGAATCAGGGGTCACGTCTCGGAGGCATCTGATGGATTAGAGGGGTGAGAAAACAGAATAGAATAAGGTCTAATGACAGATTTCACTACCCATATGCATATGAGACAAATACATTCAAATCGCATAACTCAATTTGAAACAAGATTCACACAATCGATCTAAGCTACTATTACAAAATCTCACGTACGATTTCTAACTTCTTGGAAGAACTCTAATAGTAATATGGTGGTCATCTAGAAGTTTTGATCGATGAAATACTCCATTGGCTCATAATCATGATTTCTAGCATCATCATCACTGTCTTCATCTTCATCACTGTCTGTGTCATCTAGTATGATGTAGTTGTCTTCATGAATATGCACTTCACGTTCTTGTTTCAGATCGGGTACTCCTAGCCTCCTCTTCAGGTCTTCATTCTTCTCTAGTAGCACAACAATTTCCTCTTCATATCCATCGCGGGTTGCCTTGAGTTCCACTTCTAGGTCGATATTCCTGGTCATGACCTTCTTGGTCTTCTTCATGATAGCGCACATCTGATTCTCGTATCGATGAATGTATTGATCCATCTCCTGTATGTATGCTGCAATAGATCCATCCATCCTGGTGCGAATCATCTCACATTGCTCATTCCAACGTCCACATATCTGGTAGACGGTGTCTTCAAGATCCTTTTGGTACACCTCACAAATGCGTCCAAAAGTGATGTGGGCATCCATGCTCTTTCCTAAGCTCCAAGTTGGTGCATGCAAGGTAAACTTGATGGGCTCGGTAGTTGGTGCAAAAGTACTTCCCGGAACACGAACTTTCATCCTCCCGTGCTCCTCTTCTGGTAAAGTTGCAGTGAAGGCTCCGGTGAAACTTGGTAGTCCGATGTTCAGGTACTTCGTGACTTCCTTCAGGTGTCGTCCAAAAGGGGTGTCATCATCCGGCTGAGTGAACTTGTTCCTTGGGTCCGAAATCTATAGAGTAGAAATAGAGGAGAATTAGAAATGAATAGAGAAGAGTATCATGTGGCTTTTCCTAGTGGTCGTGTCCTACAGTGAGCATGTGCTCTGATACCATCTTGTAGCGACCCGATCCCAATGGATCGAAGTCTCTGTGCTTAAGTGCCATCCCTGGATCGGTACGCTGACACACACAATACTCAAGGAATTATAACAGAGTTCAATCACACACTTATTACACCGAGGTCCTCATAAAGAGTATATATTATGTCTGAAGGCCAACTAAAATAAGATAACTGCGGAGGCTTCGAAGATAAATGAGTCCATCAACTCCACGGCACAACTGAGTGCATGACAATGACCTAGCGCACCTTATTCTTCGTTGGAAAACTCTGCCACATGAGACGTTGTAGCCGTGTAGGTCAGCACATGGAATATGCTGGCAGAGTCACACTATAAAGCAAATGAATGAAAGATACTATATCTACATACATATTTGGCTGGTGGAGGGTCTAAGTTTAATTTTTGCATAAAGCTAATTTTTCCCTACAACAAAGGAATAAATCTTTTATTCACTACCAAGTTTATGCCATTATTGAGAAGGTTCGTCCAACTCAATTCCCAAAAATTTCCAAGTATAAATCATAAACCCAATACATTAATTAAAGAGTGATGAGATCAACAAATAATTCACTTCCAGATACTCAAATTGTCCATAGGCGGGGACACGGCTAACCATGATTAGTTTGTACACTCTACAGAGGTTTGCGCACTTTTCCCCACAAGACTCGACCACATCCTTGATCGGAAGATCGAGACATAGCCTTTTTGAAGTATTTACTCTTTACTCTGGGTAGACCGGTACACCTAATTTCCCCTACATCTGCTAGTCTACCATTGAAAGAGGTCACACAACTTACTCAGCTATGCCAGAGCCCATGATGGCTTGTGGCTGCACACGGAATTTTCTAGGCATGAAATATCATATGACCCCTTTGAGCCAGGATGGCGGACCTAGGGTAATGACACGGGTACTCCGGGATTCCCTTGGGCAAGCACTGGCTTCTCCAGGTGCCCCAAACAATTCACCCAGATGTGCATTAAAGTTGCCACCATAACTTTCCCTTATTTATTAATACTCTCGCATCTTTCATGAATCTCACATACCAATCCCCGTCTACGAGCATGGCTAAGTAATTCTGAGCATAATGTATATTCCCGGGGTAATCAAAGGTATTAGGTTCCTACCTCATGAACTACATAACCAAACCACATGTTCCCAATCCTACTCATGAGGGCGAAACTAATGCATAGTAAAAACCAGGTATTGAAAGAGTATGATCAAAGTGTAAACTCTGATCGTAAGAAGACTCTTGGTAAACCACATGTTCCCAAACCACATCTTGCTGATGTTCGGAAAACTCTAGACATTCATAGTAAGAAGCTTCGCACTCCGGAAAACCTATCGTAAACAAACAATAGCATACATAAGCACTCAAGCAAAAGATGCAAAGAAAATAGAAGAAAAGATTCGAAAAAACTCAACAAGCAAATAACTAATCTAAAAAGAAAACAATTTTTAACAGTATTATAATTATGCGGATTAGATCTTAACAGAAGGTACATGTGATTACCTTTGATTTGCAAAAAGAATAAACTAAAACGGAGCTACGAAACTCAAGTTACGATCAAAAGAAGATCAAAATCTAATCTGAACAAATTCAAATTTTAAATTTTCAAAGATATATTCAAGTTGGTTTACTGGATAGATGAGATTGCTCTGATGATTTTGGCATTGGTTTCATCGAATTTGGACCAAAGAGCAAAAAGTTGTGCTAGATTGAAACGCATGGGCTAAGCTGTAAATAAAGACTAGCAGATAGGTCCCTGGCAGAAAAATAAAAAGAAAAAAATCTAACGAACGAACATTCGGCAGAAGCTTAAAGGACAAAAACCGTTCGCTATGAAGACTAACGAGCGAATGCCCACTAAATAAAAAAAACCTTTCAAAAAAAAAAGAAACGCGATCTGGATCGTCGGATCCAGATCGGACGGACGAGGGCGGCGGAACTAACTACCATGGCGGTGGTCATCTGCAGCGAGGCGGTCGGAGGTGGCGCACGGCTCCGAGCAGGACGACAGCGACGGTGGAGTGTGGCGGTGGCGTCAGCGGCTGCGGCTGCGGCAGACAGCGGCGGCAGCAAGGCGGACGACGGCGGCGGGTCGACTTGGGGAGGAGAGGGGGCCGTGGCCTCAGCTTATAAAGGGGCCGGGGGAGGTGGCGGCTTGCACGATGGGCAGGGCGGAGGAGAAGTCCGGGCCGGACTCGGCGACGGTGGCATGTGCTGGCCGCTCCGGTCGGAGTCGGCGCGGGCGAGCGACTAGCTGGGCCGCGGCCTGGCCCGGTTGGCTGGGCCGTCCCGGTTTGGCGGAGACTATTTTTTCAAACCAATTCCCGAGAAGAAAATATGGAAACTAATATAAATATATATCTAAAAATAACAGAAAAATTCACATAATAATATGGCCTTATTAATGACCTGCTGAACATTTTTCTAGGCCTAAATGCCTAAACTAAAAACAAACATTTTAGTACTAATTACTCGGTAATAAAATAAATAAACTTGCAAACAAAATCAAATAAAATATCCAAAATTCAATTTCCAATATTTCTTTGCTGTTTTTGAAGAAGTCCTTTTATCTTCTCTCTTTATTTTATTTATTTGCAATATTTGGAAAAGAATTTTGAATGAAACAAATTGATCCAATTTTTCCAAATTTTGATAAATCAAAAATGGACTTTTAGGAAACCTCCAACTCTCTCAGTTTGGTCCTTGAGTTGCTTAAGGTCTCTTGGATCAAAATCCAACTAAAACAAATGAAACAAAATGCATAAATCATGGATGCATATGAATGATCTGTAAATAACATCCAAATTGAAAATTGGGATGTTACAAATTCAAAATGGATCAGTCAAAGGAGTTCTAGCCTGTATTGTAAGGTGTGAAGTTGAGTAAGACTCAAAGCCCGACCACGATAGAAGATAGAGAGAGAATGAAAGTCATTCCATATGCCTCAGCCATAAGTTCCATAAAGTATGCCATGTTGTGTACCAAAACTGTTGTGTACCATGCCATGAGCTATGCAAGGGGGTATAATAGTGATCCATGAGTTGATCACTAGACAGTGCTCAAAATTATCCTTAGAGGACTAAGGAAATATTTCTCGGTTATGGAGGTGATAAAGAGTTCGTCGTAAAGAGTTATGTTGATGCAAGCTTTTATAGCGATCAAGATGACTCTGACTCTCAATCTGGATATGTATTGAAAGTGGGAGTAATTAGCTAGAGTAGCTCCATGTAGAGCATTGCAGATATAGAAATTTGCAAAATACATACGGATCTGAATGTGGCAGACTGGTTGACTAAACCTCTCTCACAAGCAAATCATGATCACAACTTAGAACTCTTTGGGTGTTAATCACATAGTGATGTGAACCAGATTATTGACTCTGGTAAACTCTTTGGGTATTGGTCACATGGCGTTGTGAATTATGGGTGTTAATCACATGACGATGTGAACTAGATTATTGACTCTAGTGCAAGTGGGAGACTGAAGGAAATATGCCCTAGAGGCAATAATAAAGTTGTTATTTTATATTTCCTTATTCATGATAAAGGGTTATTATTCATGCTAGAATTGTATTGATTGGAAACCTTAATACATGTGTAAACACATAAACAAACATAGTGTCCCTAGTAAGCCTATACTAGACTAACTCGTTGATCAAGGATGGTTAAGGTTTCCTAACCATGGACATGAGTTGTCATTTTATAACGGGATCACATCATTAGGAGAATGGTGTGATGGACAAGACCCATCCGTTAGCTTAGCATAATAATCGTTCAATTTTATTGCTATTGCTTTCTTCATGTCAAATACATATTCCTTTGACAATGAGATTATGCAACTCCCGGATACCGGAGGACTGCCTTATGTGCTATCAAATGGCACAATGTAATTGGGTGATTATAAAGACGCTCTACAGGTATCTCCGAAGCTGTCTGTTGAGTTGGCATAAATCAAGATTATGATTTGTCACTCCGAGTATCGGAGAGGTATCTCTGGGACCTCTCGGTAATACACATCATAAGCTTGCAAGCAAACGACTAAGGAGTTAGTCACGAGATGATGTATTACGGAATGATTAAAGGTACTTGCCGGTAACGAGATTGAACTAGGTATGAAGATACCGACGATCCAATCTCGGGCAAGTAACATACCGATAGACAAATGGAATTACGTATGTTGTTATAACGGTCCGATTGATAAAGATCTGCATAGAATATGTAGGATCCAATATGAGCATCCCGGTTCCGCTATTGGTTATTGACCATAGAGGTGTGTCATGTCTACATAGTTCTCGAACCCGTAGTGTCCGCATGCTTAACGTTCGGTGACGATATAGTATTATATGAGTTATGTGATTTGCTGACCGAATGTTGTTCGGTGTCCCGGACGAGATCATGGACATGACGAGAAGTCTCGAAATGGTCGAGAGGTAAAGATTGATATATAGGACGATGGTATTCATACACCGGAAGTTCTTCGCATGGTACTGGGTACATATCGGGTCACCGAAAGGGGTTTCGGGCACCGCCGGCAAAAGATATGAGTCGTATGGGCCAAGAGGGGAAACACACCAGCCACAAGGGGCTGTTGCGCCCTCATATGGGCCGGCCAAGGTGGAGAAGGAATGGGGAAGGAGGAAAGGAAAGAAAGGGAATATGATTCCCCCTTCCTTCCCCTCCCCCTCTTTCCTTCCCACTCCGATATATATGGCAGGCGGTGGCGCGCGGCTTGGGAGGAGCCCAAGTAGGATTCAGCTCTACTTGGGGAGCCTCCTGGCCTCTCCCCCTCCCACCTCTATATATGTGGGGGGTGCCCCTAGCACAACCCAGACAATGGCCTAGCCAGGCGCCCCCCTCCGCCGTTTACTCCCCCGGTCATATTTTCGTAGTGCTTAGGCGAAGCCCTGCGGAGATCACTTCACCATAACCGTCACCACGCCGTCGTACCGATGGAACTCATCTACTACCTCGATGTCTTGCTGTATCAAGAAGGCGAGGGACGTCACCGAGCTGAACGTGTGCAGAACTCGGAGGTGTCGTACGTTCGGTACTCGATCAGTGGATCATGAAGAAAGTTCGACTACATCAACCACATTGTGAAACTCTACCACTTACGGTCTACGAGGGTACTTAGACATAGTCTCCCCCTCATTGCTATGCATCTCCATGGATAGATCATTGCGTGTGCATAGATTTTTTTTGTATTTCCATGCAACGATTCCCAACATATTCACCCGCGACTAGTCACCCGACTTAATCATCACATTATGTTCCAACAAGTAGTAGTCTTATATTCTTATCCCCTCTAAAATTCCTTCATCTTTGGGTATCATGTGGTCAAAGAATTCAATTGTTGACACAATCGGTATACATGCATTTTATCTTTGGTCAATTTAATTATTATACCCTTTTTCTTGAAACAGATTAATGTTGTACATGGTGACTATGTCACCACATGTAGTTCTCATCTTTAATGTATTTATGTGTTATTTCTTATGAAATTCCGTCTTAATGCTTTGTTGTATCTTAACTATGCGATAATATTCCAATGCACCAAATAGTATGTTGTGATTCTCCAAGCATGGTTGACATACTTGCTTTGTCCATTGCCTATTGGTGACAATTTTATATGCAACGTGTAGGTCAAGCTCCCCGAAGAAGAATTAGGTGCCCTTATTAGACTGGAACTTTGGAACCATGGGTCATGTATTGGACATTTTCATTTATCTTCAGTCATTTGTGAGCCTCACGGGTTGCGCATACCAGAACTACATTTTTAACTTATATATACCAGAACTACGTTTTGTATAGTTTCAATATTTTATCTTTTATTAGAACTCCCTTTGTAAAAAAATATAAGGGTGTTTAGATCACTAGAGTAGTAACCTAAATGCTCTTATATTTCTTTACGGAGGGAGTACTTCCAAGCCTTCAACAGAAAAAGCCCTGATGTACATTGTAGGCAATCATGGTGAGTTGATATAGATGTTGTCTGATAATAGTTATTCATATGAACCTCTTTTTCCATATTTTTCATTCTCATTAAATTTTGTATGTGAGTTGGTAGAGAAACTAGACCAAGATCTACATGTTACTCCTATACATGCTTCGCTATTTGAGAACCACTTGACTAAGCATCCAACTTGATTTAGTTTCTAATGACTTGTAAACCTTTTTTTATATGTTTAGTTATTCTCCGCCGTACAATATACATGAATGTTGTGAGGGAGCACGATCACCTATGGGGCCACCGACCCCTTTGTGGTTCGGCAAGTGGGAGATCACATTGCACAAAGAGCGAAGGCCATGATGCATCACGACGAGGGTGACATTGGAGATTTTTACCCAGGTTCGGGTCCCTATTCCTGCTTTGGTGGATTGGATGAAGAAACACAAGAGCACATAGCGTTCAAGCCCGACAAGGTGACCTTGGGGAGAGCTACTACACGCATACAAGTGTGCAAGGGTCCGAGTCCCTCTCTAGGTTGCCTTGGACCTCGTTTTACAGCTCAAGGGGTAACTACAATGATAAAACAGTCTTTATCTAGTGATTAGATAGCTAACAGTGCTATCATACCTAACTCTGGCAGTTAGGATAAAGTGCATTGAATGCACTGCTAGGTGTCATGCTGATGGTGAAGCCCGGCAAGCCTGCCGTGCCGCTTAATCGTCTTCTGCTTATCTGTTCGACACGCCTCTGGACGGGTGTCATATGAGGATAATCTGTCTTCCAACAGGCCGCCGTGTGCTTAGTGGAGGCCATTTAATCATCTAGAGGCTCGACACCACATTTATATGTGATTTGCGTTGTGGTGTGGTGGAGCGGTGGTGCCTTGGCAGGAGTTCTTACCCTTGGCGGCCCCGGCAAGCCTGTCGGGGTAATCTTTGACTTGTTCTTGGGGGTGGTCTCGACCTGGTCGGGTTCTCTTGCCCGGGAAGGGCGCCTTACCAAGGTGGTGTTCTGATGTCTCGTATGTTGACTTGGTCTTCTTGATCCGCTCCTTGATCTCACAAAGAGTGATTTCTCTGGCTTGGCCTTGCTTTGTATATTGGTGCCAGACATGTGATGCCAGCACGTCTGTGTATAAGTCCCATCAACAAACGTGAATTTTTGTTGCACCGACAAGAGCCCCCGGGCCTAGCCCATACGTGCTGCCGAGCATCGTTGGGGTAGGCCCCAACAAATACACATGCAAGCACATGAGCCATGCTACGATGAGATTTATGTCTCTCTTGATATTCTCCTTGCTTCTAAATTAACCTATGATTGAATCAGTTTCTGGTTTTCCTGTGAGTCATGCAGAGCGACGTGAGGTTATCCACGTAATGGCCTGCAGGCCGCCCACGTTCACGGGGAGGTAACTACCATTTCACCCATCCCACTACCCCTGCTGTTTCCACAACGTACGTTGCATGCATTGCACAGGGTTGGTGGCGGATGCGTAGTGCGTGGGAATGAGTGCCATGGGAGAAAGCTCAGCGCCGTGGATAGGCGCAGGAGGGCGGTCGTTGATTCTGGATGCTATTAGTGACGCAGAGGGACTGGATTGGTGGAGTGGGGCGGTTTCCTTCTAGGTGGTGAGGAGCCAGCCCCCGGCCATGCTCCCCTATAAAAGGAGCTGTGGGCGAAGGGCTCACCCACACACACCTCCTCCTTCTCTTTCTTACGTCTTTCTTCCAGTATGGTGAGGGGGAGAGGACGCACTCGAGCTCCAGCGGTGGTAATGAGGGTATCCTCTCGGCAACGCCTCCTTGCCCCAGCTGGGGACGCAAGGGCAGAATCCAACGCACAAGGTGGTGCTGTAGAACGTGGGCGCGGCCGTCATGGTGCTCGGGGCCGAGGAGGACACGGTGGCGGCCCTGCTACTCCCCCTCCAGCTGTTCCTGCTCTGATGGAAGGCCACATTGGGGACACGCTGCTGGAGTTCATTGTCAGGCTGCGTGGGCCTCCGCGTAGCCGCCTTCGGCTTCCTACTCCTTTTGCAAGTGTGATGGAGGTTGAATAGTCATACACGTTGAAGCTGCACATGAGGGGTTGTTGTAATGGCAACATGCGGGCGGACGTGGAGTTCCCTGCACCTCATGTCATGCTTCTCCGCCGCGCCTAGAAAACCTTCGCTCGTGACCATAGCTTGGCAAGGGGCATGTCCTCAATTTTAAGTTAATGGATGTAGACCTGCTCTCCGTCAAGGTCTTCTAGCGTTCAGGTGCTCGCTTAGGGTGTTGCGCGGAGAGCTCGACCGACGACGAAAGCTACTCCTCGAGCGACAACGACGAAGAGGAGAGTGATGGAGATGACTACGGCACGGAGCGGGAGGACAGAGGCTCGGACTCCAGCTGAGCACTGGACGCACTGCCACCGTCAGCTAGGCGCCGAGCAGCACCATCATCTGCACCTCGTCCTCTCCCCGGCAGAGTGATTTGCCGGGGTGTTGGGTGTGGATGTCTCCGCCTCCTCCAGTTGGACCTCGGCAGGCTTCCTTGTGGTCTCCGGCTTCGTCTTCCCTTCCGGTGTCCCCCCCGGCAGCGTTCTGCTAGTCCCGTCGGTGGTGACCAGGGCATCACCTAGCTACTCTCTCCGCCCATCGTCTTACCCTACATCCTCCTGATCTTGTCGGGCTTCATCCCACGGGCCCTTATGGGGTTAGGCTGGGCTTCTGCCCTGGCACTCCTTTTGCCCTCTTCACCTCCCACTGTAGCTCCTAGGAGGACAGGGACAAGAAAGGCATTACATGGCACTTATGTTTTTTTAATCTAAAGCATATAGGCACTTGCCAAACTTTATCTTAAATTATGTACCCTTCCATCCATGTTTGTATTTTGCATGATTTGTACTTGTTTATCCATGTATTAACGAAAAAGAAATGCTTGCCAGGCGCTTGTGCGCGTACTATATCCATGCCGAGGAATGACTCCTCTCTACTCTCAAGTAAACACGGTTTTCTGGCAAGACATCCTGCTGGTCCCTTCCGTTGCTGCCGCAGGGTTCAGCCTGGCGAGTTAGGAGTGTGGAAGAGAACCGACCCCTTGTCAACCCTTTTTTCCAAATGCTACTGCGACCAGCCTGACTAAAGTAATCTTAGAATCAAAGGATGGGAGCACAAATGTTTGAGGGCGACAAGGTTTTTCTACACACACGTTTTTCACACAGAAGTACACTATGGATGGCTAGGGGAACTTATCTGCTTTATGTTGCCGGGGGTCGATATGCAAGCTTGTTCTCAATTTTTCCCCTTGGGAGTTTATCTGAGGCAAGGGACCCTATAGTTAATATAGGGGGGGGGGACAGCAGCATACGACCCTCTCTAAGTGATTATAGCAAAGTCATACTAAAATAAACATGCATGCAAGTTTTAGGCGCCAACGCTTTGTTTTATTATCTTTGCACAGGGTCTGCTCCTGGCTTTGTACAAAGGGTTACATGCCCAGTGACAATGCTTGTACAAAAGGTGGTTGCCGAGAACTGAGCCCGACAGCCGTGCCTTACGGGTAGAACTTACGAAGATGCTCAATATTCCATGAGTTTTGCACTTGGATGCCATCTTCGGTCTCGACATAGACTGCGCCAAGTCTGGTGACTCGTACTACCCGGTAAGGGCCTTCCCACTTTGGCGTCAACTTTTTAGAACCTTTGGCGGACTAAACATGCCTAAGGACAAGGTTGCCTTCCTCAAGGCTCCGGGCATGGACCCTGCAGCTATGATAGCAGTGTAGGGCTTGCTGGTAGCATGCAGCACGTACAGCGGCTCGAAGATGATCTTCCTCGAGGAGCACAACATCAGCATGCTGTTGTTGGTTCTGCTCTATTTCATTGTAGGCAAGTACTCGAGGTGACCTGTATATGAGTTCCACCGGGAGTACTGCTTCTGCCCCATATACTAGGGAGAAGGGAGTCTGCCTGGTAGCTCGATTTGGTGTCATCCTGAGAGACCAAAGAATCACCGGCAGCTCATCGATCCAGCGCTTGACACATCTCCGCAATTTGTCGAAAGTTCTCGTCTTGAGCCCTCACAGAACTTCAGCATTCATACTCTCAACTTACCCGTTGCTCTATGGATGAGCGATAGAGGTGAAGGAGACCTTACTCCCAAGGCCTTGGATGTAGTGCATAACGGTGCGGCTCGTGAACTGGGTGTTGTTGTCAGTGATCACTCTATTGGGAATTCCAAAGCGGCACACCAATCCTTTCAAGAACTTGACAGCTGATTGCGCAGTCACCTTCCTCACTGGCTCCACCTCAGGCCACTTTGTAAACTTGTCGATTGCAACGTACAAGAATTCACTACAAAAAAGGACACATATGTGACATTTTGGGCCGAACGAATTTTTTTCCTGTCATGCTTATGACACTTCTATGACAATAATTGTGACAAAACCCGGTATCATCATATATGTGGTGGACTCCTACTTCTATGACAAAATCATGATAGAAAACGGGCTTTTCGTCCTGGGCGGGCCGGAGACGCACCTGCATGACATTTTTTGGGCCGTCCATGACCAAAAAAATCATGGTAGAAGTGAGGGCGAGGAAAATTTCAGGGAGTTCCCAGTTACGGTGGGTGGTCGGGGCCGAGTGATGCATGGAGGTTTGCGC
Organism: Triticum timopheevii; assembly: GCA_963921465.1. Lineage (NCBI taxonomy): Eukaryota > Viridiplantae > Streptophyta > Magnoliopsida > Poales > Poaceae > Triticum > Triticum timopheevii. The sequence continues at coordinate 329,709,957 of OY997274.1, read as the reverse complement.
GTTTCTCTCATAACGTACACGCGTGTGTGCGAGGCGTTGTGCTCTAACTGAAGCCGAGCGAGGCGTTTTGCTTTAAATGAATCCGAGCGATTGCACTAGCTACATTACTCAACCCAGATCGATCCCTTGCCGTTAACTGAACCCGAGTGATTCCTTCACTACTTTTGCTAACTAAAGCGATTAAAGTTGCCTCTTGATGAATAGTTCTTGGTGGGGGTTGGATGAACAGTTCCCGGCGGGGGTTGAACGAACAGGATCCCGTGGTAGTAGAGGTTGTTGCTGCTGGATGAATAGGACCCCAATCGAGGAGGTGTGGGTGGATGAACAGTAGCCGGTGGAGGGACCCTGTGGAGGGTTGTTTGAAGAGGACCCAGTGGAGGGCTGGTTGAACAGGACCTCGTGGAGGGCTGGTTGAACAGTAGCCGGTGGAGGCTGGATGAACAAGACCCTGTGGAGGGCTGGATGAACAGTAGCCGGTGGAGGTTGGATGAACAGGATCCCAGTGGATGAACAGTAGCTAGTGGAGGCTGGAGGAAGTCGACGGTGGATGAACAACAGCAGGTGGAGGCTGGAGGAAGTTGATGGTGGATGAACAGTAGCCTGTGGAGTCCCATTTTGCGGTATGCGACACCCCTCCCGATGAACAGGACCCCGTTTTGACCATAGGAGCTCCAACACAAGTCTGTTTCCTCCGTTTTGTGGTACACCACACCCCTCCCGATCAACAGCACCCTGTTTCGACCGTAGGCACTCGAACAATAGTCTGTTTCCTCCGTTTTGCAGTACACCAGACCCTTCCCGATGAACACGGCCCCATATCGACCGTACGCGATTGAACAGAAGGCCGTTTCCTCCGTTCTACGGTACGCCAGACCTCATTTTGGCTGTTCCATCCAAGCCGGTTGGCTCCTGTGAGAACCTGGAATTATCTTCCAGATCCTCCCGTGTTTAATTGTCAACCATAGGATCATTGTTAACAACACAGTGAAATGGTATCATTGCAAAATACGTAAAAGCATTAAATGTAGTATATTTGTCACAAGACATACCTAGTGAAATGTCTCATGACATTTATTACAATCAGAAAAACTGCGGAAAGTATAATGCGTAGCGACTCCATCTCAGCCATAGGCAGTTGATATAGTCCATGTGACCTCACTCCTACGGATCGCTATAGCAGCATCTAGTCATCACCTTTGTCTTCATGAAACTATGTTGTCAACAAAATTATTGCCATGAGTACATTACGTACTCAACATGCCTCCCTAGAGGAAGGTCCTAATTGCTACATGTGGCTTCAAAAAAAGGCTGTATGGCTCATTTGCGTAAAGCTAATTTTGTTTGACAAATAAAGTAGTTGGATACAAGTAGTTTTAGATGAAAACATGTTTTTATCTCTAGAATAACTTTCATCAAGTGAGGATCCTCGATCAACTCACACTCTTTATAGGTTCCAAGAATAGGGATAAGAGGGAATAAGCAAGACAGGTCCTGTATGTCAAGAAAGATTCATGTGCTGTCCTTGACCGGGGACACGACTATTCGAATAGTTTTACACTCTGCAGAGGTTGTACACTTTACCCACACAACACAATCCCGACTTATTGCCACTAGCTGTCGCTAGCATAGTACACCATCTGGTATACCGGCAGGGAGATTGTGACGAGGTCTTTGGACTAGATCCCCCAAAGATATGACATGCCCACCGGGTCTGGCACACGGAACTGAGAGTATGTCCTCAAATCGGTCCCCCCATCTGTGCCAAGGATACTCCTCGCAAGGCAGCTATCCCATTTGCGGTACGGCGACATCGACACCTAAGGCTGACTAGCTTACTTGACCAAGCCAGTGCCCATATAGCATGTGGCTGCACTTTTATCACAATCTTCAAATCCAAGACTTATTAGGCCTCATGCGGCATGGACGACTGATTGCCCCCTTCAACTCGTGAAGGGAAGCCAATCGCTCCTTCAATCCTTGATTCAGCTGTCGCCCGCACCAGTATTTAGATGGTAAGTTTCACCCACAGTAGAAGAGGATAGAGAAGGTCAACAAGGGCCAACTGGCCTAGCTCAGCGTTAAGTTTCAACTGTCAATGACTTAGAGGTCATTCAACAAAGCACCTATAGGGTGATAAGCATGGCTAAGCATTTCTACTCTACCGGAATTATGTACTTCTACTCAGGTGTCAAGTATATAGGCGACAAGCGAATCAGGGTAATGTGTCAATCGACACGCTAGCTATGAGAATTAAAATAGCATGCATATAGTAACAATAAAAACTCAATGCAATTTTGTAAAACATAGGATAAGTATGATCAAGAACGAGGCATGCCTTTGTTGTTGAGTCCTTCTTCAATAACCTGGTTTTGTCCATGTCCAAAATCATCATCACTCCCTACTCGTCCTAACGATAGCAAATGAATATCAAATAAATACCAAAGCAATAAATTCCAAATAACATCCAGAACAACAATAAGAGTGATGGATAGCAAGATAATGATTAGTTGGTGATTCCAAAAGGAGATAGCGTGATAGGGAGGTAAGATAAAGGATTCAATGAAGTGACATGGTTTAGGTTGACACAGATACGGAAGGCTTGGCGATCAAGACTAACGTTCCAATACTAACTATGGTACTAACCACTAGTGGTGCCCACTACACATCTCATCTAAATAGGAACTACCATATAACAAACACAATGACATCAACACACATGGAATGGAACCGACGTATGCATTTCAACAACACAATCACAACATGACATGATAATGGTAGAAGGTAACAACAACTAAATATTTAGATGGAATCTAAATATTTATAATGGTCAATAGAATCCAAACATATACATTAACTCTATAATAACCAAACAAGTGTTCTATACGACAATCAAAGCAACATTATAAAACATACCAGTTAAACAAGAAAAACATTATTCAACAACATGTGAATTGATCTAGGTCTAGCGATAAAATATTATTAAAATAAAATAGGATCAACTCTATTATAACAAACCAAGTCATTTGTCAAACAATTAACAAGAAACTATACAAGACATGGAACAAAAGAGTGAACTACTAACCAGGCATGATATGATTAAGATTAATAATCAACCACAAGTAAATATTTGGATGTATCCAAATATTTATAATGGTTAACAATAAGAAAAGACTAAACACCAATCATAACAACTATTAGCAAGCATTTCTATGACAAAATACAAACCAATGCTATCACAAAACTAATTGAAAATTAAATAACTAGACACATCATACAAGGCATGTGAGTATAGAATCATGAAGAGATCTTATCTAATAAGACAAGCATTAAACATATGAGTGACCATTAGAAGATACTAAACTAGGACACTCTTTATAATAAAGGAAACAACTAATATCCACATGACCTCTAGCAAAGAGATTACCACAACATGATTAACAACAAAGCAACAATGTGCACTAAGCATATGGGAAAGACACAACTCAACTACTTAAAGATAAACTATCCTAATCATGTGATGAGCTAATGCATCATGCGCCAAACACTCATAACACTAACATGAGACACATCAAGAATATATGAGCAACACAAGTACAACTATAACACATGGAATATAATAACACATGAAAGATGACTAGCATGACTTGATGTCTAGACTTAGGCATACCACAAATGCAACAGTAAGCTAAACTAGATATGATGCTAAGCATGGATGATCATGACACGAGATACCAAAATTTGCTACTAATAAAATGCAACGTGTAACTATGAGATAACCTAGTTGATAACAAGTGACCTAAAGATCAAGCACGACGTTAGCATACAACTCTACCATGCTAGTTATGATAAATGAGAACATGGAAGCATACTAAGCGTGTAGGAAAATATACAACTAGATCATCTCATCAACCAAATCAACATGTGTTATAGAAGCATGAACAACAAGATGACATGCATTTCTATGTAGTCATCATGCACTTGCAAATATATAAAAGGTACACAACTAAGCATCATACAACACACAGATTGGTACACACACGCGTTATGCAATCAAGTTATACAATCGAACATCATGACATGGTATTGATAAGGCAAGAAATTCTTAAATAAAAGAATGTATGGTATGAACAAATCACTATAAGATATATCTACCAAGCAAACGTTAACCAAATGTATGAACATAAGGTACGAACTACCAATGACATAACACATGGTAGGCATACAACCAAATATGCCTTCTACTTGAGTAAATACTAATATGACATGTTAATCAACTAAGCATGCATAGCTACTATCCTAGGTAAGTATAACACGTTTGCTAATTACCAAGAAATAATAAACTGAACTCTATGTCACAACAAATAAAGTCTATATTGAATGCAAATATGACAATGACATAAAGCAACTATCCATGCAATACTAAACAATAAACATCTACAAAATCACGTTAACAATTACTCAAAAGTTGCTACTAAAATAACACATAAAACATGACATGTCGCACAACTTAGCAAAGTGAGAAAGTGATCTTCAACCACGCATGATGTGAAAGATAATTAAAATGCTAATAGAGTGCCCACAACAAGTAATTCATCACAACAATGGCTATGTTCTAAGTTAACATGCCAATTCAAGACAACTACTATAAAGAAACTACACAACAAAATAATAGATCACGGACCACTATCATAGGCATGACATGATTTTGAATATATAAAACACACATGCTACATGGATGTAAATGAATATAGAAAATATATCTAAGATATATTCATGCTAAACAAAAGGAAATAATCGAAACATGAAATATTCCATTATTCGATACATAAAGCAAAGTTTAGAATAATTCCACATAAATATAAGCATGTCAAGCGTTCACCAAATATTGTACGCTCGCAAACAATAAGTATCAAACATAACCAAAATAATGATAATAAGATTACACTAACAATGCTCCAAATCTAATTAAAATAATAACACGCGCCAATCATGTATGAGGGATGATAACTAATGCACCAATCAACTCCTACAGAAGGTAATAACTCGAAGGAACTAATACAAAGGCATATCATACTTTTAGATGATGCACAAAGTTATCTACACGAAATGCTACAAAAAAAACGCACCTTCAAATCACAAGAGTAAAACATTTGATACTCCCAGGCATAATGAGAGACATAGAAATAACATACTAGTAGAAAAGTTTTACCAACACAAAACCTATTTGGATTCCGTACAAAAAACGACTAAGATTGTATCTCTTCTACCGATCACAAGATAGAACCCACAATCTAACCCCGTCACTGGATTTGTACGGTCATATGGAGAATTTTATGTATTGGGCTCAAAGTCATATGATGAACAAAACTAAAGTGTTATGCCTATGCCATCGAATCGAATTCGGTTTTGGACACACGCGGGCAACGACAGAGATAGGTTGAATCATGATGTCTACGGGATACACTAGGTGATGACAAGTACGCATGCAAAAAGAATTTGATAGAGGATTACCGAGTTTGATGGAACGGTGCGACGGACTTCATGAACAGTGTATGCGGACATGCAGAATTCTTCGTGTGTGCTTGACGGACCACGTTCCTTCTTCCCTGAATGGAATCATGGCGTGGAGGAGGAGTTTATGTGGAGACCATGAAGGGGTGGCAATCAGGGAAGTTCTATATCACTGAGCCGCGTGACTCCAACTGGGCGGCGGCCCCCGAATTTCGATCTGGCATCCCCATGCTGCTCACCTCCTGGAAAAAGAAGGGCCTAGCCTGGGGTGAGCCGGCGGAGCTGACCGGACTCCAGAACTGTGTCAAAAATATGATAAGCAAGAAGATCAAGCTTGTCAACATGGTCCAGGTCATGCTCTTCCGCCGGGTCCTCCCATGTCAAAGACGGGCATTCAATATGTGGGAGTTTGACCCGGCCGAACACCAGACGCTGCGAGAGCTCTTCGACACGATGCACAAAGACGTCTGGAAGGTGTTGTTCAAGGCCGCCGAGGTACCTCCTCCCATCATCGAGGATCACGGACTTAACGCAAAGCGTCGCGCCAATCTGTTAAGCTATCTGTATTTTACAAGGTGCTCCTTTTCCCTGTATATTCATGGGAAGAATCTAAGCCTCCACGCCAATTTAACAGGACTGGGTAGCGACTGCAGAGCGGATCTACTGTCCAGCTCCACTATCTGAAGATTCAACAACGACTCTCTTAACGGAGATGCTGTTTCCGGCGCCCTACGAAGTGCCAGAGAAGAAGGCCAAGAAGAAGGCCACGGAGACCAGGAAAGGTCTCCGGCACAAGGTTGTGTCGGACTCATCGTCCGAAGGCACCGAGGCGCACTCCTATAATGAAAACGAAGAGGAGGAAGAGGAAAGTCTCCCCCGAACCGGGGGGGGGGGAGAAGAAAAGGAAGGCCGCCCCATCTGGGGAGGCCGAAGGGTCTAAGAAGGGAAAGACCCTCCCTCCGGACCACTCCACAACAGCCGCCTACAGCGACGAGGAGTGGTTTCCTAGGTACAAGCCACTGGCGAAGTCGTAAGTATCCAGACACTATAATATTTCTGGTATGTTTTGCTTTATTGCTTCTTATCATGTCAAATATGATTGTGCAGTCCTTCCAAAGCCCATATCAACGTATCCTCCTCGGATGGGTCTTTGAGCCAGCCGGGGATGAACAGCGATTCACTCCCGATGGCAACTATCCCCCAGCCTACGGACGACACCGAGGTGTTGCCTCAAAGGATACCGGACAAGGGGGAGATAGCTCTGGAGACGCCCCAAGGCGAAATCCCAGACGCCGGGTACATGGGGGGGGGGGGGGGGGGGAAGGCCCCCATGAATTTTGATGAAGGGGGCCGCAGCAAGTCTGGCCCCCAGCCGGATACTACGGCGGAACCTCCAATGGTTCCGGATTCAGGTAGGCAGCCCCTTTCTAAGGGGGGCGAGCCGCCTGTGCCGATGACCTTTGTCCATCCAGAGGCATCATACAACTTACCAGAAGCGCTTCGCGGCGCTTCCATTGACGAAGAGCACCGCACCATCATGAGTGCGGTGATCAAGAAGGTTCGGTCTGCCAAAAGAAGATTGACCGAAGCCTGCGCCAGCCTCCTAACAGACTTTGAGGTAAGTAATCAAATTATCACAGTATAGACAGTAGCCCCTGATGCTCGGTTTGGTGTTCAGAAAGAAAGGCCGAACAGAGGATCAAATAACATCCACAGGAGTCTAATCAGAATATGTCTATGTTAATAAGTAGGCCTCACTGCTGGCCGCTGCTGCTCGTACTGCGGAGGTCTCCGGACTGAAGCGGGACCTGGAACAGAACGAGGAGGAGCTCGGCCTCGTGAAGAGGCAGCTCGAGGAGAACAAAGGTAAGTGATACTATTTCTATAAATTGATAAAGAAAAATGGTTTTAGCTCATAGAATCGTCATGAACTTTAATGGGGGACACGACCGAAGTGGCAACCGTAAAAAAGGCGTTGTCCGAGGCCGAAGACAGAGCGGCCAAGGAGCGCATCGAGCGCGAAAAGCAAGAGGCCCGAGTAGACAAGGTCCAGCAAGAGCTCTAGGATTTCAGCAAGAAATACGAGTCCTTTTACTTACCCGAGCGCACAAGAGTCCAAGCTTGCGAAGGCCCTCCAGAGTGCACAAGATGCCAAGGACGAAGCCCAGAAGGCCCTTCAAGAGATTCAGGCGGCCAACAAGATAGCAGAGGGTAAGGCAGCATTATGCAACGCAAGCATTTGAAGGAGACTTTCCTTTTACTTACCCGAATTCAGAGCTCTCCAGGAGCATTCGCAGATCTGCCGTGCAGCGTCTCTGATGCCGCATAGTTCTACCGAGCTGAGGAAGGGAGCTCGACGGAGAAGTTGTTCTGGTCCCAGTATATTGCGGCCGAACACCCGATGCCCTTGAGTGACCAACTGAAGCAACTGGTCAAACTTCACAAGGCGGCAGAACTGGCCATGAAGGATCTCATAGTCCGGATGTGGCCTAGCGAGCTCCTGCCCATCAGCTACTTCGGCCTGGTAAAGCGGCTTGTGAATGCCTGTCCGCAGTTTGAAGCCATTAAGCGGCTAGTCTGCATTGAAGGTGCGCATAGGGCCTTCGCCCGTGCGAAAGTGCACTCGGAGAAGATGGATGCCGAGAATCTGGTGACAGAGGGGCCGCCGGAGGGCAAGGAGCATCGCCACCCTGAGAAATATTATGACAGTGTCCTGAAGGGTGCCCGCCTTGTGGTGGAGGAATGTGCTAAGGATGTAATATTTGAATAAATTTACTCATGTGATCTTGTAATATGAAAACGAGTTCCTGTGCGCTATATACGCTTGTTGATTTAAAATATTACCTTCTGTGCGGCCGTTTATAAAATCTGAGAGTTGGCCAGTCGTCGGCTTCTGCCCCCATGTAACTAGTACTGGGGTGTTCGGGATAAATCTAAACACTCTTCATCCAAATGTTTGGTCCTTTAAGGAGGTGTTTAGCTTAGCGAACAAGGCAATCGGACTATACGGCTTTATCACCCTCACTTAGCCATAGAAGTCTACAATTGTAAATTTCGGCAAAGCCCCTAGTATTCGGAAGGCCGAACTTGGGGCGCTATGCACGCCTAAATCGGACAAGGCCAATTCCTCGCCCGAAGAAGAAAAAATCTTTAAGGATTTGAGACCTCTCGAAGAGCGACCAGCTCTCGCCGCATCATGACAGTCAGTTTTGGGCTTTCTCTACTGAGGTGCTCATCTGGAAGAACCGGGACACAATCGCAGTATTTCTCCCTGTGCTACCTTAGCCGATATAGTGCAACATAAGGTACCAAAACATGGGAGCCGGGCAAACCCAACTATTGACCCAAGACATGATTTGGAGTTGATGCATATAATGCTATAAGTTCGGGGTGCCGCACTGTCGAAAGTGTTCGGACTTTTCTTGCCGTGTTATGGGGTACACTGAAGCCCCTGGCGAGATGAACGTACCAAAGTGTACGGGTGCAATTTGTAATAAATAAGCAGTCAAGGGGAAGGAAGATAAGGAAATGTAATAATAAGCTGACGCTATGCATTATTTTCCATTGTTATTTAAATAATACGTCAAAGCATATGTATACAAGTAGTGCGATAAGCAAAGTAGGACTATTTGACATGTCCTAGCCAAGGGCAAGCTTCGTGTGGGTATGTAAAACAGGTATAACGATCGTTATCAAAGATCACCTGGGGATTCCCTTATGCGTCGAAGCTTCTTGCCTCCTTGGTGTTTCCCTCCCGCTATGGGTCTGATAATCTCACTATCCGATAGAGCTTCCGGAGACTAGGGTCCTGAAAGAAAGAAAATGATGAAGGTATACGGGTCCTAGGGCGGTTGAGCCGCATTATGGACCTCATTATAGCTGTGCCTCCGCCTATGCCCATGGTATTTTAAGTGCGTAATTATGTATGCGCGGCACAAATTTCACCGTTTGTCTAGGACTGGGACGGAGGTCGAATTGCTAGGCGAGCTCTGGACGTCCCAGATGGTCCTATTGCAGGGTACTTCAGACTCGCTTAACGGTGTCCGAGGGCTTTATTGTTGAATTGGTGGTCTGCCTAAGAAGGCTGCTCTATACTTCAGCTGCGAGGGCTGCAGTGTGCTCCTCCGTACGGAGTGAGTGCTCTGTGTTTCCATTAACTGTTATAACGCCGTGAGGTCCTCGCATTTTGAGCTTGAGGTATGCATAATGTGGTACCGCATTGAATCTGGCAAATGCGGTTCGTCCGAGCAGTGCGTGATAGCCACTGCAGAAGGGGACGATATCGAAGATTAACTCCTCGCTTTGGAAGTTGTCCGGAGATCCGAATACTACTTCCAGTGTGATTGAGCCCGTACAATAGGCCTCTACACCTGGTATGACACCTTTAAAGGTGGTTTTGGTGGGTTTGATCCTTGAGGGATCGATGCCCATTTTGCGCACTGTATCCTGATAAAGCAGGTTCAAGCTACTGCTACCATCCATAAGGACTCGTGTGAGGTGGAATCCATCAATGATGGGGTCGAGGACCAATGCGGCTGAACCGCCATGACGGATACTGGTAGGATGGTCCCTGTGATCGAAAGTGATTAGACAAGAAGACCATGGGTTGAATTTTAGGGCGACTGGCTCCATCGCATAGACGTCCCTTAGTGCACGCTTCCGTTCCCACTTGGGAATATGGGCTGCATATATCATGTTCACCGTTTTCACCTGGGGTGGAAATTTCTTCTGCCCTCTTGTGTTCGGCGGCCGGGGCTCCTCATGGTCATTGCTATGCAGCCCCTTTTCCTTGTTTTCGGCATTTAATTTGCCGGCCTATTTGAACACCCAACATTCTCTGTTGGTGTGGTTGGCTGGTTTATCGGGGGTGCCATGAATTTGACACAAGCGATCGAGTATGCGGTCCAGACTAGACGGGCCCGGATTATTTCTTTTGAATTACTTTTTCCGCTGACCGGACGTAGAGCCACTGAATCCGGCATTGACTGCCGTGTCTTCGGCGTTGTCGCCATTGTTGTGACGCTTATGTCTGTTGTGTCGTGGCTTGCCGTTGCTGTCTCTGGTATCTGAAGTGCCAGGATTTCTTGATGTGCTGTTGCTACGAGCCAGCCAACTGTCCTCGCCCGCACAAAAGCAGGTCATGAGTGTCGTGAGGGCTGCCATGGACTTCGGCTTCTCTTGGCCGAGGTGTCGGGTGAGCCACTCATCGCGGATGTTATGCTTAAAGGCCGCTAGGGCTTCGGCATCCGGATAGTCGACAATTTGGTTCTTTTTAGTTAGGAACCGAGTCCAGAATTTCCGTGCTGACTCTCCGGGCTGTTGGGTCATGTGACTTAAGTCATCAGCATCCGGTGGTCGCACATAAGTGCCCTGGAAGTTGTCAGGGAATGCGTCTTCTAGGTTCTCCGAACTGCCAATGGAGTTTGCCGGCAAGCTATTCAGCCAAGGCCGAGCTGGTCCTTTGAACTGAAGTGGGAGGTACTTGATGGCATGTAGATCATCGTCGCGGGCCATGTGAATGTAGAGAAGGAAATCTTCAATCCATACCGCGGGGTCTGTTGTACCATCATATGATTTAATGTTCACGGGTTTAAACCCTTCTGGAAATTCATGATCCATTACTTCATCGGTGAAGCATAGGGGGTGTGCGACGCCTCTATGCCGGGCTACATCACGACGCAGCTCAAATGAGTCTGGTCTGTTGTATTTGGCCCGGCAGGACTTTTTTTAGTATATCCGGCATGACGGTCATCATCACGCATTGTGGCACGCCGCCATGATCCATAGATCGATCTCCTGCTTTGTTTTCCAATACGTCTCACAGGTCCTGCGTGTAGCCCCAGGCCTTAGTGTTTTTGTTTGATTGGCGACGGGGTGCGGGCTGGTATGCCGCCTTGTCTCGGCCACGAGGTGGCCGGTCAGCCGCATCGTGCGCTAGTAGTGTGGGCTTTAATGCCTCCTCCTCGAGTTGAGGTAGTAACCCGCGCTTTGGGTAACTTTTGGATGGGCGCTCGAGTCCGTATTCCTCGGCTGCCAGGACCTCAGTCCATCTATCAGTTAGCAGATCTTGATCAGCTTGAAGCTGCTGCTGCTTCTTCTTCAGGCTTTTTGCAGTGGCTATAAGCCGGTGCTTGAAGCGCTTCTGCTCGACGGGATCCTCAGGCACGATGAATTCTTCGTCGCCAAGGCTCACTTCGTGTTCGGAGAGGGGCATGTAATTGTCATCCTCTGATTCTCCATCCGTTGCCTGTTCCTTAGGGCTAGCTTGCCCATCCTCCCGTTCGGCCAGCTCGAAGCCTGACTGGGCGGGATTGTTTTTGTCACACCCCGATTTTCATGCCACAACATTTAAGCTAATAAATCATGATAAAATGTTTTTTGACAAAAACTTTTGAGTGTTTTAGACATTGCCTTGATTGGATTTTGTGTGTTGTTTGCAAGTGCTCTAAAAATCAAATAAATCCTCCAACTCCTATACTTCTTCGCCTTGATCCAAAAACCTTTCCCAATGATCATGCCATGTGTATAGGACATAAAAATAATTTCTTGCAAAATAATTTGGCCAATTAGTATTTTCAAAAATTAGTTTTTCAAAAACCCCTGAATTGAGGTTTGCACTGCAAGTACTTAATTAAGGGCAGTAAAAATATTTCCAAAAATATATTTGACTCCTATTAGATATAGGATACAAAGAAACCACAAAAATATAATTTTAAAAGTTATTTTCCTATTTTATTTAAAAGCTTTTTCTTCAGGCCAGAAATGGTCTTTAATAGGGAAAAAATTATTTGATTGTTTTAAAAATATTTGACAAAAATCTAGGGAAACTCAGTGGACATATATTGTCCATATATAAGAGTTTGAACACATGATCATGTTCAAAATGTTGGTCAAATCCCTCAAAAACCCTTTCTGGATATTTCAAGCTTTTGAAATATTTACAAAGGAAATATTCTCCAAAAATTCCAAGAAAATTCTAGCATGTCACATATGACATGTTTGATGATCTTGACAAGTGTCGTGTCATGGAGAATAGTATAACTCCATGAAATCCCCTCAAAACCATTTCTGTCCATTTTGAAGTTTGAGCAACTTTACATTGCCAAACATGTCCAAATGTTCTCAAACCTTGTGAACATGCTCAAATGGTCTAATAATTAATGTAGACCAAATGGCACAAGTTGGAGAACAAGTTAACTTGATCAAAGTGCCCCAAAACCCTTCCTGTCCAGAACCAAATTTGAACAACTTTGCATTACCAACTTTCTCTCCTTGACCCCAACTTTTGTGAGCATGATCACATGACCAAATGTGGCCACCACACCAAGTGGTGCATCAAGGAGAAGTGATTTACTCAACTGGATCTGCACAAGTTCATTTCTGCTAATTTCTAGGGTTCACAAAAGTTGCATTGGCAACCTTGCCCAAATGAACTCAAGATTGGTGGAAGACCCTAATTATATGTGCCATTTCATCCTGTGGAATCTCATGACAAATGGGACTCATCTTCTTGCCCAAACCAGCATCAAACACCTTCTGCCACTTTACCAAAATCCCATTTTTGGCCTCTTCCACTAATCTCCATGGACTCCACTTTTTACCATCACCCCTCCTAGTCCCCCTCTACCTCTGGTGTGCTTCCCTGCCCGAGAGGCAATGATGGAGGGGGGAAGAGACCCATTTTTCTTCTTTGGACAGCCACTTTCCCGTCCCTTTCTCATCTCTCTCTCACTCCTGGCAAGTTCCAGAGCATCCCAAGCTTCTTTCACCCTTGTTTATTCCCCCTGCAGCTACCAGACACAGGTGGGCGCGCGAGTGCGCACGGAAAAGCCGCGGATGCCGGCCAAAGACGCGCTCTGGAGCACGTCATCGCTCTCCCGACCGTTGATGCCGCGTCCCCCGACCACCTCTGGCCTCCCTCGCACGCCAGTCGATACCCCTCGACGTCCGCAACACGCCACGCCCCTGGCCTCCTCCTCCTTCTCCCTCCTGCTGCCTCCATTCGCACGCGCGCCGGCCGCCCGAGAGCTCCAATGGACGGGCTCACACGCGTGATGCCCTGACACTTCCCCGCACCTTCTCTCCCTTCCTCTAGGCGTAGACCACCCCTATAAACAACCCGGACACGCCCACATGAGCCGCTATGGCTTGTAGCGACCGCAACAGCTTCACCGGCGCATGAGCTCACGGTGCACCTCGCCCCCTTCTACTTAAGGCCACCCCCGAGCCCCTCTCTACTCCTTTGGCCCTCTCTCCCTCCTGAGCATCCTCTGGACCAACCTGCACCTCCTCTCATGCCCTCCTGCTCCCTCCATGGCCGGAGTGCCGCCGTCGGGCTCCGCCCAAATTCCTGCAAACCGAAGCCTCCCCTCCCCTCATTTGGACACCATGGAGCCACCGCACGCTGGCGAGGCTCCTCCGCCCTTTACCTCTTCCTCTAGCGCCCCACAACCCCAGAACCCATCTCGCCCGACGCCGCTGTCCGCCGCGGGCAAGGACCTGCTCCCATCCGGTGACGCAGGCGCCCATGGTGGGGTCTCCCAGGATCGTCTCTCTCCGCTGAGCACGCCGGTGGCCGGACCTCCGAAAACGGTGGCCTGTAGCGCCGGCAAGCTGCCGTAGACGCCGCCCCTGCCTCTGCTCTGTTCGAGCGGGAGGTTGGGGACGAACCCGACAAGCGGGCCCCGCTCGTCAGCGACCCGGTGGGCGGGCCTCGCCGTTTAAGTGGAAACGGCTTCGGCCAAATCCGCCTCCCCTGCGCGAAGACGCCTTGCGCTAGCCCGCCTCCGGCGTGGCCCCTGCGCGCGTGCGGGCGAGCCGCTGGGCCGGCCCAGTGGCTATCCTACGCCCTGTGCACGCTTTGGGTAAACCCTAAACCTTTTTCCTTTTCTTTTTCTCAGTCAATTTAAAAATCCATAAACAATTCAAATGGACTCCAAATTTGATGATCCAAATTTCTAGTGACTCTATAAACCATGATCTATCTGGTGGTGCAACATGCACATTTTTCCAGAGACCTTTTCTTCACAAATATTTATCAAATCCTACTTTTCCTATTTCTGTGATGAACTTTAGAAAATCACAGAGAGCCCATTTTTGATCCAAATTCCATGATTCAAAATCCTAGATGTCTATAAGTTCAAAACTTAGTTTTTGAACATTTTTACTAATACTTTCTGTATTACCTCAAATAATGGTCTATTTCTTTGTATATAGCCAACTTTGCAAATTCATAGGAAAATCGTCTCAACTCCAAATCCAGTGAAACCAATTCCTAGATGCTTCTAAAATCATCCTTTGTTAAATGGGTGCCTTTGCTCATTTTTCAAAAATATATTTCTGTACACTTCTTGCAAACCCATTAATCCTTGATTCCATCATATTGAAATGTTCAGAGATGTCCATTGATCAAATCCTAATGAAACCACTTTGGTCATCCCTCATAAGACCAGAGGTATCCCAGAAAAGTCCAACTCATATTTTTAGAGCACTTTTATTTCCTGCCTTGTTGTGTTGCTTATTATGGTTGCTTTCGACGATAGTTGACGAGGTAGACGAAATGCTCGGAGTTGGACCAGAGATATTTGAAGACCTCGAAGGCTCTGTTAAAACAGGCAAGCAACCCTTTGACCATGTCCATGAAACCCTTTTTATGCATGACATATAACTCTTTATTATTGTTGCATCGGAATCATGATGAGATGGTAGACCACGTTGGTTGGTTGCCTCTATTACTTCCTCATTGATACTTGCATTGTGCATGACCCTACCTTCTTATGAGGGTTATGCCGGTGGGAGTAGATAGGATGCTAAAGTAGTTGCTATGCAAAGTGGGTCAGGGTTATGCATGGAAAGGAACAAGTGTGGTTTGACATACTTGCAAACAACCCTAGTGGGTGCCACTAATGCCCCTGGGAGATGATGATGAACTAGGTCACTACTTGGTGGAGAAGTAGTGTACCAAGGCTTGATAAAAGTGTTGTTTACAGAGACGGATTAGATTTAAGATTTGTCGACTGTCCCAACCTTACATGCGCAACCACTCTACCCTTATATGGGAAAGGGCATTATTGATTACCTAGGCTGATACTAGCTTGGAGCCCACATTACTAGTGACGGGGGAGAGGTGGTGCTCTCTCTCGGGACGGGGTCGTGCCAGGTAGGGCGGCCATGACTGTTTTCACAGGGCACCGGACACACCGTCGGTACCCCGTGCTTGTGGTATGTGATGAATATGGGAGCGAGGCTCCACAACTTTATGATGTGAAATGCTAGGCACGGGGGTTACTACCAATCGAGTGGACTCCATGTTAGTGTCGTCTAGGGAAAGGTAGTGATCGGGTGCTTACCCCGGGTACTTGAGGTACCGCGGGTCGTGGCTGACACGGAAGTTCCCCGGATCTTGTGGGTACAGTGTGCAACCTCTGCAGAGTGTAAAACTATTCGAATAGCCGTGTCCACGGTCAAGGACAGTTGGGAGGCGCTGCTTAGACTATGTCCATATGTTTCTGACAAACAACACCGTTTGGTGATATTGATGATGTGACTCGTGAGGAAGTCACGATGAGCTTGAGAATGAGTTGTTCATGACTCTTTCTCGATGTTGATGTCTGTAACCTCTTGATGCTTGTTGCAGACGCATTCCTGTCCTTGATAAATGTTGATCATACTTGCATGAGAAAAACTAGCTTTCCGCAACAATGCCAATTAAGCAGTAGAGCTTTGCATAATTATTTGGTTATCACTCTTGGTTGCTTGCGAGTACATTCAAAGTACTCATTGGCTTGCCACTGGTTATTTTATTGGCCAGGCATGAAAGAACAGGATATGAGGAGGAATACTTCGGTGACAAACATGCGAGCTAGGATGCTTCCCAGTCAGAATGCCTGTAGGGTTAAGGCACATGGCATGGGTCCAAGTTATCGACGAAGATTTCCGCTGCGATGTTATACTCAAGACTCGACCATAATGGTCCTACTTGTGTAATACGGTATGTATGGATGTAAGACTCTTGTTATTCAGCTTCTGTTATTCAGCTTCACTGTACACGTGCATTCGGTGATCACGACTTATGAGTTGGGGTCCCCACAGTTTTCGTCTTCGGCACCATCCGGATTACTATCGTCTCTTGTGCCGGTATCATTATTTTTGCTATGGTAGGGCTTAGAGTAGCGTCGACGACGCTGGTTCTTAGATTGCTTTTCATGGGGATTATCCTCTGTTGCCTCATCGCCATAGCTTTCTTTGGGGGTGTCCACCATATATATATATATATATATCAAATGATGAGGTGGCTGTCCAGCGCCCTATGGGCGGTGGTTCCTGTTCTTCTCCTGGATCGTCGTCCATACCGTCAATGTCTTCAGAGTCGAAGTCAAGCATGTCGGTTAAGTCATCGACAGTGGCTATTAAGTGGGTGGTGGGTGGGGAACGAATTTCTTCGTCGTCCGCTTCCCACTCAAGCTGGACATAGCTCGGCCAGGAGTCCCCTGACAGAGAGAGAGAGAGAGACTTCAAGGATTTTAGCATGTCGCCCAAAGGCGAGTGCTGAAAGATATCCGCGGATGTAAACTCCATGACCAGTGCCCAATCGGATTCGACAGGCACGGACGTGCGTGGTTCGGAGCCTATGGTCGGAGATGAGTCCTAGGGTCCGGTGACACAAACCTCTTTTGAGGCGAAGTCTGTGTTCGGCTATATCGCCGATGAGTGTGCGGTCTCCGGGGCGGGGTCTATCCACCCGTCCTCGGATGGCACGATCTGCTCCAGATTAAGGGCCGGGGCAGCCACAGGTGTGATCTCCTGAACACCGTCCGATGGCAGATCTAAGTCATGCTCGTCGTGGCTGTTCGGTGCACCTGACATGGGCTTGAATCTGTCGAAGATCAAGTCTCCGCGGATGTCGGCACTGTAGTTCAAGTTTCCGAAACCTGACCTGATGGCTAGAGGCGTAGCTATCGATCTGCTCCATATGGCCAAGCGAGTTGGCTCGCAGTATGAAGCCTCCGAATATGAAGATCTGTCTGGGTAGGAAAACCTCACCGTGGATCGCATCGTTGCAGATGATTGAAGGAGCCATCGAGCCTTATCGTGACGGCACAGTGGAACTCTCAATGAGAGGACCAATGTCGGTGTCAAGACCGGCAGATCTCGGGTAGGGGGTCCCGAACTATGCGTCTAAGGCTAATGGTAACAGGAGGCGAGGGACACAATGTTTACCCAGGTTTGGTCCCTCTCAATGGAGGTAATACCCTACTTCCTGCTTGATTGATCTTGATGATATGAGTATTACAAGAGTTGATCTACCACAAGATCGTAGAGGCTAAACCCTAGAAGCTAGCCTATGATTCTGATTGTTGTTGTCCTATGGACTAAACCCTCCGGTTTATATAGACACCGGAGGGGGCTAGGGTTACACAGAGTCGGTTATAGAGAAGGAGATCTACATATCTGAATTGCCAAGCTTGCCTTCCACGCAAAGGAGAGTCCCACCCGGACACGGGACGAAGTCTTCAATCTTGTATCTTCAAAGTCCAACAGTCCGGCCAAAGTACATAGTCCGGCTGTCCGAGGACCCCTTAATCCAGGACTCCCTCACCCGAGCAGCTGGATAACCATGTTTTTTGGCCTCCTCATTTTTCGCGCGCACTTATTAGCCTTTCCTTATAAATAGTCAAGGACAGCCTCTTCTCATTCTCCCCTCCTTCCTTCATCTTCCTCCTCTCGTGACTCTCTGCCACTCGAGCTCCGCCGCTGCCGTGAAGCACCCTGCTGCATCAACCTGTTTCGGACCAGAGAACAGCGGCGCTCCACCGCAGTCTGATCTGTAAGTGCTCCTCTTTCCATGCTCCAGATCGCGTTATGGTTTCCACAGTTCCTCGTGTTCTTCGTAGTTGCTCGTAGTTCTTCAACCCTAGCATCCTATAGATCTGAAGATAGCATTTAACTTGCGCAGTAGTAGTTTTACCCCTACTTTCAGTACCAGCAGATCCTTTTTCCTTGAAACAAGATCTTCTCAGAACATATGAACTCCCTTGTTCTATTTTTTAGGTTTTTTTGATTTATTTCTTTTTTCACCCTACGCCATATCCAAATTTATAATTGTAATCTGCAAAACCTGTTTGTCTGGGACTTCGTAAAATTTTCTTCCTGATGAACCAACTTGGTCATGGCGGCTTATATCACCGGCTGTAGTTAAATTCAATGTTCAACAGATTTCTCCTTTGATAGACATCAAACTGCTCATGGCGGCTTACATAGCCCGCTGTAACTAGTCATATACCATTAGGCCCCTTATAAGCCGTCATTCTGAATGTGTGCTGTAATACATTCCTACCGGCTTAATTTTGAATCGGCAAACTTTGTTCTTTCCCTTTTTTGGCTTCTTTCTTCGCAATGGCCCCAAAGAAAGCCACTTCCTGTAACTGGGTTCCCTCCATAGTTAGTGAGAACACACTCCAGGACTTTGTGAAAACCGGCTATTTGTCGAAGAAGAGTGTCATGCATTATCGCGCTCCTAAGCCAGAAGAAGAAAAACATCAACCAAAAGATGATGAAGTCACTGTCTTTACCGACCACATGAACCGGATTTTCTCACCGCCCCGCTCCAAATTCTTTCGGGATGTTCTCCATTTTTTCAACCTTCATCCTCAGGACATCGGACCCAACACCGTGTCAAATATATGCAATTTCCAAGTGTTCTGTGAGGTGTACCTTCAAGAGGAGCCCAGTGTGGAGCTATTCAGAGAGTACTTTTATTTGAACCACCAGAATGAGTACTCCAACGGACCCAGTTTGGAACTTGGTGGGATCTCAATCAACGACAGAGAGATGCTATTTTCCCTTACGTGCACCTGCGGAGTCATCCCACGGATTGGAACAAGACATGGTTCTATTGCAAGGATACCTCTCCGGCTGATGAGAACGGACTGCCCGGATTTTGCGCCCTGCGTCTCAAATCAAATCATCCTCTCTCTGACAAGCTGACACCCGTTGAACGAAAAAGACTCACCCCTACTATTGCCAAGGTTAAGGATCTATTGGGAAATGACTTAACGAGCATTGACTTGGTTCGATGCTGGTTCGCATGGCGGATCATCCCCCTGAGTTGCCGCACCGGCTTAATGTGCACCTATACCGGTAGCAAAATGGATCCACTGCGCCACAGATCTGAGGATTTAACTGATGACACCATCAATGAGATGACAAAATCTCTTCTGAACGAAAGCCCGGTTGACTACACCTGGGTGGGCCTAAGCCCTTTCTGTAATTCTAACCCGGCACCACAAGTAAGCCGCCAAACTTAGTTATTTTGCCTTCATCTTTAATACTTTGTTTAATTCAACTTTGATGACTTTCACAGGCTGATACCGACTTTTGGAAGAAATAATATGACCATGAAGCTGTGTAAAGGGCTGGGAAGGCCAAGAAAGCCTCCAAGAGAACCACCAAGAAGAGGGGGAAGAAGCCCAGTGCTTCTGAGCTGCTTGAACTGGACGACACCTCTGAGTCGGAGGTAGCCCTTGATTCTCTTGGCTCCTTTTTCAACCATCTTATTGACACTGATTATCACCAGGATGACACGGGAACGAGTTAGGCGGTCGAAGAAGAGGTAACTATCATTTCCTCTGACTCCGAGCCCTTGCCAAGACAAAAAAATCGAAGAGTAACTCAGAAAGTAAGATTTTCACACCCCTTAGCTCATCTGGATCCTCACTTTCTTTTGAAGCAACAGCAGCACCAGAGCCGGCGACAGACTCGGACTAGCAAGGATGAAGAATTATCCTCCGGCTTACCAAACAATCCAAGGAAGTGTCAAAACAAGGTCACCCCCGACTTAAACTCCTTTTATCCTCTGGCGGATCTCATCCGCCAACCATTTAATTCTTCCGACTCAAATAATCAAGAAACGTCTCATTCCTCCTCCGGCGACTCAACTTAGATCTGCCGGCTTTCAAGACTACTGCCGGCTAATAACAATTACTTATTGTCTCCTTATGCTTCTTAATACTTATATTGACCTCTCATGTCTTATGAAGTGGAAAAGCCAAGCCCAGCAAAAAGGCCAAGGTGAATAAACCGGTCGAAGACCTGAAAGTCAGTGATCCGGAGCAACAAACCGTAGGGCCTAAGGCCTCTATTCCTGAATCGTCTGAGCTAGTTCTTGACATTCCACCAATGACTCCTGACCTGCCTATCGATCAAGCCAACAATGAATCTTTAAACCCTGAAGCCTCAAGCCATATTAAGTAGGCTGACACACAAGGTGATGATGTAGTGACCACCAATATCGGCTTTAGAGAGCCAGGAAGACCCACTGCCCTGGCCAAGCACTCCGCCAAGGAACAACACATTGAACAGCACAGAGTGAGGTTTGATGTCGCCAATTATTCTCAACTGAGCATTGGTGAAATATATTCTGGTTTTCTCACTCAAGTGCACAACAGCCGTGAACTTGAAGTTGACATGGTGAAGCAAATGCACCAAACATTTGAGGTATGAACTCTTCATTTATTGAATTATACACATCCTATCAGCCCCCAAGTCTATTGTTTATGATGAATATGTTATAGACTTAGATTAACCATAAGCATAAATTATACCCTTTGTCAGACTCCTTTAGAATCCGACTTAAAATATCCGGTTTAAAGTAGAGTTTGAAATAATTACCACTGAATCCATAGCCCCCAAGGGCCGGTTTAATCAGCATGACTGAGCCAGTCCTTTATACTCTTGTGTAAAAAGCAGTGCTTATTTGTGTAGTTCTCATGAGCCGGCTATGGCCGTTTGTAGCATTAACGGGTTATTGTAATAAAATAAAGTAATATGCATTAGCCCCCAAGTGCCAAGTACTCTTGCTTGCAAAGTTCTTGGGACTTATTCACATAAGCCGTCACATAAATAAATTTTTCGGCAGACAATAGCCCTCACGTGCCAAGTGTTGTTGCTTGCAAAAGGCTTGGGACTTAATATTTTGAGCTAACGTTGAATTATGATTTTGACCTGGTGTATGTACAGACCACCACCGCTCAACTTCAGTTAGAGCTGTCTGACTTGAAGACTCGTCTGGAGCTGCAAGATGCTGAGACCCAAAAGGCGAACTCAAAATTCAAATTCAGCGTGGCTGAGGCAGAAAAACTGAAAGCCGGCTTTGAAATTGAAAAAAGCACCTGGGCTGAAGAGAAGATTGCCTTGACACAGCAGGCTGAAAAGGCGGAGGCGGCTCTTGAGGAGGTGACCATGGAACTTTCCGGCTTAAACGCCATGTGTCTCAGATGGTTTCAACTATCTTTGGTAAGTCACCGTATCCTTGTTCACTTTAAATATCTTCCTTGATGATATGCACCGCCTTTAATCCATCCATGATTATTATGTAGGCCCCAGGAGCATTAATTTCAACCAGGATATGCTTGTGAAGCTGAAGGCGGTTTACACACTAGTGGAGCAGCTTTACACTGGTGCACAGCGTGCATTGGCCACAATTTCTCCATCTAATGAAGCCCCCACTCTCTTAGTTGATCTGTTAAGGAAACTTTCCGTTCTCCCTGAGCGGTTTAGTTAAATGAAGTGATCATCGGCAAGAGCCAGAGCTGTGACTGCTTTAAGCCGAGCCAAAGCATGTTTACCGGAGCTAGACCCGGCCGATATCTCTATCGGGTATCCAAGCTTTAAGGAAGATGACACTCCATTTGACAAGAAAGACTTTTCTGCTTGCGTGAAGGACATACGCCCTCTGGCCAGTCTGATTGCCAATGAGACAAACCTCATGAAGTATCAACCGGCTTATGACTTGGAAAATCAGAAGATGCCAACGCCGTCTTACAAAGTGAAAGACCTTACCCCCCCCCCCCAATCTGTAAGCACACTTTTGCTCCTGAAGTTGACCCGTCCAAGCATATTGATGAGGAAGCTGAGTTCCAAGCTTTAAATGGCATTGACTAGTTATCACCAACCTTCTAGGAAATAGAACAGGACGAAGAAGCGGAGAGGGATGATCCGAAAGCGTCAGGCCATCAGAATCAAGAAGATTGATCTGCTTGGTGGTTCATATTTATGACCTTCT
Organism: Triticum timopheevii; assembly: GCA_963921465.1. Lineage (NCBI taxonomy): Eukaryota > Viridiplantae > Streptophyta > Magnoliopsida > Poales > Poaceae > Triticum > Triticum timopheevii. Next base: position 329,687,384 of record OY997274.1, on the reverse strand, counting down.
GAAAAACAGTGAATCATTTGGACTCCTGGAGTCATGTAATAGGGTAGCAATAACTTTGCTCTGCCATGCCATCGTGCACGTTCATGTTGTGCTCAATGTTGTTTAAGCCACCACTTGATAGTTATCCGTTTAGATTTATCATGATGTTTGAGTGGTGCAGATGAAAATTTTGAATTATCCTGCACACAAGTTGATCAAAAGAGCCCTTAGCGGTTTACCGCAGGGCGGGTCATAATACCTCATATATAACTACTGATGTTTAAAACAGTTATAGATAAAACTGGTTTAACCAGATTTTAAACATAATAACAACATCATACCTGTGATATTGAATTGTACTGTCGGTTTACAATACCTGTGCCGTAAGGGTGAGCACCCAAAGCTTTAGCATCCAAGATTCCAAGTGCTGGATATCATCATGTATGGGCGACTTGTCGCCTCTCATTAAGCCGGGTAATAGGAACCACGGGTAAGCTTCAAATATGAGATGTGAGAGTGAAGGCTGCATGGCCAGAATCACTTTAAACCAAAAGGCAAGATAGTATCAAGAAGAACCGGAAAAAATCTTCAAAAGATCAAGCCAAATGAGAAAAAACGAAGCTATGCTTCGAATACGAGAAGGAAGTCGGACGATAAGGGTTAATAGCTATGATTCGAATACGATAAGGAAGCCCCCGAATGGTTTTTGGCATTGCGCCGATCAAAGGGGTACCGACAGCTATGATTCGAATACGATCAGGAAGCCCCCTAGTGACCAAAGTATTTAACGGCTATAATTTGAATACGATCAATAAGCCGGACCAAGAGGGTTAACGGCTGTGAAATACGATCCAGCCCCCAAGTGATCTAAGTGTTTAATGGCTATGGTTCGAATACGACCAGGAAGCCGGACCAAAGGGGTTAACATCTATGATTCGAATATGATCAATCTCCCAAGTGATCAAAGTGTTTAACGGCTATGATTCGAATACGATCAATAAGCAGGACCAAAAGGGGTTAATAGCTGTGGTTCGAATACGACCAAGCCCCCAAATGATCAAAATGTCTAACGGCTATGGTTCGAATACGACCAGGAAGCCAGACCAAAGGGGTTAATAGTTGTGATTCGAATACGATCAAGCCCCTAGTGATCTTGAAATTATGATGACGAAGATTCATGATTCTTGAAGATGAAACAACAGAGGCCCTCATTTATTATAATCATCATAATATATACATTGTCAAAATATGTACATCATAAGAGCTGGTGGCTCAAGTGTAGTAAGGCCGAAGATGAGCTATATTCCACGGCCGACGGCTCTCCTCCACCGACTTACGTGAGTCCTTGTGCTCTCGAATATTAATAAGGTAGTATGACCCATTGTTCAAGTTCTTGCTGACCACAAAGGGTCCTTCCCAAGGTGGGGATAACTTATGCATATCAGTTTGATCCTGGATGAGCCGGAGCACCAAATCACCTTCCTGAAAGGTTCTGGATTTAACCCGGCGGCTGTGGTAACATCGTAGATCTTGTTGGTAAATCGCAGAGCGAGCCGCCACAAGGTCACACTCCTCATCTAATAGGTCAAGTGCATCCTGATGTGCTTGTTCATTTGCTGCTTCACCATATGCCGCCACGCAGGGCGAGTTGTGAAGGATGTCACTAGGAAGAACCGCCTCTGCTCCGTAAACCATGAAGAAAGGCGTATAACCTGTAGATCTATTGGGGGTAGTATTGATAATCCATAGCACGGAAGTTAACTCTTCCACTGGCGGCCCGGGTGTTAGCGGCAACATATAACAACAATGGCTACTTATCAATGGGAGCAACAAGGACTGGTGGCTCAGCTAGCTGCCTCTTCAAGTCTTCAAATGCATTGTTAGCAGCATCACTCCAGACGAAGTTATCTATTTTCTTCATCATCTGATACAGTGGTATGGCCTTCTCACCTAGACGGCTTATGAACCGGCTCAAAGCAGCAATACGACCCGCCAGACGCTGAGCATCATCGACACATGCCGGATTTTCCAGGGAGGTAATGGCCTTGATCTTCTCCGGGTTAGCCTCAATGCATCTGTTAGAAACCAGAAAACTCAAAAGCTTGCTTGCTGGCACACCAAAAATGCACTTGGCCAGATTAAGCATCATCTTATAGACCCGGAGATTATTGAAGGTTTCTTTCAAATCATCTATAAAAAGTTTCCTTCTCTCTGGATTTCACCACAATATCATCCACATAAGCATGAACGTTGCGCCCAATCTGACTGTGAAGACAATTCTGCACACATAGCTGATAAGTCGCCTGGGCACTCTTGAGTCCAAAAGGCATAGATACATAGCATAAGGCTCCAAAGGGAGTGATGAAAGCTGTCTTCTCCTGGTCCTTAACTGCCATCTTGATCTGATGATAACCAGAATAAGCATCCAAAAAACTCAAATGCTCACAACCCGCCGTAGCATCAATGATTTGATCAATATGAGGGAGAGCAAAAGGATCAGCCGGACAAGCCTTGTTTAAGTTTATGTAGTCTAGACACATACGCCAAGTGTCGTTCTTCTTAAGCACGAGCACCGGATTAGCCAACGACTCCGGACGAAAAACTTCAAGAATGAACCCAGCCGCCAAGAGCCGGGCCACTTCTTCACCAATGGCCTTACACCTCTCCTCATTGAAGCGACGAAGGAATTGCTTGACCGTCTTAAATTTCGGATCAATATTGAGAGTGTGATCAATGAGTTCCCTCGGTACACCTGGCATATCAGAAGGTTTCCATGCAAAGATGTCCCAGTTCTCACGGATGAACTCAATGAGCGCGCTTTCCTATTTTGGATCCAAGTTAGCATTGATACTGAACTGCTTGGATGAGTCGCCAGGAACAAAATCAACCAGCTTGGTGTCATCGACTGACTTAAACTTCAGCACTAGGTCGTGCTCTGTAGTTGGCTTTTTCAAAGACGTCATATCCCTCGGATCAACATTGTCTTTGTAGAATTTCAACTCCTCCGTTGCACAGACAGACTCAGCATATGCAGCATCACCTTCTTCACACTCCAAAGCTATTTTCCTGCTTCCATGCACCGTGATGGTTCCTTTATAACCCGACATCTTGAGCTGTAAGTAAACATAACAAGGTTGTGCCATGAACTTAGCATAAGCCGGCGTCCAAACAGAGCGTGATATGGGCTTCTGATCTTGACCACTTCAAAAGTTAACTTCTCGACTCTAGAATCATGCTCAGCACCAAAGGCCACCTCCAATTCAATCTTGCCTATAGGGTACACCGACTTACCAGGAACCACTCCATGGAAAATAGTATTAGACGACTTAAGATTCTTATCGGTTAATCCCATGTGACGGAAGGTTTGATAATAAAGGATATTAATACTGCTTCCTCCATCCATGAGTACTTTAGTGAACTTATATCCACCAACTTGAGGCGCCACCACCAAAGCCAAGTGACCCGAGTTCTCAACCTGGGGCGGGTGATCCGCTCGACTCCACATAATGGGCTGCTCAGACCATTGCAAGTAATGAGGGACTGTCGGCTCAACAGCGTTTACACCCGCTTGTGGAGCTTCTGGTCCCGCTTGCATAAACTTGTGGTGAAAACATGATACTGCCCACTATTCAACTGCTTCGGATTACTTTGATGTCCAGATTGCTGCTGCTGCTGAGCCCCCTGGCCGAATTGTTGATTGTAACCACCCTGATTACCTTGATTATAACCACCCGAATTACCTTGATTATAACCAACCTGATTACTTTGGTGGCCCTAGAAGCTGGAATTAGAACCGCCACCTCCATAACACGGACCATGAGAACCGCACACCTGAGCTGCCGCCCGGCCCATGATTGTTGTGAAATGAGTTAGAATTTTTGAAAGCCCTCGTAATGGAACAATCTTTCCAAAGGTGAGTAGCTGGTTTCTCCTGCGTGCCATGCTTTGGACAGGGCTCGTTCATCAACTGCTCATGAGTAGGACCTGATCCACCGGTCTGAGGAGGCGGCCTCCCATTACGACGCTGATTATTGTTCTGTGCATTGGTGTTAGACACAAACTCCGAGTTACCATCAGCCTTGCTTTTACCGTTGCCCCCCTGATTCACCGGGTTATGCTGCTGACCCTTGGCGTTGCCATTCTTCTTTCCCTTTCCCGGCTTGTCATCATTGGACTCGGGGTCCTTGGTACTATCAGAGTCGGCATATTTAATTAGAGCCACCATGAGCTGCCCCATATCATTACAATCGTGCTTGAGCCGCCCCAGCTTCTATTTAAGAGGCAAAAACGGCAATTTTTCTCCAACATTAAGACTGCAGAGCCGGCATTCATGTTATCAGATGAATGTATGATAGCTTTGACCCGGCGCACCCAATGGGTCGTTGATTCACCCTCCTCTTGGGCGCAAGTAGCCAAGTCGACAATCGACATGGGTTGTTTGCATTTGTCTTTAAAGTTCTGAATAAACCGGGACTTTAGCTTAGCCCATGACCCGATGGAATTAGCCGGCAGCCCTTTTAACCAAGTACGGGCCATTCCGTCCAGCATCATGGTGAATTACTTAGCACACGCGGCGTCACTGACCTCCAATAATTCCATGGCCGTCTCATAACTTTCAATCCACGCCTCAGGTGGTATGCCGGCTGTGTAATTAGGCACCTTACGAGGTCCTTTGAAATCCTTGGGCAAACGCTCATTATGTAGAGCCGGCACCAAACAGGGTACACCTCTAGATCTAGAGGTCATGCCTGCCTCAGCCGAAGCCGTTGGATAAACCAGAAGGGGTTGGTGAGTCGCCTGCTGAGCTGTCTGCTCAGCCTCTTGACACACTCTGTCCTGATCGACCAAATTATGAGCTCCATCACGCGCCAGGTCATGCCCACGTGGCTGGTCACGGCGCTGGGCGTTGCTTGAAACGGCTGGTGAGTCCATGTGCCTGCTATAACTCCGGCTTGGGCGAGGGGTCGACTGAATCCTATCTCAACTGTAAGAATATGCCTCCCGCTGCACCAATGCTATCTGTAGAAGCTCTCTAGCCTTTCGTGTTTCAACCGCTACTGGAGAGTTGCCATCTACCGGGAGAGCCACCAATCGTGCCGGCGCAGCAATCATGTTTTCCAAGGGATTGGAATAACGACCCGGTTGTGTTAGGACATGTTGAGGCGGAGCACTGTTCCGACGAGGGGGTTCCGTCATGCGTGGCAGAACCGGCGTTCCAACTCCAGGTGCTGCAGCCCGGTTTATCTCCGGCGGGTTACTGGTCCCCGCTCCAGGCGTGCAAAAGAGGTTTCTTACCTCGTAAACCGGAGGTAGACGAGACTGGTGCCTCCTCCTCATGATTTCATGTGAAGCGTTTTGATCCATCGTAAGCTGGAAAGCCTTTGACCGAATCCGTTGGGCCTGAGCATCCAGAGCAGCCCATTCTGCGGCTATCCTGACGTCCTCTGCCGCTAGGTCTTCCTTGGCTATTGCTACCTCATCACGTAACTTTGCAACCTCCGCATCATGCTAAGCTTGATTCGCTGGGTTGACCTCTGCTGTCAACAGATCTGTCAGTTTATCCATTAAGGCCATCAAAACCTGAGCCGACATGCGTACAGGGCCTCCTGCTCCTGCCGCCGTCACCGCTGCTGACCCAAAGCCTGCCATCTTGCAGTTGATACAATGAAGTAGCCTCGCCCGTGGACGACTCACTATCAGAGTAGATGGCCGTCTCACCGCCAGACATGGATCCTTCATCAAATTCTGCTCCATGGATGCATCCCATGAAGGCATGTTTCATGGCGGGCTGAGCTCGGGCGGGTCTCGCACACTGAGCCGTCTCGATGATGTCGGTACAGATGTCCGACTCAGTGCCCGGCTCATCGATCTTGCCGATGAAGACGTGGATTCCACTGAAGGGGACCCGGTATCCGTACTCAATTGCCGCGATGACTCTTGGTTATCCGACCCACAACGTATCCCTTGAGCCCTTCGAAGCTACCCTTTAAGAACTCGAAACCACCGTGCGCTGGCCCCACGGTGGGCGCCAACTGTCGTGGAATAGTCATGGCAGATGTCTTAGCAAAAGGACTTAGTCGTGGAGCCATCGCAACTGGGTTAGCTTAATGGGGTTAAACGGGACAAAGGACATGGGAGTTTATACTGGTTCGACCCCTTGCGGTGAAGGTAAAGGCCTACTTAAGTTTGAGGTGGTACTCCTTATGTCTCGATTACCAGGGAGCGAATACGCTTGACCTAGCTTTTGATCTCTAGTTTCTTGTCCTGAACCGCCGCCTGGTCGTCCCTTTATATACACAGGTTGATGCCCAGCGGCTCTCGGAGTCCCGGCCGGCTCATAGAAAACGTGTCTGACTCGGTGACTATCTACTCATGCCTCACATACAAGTCTTACACATAAGGCGGTTTATTTCTACGGGCCTTAAATCGCGCTTGGGCCTTGGGCCCTTATCTTGAACTGCCATCTTCAATATCCTTGTGGGCTTCATATGATGAATCGCCGTAGGTATAACCCGGCCCCTCGTGGGCGGTTCATACTTAATAGTTATATCCCCAACAATGGGCGCAACAAATTGTTCAATTCCTCCAAACAGGGGAACTTCCCCAGGAGCAAGAGCAAGCTGAGAAAGTAGCCCGTCAGTCAAGTATGTACCCATTTGTGGATAATATCCTGTGTAGAAAGAGACCAAATGGGGTGAAATTGAAGTGCATTACCCAGGAAGATGGACTTAATTTGTTGGCGGAGATACATGGAGGCGTATGTGGTTCTCACATAGGAGCAAGAACCCTTGTCGGGAAAGCTTTCCGACAATGCTTTTATTGGCCCACTGCCATCCAGGATGCAACTGAGCTAGTAACAAGATGTGAAGCATGCCAATTTCATTCAAAGAGCATTCACTAACCAGTGCAAGCCCTCCAAATGTTACCTCTATCCTGGCCCTTTTTGGTCTGGGGGCTTGATATTTTGGGCCACTTCCCCTGTGCTACCGGGGGCTTTGAGTTCTTGCACGTCGCCATCGACAAGTTCACAAAATGTCCTGAAGTAGAGCTAGTGAGAAAGGTAACTGCACAGTTGGCCGTCAAGTTAATTAAAGGATTAGTTTTCCGGTTCGAAGTCCTGATCAGGATCATCATCGACAACGACACACAATTCACGAGCCAGCCCTTCATGCAATACACTCAGAGCCTTGGAAGCGAGGTATGCTTTGCATCCGTTGCTCACCCAAGGAGTAAAGGGCAAGCAGAAAGAACAAACACTGAAGTATTGCGCGGGCTGAAGACAAGGACTTTTGACAGGCTGCACAAGTGCGGGAGGCGTTGGATTGACAAGTTGTTAGTGGTTCTTTGGTCACTCAAAATGACACCAAATCAATCTACTTCTCAGACACCCTTCTCCCTAGTCTATGGTGAAGACGTGGTGCTCCCCACAGAACTCATATACGGGTCACCTTGAGTACTTGCCTATGATGAAGTAGAGCAAGAGAAGCTGTGGCATGACGATGCCGCGCTCCTCGAGGAAGATCGTCTTTGGGCAGCTATGCATGCCGCATGCTATCAGCAAGCCTTGCGCCTCTATCATAGCCGCAAGGTTCATGGCCAGAGCCTTGAGCAAGGCGACCTTGTCCTTCAGCGCGTTCAATCTGCCAAGGGTGCAAACGAGTTGATGCTGAAGTGGGAAGGCCCTTACCGAGTAGTACGAATCACTAGACCTGGCGCAGTCTATCTAGAGATCGAAGATGGCATTCACGTGCAAAAAGTCATGGAATATTGAGCATCTTCGCTGATAAGAACTGAACCTCATGGCGATTTTTATCTATTGTAGCGGCCCGATCTTTCACGGTACTCCTCCTCTAGCAGCAGTAGACTCTCACCTGCGCACGTGATGTACACGAAGTAATGGGTCTGAACCTTGTGGCTCAGCTCGAGAGAAACAATCTAGACAACGACACCTCACACAGAAAAAAAAATTCCTCACAGAAATCACAACAAAGAGGTTTTCTAAAGCGAGCTCAAAAACTTGATACGGGTGTCTACCCTAAAAACACATCTGTTTATTCCATATCAAAATATAACCTAACTTTACATCCACGCACCATGGCTTTAAATTATGACTTGACCCTAGCCTAACTCCTCACGCACGCACATGGCTTTGAAAATAAAATAAAATAGTACTAAAATAAAAGACTCCACTTCTTTTACATCTTAGATTGAATTTTCTAGCTAACAGACCGAACAATATTGAAGGAGGACCCCAGCCCGTGTCCTTCAATGACATAAAATCTCGTACTAGCAGCCTCGAAGTCTTGCTAAGTTGAGAAACCTTCTTTGTACGTGGAACTGGACAAAATAGAAATAAATATGTTTTCCTTGACGTTGTTGACTAAGCCAAATATGTCACATCTGACTTGTTCCTTTGCATCAACGTAGGTTACGTTCTCTTACAATATATTAATGAATGGTGATTTCTCCTTGCCAAAATAAGCTTGGTGAATATAGCATGCATAGCTGCTGTCTTGATTTAGCACGTCACCTTGCATGTAATTATTTTATTTTAATACATGCTAGTTCATAGACTTTCTTTTTCTAGCGAATTGACATCCGATTGTATTTTGTAAACATCAACAACACTTGCATCCGCCGTATCATCAGCTGCAACCACCATAGTTAAGTTACCCATGGTCATGTCATCCTCTCCTCCTTGAGTCAAAACCATCCTCGGTTTTGGGTCAATCTCCTCAACAATACATTTATTTGTAGACTGAGCAACGAACATAGAAATTTCAGCAGCTTTGGCCTCCTTTTTCTTTACTTCTAATGCAGCTTGAGCGATATCTCGCTTCAGATGATCCGCCTTATACTGATCAAATGTGTATGAGTCAAGCGGTACATATTGTCCTCCATGAGCAAAAGAAAATTTCCAATCAAATGATTTGTTAATTGTCGTTTTTCTGTCCATGGTTTTCCTAGTAGTATTGAACATGTATGCATGTGCATAGGAAGCACATCACACATGACCAGATCACCGTATCCACATAGAATAAACCATACCTCAACACGATGCATGATCTTGACAAACTTGTCCTGTCACCAAAGCTCATATGGTTTTGGATGTTCAATCAATGGTAGGTTCAAAGCATCAACCATAGTCTTACTCACTAAATTCATCCCAGAATAGCAATTCGTCAAGGTTGCGCAACTCGTCGGCCATACACGCACACGTGTAAAGCATTGGTACCACGGAAAGGCACGCAATGAATCGTTCTCCAACGACATCATCATTTGCGAGCTACAATCTTTACTCATGATAAAAAATTTAATAGAACCCAAAGTAAAATATTGTACCGTGAACAACCTTTGCTCTGAATACCAACTGATAAGAACCGAACCTCGTGGCGAGATTCGATCTATTGTAGCGGCCCGATCTTTCATGGTACTCCACCTCTAGCATTAGTAGTCTCTCGCCCGCACACCCAATGTACACAAAGTAAATGGTTTGAACCTTGCGGCACAGCATGAGAGAAACAATCTAGACAATGACACCTCACGCGCAAAACAATTTCCTCTCAGAAATCGCATCAAAGAGGTTTTCTAAAGCTACCTCAAAAACATGATATTGGTGTCTACCCTCAAAAACACATCTGTTTATTTCATATCAAAATATAACCTAACTTTTACATCCATGCACCATGGTTTAAAATAACGACTTGACCCGAGCCTAACCCCTCACGCACGCACATGGCTTTGAAAAGAAAATAAACTAGTACTAAAATTAAAGACTCCAATCCTTTTACATCTTAGATTGAATTTTGTAGCTAACAGACCGAACAATATTGAAGGAAGACCCCAGCCCATCTCCTTCAATGACATAAAATCTCTTTCTAGCAACCTCGAAGCCTTGCCAACTTGAGAAACCTTCTCTATACGTGGAACTGGCCAGAATAGAAATAAATATTTTTCCTTGACGTTGTTGATTGAGCCAAATATGTCACATCTGACTTGTTCCTTTGCATCAACGTAGGTTACGTTCTCTTTCCAAATAGTAATGAACCTTGATTTCTCCTTTCCAAAATGAGCTTGGTCAATATTGCATGCATAGCTGCTGTCTTGATTTAGCACGTCACCTTGCATGTAATTATTCTCTTTTAATACGTGCTGATCCAAACACGTTTCTTTTTCTAGAGAAATTGACATCCGATTGCATTTTTTGAACATCAACAACACTTGCATCCGCCATATCATCACCTGCAACCACCATAGTTAAATTACCATGGTCGTGTCATCTTCTCCCCCTTGAATTAAAACCCTCCTTGGATTTGGGTCGATCCCGTCAACAATACCTTTATTTGTAGAATAAGCAACGATAATAGAAATTTCAGCAGCTTCGGCCTCCTTTTTCTTCACTTCTGATGTAGCTTGAGCAATATGTCGCTTCTAATGATCCGCCTTATACTGATCAAATGTGTACGAGTCAAGCGGTACGTACTGTCCTCCATGAGCAAAAGAAAATTCTCCAGCCAAATGATTTGTCAATTGTCGTTTATCTATCCATGGTTTTCCTAGTATTAATGAACATGTAGGCATGTGCATAGGGAGCACATCTCACATGATGAGATCACCATATCCACATAGAATAAACCGTACCTCCACATGATGCATGATCTTGACAAACTTTTCCTTCCACCAAAGCTCGTAAAGTTTTGGGTGTTTAGTCAATGCTAGGTTCAAAGCATCAACCATAGTCTTACTCACTAAATTCATACCAGAATAGTAATTCTTCAAGGTTGCGCAACTCGCCGGCCCTACACGCACACGTGTAAAGCATTGGTACCACGGCAAGGCACACAGTGGATCCTTCTCCGCCGACATCATCATTTGCGGGCTACAATCTTTCTTCATGATAAAAAATTCAATAGAACCCGAAGTAAAATATTGTACCGTGAACAACCTTTGCTCTGAATACCAACTGACAAGAATTGAACCTCGTGGCGAGATTCGATCAGTTTTAGCGGCCCGATCTTTCATGGTACTCCACCTCTAGCATTAGTAGCCTCTCGCCCGTGCACGCAATATACATGAAGTAAAGGGATTGAACCTTGCGGCTCAGCACGAGGGGAACAATCTAGAATACGGCACCTCATGTGCAAAACAATTTCCTCATAAAAATCGCGACAAAGAGGTTTTCTAAAGCTATGTCAAAAACTTGATACAGGTGTCTACCCTCAAAAACACATTTGTTATTCCGTGGCTTTAAATAATGAGTTGACCCTAGCCTAACCCCTCACGCACACACATGGCTTTGAAAATAAATAAACTAGTACTAAAATAAAAGACTCCAATCCTTTTACATCTTAGATTGAATTTTCTAGCTAACGGACCGAACAATATTGAAGGAGGACCCCAGCCAGTGTCCTTCAATGACATAAAATCTCGTACTAGCAGCCTGAAAGTCTTGCCAAGTTGAGAAACCTTCTCTATACGTGGAACTGTCCAGAATAGAAATAAATAATTTTCCTTGACGTTGTCGACTGAGCCAAATATGTCACATCTGACTTGTTCCTTTGCATCAACATAGGTTACGTTCTCTTTCCAAATATTAATGAACGTTGATTTCTTCTTGCCAAAACAACTTGGTCAATATAGCATGCATAGCTACTGTCTTGATTTAGCACGTCACCTTGCATGTAATTATTCTCTTTTAATACATGCTCATCTAGAGACGTTTCTTTTTCTAGCGAAGTGACATTCGATTGTATTTCATGAACATCAACAACACTTGCATCCATCATATAATTAGCTGCAACCACCATAGTTAAATTACCCATGGTCGTGACATCCTCTCCCCTTTGAATCAAAACCATCCTCGGTTTTGGGTCGATCTCCTCAACAATACCTATATTTCTACACTAAGCAACGATCATAGAAATTTCAGCAGCTTCGGCCTCCTTTTTCTTTACTTCTGATGCAGCTTGAGAAATATCTAGCTTCTGACAATCTTCCTTATGCTGATCGAATGTGTACGAGTCAAGCAGTACTTACTGTCCTCCATGAGCAAAAGAAAATTCTCCAACCGAATGATTTGTCAATTGTCGTTTATCTGTCCACGGTTTTCCGAGCAGTATTGAACATGTATGGATGTGCATTGGAAGCACATCACACATGATCAGATCACCATATCCACATAGAATAAACCGTACCTCGACACGAGGCATGATCTTTACAAAGTTGTCCTTCCACCAAAACTCGTACGGTTCTGGATGTTCAGTCAATCATAGGTCCAAAGCATCAACCATAGTCTTACTGATAGAGGCAAAGGTGTCCTATCTTTCGATGATATGGTGATTATCATTTTGGAGGAGTAGACTTTGCCGATCCGACTATGTACGTGCGAGGACGTCACGCCTTAGCAATCGCTAAACCAACTCCAAGTGCTTATTGACCACGCCGGAGCATGATCAACATGACCACGAGGGTCTATTTCCTGCGAGCAAACAAAGAACAAGCAAGAAACTGAGATTGCAATCTGGATATTGCGAATATAAGATGAAAGCTTTATTGATCAAGATGGGGTTCTGTGATGTCTTGGTCTGGTCATTGAACACAAACGAAGTACGTGAAGTTGCAGCTATGGCGAACTTTTAATCTAAACAAAACCCAAAGTCTAAACCGTCCCTAAGAGCTGTATATATGGAGGAACAGGGGGGAATTTCGTGGCCCTTGGGGGAGGGGTCCGAAACCAACCCTATCTCTTGTTTCCCCACACATACCGACTCTAAAAATAGCCTAGACTTATGTATTTTGAAATTACATGGGCCTGGCCCAATAATAAGGTGACGCAGCACCTAGAATAGCCTCTAGACGAAATTTATGAAGTGGCATCTTGTATATTTCATCCAAGGCTTTGTCCACTCATTATGGTGGCTTCATAGTCCTGAAATCATCACTTGTAACTCCGTTCTTGTTTCACTTGCGCATGCCATCATCTCCATGCTTGTTCTTGCTCCAATGTTCATCCTTCTCCAAGCTAGGCCCTTCATTTGTAAGCAAAACAAATGTATCCAATTTAGGTAACATAATATTCTCATGAACATTAGAATCATTACCAAGAAACGAAGTACATGGTAATTTAGTTGGCGTGCGCGAGCTCTAGTAGTTGGTCCAGTATGTATAGTATCAGCGACTGTGGGTGTAACAACTGTATTGATGTCCTCATCATCCTCCCCTTCTTAAAATGAAGTCGTCATCGACGGAAGCTCATCTTCCTCACCAAAGTAAGGCTTCAAATCTGCAATGTTAAAAGTGGGACTAACCCCAAAATCTGCAGGCAGCTCAAGTTTATATGCATTATCATTTATTTTCTCCAACACCTTAAAAGGACCATCAGCATGTGGTATTAACTTTGATTTGTGCAAATTAGGAAATCTATCCTTATGCAAATGTAACCAAACAAGATCTCCAGGTGCAAACACAATATATTTTCTACCCTTATCTCCAGCAAGTTTATATTTAGCATCCATACGCTCAATGTTTTCCTTAGTTAACTCATGCATTTTTAAGATCAATTCAACACGTTGTTTAGCATCAAATTTAACCTTCTCCGAAGATGGAACAAGCAAAAAATCAATAGGTGCATGAGGTAGGAAACCATACACAATTTCAAAAGGGCACATCTTAGTAGTAGAATGCAATGAACGATTATAAGAAAATTCAATATGAGGCAAGCATTCCTCCCACATGTTCTTATTATTCTTCAAAACAACCCTAAGCATAGTAGACAATGTTCTATTGACTACTTCAGCTTGTCCATCAGTTTGGGGGTGACAAGTAGTACTAAAAAGCAGTTTAGTCCCCAACTTAGCCCATAAACATCTCCAAAAGTGGATAAGAAATTCAGTATCACGATCTGAAACAATAGTATTTGGCACACCATGCAAGCGAATAATTTCACGAAAGAACAAATCAGCAACATTAACATCATCATCGCTTTTATGACATGGCATAAAGTGTGCCATTTTCGAGAATCTATCCACGACAACAAATATGCTATACCTCCCATTCTTTGTTCGAGGTAAACCTAAAACAAAGTCCATAGATATATCCTCCCAAGGAACACAACGTAGAGGCAAAGGCATATATAAACCATGAGGATTGAGTCGTGACTTAGCTTTTTGACATGTAGTGCACCGAGCAATAAAATGCTCAACATGTTGTCTCATCTTTGGCCAAAAGAAATGTGTAGCAAGTACATCCTCCGTCTTCTTGACGCCAAAGTGTCCCATTAATCCTCCTACATGCGCCTCCTGCAACAACAAAAGACGAACAGAGCTAGCTGGAATGCATAGCTTGGTAGCATGGAACACAAATCCATCATTAACGACGAACTTGTTCCACATTCTTCCTTCTTTACAATTCTGCATTACATCTTTAAAATCAGCATCATGCACATATTTATCTTTGATGGTCTCCAAACCAAATATTTTGAAGTCAAGTTGTGAAAGCATAGTATAGCGACAAGACAATGCATCGGCAATAACATTTTCTTTACCCTTCTTGTGTTTAATGACATAAGGGAAAGTCTCAATGAATTCAACCCATTTAGCATGTCTACGATTCAGTTTAGCTTCACTTTTAATATGTTTCAAAGATTCATGATCAGAATGTATGACAAATTCTTTGGGCCATAAATAATGCTGCCTTGTTTCTAAAGTCCGAACAAGAGCATATAATTCTTTGTCATAAGTATAATAATTCAGACTAGGCCCACTCAATTTTTCAGAAAAGTATGCAATAGGTTTGCCATATTGTAATAACACACCTCCTAATCCAATTCCACTAGCAGCACATTCAAGCTCAAAAGTCTTATTAAAATCAGGAAGTTTGAGTAAAGGAGCATGTGTCAACTTATCTTTTAATACCGTGAAGGCTTCTTCCTGTGCGGTACCCCAAACAAAAGGCACATCCTTCTTTGTAAGCTCATTGAGAGGTGCAGCAATGGTCCTGAAATCTCTCACAAAACGCATATAGAATCGATCGAGTCCAAGAAAACTCCTCACTTGTGTGACCATTTTGGGCTGCGGCCAACTCTCAATAGCTTCAATCTTGGCTTTATCAACTTCAATTCCCTATGGAGTAACAACATAGCCAAGAAAAGATACTCGGCTAGTGCAAAAGGTGCACTTCCCAAGGTTACCAAACAAACATGCATCACGTAAAGCAATAAAAACAACATGCAAATGTTCCAAATGTTCCTCCAAAGATCTGCTATAAATCAGTATATCATAAAAATAGACTACCACAAATCATCCAATGAAAGCACGTAAAACTTCGTTCATTAATCTCATGAAAGTACTAGGTGCATTAGTTAACCCAAAAGGCATGACTAACCACTCATATAATCCAAACTTAGTTTTAATGTTGTTTTCCATTCATCCCCCAATTTCATACGAATTTGATGGTATCCACTACGCAAATCAACTTTGGAGAATATTGTAGAGCCACTCAATTCATCAGGCATATCATCTAGCCTAGGAATAGGATGACGATAACAAATAGTAATATTATTAAGGCCTCTACAATCAATACACATACGTGATGTACCATCCTTTTTCAGCACTAGAATAACACGAACAGCACAAGGACTAAGGGATTCGCATATATAACCTTTGTCAAGAAGTTCCTGTACTTGACGCACAATCTCCTTCGTCTCCTCTGGATTGGTATGGTATGGCGCACGGTTTGGCACTAAAGCATCGGGAATTAAGTCAATCTGATGCTCAATCCCTCGAATAGGCGGTAATCTCGGTGGCACGTCTTGTGGAAAGACATCAGTGAACTCCTACAAAATGTTAGTGACAGCAGGAGGCAAAGAGGAAGGCACGTCCTCGAATGAAAGTAATGCCTCTTTGCACATGAAAGCATAGCAAACAGATTTGCTGAAATCTAGCTCATCAATATAATATCTGGTGGCAAATAGACAATCACTTTTCAATTTAATTTCAGAAGCAACACTAGATGGTTTATTATTAGGCTTCATTTGTTGCTCAAAATCTTTTGCCACAATCTGATTTTCACTCTTGTTTTTCTCCTATTTTGCTTTACTAGCTCTATTAATACCATCTTTCAAAATGGAATCAGGATACATAGGAAGCAAAGTAATATGTTTATCCTTATGAACAAGAGTATACTGATTGTTTCTACCATGGTGTACAGATTTTTTATCAAATTGCATTGGTCTACCAAGTAATAAGGAACATGCTTGCATGGGTACCACATCAAAATCAACATAATCAGCATATGTAGAGATACTAAAATGCACACGAACAACACGTGTTACCTTAACCTTGCTGCTATTATTGAAACATTCGATATAGTAAGGATGTGGATGTGGTCTTGTGGTGAGAGATAACTTCTCCACCATGTCCATGCTATCCAAGTTGTTGCAGCTCCCTCCATCAATGATGACACAAACAGAACGTTCCTTCACAACTCACTTTGTATGAAACAAATTGTGCCTCTGATTTTGCTCAGCTTGTGTGACCTGCACACTCAAAACACATTGAGCAACTAAACATTCATACTTGTCAGCATCTTCAGGAGCCATGTATTGCATCTCATGTTCAGAATCATCTCCACCATGTTCTTCACGTGTAATAAGAGCCAAAGTCTCCTCATCATAGTCACTAGCGGACTCATACCCACCATCCTCAGTAGCAATCATCACATGCTCAGATTTGCATTTTCTCGCATAATGACCTCTTCCCTTAAAACGACGACAAATAATATCACTTGTGTGCCCTGTTGATGCCATGGAAGAAGAAGAGCTCTGTGCAGGCCCGACATTGCGCTCTTGGCAGATAGTGGTGGTTATGCCTGCTTTCTTGAATCACGGCTAGATGTGGCACCTGATGGAGGTGCTGGTGCAGTGGAAGTAGAAGATGCACGCGGTGTCCATGATGAAAGTCGACCTGCAGAAAAGTTAGTTTGCGCCAATGCTTGTTGATCCTGCACTTCACGTTTAGCTTTACAAGCAAGATGGAATAAATGAGTGATATTATTATACTCATTATACTCTAGAATGGTCTGAATCTCTCTATTTAATCCACCCATAAAATGTGCAAGCATAGCTTCATTCTCAACAATACCACATCTAAACATGCCAGTTTGCAATTCCTGATAATATTCTTCTACAGAACTTTATCCTTGTCTCAAACGCTGCAACTTTTGAAGTAATTCACGTTGATAATATGGTGGAACCCAATGAGTACGCATAGCAGTTTTCAAAGAAACCCAAGTAGCTGGAATAGGATATAATCTACAATATTCAGACCACCATACACATGCAAAACTAGTGAAAACACAAACAACAACAACAACCTGTCTCTCCTCGGGATATACTAAACATGTAAAATGCTGTTCAGTTTCTAACTCCCAAGTAAGATATATATCAGGAACATATCTACCCTCAAATGGCGGAATATACAATTTTAGTTTAGGAATATGGTCATGATGTCGTACCTGAGGTTGTGGTGTAGGCCTACCGTTGCGAATATATACCTGAGGTCGACCTGCTGGTGGTGGCGTTGGTGGCTGCACGTAGTTCTGATTTTGATCAACCTCATCCTCGTAATAGTCCTCCACCTCTGCAGTAGCAGCAGGAGCTACAGAAGCATCAACAGCAGTAGCAGCGGCACCAGAATTTTGTCCTGGATCAAGAGGAACACGCTGTGCTCGCCGTACTCTAATGCAGCGTGGAGGTGGTTGTGGGAGACGTTTGAGTACTTCATCGAACTTGGCATCCAACTTGGTGTCAATTGTCTTCTCAATGTCATCCATCTTCTCCATTGCCTTTCCAAAGCTGGACATCACGTCTTCCACCTGTTGACCCAACATTTGATGAAACTTATCATGAAACTCCTTGTTCGTCATGTTCTCCCAGTCAATCTCGTCGGCTTGTGGTCCTGCCATAGTTAGCCGCAATAGAAATGGACAAGAATATGATCCTACAGACTACTGGAAAGTGGTGGTGGTGGGATGTCACAAATCTGTCAAGCAAATCTCAAATTCTTACCCAGTTCTCACCCAATAGTAGGTGGTGATCGGCAACCGTTGTAGTCAGAACTCTCAAAGCTTGGATAGAGCAATTACCAGGGAGAGTCAAACACACTTTGTAGATGTGTGTGGAGCCGGGAAGGCTTATAATATGGTAGCAAAAAGGGTCAACGATAATCAATTCAGAGATGCAAAGTTGAATAAACGCTCAAGGATGGTACTATGCTGGTCCTAGGCTAGACCGTGCTAGAGACGCAAGCCTAGAACACTAACAAAATCACGGTGCTGCACGGAAACAAGCAAAAATCACACTCTGATATTTTTTGCTCTTTTTGCGCTCCTCTTTTTTTTGCCGAAAATCACTACAATGGCGAGTGTCTCAAAACTCTTCCCAAGTCAAGATAACAGGATAGAAACAAAAATTTTGCGACCAATTTTTTTCCGACCGCTCGGACCAAAATCTGGAAATGGCTCAAAAAACATTCTATAATGGCACCTGTCTCAAAACGCTTGGAAACACCTAAAATAGGATAGCCAATTTTTTTTGACAAGTGAGTTTTTGGAAAATTTTGGGCCTAAGCGGAGGTTGGTTTCCTGACTCTTTTTTTGGAAACCAACCTCTTCTACGGAGGACAAAAGATTGATGGAATCCAAAACCAACTCAGAAGAAGAAAACACGAATTTGGAAATAGATGGATCGCGAAAGCAAACCTAATATGAGATGGACTCGGAATGATGGTGGTATATGGATACGGAGCGGTGGTGATATATGGACTCGGAGTGGTGGTGGGATATGGACTCGAAGGGGTTGTGGTATATGGATACGGATCGGTGGTGGTATATGGATACAGATCGATGGTGGTATATGGATTCAGAGCGGTGGTGGATAAGCGGTGGTGGTGGATGACAGGGGCAATGATGATGGTGCGGCGGCGGCGTGACTACTATGGCCAAAACTCGAAACTCTAAAAGACTAGGCGCTAAGACCAGCAACTGACACGATGATGCAACCGCAAATTCAACAAAGCAAAATACTAAAAAGACTATGCAATGGCTCAGACTGGTCCATATATGATCAACTAACCCTAATTTTTTGTGTGGCTTTTTATTGGACTGTAGGTATGCTAACAGACTTGATCTAAACTACAAAAAATTGTAAAATCTCACCGAGCAACCTAGAAATCTGATACCACTTGATAGAGGCAAAGGTGTCCCATCTTTCAATGAGATGGTGATTATCGTTTTGGAGGAGTGGACTTTGACGATCCGATTACGTACGTGCGAGGACATCGCGCCTTAGCAATCGCTAGACCAACTCCGAGAGGTTATTGACCACGCCGGAGCATGATCAACCTGACCATGATGGTCTATTTCCTGCGAGCAAACGAAGAAGAAGCAAGAAACTGAGATTGCAATCCGGATATTGCGAATATAAGATGAAAGCTTTGTTGATCAAGATGGGGTTCTGTGACATCTTGGTCTGGTTGTTGAACACAAACGAAGTACGTGAAGTTGCAGCTATGGTGAACTTTTAATCTAAACAAAACCCATAGTCTAAACAGTGCCCTAATTGCTGTATATATGGAGGAAGAGGGGGGGCATTTCGTGGCCCTTGGGGGAGGGATTTGAAACCAACCCTATCTCTTGTTTCCCCACACATATGGACTCTAAAAATAGCCTATACACGTGTAAAGCATTGGTACCACGGCAAGGCACACAATGGATCCTTCTCCACCGACATCATCATTTGCGAGCTATAATCTTTCCTCATGATAAAAAGTTTAATAGAACCTGAAGAAACATATGGTATCATGAACAACCTATGCTCTGAATACCAACTCATAAGAACTTGTTGGAAATATGCCCTAGAGGCAATAATAAAAGGATTATTATTATATTTCCTTGTTCATGATAATTGTCTTTATTCATGCTATAATTGTATTATCCGGAATCGTAATACACGTGTGAATACATAGACCATCACATGTCCCTAGTAAGCCTCTAGTTGACTAGCTCGTTGATCAACAGATAGTCATGGTTTCCTGACTATGGACATTAGATGTCGTTGATAACGGGATCACATCATTAGGAGAATGATGTGATGGACAAGACCCAATCCTAAGCATAGCACAAGATCGTGTAGTTCGTTTTGCTAGAGCTTTTCCAATGTCAAGTATCTTTTCCATAGACCATGAGATCGTGTAACTCCCGGATACCGTAGGAGTGCTTTGGGTGTACCAAACGTCACAACGTAACTAGGTGACTATAAAAGTGCACTACAGGTATCTCCGAAAGTGTCTGTTGGGTTGACGCGGATCGAGACTGGGATTTGTCACTCCGTATGACGGAGAGGTATCTCTGGGCGCACTCGGTAATGCATCATCATAATGAGCTCAAAGTGACCAAGTGTCTGGTCACGGGATCATGCATTACGGTACGAGTAAAGTGACTTGCCGGTAACGAGGCTGAATGAGGTATTGGGATACCGACGATTGAGTCTCGGGCAAGTAACGTACCGATTGACAAAGGGAATTGTATACGGGGTTGATTGAATCCTCGACATCGTGGTTCATCCGATGAGATCATCGAGGAGCATGTGGGAGCCAACATGGGTATCCAGATCCCGCTGTTGGTTATTGACCGAAGAGCCGTCTCGGTCATGTCTATGTGTCTCCCGAACCCGTAGGGTCTACACACTTAAGGTTCGGTGACGCTAGGGTTGTAGAGGTATGAGTATGCAGCACACCGAAAGTTGTTCGGAGTCCCGAATGAGATCCCCGACGTCACGAGGTGTTCCGAAATGATCCGGAGGTAAAGAATAATATATAGGAAGTGCAGTTTCGACCATCGGGAGAGTTTCAAGGGTCACCGGTATTGTACCGGGACCACCGGAAGGGTCCCGGGGGTCCATCGGGTGGGGCCACCTATCCCGGAGGGCCCCGTGGGCTGAAGTGGGGATGGGACCAGCCCCTGGTGGGCTCGTGTGCCCCCCTGGCCCCCCTCTGCGCCTAGGGTTGGGAACCCTAGGGGAGGGGGCGCCTCCACTTGCCTTGGGGGGCACTCGACCCCCCTTGGCCGCCGCACCCTAGAGATCCCATCTCTAGGGCCGGCGCCCCCCTGGGGGCCTATATAAAGGAGGGGGGAGGGAGGGCAGCCGCACCCTGAAGTCTTGGCGCCACCCTCTCCCCTGCTACACCTCTCCCTCTCGCAGAAGCTCGGCGAAGCTCTGCCGGAACTCTGCTGCATCCACCACCACGCCATCGTGCTGGTGGATCATCATCAACCTCTCCTTCCCCCTTGCTGGATCAAGAAGGAGGAGACGTCATCCGCTCCATACGTGTGTTGAACGCGGAGGTGCTGTCCGTTCGGCACTTGGTCATCGGTGATTTGGATCACGACGAGTACGACTCCCTCAACCCCGTTCTCTTGAACGCTTCCGCTCGCGATCTACAAGGGTATGTAGATGCACTCCTATCACTCGTTGCTAGATGAACTCATAGATGGATCTTGGTGAAACTGTAGGAAAAATTATATTTTCTGCAACGTTCCCCAACAGAACTGAACCTCGTGGTGTGACTTGATCTGTTGTAGCGGCCCGACCTTTCACGGTACTCCACCTCTAGCGGCAGTAGTCTCTTACCCGCGCATGTGATGTACCTGAAGTAAAGGGTTTGAACCTTTCGGCTCAACACGAGAGAAACAATCTATATGATGACACTTCACGTGCAAAACAATTTCCTCGCAGAAATCGCAACGAAGAGGTTTTCTAAAGCTACCTCAAAATCTTGATACGGGTGTCTACCTTAAAAAACACATCTGTTATTTCATCTCAAAATATAACCTAACTTTTACATCCGCGCACCATGGCTTTAAATAACGACTTGACCCTAGCCTAACCCCTCACGCACACACATGGCTTTGAAAAGAAAATAAACTAGTACTAAAATAAAAGACTCCAAACCATTTACATCTTAGATTGAATATTATTGCTAATAGACTGAACAATATTGAAGGAGGACCCTAGCCCGTGTCATTCAATGACATAAAATCTCGTACTAGCAGCCTCAAAGTCTTGCCAAGTTAAGAAACCTTATCTGTACGTGGAGCTGGCCAGAATAGAAATATATATTTTTCCTTGACATTGTTGACTAAGCCACATATGTCATATGTGAGTTGTTCCTTTGCATCAACGTAGGGTACGTTCTCTTTCCAATTATTATTGAATGTTCATTTCTTCTTGCCAGAACGAGCTTGGTCAATATAGCATGCATAGCCGTTGTCTTGATTTAGCACGTCACCTTGCATGTAATTATTCTGTTTTAATACATGCTCGTCCAAAGACATTTCTTTTTCTAGAAAATTGACATCGGATTGTATTTTGTGAACATCAACAACACTTGCATCCGCCATATCATCAGCGGCAACCACCAAAGTTAAATTACCCATGGTCATGTCATTTGCAAGTTCTACCCGTAAGGCGTGGTTGCCGGGCCTTGCCCCGGCAATCCATTTTGTACAAGCATAACCTTAGAGGCTTGTAACCCTTTGTACAAAGCGTGGCGCAGATCCTGTGCAAGTGTTTTAAAAACTTGCTTACATGTTTATCTATGTGCTATAGCATGATTTTCATGTACTTACACTTGTTTAGATAAGATAATTAACATGCCGCCAAGGGCCCCATGCCGTTCTTTCTCTTTCTTTCTCTATCAAAGACAGAAGGATTCCTAACAGGCAACTTTCCCGGGGGAAGGATGAAAGCATGCTCACTCACTTGGACATGCAACGTCCTCTCCTTACTCAAGCGATAAGAAGTACATCGAAGAAAGATAAGTCAAAAGTTTTTTTTTTTCATTTTGTAAATTTCCCGTCATTCTATATTACGTCTACATATGAGAAACTTGCACGCGAGGAGACCTTGTCGCGCCTTTGATCCGCGCTCTTATCCTTGACTCGAGTCTGCTCGACAGGATTAGTTGCAGCTACGTTTAAAGCCGGCAAGAGGCCAGCCACCATCCGCACTCCTAAACATGTCTCGAGTTTGCTCGACAAGGGTTAGCAGTAGCCACGTTTGAGACCAGCAAGAAGCCTTGCTGGACATCTTACTTGCAAAAAGACTGTTAAGGCTAGCCCTTCTAAACGTCTAAGGCAAGTACGCGTATCCAGAAGGTTTCTTCTCAAAATTGCGTGATACAACAAGTACGAATCATACAAATGCGAATATAGATGGGAAATATTTATGTTTGATTCAAATGCGACAACAACTTACATCTTTTTTGTTGAAAAAAGAAAAGTGCAATGTAATGCCTTTCTTGTCCCTCTCCTCCTAGGGTTTACATCGAGAGCAAGGAGGGAAAAAGGAGCGCCTGGGCAATGCCTAGGTCACCCTCGCCAGGACCAGAGGGACGCGACTCGGCAGCAACACCGGCAGGGAAGACAAACCCAAGGTCCACAAGCCTGTCAGGGTCCACCTTGAGGTGGCCGTGGCGGCTAGGGCGAAGCACCCCGGGCAGATCGCTTTGCCGGGGTCTAGCTGCAGACGATGGTGCTGCCAACGCCTAGCTGGTGATGACGGTGCCGCCGGCATTCAATCGGAGTTTGAGTCTCCATCTCCGAACTTGACGACCATATGCTCGCCGCCGCCGTCTTTGCCATTGTTGTCCTCCTCGTCGCCGTTGCTCGAAGAGGGGCTTTCGTCAATGCTCGAGCTTTCCACACAACTCCCAAGACGAGCGCTTGAAGGCCCGAAGATCTTGATGGAGAGTGTTTTAGACTCCACCAACTTGAATCGGAGTACGTGCCCCTCTCCAAGATAGTGGGCGCGGGCGAAGGATTTCCACTCGTGCCTAAGGAACATGAAGCGAGGCACGGGGAACTCGATGTTCACCCACATAGTGCCATTACGGCAACTTCTCACGCACAGCCAGAGCCTGAGTGGAAGATCAACCTCCATCACCCTAGCAAAAGGGCGGCAGAGCCACAGGGGACTATGGGGAGGATCACGCATCTCGACGATGAACTCAAGCACCGCGTCCCCCGTATGACCCTCTGCCGGGGGCAGAGTAGTTAAAGGAGAAACAACAAGCACGCCGCTCCATCTTCCTCGACTGCGGGCGCTGCGTCGACCCCGACCTCACCCCGTGGCCCCGCCTCGTGCGCTCGAACTGGCCTCTATAGCTGTGGCCGAAGACGAAGCATAGTGTCGAGGAGAAGCTTTCACTGCGGCGGCCGAAGCACGAGCCCGGCCTCTTCCTCTCTCCATGGTAAAAGCAGAAGTAAGGGAATGAAAAGGAAGAAGATGGATGAGCATCGCTACCCTCACACCCATCCTTTTATAGCTTGGAGCGTGGGGGCTGGCTCTCCACTACCCAGGGGCAACCGTCGTGCTCCAGCAATCTAATTCCCTACATCCCTGGCTGGCACCTTGTTCCATCGACCGCCCAGCTTCACCAATCTGGTGCTCTAACTCCTCTAGTCAAAGCACTACCACCACGACCGTGCTTCTGCGCCAATCCCACGTCATGGGAAAGAGGGGAAGGCTGGGTTAAAGGGGGAAAGTGATGGCAGAGATGGCAGTTACCCCGAATCAGCACGGGCACCCTAACGGCCTCATGCGTGCGTTTGCGCCCCTGGTTTTCGATGCAAACGGCGTACATCAACCAAACGCCGAAGATACCATGATGAAACTGAGGGCTGGCCCAAACCCAGATTAATGAAGAAGCAAAGAAAATCTCAAAGCGTAGGGCCATTCCCGTTAAGATCAATGCGTGAGTCTGTGCATTATTAGACCCAGCCCAACGATGACCGGCAACACGTGTGGTCTAGGCCTGGGGGCTCCTGTTGGTGCAACAAACATGGGCATTTGCTGCCGTGACTTATGCACAGACATATTTCAGTTCCCCCGGCATGCATCAAGTTACACACACAACCAAACCAGAGAAGCCGCTCTTCGTGAGATCAAGGAGCATATTTAGAAGACCAAGTCTTGGAGTAAGCCACCGGATTCATAACAAAAGCGACCAACCCCGGCAAAGGCGAGCCGGTGATATGTATCCAACATATCTAAAATTTATGAAGTATTCATGCCATGTTTACAACAATTCTATGTGTTTTTGGTATGATTTGAATGGAACTAACCTGGACAGACGCTGTTTTAAGCAGAACTACCGTGGTGTTGTTTTTTGTGCAGAAATAAAAGTTCTCCAAATGCAACAAATCTTTTTGACGATTTTCTTTGAAACAAAAGAGTCACTAGAAGCTTCGTTGGAGGACCAGAAGGTGAAGGAGGTGGCCACTAACCACCAGGGTGCACCAGGGCCTTACCCGTGTGCTGGTGGGTAGCAGGCCACTCGAAGCCCATCTGGACGTGAGACTGACGCCAAAAATTCTATAAATACGGAAACCCCCAGAAATGACCCTAGGTCTAAAGTTACGCGGCCGCAAGCCTTGATAGCCATGAAAAACCAATCTAGACCCTATTCCGCACCCTGCCGGAGGGGAGAAATCATCATCGGTGGCCATCTTCATCATCCCAACGGCCACCATGATGATGAGGGAGTAGTTCACCCTCGGGGCTGAGGGTTTGTACTAGTAGCTATGTCTTTAATCTCTCTCTCTCTCTCTCGTGTTCTTGATTTGGCATGATCTTGATGTATCACGGGCTTTGTTAATATAGTTAAATCATATGGTTTTTTCCCATCTCAATCTTGTTGTGATGAATTGAGTTTTCCCTTTGAGATTTTGTTATTATCGGATTGGATTTGAGAGCACTTGATGTATGTCCTGCTATGAATACCCGTGGTGACAATGGGGTATCATATTGATTCACTTGATATATGTTTTTGCACTCAACTTGCGGATTCCTGAGGTGACATTGGAGTAATCTATGCATAGGGGTTGATGCATGTTTATGTCCTTGTTTCTCTGGTAGAAATCTTGGGGCACTCTTTGAGGTTCTTCATGTTGGATTGAGTATTATGAGTCAAAATTGTTGATGCATATCGTATAATCAACTCACAGATACTCGTGGTGACATTGGAGTATCTAGGTGACATTAGAGTTGGTTGATGTGTATTATATGGTGTTATTTTAGTACAAACTCTTGGATAGATCGATCGAAAAGGATAACTTGGTGTTACCTTCGTACGAACTCTTGGATGGATACATCGGTAAGAATAACTTTGAGGTGGTTTCATACCCTACAAACAATTTCTTCTTATGTTCTCAGCTTGATAAGAACTTTGGAGTGATTCCTCATCGCACGTTAAGGGATGGTTATATGATCCAATTATATTAGCATTCTTGAGATATTGCACTAGCAAAAGTATGGCCCTAGGCCCATTTTCAAGCATTGCAATACCGTTTGTGCTCCATTTTATCGATTGCTACCTTGCCTTTTTTATTATTCCTATTACAAAAGTCAATATCTACTATAATTATTACGCTTGTATCACCATGTCTTCGCCGAACTAGTGCACATATAGAAATTACCATTGTATTTGGTGTGTTGGGGACACAATAGATTATTTGTTATTTGGTTGCAGGGTTGTTTGAGAGAGACCATCTTCATCCTACGCCTCCCATGAATTGATAAACCATAGGTCATCCTTGAGGGAAATTTGCTACTGTCCTACAAAACTCTTCGCTTGGAGGCCCAACACGAGTCTACAACAACAAGTTGTGTAGTAGACATCAAGCTCTTTTCGGGCGCCATTGTCAGGGAGGTGAGTGCTTGATGGTATATCTTTAGATCTTGCAATTGAATATTTCAGTTTCTTGTTTTATCACTAGTTTGGTTTATTGAAGAAAAGGAATTTAGGTTGCCTCATATTATTCGTCTTTATCATGTCTTTCTTGAAAATGATGGAAAGGAAAATTGTGCTTAATTGATAGAACAAGAATTAAATAAAATGTTGGCATGAAATATATGAATGATGAGCATGATTACAATGTTGCTAGTATGAATTCTTTGAATATACATGATGTTAATTATATGCAAAGCCATAAGCTTGGGGATGCTACGTTTGATGAAGATGATATTTTTAGTCCCCCAAGATTTGATGTGCAAATTTGTTATAATGATTGCATGCCTCCTATTTATGATGATTATATTTATGAAAGTGGGTTTGGAAGAGTGTCAACTCTAGGAAATAAGGATTCCACTATTATGGAAGGTGTTGAATCTCATTCTAATAATTATGAAAGTGGATTTGGAAAGGTCATAACTTTATTTAGTGATGAATCGAGTATTTTGGAAGAGGTTTCAATTGATCATGATGAGAACAAAGTTGCTATCTATGATGATTATTGTGATGACATGTATGTTATAAAAAGTAATGATAACCATGAAACTTGTCATCATGATTTTAATTTTCGATTTGATTATTCCAATCAAGTATCTCATGATAGCTATTTTGTTGAGTTTGCTCCCACTACTATTGATGAGAATAAATTTGCATATGTGGAGAGTAATAAAGTTTCCATGCTTGTAGATCATGAAAAGAATGCTTTATGTGATAGCTATATTGTTGAATTCATTCATGATGCTACAGAAAATTATTATGAGAGAGGAACATATGCTTTTAGATATCTGATTTTTGAAGTATTGCTTGTTTTGCCTGCCTATGCTAATTGATAATTGTTCCCATGAATTGTTTGCTCACAAAACACCTATGCATAAGAAGTGGGTTAGACTTAAATGTGTTAGTCATATGCTTCATGATCCTCTCTTTGTGTTTCGATTCTTATCTTTTATGTGAGCATCATTGAAATCATCATGCCTAGCTAAAAAGGCATTAAAGAAAAGCGCTTGTTGGGAGACAACCCAACTTTTACCCCTACTGTTTTTGTGTGTTCACATGATTAAGCTAATGTATTAATCATGTTTTATAGGTTTTGTTTCAATAAAGTGCCAAGTAAAGCCGTTAGGAGAGTGTGGATGGTAGTTGACTTGAATCTGTGCAAAACCAAAAACTTTTGCACCTAGTAACAGAATTGTTTAAACTCACTGGAGCGTCGAAAAAATCTTAAGTTTTTATAGATGATTTACATATAAATTACATACGTTTTCCAATGTTTTTAGAATTTTCAGAGTGCAGAAGTATGGTCATTGTTCAGATTGTTATAGGATGTTCTTTTTTTGACAGACTCTATTTTCAATGCATAGTTTGCTTGTTTTCTAGTTTCTATGGCTTATATTGCTAAATATAAATTGTGGAAATGATAAGGAACATGAAGCATTGTGTGAGAACAATGATGAATCTTGTCCTTGATAGTACCAAAGTGAATGATTTGCTTTATTATACTAACGCATCTCACGTGTTCCGTTATGTTCTGTGTGATTGAAGTTTCAAGTTTGGGTGAGATATTGATATGAGGAGAATAAGGAGTGGCAAGACACTAAGCTTGGGGATTCCCAAGGCACCCCAAGGTAATACTCAAGGAAGACCCAAGCAACTAAGCTTGGGGATGCCCCGGAAGGCATCCCCTCTTTCGTCTTCAACATTATCGGTAACCTCACTTGGAGCTACATTTTTATTCATCACATGATATGATTTTTGCTTGGAGTGTCATTTTGTTCTATTAGGATTTACTTGCTATTATTTATAATAATGTTTTGTATCTTTTAGTTCAATAAAAATGTCAAGTATAACCTTTCCCATGCTTATTTGCAAGTCTACATGTTGCTGTTTGAAAACAAAAAGTTTTCTATCATTGTCTGAATTCTTCTAGAATGTCAGAACGTGATAAAATCTTGAAATTTTTACACAATGAGATACAACAAATTTTCTACAGTGTGGTAATTTTTCAGAATTGTTGGAGTTAGAGAAGTAGGAATCTGCTTGCATTTTTTACAGACTGTCCTATTTAGATAGATAGCTTTTATGTTTACATTATTTGCATATGTTCTCTTGCTTAATGATTCTTTTTGAGGATAGGACTATTAAATATGTAGAGGCATTTAGTAGGCAATGTTAAATAATAATTTTAGTGTTTTGCTATAGTAGAAAATGATAATGTTTTTGCATTGATTTATACTAACTCATCTCACGATTTCTTGTTGAGTTTTGTGTGGATGAAGTTTTTGAGATTTAGGAAAACCGTGACATGAGAGGAATGAAGAAGACACAAGAGCTGAAGCTTGGGGATGCCCAAGGCACCCCAAATTAATATTTCAATAAGTCTCAAGCATCTAAGCTTGGGGATGCCCCGGTAGGCATCCCACCTTTCTTCATAAAAAATTATCGGTTAGTATCGGTTGAGCCTAAGTTTTTGCTTCTTCACATGAGATGCTATTCTTGGAATGTCAATTTTTTTTCTTTTGCTGTTTTAATAAAATACTTAGATATGAAAGTTTTTTAAATGAGAGAGAGAGAGAGTTCTCATCAATAGCTACCCATTTACTTAACTACTCGCTTGATCTTCACTTCTATCTTTTTGGAGTATTTTGTCAAACACTCTCATGCTTCACTTAAATTATTTTGAGAGTTTATAATAGTGATGAAAATTCACACAAGCTATGAATATTGGTCCTACTATGGTGAATATCCAAGAAGGATATAATAAAAACTTTCATATAGATCATTGGATATGATAAGTTTGATTCCTTGCAATAGTTTTGTGATATGGAGATAATAATATGTGATTGATGTTGGTGAGTTATTATGATTTAATAAGAATATTGTTGTTAAGGTTTTTGATTCCCTATGCAAGCATGAGAGTCAATAGTTATGCAATGAAGTTATATCCTACTTGTGGTGTATTATTTTGTGTTTGTTATGTTCAATGCTTGTTTATGATCATTTTCGTTTCTTGGTTGGTTGCTTCTCAATCCATTTGCTAGCATTTCCTTGTACTAAGCGGGAATACTGCTTGTGCATCCAAAATCCTAAACCAAGTTTTTCCAAATGACACTAGTATTAAAAAGCCTAGCTATGGCGTGGCAAGAGACCCAATGCCACCAATATGGCGCCAGTGAAAATAATTTAGTGGTGGCGTTGGCAGACATGTCAACAATATTTTAGTACTGATGGCGTGCCACCTGGCTAACGCCAGCAATATATTGTGTTATCTATGGCGTTTACTGTGTGGCAACGCCAGCAATTTCTATTTTTCAGCAATAAAAAAATATACCCAGCTATTTGTATATGTGCAGCCATTTAAATTTCTAGTGGTAAGTCTCAAATCCACAAAAATATACCCAACCATTAGTATATTTTTCAGTAACTAGATTGCTACCTACAAGCAAAAGTTATCCGGTAGCTAGCTACAAGCAAGGTATCGTCATCTCATGCAACTTGTTATCCTCTAACTAGCTACGATGAAGAATGATCCTCATCTCATGCAACTTGTTCCTATTGCTCTATCCATCCTTTGCGGGTCCTCAGCTCCTCCCTCTCGGCCTTCAGGAGTCGTATTTCCTTCTTCATAGGCTTGATATCGGTGACCAGTAGCTCTTTTTGGTCTATGAGCTTCAATTTCTTATAGCAGAGATCGGAGTTCTCGTCCATCATCGCGTCCTTCTCTTTCTTTAGGGAGTCATTCAACTCCTTAAGTGCCTTCATTGTACTCTCCTTTGACGCAACAAGCTCACAGCTGAGCATGTCCACATCACGTACCGGTAGCTGCTGCTGGACCAGTTTTGGAGATGGGTCTCGTACATACGCCTGGCAAGTCAAATATTTGAAGTCATCAATAAGGAATGGTTAGATGATATATGTATATATGCATGTGTTTGCAATGCTCATGGGTGTTTTTGTAATCTTATCTGGTTGGTGCTCATTTCACCTTTGTTAACTTCATAGGCCATGAAGTTGCACGAAGAATGGTAGTGGTTGTTCCAGCTAGTCATGGCAATATACAAGCAAGACCAAGACAAGCTACAGTAACATAAAGTGCATATGCATGGCATGTGGATGGAGTATGCTAGATGCACAGCAATTCATCCAAAGGTTCAAGTGCATTAGCATCATGGAGTATGCTACATTAGCAAACTGTTATATTCATCAAGGGTAAAATAGTAACAATATATCATAGCATGTGGATGGAGTATGCTACATGGCAAATTTTAATTCTGTCAGTTTTTAGACTTGGCAGATTTCATCAAGGGTAAAACAACAACAATATATCATAGCATGTGCATAACTAGCTTTGGACAACAACAATATAGCACTATCGATGTCTTCATACAATTATATGGATGAAGTGTAGTATATATATGCCAGTTTGTATCTATAACATGTGAGCAAGAACTAAACACACACCTAACTTGGTCAAACTTGCCTAAGTTGAGTTGTGACAAAGTGTGTTAAGTTGTGGATTGGAACCAAACACTTTGTTATGGATTACAACAGCAACTCAAACACTTTGTTTCAGAATTTAGATGCTTCCAAAGATGATGACTTAAAAATATATCTACCTTAATTTGTTTGACAGATTGCACTTCCACTTTCTACAGCTCTAACACCCATCAAGACGCGTGTCATGCAGATAGATAAGAAGATGGTTAAGCGGCACGGCAGGCTTGCCCGCCTACATCCTCAGCGTGACACCTAGCAGAGCATTTAATGCACTTTGTCCTAACTGTCAGAGTTAGGTATGATAGCACCGTTGGCTATCTAATTAGTAGATAATGACTGATTTGCCACTGTGGTAACCCCTTAGCCTATAAAAGGAGGGCCATGGCAACCTAAGAAAGGATTTAGACCCTTGTACACTCTTACGCGCGTAGCTGCTCTCCGCGAGGTGACCTTGCCGGGCTTGAGCGCTGCATGTCCACCAAAGTCCTCCCATCAATCCACCAAAGTAGGAGTAGGGTTTTATGCTTCCCAGCGGCCCGAACCTAGGTAAAAACCACCGGTGTCACCCCCGCCATGTTTTTCCATGGTCTCCACTCTTTGTGCAACGCGCCCTTCCCCCTTGCCGAACAACAAGGGGCTGATGGCCCCATAGGTGATCATGTTCCACTACGACATCTAAATTGGTTAAACTTGCCTAACATTAGGTGGGGCAACCTTTCACTACTAGGGAAAAGGCTAGCAGCAGCGCGGGTTTTAGATGTATCAGTAGCGCGGGGATAGGCGCTACTAATAAGGCGCTATAGCTAACACATAGCAGTAGCGCGTGCTCACCGGCGCTACTGCTACACAAGTGTAGCAGCAACGCTGTTAGCAGAAGCTCGCTACTGCTAGTAGCTCTAGCGCGCTTTGCCTGGACGCGCTACTGCTATCGCGGCGCTGCTGCTAGCTTTTATACACTCGCTACTGCTAATTTAAGTAGTTTTTTATTTTTTTGGCATATTTGTTTTGTATTTGAACAGGCTTTATAGAAGAATCTTTAGCACATAGAAATGTCATCATGATACACATACAAATGCCTGCGAGACCACAAAAGTAATCATAGCATGTACATACGAATAGTCTCATCATAATCATCATCCAACACAGTGGTATCTTGTCATCATCTCGAAAATAGCAATACATGCAAGTCTCAAATAATTGCAACTACAACAACGTCATCCATCTAAACAAAGGTATACGCAAGAAGAGCTATCACTATGAGTGAGAGCGGAACTATGCAGTACATGAGGTGGCGATTACGAGTCCTCTCTCGCGCTAGCGCGAACCTCAAGTAACTAGCTTCTCCTTCTTGTCTGCTTTTGAAGCCTTTATGGCTGGCGCCCGTGAACCCATTCACTTCCGCCTGACACTCATGCCACTCGTTATACACCCCCGGAACCTTCCCTTTGTACACGACATAGCAATTCCATCTCGCCATCAAGAAACTAGGTACCTGTTAGAGATGCATGTTCATGAAGAGGATGTACAATCATATATATGCAACAAAATATACTAGAGCAACACCAAAAAAGAAAGGGTTAGCAACTAGATGCAACATACAGTACGCAAATTAATTAACTAGAGGTATGCACATCATCGTATGCAAACTAACAAAGTAGCGTTACGCAAGTTCGGCAGGGACCGTGGACATCACAAAGTTTCATCGCTACAAAAAGTATACAAGTTCAACCGACACATATCATCATCATCGGCATCATAAATCACTAGAAGTTCCATCCTTCCATATCATCGAGGATGAACCCTAGCTTCTTGAACGGCGTGAGGTCTGGACGTTGCATGCCTATGCAAGTTCGGACGTCAGCTCGCGATATAGGGCCGTGGTGGAACATCCCCTTCTCATCGACGACTTCTTTCATGATGATCGTCGCAATGTCGCTTTGGATTCGAAAGAAGTCATCTCTAAGTTTATAATCCACTTCTCCATGAGATTCCAGCCACTTGTGGATATGATGATCATTTCTACTGGTAATGCGAAGCTTTTGGTGATCCGTGTTGAACTGAATCATGAGATGGATGATGTAGAATCCATCCTTCTTGCTTGGTTTTGGGACATGGATGCAGGAGAAGTTAGTTTTATGCGCGAAACCCATCTTCTTGTTCCTTTGTTTCTTGATCTGCACGTGGCCACCTCTAAAGCTGAAGCCTTGGAGAGCATCATCTAGAATATTCTTTATGTGGGTGTAGTCTTTTTTCTCGTAGTCTCTGGAAGGGTCAAAATACACGGCGTGGGAGACTTGCGGGTAAAGAACGATAAGGACGGTGCGCCCGTTGCTGCGGGGAAAAGACACCTCAAATTATTCCCCATATGAGAGAGAAGGAATGATTGAAATGTACGAAAGGGTTGTTCGGAACTGACTTACTTTGGATGATAAGGCACGAGGATAATTTCCCGGTCCTTATTCTGTACCATGAAGTTTTGGAGGTACTCCCTAGCTGTTTCACGCTCAAAGTCGCCAAGACTCAAGAAAGACTCGTGCATGTAGTACGGATCCGCCACACAGATTTGCGAGACTTCTTCACTCTTCATGATGGAGCTCATATGTAGCGCAAAAAGGCGGACGATTGTAAAATCGAGCCGCCTTGTTAGAAACATCTCAAAGATATGGTCAAACCGCAGGAAGAACACCTCCGCGGGCCATGTGTCGACGTAGCACTTCCCCTCAGGAACACGAGCCGCGTATTTCGGATATCCTGGATCCTTTGAGGCTAGTAGGCTTTTCTCAGTCGACAACACATGGTTGTGCAGTCTCCTGAGATCCCCTGATAGTGCCTCCAGCGGTTTCGGCAGTAGCATCGGCTCGCCCGTGAGATGGAACATGACCGCACCTTTCACGGGTACATGCTCTTCAGAATGCATCGTTTGGCTGCTATGTGCTCTGGCTTGTTTGGAGGTAGTTATCTTCCCCGATCTCTTCCTCTCCTTTTTCTTGGGCACACCTTCCAGACCCTTCCTTAACCCCTGCCCCAGCGTTCCCGGGCTAAGTACTGTACGACCCTTGCGCCCGGCTAGTTGAGCCTGTGTTGAGGCGGCATCTTCAGGCGTGTCCTGTGAGGATTTCATGAAGAGAGACTTTTTGCAATCCTTGCTACGACCTTGCCCGGGCATATCATCCATATCCTCATTAGCAAGCTGATAGCCTGATTCGTCATATGGTTGACTCATCATATCTATGTCACAGTCATACGCGTTTGTATTGAGGAAATCCATAGGGTCGACCTCCGTCTCATCATCCATTCTCTGTTCTACAGGAAAAATTACATCAACCAGTACTATTGCACCCCCTTCATCATGTCGTCCGCCGCTCTCACCTGGCACTACAGGAGCTGGTAATTGCATAGGCGGGGTGGTGGTCTCCGCACATGCTTGTTGATGTGTGGTTATTGGTGTGCTGTCGGCCGGCTCCAGACGAATAAGATTCTTCGGCCATAGCAGCACCCAACCCTTGCAGCTTCAATCCGCGGCGGGGTCTCGTCGTCCGCTCCCACATGCTATACTGGAGGAGGCAAATCCTCATGCCCCGATTTCACACTGGTCAAGCTAACCCTGAAGTGCCCAGCGGGGATCGGCTGGTTGTGGAACGTGGCTTGCGAGGGGTCCATTATCATCCCCTTTCCCACGTCCACCTTCTGGCCTTTGATCAAGTAGAGTATGGTGCACGGGGTTTCTTTCGCCTGCAAACACATATGTGTGTGGCGTAAAACAACCTAAAGGCAACAAAAATGGAATATTATATATATATATATATATATATATATATATATATATATATATATGTTGGTGCGACATGTAATTACCGTGACGGCGTCGAGCTCAGCCAAAGACGAAGGCCCACCTAGCGCCCCTGGGACTGAGGAAGGGCTGCTATGAGCGGGAGCGGCTGCGAGAGGAGGCCCGGTTGCATGAGCAAGTGATGGTGCGATGGTGTTGTTGTTCATGGAGTTGCTCCCGACGAAACTGGGCAACGGGAAATCATGTACCGTCTTGTCTGGATTTTCCTTTGTCCAGTTGATGATAACTGGAACCAAGTTAGTAGCAAAATCATTTCTACAGGCAGTTGCAGCTGCATTGACTGCCTGCTGTAGCAACTCATATTTGTCCTCGACTGCTTTTTTCGCGTCCTCAGCTGCTTGTTTCTAGACCGCAAGCTTCACCTTCGCGTTGATGTCCGCTTGACTAAACTTCTTTTTCTGCTTCTTGGCCTCCGGGCCCTCGTTGTAAAACACCTTCCACGTAGCGCCGTCTCTAGCACCGTGCACACGACCATATTGCGGCCGCTGTCCCAAAGGGAGTCCCTTAAGTACGTTCAAGGCCCGGTTGAGAGGGGTGTCCCACTTGGGCCTCATCGGAGAAGTAGGGCTTTCGGATGCAAGCTGGTGTTGCTTCTCCAGTAGTCTAATCAATTTCCTCATGATCTTGTCCGTGTAAAAAACCTTTTTTTCCTTGTCCCACTTGTAGGGGGCCCTGATGAAGTCACACTCCAAGGGGTTGGTGAACTTCGCGAAGGGGTCTGGGAGACCCGCGGCTTCATGTTCCGCGTCCTCCTTATCCCATATGGGCCTTTTACCGAGGTAGCCTCAGCTTCCGAGGCGATGCTTCCCCGTGTTCCTTTGCTGAAGGCTCTTGAATTTCGCAGCCTTAGCCTTGGCTGCCTCGGTAGCGCAAGTGTCCTTGAACTTTTCGAACTCCTCTTCCGCAAGTGTCAGATTTTCCTCCAAAATCTTGGACATGGGTTCATCAGCCTCAATAGCTCGTTTCACCCTCCCTTTCCAGGAGGCCAAATCATTGCTGAACATGCCCATAGCGCGATTGTTAATCTTTTTCATCTTCGGATCATCCCACGGTTGTTCTGTGTTATCATCCCGGTCGGGGAACTTGAATCTCTTGTGCAACTTCGTTAGGAGCAACTGCATCAAATGTTCTTTACTCCTTAAGTCATCGTCGTTGATGCTCGCGCATTCCCGTGGGATGCATCCTACTTGGTTCCCATAGCACTTGCGAGGTTCTTCCGGCTCTAACAGCTCAAACTTGTCAGGTGCCATCTTTGTGATCACAAGTCGTCCAATTCCTAGTTTGTTAGGTTTTTGTATCCTCTGCTTCTTATGCTTCCTCTTTTCGGTAGCGGCATCGGGGCCGGTACCATCCCCGCCGATATCTTCCCCGCCGGTACCTTCTCCACCGGTCTCGGCGCCGCCATCTGTGCCGGCGCCATCGGTGTCGATGTCGGCGTCAGTACCATCATCGAGGCCGACCTGCAACCTTGCTTAGCAGTCAAATAGTCGAGGTACTCTTGTTCACCCTCATAATCCATCTCGTCTGCATCTTGGACAGAAGGCCCAGTTTCTTCGTTGTTCAACATGTTTCCTATGATTAAGTGTCCTCATTTATTTCTAAAAGTATGAATAAATGAGAAATGACATAAAAAGAAATCTATGTGCCAGCACTCGATATGCCAACTATGTAGCACAAATCATGCCTCTATTCACGGGAAATTTCGGCATGACCTTTGCTAAAAAATGGATATATCGAACGCCTGAAATTCACCGGAACGGAAATGAATCAACATTCCGGCATAACATAGGCCACTCAGATCATTTTCCAAATATGACATGTCCAAAACATGACATATCCACAAATCACATGTCCAGTTCAAATTTGCATATAAATTCAGCTAATTTTGAAACCTAGCTAAATTCATAACTAAGTAGATAACCTAATTAACAGACTGCCCTAACTAAAACCTAACTAAATTAACCGAAGAACCCTAGCAGAGAGAGAGGGGGGGGTTTACAGAGGGTGCAGGGGCGAGGAGGCAGGCCCGACGATGGCCGAGGTTGGGAGGGGAGGAAGCAGAGGAGGGAGGCGAGGGGCTACGGGTCGGGGGCGAGCGCGCCGGGGTCGGGGGCGAGCGCCTCGGTTGGGGGCGAGCGCCGGCGCCGGGGTCGGGGGTGAGGGCCGGGTCGGGGGCGAGCGCCGGGGTCGGGGTCGGTGGGGAGCGCCGGGGTCGGGGGCGAGCGACGGGGGAAGAGAGAGTAGGGATTTGGGGGGAAAAGGCGGGATGAAGTAGGGATAGTGAGAATTTTGGGTTAAGTGGATGTAGCAGCAGCGCGTATGGACAAAACGCGCTGCTACTACCTTCAGTAGTTGTAGCGGTTTATATGAAATGCGCTACTACTACCTTCAGTAGCTGTAGCGGTTTATACGAAATGCGCTGCTACAACTACTGCCAGTTTTCCTTTTTCTTTTCCTTTATTTTCTCCCACTTTTATTTACCGAGAGCAGTAAACGAAGGGAGGGCGATATATATTGCATCATTTGACGGTTAAATATGTATGCAAAATAGGAACATATATATTACATCATTGGACCCATGCATAATAATGGCTAAGTGTGTATACAAAATAGGAACATATATATATATTACATCATTTGACCGATAACAAACGGTTCCTCAGCGCTGACGTTTTCGTTTTTGAGTCAGCTTCTTTCCCTTCTTGTTCGTCGAAGAATAATTGAGCCCCTCATTGTGACTTTGCCTTTTCCATGGAGTATGATTTTTCTTAGGTAATGTAGTATTGATTCTTGTTTTGACTTATACTTCATCATGATCATCATCTTCCCTCATTGGGTTGCCATACTGATCATAGTCTTCCTTGTTGGTGAGTCCATCCATTCCAATGATGTTCCTTTCGCCTCTCCTCACGACAACACGACTAGGATTGCATGGGTCGGTTATGAAGAAGCATTGTGTCACGTGCTTAGCGTGTACCCATGGCTCATTTTTTGCGATAGCGTTCACGGTAGCGCTCTTGGCGTCGGGTATACTCATGGTAGTGAAAATCCGGTTTTCTCTTTCGACATTCTTTGCCCATCTGACACGGAACATCGTCGTGTTGTGCAGTCCAGAGTAGTCAAGCTCCCAGATCTCCTCGACCTTTCCATAAAATCGTTTAGTTGCGCCGTTGTCGCTACCGGTCATGCATTCCATCGTCACCCCTGAGTTCTGATTATCACTGTCCATATCTTTGGCCTCCGTGTAGAATGTGTATCCGTTGGTATCATATGCCTGATAGGTTATGAGGTTGGGCGAGGGGCCATGTGCTAAGGCATATATGAGCAATCCATCCTTAGAGCTCTCCTCCGGGGGATTAGCAATAATATGCTCTTTGAACCAATGCAGGAAAGTGGAGTTGTGCTCTCTAGTAACTTCGGCGTTCGTCCTGCATACCCCCGGTCACGATACTTCTTTGCGATAATTTCTTTGTGCAGTGCCACGAAAGGATCTACCTCGTCTAGGTGTTGTAGCACTACCAAGTTTGCTCTGTCAAAGTTGATGCGTCGATCTGAGTATGCCACGTGCAGTTCCCTGCGACCGTTGCAGTGACCATCTCCTTCGAGCCTCCCATCATGCTTGTTAACGGGCAAACCAACACTAACACCAGGCGGCTGGTCTGCACCATATAGAAAATTCTCATAGAAAGAGATGCACTCTTGTGCCAAATAGCCCTGGACGATGCTCTCAAGTGGCATCATGTTGTGCAGGAATGACGGCCCCAGGTCTATTATGTCATCCACAATATGGACACACAGATGCACCATCACGTCAAAGAACGCGGGCGGGAAGTACATCTCAAGCTCATTCAGTGTCACAACGATCTCTTCCTGTAGCCTTCGGAGCTGCTTCACACTGATCGACTTTCGAGAGATGACGTCGAAAAAGTTGCAGAGACCAATAAGCGTGTCACAGACGTGCTTGTCCATTATCCCTCTAAGGGAAACAGGTAGTATCTGCGTCATCATCACATGACAGTCATGAGACTTCATCCCGCTGAACCTTTTCTTGTCCGTGTCTAGATATCTGCTTATCTTGCCACAGTAACCGGAACTAACTTTGACTCCGGTAAGGCACTTAAAGAATTTATTGATCTCAGCCTAACTTAAGGTGAAGCAAGAAGGGGGGCAATAATCCTCTTTCTTTATTTTCTTGCCCTTCTTCTCCCGTGCCTCTGTCTCCGTCTCTATCTTGTCTGACATTTTACGGGGAGGCATGTGCAGATCTTCCCTGATTTTCAAATCTTGCAAGTCTTTTCTTGCCTTCGGCCCATCCTTGGTCTTATCCGGCATGTTCATCAGTGTTGCGAGCAAGCTCTCAAGGACATTCTTACAGATATGCATTTGATCAAGGCAATGAGGTGTATCGAGTTTGTGCCAGTACTCCAAGTCCCAGAACACAGACCTCGTCTTCCATACATTCAGCAGCGGCTCCGGTGCCTTTCTCATTGTCTGTCCCGGCGCGGGGCACTCCTTCCAGTTTTTCAACATCTCATCGATTTCGGCACCGCTCCGCTTACGTGGAGGTCCTCGATGCTCAGCGTGACCATTGAATAGATCTCCACGGTTTCTCCACGGGTCGTCTTGTTCAAGCCATCCTCGATGCCCCATGTACACGATTTTCCCAGACCCACCATCTTTCCTTGACGTTAGCTGCTGAGACGTCGTATCATCCATGCACCGCGTGCATCTGCAATATCCATGGCACACCTGGCCTGCCACATATCCGTAACCGAGATAGTCCTGCACTGTCGTGATCAGCGCGGCTCTCATGTTGAAATACTCGCCATTGCTGGCGTCCCATGTCTTAGACGGTGTTTTCCATAACGTGTCTAACTCCTCTTGAAGTAGCCCCAGATACAAATTAATATTATTTCTTGGTTGTTTCGGCCCTTGAATAAGCATGCTCATGTGAATGTACTTCGATTTCATGCACAACCAGGGGGGAGGTTGTACATCCATACAAACACGGGCCATGGGCTATGGTTGGTGTTCTGCTTGCCAAACGGATTCCTGCCACCGGTACACGCGTCGAGAACGATGTTCCTTGCATCACATTCAAAATACCGATAGAAGTTGTTCAACGCTCTCCACTGGCTTCTATCCTTCACATGTCACAGCTTCGGATCATCTCCATCGTCGGGCTTCTTCCTCTCCACGTGCCAGCGCATTAGCTTTGCTTCCTTGGGATCTACAAAATACCTCTGGAGACGGGGAGTGATCGGTAAGTACCATACAACTTTTTGGGGACATTTCTTCCCGGCCTTCTTGTATCGAGAAGCATTGCACACCGGACAACTTGTTTTTTCTGCGTGCTCCTTCCAATAAACTATGCAATCATTGACGCATGCATGGTATCTAACGTGTGGCAGATCAAGAGGGCACACGATCTTCTTGGCCTCATCAACACTAGTAGGATATAGATTACCCGCGGGAAGAACATCCTTTAGGTACTTGAGATGCTCATCGAGGCTAGTGTCAGTCCATTTGTTTTTAGCCTTCGTCTTCAGGAGTTGGAGCGTGAAACTCAAGCGGGTCACCTCAGGATTGCAACCATCATACAATGGAGTGTTCGAGTCTACCACTAGTTGCTCCAGCTTAGCCTCCTCTCCAGAAGCAGCTCTCTCAGTACTCGTCTCCTTGCGAAGCAATGCTTGAACATGAGGGTCCCGCACGATTGAACTTAGTACCGACAAATCTGCTGTGTGGAGTCCATGTCGTTCTCTCCTCCGCCATGTCCGGCCCCTTCTCCGCTGCCATGTCCGGCCTCTTCCCCACCGCCATTATCGATCATCTCTTCGTCTTGCCCCGTGTCATCATTGCCTGCCCTGTCGGCATCCTCAACATCGTCATCCTCATCTTCAATTATCCACTGAGTATAGCCATCCATGAAACCAGTCATGAGCAGGTGCGCTTCGACACAACCATCGTCATGGGGGTCGAGCCAAACTATTCCTTTGCATTTTCGACACGGACATAAAACCTCTGTCTGGTTATTTTCTTTCATGTCCTGCACCGCCGACAGCAACCACCTGTCCACCATCGTTCCACTGACCATCGTCAACTCTGCACGGTAATAATAAACAAATTGATTATAAAAATGCATGCATGCATCAAAGTCATACAAAAATTCGGCATGACCTTCCCTAAAACTAGGACATATATGGATCTAGTGTTTGCCCGGAATTCGCCGAAACGGAAATAAATCGATATTTCGGCAAAACATAGGCAACTCAAAAGCACAATTTGGCGTCAACTCATGCCACACACACAATTTCCACAAACATATCACACACACATAAACATATTTCCATTTTGCAAAAGCATGAAATTTTCATCACCTCTATCTCGAGATCGATCACACGGTGGAGATGATGTTGTAGGGAGATCAAAAGTGCACAAAGCTCTTCTTGACAAAGATAGATCTAGTTAGGGAGCAAATAGG
This sequence comes from Triticum timopheevii, assembly GCA_963921465.1. NCBI lineage: Eukaryota > Viridiplantae > Streptophyta > Magnoliopsida > Poales > Poaceae > Triticum > Triticum timopheevii. The sequence continues at coordinate 329,645,731 of OY997274.1, read as the reverse complement.
TCACTTAACTAAATCCTACATCTACTTAGCTACCTAATTTGGGAGGAGACAACTTCAACTAGTGGAGGGGAAAGGAAAAAGAGAAAGGAGATGCATTAATGAAGGTGGTGTAGTTAGGTAGGAGTAATGAAGAGAGAGAAAGGTGGATAGAGGAGAGAGAGTAATGGGGGAGAAGTATTGAGGAAGAAGAGTGAGAGTGGGAGCGTGTGGGGGAGGTAGGGGAAAGGGAAGAGAGGAGGGGAGGGGGAGGGACGGGTGGGGAAAAGGTGGTGGGTTGGTGCGGATTAGCAGTAGCGCGGGAGCTAAAACGCGCTGCTGCTAAGGAATTAGCAGCAGCACGCTTTGGGCAACGGCGCTACTGCTAACAGGGACAAAAAAGTGTGCCAATTTGAAATTTAGCTGCAGCGATCTCAGAAAAAGCGCGCTACTCCTACATCCGTAGCAGTAGCGCGGTTCGCGCCACCGCGCTACTGCTAAATGGAGTTAGGTGGACACCGCCGGTCCATATTTGTAGCAGCGCGGTTTACACCGAGTGCGCTACTGCTAAAAACTTATCAGTAGCGAGTTTCCCGCACACGCGCTACTACTAATTAGCAGCAGCGCTCCTTTTTGAGCCGCGCTGCTGCTAAGATTCTGTGTATAGGCTTTTCCCTAGTAGTGTTTGGCAAAGTTAGTCACAAACCAAACAACCCCATAAACTCATCACAAATATAGTAGAAGCCAGTGGGGTGGTGCAAGCCGACTGTAAAGGAAGTTGTACCTGAGGGATGTCGGGATGTAGCTCAACCTAGAGGAGGGTGGCGGGAGGCGGCAACTGCCCACGTTGTGGCCGTGAGCAAGGGACGAAGGCAACCGCGCCAGCTTTGTGAGAGAGAACGGCGGGGACCCCTGAACAGGACGCGCCAGCAGTGGGTTTTTGCTGTTGGTGACGGCGACCGCATCTACACAAAGCATCCACCCCTTCCCCCAGCGGACGTGATCCGCCCGGATGTTAGAGATGTGGCCACAATCATTTTGTGCGAGAGAGTGTGAAGAGAGCAATCCCAGCAAGCAAGCGTCTAGGCTCCTGGCTATGTATATAGTGGAGCGGTTTCTTTTACTCTCCATATGAACCTATTATATTGCGTACGTGCCACTGAAGAAAAAAACTTTATTTAAAAATAACGCGGCACCGTTCATGCATGGTTCCCGACCTCCATTAAGTGAGTAACTACTACTAGACGCGTCAAATTATCACATGGGCTACATCATCATACAGAAATGAGCTCCATTGTGTCACGTGTGTGATTGGGGAAGACGCAAAGAGTGCTACTAGTACATGTGTGGGTGCGTGCACCTGTTCTCTTCGAGCATGGTTATTTTAAAAGTATAGCCAACTACTCTACCATGCAGTTATTATATGGGCAAAGAGTATAGGCAGTAATAATGACTAATGAGCCTTCAAATCACGAGGCCTACCTTTCTCTATGTTTGACCGAGGAAGCAACCATCATTTCACTCCTCGCTGAATATCAATTCCCTACTACCTTCGTAAATAAATAAAAATCCGCCGCTACCTCCGTAGCATGGTTAATAAGATAGCCATGTCAATTACGACGTAGAAATATCAATCACTGATACAATAGGGCTGGCTCTAAGGCTGGTGATTTTTCTACTTAGTCTCTTTCTCTTTTTGTCTCATTTACTCATTTTACATAGGAGCACGTGTAGAGGATGGCTATTCCTCTTGATGGGACTTCTTCATGGGGTTTAAGACTAAGCAGCTCTGAATATTATTCCCGCTGCCCACCACTCTGAATCGTTCCATCTATGATACTCCCATTGCAACAATGAGGTCCACTAGATCTAGCACATCCTGTAAGAACAGACTGTCACACAAAACATACATTCTTGTTGATTCTTCCTCATACAATACGTACTACTAGTACTTGTACTACTCGTTCTCCTATAAACCTTGTGCTTGGCATCTCAAAAATATTATAACCTTGCGCTTGGCTCTTCGCCTCTTCGGGAAGTCGAGCAATGTTGGTACTATAGTATATGGTTCTGGCTATCTGAGACCGAATGAATTGCTGCACGTCCACCATGTGGGTGAGGGGCGAGGGACGAGGGAGAGTGCGTACTACTACGTCCGTTTCAATATAAACTACATACGGAGCAAAATGAGTGAATCTACACTTTATAATACGTCTATATATATCAGTGTTTGGAGCAAAATGATAATCTCTCTAACCAAGGTAGGGACGAGGAGTATATACATCTAACGGAGGGAGTAGTAATTTTTTCTCCTCATCCCGCGATCCACTGTGCGCGTGGGAGAGTGAGGGGGTGTAGGCGTAGTAAGCAAGCTTCTCCTCGTCCTGCGAGCCACCGCGCGCGTGGGTGATGGAGCGGGCGTAGTAAGCAAGCTTCTCCTCGTCCTGTGACTCTGCGAGCCACCGCGCCCATGGGCAGGGGAGAGGGCGTACTAAGCAAGCTTCTCCTCATTCTGCAAGTTGATGTTACACATCAAAAGTAGTACAGAGCATCTCCGGTGTATAGAGCCTTGCCTCTAAGGTAGGCCCCACATGGTTTGCCTCTTTTTTAAATAACGTGTCAAGTTGCAATTTGTTTGTTCACCCTGGTACACGATCTTGCATCAAGTGGACAACCGGTACACGTGTCAAATTACAATGTGGGCTGGCTTTTCGTACAAAAAAGAGCTTCACCGTGTACCGGCGCGGTGTGGTTGGGAAAGGACGGGAGAAGGTGCACCGTGCATGCACCTCTTTCTTCGTGCACGTCCCCCACCTACGTGGGTGTGTGTGAGAGAGATACAAACCTAGAGAGATGGTGTGTGCGTTCGTGAGTATTTTTTGTTAGGGGGGCTTTCATGAATGTGTTTGTGGGAATATGTGTTGATGATATCTCAAACAAAAATGTGGCACATGCAATGTGTGTTAAATAGAGGCTGTGAGCGCTCTGGATACTGGGGTACCTAGAGTTGCCTGCCTGTGGCCCGCGGCGTGGCCCCACCGATGGCCTGGCATGGCCCAGCTTCAACATAAACAACCTAAGACCCTCGCGAGGGGCCAAGCCTCGCGAGGAGGACGATGCCAAGACCTCCAAAAGGATCAGCTTCCTGAGGCTGGCTCCTGAGGAGGGGAGATGTCTATGCAAGGCTCACCTCGTGAGGTTCAGGTGATGTGAGCCATGATGATCAAGGCTAGGCGGGCGCAAGCGGGCGCAGTGTACCAATTTCCTCTTCAGTGGAAATGAGGTAAGCAGTAGACGCGGAGTCTCGAGGAAGCAGCCAAAGGTTTCTATTCCCGTGCAACAAGACCAAGACCGCCAGGACGGAAGGACGGAGGTCATCACCGAGCCTACCGGGGCGTCACAACCAGTTGCTTTTGTTGGCGAAGACCACTTTAGTCAGGATAAGATGTACTAGTTGTCTCCATTCAAATTTGGCCATTGTGGGATTCCTTCCCGCATTCATTTGGGAAGAGGACCAAGGCCACTATAAATAGGGCCTAGCCACCACCATGGGAGGAGAGAGTCGACCGCATCCATTCCACCCTCACCAGCTCACTTGAGCTCAAGAACACACCTCCTGAGGTGGTTCTCCACTTTACTAGTTCATCCACAGCCCCTCGAGGCAAATCCACCACAAAGCAAGAGTAGGGTTTTACACTGCAAGGTGGCCCGAACCTGGGTAAACTGCTGTGTCCCCTTTCCTTCGAGCTCAACATGCTAGGTTGTGAGATTGGCGAGTAGGCAGGCTAGGGAGAGTGAGATCTTCGCACGCACCCCAGAGTTTGAACCTCTCAAGGGTTTGCGGAACCCAAAATCCAACATTTGGCGCGCCAGGTAGGGGTGCGTCGGAGCCTCTCTTCCGTCGATCGACTCACTGCTACTACACCGCTTCCATGGCTGACGTTCTGAGGGCTCGCATTGAGCACTGGTTTGTTCGGCCCGCCCAGGCAGCAACAACCGACCAAGAAGATCTCCACTCCACGCTGCTCGCAGCCCGCGCGCCACCTGGTGCCGTTGGTCATGGGCGGTGCGGGCCGCCGCCACCCTACCACGCACCGCACCACAACTGTGCTGCCGCGTGATCTTTGAGCTATGCCATGGCGACAAGACCACACACTCTCCGAGAGCAGGCGAACATGCGAGCCGCGCTCATCATGGCCCGGGAGCTGCTGCTATGCAGGCTAGCGGAAGGCGGCCGCGATGCCTTGCTGGAACAGGTCGCCGAGCTGCTAGACGCCACGTGCAGGGGAGCAACACCGTTCTGCGCCCTTCCTACATCACAAGCTGTGGCGGGGGCGCACGCTCGCCGCCACCACGCCCGTGCGCCCCCCTCGAAGCTCCTGGGGGGCCTCTCGGCGTCGCCCGTCCTACTCCGACCGTGCTGCCTCGAGGCAAGGTGGACCCGGGCGGCCTCCCCTAGGGCCGTGCCGGGGCGCCAGCCCGCGCCCGTCAAGGCCTGGTGCTAGGCCCGGAGGACAGCAGCACGGGGCACCCGGGCAGTGACTCGGGCGCGACCAGCCCGGAGGCCTACATACCAACCATGATGGATCTGCAACACACGTCAAGGGAAGGCCCCAGCTGGCTCCCCTCATTAGGCTGGGTGTTGGAAGCACATGAAGCAGAGGCTCTTCGAGAGCCGCCCCAGAGCTTCACCAACACCTTCAACGACAACATTACTGGGTACAACCGATGCCTGAAGAGCACGATTACACTAACCATGAACCGCATGTGAACCTAGCCACAGCCGCCGCCAGGGCCCCGAGGGTGATGGCCCCGCCGTGGGCGGGCAGAGAACCCTAGGAGCAGCGCGATGGGATCCCGGGAGCAGGGCCTCCCCCGCGTCGCATGGAGCAAGGCGTAGTGCGGAGGTAGGTCCTCTGTCGGGGAAGGCGCCGGCGAGCCCTTGCCCCCGGCAGAGGGCCTACGGTCGCCGAGGGCGCCGCTAGCGTCGTCCTTGCCCCTGGTCTCGTCCTGGTTTCTGGACGCCTGAATGGTGGTCGTGGGTGGCATAGGGCGGGGTCCTCATCGGGCGATAAGCAAGGCCCCGTGCCTTTGAAGGTCTCCGCTCATGACACTCTCACGTAATAATGAGTGGGGCTGTACACGCCCTGGAGTCTTCTAAGTGCCGCCCTGGGGCCTCACGGGGCTCCCGCCCACACCTAGTGGAAGCACTTAGCTCCGCGCTGGTGAGAAGACCATAAGACTAGTTAGGCGCCGGACACGGCTATTTGCTTTTGGCCCTTTTTCTGTAACCTGATTTTCCGTCTCTCGGAATAAATTTGAAATTTCATGTGCTTATCAAAAGAAAAATGGGGGGAACTTTTCTTGACTCACGCCATTTTCTTGCTTTCTGGCTTCGTGTTTAGGAGCGAGGCTCATGCCTACTGCCCCCACCCCGGGAGCGCCCTGCGAGCGGGGGCTAGGTGTGGTAAGTGCGCAATGAGCATGTTTGGGCCATCCCCGAAGATGCTAAGGCTCCTCCCGGGGGTCCGAAATACGACCACCACGTGCTTACCTTGCCGTAACCCAACAGTCGGCTCCTAGCGAGGCACTCTAGGGCAGGTCAGCAGGCTCCTCGGGAGGCTTAAAACCTCGCGAGCCCATGGTAGTCTCACCTCAGGAGAAGAGCGCCACTGCGGCATCAGGACCCGCTCGAGACCCGCGGAACCAAAGCTAAGTTGCAATT